>OZ024928.1:119150704-120400704 GCA_964017235.1 Sabellastarte sp. h YS-2021
AGCGTCCCTGACGGGCCGCTTAATTACTCGTTGAACATTAACATATACTTACAAAGACATTTTGTCTACACCTTATTAGCCAGATATGATAACAAATTTGTCCATTCAAGTTAGAAGATCCTGATAAAATAGGTTGGACAATTTTGGGTCAACCATGGAACATTAAGCAATAAAGCTTTTCCACTTACTGGCCGGACAATACGACAAATTCATCCGTTCTGACAGTGCCCTTCATGCCCTGAGTGAGACTGGTATCCACTTCTATGTCCTCCTCCTCATTAAGCATGCCCCCTTCATATAAAGCCTCAAGGAAATCATGGGCGGGGTGTGAGCCTCCCACAAACAACCTGTCACTGCCCCGCACATTGCGGGAGATCTCTACCGGCAACAGGTCTGGATACACGGTGGCGAGAACTTCTTTCAGACGGGCTTCCTCAACAAATGGCAGAAGTGCTACACCTAGAACAAGTTAGAAATATGTGAGATTCTCCACAGTATGTTAAAGCAATTGTTTAAATGGTTTATCTTTTGTGAAATTTTAGATAAAAATTTAACAGATTTTGGTCCAGAAATAAAAATAGCATAAAGAAATGAGAAAGCACAGAAAAATATGAAATTTCAAAATTGCCATGCCTATCTACCCAAACCCCCACTTCTGTTTTAGAGCTTTTTACAAAATTATATTTTATAGCCTCTGATGAGACTTATCAATACTAGATAGATAAAGTACAATTGACTAAACAAAGCCAATTATATAAGGTAGATTTAAGATTATCTCCTAGGTCTGACACACAGGAAGTAGTAATTTAACCTACACTGTCAATTTATGATGTTTTAATACTACTGTTTCTGACATACTAGATTTTACTCACCTTGCCAAGCATACTTTTTCCCATTGAGATCGATCTTGAAGTTGGTCGGGTAGAAGTCAATAATGGGAGATTCTGGGTTACACATGAGCTCTTGCCAGGTTGGTGGTAAAAACTTCTTACTGGCAGCAGGAAACACACTCATTAGTTGTTCCAAGGGTTTGAACTACAATGTGTGCAAAATTTAAATGGGCTACTTCTGATTAAACAAAATGTAAGCAAATTTCAGATACTGTATGTACAGATTCTGTAAAACCTTTCCTGCACAAACTTGTACAATGGAACCCTGTCAAATTTAAACAGATCAGAAAATACTTCTATTTAACCAGGACTTCCAGAGACCACAGAATTTCATTGGAAAATGCATTACAAGAATTACAGATTTCTACTTAAGGGGCTATCAACGTAACAACGTATATTTAGTTAGTGTAGTCCTCGCTAGGTGGCTTGTGTAGAAAGCACATATTTGTTGCTATGCACAGACTTCTTCGTAGTGTTTACAAATATGTTGAACTACGTCACACAACAAGGCTAGTACGTTTACGCCTTTTATATTTCAAGTATCTATTAATCTACATACAAGAAAACACACACATATTTCGGCTTGCTTTGTAAAGTTACAGGATAGGACAGGTTTATGTTTTTATACTGTGCAATATAACAGCAACAGAGTGAAGAATGAGGCAATTTTTAAATAACAACCGAAAGCCACGTGTACTTATTTACCTTCCTAGGACAAGGGATTTATTTACATGTACCTGCACTGTTTTGCTTGCATCAGTTAGATTCTCAAGATTTGTTTCCTATTTCCCATTTATCTTATAATTTCACAACCAATGTTTCTCTTCAAGATACATCTACCAGTAATTTAAAATATATATATAGATTAATACGCTCAGTACTGGCAGATATTGCTCCCTTAGCAACAGAGATACACCAGTCTATCGAGGCAAAAAAGAAATACTTAGAAGTTATATATGAGGACATTCTAGACACCACAGTCATAGAAATACAGGAGCATTGTTTTGAATGAATTACATTTTTTAAAAATACTTTCATAAGCATTCAACTAACAAATATGTAACTGTGATTGAAACCAGTAATCTTCGTTTATTAAAAAATTATCATAATATAAAAATGCCACTTTAAATGCAAAATCAAATTCATTCAAATTTAAGCCCAGAAAATTGCCTGTACACACATACGTGAAACATAAGTATTGATCTTGTGTTGCGAGCAGTTTTTGTCACGTTTATAAAGTATGTCTCTTTTTGAGGTGACCAAAATTAGAGCACTTTCATTGCATTTTGTGAAAATTTTTATTACATCATTTTATTAAATATAACAAAAATAATTTATAACAAACCATTCTTTTAGTAGTTAGTTTCTTTTTAAACAATTTGTCAACAGCCAAAAAAAGCAAGAGTTATTAAATTCAGTGAGTTTAAGTTGATAAACTTTCACACCACAGAAAATACATGGCTGTCTGTGAGAAAAGGTTTCTGCACGTTGATAGCCCCTTAAAAGGTAAATATACACATGAATAGAATTGGGTTCGACAGTATTGTCCAAAGCTTCAACTTTATAAACTCAACTTCAATCTTTCAAAACAACTTGTACATAACATATATATGAGCCACAGGAGGACCTGTGAGAACCAGGCTAAAATGTAAAAAAATAGAATCAGAGATGCCCGTACCCCACAGCCTGGGGAAATAGTTTTCAACACCGTGAGATATGGAAGTAGTGAAACAGTACAAAGATCGGGATACTTTCAGAGCAGTGTCAGTTATATTAAGGTCTAAATGATGTTTAAGTAGAGAAAATAACATCTAAGAGAAACAAAATGTATGCAAAGATAAAGTATTAAAACAAGACAATTCAATAGCAAGATGACAGCATTAATCAGTAAACTAAAAACTATGATGCACACCTACAACCCCTAAGCAATGTCCCTACCAACTATCAACTTCCTACACCTTACAGTTTTCGAGATATTGCCTGGACAAAATTTTATAGGTCAAGGTCACTATGGCAAGCTCAAAGGTCAAATCAAGGTCACACCATGACATTGCACACTTACAACGCCCAACCAATGTCCCTACTAAGTATTAACTTCCTACACCTTACAGTTTCCGAGATATAGCCCAGACAAGATTTTATAGGTCAAGGTCACTACGGCAAGGTCAAAGGTCAAATCAAGGTCACACCATGATGTTGCACACCTACACCCCCTAAGCAATGTCCCTACCAAGTATCAACTTCTTACACCTTATGGTTTCTGAGATACAGCCCGGCGCCACCCGCCCGCCTGCCCGCCCATTCGGACACCATGGGTGAAAACAATACCTTGGCAGCCCTTAAGGGCTGTGGGGTAAAAAGGTGTATTTAAATATTATTTCATAAACTTCTGAGATATTTATTTTCTAATTACATATCTTCTTCATGTAGGACTGAACAATGACAATGCTAAATGAACAATAACAATGCTAAATGCACCTCACACAATACTTTCTTTTTCATCAGGGACATTCTTAACGGAAAAGTGTTGTCCAACATTAGGCTGAATCTTTTTTGACATCTTCAATCTTCCAACTAAATCTAATACTGAATGTTTGCTTTTGAGCTTATGTATTTAAACATAGATTAAAAAGGATGGGACTACCACTTGTAAACTGCTTTTATATTACCAGGACAATGGGTTCTTTTTGAACTTGTTGATGTTAATTGCAATATCACTTAGTGAGATCAAGTCTTTGACAGAATGTTTCTTCATCAGCTAAATATCTTCAAATAGGCATATTAATATTAGTAATATCTAGTAAGTCAACAAGCTCAAATATTTTTAACCTATTACTGTTTTAAAAGTACCTATTAAAAGCCTCAATTGAGCTCACCAATACACAATATTAATAGTAATAAAAGAACTAGAAATCGGCCGCCCTGTTGATAGTAGATGCGAATAGAAACAGGATAGCATAGAAGAACACACATTATCATGTGTAATGTCCACCCATGAACCTTTTGCCCAAATTGTACAGTAGTCTTACAAGACCCTGTTTCATTTGTAAAATATATCAATGATGCTTAAATATTTGTTAGTGTAGATGTAAATTATTTCAGCTTCATGCCTTTTTGCATTGGTTGGGTTGAAAATTTTGACGAAATCACTCTATCTGGCATGGTTAAGAAGATAGAAGCAAATTCCTGTTTTTCTATTTTTGGCAAAAATTTGAAAATTCAAAATGGCCGCCATTTTTGGGAAAAGGAAATTTTTTTGAAAATTGCCAAGAGTACATTTTCTAGATACCCTATGGGTCGAAAATTTCAACGAAATAACTCTATTTGGCACGGTTAAGGCCAGTTTGTGTTTTTCCATTTTGGGCAAAAATTCGAAAATTCAAAATGGCTGCCATTTTTGGGGAGGGGAAAATTTTTTGAAAATTGCAAAGATTACATTCCTTAGATACCCCGTGGGTTGAAAATTTCGACGAAATCGCTCTATCTCGCATGGTTAAGGAGATAGAAGCAAATTTGTGTTTTGCCATTTTTGACAAAAATTTGAAAATTCAAAATGGCCGCCATTTTAGGGGACGGGAAATTTTTTTTTAAATTGCCAAGAATACAATGCTGAAATACCTGTGGGTCGAAAATTTTGACGAAATCGCTCTATCTCGCACGGTTAAGGAGATAGAAGCAAATTGGTGTTTTGCCATTTTTGGCAAAAATTCGAAAATTCAAAATGGCCGCCATTTTTGGGGAGGGGAAAATTTTTTGGAAAATTGCAAAGATTGCATTCCTTAGATACCCTGTGGGTCGAAAATTTCGACGAAATCGCTCTATCTCGCACGGTTAAGGAGATAGAAGCAAATTTGTGTTTTGCCATTTTTGGGAAAAATTCGAAAATTCAAAATGGCCGCCATTTTTGGGGAGGGGAAAATTTTTGGAAAATTGCAAAGATTGCATTCCTTAGATACCCTGTGGGTCGAAAATTTCGACGAAATCACTCTATCTCGCACGGTTAAGGAGATAGAAGCAAATTAGTGTTTTGCCATTTTTGGCAAAAATTCGAAAATTCAAAATGGCCGCCATTTTTGGGGAGGGGAAAATTTTTTAAAAATTACCAAGAGTACAATGCTCAGATACCCTGTGGGTCGAAAATTTTGACGAAATCACTCTATCTGGCACGGTTAAGGAGATAGAAGGAAATTTGTGTTTTGCCATTTTTGGCAAAAATTCGAAAATTCAAAATGGCCGCCATTTTGGGGGAGGGGAAAATTTTTGGAAAATTGCAAAGATTGCATTCCTTAGATACCCTGTGGGTCGAAAATTTCGACGAAATCGCTCTATCTCGCACGGTTAAGGAGATAGAAGGAAATTTGTGTTTTGCCATTTTTGGCAAAAATTCGAAAATTCAAAATGGCCGCCATTTTTGGGGAGGGGAAAATTTTTGGAAAATTGCAAAGATTACATTCCTTAGATACCCTGTGGGTCGAAAATTTTGACGAAATCGCTCTATCTGGCACGGTTAAGGAGATAGAAGCAAATTAGTGTTTTGCCATTTTTGGCAAAAATTCGAAAATTCAAAATGGCCGCCATTTTTGGGGAGGGGAAAATTTTTGGAAAAATTACCAAGAGCACAATGCTCAGATACCCTGTGGGTCGAAAATTTTGACGAAATCGCTCTATCTGGCACGGTTAAGGAGATAGAAGCAAATTGGTGTTTTGCCATTTTTGGCAAAAATTCGAAAATTCAAAATGGCCGCCATTTTTGGGGAGGGGAAAATTTTTTGAAAATTGCAAAGATTGCATTCCTTAGATACCCTGTGGGTCGAAAATTTCGACGAAATCGCTCTATCTCGCACGGTTAAGGAGATAGAAGCAAATTTGTGTTTTGCCATTTTTGGCAAAAATTCGAAAATTCAAAATGGCCGCCATTTTTGGGGAGGGGAAAATTTTTTGAAAATTGCAAATATTACATTACTTAGATACCCTGTGGGTCGAAAATTTCGACGAAATCGCTCTATCTCGCACGGTTAAGGAGATAGAAGCAAATTAGTGTTTTGCCATTTTTGGCCAAAATTCGAAAATTCAAAATGGCCGCCATTTTTGGGGAGGGGAAAATTTTGTTAAAATTACCAAGAGCACAATGCTCAGATACTCTGTGGGTCGAAAATTTTGACGAAATCGCTCTATCTGGCACGGTTATGGAGATAGAAGCAAATTTGTGTTTTGCCATTTTTGGCAAAAATTCGAAAATTCAAAATGGCCGCCATTTTTGGGGAGGGGAAAATTTTGTTAAAATTACCAAGAGCACAATGCTCAGATACCCTGTGGGTCGAAAATTTTGACGAAATCGCTCTATCTGGCACGGTTAAGGAGATAGAAGCAAATTTGTGTTTTGCCATTTTTGGCAAAAATTCGAAAATTCAAAATGGCCGCCATTTTTGGGGAGGGGAAAATTTTTTGAAAATTGCAAAGATTGCATTCCTTAGATACCCTGTGGGTCGAAAATTTCGACGAAATCACTCTATCTCGCACGGTTAAGGAGATAGAAGCAAATTAGTGTTTTGCCATTTTTGGCAAAAATTCGAAAATTCAAAATGGCCGCCATTTTTGGGGAGGGGAAAATTTTTTAAAAATTACCAAGAGTACAATGCTCAGATACCCTGTGGGTCGAAAATTTTGACGAAATCACTCTATCTGGCACGGTTAAGGAGATAGAAGCAAATTTGTGTTTTGCCATTTTTGGCAAAAATTCGAAAATTCAAAATGGCCGCCATTTTGGGGGAGGGGAAAATTTTTGGAAAATTGCAAAGATTGCATTCCTTAGATACCCTGTGGGTCGAAAATTTCGACGAAATCGCTCTATCTCGCACGGTTAAGGAGATAGAAGGAAATTTGTGTTTTGCCATTTTTGGCAAAAATTCGAAAATTCAAAATGGCCGCCATTTTTGGGGAGGGGAAAATTTTTGGAAAATTGCAAAGATTACATTCCTTAGATACCCTGTGGGTCGAAAATTTCGACGAAATCGCTCTATCTCGCACGGTTAAGGAGATAGAAGCAAATTAGTGTTTTGCCATTTTTGGCAAAAATTCGAAAATTCAAAATGGCCGCCATTTTTGGGGAGGGGAAAATTTTTGGAAAAATTACCAAGAGCACAATGCTCAGATACCCTGTGGGTCGAAAATTTTGACGAAATCGCTCTATCTGGCACGGTTAAGGAGATAGAAGCAAATTGGTGTTTTGCCATTTTTGGCAAAAATTCGAAAATTCAAAATGGCCGCCATTTTTGGGGAGGGGAAAATTTTTTGAAAATTGCAAAGATTGCATTCCTTAGATACCCTGTGGGTCGAAAATTTCGACGAAATCGCTCTATCTCGCACGGTTAAGGAGATAGAAGCAAATTTGTGTTTTGCCATTTTTGGCAAAAATTCGAAAATTCAAAATGGCCGCCATTTTTGGGGAGGGGAAAATTTTTTGAAAATTGCAAATATTACATTCCTTAGATACCCTGTGGGTCGAAAATTTCGACGAAATCGCTCTATCTCGCACGGTTAAGGAGATAGAAGCAAATTAGTGTTTTGCCATTTTTGGCAAAAATTCGAAAATTCAAAATGGCCGCCATTTTTGGGGAGGGGAAAATTTTTTAAAAATTACCAAGAGTACAATGCTCAGATACCCAGTGGGTCGAAAATTTTGACGAAATCGCTCTATCTGGCACGGTTAAGGAGATAGAAGCAAATTTGTGTTTTGCCATTTTTGGCGAAAATTCAAAATGGCCGCCATTTTTGGGGAGGGGAAAATTTTTGGAAAATTGCAAAGATTGCATTCCTTAGATACCCTGTGGGTCGAAAATTTCGACGAAATCACTCTATCTCGCACGGTTAAGGAGATAGAAGCAAATTAGTGTTTTGCCATTTTTGGCAAAAATTCGAAAATTCAAAATGGCCGCCATTTTTGGGGAGGGGAAAATTTTTGGAAAATTGTAGATTGCATTCCTTAAATACCCTGTGGGTCGAAAATTTCGACGAAATCGCTCTATCTCACACGGTTAAGGAGATAGAAGCAAATTTGTGTTTTGCCATTTTTGGCAAAAATTCGAAAATTCAAAATGGCCGCCATTTTTGGGGAGGGGAAAATTTTTTGAAAATTGCAAATATTACATTCCTTAGATACCCTGTGGGTCGAAAATTTCGACGAAATCGCTCTATCTCTTACGGTTTCTGAGATATTAGCAAATTACTCAAAAGTAGTACTGAAAATACACAATGAAGTACCTAAATGGCTATTACTCATGTACTGACAAAGCTATCAGTCCCAAATGCAATACCAAGCGAGCTATGGACATAACAATCTTGTATTCAAAATTGTAGTAAAATATCTTTAATTATTTTGGCTTAAATGCACGGAAACCAATGGGTACTGAAAATAGCTGTACTTAAGTATTACTCAGTAAGCAAAAGAGGTACAACAGCCAAAAGCAATCCCAAGCAAGCTACTGACCCAATAAGCCTGCATACCAAATTTGGTGACAATAGCTCTAATACTTTTCCTTTAAATGAGCGGAAACCATGCGTGACGCCGGACATCGGACGCCGGACGCCGGACATCGGACATCGGACGGCGAAAAAAGCAAAAATAATATATCCACCCCCCAGGGGGGTGGACATAATAACTTAAATTGTATGCTTTGCAAAAAGAAAGAAACAAGAGGGTCAGAGATGCCCCAAAAGACGGGTTGCGCAGGAAATATTGACGGACAGACAAACAAACAAAAAATGGACAAACAAACAGATGGAAGTACACCAATTTCGAAAGCAACCTAGCTATGAGGATCTATCTCCCTGTCAAGTTTGAATTAGATTGGACAAAGCATTTTCGAGCAAGAGTCCGGAAATGAAAATGTTGACCCACAGACAAACGGACGGACAGAGTTACACCAATTTCGAAAGCAACCTAGCTATGATGGTGATCTATCTCCCTGTCAAGTTTGTATTCGATTGGACAAAGTGTTTTCGAGTTAGAGTCCAGAAACGGAAATGTTGACAGACAAATGGACAAAAAACGGACAAACGAACGGTCGGAATTACACCAATTTTGAAAGGAACCTAGCTATGATGGTGATCTATCTACCTGTCAAGTTTGAATTCGATTGAACAAAGCGTTTTCGAGTTAGAGTCTGGAAACGGAAATGTTGACGAACAAACGGACAGACGGAATTACACCAATTTCAAAAGGATCCTAGCTATGATGGTGATCTATCTCCCTGTCAAGTTTGAATTCGATTCAACGAAGCGTTTTTGATTTAGAGTCCGGAAACGGAAATGTTGACAGACAAACGGACAAAAAACGGACAAACAAACAGACGGAATAACACCAATTTCGAAAGGAACCTAGCTATGATGGTGATGTATGTCCCAGTCAAGTCTGAATTTGATTGGATAAAGCATTTTTGAGTTAGAGTCCGGAAACGAAAATGTGGTCGGACAGACGGACGTCAGACACATCAATCCAATAGGCGGGTTGGTCGCACGCAACCCGCCTAAAAACAGCAAATTCATTCACTTGCAGAATAAATTGTATTTGCAAAATGTATTTGAAAGTATTTAAAAAGTATTTGAATTTTTTTTTCAAATGCAAATACAAATATTTTTCATTTGAATATCTCAAATGCCAATGCAAATACTTTCGAAAAGTATTTAAAATCCATGTCTGTCTTATAGTGGAAGACCGAGGCCACCAAACAATACACTTGAAGGTTTTACCCATATACACCCACAAACCACATTTAAAGGTGTACATAAGATATTTCACCCAATCTTTTACACACAACTATTAAGCATAGGTTTCATCAGTTCAATTCAAACCAGGTATTAAAACATTGTTTCTCACCGGTTTGGTGTTCCTTTCAAAGTCATTTGGCAGGTCTCCAATGTTGATAAAATCTGAGGCAAAGGGTGCGTAGTGATATGGAAAGTACCATTTCCAGGATGCACAACCTTGGTAATAATAACGTAGTACCCAGCAGAGCCCAATCACATACTCACTGGCCTGACAAAAAAGACAGCAGATTTGATTTGATTTTCTAGAGTTTAGCATTGTTGTCAAGACAGAAAGACTTTGTAAAGTCTAATTTCAAGGGGTTAAAAGTATATCAACTTAATAGGGAATTCAAGAAATTGGTAAACTTCAGTAGTAAAGGCTGTTGACAAACCAAATATTTACTTCACATTATTATTTTTCTTGTTTTAAACATTTGAGATGAATCATTATTTGCTATTAAATATTCAAAAAAGTTTGTGCTGGCTTATTTGTGTATTTACATGACAGCTGAAGAAATGAGATTTGATTTTCTTTCACTTTTAAAGTTTGTCCCTAGTGGCGAACTTCACATATTCTTGCCAATTTTACATTTATTATTCAATACGAAGACTCTGAACTTACCACTTTGTGTCTGAATGCTATGTCCTCATCACCCACGCTGAACTTGGAAATATAGTACCTGTCCTTCCAGCCATCTTCCCACAATCTGTAAACCAAACAAACTTCCTAAATAACAACACTTGTCGCAGTTTACAAAACAACTTTTCAAATATATCGACCAACTATCAATTGTTTTAAGTCGCCAGGACACCAGGTCTGGGATAACAGATCAGTGAAGAGCAGATAAAATTTACAGAAAAGGATTTTCATTTGATCATATAATTTTTTCTGGATTAGCTTCAGCTGATAATCACAAATCATATGATCTAAATTTTCGATTAAATTTTGAATTAGTTATGATAGATATGTCTCAATGATACCACAGAAAAAGGCATAATCAAGTCTCTGCATTAACACTTACATCATACTTCACCAGACAGCAATCAAACATGCTGTTTACAACAGGTGATCATTAGCCATAAGCTTTTACAACTTACTTGACCTCCACTTGCACTTAGCTGAGCTCATCCTGTTCTTACTTGACCTTTTCCTGTACTTACTTGATCTCACCCTAAACATACTTTATGTCCGTCTGTACTTACCTAACCTCCACCTATACCTACTTGACCTTCCTCTATATGTACTTGACCTTTATCTGTACTTACTGGACCTCCACCAATACCTACTTAACCTTCCTCTATGTGTACTTGACCTTTATCTGTACTTACTGGACCTGCACCAATACCTACTTGGCCTTCCTCTATGTGTACTTGACCTTTATCTGTACTTACTGGACCTGCACCAATACCTACTTGCCCTTCCTCTATGTGTACTTGACCTTTATCTGTACTTACTGGACCTGCACCTATACCTACTTGGCCTTCCTCTATGTGTACTTGACCTTTATCTGTACTTACTGGACCTCCACCAATACCTACTTGACCTTCCTCTATATGTACTTGACCTTTATCTGTACTTACTGGACCTGCACCAATACCTACTTGACCTTCCACTGCATTTCCTTCATCTTTTATCTGTACTTACTTGACTTCACTCTACACATACTTGACCTCCATCTGCACTTACCTGACCTTTACCCACTTGACCTCTCTCTGTAGTATTTTGACACTACCTTCCACATACCTGGCCACTACTTGTACATACTTGACCTTTGTCTACATTTACTTGGCCTAATCCTATACTTACTTGACCTCATCCTCTGGCTCCTCCTCTTCCTCTTCCTGGGTATCAGATTTTCTCTTCTGTCCATGTGGAGAGTTATCAGAACCACCCCCTCTCTGACCAGGCACCTGAAAAAATCTTAAGGTCAGTTAGCAGAAAAAATAGCATGCCTGGAAAAAGAAGCCTTCCACCATAATCACCACCCCATTTTGAAGACTCTTAAAACACAGACACCCAAACATAAGCCTGTCAAAAGAATGATGCTATGCACAAAAACAGCACCACTATCAGACCTGGCACTGGAAAACAAATCTGAATAATCACAAGTTTTTTTTCATTTGGGGGTTTAACAGCATACTGACTTTAACTTTAATACTGATAATTAATGCGTTTTTTTTCTGTGTTCCAAGAATCAGTGGCTTATCGTTGTACTATAACATCCAATTTCTATTCAATACCACAATGAAAATACACTTAGTGGAAAAAAACTGTGGCTTAGTGGCTGCCAAACATAACACTGAACCTCTAATGACTCAAAAGAGATAAATGTATCAGCAAAACCAGTTACTTACAGTCTTACACCATGGTTGTTGTGATTTACCAGTAAGAACACCATGATATACCAGAACTAGAGATTGCAGTGTATCCCCAGATGGGACATGGTTGAAGTGTGACACACAGAGTATTATGTCAAATCTGACCCCACCAAAAGATTTGGGGATTACGATTTCCTATAAGTTGCCTTCACATCAAAAACCTCTTACCATCCCAAACCTCTAGGACCAATAATAAGTGGGTTATAAGCAATTTTAAGTTTGGCTATCCTCGTTTGACCTTGAAGGTTGGGTCCAAGGTCAAATCTGACCACACCAAAAGATTCCCAGCACATGATTTCCTATAGGTTGGTTTACCTTCCCAAACCTTTAGGACCACTAATAAGCGAGTTATAAGCACTTTTAGGTTTGACTATCCTCATTTCACCTTGAAGGAGGGTCCAAGATCAAATCTGACCACACCAAAAGATTCCCAGCCCATGATTTCCTATAAGTTGGTTTACCATCTGAAACCTCTAGGACCAATAATAAGTGAGTTATAAGCACTTTTAAGTTTGGCTCTCCTTGTTTGACCTTGAAGGAGGGGTCCAAGGTCAAATCTGACCACATCAGAAGATTCCCAGCCCATGATTTCCTATAGGTTGGTTTACCATCCCAAACCTCTAGGACCAATAATAAGGGAGATATAAGCACTTTTCATGACTGACAAATAAATGCCCGTGGCGGCCATCTTGTTTTTCAAAATGAGGCCAAAAATATTCCCAGTCAAGATTTTGTAATGGGGAATATATCCTGCGAATTTGAAATCTCTACCTATAATACCATTTGCTCTAGAGGGCCAACAAAAGTCCTTGCTGAAAGTCAAAAAAACTTATTTTTCAAAATGAGGCCAAAAATATTCCCAGGCAAGATTTTATGGTTATAAATATATCCTGTAAATTTGAGACGGGTACTATAATAGCTTTTTTCATTAAGTTTGCAAATATCTCCAAAAAGGCCAAATATGGCCTCGATGAGGTAAATTGGCGGTCTGTGGATGACCTTCAATGAAGAGCTTCAAGGTGAAATTTTTGCATGCTTACAGAGGACATATATATGTATTAGATATACCAGCCATAGGATGATCTAACTTTCTGTATATGAGAACTGGGCCAAAATCTGACCTTTAAGAGGCCACCAGTGACCCTGAAATTGAAGGGCAAGGTCACAAAATAGCGTTCGTGACATTGCCCATATATACCCACATACCAAATTTGAAAGGTCTAACTAAAATATTTTTTAAGTTATCGCATCTGAAAGGAAATCTCTGCAGTGGCGTCACCGTACTGAATCCTAAGTATACCCGACTTTTGTCCGGGGATACAAATAATATGACTTAACAGCAAACATACTGCAACTTAGTTAGCAGAGAGTGACTTACCAGCATTGATCTGAGCTGGGCAGCTGCTGACTGATTGTCCATTTCTCTACTGCCACCTCCTCTTCCGCCACCTCTAGTGGAGTAACTCATGGCCTGTACCCTGCCCTCATACGCAGTCTGACGTGGGTTACTGACCACTCCTGCAGAGTGGCCACCACCCAAACGCTGTGGGGCAAAGTCTCCAGTCTGCATCCAGCGAGGCCGGTCTGCAGTACCATACTAGTGACAGAGACAAAGAACCAGCAGAATGTGTAGAAAACAGCACCGTTCCTCACAGTGACAAAGCAATACTGGAGTATGTGAATACAGAGGCATTATCGCCTGGTGTTAAACACAGTGAGAAATAAAGAAACAGTACAGAATATAGAATCATCTGTGTTCAGTTCTATAGCACCAAACTACTAAGTACGATACAAAGGATCAGTGAAGTATGGGGGATACAGGGTTAAACTGATCTGCTGAACTGTACAACTGATAGAGAATCAGAGTAAGTAATGGAACATAAGACTACAGCGAATGAAGTACAGTGGAGTTTATGTACCTAGAACTACTGTGACTCAGATAGGTTGAATGGAAATTTCTTTTGAGGTCCCAATATCGGGAAATGCCATATTACTGTAGATACAAGGGGAAGTAAGCCATAACCAAAATAAATCCAGTCAATATTACAGGCTGTGGTTATACCGACTTCACTCTACAATACAACTCAGTGGTAAACAACAAAACTACGGACTATATGAAACTGACAAGTTAACAGTGATATGATATAGAAATGGTCAAATATGAGGAAATAAAGGTTTACCCTCTTCTGAAGTGTCATACTGACCAGCGATAAACATGGACTGACTTGGGTGTAACATACTATATAGGTCATATCATGATGGGTGGTTGGGAGGATGGAGGAAAGCAATGAATACTAGTTGGTCAAGAATCTGTAGTGTAAACAATCAGGCACCAGCAAGCAATTACCAGCTTTGCCATTTAGAATGCCAGACTGGATTAAACCAATGATATGACATGGAGGATCTAAGTGTCCAGTGATAAATAGTGACCATTTAGAATGACAGACTATATTTAAACCAATGAAATGACATGGGGATGCAAGTGTCCCATGATGAATTGTGAACTGCATGGAAAACGCTGGCTTATAAGTCAGTGGCAGTGAACAAATGATTGATAAAGATACTGTGGAAACAGATGTTACATAGATATTGGGTAGCATACTACTCGGGGGTAAATAGGAAGAAAATAGTGGCAATATCTACAAGCTGGTGACCACTGACATAACACCATACTAGTTAATGATAAAATGAGGCAAAGAGTCAAAAATAAGAAATACAGGCTTATAGGTCAGCAGTAGCATACTATTGAATTCATCCATGGCAACAAAATTAGCATTAAAAATATCAAACTACACAAAACCAGTTCTTCGATGAATAACAATAAACCCTCAGAGGTAAAATATGAAAACTCTTAAATAAAACTTACAAACACAAACTTAAGTAAAAAATTACCGTAATAGGTATAATTGTCTGCAAATCAACACATTAAAAGAATTAAGGTGAACATTAACAATATCTAAACTAGAAAAATGTTTTTGCTAACAAAAACTAAGCGTCCCAAAAAGGTTCACTGCAATATACTATACAGTAGAAAAAGGTTTTTGAAAATCTGACCAGCTATCTAGACTCTTCACATAAGGTTTGCCAATACCTCTCAATACATTCTAAAACTCTAAAAGAATAAAAGCAATAAAAGGCAAAAACACAAAATCGGCTATTTTATGACCCCAGTTTGACCCATAAGGGGAGATCCGGGGGTAAATCTGACCAGCTACCTAGACTCTTCACATAAGGTTTCCCAATACCTCTTAATACATTCTAAAACTCTAAAAGCAAGAATAAAGGAGATAAGAGGCAAAAACACAAAATCGGCTATTTTATGACCCCAGTTTGACCCATAAGGAGGGATCCGGGGGTAAATCTGACCAGCTATCTAGACTCTTCACATACGGTTTCCCAATACCTCTTAATACATTCTAAAGCTCTAAAAGCAAGAATAAAGGAGATAAAAGGAAAAAACACAAAATCGGCTATTTTATGACCCCAGTTTGACCCATAAGGAGGGATCCGGGGGTAAATCTGACCAGCTACCTAGACTCTTCACACAAGGTTTCCCAATACCTCTTGATACATTCTAAAACTCTAAAAGCAAGAATAAAGGAGATAAGAGGCAAAAACACAAAATCGGCTATTTTATGACCCCAGTTTGACCCATAAGGGGGGATCCGGGGGTAAATCTGACCAGCTACCTAGACTCTTCACACAAGGTTTCCCAATACCTCTTAATACATTCTAAACTCTAAAAGCAAGAATAAAGGAGATATAAGGCAAAAACACAAAATCAGCTATTGTATGACCCCCAGTTTGACCCATAAGGGGGGTCCAGGTGTAAATCTGACCAGCTATCTAGACTCTTCACATATGGTTTCCCAATACCTCTTAATACATTCTCAAGCTCTAGAAGCAAGAATAAAGGAAATATAAGGGGAAAAGATGAAATTGGCTATTTTATGACCCCAGTTTGACCCCTACAGGGGGGTCGGGGGGGGGAAATTTGACTTGCTTTCTAGACTCTCCACATATGGTTTCCTACTACCTCCCAATACATTTTATGGCTGTAAATGCAATACTTACGAAGATAATAGGGGGGGTTCACATGAATTTTAAGCTTTCTGATTGGTACCTGTGAGAAAATCACTCATAAATCGGTCAATTTTCATCAGATTGCTCCCAAAATCTTATCAGCTCACGTTTTTGATCGTATAAACATGTGTACGAAGTTACAAGCCTCTGCGGTCAGTAGATTTTCCTGAACTGCGATGACGGGTGGGTGTACCCGAAAAAACTATTTTTTGATCATGTGACCTTGATAAAGATCAAAGGTCAAATATAAGCATGTGGAAAAATTTTCCCATGCCTAAGGTATATAACTGCCAAATATGGTTAAAAAGCTTGCAATAATAAGTTAGATATTCAAGAGAGACCATAATGCGGCGGCGGCGAGGAAACTGGCGTGAAACCAAATAAGTGCCCTTTCGGGGACGCTTAATTAATGTTTAATTAAAATACAAACATGGCACAGAAGCATTTGACAGTAACTTTTATCACGTTACCAGAACAGCACGCTGTATCGCCCAGGATTTCATAAGCAACCCCCGAGCCCCGCCAATCTTACATTATTGCTATTCAATTGGTAATATGTCATTTTGAGGAATGCTTTCTCCATTAAAACCCAATAATTATTTTAGATCCATTTTCAACATAATTTTTCTTAATTTAGCAGTTATTTCACCTTTTATTTCGGAGATAGTTGTTAACATCAACTGCACTTTACTTCAAGTTGGTGTACACTAAAATGCAAATACCTAAATTTGGATAATTTTTTTTTTTTGAAATGCCTGGCTTTTCATTGTCACAAACTCTCATCCCCAACTTTGGTAAATATTTGGTCACATTGTCCATGAGCTCCAGTGACCAGATATTGTATATCTTAAATGGATATCCAGTTCACATTAACACTTGGCCTAACAGTATTTAGCCAAACGTATCATCTAGGCCATAGTTCAGTGATTTATAGTAAATTTTTACCTGTTTCTGTCTCTGTTTTTTCATCTTGTCTCTCCGTCGAAACTCAAGCTGTCAAAATATTGTCAAAAGTAAAACTAATTCCAAACGAAAATCCAAACAACTGTACACCAAAGAATAGATTCGGTATCAATATTTTAGATGGCACTTGCAGTGATTATCAAAGGGTAAATTTTGAAAATTCATTCAATTAAAGTTTCTCCCACTTGAAGTTTCTGAAGTTTTACTTGTATTTGAACATAACTGCATAATTACTGAAATGTCTATGTATTTCACAACTTATATTGTGGTACTTCGGAATAGCTAAATACAATGTACTAACAATATAAATATTTACCCTAATTTTTCATAAAACAGTCACAAATTTTATTCACTGAAATAATATTGTAAATATTACTTATGAGTTATTGACTATGACTAAACATTCATCTAACCTCTGTATCTCGTCTCTGCTTGAAAATTTCATCTTCAACCTTTCCTAACTCTAAAAATGGAAATGAAATAAAACTAGATTGGGCCAACTCGGCGCCAACATATCCCCAGACAGGTCATCACTCACGCCACAGGTTTTGATCGGGAATTTTTTAAAACATAATTACCCATTATTATATGAAATTCAGCACATCAATCTACTCTGTTTATATCTTCCCAAGGAAGATAGTGTATCCCCAGACGCCGAATACATAACTCAAATTATATTTTCAATCTTCCTGCAATGATAACTCTAAACCTATTTTCAAAGTATTTAAATGATTGATGATTGAATGTCCATTCTAAAATAATAATCCCAAAAGAGCATATCTGTTTCTATATTTGTTGACAAATAAAATATTATTTTTAACTCAACTCATCATACTTTTCAATCTTCCTTCAAAGTATTTAAATGATTGATGATTCAATGTCCATTCTAAAATTCATAATCCCAAAAGCGCATATCTGTTTCTATATTTGTTCACAAATAAAATATTATTTAAAAAAAAATTATTTATATTATTATTTTATTATATTATTTTTAGAATTTGCAAATTGTTTTCAGTTATTCATTTCCTCTATACCTATATATGTGGTCCATGTATATGCAACCTAAATATGTGACACAATCTCAGTTCTGACTCCCCTTTGTGTTATACGTAATGAAGCCCACCACCTCCCACTCCCACCCCTCTCCCCTTCTCCACACCGCTCTCACTATTACACAAGATCTGCAACCCCATTCAGTTCTTTGTTTCTCATCTGATATCATTAAATACCTTTGTTTATTTAGTGTCACTCAATATAGCTGGAGGTCCCAGAGGTGGGTGGGGGGAATCCGGGTGGGGGATGTGGGTTGGGACTACAAAGAGATGGAGTGCTACAGCATAAATGGTAAACAAACAATCTATATAAAAGGGGTACTCAAATACAAAAAGAATTGAGAATTTTAAGTATGTGATTATCAACTGTAATGAGTTCATAACTGTAGGAGCTGTGTCAAAATTAACTGAGGCAAGTTGAATAAAACTGGGCTAGTTGAGGGTTAAAAATCCCCTAGTTTTACTACATAAGGATATAATTTCATTAATATTGGGACTTAAAGCTCACTTAAAGTGTCCATTTTGTCTACTTGAATATGTTTAACCAGTTTCATTTTAAAAAGTTAAAAACTCAGCAAGCAGAGGTATAACACACAAAAACAAGCATTCTGACGCATGCATTTATCTCCCGCCGTATAAATAAGATGTACTAAAGATAGTGGAATACTCACTTATCTTTAGGCCTAAGTCCATAAAACCAAAAAAATTTTCAAGGGCGTGAAAATTCATTGGGACAATGAATTTACAAAAAATCTGTAGCTGCAGTAGTTTTGGAGAAATCTGCGTGACTAACTAATGCACGCACGCACACACAGGCATCATTTCATAATCTCCCTCCCGGGCTAAAGCCTGGCGGGAGATAAAAATTGGCTATCTGCAGTATTTTTAGAGATAATTCGTATTTACTCATTTTGAGTAGGTGAGTAATTAGCTATGGGTCTGAAACTTCATCAAGTGAAAGCTATTCCCAAAGTAGGTGAATGAGATATTTGAGAAAAATTGGCTATCTGCAATACTTTTAGAGATAATTAGCATTTACTCATTTTGAGTAGGTGAGTAATTAGCTACGTGCCTGAAACTTCACCAAGTGAAAGCTCTCCCAAAAGTAGGTGAATGAGTTATTTGAGAAAAATTGGCTATCTGCAGTACTTTTAGAGATAATTCACATTTACTCATTTTGAGTAGGTGAGTAATTAACTATGGGTCTGAAACTTCACCATGTGAAATTGAAAACTTTCATGTTTCAACAGAATACCCTTCTACTACACTGCGGGTCCAAAACTTGCTCGAAATCGCTCTTTCTCTGACAGTTTCAGAGATATTTGCCATTTTTCATTTTCCGCAAAAATTCAAGATGGCCACCAAAAGTTGTAAACTTTGAAATTTGAAACTTTACTCTGTGATAGCTTACCAAAAAGTAGATGGATAACATATTTGAAAAGATTTCCCTAACTTTAATACTTTTGAAGATATTTGACATTTACTCCTTCTGTTATTTAGCTACAAATGAGAAAGTAGCTATTACTCACTTATGGTATGCAATAGAACCCCAAACTATGTACCATCTTATAGCTAAGGACAAAGTAGCTGAACAACATATTTAAGGAAAACAGTCTAACAGCAATAGTTTTGGAGTTACAATGGCTTTACTGAACAGTCAGAATTTCAAAGTAGCTATTACTCAGCTATCCAAGGTGCAACAGGTCTGAAACTTTACTATGTGATAGCTTACCAAAAAGTAGATGATAACATATTTGAAAAGATTTCCCTAACTTTAATACTTTTGAAGATATTTGACATTTACTCCTTTTGTTATTTAGCTACAAATGAGAAAGTAGCTATTACTCACTTATGGCATGTAATAGAACCCCAAACTATGTACCATGTTATAGCTAAGGACAAAGTAGCTGAACAACATATTTTAGGAAAACACTCTAACTGCAATAGTTTTGGAGTTACAATGGCTTTACTCAACAGTCAGAATTTCAAAGTAGCTATTACTCAGCTATCCAAGGTGCAAGAGGTCTGAAACTTTACTATGTGATAGCTTACCAAAAAGTAGATGGATAACATATTTGAAAAGATTTCCCTAACTTTAATACTTTTGAAGATATTTGACATTTACTCCTTTTGTTATTTAGCTACAAATGAGAAAGTAGCTATTACTCACTTATGGCATGTAATAGAACCCCAAACTATGTACCATCTTATAGCTAAGGACAAAGTAGCTGAACAACATATTTAAGGAAAAAAGTCTAATTGCAATAGTTTTGGAGTTACAATGGCTTTACTCAACAGTCAGAATTTCAAAGTAGCTATTACTCAGCTATCCAAGGTGCAAGAGGTCTGAAACTTTACTATGTGATAGCTTACCAAAAAGTAGATGGACAACATATTAGAAAAGATTTCCCTAACTCTAATACTTTTAAAGATATTTGACATTTACTCCTTCTGTTATTTAGCTACAAATGAGAAAATAGCTATTACTCACTTATAGCATGCAACAGAACTCTAAACTATGTACCATCTTACAGCTAAGGAAAAAGTAGCTGAACAACATATTTTAGGAAAACCCTCTAACTGCAATAGTTTTGGAGTTACAATGGCTTTACTCAACAGTCAGAATTTCAAAGTAGCTATTACTCAGCTATCCAAGGTGCAACAGGTCTGAAACTTTACTATGTGATAGCTTACCAAAAAGTAGATGGATAACATATTTGAAAAGATTTCCCTAATTTTAATACTTTTGAAGATATTTGACATTTACTCCTTTTGTTATTTAGCTACAAATGAGAAAGTAGCTTTTACTCACTTATGGCATGCACTAGAACCCCAAACTATGTACCATCTTATAGCTAAGGACAAAGTAGCTGAACAACATATTTAAGGAAAACACTCTAACTGCAATAGTTTTGGAGTTACAATGGCTTTACTCAACAGTCAGAATTTCAAAGTAGCTATTACTCGGCTATCCAAGGTGCAACAAGTCTGAAACTTTACTATGTGATAGCTAGTGCTGGTATTGTTTATCGATATTGAAATATTTATCGATCCATGCTAAATATACTGATATCGATAATGCAGGGTACAATATCAATATCAAAACATACAACTAAATAGACGTAATTGGGCTCTTTTCCATGTAAATAAAATATAAAATTTGAGAAATATATTGGTTTTCCTATCATTTTTTGTCTAATTTCACTTACCGCTAAACCGGAAATGCCATATTTGTTTACGTTTCGGGAAACTTCTAAAACTCGTTAAAGCGTTTGGAAGCTCTCTCCCGGAAATCACCCATGACCCGAATATAAGGTGAGTTGACTTTTTAACATTGACCTATTTTCGATAATTTTCAATATTGATCGATAAAACCCCTGTATATCGCTCCCAATATCGATACAGCAAATCCCGTTCGATACCAACACTAGTGATAGCTTACCAAAAAGTAGATGACCAACATATTTGAAAAGATTTCCCTAACTTTAATACTTTTGAAGATATTTGACATTTACTTCTTTTGTTATTTAGCTACAAATGAGAAAATAGCTATTACTCACTTATGGCATGCAATAGAACCCCAAACTATGTACCATCTTATAGCTAAGGACAAAGTAGCTGAACAACATATTTTAGGAAAACACTCTAACCGCAATGGTTTTGGAGTTACAATGGCTTTACTCAACAGTCAGAATTTCAAAGTAGCTATTACTCAGCTATCCAAGGTGCGAGAGGTCTGAAACTTTACTATGTGATAGCTTACCAAAAAGTAGATGAACAACATATTTGAAAAGATTTCTGTAACTCTAATACTTTTGAAGATATTTGACATTTACTCATGTCGTTATTTAGCTACAAATGAGAAAATAGCTATTACTCACTTACGGTATGCAATAGAACCCCAAACTATGTACCATCTTATAGCTAAGGACAAAGTAGCTGAACAACATATTTCAAGAAAAAGTTGTATCTGCAACAGTTTTTGAGTTATGAGCCCTTTACTCCAAGTAGCTATGATTGCTATTACTCACTTATCTTTAGGCCTAAGTCCATAAAACCAAAAAAATTTTCAAGGGCATGAAAATTCATTGGGACTATTAATTTACAAAAAATCTGTAGCTGCAGTAGTTTTGGAGAAATCTGCGTGACTAACTAACGCACGCACACACGCACGCACGCACGAACACACAGGCATCATTTCATAATCTCCCTCCCGGGCTAAAGCCCGGCGGGAGATAATAAGTTCTTAAAAGACTAAGATAGCCATAACATTATTAATATTCAAAATTTAAATAGACAGGCATTTCCTTTTAAAAATTCAAAGATTTCAGCTCTATAACCCACATAGTTTGACAGTTACTGGGCTTTAAAGTGGCATAATGTCCATAAATTGGGTTTCTGTGGGCATTTTACAATTGTTAAAGAGACCTTAGCAATTAAACTACAGATCTGAAACTTTTTGGGGGACATACATAACAAACAAAAATTATATATAATACAGTTTAAGACTTGTCACACTAAGCATTTCCAAATAACAGGGCAAAATACGGAAAAAATGTCAAAAAAGGCACTTGGGCGAATGTCTATGGCCCTCATACACAGGTTAAATGTCTACTAAAAACCTTGATTTTCGGCATATGTAAAAAGGACATAATAATGCATTCCCAGATGGGATTTCAGCTCCATCAATCACATAGTTTAACAGTCACAGGGCTTAAAGGTGGTAAAAAGTCCAAATATTGGGTCTCTGTGGGCCTTTTAGAGATCTCGATGTGGCTTTCAAATTACAGCTTCAGACTTAAAATTTGTTACATACTAAGATTACACATAGAATATGTATCTAATAAAGTTTGAAACTTCTCAGACTTACCATTTCCAAGTTACAGAGCAAAATATGTGAAAAATGTCTTAAAAGGGTCACTCAGGTGGGTGTTTAAGGTCCTCATACACAGGTTAAATGTCTACTTGAAGCCTTGATTTTTGGCACATGTAAAAAGAACATAATAATGTATTCCCAGATGAGATTTCAGCTCTATCAGTCACATAGTTTAACAGTCACAGGCCTTAAAATTGGCAAAA
This sequence comes from Sabellastarte sp. h YS-2021, assembly GCA_964017235.1. Taxonomy (NCBI): domain Eukaryota; kingdom Metazoa; phylum Annelida; class Polychaeta; order Sabellida; family Sabellidae; genus Sabellastarte; species Sabellastarte sp. h YS-2021. The sequence continues at coordinate 119,173,956 of OZ024928.1, forward strand.
AGTCCAAATACTGGGTCTTTATGGGGCCTTCTAGAGACCTAAATGTGGCCTTCAAATTAAAGCTTCAGACTTAAAATTTGTCACATACTAAGATTACACATAGAATATACATCTAATACAGTTTGAAACTTCTTAGACTTACCATTTCCAAGTTACAGGGAAAAATATGTGAAAAATGTCTAAAAATGGTCACTCGGGTGGGGATTTATGGTCCTCATACACAGGTTAAATGTCTTCTTAAAGCCTTAATTCTTGGCACATATAAAAATAACATACTAATATCTTCCCAGATAGGATTTGAGCTCTATCAGTCACATAGTTTGACAGTCACAGGGCTTAAAAGTAACAAAAAGTCCAAATATTGGGTCTTTGGGAGCCTTTTAGAGACCTCAATTTGACCTTCAAAATTAAAGCTTCAGACTTAAAATCTGTTACATACTAAGATTAGACACAGAATATATATCTAATACAGTTTGAAACTTCTCAGACTTACCATTTCCAAGTTACAGGGAAAAAGATGTGAAAAATGTCTTATAAGGGTCACTCGGGTGGGTGTTTATGGTCCTGATACACAGGTTAACTGTCTATTAAAGGCCTAAATGTTGGGGCACATATAAGAAAACACATAGATATATTCCCAGATGATATTTAACTTAGATGAGAGACATAGTTTGAAAGCTACAGCGCTTGAAAGTGGCAAAAAGTGCATAAATTGGGTCTCTGTGGGCACTTTTGAGACCTTAAGTCGACCCCTTTGGGTAAACCTACAGCCCTAAAATTTTCTACAGACAAGGATTACATATCAAAGTTATACCTAGCACAGTTTGAGACTCATCAGAATTACCACTTCCAAATTATAGGGCAAAATATGTGAAAAGTATAGCAAAAAATCCCTAAGTGGGGGTATTTATGGGCCTCAAACACAATTTTCTCCTCAACTTAAAGTCGTGATTTTCTGCACATGTACTAAGAACATATTAATGTGTTGTCAGGTAAAATTTCAGCTAGCTGAGCATAATAGTTTGTGACCTACAGGGCTCTAAGTGGCCAAAAGTCCAATTTCTGACCTTAAGGTGGCCATAAGTTCTTTTTTACTGGGAGTTTAAGGTCACCTTAAAATAGGGATCTTCCTTTGGGCACCCTTAACATGTGTACCAAGTTTGAAAAAAAAATATTAATTTGTTTTTGAGTTATCGCGTCCACAAGGAAATTTCTACGGCGGCGGCGCGACGGACCTGAATCCAATATATCCCCGACTTTCGTCTGGGGATATAATAATCACAAATTTATCTAATGCAGGATATCGCTTTTCTACCAAATTTATTTCTGAAAAAAAAAAAAACTTCTTTCTTGCAATGTTTTGTATAATAATGACCAGTTTTAAACATGCTTAACAGGCACTAGGTCTATTTCATTTCTACTCTCTGCATAAATTGCTTGATAACTGACAGTCTATCTTTTGGAAGTCAAGGTCTAAAACAGGGCTATGGAGACAAAATAGTAAAAAAATCTGTCATTCTCATTCAACATCAGTGAGTCAAAAGATACTGTGTGTCACTGTGAAGATGCTAAAGGGTTAGTCCATTTCCATAGATTTAAGATGGTTTGCTTTTGTTACTGTAGTGATGATGAGCATGTTAACATGAGTAACACTAAAAATAGCATTAGAGATGCCCGTACCCCACAGGCTGGGGAAATAGTTTTCAAAACCATGAGATATAGAAGAAGTGAAACAGTACACACAAAAAACTACATATAAGAGAAAGAAACTGCATGTAAAGATTAAGTATTAAAACAAGACAATTCAGTAAACTAAAAATTATGAAGCTGTAAAACTTATTAACTGGAGAATAGCTGTCAATGGAAATATCACAATTATGTAGAAGTATATATAATAATCAGTTGCAGCAATCCATATCCTTGCGGTTGCCGAGATATGCCCAGACAATATATTATAGGTCGAGGTCAAATCAAGGCATGGTTCAAAATTAGTGCCGATCCGCCAGTCCGCAACAGACAGAAATGCTTTCGGCTTGAAAAGATAAACCCTGCCAGTCTGTTTGTCCTAGAAGCTGTAAGATGGCTATAAATACACATTTTGCACAGTTGAATTATGATTTGCATGTTTTCGATATTGTTCAACTATACCAAAGTGAACTTGTACATTTGTCTGAAGATTTAAGACTTCTCTCATTTTGATATTCATTTGTATGGTCGAATTATGGTTTGAATGTTTTGAATATTATCCATACATACAGATGTGGCAATACATGTTTTTATGTGGAGTTGGGGCAAAACCTGTGGCACACTTGATGCAATACCATCTGTTACAATGGTAAGTTGCAAAAGTAAAATGCTTAATGAATTCTAATATGACTTTAACAGTGCTTAATCTACATCAAAAGACAACCAAAGGTGCAACAACCAAGATTCAAGTAAAAGATATAAGAGAGATATTAGAGAGATAAAATAGTATCAGATATTCCCGTAGAGAGCTAAAATAGCATCAGATATGCAAGATCAAAGGTCAAACCCAAGTCACACCATGAGGTTGCACATCTATAACCCCCGACCAATGTCCCTACCAAATATCAACTTCCAACACCTTATGGTTTCCGAAATATAGCCTGGGCAAGGCATTATAGGTCAAGGTCACTATGGCAAGGTCAAAGGTCAAATCAAGGTCAAACCATGATGTTTTACATCTACACACCCTAGATAATGCCCCTACCCAGTATCACCTTCCTACACCTTACGGTTTCCGAGATATAGCTTGGACAAGATTTTCAAACTCAAGGTCACTACAACAAGGTCAAATCAAGGTCCCACCATGACGTTGCACACCTGCACCCCCTAACCAATGTTCCTACCAAGTATCAACTTCATACACCTTACGGTTTCTGAGATACAGGCCAGACAAAGTTTTCCCGCCGCCCTCCCGCCCATCCGGACACCATGGGAGAGAACCATACCCTGTGACCCTCCTTAAGGGCTGTGGGGGTAAAAAGCACTACTGGAGTGCAGACCTCCGCCAGAGCAGCAGGGTACCCCTATATTGTAATTTTACCAAAAATGCAGCTTTTACTTTAACCCCCATAACCAGATAGCATGACCATGAAAATATAGGATTCCATGATTCCACACATAAAACATTTAGTAAAGATGCATTCACTAGTTCTGCAGTAAATCTTGAACACGGACAAACACACACACACTCAAAAACATTACTTTCTTGGTGGAGATAATTAGAAGTCTACTGTCACTGTGAGATTATGCATATTAAAAACATTTTATCAGACTCACAATTCACAGCTGGGGTTAACCTATTTTAAAATCCTTATGTGTGGTATGTTAATAAATAATCTTTAAAGCGCCGATTACTGTGCACATCTTCTCTGTTTTTATTAAATTAGTAGTTACTGTTTATTTCTAAGTTTCATTACATTTAAAGTAAAACTATTATAACTGTAGTTCATGTAGGATAAAACTCTTGTTCATGATTATCATTTGAGCTTAAGTTTCACCAATTCATCCTATTGGATGACACACGGGTTCAACAAAGAATACTATAAAACGTATTAGAGGCAAAGAGTATAGGTACATTCTTCACCTGTTAAAACAAGCTGCACTCTTTCTAAGTTGACGACTCCACTCTCTGTCAGATAACCCTGTAACAAAAAGCAGAAAATACATTACTTGACTTATTCCACTATGGTGATCGACCTCCCCGATTGGGTTAAGATCCTAAAAATTTGCTGTTCAAGAGGCAATCGGAAGGTTCATAAACCCAATCGGTACATTCATGGACAATTCAGACCATTTCTTGACCAAGAGTTTTAATTTAGGAACCACTCAGAACATTCAGGGGTGTTCCAGATTATATATTATTTTTTAAATTAACAAATTTTATGGTTTAACCTGTCCTAACTATACACCCATAGATTATGAATATTTTTATTTTTTCCAAAAGGGAGGTAGGTGTATGATCAGATCAATATAATGGAACAACCCTATTAAACATACTATATATTCTTCCTATATTTCATAACTTGCATAAAAATATAAAATAACACTAACAAAAAAGAAAAAGTTCAAGCAGGTATTCTTTGGTACTTAATATCCAAATCACAGGTATAATCATTAAAACATAAATTTTCACAGCAATTCTTTTGTATTAAATTAACATTTAGTTGTGAGCCATCAAAATGGATTATTGATGACAGATTGCCAAAATTCACAAGCATTCTGTGAAAATGTTCAAAATTGTTTGCATATATCGTGGGTTTGTGATGAAGCGAAAATAAAAAAAAAAACATGTATACCGGTAAGCTTCAAGGAAGTGACAGTAAAATGGAGATGAATGGAATGTTAGCAGTTGTAAATGTCCACTGATTATCACTATTGGCAAAATCTAAGTTTGAGCAAAATTGTCATTATCCAAGTGAGCGTTTACAGAAAAAGGTCTGATGACAAGAAATTAACATGCTCAGAATATACGACTTACAACAATTTTTATTCAATTTATTCCATGTTCACAATAAGACTCTATGATGGACAACAATAGATCATGTGGTGGTAACAATTAGTGAGAACAAAGAGGTACATTTGTTTATAAATTTGTTGTCAATTACAAACTACAAAGCTTTGGGTTTTTATGTAGTATTCAACCATTTTTAATTTATTAAATGTGTTTAGAAACATGAAACTAGAAAAATGACATTACAGACATAGCAATGTAATCAATTATTCACTAGACGGGATCTTAAAAAGTCTCTAACATGCAGATTTCAATTTTGGGATTTCAAAAGTGTACATTTTCTTGTCTTATAAATTTTAAATAATATATTACATCAGTGGCAACAAAAAGAATGTATCAAGTCAAAAGTATTTCTAAAATTGAAAGAAAATTAAAAATATTTCAAAAATAATAAACTTACCCCAGTTTTCAGTACAGTATTTTTGTACAACTTCTGTAATCGATCTATTGCACCTTCCCTGTGATAAAATTTTAGCATTCTCGTAAATACCAAAATTATGTTCTCACTTTTACGTTTTAAATGTGTTTCAACAGACATAACTAGTAACACATTATGGGAAATCCATATTTTACAAAATGACTCGAGCAAAACTATATTATGGTCTCATATCTGATAACATCAAACTTAGGACAATATTCCATTAAGTTTTAAGAAATTAGTATTGCAAATTGAAAAATTATCTTTAATTGACAAAAATATCCCAGAGAATAGCTTTATTTGAACTTATTTGTAACATGAAATAAATACCTATGACATTATAACTGACAGCTTATAACATGGCAAATTAAAAAGTGTAATTATGATAATTTTATTATTTTTTTCTTTTGAAAACTGTGATTTCTATTCACCTAATTTCTAATGATGGTAAATGAGGCAAGAAATCATTCCCCACAAAGAAACACATGAACACCCAGTCATCTAATGCTCTCTGAAAATATTCACATAACAAATACATTATAAACCATTAAATGAACAAAAACTTCATTAAAACACAAAGAAACACATGAACACCCAGTCATCTATGTGCTCTCTGAAAAATTCACATAATAAATACATTATAAACCATTAAATGAACAAAAACTTCATTAAACACAACATAAAAGCTTCTACAAAGTCTTTAAATTCTGGGACAAAACACCAACATTGTTATTCCTAGAATAGGAATTTTCCTTGAATACACGTATTTTCTTTCTCGAATTCTAAGAACAGTAAAAGTTTTCACAAAAATTATATTTGCAACAACAATTTTTCCTACAAAAAATATCTTGTTGATGAACAACCAACACACTAATGCTACCTATACAGCTATTGCATCTGATTTGTCATTATTACGTTTCAGAGTCTAAAAATTCCCATGAATTTAAAAGTATTTATTGTTGTAAGTTTCTTTTATTCTAAAAAATATTATTAGAAAATAGTTGGGTTTTTTTTAGAAAATTCTAAGAATAAGAATAATTCTGAGAATAACAATGTTGGTGAATATGTGCCATGGTATACTTTTGCTATTTCAGGCTGTCCCAAATTAATGAGAGATGACATTTGTTTCATTTCATTTTGGCATTTCAGTAAATTAATATCAATACCAACATAAACCACAACTACTAATTCACTTTAAGAGACCAGGGACTGGTGAATACAAGACAAGAGAAAAATAACACACACCAATCTTCAAGAAACTTTTCCATTGAAAGTGGAATAGTTATTTTAATTATTATTCTTATGTCAAACATTTATACTGATCCTCTTTTTTGTGTGTATGACAGTTGATAACACAATTTTTTTCAATTAAATTTATCAAAATCTCTTAATTTATAAAAAATAAAACCATATGAACTTGACAAGATTTTAGATAACACATAAATACCTCAAAATTTTGCTCAAAAGGCAAATTTGTGATGGTCAGTTCTTTCTGAAGGTATTCCCTGAGAACATTGAGTCTGATGAAAATAAATTCTTGTTCAGATCCTATTGCCTTGTTCAATTCATCAAACTGTAAAAACACATGAAGAACCTCATTTCACATGACACAAACCTGAACTACTTACATTATAAAATATCTTCTATTACCTGCATGCAACAAATCAACTAGTTTAAAACTGATTTAATACACAAAACTGTTCAAAAGGTAATATCAGTTACATCAAGTATTCTTGGTTATAACTAAATTAACTTTTAAAATCCCACCAAAACTTGAAGAATGAAATTTATACATAGATAAGACTCAAACTGTATGTTTCATTGAGAAATGAAAGCCCTGTACCTCTCCTTCCTTTGGCTTTGGGGAACCTGCACATTCTGTCATTTCATGACCTGCCAATACAAAATGTATGCAGTTTAAATTATGAATCAAAATACGGGAAGGGATCATGTATCATTATTTCAGTATACCTAGATCTCCATATGGAAACTGTCAAACCAATGAGCAGCCATTTTCTCCAAATGGTGTTGTAATTTAATACAGAATTCTTGTTAAATAATCAATATGCATGCCATGATTTTTTAGATGTTATATGAAATTTAAAAAGTTTTTAAAGCAATTTTGAGATAAGTTTGTGATAAGTTTAATCAGCACATTAACGGGACTATTTTGATACATAATGAATATGTATTTGCATGTAATGCATTTTGTGGCCTCTACATTATATTTAATGTTAACGCTTAAATTGTTTTTCAATCCCTACTTTTAATCAAAATGTCTTGCACATTAAAGTGTGATCATAATAATCTGAGCTGAAAGAAGCATTACTCCAAATTATTTCACATAATATCAATAAACCTTCAATAACAGACCTTCCTGTTTTAAAGACTTTTGAAGGTGTTCTTTTTGCATGTGACCTTTCAGTGTAAAAACTCACAGGCCCTGGGTTTAAACCTTACCTACTTGTCTATCGACCTCAAAGGTTCGGCGTATTGAATCCTACCTCCTTGTGCAGAGATATCACAAGTTTGATTTTTAACCTTACCTACTTCTACATAGATCTCACAGGTCTGGAGTTTTGAATCTTACCTTCTTGTATACAGATTACACTGGTCTGGGTTTGAATTTTTTCTACTTGTCAACCGTTGTTGCAGGTCTGAGTCTCAATCTTACCCACTTGTCCACAGATCCTAAATGTACTTTATTTGACCTTACCCATTTTTCCCTAGATCTCAAAGGTTCGGGGTTTTGAATGTTACCTTCTTGTGTACACAGATTTTATAGGTCAGAGCTTGAATCTTACCTACTTGTCCACAGTTCTTACAGTTCATGGATTTGAACATTACACTCTTGTCCACAAATCTTGTAGTTTCTTGGGTTGTATCTTACCAAGTTGTCATTTGATCTTGCAGATCCTGGGTTTGAACCTTCACCACTTGTTCACAGTACTTGCAGTTCCCGAGTTTCAACCTTACTCTCTTATCCACAAAGTTTGCAGTTCAGTTTTATTCTCAACTTGTCATTAGATCTTTCAGTTCCTGGGTTTGAACCTTACAGACTTATCGACAGATTGTGCAGTTCCTGGGTTTGAAGTTGTCCACAGATCTTGCAGTTCCTGGGTTTGAACCTTAACCACTTGTCTGCAGATTGTGCAGTTACTGGGTTTGAACTTTACCTACTTGTCCACAGATCTTGAAGTTCCTGGGTTTGAACCTTACCCACTGGTCCACAGATTGTGCAGTTACTGGGTTTGAACCTTACCTACTTGTCCACAGATCTTGAAGTTCCTGGGTTTGAACCTTACCCACTGGTCCACAGATTGTGCAGTCACTGGGTTTGAACCTTATCCACTTGTCCACAGATCTTGAAGTTCCTGGGTTTGAACCTTACCCACTTGTCCACAAGTCTTTCACTTTCTGTTTTAAACCTTACCTACTTGTCCACAGATCTCACAGGTCTTGGGTTTGTTGGGTTTGAACTCCTCTCTAATGATAGTAAAGTTTGGTTCATGTGTTGCCAGTCCCAACATGATAAGGTCAGCGTCTGCCCCACACAGACAGTGGTGTGTGTTGGGGTCATGATCTGGCTGACCCCTCTGCTTACGGATATAGTCCATGATCTTGTGCTCACCTAGAAAACATTGTGAACATGGTGAAAAAATATTTACAATGCTCACAAATGATACCTGTTAGAAAAGGTTCACACTTCATGATAAAAATACTGAGTACAGAGTATGCTTGCAGACAGGTAAAAAGACAAAAAAAAATAAATAACTAGTGACACTAGGAGGAGGCGTTGTTTAATTCAATACCGTAACAATATGTTCGGGATTTCACTTGCTCAGCGAATAAAACCACAAGGAAATACACAATTGTGACAATGTTTTTAACTTTGTTCAGAAAGTACTCACTTAAAACACTTAAAACTTGATCAACATAGTAAAAAAGTAAATGCTAATTGAGAAAAAATTAGAGACTATGAAGACTTTTATTCTCCAGATTATCTATTTTCTGAACTATATTAAATTCTTAAGATTAGATTCTTAAGATTCTTCACCACAAAATCATCGAGAGATATGTACATTGCAACACTTTTGTTAAACCCCTGCCTGTCAAGTTATTTCAACAATTCTTTTAAGTCAAATGCTAAGTAATCTTTTTCACTTATGACAATGCCAGTACCATCTTGATTGACATAATCCAGAAGGGAGCCCACCATTGAAGGGCTTACACTTCCATTGTATTCAAGGAAACAGATTCTACTGAACATAGAACATGTCCTTACCTTCTCCTGGTACATTAGCATCTGACAATATGACTTTTATTCCCTCCCAGCCAGGATCATTATTAAGCCTGTCATGTATGTAGTACCGCAAACATTCAGCTAGCCGAAACATGAAAGGTGTACCCTAAAATGTAAACATTTTTGTGTGTCAATTCAACAGGAGTTTTCTGTAATGATTTATTTTTATTGACAATAAATAATACAAATTTAACTTTCAGTGGGGAACTGATAAACTAGAGACAAAAAGCAAACATATGTGTATTACATACTAGTAATCGGACTGTTTATGAAAATTAAAATCTGTATCAGGGGCTTTGAAATGAACAAAATTGGGTATTTGATATGTTTGTCTGTGATATGTTGAAGCTGGACCATGAGAGTACACAATGTTTAACTGGAAATGTCTTTGCAAGATATTATGAAGTTAACAAACTCCATTTTTAAGGCATAGAGAGAGAAATTTTAGAGATCAAATGTATCAGTTTCTTAGTGTTCTTATAAAATTTCAGGCTTTAAAAAGCATAAACTTTTTTAAAGACTGTTCCTTAAATATTCTTTGTGGTTTTTGTTATGTCCAGAACAACAAAATGAAAACTAGAATAGCGGTTTACCATTTGCCTCACTATGACACATAAACAGCAATAAGTAGGCTACAAAACAGGTACAGACAACAAGTTTTTAAAGGATGCAAAAATGAAACTTACAGGTGTGATACAGTTGCTGTCAAAGTGTTCAGAATCTGGTTTATCAGGGGGAACATACGCTCCTTTTGCTCGTAATTCAGCTTTTATTCTTGCCATGGCTTCACGTTTTTCTCTGAAATACATTATATCACGGTTAACTTCTTTCTCTGTATTTATAAGTTACTAAAACACTATGGAATACATGGCATTCCATCACATTTCCAATTTTGCTTTCTTAACTGAACTAAAGATATAATGTTTTATCCATCCACTATGTCTAGGTCGGGTTACATTGTGCCAGGCAACTCAAGGGCAACCACTATGTTTACGTCACTTCACATCAGGCAGTTCAATGCCTCTATCCACTAAGAAGGTCACACAACAATTTACCAAGCATCCCAAGATGGTGAAAACCACAGGGAAGTGGCTCCCCATGGTGTTTCATCACACAGAGTTAATATATAAATATTTAACAATTACACAACTACTGGATTACAAAAAGTAATTTCATTCCTATATTCAGGCTGTAACACCAAAGTTTACAATTACTGAATTGAATACAGTAAATCAGATATTACTGGCTTTCTTTGGCTGCTCTGAATCTCCTTGATCTCTGCTGATTCATCTTTGCTCTTGGCGCCTGCAAATACAACACAAGAAATACAAACTAAAACATCTCTTGAATCTAAACCCAGTTAGAATAAAGCATTCACGATTTGACTGTACTCAGTATAACTTAGTAATATTGTTCATTATGCTCAATGCAGTATTCTACTTATAGCATCCGAAAACACAAAGTGTGTGACAAGTTCAACAGAATCTCGATTATCTGAACCTGCTGGAAAAATTATTTAAGAAAAGAAATTATTTAAGAAAAGGTATTTCAATACAAAAACAGTAGTTAACAGTTTATTTGTGAAGCATACCTGGGACCGGTTTCACAAAGCCTCCTTAAGATAAAGGTCACCTTAAATTCTAGGATTTCCTTGATTTTCTCCCTCCTTTAAAAAATCTCAGTTTCACAAAGCCTCCTTCCTTAAAGGAGACCTTGAAAACTCCCCTGAATTTCAAGGAAGCTAAGGACCTACCTTAGATTTAAGGAAGTGTCCTTCAAGGAATGTTTATTAACTTTAATGAACATTTTAAGGTGAATCCACCTAAATATATAGAACTTGTCAAACCTACATCCACAAACAATATTTTGCTGTTTATTTCATACAATTTGGTTGTTTAATTCTTGAAAAATTGATGTTCAAACTTTTGAAGTGAGAAACATATTCATGGAGTTTCCTTGAACATAAAGAGCCCCTCCCTTACTTTGGGTAAAAAATTGTCATGTGACCTACTGTATTAATTTGCAAAATATAATCACAACCAATCTGTAATTTACAAAATTTATTAAAATATAGTAAAATATAGATTTACTGACTTTACTGATCTTTAACAGTGTTACAATAAGTGCACAAGTACACATGTACTTACAGTGAAAGGAAAATATTGGTGTGCATGGTTATAGGTTTTGGAAACAAGTCCCAAAAGAAATAAAAATGCAAATAATGTATCAAAAAATTAAAATGTACCTAATGTATCAAGATTAAAATAGTTAAAATGCTAAAATGCAATTTACTTTCTTAATATTTAAAACTAGAAATAGGCCGCCCTGTTGATAGTAGATGCGAATAGAAACAGGATAGCATAGAAGAACACACATTATCATGTGTAATGTCCACCCATGAACCTTTTGCCCAAATTGTACAGTAGTCTTACAAGACCCTGTTTCATTTGTAAAATATATCAATGATGCTTAAATATTTGTTAGTGTAGATGTAAATTATTTCAGCTTCATGCCTTTTTGCATTGGTTGGGTTGAAAATTTTGACGAAATCACTCTATCTTGCACGGTTAAGAAGATTGAAGCAAATTCCTGTTTTTCTATTTTTGGCAAAAATTTGAAAATTCAAAATGGCCGCCATTTTTGGGAAAAGGAAATTTTTTTGAAAATTGCCAAGAGTACATTTCTTAGATACCCTATGGGTCGAAAATTTCAACGAAATAACTCTATTTTGCACGGTTAAGGCCAGTTTGTGTTTTTCCATTTTGGGCAAAAATTCGAAAATTCAAAATGGCTGCCATTTTTGGGGAGGGGAATTTTTTTGAAAATTGCAAAGATTGCCAAGAATACAATGCTCAAATACCTGTGGGTCGAAAATTTTGACGAAATCGCTCTATCTCGCATGGTTAAGGAGATAGAAGGAAATTCGAAAATTCAAAATGGCTGTCATTTTTGGGGAGGGGAAAATTTTTTGAAAATTGCAAAGATTGCATTCCTTAGATACCCTGTGGGTCGAAAATTTCGACGAAATCGCTCTATCTCGCACGGTTAAGGAGATAGAAGCAAATTAGTGTTTTGCCATTTTTGGCAAAAATTCGAAAATTCAAAATGGCCGCCATTTTTGGGGAGGGGAAAATTTTTTAAAAATTACCAAGAGTACAATGCTCAGATACCCTGTGGGTCGAAAATTTTGACGAAATCGCTCTATCTCAGACGGTTAAGGAGATAGAAGCAAATTTGTGTTTTGCCATTTTTGGCAAAAATTCGAAAATTCAAAATGGCCGCCATTTTTGGGGAGGGGAAAATTTTTTTGAAAATTGCAAAGATTGCATTCCTCAGATACCCTGTGGGTCGAAAATTTCGACGAAATCGCTCTATCTCGCACGGTTAAGGAGATAGAAGCAAATTAGTGTTTTGCCATTTTTGGCAAAAATTCGAAAATTCAAAATGGCCGCCATTTTTGGGGAGGGGAAAATTTTTTAAAAATTACCAAGAGTACAATGCTCAGATACCCTGTGGGTCGAAAATTTTGACGAAATCGCTCTATCTCAGACGGTTAAGGAGATAGAAGCAAATTTGTGTTTTGCCATTTTTGGCAAAAATTCGAAAATTCAAAATGGCCGCCATTTTTGGGGAGGGGAAAATTTTTTTGAAAATTGCAAAGATTGCATTCCTCAGATACCCTGTGGGTCGAAAATTTCGACGAAATCGCTCTATCTCGCACGGTTAAGGAGATAGAAGCAAATTAGTGTTTTGCCATTTTTGGCAAAAATTCGAAAATTCAAAATGGCCGCCATTTTTGGGGAGGGGAAAATTTTTTGAAAATTGCAAAGATTGCATTGCTTAGATACCCTGTGGGTCGAAAATTTCGACGAAATCGCTCTATCTCGCACGGTTAAGGAGATAGAAGCAAATTAGTGTTTTGCCATTTTTGGCAAAAATTCGAAAATTCAAAATGGCTGCCATTTTTGGGGAGGGGAAAATTTTTTAAAATTTACCAAAAGTACAATGCTCAGATACCCTGTGGGTCGAAAATTTTGACGAAATCGCTCTATCTCGCACGGTTAAGGAGATAGAAGCAAATTTGTGTTTTGCCATTTTTGGCAAAAATTCGAAAATTCAAAATGGCCGCCATTTTTGGGGAGGGGAAAATTTTTTGAAAATTGCAAAGATTGCATTGCTTAGATACCCTGTGGGTCGAAAATTTCGACGAAATCGCTCTATCTCGCACAGTTAAGGAGATAGAAGCAAATTTGTGTTTTGCCATTTTTGGCAAAAATTCGAAAATTCAAAATGGCCGCCATTTTTGGGGAGGGGAAAATTTTTTGAAAATTGCAAAGATCGCGTTCCTTAGATACCCTATGCGTCGAAAATTTTGCCGAAATCGCTCTATCTCGCACGGTTAAGGAGATAGAAGCAAATTAGTGTTTTGCCATTTTTGGCAAAAATTCGAAAATTCAAAATGGCTGCCATTTTTGGGGAGGGGAAAATTTTTTAAAATTTAGCAAGAGTACAATGCTCAGACACCCTGTGGGTCGAAAATTTTGACGAAATCGCTCTATCTCGCACGGTTAAGGAGATAGAAGCAAATTTGTGTTTTGCCATTTTTGGCAAAAATTCGAAAATTCAAAATGGCCGCCATTTTTGGGGAGGGGAAAATTTTTTTGAAAATTGCAAAGATTGCATTCCTCAGATACCCTGTGGGTCGAAAATTTCGACGAAATCGCTCTATCTCGCACGGTTAAGGAGATAGAAGCAAATTTGTGTTTTGCCATTTTTGGCAAAAATTCGAAAATTCAAAATGGCCGCCATTTTTGGGGAGGGGAAAATTTTTTGAAAATTGCAAAGATTGCATTGCTTAGATACCCTGTGCGTCGAAAATTTTGACGAAATCGCTCTATCTCGCACGGTTAAGGAGATAGAAGCAAATTAGTGTTTTGCTATTTTTGGCAAAAATTCGAAAATTCAAAATGGCTGCCATTTTTGGGGAGGGGAAAATTTTTTAAAATTTACCAAGAGTACAATGCTCAGATACCCTGTGGGTCGAAAATTTCGACGAAATCGCTCTATCTCGCACGGTTAAGGAGATAGAAGCAAATTTGTGTTTTGCCATTTTTTGCAAAAATTCGAAAATTCAAAATGGCCGCCATTTTTGGGGAGGGGAAAATTTTTTGAAAATTGCAAAGATTGCATTGCTTAGATACCCTGTGCGTCGAAAATTTTGACGAAATCGCTCTATCTCGCACGGTTAAGGAGATAGAAGCAAATTAGTGTTTTGCCATTTTTGGCAAAAATTCGAAAATTCAAAATGGCCGCCATTTTTGGGGAGGGGAAAATTTTTTGAAAATTGCAAAGATTGCATTGCTTAGATACCCTGTGGGTCGAAAATTTCGACGAAATCGCTCTATCTCGCACGGTTAAGGAGATAGAAGCAAATTTGTGTTTTGCCATTTTTGGCAAAAATTCGAAAATTCAAAATGGCCGCCATTTTTGGGGAGGGGAAAATTTTTTAAAATTTACCAAGAGTACAATTCTCAGATACCCTGTGGGTCGAAAATTTTGACGAAATCGCTCTATCTCGCACGGTTAAGGAGATAGAAGCAAATTTGTGTTTTGCCATTTTTGGCAAAAATTCGAAAATTCAAAATGGCCGCCATTTTTGGGGAGGGGAAAATTTTTTGAAAATTGCAAAGATTGCATTGCTTAGATACCCTGTGGGTCGAAAATTTCGACGAAATCGCTCTATCTCGCACGGTTAAGGAGATAGAAGCAAATTTGTGTTTTGCCATTTTTTGCAAAAATTCGAAAATTCAAAATGGCCGCCATTTTTGGGGAGGGGAAAATTTTTTTAAAATTGCAAAGATTGCATTGCTTAGATACCCTGTGGGTCGAAAATTTCGACGAAATCGCTCTATCTCGCACGGTTAAGGAGATAGAAGCAAATTTGTGTTTTGCCATTTTTGGCAAAAATTCGAAAATTCAAAATGGCCGCCATTTTTGGGGAGGGGAAAATTTTTTTGAAAATTGCAAAGATTGCATTGCTTAGATACCCTGTGCGTCGAAAATTTTGACGAAATCGCTCTATCTCGCACGGTTAAGGAGATAGAAGCAAATTAGTGTTTTGCCATTTTTGGCAAAAATTCGAAAATTCAAAATGGCCGCCATTTTTGGGGAGGGGAAAATTTTTTGAAAATTGCAAAGATTGCATTGCTTAGATACCCTGTGGGTCGAAAATTTCAACGAAATCGCTCTATCTCGCACGGTTAAGGAGATAGAAGCAAATTTGTGTTTTGCCATTTTTGGCAAAAATTCGAAAATTCAAAATGGCCGCCATTTTTGGGGAGGGGAAAATTTTTTAAAATTTACCAAGAGTACAATTCTCAGATACCCTGTGGGTCGAAAATTTTGACGAAATCGCTCTATCTCGCACGGTTAAGGAGATAGAAGCAAATTTGTGTTTTGCCATTTTTGGCAAAAATTCGAAAATTCAAAATGGCCGCCATTTTTGGGGAGGGGAAAATTTTTTGAAAATTGCAAAGATTGCATTGCTGAGATACCCTGTGCGTCGAAAATTTTGCCGAAATCGCTCTATCTCGCACGGTTAAGGAGATAGAAGCAAATTAGTGTTTTGCCATTTTTGGCAAAAATTCGAAAATTCAAAATGGCTGCCATTTTTGGGGAGGGGAAAATTTTTTAAAATTTACCAAGAGTACAATGCTCAGATACCCTGTGGGTCGAAAATTTCGACGAAATCGCTCTATCTCGCACGGTTAAGGAGATAGAAGCAAATTTGTGTTTTGCCATTTTTGGCAAAAATTCGAAAATTCAAAATGGCCGCCATTTTTGGGGAGGGGAAAATTTTTTGAAAATTGCAAAGATTGCATTGCTTAGATACCCTGTGGGTCGAAAATTTCGACGAAATCGCTCTATCTCGCACGGTTAAGGAGATAGAAGCAAATTTGTGTTTTGCCATTTTTGGCAAAAATTCGAAAATTCAAAATGGCCGCCATTTTTGGGGAGGGGAAAATTTTTTGAAAATTGCAAAGATTGCATTGCTTAGATACCCTGTGCGTCGAAAATTTCGACGAAATCGCTCTATCTCGCACGGTTAAGGAGATAGAAGCAAATTAGTGTTTTGCCATTTTTGGCAAAAATTCGAAAATTCAAAATGGCCGCCATTTTTGGGGAGGGGAAAATTTTTTGAAAATTGCAAAGATTGCATTGCTTAGATACCCTGTGGGTCGAAAATTTCGACGAAATCGCTCTATCTCGCACTGTTAAGGAGATAGAAGCAAATTAGTGTTTTGCCATTTTTGGCAAAAATTCGAAAATTCAAAATGGCCGCCATTTTTGGGGAGGGGAAAATTTTTTAAAATTTACCAAGAGTACAATCCTCAGATACCCTGTGGGTCGAAAATTTTGACGAAATCGCTCTATCTCGCACGGTTAAGGAGATAGAAGCAAATTTGTGTTTTGCCATTTTGGGCAAAAATTCGAAAATTCAAAATGGCCGCCATTTTTGGGGAGGGGAAAATTTTTTGAAAATTGCAAAGATTGCATTGCTTAGATACCCTGTGGGTCGAAAATTTCGACGAAATCGCTCTATCTCGCACGGTTAAGGAGATAGAAGCAAATTTGTGTTTTGCCATTTTTGGCAAAAATTCGAAAATTCAAAATGGCCGCCATTTTTGGGGAGGGGAAAATTTTTTGAAAATTGCAAAGATTGCATTGCTTAGATACCCTGTGCGTCGAAAATTTTGACGAAATCGCTCTATCTCGCACGGTTAAGGAGATAGAAGCAAATTAGTGTTTTGCCATTTTTGGCAAAAATTCGAAAATTCAAAATGGCTGCCATTTTTGGGGAGGGGAAAATTTTTTAAAATTTACCAAGAGTACAATGCTCAGATACCCTGTGGGTCGAAAATTTCGACGAAATCGCTCTATCTCGCACGGTTAAGGAGATAGAAGTAAATTTGTGTTTTGCCATTTTTGGCAAAAATTCGAAAATTCAAAATGGCCGCCATTTTTGGGGAGGGGAAAATTTTTTGAAAATTGCAAAGATTGCATTGCTTAGATACCCTGTGGGTCGAAAATTTCGACGAAATCGCTCTATCTCGCACGGTTAAGGAGATAGAAGCAAATTTGTGTTTTGCCATTTTTGGTAAAAATTCGAAAATTCAAAATGGCCGCCATTTTTGGGGAGGGGAAAATTTTTTGAAAATTGCAAAGATTGCATTGCTTAGATACCCTGTGCGTCGAAAATTTTGACGAAATCGCTCTATCTCGCACGGTTAAGGAGATAGAAGCAAATTAGTGTTTTGCCATTTTTGGCAAAAATTCGAAAATTCAAAATGGCTGCCATTTTTGGGCAGGGGAAAATTTTTTAAAATTTACCAAGAGTACAATGCTCAGATACCCTGTGGGTCGAAAATTTTGACGAAATCGCTCTATCTCGCACGGTTAAGGAGATAGAAGCAAATTAGTGTTTTGCCATTTTTGGCAAAAATTCGAAAATTCAAAATGGCCGCCATTTTTGGGGAGGGGAAAATTTTTTGAAAATTGCAAATATTACATTCCTTAGATACCCTGTGGGTCGAAAATTTCGACGAAATCACTCTATCTCGCACGGTTAAGGAGATAGAAGCAAATTTGTGTTTTGCCATTTTTGGCAAAAATTCGAAAATTCAAAATGGCCGCCATTTTTGGGGAGGGGAAAATTTTTTGAAAATTGCCAAGAGTGCAATGCTCAGATACCCTGTGGGTCGAAAATTTTGACGAAATCGCTCTATCTCCCACGGTTAAGGAGATAGAAGCAAATTTGTGTTTTGCCATTTTTGGCAAAAATTCGAAAATTCAAAATGGCCGCCATTTTTGGGGAGGGGAAAATTTTTGGAAAATTGCAGATTGCATTCCTTAAATACCCTGTGGGTTGAAAATTTCGACGAAATCGCTCTATCTCGCACAGTTAAGGAGATAGAAGTAAATTTGTGTTTTGCCATTTTTGGCAAAAATTCGAAAATTCAAAATGGCCGCCATTTTTGGGGAGGGGACAATTTTTTAAAAATTGGCAAGAGTAGAATTTTTAGATACCCTGTGGGTCGAAAATTTTGCCGAAATCGCTCTATCTCGCACGGTTAAGGAGATAGAAGCAAATTAGTGTTTTGCCATTTTTGGCAAAAATTCGAAAATTCAAAATGGCCGCCATTTTTGGGGAGGGGACAATTTTTTGAAAATTGCAAATATTACATTCCTTAGATACCCTGTGGGTCAAAAATTCTGTCGAAATCGCTCTATCTCTTACGGTTTCTGAGATATTAGCAAATTACTCAAAAGTAGTACTGAAAATACACAATGAAGTACCTAAATGGCTATTACTCATGTACTGACAAAGCTATCAGTCCCAAATGCAATACCAAGCGAGCTATGGACATAACAATCTTGTATTCAAAATTGTAGTAAAATATCTTTAATTATTTTGGCTTAAATGCACGGAAACCAATGGGTACTGAAAATAGCTGTACTTAAGTATTACTCAGTAAGCAAAAGAGGTACAACAGCCAAAAGCAATCCCAAGCAAGCTACTGACCCAATAAGCCTGCATACCAAATTTGGTGACAATAGCTCTAATACTTTTCCTTTAAATGAGCGGAAACCATGCGTGACGCCGGACATCGGACGCCGGACGCCGGACATCGGACAACGGACATCGGACGGCGAAAAAAGCAAAAATAATATATCCACCCCCCAGGGGGGTGGACATAATAAATTGTGTGAAGGTTATATAAGCAATGGAGGGGAAATTCCAAGCAGTGTGGTTATACAGGGAATCGCCCTTCCTTTGTTTTAAGGAAAATCTTTGGCAAGGTGGAATGAAGGAGGCTTTGTGAAACAGGATTTAAGGGAAGCCTTGCCAAAGGTTAGAAATCCGCCTTCCTTTAAGGTAGGAAAAAACAATGGAGGCTTCGTGAAACCGGCCCCTGATATCAGAAAATTTAATATTAAGGTACTAGAAGTATGGATAGACAGGTTTTACTTTACCTAATTACAAAATCAATTTGTAGGACTCTGGTTTGAATAAAGGAGACTCAAGCTCTTATTAAAATAGACCACAAGTGTAAATATCATTGAATCAAAGTCATACATTTCAGATATCTTCTAGACATGTATCTTTTATTCTGCAAATATTTGTCAATAAACAAAACAGGTTCAACATATTGGTAAAGAAAAAGTAATTGGGCAAATACATTAAATAAAAAATCCTGAAGGGATACAAAATACATACCACTCCATCAATAGCCATATATAAAAGTTTTCTTGGTCTGACAATGGAGAAAATTCTATCAATGTAAGCAAAGATATCTACCATCATCTCATCCTCATTCTTTGGTGCAGGTCTAACAAAGACAAGATTCAAAATAAATATAAAAGCTGTCAAATACTAACAATAGAGTGTATCAATGAAATAGAATTATACATTATGTACCTTATTTGTGAATTAGAATTACTTAACCATCTGCATCGTATATGATGTTAATATATTATTGGATAGATCAAAAATTTTATAAAAAAATTATTCTCACTTATTATGTCCGTTAAGATAATTTGATAAAAATTTAGTAAAACATGTAACAATACAATGATCTGAAATCTGTATGAGATACCACATGACTTGCATGATATGAAAACATGAAATTGCATGACTGATTTATAGTTTACAAATATAACAAAAATAAAACTTTTGATGAAGAATATAAACTTCATACTGGTACATGTAAAACATGTAACAATACAATGACCTGAAATCTGTATGAGATACCACATGACTTGCATGATATGAAAACATGAAATTGCATGACTGATTTATAGTTTACAAATATAACAAAAATATAACTTTTTGATGAAGAATATAAACCTCATACTAGTACTGAAAGACTGTTGAATTCTGGCTGAAAAAAAAAGTATTCTCTTCAAAGTATTAGTATAGCTTTCGGCCAAAATTTTTCCCCATTTCCAAAGGCTCTGCCTCCAAAAACAAAATAAAAAAAATAGCATCAGAGATGCCCGTACCCCACAGCCTAGGGAAATATTTTCAACACCATGAGATACAGAAGTACTGTATCAGTATAAACTTTAGGATACTTTCAGAGCACTGTCAGTTATATAAAGGTCCAAATAATGTTTAAAAGAAAGATCATGCATATAAAGATGAAGTATTAAAACAAGATAATTCAATAACAAGATGACAGCATTAATCAGCAAACTAAAATTCAACCCTCTTTATCTACATCTGCATGGCCAAATTATGCTTTAGATGGTTTGAATATTACCATGCATATAGAAGTGGTAATACATTTAATGAATGCTTATGTGTGGTGTTGGAGCAAAATCTGTGGCTCACTTGATGAAATTCTATCTCTTACAATGGGAAGTTATGAAAGTAAAATTCTTAATAAATTCTAATATGACTTTAACAGTGCTTAATCTGCATCAAAAGAGAGACCCAAAGGTGCAACAAGATTTTATAGGTCAAGGTCACTAGGACAAGGTCAAAGGTCAAATTAAGGTGACACCATGATAATACACACCTACAGCCCCTAACCAATGTCCCTACCAAGTATCAACTTCCTCAACCCTACGGTTTCCAAGATATAGCCCGGACAAGATTTTATAGGTCAAGGTCACTACGCCAAGGTCAAAGGTCAAATCAAGGTCAGACCATGACGTTGCACAACTATATCCCCTAACCAATGTCCCTACCAAGTATCAACTTCCTACACCTTACGGTTTCCGAGATATAGCCCAGACAAGATTTTTAAACTCAAGGTCACTATGGCAAGGTCAAAGGTCAAATCCTGGTCAGACCATGACGTTGCACACCTACACCCCCTAACCAATGTCCCTACCAAGTACCAACTTCCTACACCTTACGGTTTCCGAGATATAGCCTGGACAACATTTTATAGGTCAAGGTCACTATGGCCAGGTCAAAGGTCAAATCAAGGTCAGACCATGACATTGCACACCTACACCCCCTAACCAATATCCCTACCAAGTATCAACTTCCTACACCTTACGGTTTCTGAGATATAGCCCGGACAAGATTTTATAGGTCAAGGCCACTACGGCAAGGTCAAAGGTCAAATCAAGGTCAGACCATGATACTGCACACCTACACCACCTAGCAAATGTCCCTACCAAATATCAACTTCCTACACCTTACGGTTTCCGAGATATAGCCCGAACAAGATTTTATAGGTCAAGGCCACTATGACAAGGTCAAAGGTCAAATCAAGGTCAGACCATGACGTTGCACACCTACACCCCCTAACCAATATCCCTACCAAGTATTAACTTCCTACACCTTACGGTTTCTGAGATATAGCCCAGACAACATTTTATAGGTCAAGGTCACTACGGCAAGGTCAAAGGTCAAATCAAGGTCACACCATGACGTTGCACACCTACACCCCCTAACCAATGTCCCTACCAAATATCAACTTCCTATACCTTACAGTTTCCGAGATATAGCCTGGACAAGAATTTATAGGTCAAGGTCACTACGGCAAGGTCAAAGGTCAAATCAAGGTCAGACCATGACGTTGCACAACTACACCCCCTAACCAATGTCCCTACCAAGTATCAACTTCCTACACCTTACGGTTTCCGAGATATAGCCCGGACAAGATTTTATAGGTCAAGGTCACTACGGCAAGGTCAAAGGTCAAATCAAGGTCAGACCATGACGTTGCACAACTACACCCCCTAACCAATGTCCCTACCAAGTATCAACTTCCTAAACCTTACGGTTTCCGAGATATAGCCCGGACAAGATTTTATAGGTCAAGGTCACTACGGCAAGGTCAAAGGTCAAATCAAGGTCAGACCATGACGTTGCACAACTACACCCCCTAACCAATGTCCCTACCAAGTATCAACTTCCTAAACCTTACGGTTTCCGAGATACAGCCCGGACAAGATTTTATAGGTCAAGGTCACTACGGCAAGGTCAAAGGTCAAATCAAGGTCAGACCATGACGTTGCACAACTACACCCCCTAACCAATGTCCCTACCAAGTATCAACTTCCTAAACCTTACGGTTTCCGAGATACAGCCCGGACAAGATTTTCAAACTCAACATTTTCACCATTCCAGTGACAAGCAAGACATGCTCCAATTTCTTTTGCTCAAAGGTTCCAAACAACCATTTTTACTTTTTACAAATGATCACACCACTACCATTAAGTGATGCTATCTTTATGTGATAGGAAATTAGGAATGATTGTTAAATATAAATAACAGGACTACTGCTACAGTGGTTATCTCTTATCTTAGGAGCAGTAATAATGGAGATCTAAGGGAGATATAAGGCCTTTGAACATTTTATTTTGGAAATTAGGTCAAAACTAGAGGAATGCTTTTGCTAACAAAAGCGAAGCATCCCTGAAAGTTTAAAATGCTTTGTGGTTTTAATAAGCATGCTGTAAAGCTAAGAATGCACAAAGCTGCGTCATATGCCTTCCCAATACCTCTTAATACATTCTGAAGGTATAAAAGCAATGATAAAGGAGATATAAGGCAAAAACTCCAAAACAGCTATTTTGACCCCAGTTTGGCACATAAGGGGGGGTCGGGGGGTAAAACTGACTGGCTATTCAGACTCTCCACATATTCTTTCTCAATACCTCTTAATACATTCTGAAGCTATAAAAGCAACAATAAAAGACATATAAGGCAAAACTCCGAAGCAACTATTTTATGACCCCAGTTTGACCCAAAGGGGGGGGGGGGGATAAACTGACTGGCTATTTAGATTCTCCACCTTTGCTTTCCTAATACCTCTTAATACATTCTGAAGCTATAAAAGCAACGATAAAGGAGATATAAGGCAAAAACTCCAAAGCAACTATTTATGACCCCAGTTTGGCCCATAAGGGGGGGTCGGGGGGTAAAACTGACCGGCTATTTAGACTCTCCATATATGCTTTCCCAATACCTCTTAATACATTCTGAAGCTATAAAAGCAATAATAAAGGAGATATAAGGCAAAAACTCAAAATCGGCTATTTTATGACCCCAGTTTGACCTATAAGGGGGTGTTGGGGGGTAAAACTGACTGGCTATTTAGACTCTCCATATATGCTTTCCCAATACCTCTTAATACATTCTGAAGCTATAAAAGCAACAATAAAGGAGATATAAGGCAAAAACTCAAAAGCAGCTATTTATGACCCCAGTTTGGCACATAAGGGGGGGGGGGGTCGGGGGGTAAAACTGACCGGCTATTTAGACTCTCCACATATGCTTTCCCAATACCTCTTAATACATTCTGAAGGTATAAAAGCAACAATAAAGGAGATATAAGGCAAAAACTCAAAATCAGCTATTTTATGACCCCAGTTTGACCTATAGGGGGGGGGGGGTAAAACTGACCGGCTATTTAGATTCTCCACATATGCTTTCCCAATACCTCTTAATACATTCTGAAGCTATAAAAGCAACGATAAAGGAGATATAAGGCAAAAACTCCAAAGCAGCTATTTATGACCCCAGTTTGAAGCAAAAGGGAGGGTCGGGGGGTAAAACTGACTGGCTATTTAGACTCTCCACATATGCTTTCCCAATACCTCTTAATACATTCTGAAGCTATAAAAGCAACAATAAAGAAGATATAAGGCAAAAACTCAAAATCAGCTATTTTATGACCCCAGTTTGACCCATAAGGGGGGGAGCCGTGGGGTAAAACTGACCGGCTATTTAGACTCTCCACATATGGTTTCCTATTACCTCCCAGTACATTTTATAGCTCTAAATGCAATACTTAAGAAGATAAGAGGGGGGTTGACCTAAATTTAAGGCTTTCAGATTGGAAGGTGTCAGAAAATCACTCATAAATGAGACATTTTTCAAGGGATTGCTCCCAAAATCTATTCAGCTCGCTTTTTCGATAGTATGAACAGGTGTGCCAAATTATAAGGCTGTGTAGCAAGTAGTTTTTCTTGAACTGCGATGACGGGGGGGTGGGGGGGGTGTACTTCAAAAAATTGTTTTTGATCATGTGACCTTCATAAAGGTCAAATTTAAGCATGCAGAAAAATTTTCCCACGCCTAAGGTATATAACTGCCAAATATGGTTTGAAACCTTCTAATAATGAGGGAGATATTCAAGGGAGACCATAATGCGGCGGCGGCGGCGGCGGCAGTGAGGAAACTGAGGTGAAAACAAATAAGCGCCCTTTCAGGGATGCTTAATTACTATCAGGCTGGATTCCTAGCCTATCTTTTGTGCAAATTTGATGAAAGTAACTGCAATTTTTCAAGATTTAGGGCAAATGGCTATGGGGGCCTTTTGTTTCTCAAAATGAGGCCAAAATTTTGCACAGATCCCATTTCATCATACATGTTTTTGTTTGTCGCAGAATTCTTAACACTTATGATCAAAAACCATAAAGATATTAAAGGTATGAAAATAGGTAAATACTCCTTTATGATAGTGCAGTTCGCAGACAATACAACTATAATACTGGATGGCACTCAACATTCATTACAGGCAACTCTTAACGTTTTAGAAATATATGGTTCAATGTCTGGACTTAAGGTGAATACTGAAAAAACAAAAACCATATGGTTTGGCAGTAAAAGAGGGTCAAAAGACAAGCTGGCTGTCTCGTCCGATTTAGTTTGGGATGACTCCGAGTTTACTTTATTAGGTCTAGAATTTTCAGTGAATCTCCCAAGTATTCCAATTAAGAATTATTCCAAAGCAATAAGTAGCATTAATAAGACAATAGAGTCATGGAAGTATAGAAACACAACTCCAATTGGAAAGATTCCAATTAATAAAAGTCTATTGCTATCTAAACTTGTACATCTATTTATGCTACTACCCATAACAGATAAAATACTAAAAGAAATAAATCCAATCCTCTATAAATTTCTTTCGGGAGGTAAAGCTGACAAAGTAAATAGACAAGATGCATGTAAACCATATATAATGGGAGGACTACAAATGACAGATATTTTTTCTTTTTGAAAAACGTATGAAATTGAAATGGTTACAGCTTATTATGAATTTAAATTCTAAAGGATGGTTTAAACTATTGGATAAATGTCTTGGTAATGTTAATAATATTTTTATTTTTGGAACTGAATGGTGCATAAAAACTAAACACTATTTAAATCCTTTTTGGGAATCTGTATTTAGATATTGGACTGATATTGAAAAATCCCATCAATTTGAGTCAAACGATGACATTTGGAGTAACTGTCTTTGGTATAACAACAAACTGGGTACACAAGACATTTGCTTCCAAGACTGGGTGAATATGGGTATTAACATTGCTTCTGATATGTTGAACGAAAATGGCAGTGTGCTTTAATAGTTTAAATGAAATGAAACGGGTATATCATTCAAATATTAATTTTCTTAATTATTATGCACTTAGTGGTCTTGTAAAAAAATTCATTTCTTAAAATAAAAAAGGAGACAAATTGGATATATTGAAACCATATATTCCATTTCATGTCAAAACAATCGTGAATCTAAAGAAACATACAAAAAATCAATTCAAAGGAAATAAATGTAATGATTTACTAGGACAAAATGAAGTAAAATGGAATAGAGAATTAAACCTAGAGCAAGATCAACTTTTTTGGAAACGTATATATAAAAGTTGTTTTTGGTCCATTCTAGATAATGTCTATATATGGTTTCAATACAGAATACTACGAAAAATATTGGGTACTAATAACCTTTTGTTTAAAATTAAAGTGTCACAGTCAAGCCAATGTCGACTCTGTGGTGAGCAAACAGAAACTATTAGTCATTTATTTTCACAATGTTCCAAGTCTATGGACTTATGGAAAAACATAAAGGTATGGATAAAGTCAAAAATTGGTTACATTCTTAGTTTAAACAGTAAACTAGAGGAATGCTTTTGCTAACAAAAGCGAAGCGTCCCTTAAAGTTTAAAATGCTTTGTGGTTTTAATAAGCGTGCTGTAAAGCTAAGAATGCACAAAGCTGCACCGTATGCTTTCCCAATACCTCTTAATACATTCTGAAGCTATAAAAGCAACAATAAAGGAGATACAAGGCAAAAACTCCAAAGCAGCTATTTATGACCCCAGTTTGGCCCATAAGGGAGGGTCGGGGGGGGGGGGGGCGGGGGGGGGGGGTAAAACTGACCGGCTATTTAGACTCTCCACATATGCTTTCCCAATACCTCTTAATACATTCTAAAGGTCTAAAAGCAACAATAAAGGAGATATAAGGCAAAACTCCAAAGCAACTATTTTATGACCCCAGTTTGACCCATAAAGTGGGGTCAGGGTATAAAACTGACCGGCTATTTAGATTCTCCACATATGCTTTCCCAATACCTCTTAATACATTCTGAAGCTATAAAAGCAACAATAAAGGAGATATAAGGCAAAAACTCAAAAGCAGCTATTTATGACCCCAGTTTGGCCCATAAGGGGGGGTCGGGGGGTAAAACTGACCGGCTATTTAGACTCTCCACATATGCTTTCCCAATATCTCTTAATACATTCTGAAGGTCTAAAAGCAACAATAAAGGAGATATAAGGCAAAACTCCAAAGCAACTATTTTATGACCCCAGTTTGACCCATAAAGTGGGGTTGGGGTATAAAACTGACCGGCTATTTAGATTCTCCACATATGCTTTCCCAATACCTCTTAATATATTCTGAAGCTATAAAAGCAACAATAAAGGAGATATAAGGCAAAAACTCCAAAGCAACTATTTATGACCCCAGTTTGGCCCATAAGGGGGGGTCGGGGGGTAAAACTGACCGGCTATTTAGACTCTCCATATATGCTTTCCCAATACCTCTTAATACATTCTGAAGCTATAAAAGCAATAATAAAGGAGATATAAGGCAAAAACTCAAAATCGGCTATTTTATGACCCCAGTTTGACCTATAAGGGGGTGTTGGGGGGTAAAACTGACTGGCTATTTAGACTCTCCATATATGCTTTCCCAATACCTCTTAATACATTCTGAAGCTATAAAAGCAACAATAAAGGAGATATAAGGCAAAAACTCCAAAGCAGCTATTCTGAAAATCACCCCAGTTTGGCCCATAAGGGGGGGTCGGGGGATAAAACTGACCGGCTATTTAGACTCTCCACATATGCTTTCCCAATACCTCTTAATATAATCTGAAGCTATAAAAGCAACAATAAAGGAGATAAAGGCAAACACTCAAAATCCGCTATTTTATGACCCCACTTTGACCCATAAGGGCGGTCGGGGGGTAAAACTGACCGGCTATTTAGACTCTCCACATATGCTTTCCCATTACCTCTTAATACATTCTGAAGCTATAAAAGCAATAATAAAGGAGATATAAGGCAAAAACTCAAAATAGGCTATTTTATTACCCCAGTTTGACCCATAAGGGGGGGCCAGGGGGTAAAACTGACCGGCTATTTAGACTCTCCACATATGCTTTCCCAATACCTCTTAATATATTCTGAAGCTATAAAAGCAACAATAAAGGAGATAAAGGCAAAAACTCAAAATCGGCTATTTTATGACCCCACTTTGACCCATAAGAGGGGGTCGGGGGGGGGGGGGGGGGGGTAAAACTGACCGGCTATTTAGACTCTCCATATATGCTTTCCCAATACCTCTTAATACATTCTGAAGCTATAAAAGCAACAATAAAGGAGATATAAGGCAAAAACTCAAAATCAGCTATTTTATGACCCCAGTTTGACCCATAAGGGGGGCCGTGGGGTAAAACTGACTGGCTATTTAGACTCTCCACATATGGTTTCCTATTACCTCCCAGTACATTTTATAGCTCTAAATGCAATACTTAAGAAGATAATAGGGGGGTTGGCCTAAATTTAAGGCTTTCAGATTGGAAGGTGTCAGAAAATCACTCATAAATGAGACATTTTTTATGGGATTGTTCCCAAAATCTAATCAGCTCGCGTTTTCGATAGTATAAACAGGTGTGTCAAATTATAAGGCTCTGTAGCAAGTAGTATTTCCTGAACTGTGATGACGGGGGGTTGTACTTCAAAAAATAGTTTTTGATCATGTGACCTTCATAAAGGTCAAAGGTCAAATTTAAGCATGCAGAAAAATTTTCCCATGCCTAAGGTATATAACTGCCAAATATGGTTTGAAACCTTCTAATAATAAGGGAGATATTCAAGGGAGACCACAATGCGGCGGCGGCGGCGAGGAAACTGAGGCGAAAACAAATAAGCGCCCTTTCAGGGACGCTTAATTAATGATCTTAGGAGAAAATAATTTCGATGAACACTTTTGGCCTTTAAACTTTGTATTAACAGTTACAAGATATTATATCTTTACATGTGCACAAAAAAGTCAGATGCCTAATATTTATGTCTTACAGAAAAAGTTAAAATCAAAATATCAGGAATAAGAGATATTATCAAAACTTAATAATTTTGAAAACAAATTTGCACAAAATTGGGTAATCTGGAGATCAATCTTTGACAATATCTAATATCCTGCCAAATACATAAATAATATTGATATATTATATGTTAAGTTTAGTTTGGTAAGTTTTTCAGTATGAAGAACCAACATTATAAGCTTTGTAGGGTTTTGATATAAATAAGTACATGTATGTAAAATTTACACAATACCTTTTCCGTATCAACATATAGTGTAATGTGTTGTTGGAAAAAAATAATAAAATAAATTTGGTATTAAAAAAAAATTTTGCACAGACACGTTTCCATAGCTATAAACATTCCCTACAAATTTGGTGAAGATATCTTTATAAACAAATGAGAAAATAAGGTTTATGTAAGAACATGACAAACAGACGCACAGAAGGATGCACACACATATGGAAGACGTTTCAATATCTTCCGACCATGGCCTTCGGCTGCTAGCGGGAGATAATTATTTCAAGCACTACAAAAAAAAGTGGTTCTATTCCCCTTACTTATCCTCTGGATGACAACACGGGTGGATAATGCCATTCATGTCCAAGTAGAGGTTGTCAAACTCTATATCATTCAGATTGGGTTTGCTGGTGTCAATAGGAATTGTGACGCCATCTATCTGCTTTTTCTGTAAAGATAAAAATGCAAACATGTAGTGATAAGATTTATTATTTAATACACAAAACTCGATGAATATGAAAATTTTGATATACTTCAGTGTTGTGAGACGTACATACTAGAGATTACACTTTGGATGGCAACAGACATTGTCATAAAGTTCCAGAAAGTATGTATAAAACAACTATTTTGTAAAAACATTAAATTCTACTGTCCCCATTCAAAATACAAAAGGACTCTCAATTATCCAAACCTCAAGGTAGACACAACATAAGATTGGATAACAGGGAGGTTAAAAGTGGGGGGATGAAGAAACTTGAGTTTAGGGGTGCTTCGCCTTGCATTTCTAGAAGAGGTGTAGGGACGAATTAATTCTCTTAGGTAAATTGGTTGACCCTGGTTGAGAATTTTGTATATAATGAGGCCTATTTTGAAATGTACCCTATATTTGACTGGGAGCCAATGGAGTTTTTTCAGTTGAGGGGTAATGTGAGAGCATTTAGAGGAATGTGTGACAACCCTGCAGAGTGAGTTTTGGACTAACTTAAGTGTACACCAAAATGTAAAATCTTCCATGTGTGTACATGAAACATAAACATAATTTATACTGACAAAATATAACACAAGTACACATTATTAAGTGTTTCTGCACAATATTTTAAACTTCTGATAGAAAATATGTGACTTTTCAGGAACCAGTTCTCGACCGTGTGCAAGCAGATTTATGTTTGAATATTTGTGTCTTTAGCACATAGCTCACCTATGGAATCCCCAGGGATCTGTATTGTGTCCATTGCCATTCTCACTTTATACAACTCCACTATGCAAAATCATTGGCTTCCACCAAAATATAAAATTCCATTTTTATGCAGATGAAACCCAATAATATGTTCATTTATCTCAGAAGAAAGCTTCTGCTGCATTCACTAAGCTGAACACCTGCCTTCAAGATATACAACGATGGAAGGATCTCAGTAAATTGAAACTCAACCCTGATAAAATTTATTTTACTGTTTTTGACTCTGAGGCTTAACAACAAAAACTCTGCTCCCATTTCCCTGTCAATATTCTTGGAAATCTTCTTCATCCTGCTGACACTGTCAGAAACCTGGGCGTGTAGTTCAATGGAGACTTCATTTTCTTCAAACACGTTCAGAAGACTTGCAAAGCCTTCTTCCTCCAAATACCTGACCTTTTTGAATTAGACCAAATCTTTCTCATGAATCTGCCGTCCTTGCTGCAAACGCCTTGGTTAGTAGTCATCTGGACTGCGAGTCCAGATTCCATTCACCTTGTATATGTTTAGTTGTGCCTTAGAGTATCTCAACGGATGGAGATTAAGAGCTACACAATCACATTAGATCAGATAACCAGTACTGGGCAATGTACTGACAAGCTGTTAAAGTAGCTTTTGGTGAATTCTGAAGTAACAACACAGCTCTTTCAATACTGGTGCTGTGTAGTATGGTGGTGTATTGTTATTTTAACATATTAAGATGTCCCAAAATAGTATGTTTTGCAGCAAAAATGCACATTATGGATATTTTATATTAATAAGTAAAACAAGTGATAGCATGTTTTGTTGCACAATTTTTAATTGAAAATATATTGTATTGACATTGCCAAGGACAATTTGCACCAACTTAACATATGCGTTAAAATAACATAAAACAACCATGCTTCCAGTTTGCAGGACAGTATATATACTAATCAGAGATCATCCGTGGCCCAGCAGTAGTGGGTAAATCATTTGGCTGTGTGGATATCAATACTGAATGTAAAAATAATTCAATATCAGACGCTATCCAAAGCCAGGATATCAAAATAGCATCAGAGATGCCCATACCCCACAGCATGGGGAAATATTTTTCAACACCATGAGATATAGAAGTAGTGTAACAGTACAAAGTTCAAAATACTTTCAGAGCAGTGTAATTTATATTAAGGTCCAAATAATGCTTAAGTAGAGAAAATAATATTTAAGGAAAAGAAATGTATATAAAGATGAAGTATTAAAACAAGACAATTCAATAATAAAATGACAACATTTATCAGTAAACCAAAAATGGCCAAATTATGGTTTGGATGTTTTGAATATTACCCATGCATACAGAAGTGGCAATACATTCAATGAATGCTTATGTGTGGTGTTGGAGAAAAGCCTGTGGCTCACTTGATGAAACTCCATCTGTTACAATGGGAACTTGCAAAAGGAAATTCTTAATGAATTCTAATATGATTTTAACAGTGCTTAATCTGCATCAACAGACAGACCCAAAGGTGCAACAAGATTTTAAAGGTCAATACAGCAAGGTCAAAGGTCAATCAGTGTTACACCATGACGTGGCACACCTAAAACCCTCAACCAATGTCCCTACCAAGTATAAACTTCCTACACCTTACAGTTGCTGAGATATAGCCCGGACAAGGTTTTATAGGTCAAGGTCACTACGGCAAGGTCAAAGGTCAAATCAAGGCCAGACCATGATGTTGCACACCTACAACTCCTAACCAATGTTCCTATTAGGTATCAACTTCCTACACCTTACGGTTGCTGAGATATAGCCCGGACAAGGTTTTATAGGTCAAGGTCACTACGGCAAGGTCAAAGGTCAAATCAAGGCCAGACCATGATGTTGCACACCTACAACTCCTAACCAATGTTCCTACCAAGTATCAACTTCCTACACCTTACGGTTTCCGAGATATAGCCCAGACAAGATTTTATAGGTCAAGGTCACTACAGCAAGGTCAAAGGTCAAATCAAGGACAGACCATGACGTTGCACACCTACACCCGCTAACCAATGTCCCTACCAAGTATCAACTTCCTACACCTTACAGTTGCTGAGATATAGCCCGGACAAGGTTTTATAGGTCAAGGTCACTACGGCAAGGTCAAAGGTCAAATCAAGGCCAGACCATGATGTTGCACACCTACAACTCCTAACCAATGTTCCTACCAAGTATTAACTTCCTACACCTTACGGTTTCCGAGACATAGCCCGGAGCAGATTTTAAAGGTCAAGGTCACTACAGCAAGGTCAAAGGTCAAATCAAGGTCAGACCATGACATTGCACACCTACACCCCCTAACCAATATCCCTACCAAGTATAAACTTCCTACACCTTACAGTTGCTGAGATATAGCCCGGACAAGGTTTTATAGGTCAAGGTCACTACGGCAAGGTCAAAGGTCAAATCAAGGCCAGACCATGATGTTGCACACCTACAACTCCTAACCAATGTTCCTACCAAGTATCAACTTCCTACACCTTACGGTTTCCGAAATATAGCCCGGACAAGATTTTATAGGTCAAGGTCACTACAGCAAGGTCAAAGGTCAAATCAAGGTCAGACCATGACGTTGCACACCTACACCCCCTAACCAATATCCCTACCAAGTATCAACTTCCTACACCTTACAGTTGCTGACATATAGCCCGGACAAGGTTTATAGGTCAAGGTCACTACGGCAAGGTCAAAGGTCAAATCAAGGTCAGACCATGACGCTGCACACCTACACCCCCCAACCAATGTCCTTACCAAGTATCAACTTCCTACACCTTACAGTTTCCGAGATATAGCCACGACAAGATTTTATAGGTCAAAGTCACTATGACAAGGTCAAAGGTCAAATCAAGGTCAGACCATGACGTTGCACACCTACATCCCCTAACCAATGTCCCTACCAAGTATCAACTTCCTACACCTTACGGTTTCCGAGATATAGCCCGGACAAGATTTTATAGGTCAAGGTCACTACAGCAAGGTCAAAGGTCAAATCAAGGTCAGACCATGATGTTGCGCACCTACACATCCTAACCAATGTCCCTACCAAGTATCAACTTCCTACACCTTACGGTTTCTGAGATACAGCCTGGACAAACTTTTTCCCGCTGCCCGCCCATCCGGACACCATCGGTGAAAAGTGAAAACAATACCCCAACAGCTCTTAAGAGCTGTGGGGTAAAAACTGTAGCAGAAAAGTCAACCTGTGGGCCTAATACACAAGTAAAGGTCACTCAGGTGGGCACTTGAGGGCCTCCTGCGCAGGCTAAATGTCTACCTGAAGCCTTGATTTTTGTAAAAGAACATATCAATATATTCCAAGATCAGATTTCAGCTCTATGAGGCACATACTTCGACAGTAACAGGGATTAAAAGTGGCAAAAAATCCAAATATTGGTTCTCTGTGGGCCTTTTAGTGACATCAATGTGACCTTAAAATTAAAGCTTTAGACTTCAAATTTGTCACACACAAATATTACAGATAGAATTTATATGTAATAAAGTTTGAAACTTCTTGGGCTTACCATTTCCAAGTTATAGGGCAAAATATGTGGAAAATGTTGGAAAAGGGTCACTAGGATGGGTGGTTATGGTCGTCAGACTCGTCATACACAGGTTAAATGTGTATTTAAGC
The DNA here is from genome assembly GCA_964017235.1 of Sabellastarte sp. h YS-2021. Lineage (NCBI taxonomy): Eukaryota > Metazoa > Annelida > Polychaeta > Sabellida > Sabellidae > Sabellastarte > Sabellastarte sp. h YS-2021. Next base: position 119,207,709 of record OZ024928.1, read on the forward strand.
TTTGATTTCTGGCACATGTAAAAAGAACATAATAACATATTCCCAGATGAGATTTCAGCTCTATCTGTTACACAGTTTATCAGTCACAGGGCTTAAAAATGGCAAAAAGTCAAAATATTGGGCCTCTATGGGCATGTTAGATAACTAAATGTGACCTTAAAAACAGTTTGAGACTTTTTAGGCTTACTATTCCCAAGTTATAGGGCCAAATATATGGAAAATGTTGAAAAAGGATCACTCGGGTGGGTGTTTATGGTCCTCATACACAGGTTAAATTTCTATTAAAGACTTAGATTTGTGGCACATGTAAAAAGAACATATTAATATATTCCCAGATGATATTTCACCTATATGAGAGACATAGTCTGAAAGCTACAGTGCTTGAAAGTGGCAAAAAGTCCACAAATTGGGTCTCTGTGGGCAATTTTGAGACCTTAAGTGGGGTCTTTATGGGCCTCAAACACAATTTTATCCTCATCTTAAAGTCTTGATTTTTGGCACATGCACAAAGAATATATTAATGTGTTCTCAGGGAAAATTTTAGCCAGATGAGCCTCATAGTTTGTGACCTAGATGGCTCTAAGTGGGCAAAAGTCAAATTTCTGACCTTAAGGTGGCCATAAGTTCTTTATTATTGGGAGTTTAAGGTCACCTTAAAATAGGGATCTTCCTTTGGGCACCCTTAACATGTGCACCAAGTTTGAAAAAAAATACTGATCCACTTTTTAGGTATCACATACACAAGGAAATTTCTATGGCGGCGGCAGCGGCGCGACGGACCTGAATAAAATATATCCCTGACTTTCGTCTGGGGATATCAATATAGTCACTATCAATAAAAAATGTACCCACTATCCAGTGGTTATTAAATCACAGGCTGTCCCCTCTCTTGTGGGTTTGACTCACTAAAGTGACAATGCTCAAACCCTGTCCCAATATGACCCTGGCTGATTATTAATTGAATGATGTGTTTAGGGTAAGCAGATTTCAGATTTCTAATGCTTAGATTATAATTCAGATAAATCACCAAGCACAATCTTTAGTTCTTTACCATAGCTGTACTACTGATGGATCTCATTATAAGTTCTATTTACAAAATGGAATTTATCTTGGATATTTGAAGCAGTTTTTATAAAAAAAATTGCCTATTTCCGCCCAATTGAAATGTTAAACTTGCTTTAAAAATTTCGCCAACAAGAGTTGATTTTTCATTGGTAATTCTAAAGCTGTTTAACCTACAATGTGTCATATGCCTCTCCAGAAAGGTATTATTACAGGGTTTCTTCTCATTTCTGTTGAGAAATAGATGAAAAACCATAGTTAAAAAAGACTATTTTTTTAATTCATTGGAGCATATTATTACCCCATTGGAGCGTCATTGTCAATTGATAAAATATGTTCATGTCTGCTACCCTTGGGCCAACAAATTGGGCTATCTGTCGCTTTCTAGCCACTGTTTAGGCTGCATATCTCTAGATTTGACCTCGATTGGGCCAACTTTGGACCATTATTGCAATGCTCTCTGGGTATTTCCCCATTTGTTGTGGTGTCGTTTAGTGCTGTAACGAGTTGACCGAAACTCGAGTCGTAACTCGGTGGGTGATATTTGGGACCACATCGATTTACGTAATTTAAACTCGAGTTTTTAAGAAATAAATTATGATATACTAGTCTTGTTATAAAACCAGCACTTTTACAATTTATCTAACCATAAAGACAAAAAATTCAATGAGCAATGGCCGTTTTTTTATTTCCTTATTTACGTGGATGTTCCATAATGTGCTCATACATACCTGTACAATTAAACCGGCAACAGAATATATTTCCTTGCAATAAAATGGTACTAAATACGTCAATGGCGGATCCCTTGATGACAATATTTGGACATTGTTATTTTATTTATATTTGTGTCATTTACTCGAGTTCAACTCGAGTTCAACTCGCATCTAACAAGCGAGCGTCGATCTACAGAAATCACTGTTGATTACAGCTCTAGTGTCGTTTGACCACTTCCTATCAGATCACTGAAGTTAAGCAGCACTGGGCTTGGTTTGTACTCAATGGGTAACCAACACTAACCATCTGAGTTGAAGTGAGTTCTGGGTTAGGTTTGGGCCAATACATAGTGAGTCAGATGATCCCTAAATGGTGATCCTGTCTCAACATTTTTTTGGAAAATTCTCACATGATATTAATACACTTTGCCTTCAGCAATCTGTCTCATACAGTTGGTATTTTTTACTTATTGTATTGGTATTCAAAACCACCAAGGACCTCATTTGAAGTATTCAGGTACACATGGAGCAACTTTTCACAATCTTTCACATATCTGCCTTATATTTATTCATCCTGGCAATCATAAAATCAGTTTTGGCTGTCACATAAGGTGGCCATACTGATACACTAATAGAGTAAATAGTGGTTGTGGACCAATTCACGCCCGTGTACCTATTCACGCCCACCCCTAAATTTATCCAAAACCATTACAGCTATACAATAAATTATCAACATATATGATCAGTTCGATAATTAGCTATGATGTGGTAAACATTTTTTCCATGTAAAAGTACAAATCTTTGAGAAAATTGAGGGTGGGTGTGAATAGGTACACGGGCGTGAATTGGTCCACCACCACTAGACCTTCAAAACTCAAAGTTTTTTGCCTTTTATTATGACATTCATGAAATATTTTCTGCTTTCTTTAAACACATTTGAGAGAATGCCCAGAAATTTACATCAGTTCTTTTGTATTTGGCGACTGTGAAGTCTATATTTAAAAACTAAAGATTGAAGAAGTAAGTATGACGGGTCAAATGAATATTTAAAAATCAAATGTTTTACTTGCTTAACTGTGACATTGCTGCCATTTCTGAATGGATTTTAATGAAAAAAAAAAAAAAAAACGAGCAGAAGCTCTGTTAAAATGTCTTTATAATGATGTATATAACATATTTTTATATTACATAGTTTCTAAAATATTAATAAAAAATAGCATCAGAGATGCCCGTACCCCACAGCCTTGGGAAATATTTTCAACACCATGAGATATAGAAGTACTGTACCAGTACAAACTTCAGGATACTTTCAGAGCACTGTCAGTTATATAAAGGTCCAAACAATGTTTAAATGGAGAAATAATGTTTAAAAGAAAGATAATGCGTATAAAGATGAAGTATTAAAACAAGATAATTCAATGACAAGATGACAGCATTAATCAGTAAACTAAAATTCAACACTCTTTATATACATCTGCATTTCTGAATTATGGTTTAGATGGTTTGAATATTACCATGCATACAGAAGTGGTAATACATTTAATGAATGCTTATGTGTGGTGTTGGAGTAAAATCTGCGGCTCACTTGATGAAATTCTATCTCTTACAATGGGAAGTTATGAAAGTAAAATTCTTAATAAATTCTAATATGACTTTTGCTTAATCTGCATCAAAAGACAGACCCAAAGGTGCAACAAGATTTTAAAGGTCAAGGTCACTACGGCAAGGTAAAAGGTCAAATTAAGGTCACACCATGATAATACACACCTATAGCCAATAACCAATGTCCCTACCAAGTATCAACTTCCTACACCTTACGGTTTCCGAGATACAGCCCTGACGATTTATAGGTCAAGGTCACTATGGCAAGGTCAAAGGTCAAATCAAGGTCACACCATGATGCTGCACACCTACACCCCCTAGCCAATGTCTCTACCAAATATCAACTTCCTGCACCTAACAGTTTCCGAGATGAAGCCTGGACAATATTTTATAGGTCAAGGTCACTACGGCAAGGTTAAAGGTCAAATCAAGGTCAGACCATGACATTGCACACCTACACCCCAAATCAATATCCCTACCAAGTATCAACTTCCTACACCTTACAGTTTCTGAGATATAGCCCAGACAACATTTTATAGGTCAAGGTCACTATGGCAAGGTCAAAGGTCAAATCAAGGTCAGACCATGACGCTGCACACCTACACCCCCTAAGCAATATCCCTACCAAGTGTCAACTCCCTACACCTTACGGTTTCTGAGATATAGCCTGGACAAGATTTTATAGGTCAAGGCCACTACGGCAAGGTCAAAGGTCAAATCAAGGTCACACCATGACGTTGCACACCTACACCTCCTAACCAATATCCGTACCACGTATCAACTTCCTACACCTTACAGTTTCTGAGATATAGCCCGGACAACATTTTATAGGTCAAGGTCACTACGGCAAGGTCAAAGGTCAAATCAAGGTCACACCATGACGTTGCACACCTACACCCCCTAACCAATGTCCCTACCAAATATCAACTTCCCAAGCCTTACAGTTTCCGAGATATAGCCCGGACAACATTTTATAGGTCAAGGTCACTACGGCAAGGTCAAAGGTCAAATCATGGTCAGACCATGACGTTGCACACCTACACCCCCTAACCAATATCCCTACCAAGTATCAACTTCCTACACCTTACGGTTTCCGAGATATAGCCCGGACAAGATTTTATAGGTCAAGGTCACTACGGCAAGGTCAAAGGTCAAATCAAGGTCAGACTATGACGTTGTACAACTACACCCCCTAACCAATGTCCCTACCAAGTATCAACTTCCTACACCTTACAGTTTCCGAGATATAGCCCGGACAAGATTTTCAAACTCAAGGTCACTACGGCAAGGTCAAATCAAGGTCAGACCATGACGTTGCACACCTACACCCCCTAACCAATATCCCTACCCAGTATCAACTTCCTACACCTTACGGTTTCCGAGATATAGCCCGGACAAGATTTTATAGGTCAAGGTCACTACGGCAAGGTCAAATCAAGGTTAGACTATGACGTTGCACAACTACACCCCCTAACCAATGTCCCTACCAAGTATCAACTTCCTACACCTTACGGTTTCTGAGATACAGCCCGGACAAACTATTTCCCGCCGCCCGCCCGCCCGGCCATCCGGACACCATGGGTGAAAACAATACCCCAACAGCCCTTAAGGGCTGTGGGGTAAAAATGGCACTTGTTGATGTATTTGTAATACTGTTGGAATCCCCTAATTTTGCATACCCAAGACTGGTCAAAACAACATTTTAAAACATCATTCATGAGTGAAAAGTTTCTGTTTTGTACCTCAATATGTATATTTTTAGAGTAAAATAAAGTATTATGTGTGTTTGGTGAGGAAAAAATATTACTTTTACTTTTTCACCATTTAAAAAGCACTTCCCGGTTTGAATAGTGATGTTTGTTTTTACCCACTTGACCTTTCATTTCAAGGACATTTGCTGGAACATGTGCAGACAAAACAGCAATTTGGCTTGTTGAGCGAGTTTGGTTTTGTATGTCCAGTGTGTCGGCGCATGCAGAAGTGAGGCCAAACTACTCGGAATTTTCTCCATGAGAAGGAATCTCCACTACTGCCTTGCTACCAATTATCGCCGGGTACCAATTATCGCCACCAGAAAATAAAACATTCATATTTCAGTAATGACAACACATTTTGAAAGCTTTTCAGTGTGTATCTGTTCTATTCACTATTACCCCTTACCTTATGTACTTTTGGTCAAGTTATGTCTATTTGAATTTTGTCTGGCAATAATTGGTAGCAAGGCAGTACTGGCTGGTGCAATTCAAGATTGCGGTGTGAACAAAGCAGTCCTGCCACAGTATAAATACCACTTACTGGATTTTTTATTTTTGACATTTATTATTCTTTGTAGGACGAATAAGAAAAGAGCACCGTTATTTTATTATAATTATTAGCATGTTCCGAAGTAACTTTGACGCAATAACGACAAATGTTATTACATGTTTGGACCGCATTTTCGTGAGATTTCTTAGAAAAGTTGTCAAAAATTACATAAAAAATGGGGCAGAGGATATTTACACCACCGCTGTGTACGCAATGCCGAAAAGTCGTCTTATGTACACCACCGCTGTGTACATAAGCTACATATGGTTCCTTATGTACACCACCGTTGTGTATATTAGCCAGATAATGTCTCTTATGTACACCACCGTTGTGTATATTAGCCAGATAATGTCTCTTATGTACACCACCGTTGTGTATATTAGCCAGATAATGTCCCTTATGTACACCACCGCTGTTTATGTAAGCTAGATTGAATATCTTGTGTACATATGCAAGATATTTGGGATATTTTGTGTACCACTAAAATGTAGGTAAGCTAATGTACATGGTCTTCTACACCACCTTATTGTGCATGCTATGTCAGTCCCCCTAGAAATGGGATGATTAGTCTTCCCCACTATTGTACTGTGGAAACTAAATTCAATTTCTTATACACACCTTGTTGTGTACCCAGCCAGGTAAAATTTGTTACATAATTAGCCTTTTGATCCCCACAGGTCGAATAGTTGTGGCTTAACTTGGGTTGGATGACACTTAGATGACAAAGACAGTGAAGATGTGATTTTTTATTGTTTCATTATTTATTCATTATACACATGGAACAAGAATCATACAAGTAACATACATTACAAATGTACCAGGTTCTAATGGCATGAAAGCCTCTACACACGGCCATCTACACACCTTACAAAAAAGTGATATATAGCAAAAATACGGTTGATACTTCATGTTGGACCCCGCGAAAATTTGGGGAGGGGTGGGGGGTGGGCTAGGTAATAAATAGAATATGTGGTACAGGTAGAGGACTATCCCATTAATTTTAGTATATATTTCTTGCAACCTCTACCACGTTTTGGGGGTGTGGTAGAGGTAGAAGTCTATCTCAGTAATTTTAATTGGAGAAGGCATGGTATAGGTGGGGGAGAGGTGTGGTAGAGGTCAAATGTAGTGTATATTCCTTGCAACCTCTACCACGTTTTGGGGGTGCGGTAGAGGTAGAAGTCTATCCCATTAATTTTAGTTGGAGAAGGGGTGGTAGAGGTGGGGTAGAGGTGTGGTAGAGGTCAGATATAGTCAATATATCTTGCAACCTGTACCACGTGTTGGGAGTGTGGTAGAGGTAGAGGTCTATCCCAGTAATATCAATTGGAGAAGGTGTGGTAGAGGTGGGGGAGAGATGTGGTAGAGGTCAGATATAGTATATATTCCTTAGAACCCCTACCACGTTTTGGGGGTGAGGTAGAGGTAGAAGTCTATCCCATTAATTTTAGTTGGAGAAGGCATGGTAGAGGTGGGGGAGAGGTGTGGTAGAGGTCAAATGTAGTGTATATTCCTTGCAACCTGTACCACGTTTTGGGGGTGCGGTAGAGGTAGAAGTCTATCCCATTAATTTAAGTTGGAGAAGGCATGGTAGAGGTGGGGGAGAGGTGTGGTAGAGGTCAAATGTAGTGTATATTTCTTACAACCTGTACCACGGTTTGGGGGTGTGGTAGAGGTAGAGGTTCAACCCAGTAATTTTAATTGGAGAAGGCGTGGTAGAGGTGGGGGAGAGGTGTGGTAGAGGTCAAATGTAGTGTATATTTCTTACAACCTGTACCACGGTTTGGGGGTGTGGTAGAGGTAGAGGTTGATCCCAGTAATTTTAATTGGAGAAGGCGTGGTAGAGGTGGGGGAGAGGTGTGGTAGAGGTCAAATATAGTGTATATTTCTTACAACCTGTACCACGGTTTGGGGGTGTGGTAGAGATAGAGGTTGATCCCAGTAATTTTAATTGGAGAAGACGTGGTAGAGGTGGGGGAGAGGTGTGGTAGAGGTCAAATATAGTATATATTTCTTACAACCTGTACCACGGTTTGGGGGTGTGGTAGAGGTAGAGGTTGATCCCAGTAATTTTAATTGGAGAAGGCGTGGTAGAGGTGGGGGAGAGGTGTGGTAGAGGTCAAATATAGTATATATTTCTTACAACCTGTACCACGGTTTGGGGGTGTGGTAGAGGTAGAGGTTGATCCCAGTAATTTTAATTGGAGAAGGCGTGGTAGAGATGGGGGAGAGGTGTGGTAGAGGTCAAATGTAGTGTATATTTCTTGCAAACTCTACCACGTTTTGGGGGTGTGGTAGAGGTAGAAGTCTATCCCATTAATTTTAGTTGGAGAAGGCGTGATAGAGGTGGGGTAGAGGTCAGATATGGTTTATATTTCTTGCAACCTCTACCACGTTTTGGAGGTGAGATAGAGGTAGAGGTATATCCCATTAATTTCACTTGGAGAAGGTGTGGTAGAGGTGGGGGAGAGTTGTTGTACAGGTCCGGTAAAGTTTATATTTATTACAACCTCTACTACATTTTGGGGGTGTGGTAGAGGTAAAGGTTTGTCCCAACAATTTTAGTGGAGAAGGCGTGGTAGAGGTGGGGGAGAGGTGTGGTAGAGGTCATATATAGTATGTACATTGTCATTATTTCTAACAAGCTCTACCACATTTTGGGTGTGTGGGAGAGGTAGAGCTCTGTCCCAGTAATTTGAGTTAGAGAGGGTGTGGGAGAGGTGTGGTACAGGTCTGACAAAGGGGAAACTAGCACACAAACTAAAGCATTAGACAAGTGAGAGTTACATACTTTTAGAGGTGATTCATATTACTTAACAAGAAACATTTTATCCACTAGCCAGTGTTTTCTTTCCTTCATAATATTATTTGGTGTTTTTCTGTACTTTAATTTATTTTATCATTATAGTTATAACAGAAACACAATGTTAGGGTAATCTTACATTCATAACACTTGTTTCAACTGAAGTGCTCTGGAAATGTCAACCCCCCCTTCCTGTAGTCAATCTTTTGTGGTTGTTTACATAAGATATTATCTCTGTCTTGTCTGTGTAAGCTTAGTGTGTGGCAGTTGGGGAACAGACAAAAGCCCCCCCTGACACAATCCCCCCTTTTTTAAAAGGTAGGACACAAGCCCCCCCCCCCCTTATATTTGTCAACACTATTGACACTTTTATTTTTTTCATTTAATGAATGCTAGATTTCCAAAAATGTCATTTGAGAGACTTCTATAAGTTAGATCCCCCCAAAAAATGTTTTTAATCATTACATGATGATCAGACAATTACATGATGATCAAAGCCCCCCTTCTATTTTTAAACACTATTGTCACTTTTAATTTGTTTTTCATCTAAGGAATTTAGATTTCCAGACATGTCATTTGAGAGACTTATATAAATTAGATAAAAAAAATGTTTTTAATCATTACAATATTTACAATGTTTACTTCCCCCTCCTTGTTTTTGTAAAGTGTATTGTAACTGCCCCTCTGTAACATGTGAATGAACCCCCCTTTCAAGTCCTCTTGTACAAGAACAAAAGCTTTCATGTATCTTAAATAGGTGCATTGTTAGGCAAGATTAAGGCATCTAAATCTGATAAGATTGTAATTCATGGTACCACAGACAGGTAGGCCAGTCCTTTAAATGTTCTTTTCTGGATATACATGTATATGTATGTGAAAGTATTAAAATTCTAATTGTGCAGTTACATAGAGATTGAAAACGTCTTGTGGAAAAAGTGAAAAAGTAATTCCGTCAAGGTAGAAGTTTATATATCTTGGTAGAACACAAGACACTTGTTGCTGCAAAATGTTTTGTTCTAAACTTACCAATTTGAATATTTTGGGTTATATTTTTTAGAGAATTCCAATGGTAAGGTACAATTTACAACACTTATATATGTCCAGATGGGGCTCCTAAAAACCCCACCATAAAAAACGCCACCATTTAAAACCCCACCTTTTTTGACTAACCAATAGAAAACCGTACCCTCAGAATTGCAGGGTCATTAAAAACCCCATCCTTTGTATAATCCCTTTAATATAGTATTTTTAATGTTTTTACAAACTCAATCAGTCTTCCCTTATAATTGGTAATATTTTAAAATATATTTCCGATTATTTTATTGATAATCTTGGGAGACATTAAGAATTCAATATGACCTGAAGGAACAATGCGACAGAATACAGGATCCACCACAATCTAGTTAACAATGGAGTAAACACAAATTGGATTTATATCAATAGTCAACTCAGGAAAGGAAGTCAAGAAAAGGTTGAGCCACTCTATGTCACCCATAGTAAATGAGAGGGGGGTTGTATTAGGGGATTAACTTGGACAGCAGCTTTGGTGTTAAAACCCCCTGTAAACATTTTTATATGACTATCTTGTCCCCTGAAGTTATAGGTATCAAATGGAGTAATTCAAGAATGACAAACTCATTAAGCGTCCCTTGCGGGACGCTTGTTTGTGTATGGGAGAGCTTCCGGCTCCGCCGGCTCTGCCGGCTCCGGCGGCTCCGCATTTTGTTTTCCTTATAACTCTGTAACCATTAGGTGGATTCTTTTCAAATTTGGCAGGTTTAGGCAGTAGCCTTAGGGAATTTTTTTGAATATGCTGCAGTGACATTTCAACCAATCAGAGAGGTCACATGACCAAAAATGTCTTTTTTCGATGGGGAAGCTTGTCCGGATGATAACTTGAAAGGAATTTTATCAATTCACCTGAAACTTGGCAAATACATTCATTCTATTAAAATCTGGAAATCATTAGATTTTGGCATTGATTGGTCAAGAAATGGCCGAGTAATTAATGATTAATTAATCATTACAAATTTTCCAAATAAGGAAAACACAAAAATGCTTATATCTCGAAAACCGTGCTAGATAGAGCGATTTCGACGAAATTTTTGACCCGCAGGGTATCTCTGCGGAGTAGTTTTCCCAATTTTCAAAAAATTTTTGTCTCGCCCAAAATGGCGGCCATTTTGAATTTTCGAAATTTTCGCAAAAATTGCAAAACACAAAAATGCTTATATCTCAAAAACCGTGCTAGATAGAGCAATTTCGACAAAATTTTTGACCCGCAGGATATCTCTGCGGAGTACTTTTCTCAATTTTCAAAAAATTTTTGTCTCGCCAAAAATGGCGGCCATTTTGAATTTTCGAATTTTTCGCAAAAATTGCAAAACATAAAAATGCTTATATCTCGAAAACCCTGCTAGATAGAGCGATTTCGACGAAATTTTTGACCCACAGGGTATCTGCAGAGTAGCCATGCCAATTTTCAAACAAAACATTTCTCGCAAAAAATGGCGGCCATTTTGAATTTTCGAATTTTTCTCAAAATTGCAAAACACAAAAATGCTTATATCTCGAAAACCGTGCTAGATAGAGCGATTTCGACGAAATTTTTGACCCACTGGGTATCTCTGCAGAGTAGCCATGCCAATTTTCAAAAAAATTTTATCTTGCCAAAAATGGCGGAAGAGCTTTCACATGGTGAAGTTTCAGACCCATAGCTAATTACTCACCTACTCAAAATGAGTAAATGCGAATTATCTCTAAAAGTATTGCAGATAGCCAATTTTTCTCAAATAACTCATTCACCTACTTTTGGGAGAGCTTTCACTTGGTGAAGTTTCAGACCCATAGCTAATTACTCACCTACTCAAAATGAGTAAATGCGAATTATCTCTAAAAGTATTGCAGATAGCCAATTTTTCTCAAATAACTCATTCACCTACTTTTGGGAGAGCTTTCACTTGGTGAAGTTTCAGACCCATAGCTAATTACTCACCTACTCAAACTGAGTAAATGCGAATTATCTCTAAAAGTATTGCAGATAGCCAATTTTTGTCAAATTAATCATTCACCTACTTTTGGGAGAGCTTTCACTTGGTGAAGTTTCAGACCCATAGCTAATTACTCACCTACTCAAAATGAGTAAATGCGAATTATCTCTAAAAGTATTGTAGATAGCCAATTTTTCTCAAATAACTCATTCACCTACTTTTGGGAGAGCTTTCACTCTGTGAAGTTTCAGACCCATAGCTAATTACTCACCTACTCAAAATGAGTAAATGCGAATTATCTCTAAAAGTATTGCAGATAGCCAATTTTTCTCAAATAACTCATTCACCTACTTTTGGGAGAGCTTTCACTTGGTGAAGTTTCAGACCCATAGCTAATTACTCACCTACTCAAAATGAGTAAATGCGAATTATTGCAGATAGCCAATTTTTCTCAAATAACTCATTCACCTACTTTTGGGAGAGCTCTCACTTGGTGAAGTTTCAGAGTAAATGCGAATTATCTCTTAAAAGTATTGCAGATAGCCAATTTTTCTCAAATAACTCATTCACCTACTTTTGGGAGAGCTTTCACTTGGTGAAGTTTCAGACCCATAGCTAATTACTCACCTACTCAAACTGAGTAAATGCGAATTATCTCTAAAAGTATTGCAGATAGCCAATTTTTGTCAAATTAATCATTCACCTACTTTTGGGAGAGCTTTCACTTGGTGAAGTTTCAGACCCATAGCTAATTACTCACCTACTCAAAATGAGTAAATGTGAATTATCTCTAAAAGTATTGCAGATAGCCAATTTTTCTCAAATAACTCATTCACCTACTTTTGGGAGAGCTTTCACTCTGTGAAGTTTCAGACCCATAGCTAATTACTCACCTACTCAAAATGAGTAAATGCGAATTATCTCTAAAAGTATTGCAGATAGCCAATTTTTCTCAAATAACTCATTCACCTACTTTTGGGAGAGCTTTCACTTGGTGAAGTTTCAGACCCATAGCTAATTACTCACCTACTCAAAATGAGTAAATGCGAATTATTGCAGATAGCCAATTTTTCTCAAATAACTCATTCACCTACTTTTGGGAGAGCTCTCACTTGGTGAAGTTTCAGACCCATAGCTAATTACTCACCTACTCAAAATGAGTAAATGCGAATTATCTCTAAAAGTATTGCAGATAGCCAGTTTTTCTCAAATTAATCATTCACCTACTTTTGGGAGAGCTTTCACTTGGTGAAGTTTCAGACCCATAGCTAATTACTCACCTACTCAAAATGAGTAAATGCAAATTATCTGTAAAAGTATTGCAGATAGCCAATTTTTCTCAAATAACTCATTCACCTACTTTTGGGAGAGCTTTCACTTGGTGAAGTTTCAGACCCATAGCTAATTACTCACCTACTCAAAATGAGTAAATGCGAATTATCTCTAAAAGTATTGCAGATAGCCAATTTTTCTCAAATAACTCATTCACCTACTTTTGGGAGAGCTTTCACTTGGTGAAGTTTCAGACCCATAGCTAATTACTCGTCTACTCAAAATGAGTAAATGCGAATTATCTCTAAAAGTATTGCAGATAGCCAATTTTTCTCAAATAACTCATTCACCTACTTTTGGGAGAGCTTTCACTTGGTGAAGTTTCAGACCCATAGCTAATTACTCACCTACTCAAAATGAGTAAATGCGAATTATCTCTAAAAGCATTGCAGATAGCCAATTTTTCTCAAATAACTCATTCACCTACTTTTGGGAGAGCTTTCACTTGGTGAAGTTTCAGACCCATAGCTAATTACTCGTCTACTCAAAATGAGTAAATGCGAATTATCTCTAAAAGTATTGCAGATAGCCAATTTTTCTCAAATAACTCATTCACCTACTTTTGGGAGAGCTTTTACTTGGTGAAGTTCCAGACCCATAGCTAATTATTCACCTACACAAAATGAGTAAATGTGAATTATCTCTAAAAGTATTGCAGATAGCCAATTTTTCTCAAATAACTCATTCACCTACTTTTGGGAGAGCTTTCACTCTGTGAAGTTTCAGACCCATAGCTATTTATTCACCTACTCAAAATGAGTAAATGCTAATTATCTGTAAAAGTATGGCGGATACCCAATTTTTATCAAATACTCATTCATCTACTTGTGGGAGAGCTTCCACATGGTGAAGTTTCAGACCCATAGCTAATTACTCACCTACTCAAAATGAGTAAATGCGAATTATCTCTAAAAGTATTGCAGATAGCCAATTTTTCTCAAATAACTCATTCACCTACTTTTGGGAGAGCTTTCACTTGGTGAAGTTTCAGACCCATAGATAATTATTCACCTACTCAAAATGAGTAAATGTGAATTATCTCTTAATAGTATTGCAGATAGCCAATTTTTCTCAAATAACTCATTCACCTACTTTTGGAAGACCTTTCACACACGAAAATGAAAAATTGTGAATATCTCGGAAAAGCTATTTCTTTTGCTTTAATGCTCGGCGGGAGATACACACCACGGCAGTGGTCTTGACAAAAATTTTCGTCTCCCCAAAAATGGTGGCCATTTTGAATTTTCAAAGTTTTTGCAAAACACAAAAATGCTTATATCTCGAAAACCGTGCTATATGGAGTGAACTCAACAAAATTTTGGACCTGCTGGGTATCTCTGCAGAGTAGCCATGCCAATTTTCAAAATATTTTTGTCTCGCCAAATATAGCGGACATTTTTAATTTTTTTATTTTTTGCAAAACACAAAAATGCTTATATCTTGAAAACCGTGTTAGATAGAGCAGACTGCGCTGACTTTGGTTGCCACAACAGTATAAGGCTAGAAACGAAGCATTTTCTTAATACTTTAGCACTCACCTTTATATCCTTTTCGGGACGCTTTGTTTTTGCTATGCAAAAACATTATCTTTTTTTTTTGCGAGCGATCCTCTAGTTTACTTTTGGTTACCCAATTCTAGAATATTTTTTTAAATTGCAATAAGTTTATCTCATGCTTTGGGTACTTCATGATTACAAACATAGCTTAGGGTATCTTGCTTTAAGATATCTTCCAATTTGACGGACTTTATCTCCTTCTTTGGGTACTTCATGATTGCTAACATAGCTTAGGGTACTTAGGTTATTTCTAACATAGTTTAGGGTACTTGGGTTAAGGAAAGCTTGGAATTGCATTCACTCTGTCCAATGGTTAGGGTACTTGATCATTAGTGACAATATATAATTTTCTAATAGTTTAGGGTTCCCAAACTCTAGAATATTTTATCAATTTCACTGACTTTATCTCGTGTTTGGGGTACTTCATGATTACTGACATAGCTTAGGCTGGTACCTAGGTTATGACTACATTTGAATTAGACTGACCTTATGTAATGCTTAGGGTACTAGAGCATCAGTGACACTATAATTATATCCCCAGACGAAAGTCGGGGATATATTGGATTCAGGTCCGTCGCGCCGCCGCCGCCGCCGCCGTAGAAATTTCCTTGTGGACGCGATAACTCAAAAACAAATTAACATTTTTTTTTCAAACTTGGTACACATGTTAAGGGTGCCCAAAGGAAGATCCCTATTTTAAGGTGACCTTAAACTCCCAGTAAAAAAGAACTTATGGCCACCTTAAGGTCAGAAATTGGACTTTTGGCCACTTAGAGCCCTGTAGGTCACAAACTATGATGCTCAGCTGGCTGAAATTTTACCTGACAACACATTAATATGTTCTTAGTACATGTGCCGAAAATCACGACTTTAAGTTGAGGAGAAAATTGTCTTTGAGGCCCATAAATACCCCCACTTAGGGATTTTTTGCTATACTTTTCACATATTTTGCCCTATAATTTGGAAGTGGTAATTCTGATGAGTCTCAAACTGTGCTAGGTATAACTTTGATATGTAATCCTTGTCTGTAGAAAATTTTAGGGCTGTAGGTTTACCCAAAGGGGTCGACTTAAGGTCTCAAAAGTGCCCACAGAGACCCAATTTATGCACTTTTTGCCACTTTCAAGCACTGTAGCTTTCAAACTATGTCTCTCATCTAAGTTAAATATCATCTGGGAATATATCTATGTGTTTTCTTATATGTGCCCCAACATTTAGGCCTTTAATAGACAGTTAACCTGTGTATCAGGACCATAAACACCCACCCGAGTGACCCTTATAAGACATTTTTCACATCTTTTTCCCTGTAACTTGGAAATGGTAAGTCTGAGAAGTTTCAAACTGTATTAGATATATATTCTGTGTGTAATCTTAGTATGTAACAGATTTTAAGTCTGAAGCTTTAATTTTGAAGGTCAAATTGAGGTCTCTAAAAGGCTCCCAAAGACCCAATATTTGGACTTTTGGCTACTTTTAAGCCCTGTGACTGTCAAACTATGTGACTGATAGAGCTCAAATCCTATCTGGGAAGATATTAGTATGTTATTTATATATGTGCCAAAAATTAAGGCTTTAAGAAGACATTTAACCTGTGTATGAGGACCATAAATCCCCACCCGAGTGACCATTTTTAGACATTTTTCACATATTTTGCCCTGTAACTTGGAAATGGTAAGTCTAAGAAGTTTCAAACTGTATTAGATGCATATTCTATGTGTAATCTTAGTATGTGACAAATTTTAAGTCTGAAGCTTTAATTTGAAGGCCACATTTAGGTCTCTAGAAGGTCCCATAAAGACCCAGTATTTGGACTTTTTGCCAATTTTAAGGCCTGTGACTGTTAAACTATGTGACTGATAGAGCTGAAATCTCATCTGGGAATACATTATTATGTTCTTTTTACATGTGCCAAAAATCAAGGCTTCAAGTAGACATTTAACCTGTTTATGAGGACCTTAAACACCCACCTGAGTGACCCTTTTAAGACATTTTTCACATATTTTGCTCTGTAACTTGGAAATGGTAAGTCTGAGAAGTTTCAAACTTTATTAGATACATATTCTATGTGTAATCTTAGTATGTAACAAATTTTAAGTCTGAAGCTTTAATTTGAAAGCCACATCGAGATCTCTAAAAGGCCCACAGAGACCCAATATTTGGACTTTTTGCCACCTTTAAGCCCTGTGACTGTTAAACTATGTGATTGATGGAGCTGAAATCCCATCTGGGAATGCATTATTATGTCCTTTTTACATATGGCGAAAATCAAGGTTTTTAGTAGACATTTAACCTGTGTATGAGGGCCATAGACACTCGCCCAAGTGCCTTTTTGGACATTTTTTCCGTATTTTGCCCTGTTATTTGGAAATGCTTAGTGTGACAAGTCTTAAACTGTATTATATATAATTTTTGTTTGTTATGTATGTCCCCCAAAAAGTTTCAGATCTGTAGTTTAATTGCTAAGGTCTCTTTAACAATTGTAAAATGCCCACAGAAACCCAATTTATGGACATTATGCCACTTTAAAGCCCAGTAACTGTCAAACTATGTGGGTTATAGAGCTGAAATCTTTGAATTTTTAAAAGGAAATGCCTGTCTATTTAAATTTTGAATATTAATAATGTTATGGCTATCTTAGTCTTTTAAGAACTTATTTTTGTGTGTTATACCTCTGCTTGCTGAGTTTTTAACTTTTTAAAATGAAACTGGTTAAACGCCGGTTAAACATATTCAAGTAGACAAAATGGACACTTTAAGTGAGCTTTAAGTCCCAATATTAATGAAATTATATCCGTATGTAGTAAAACTAGGGGATTTTTAACCCTCAACTAGCCCGGTTTTATTCAACTTGCCTCAGTTAATTTTGACACAGCTCCTACAGTTATGAACTCATTTCAGTTGATAATCACATACTTAAAATTCTCAATTCTTTTTGTATTTGAGTACCCCTTTTATATAGATTGTTTGTTTACCATTTATGCTGTAGCACTCCATCTCTTTGAGAGAACATGTAAACTGTGTAAAAAAGATGTAGAAGATGAGATACATTTTGTTTGTGTTTGTCCAGCTTTAGAGCTGATTCGTATGAAATATTTCAAAATTTTAAATATAGATAAATCTGAATTATTAATAGATCAATTATCAAGGGTATTAACTCATATGAATGTCAATATGGTTATTAATTTTATTTTTGATTTGTGGCAAGAAAGAAAAAGTAAATTATATTGTTAATTTTTATGTATTGAATTGCTGTCTTTATTTACTGTATCTTACCTCAAAATATGTTTGCTCTGTTTGTTATTAACTCTCTATTTAAAGTGACTTATAAGCCCATATAGGGCTGGGTATTACTTCAATAGTTTTTGTATAATCCTTGTCAACATAATACATGTCACTATAATAAACTAATAAACTAAACTAAGTCCCAACCCACATCCCCCACCCGGATTCCCCCCACCCACCTCTGGGACCTCCAGCTATATTGAGTGACACTAAATAAACAAAGGTATTTAATGATATCAGATGAGAAACAAAGACCTCAATGGGGTTGCAGATCTTGTGTAATAGTGAGAGAGGTGTGGAGAAGGGGAGAGGGGTGGGGGTGGGAGGTGGTGGGCTTCATTACATATAACACAAAGGGGAGTCAGAACTGAGATTGTGTCACATATTTAGGTTGCATATATATGGATCACATATACAGGTATAGAGGAAATGAATAACTGAAAACAATTTGCAAATTCTAAAAATAATATAATAAAATAATAATATAAATAATTTTTTTTTAAATAATATTTTATTTGTGAACAAATATAGAAACAGATATGCACTTTTGGGATTATGAATTTTAGAATGGACATTGAATCATCAATCATTTAAATACTTTGAAGGAAGATTGAAAAGTATGATGAGTTGAGTTAAAAATAATATTTTATTTGTCAACAAATATAGAAACAGATATGCTCTTTTGGGATTATTATTTTAGAATGGACATTCAATCATCAATCATTTAAATACTTTGAAAATAGGTTTAGAGTTATCATTGCAGGAAGATTGAAAATATAATTTGAGTTATGTATTCGGCGTCTGGGGATACACCATCTTCCTTGGAAGATATAAACAGAGTAGATTGATGTGCTGAAGTTCATATAATAATGGGTAATTATGTTTTTAAAAATTCCCGATCAAAACCTGTGGCGTGAGTGATGACCTGTCTGGGGATATGTTGGCGCCGAGTTGGCCCAATCTAGTTCTGTATTGCCTTAGGGTACTGAACTGTGGAATACTTTTAAAATTGGACCGTCTTGATCTCATGCTTAGGGTACTTCATGATTACTGACATAGCTTAGGGTACCTAGGCTAGGGATAGGTCGGAATTGGACTGACTGTATTATGATTATGGTAATTGATTATTAATGGCAATATATAATTCTGTAGTAATTTACGGTACCAAACCGTAGAATATTTTTACAATTTCACTTACTTCATCTCGTGATTAGGGGATTTTATGATTACTGACATAGCTTAGGGAACTTAGGTTAAGGAAAGCTTGAAATTGGACTGACTATACAATGGTTAAGGTACTTGATCATTAGTGACAATATAAAATGTTGTAGTATTTCAGGGTACCAAACTCTAGAGTATTTTATCACTTTTACTGATTTTATCTCATGCTTAGGGTACTTTATGATTACCAACATAGCTTAGGTTAGTTACATTAGGATTACCTTGGAACTGGACTCACTTCCTGCAATGGTTAGGATACTTCATTAGTGAGAGTATATAATTATGTAGTACTTCAGCAAGCAAACTCTAGAATATTTTTTAAATTTGACTAAATCTATGTCTTGATTATGGTACTTCATCATTACTGCATAGCTTTGGGTACCTATGTTATGAGTAGGTTTTCCTTGCGCTGAGTTTATGCAATGGTTAGGCTACTGGAGCATTAGTAGCAATATGTAATTCTGTAGTAGCTACGGTACCAATATTTTTCATGGTTTGGGAACACAATGTTAAGGTAACCTTACATTCATAACACTTGTTTTAATTGAAGTGCTCTGGAAATGTCAAACTGTGACCAGATAACAAACCTGCTCCCAATGCCCATCCCCCCTTCCTGGTGTCAATCTTTTGTGGTTGTTTACATAAGATATTATCTCTGTTTTGTCTGTGCCAGTTTAGTGTGTGGCAGGTAGGCCAGTCCTTATAAATGTTTTCTGGATATACATGTATATGTATGTGACAGGATTAAAATTCTAATTGTGCAGTAACATAGAGATTGAAAACATCTTGTGGAAAAAGTGAAAAAGTAATTCCCTCAAGGTAGAAGTTTATATATCTTGGTAGAACACAAGACATTTGTTGTTGCAAAATGTTTTGTTCTAAACTTACCAATTTGAATATTTTGGGTTATATTTTGTGGAGAATTCCAATGGTAAAGTACAATTTACAACACTTACACATGTCCATATGGGGCTCCTAAAAAACGCCACCATAAAAAACACCACCTTTTTGACTAACCCATAGAAAACCGCACCCTCAGAATTGCAGGGTCATTAAAACCCCACACTTTGTATAAGCCCTTTAATATAGTATTTTTCATGTTTTTACAAACTCAATCAGTCTTCCTTTATAACTGGTAATATTTTAAAATATATTGCAGATTATTTTTTATTATCTTGGGAGACATTAAGAATTCAATATGACCTGAAGGAACAATGGGAGATAATACAGGATCCGATTGTATATGAAAATCCCCAGATTGATTCAGCTACTTTTGGATGAGCTATAACATAGTGAAGTTACAGACCTGTAGCTCATGGCACAACTGAGCAATAGCTATTTTCAGATTATCACTATTGAGTAAATCAGTTGTAACTTGAAAACTATTGCATTTACAGTGTTTTGCTTAAATATGTTGTTCACCTACTTTTGGGTCAGCTATAACATAGTAAAAATTCAGACCTGTAGCGCATTGCATAGCTGAGTAATAGCTACTTTGAGGTTATCACTGTTGAGTAAACTCACTTATAACTTGAAAATTATTGCATTTTGAGTATTTTGTATAAATATGTTGTTCACCTACTTTTGGGTCAGCTATAACATAGTAAAATTTCAGACCTGTAGCGCATTGCATAGCTGAGTAATAGCTACTTTGAGGTTATCACTGTTGAGTAAACTCACTTATAACTTGAAAATTATTGCATTTTGAGTATTTTGTTTCATGTGTGATTCACCTATTTTGGGGTCAGCTATAACTTAGTGAAGTTCCAGACCAGTGGCTCATTGGATAGCTGAGTAATAGTTACTTTGAAGTTCTCACTGTTGAGTAAATCAGTTGTAATTGGAAAACTAGTGCATTTACAGAAATTTGTGTAAATATCTTATTCAGCTAGTTTGGGGTCAGCTATAGCATAGTGAAGTTACAGACCTGTAGCTCATGGCACAACTGAGCAGTAGCTATTTTCAGGTACTGACTGTTGAGTAAATCAGTTGTAACTTGAAAAATATTGCATTTGGAGTATTTTGTTAAAATATGTTGTTCACCTACTTTTGGGTCAGCTATAACATAGTGAAATTACAGACCTATAGCTCATGCCATAGCTGAGCAATAGCTATTTTCAGGTTCTCACTATTGAGTAAATCAGTTGTAACTTGAAAACTATTGCATTTGGAGAATTTTGTATAAATATGTTGTTCACCTAATTTTGGGTCAGCTATAACATAGTAAAATTTCAAACCTGTAGCTCATTGCATAGCTGAGTAATAGCTACTTTGAGGTTATCACTGTTGAGTAAATCACTTATAACTTGAAAATTATTGCATTTTCAGTATTTTGTTTCATGTGTTATTCACCTATTTTGGGGTCAGCTATAACTTAGTGAAGTTCCAGACCATTGGCTCATTGGATAGCTGAGTAATAGCTACTTTGAAGTTGTCACTGTTGAGTAAATCAGTTGTAATTGGAAAACTATTGCATTTACAGAAATTTGTGTAAATATGTTATTCAGCTACTTTTGGGTCAGCTATAACATAGTGAAGTTACAGACCTATAGCTGATGGCATAGCTGAGCAATAGCTATTTTCAGGTTCTCACTATTGAGTAAATCAGTGGTAACTTGAAAACTATTGCATTTGGAGAATTTTGTATAAATATGTTGTTCACCTACTTTTGGGTCAGCTATAATATAGTAAAATTTCAAACCTGTAGCTCATTGCATAGCTGAGTAATAGCTACTTTGAGGTTATCACGGCTGAGTAAATCTTATAACCTGAAAATTATTGCATTTCGAGTGTTTTGTGTCATGTGTTATTCACCTATTTTGGGGTCAGCTATAACTTAGTGAAGTTCCAGACCTGTGGCTCATTGGATAGCTGAGTAATAGCTACTTTGAAGTTCTCACTGTTGAGTAAATCAGTTGTAATTGGAAAACTATTGCATTTACAGAAATTTGTGTAAATATGTTATTCAGCTACTTTTGGGTCAGCTATAACATAGTGAAGTTACACACCTGTACCTCATGGCACAACTGAGCAATAGCTATTTTCAGATTATCACTATTGAGTAAATCAGTTGTAACTTGAAAACTATTGCATTTACAGTGTTTTGCTTAAATATGTTGTTCACCTACTTTTGGGTCAGCTATAAGTAAAAATTCAGACATGTAGCTCATTGCATAGCGGAGTAATAGCTACTTTGAGGTTATCACTGTTGAGTAAGTCAGTTATAACTTGAAAACTATTGCATTTAGAGTATTTTGTTTAAACATGTTATTCACATAATTTTTGGTCAGCTATAACATAGTGAAATTGCACACCTGTATGTCATGGCATAGCTGAGCAATAGCTACTTTCAGGTTCTCACTGTTGAGTAAATCATTGTATCCACTGGATAGCTGCAGTGTGTAGAGAGATTTCACCATTACCGCTCTAACAAAAAAAATATTATAGCTAGCCTTCTCAAGTTTGCAGAATATATGAATAACCATAAAATGTTGCCTGGGAATATTTTTGGCCTCATTTTGAAAAACAAGATGGCTGCCAGGGACGTTTATTCGACTTTAAACAAGGACTTTTGTTGGCCCTCTAGAGCAAAGGATATTATGGATAGAGATCTTAAATTCCCAGGATTTGTTCCTCATTATAAAATCTTGACTGGGAATGTTTTTGGCCTCATTTTGAAAAACAAGATGGCCGCCAAGGGCATTTCTTTGTCAGTCATGAAAAGTGCTTATATCTCCCTTATTATTGGTCCTAGAGGTTTGGGATGGTAAACCAACCTGTAGGAAGTCATGGGCTGGGAATCTTCTGGTGTGGTCAGATTTGACCTTTGATCCCTCCTTGAAGGTCAAACAAGGATTGCCAAACATAAAAGTGTTTATAACTTGCTCATTATTGATCCTAGCGGTTTGGGATGGTAAACAGACATTTTGGAATTATGGGCTGGGAATCTGTTGATGTGGTTCGATTTGACCTTGGACCCCTCCTTCAAGGTCAAACGAGGAAAGCCAAACTTAAAAGTGCTTATAACTCGTTTATTATTGGTCCTAGAGGTTTGGAATGGAAAACCAACCTATAGAAAATCATGGGCTGGGAATCTTTTGGTGTGGTTGGATTTGACCTTGGACCTTGCCTTCAAGGTCAAACGAGGATAGCCAAACTTAAAAGTGCCTATAACTCGCTTATTATTGGTCCTAGAGGTTTGGGGTGGTAAACCAACCTATAGAAAATCATGGGCTGAGAATCTTTTGGTGTGGTCTGATTTGACCTTGGACCCTGCCTTCAAGGTCAAACGAGGGTAGCCAAACTTAAAAGTGCTTATAACTCGCTTATTATGGTCCTAGAAGTTTGGGATGGTAAACCAACCTGTAGGAATTCATGGGCTGGGAATGTTTTTGTGTGGTTGGATTTGACCTTGGACCCCTTCTTCAAGGTTGAACGAAGATATTGCATTTGCAGTATTTCTTTAAATATGTTTTAACCTACTTTTTACACTAAAACAGTTACCTTGTTACTTTCCTTTATAATACCATTTGCAGGGCACAACTTTTTTGTCCTGTCAGCTTCGAAATTTCTTTCAAACATGCTGTTCAATTACCATTTACTGTACTTCTGTACAGCACTTTCCCTGATAATTATGCTTTCCTCTCATTATCACCTTCACAAATCAAAAACACTCACTCAGCTGACACAGTGCCCGTTCACGGGCACTCTACTCTTGTTTCAATATGTAATGTAAATCCAACCTAAAAAAGACAATGCATAGATTATGTCATTAACTTATCACTCAGTTATCACAGAAGAATAACCTATGTCTGACCTATTACTGTAAGTCTCTTTGAAGTAAATAAATGAAACACTAACAGTTCATAAAATGAGAGCCCCAGGTGACAAGCCACAGTTCGCTTAAAGCCCTGCACATAGTTGCAGGTCTAGTAGCAAGATCCCAATCAGAAGGCTGTGGTGACTATTGGTGACTAGACAACAATAGGGATAACTTCAACTAGGGACTAACCTAGTGAATACAAATCAATAACAATGGCTTGGCCTCTCACTTCAAAGGAAAATATACAGAAATGATTTTGTGCCACTGTATTAATACTAAATATATTTCATTTCTTTCACTTTATTATTCAGAACCTAAGGTACGCTACGTTGTCAGTAATGATCAAGTACCCTAACCATGAGATAAAGTCAGTGAAATTGAGAAAATATTCTAGACTTTAGTACCCCAAACTACTACAACATTTTATGTTGTCACTAATCATCAATTACTTTAACCATTGTATTGTCAGTCCAATTCACCCTTCATTTTATGCTAAGGAAATATGAAATGAGGAGTATTCACCAGATAGGAACATATTTCTTACCCCAATGATTTATCTTCTCAATGTGTCCCATTTATATCTTTTCTGCTTTTTCATATATCTTTCCACCAAAACTGCTTTGCTATTATTCGTGAAAACACATCAAACACAAGATCTTCTGTCGATAGCCATATAAAGATTGCCTCAAAGCCCCTCCCAATAGTAAGGGGCACAGAGGGGAGGGGGCATTTCAATAACAGTAAGGGAGGCCTCTCTTATCTGCATTGTCTTATCTGGCAAAGTTTCACACTGTGAAAGGAATTTTGGACAAGGAATGGTGTAAAGAATATAAGGTGGCCTCAATATCATACATGCTGTGTGAAATCATTCATATGGCAAACAGAAATTATTAAAATGAACATATAATGATACAAAAATATAATGTTAAGTGCTGTGTGCCTTGTCCTATTATGAAGCAAAGCTACACAGAGTAAAAGAAAGTAATTTGATAAGAAAGTAATTTTAACACTCCAGTTGAAAATAAGTCTTATACCTTTCACTTTGCACGCAAATCTTTGTAAGATCTCTACCCACCTCTCCCACGCCTTCTCCAATTGGAATTACTGGAATGAACCTCTACCTCTACCACACCCCCAAAATGTGGTAGAGGTTGGAAGAAATATATACTATATCTCACCTCTACCACACCTCTCCCCCACCTCTACCATGCCTTCTCCAACTTAAATTAATCGTAAATTAATGGGGCAGTCCTCTACCTCTACCACACCCCCAAAACATGGTAGGGGTTGCAAGAAATATGTACTATATCTCACCTCTACCACAACTCTCCCCCACCTTCTCCAATTAAAATTACTGGGATCAACCGCTACCTCTACCACACCCCCAAAACGTGGTAGATGTTTCAAGAAATATCTACTACATCTGACCTCTACCACACCTCTCCCCCACCTCTACCACACCTTCTCCAATTAAAATTACTGGGTTGAACCTCTACCTCTACCACACCCCAAAAACGTGGTAGATCTTGCAGGAAGTATATACTACGTTTGACCTCTACCACACCTCTCCCCCACCTCTACCATGCCTTCTCCAATTAAAATTAATGAGATGAACCTCTACCTCTACCACACCCCCAAAACGTGGTATATGTGTCAACAAATATATACTATATCTGACCTCTACCACACCTCTCCCCCACCTCTACCACACCTTCTCCAATTAAAATTACTGGGATCAACCTGTACCTCTACCACACCCCCAAAACGTGGTATATGTTGCAAGAAATATATGCTATATCTGACCTCTACCACACCTCTCCCCCACCTCTATCATGCCTTCTCCAATTAAAATTACTGGGATCAACCTGTACCTCTACCACACCCCCAAAACGTGGTAGATGTTTCAAGAAATATATACTATATCTCACCTCTACCACACCTCTCCCCCACCTCTAACACACCTTCTCCAATTAAAATTACTGGGATCAACCTCTACCTCTACCACACCCCAAAAACGTGGTAGATGTTGCAAGAAATATATACTATATCTCACCTCTACCACATCTCTCCCCCACCTCTATCACGCCTTTACCAATTAGAAATTACTGGAATCAACCTCTACCTCTACCACACCCCTAAAACGTGGTAGATGTTGCAAGAAATATATACTATATCTGACCTCTAACACACCTCTCACCCACCTCTACCACGCCTTCTCCAATTAAAATTACTGGGATCAACCTCTACCTCTACCACACCCCCGAAACGTGGTAGATGTTGCAAGAAATATATACTATATCTCACCTGCACCACACCTCTCCCCCACCTCTACCACGCCTTCTCCAATTAAAATTACTGGGATCAACCTCTACCTCTACCACACCCTCAAAACGTGGTAGACATTTCAAGAAATATATACTGCATCTGACCTCTACCACACCTCTCACCCACCTCTACCATGCCTTCTCCAATTAAAATTACTGGGATCAACCTCTACCTCTACCACACCCCCGAAACGTGGTAGATGTTGCAAGAAATATATACTATATCTCACCTGCACCACACCTCTCCCCCACCTCTACCACGCCTTCTCCAATTAAAATTACTGGGATCTACCTCTACCTCTACCACACCCTCAAAACGTGGTAGACATTTCAAGAAATATATACTGCATCTGACCTCTACCACACCTCTCACCCACCTCTACCACGCCTTCTCCAATTAAAATTACTGGGATGAACCTCTACCTCTACCACATCCTCAAAACGTGGTAAACATTTCAAGAAATATATACTATATCTGACCTCTACCACACCTCTCCCCCGCCTGTACCACACCTTCTCCAATTAAAATTACTGGGATGAACCTCTACCACACCCCCAAAACGTGGTAGATGTTGCAAGAAATATATACTATATCTCACCTGCACCACACCTCTCCCCCACCTCTACCACGCCTTCTCCAACTAAAATTAAAGGGCAGACCTCTACCTCTCCCACACCGCCAAAACGTGGTAGAGGTTGCAAGAAATATATACTATATCTCATCTCTACCACACCTCTCCCCAACCTTCTCCAATTAAAATTACTGGGATCAACCTCTACCTCTACCACACCCCCAAAACGTGGTCGATGTTTCAAGAAATAGATACTATATCTGACCTCAACCACACCTCTGCCCCACCTCTACCACGCCTTCTCCAATTAAAATTACTGGGTTGAACCTCTACCTCTACCACACTCCCAAAACGTAGTAGACATTGCAAGTAATATATACTATATCTCACCTCTACCACACCTCTCCCCCACCTCTATCACGCCTTTACCAATTAGAAATTACTGGAATCAACCTCTACCTCTACCACACCCCCAAAACGTGGTACATGTTGCAAGAAATATATACTATATCTGACCTCTAACACACCTCTCACCCACCTCTACCACGCCTTCTCCAATTAAAATTACTGGGATCTACCTCTACCACACCCCCAAAACGTGGTAGATGTTGCAAGAAATATATACTATATCTCACCTGCACCACACCTCTCCCCCACCTCTACCACGCCTTCTCCAATTAAAATTACTGGGATCAACCTCTACCTCTACCACACTCTCAAAACGTGGTAGACATTTCAAGAAATATATACATCTGACCTCTACCACACCTCTCACCCACCTCTACCACGCCTTCTCCAATTAAAATTACTGGGATGAACCTCTACCTCTACCACACCCTCAAAACGTGGTAGATGTTGCAAGAAATATATACTATATCTCACCTCTACCACACCTCTCCCCCACCTCTACCCCGCCTTCTCCAATTAAAATTACTGGGATCAACCTTTACCTCTACCACACCCCCAAAACGTGGTAGATGTTGCAAGAAATATATACTATATCTCACCTCTACCACACCTCTCCCCCACCTCTACCACGCCTTCTCCAACTAAAATTAAGGGGGCAGACCTCTACCACACCCCCAAAATGTGGTAAAGGTTGCAAGAAATATATACTACATCTGACCTCTACCACACCTCTCCCCCACCTCTACCATGCCTTCTCCAATTTAAATTACTGGGATCAACCTGTACCTCTACCACACCCCCAACATGTGATAGATGTTGCAAGAAATATATACTATATCTGACCTCTACCACACCTCTCCCCCACCTGTACTATGCCTTCTCCAATTAAACTTACTGGGATGAACCTCTACCTCTACCACACCCCAAAACGTGGTAGATGTGGCAACAAATATATACTATATCTCACCTTTACCACACCTCTCCCCCACCTCTACCACACCTTCCCCAATTAAAATTACCTCTACCACACCCCCAAACGTGGTAGAGGTTCCAAGTCCTGTAGAAAATTTTCGCGGGAACCAATTTCGCGGGCTCCACCATGAAGCACCAACCAAAAATACAAAAAGAAAAACATTCTTTTTAAGATTCTATATTTCTCACTAAATACATATCCATGGAGAGTGAACAGGACAATGTCAACTTGTTTTTGGCCTTTCTGTTTCAACTTTATAAGCATTAATCAAATATATTCTTGTAAAAGAGAGAAATTGCATTTATTTTCAAACTAACACTGATAAAACAGCTTTTGTTTTACTTTATATTATTGTAGTGTATTATTGCATTACTCGACAGCCGTGGTGTACATAAAGAACTGAAATACCCTTATGTACACAGCCGTGGTGTAAATAACCAGTTCGAAAAAATATACAATTATCGTCCAAAATATATCTGCAGTCAATTTAAAAACCCTTGGAAACATTCCAAAAAGGACGATATGCATATTACGTCGAAGTTATAAATGCGTCGAAGTTACATCAGATGACGATACACATTATTTATTGGACAAACTGAAAATGTAGCGATATGTTTCACCCATAGCCGTTTGTTTATTTTAATCCGTAGATATATTCCAAGCTGTTTGTCTTCTCATCTCGGAATCTGCGCATGCGCAAGATTTATCCTCGTACTGGACATTCGAGGCCAAACTCGCTCGTTGACTGTTGTACCGCCACACACCAATACAGGAGCCTGGCGTAGAGGTCATTTTACATAGTCACAGAAAAATAGGTTTGATCCTTAGCTTGGCGAGTACAATACCTTTTCTTCTACGCAGTGAACAATCAGAGATGAATACTTTTTACTGAGCCAGCGGAAAAACGCTGGAACACCCATTTTCAACACGGAAAACCGTCTATTATCACCCAAACAATGCGCAGCGACACCAAACTTGTGTCCGACCTTTTGATTGGTTTAAATCAGCAATGTACACATACTAAATCTGAAAATAAAGGTCTGAAAACTAATCATGTCGCAGCCCCATAAGCTGAGCATGGCTCTTCCCTTTTCAATGTATAAAATTTCAGCATGTGGATTTCATATGTCTATTATCCTCATAACATGCAATGTAAATTTTTGCTTATGGAGAAAAATATTCATAATGCGGTTACACGGGTGGTCACTGAGATAAACAGTCACAGAGATAAACAGTCTTCAGAAATTATGACACAAAAACGGTTAAAGGGTTTTAACAACAATATAACACCAACCAAATGTCATGGTAAGCATTGTTTAAGTATATTTTGTCTTTTAGCTTGTGCGATTTTCTTATTTACACTACTTAAATTTGAAAGCTTTGAAGACCGTTTATCTCTATGACCGTTTATATTAGTGACCACCCGTGTAATCCAAAATATTGGACAAAAGCAGTGATTCCATCGCCACTTAGACAAATAGTGGCAATATTAATTTTAATTGAGAGGAAGTGAGGAGGGGTAATTGGCTAGCAGCAATAACAATGATAGTCCAAGTGATTACCCTTTTTTATTAATAAATATGGCTAGAAAATACTGCTTGGAAAGCCCCACCTGGAACCTCACGTACCGCACTTAATAGTAGCAATCGGCAATAGCTTAAATGTCTTTATATTCATAAAAATGGTGATAGAAACCTCCTGTCTCCTGGCTCTACCTCAATTTTTCATCAATAACTGTAATAAAATGTTGAATGGCCACAGTGGCACAGTGGTAATACTCTCCCAAACCACCTCTGAGGTCGGCAGTTTAAACACCGGACCTTATGTAGGAAAGTTGTTAGTTGCTTACCTGTGGTTGGCAGTTTACAGTACAGAGCCTTGACTAACTTATGTACTGGTTTCCTCTGCCAACAAAGCTACCTGTCCTGAAATGACCTATACAGTGTTGAAAGTGACGTAAAACCCAAAATAAATAAATAAAAAATAATGTATTGAATTTTGGGAGCACAACTTTACGATAGGATATCTGTTAGTTTATGAATTATTTCCAGAAAACCCTCAACTTGAGCCTCACATTTCCTCAATTAACAGTGCCAAGTGGCAACAGCCTTCCTATCCAACTTGGAAAGGGGAGGGGGTGAGGGGGTGCTGATGAGGAAGGAGAGTTGACCAATAGTGATTGTCCAATGCAAACAGTCATTGCCAGGATGTCTTGTCTTTTTATTATGAAATATTGATAGAAAAAAACCCACGTGGGGTCTCACATTATCCATAACAGAATTAATAAACTAAATGTTGGGTGTACAACTCCATGATTTTTGAAGTATTTTATATTTCAGCACTTTCTATCCAACTGGGGGTGGTGATGAGGTAGGGGAGTTCACCAACAGTGAAGGTAAGTGGCAATAGCCAGGTTATCTTTTGATTTATAAAATATTGGATATGGCTTTTTTATTTATAAATTATTGCCAGTAAATTACTACTGGGGGCTCAGTTTCCTCTTTTAATTTCAACCAAGAGTACTAAGCAACAATGACTAGGATGTCTTTTCATTAACAGAATTGAGGAAGTGGGCTTGGCCAATAATAATTGTCCAAGGCAAGCCACAATGGCTAGGCTGTCTTAATTTTTTATTTATAATATATTGTCAGAAAGCACCTCACCAGGGGTCTCACATCTCAACTTAGGCCAAAAGGAATGGATGTGTTATGTATCTATTCAGCCAGTCAAAAGCATTAATTGCATGCCACTGTAGTTCAACAACATTTGATCAAGGATCAAGGTGCATAAACAGAGGCCCCTACTGACCATTCACACACACATTTACCCACATCATAAGCGAACAAATAAAGGGGTCACGGTGGCACAGTGGTAACACTCTCGCCTCCCACCTCTGAGATCGGAGTTCAAATCCCGGCCCGACCTTAAGTGGGAAAGTGCATGGTCAGCAGTTTACAGTGCAGAACCTTGACCAACTGCATGTACTGGTTTCCTCTGGTTTCCAGCTACCCATCGTGATATTACCTATACAATGTGTTGAAAGTGATGTTAAAACACAAATAAATAAAAC
Organism: Sabellastarte sp. h YS-2021; assembly: GCA_964017235.1. NCBI lineage: Eukaryota > Metazoa > Annelida > Polychaeta > Sabellida > Sabellidae > Sabellastarte > Sabellastarte sp. h YS-2021. The sequence continues at coordinate 119,238,743 of OZ024928.1, forward strand.
ATTTTTACAAATGATGATATTGTAAATGATGTGTAAGTGTCTTTTTCCTTCTGGATTCTGAAATATTATTGTTCTGACTGTGATTATGGATAAGAATACTCTCTAATTTATTTATCAACAGTATAACCATGGGTATCTGAAATCAGATGCAATTAGATCTACAATATTAATTAAGCTATACTAATTAATAAGTAATAACAACTGAAAATGCATTTCGCCAATAGAACCACCAAAATGATGTTTCTTGAGAACAAATATGCAGTAGTTTGGTTTTATAAAAGCTCTCAGAATGCAAAGAGGTTACTCAAACTGTAAAATGATAGTAACATCCTAAAATATATTTTGTGATAAGTACAAATACATCCACAGAACTTGGCCTATGGCAATAAACTTAGGGCTGTTGAAAAGTGGACAGCATTTTGCCAATTATTTTATACTGTTCCCAAAAAGTTACAAAGACTGTTAAACACTTTACATACAATAAGTAAAGTTAAAGATCAATTCTTCTCATTCAATTCTAGTATATGATGAGGTTATAAATAGTATTACATTGACCCCAGACACAGTTTAGAAAACATACAGCTCTTTGCATCAATCAGATGCAGTTTGCTATAGGCATATTTTTCAGTGACATATAAACTTTTTTATTAATCTTTACATACTATCAGTTTTAAAATCTTAGAAAAAGTATGAAGACATACTGCACACTTTTAATGCTATACAGCTCCTTTAGTATCATGCTAGATTGTAGTATTCTGTTAGTGTTAAGCCTGCATTGGTGCTTTGTGGACGGTGCGGTTCTGGAGTCATGGGGAGCTCTGGTGGGGTTTCCTTTCTGAAGAACGGCAACTCTGTTGATGCTAACTGCCACTGTGATTAATTACCCTGGAGTTGGACTTTGAACATGGGAGGGAAAGCACTGCCACTTCTCAATAGTTGTACGCACATGGACTGGCTTTGTAAGAATTACATATATGAGTGTTGTGTTCCAAGAATAACCAAGAATAAAACCTGCTTGTAGATACAGAGTGTTTTATTGGTCAAGATATAACATAGATGTTAGTTTTAAATGAAGTTCAATAGAAATTGGTGAAACACTGTCCACTGCAAAATGCTGTCCCCTCCTGTACCTCTGCATGTTTTGTTTTTTTTGTCTTTTTTATTTGTTTGTTTGTTTTCATTCTTTGTTTTTCTTTTAGTTTTTTTATTCTTTCTCTAAATAGGCAATATTTTGTATGGCTTGACTTTTCTTCCCCACAAAAAAAAATCTTCGGGGTGAGTCGACGAAAAATAAAGCGACTATAACAACGTTTTTGTTCATTGTGTACAAGATAAACATGGCTGAAAATGTGCTGAACTTTCTTTTTAGTTCTGCAAAGTTAGAAAGAGATAAAGGTGTTTTAGAGTTAGAAAATCTCCTAAGACATGGCAATGAAAACATAGTGACTACGCTAGAGAACGAATTTCTCAAAACCCTTGAAAGCCAAGAGCTAAAATGGGAAACTAAACATGGTTGTTTGATTGGGTCTAAAGTTCTTATCACACAAAGTAACTGTGACAACAGCCCAGTGTTTCTAAATGATATTCAAAATTATTCACTGATGTTGTTAGAAGATGGTGAATCCCGTGTCCGTTTAGCCGCAGGTAAATGTCATGTTGGGCGAAAAAAGGGAAATTTCCATATTCTCAAAAAAAAAAAAAAAGTCCCTGGAACTACTCGCTGGATTTTCTGTAAATAAGAAAATTAAAATGCTCATCTTTTGGAAAAATCCATTCGGAAATACAAGATTAAAAATTATTCAAACTTTGGGTTTACTGCCTTGCTACCAATTATCGGCGGGTACCAATTATCGCCAGACAAAATTCAAATAGACATAACTTGACCAAAAGTACATCCCAAGTCTCGCAAATAAGGTAAAACCATTTCAATAGTGAATAGAACTGATACACAATGAAAAGCTTTCAAATGTTTGGCCATTACTGAAATATGAATGTTTTATTTTCTGGTGGCGATAAATGGTACCCGGCGATAATTGGTAGCAAGGCAGTAGTATGACCAAATTTTATCTGATGTACAGAACACTTTTTCAATATCTTAGAAACTGTAAAACTAAATTTACTAAACAGGATGGACTCTTGGAGTTCATTCAACTTGGTACTGATTCATTGGCATGCATTTCTGTCAAACACTTGTGAAAAAAAGAAAATCAGTTTTTCGCATTTCATGGTCAGTTATGAAAAGTAACACTAATTTTTTTTTTTTTTGTATATAGATTTTGCAGGTTTCTTTCTTCTTGAACATATTACAGTGGTGAAAAGTGTAGCAAATTTCATTTTGAAGTAAAGTTTTTAAAATTAATTTGGTCCAGTATTTTTATCTCCTCTCAGTTCAACAGATTATAAAATATCTTGTATTTTATTGAGTGCATGTGTAACAGTATATTAACCCCAAACCATAAAGACTGGGGTTATAGCCATTCTCTGTGTTGTCGGTAGGGCTGGGAACGAGTACCCGAGCCTCGGTGTACGAGACGATCTTGGCTTGTACTCGAGTCCATTTTAAGTACTTGGTTACTCGCGAGTTATTGTATTATCGCCCACGTAATGAAACGTTTGTGTAAAATATGCTGCATTTCAGCATTTCCGTCACATAACATCAATTAAAGTTGTTGTTTTCACTTGAAAACCTATAATTTACTCCATAATCTATAATATCTGGCTAAATAGAAGACGTTTTTCTTCAAAAGTTTCGTTTCCGGAGTCGACTATTTGTTTACAGAAGACTTCTAATGGTGGGAACTAAATCTTGCGGTTACTCAAATTCGGGCCGGTTTTCAGAGGTCGGGTACTCGATGCCGTTTTTTTGTACCCGTCCCAGCCCTAGTTGTCGGGGTATCGGCGGGCATAAAGTTTGTTGATGTTCCAGAGCTTAAATCCATGCATGTATTTTCATCAAATTTTTAGGATGTGTTTACCCCTAGAGGATCTTGGACTGATGAGGTTTTGGTGAGGGTATCTGGCAACAACTGTTGCCATGGCAACACTTTTATGATTTTTGGTTCTTAAAGATTGTAGGTGTTCCACAGCTTAAACCAATGCACAGATTTTCACCAAATTTTCAGGATATGTTTAACCTAAGAGGATCTAGAGCTGATTAGGTTTTGGAGGGTGTCCGGCAACACTATAAAAATTTTGTTTCTTAAAGTTTGTAGGTGTTCCACAGCCTAAACCCATACACAGATTTTCGCTAAACTTGCAGGATATGTTAACTTAAAAGAGGATCTAGAGCTGATTAGGTTTTGGAGGGTGTCCGGCAACACTATAAAAATTTGTTTCTTAAAGATTGTAGGTGTTCCACAGCTTAAACCAGTGTACAGATTTTCACTAAACTTGCAGGATATGTTAACTTAAAGAGGATCTAGAGCTGATTAGGTTTTGGAGGGTGTCCGGCAACACTATAAAATTTTGTTTCTTAAAGTTTGTAGGTGTTTCACAGCCTAAAGTTTAAGGCCCTAAACCCATGCCCAGATTTTCACTAAACTTACAGGATATGTTAACTGAAAGAGGATCTAGGGCTGATTAGGTTTTGGAGGGTGTCCATGGCAACACTTTGAATACTTTTGTGTTTTAACATTTGTGGGTCTTCCACTGCCTATACCAATGCGTGGATTTTTACAAAATTTTCAGAATATGTTAACTGAGACAGGATATAGAGTTGATTAGGTTTTGTAGGGTGTCTGTCAATGCTTTAAATACTTTTCGGTCCTAAACTTCTTAATTGAAAAAGGGGCGCTATATAGCCAATGTTACTACAGTTGTGTTCTTATCTTCTGCCTGCCAAGGCAGGGGTTGGGAGATTATGAAACACCTTCCATGCATGCGTGTGTGTGTGTGTGCGTTTATCACATTTTACATCAACCGTTTTATCTCATTCATTTATGAAGATATCTTCATTCACCAAATTTGCAGAGAATGCTTATGGCTACGATAACATGTCTGAAAAAATTTTGTACTCCGTTTTAAAAAACCACATTGCCCACATAGCCAATTGTTCGAAAATCATTGATATGTTCTAAAATTTAAAATATTGAAACTAGCTATGTTACATTTGCACAAAATATAAATGGCTATAAGCTTGCCTGAGAGTAATTTTGGCCTTGTTTTGAAAGCAAAATGGCTGCCACATCACATCTTTAATGTCAAATAAGAGGGGGGGGAACCTTGCTTCAAGGTCATGTAGGGTCATCATGCTAAAATTGCCTTATATCTCCGTTATAATTGCTTCTAGGGCTTTAAAATATCATGACCTGTGAATCTTACATCTGAAAACATCTTGTGGATTTTGTATACTCCTTACAACCGAAATTGTTCTAAGATTTTCCCAAATCGCAGTGTTGTTGCTGATTTAGTTGCACTTGCAGGCTGTGGTTCTTGCCTGCCGAGGCTGGTTATTTTTTAAATTTTCCAACTTTGAGGAAAATTCTAACTATATTTTAAGAAAATAATTAAGCGGCCTGTCAGGGACGCTTATTTGTTTTCACCAAAGTTCGACTGATCACCGCCGCCGCCGCCGGATTATGGTCTCCCTTGAATAACTTCTTAGCCTTTCAAATTTTTCTTCCCTTCTTATCTTTCTTTAAAACTATAGGGGCGGGAAAAATTTTTGAGATACTTTGCGCAGACCTTAAGCTTTACTTAAGGTAACCTTAAGCATACCTCCAAAACACCTCGTCATCGCATTTCGGAAAAAACCACACACACATGTGCTATAAAATTTATCAGGTACATTCTAGACCAAATTTCCAAGGTCGGAAAGGATTTTCTCATCAATCGGACCATAGATGCCTGAATGGGAGGCGTTTTATTTTCGTAAATTTTTTTAAAATGGGTACTTGGTCTGTATCTCAAAAATGGTCAGGATTTCGGCGTTTTGTTGGAATAACTTATTCAGCTACTTTTTGACAAATCTTTCACATGCCGAAGTTTTAGCCCTGTATCTGCAATTTTAAGGTCACCTTAATGTCAAAAAACGGGGTTTTAGCCCTCCAGTTCACTTAGTTTTTCACTTTTTTCAACCAAACTTGGCACATATATTAAGATTTGCCAAAGGAATATCCTGACTTTATGGTGACCTTAAACTCAAAATGTTAATGGACATTTGGCCTGCTTAAAGTCATCAAATTGGAATAAAATGCTCTGGCTCCTTTCTTTTTCCATTTTTTAATATCGAAATTATCACTGGTATTAAACTAGATCAAAATAATACTTATGGTCACCTTAAACTCTCAGTATGAATGGAGTTGTAGCCACCTTAAAGTGAAATAAGAGGGTTTTCAGCCTCCAAGTATCTTATTGTTCGACTGACCTCAGTTAAACTTTGCACACTTATAAAGGATTTAACTTGACATTGATTATACTAAAGTAAGATTTTGTATAACATTTCACTTAAAATTCCTGTACTTAAGAGGCTTTGGCCATCTTAACATGATAAATATATACTTCTTGCTCCCTCCTCATTTATTTTAACACTTTTTAAAACCACACCTGGCATATGTATGCTTAAAAATATTTATGCTGTCTGGCAAACCTAATCTCTTAGTGTTTATGAAGTTATGACATCTTCAAAGAAAAAAATGAGCTATTTATGATGCACTGATGTGGTTATTAACATATTGCAACTGTTCAGTGTTCACATAATATAAATTCCCAATTTTAGGCAGATTAAAAAAACCACATTCTTCTGATTCCATTCATTTGGAAATGTGGGGATATAACTTTTCCTTTTTGGAAAAAAAGCTTCAATTGATTCAACTTTTGTTTTGTAGAAGGAGTTGATGATCTAGCTACTTGTTCACATAGACTATATAAATTGGTCAAATGTATACACCTGACTTCTTTCACAATATAAGATGCTTGAAAAAAAAAACACTTTCTCATAAACAGTTTTTCTTGTACAGCATTTTATGTATCTCCAGCTGAGTGGAAATGAATGACTTGTCCTTTTCTTCTTCCTCCCCAACTCTGTTGTGTGATATCTATCAAAAGGCACATTCATGGAAAGTCTTTCTATGCAGAAAGAACCCCCACCCAACTCCCCTTTAGTGCACACAAAAAGCAAGTGGAAAAAAGAATGGCCTCAGTGGGGGAAGTGGGGAGGTTCATGGAGGGAGATGATAGATAGAGATATATATATGCGTGTGTGAAGCAAAAGTGGAACAAAAAAAAAGTGGAATATTTATGCTGTTCTTTCGAATGTATATTGTTTTCTTTTCTTTTACTTTCTTCCATTTCACTTAGACTTCTACATTTAATTAATTTTAGCTCAAGTGGGAAATGAATTTTTGGAACTTTAATGCATTCAAATTCCTGAAGTGATGCACTAAATCACTTATAACTTGAAAAGTATTGCGTTCACAGCATTTTGTTAAAATATGTTATTAGGCTACTTTTTCCACAGCTACACCAAGTCCAGTAACTTGTTTGGTCTTAATTTTGTGCATTATTGAAGTGTGGAATGGATCATGATCTCCTACTCTTACTCCTAAGCCTAGATTTTTAATTTCAATTGCTAAATCATTCATAAATATTGCAATATATAAACTCATGCTTTTCTTTCCCAATAAATCCAGTAACATTTTTCTAGCACTATAGCTTGACTTGTTTGTAACTTGATTTTTCTTGTAAGCAATAACTCTGAAGCAAAATCAGTAACTTTTGAACAAAAAGTCTAACACACTTTGGTTCACTGGATTTTATTAGTGGTTTTGTTAAGTTTTTAGTTGAAGCACAACCAGTAATTTTAAACAATAGTTCTTAAGCATCTTAGTCCACTGCATTCAATTAGTGTTTTATACTTAAGTCTCATACTAATGACATTTTGAACAGAAATGTCTGTGGTCAGTGTACCCTTTCACTTGAGACCTCTTCTCTGAGAACATTACCAAAAAATGTAGGACATACAGAATCCAGGAAAAAAATGCCTCCTGGACAAAATGCCTCACAGAACAAAATGCCTCCTGGAAAAAATGCCTCCTAGAAAGAATGCCTCCTGGATATTTTGTGACTAGGAAAAAATGCCTCCTGAGAAAAAAAAGTTATTTCAACTTGTAAACATGTTACATATGAAACCTATAATGTATAATATCAAAAACATGTTAATTTCAGATATGTACAGTCAAAACCAGAACGTACAATATCGTGAAGTACAAATTACAAATATCTTCTTGAAAGGGTATCCCTTCAGCTGTACTCTGGAGCAGTTTAAAAGCAGGATTTATGGCTGTGAGGTTTCTTGATGAAATAGTTGTGGCCTTTATGGCTTACAATATGCATTCTTATCAAATTACAACATAGGTTATCCCCTCTGTAAGGAGTTGATCGCAGTTAGATGCACTAGGAGGGGCAGAAATGTAATTACAAGAAAAACACGACACCTGTCATAATGGAAACCAGGGATGAGCAGCCAGCCAAAAGAGTGAGAAGCACCAGCAAAACCTTACAAGAGAAACTTACATACCTTTGTACAGCTAAGCAAAATGGATAAAAGACTGTGAATTTTTGACAGGCATTGGCGACTATAAGACTCAAGTGGAAAAAAATGAAGATGCCTCTGAAGTTGTAATGTGAACCTGTAGTGTTATAATACTTGAAAGAACTTTTTTTTCTTAGGAGGTATTTTTCCTGGTCACAAAATATTCAGGAGGCATTCATTCTAGGAGGTATATTTCCTAGGAGGCATATTTTCTAGGAGGCATTTTTTCCAGGAGGCACTTTTTCCGCGCATCGGACATACATTCTTTTGAGAAGTAAATTTCACACCTACAATTTCTCTTCTGCCAAGCTGTGGTCGTTCTTTCATTTGTTAAATATGGTAACATACACAATGCAATCAACTTTACATTTTCTATTCCTTGTGATTCATATCTTCACATCTTTTACGGCTTACTTCACACTTTTTCATCAGGGCCGCTTCGTTTTTGTCAGCAAAAACATTTTCTAGTTAAGTATTTGCTCTCCGATAGGAGATCATACCACTGCAATGGTTTTTTATATAAATGAATAAAAAGTATGTAATTTTGGGGAGAACCCTAAACATACCCTAAAAAAATAATTGGTAAAAATAAAAAGTTTAACTGTCTGAAAAGTCCAATAAATGGTGATATGATTGCTAACAACTACCAAAATTCAGTTTGAAATAAAATTGAAATAGTTCATAATAAAATAATGTATCATAAAATTAAGAAACAGAACAGATTATTTATGTATAATCAAATGAAAGTCCTAAGTGACATAGTGGTTAGCAAGTTTGGTATCTAATCACAGGCTGTCACCTCTGTGTGAGTTTGAGCCCCATAAGTGGCAATGCTGGGGACCTGTCCCAATATGACCCTGGCTGTTGAACGGGATTTAAATCCCTAACTTTGAACTATAATCAAAAGGATAACCAAATGTGTACTTAATATGTATAATGTAGCCTGTAGGGTAACTAGGGTTGATGTTTTTTTGTGTTCAACCATAGGTGAAGTGGTTGGTACTCTTTGCAACAAAGTGGGAACATCTGTTTATGCTTCTTCAAAGGAGAGAATCCTGTCTGGAATCAGGGACAATCTTGATATTCGTTCAAGATGTGAATCAGAAAGTAGTGAAAGTTCATTTAATTCAGGAGAACAAGAGGTAGGTGCTCATACTAAAGGGCTGTTCACCCACCAAACACAAAATGATTTTTGGTGAACTTTGAATGCATGAATATAATTTTATCAGTTTAGAATAGACTTAGTGTGGAAAAGCATGGCGATACTCTTGCAATACTCTCTCACCCTGCTTCCAAGGCTCAGCATTTTATCCTGCATTCAGTTTGTACATTGATGTCTCAGAAACTGAAAAAGACATCAAAATGTGGTAAGAACTATATCATGACTATATGGAGTAATGCAAGCTTATTCTGAGGAAGCAAAATGCATGACAACATATTCTGTACAAAATTTGTCTTTATCAGTTGTATTGCTGCTGAAAGCCTTTTTCCTTCAGATTTATTTTATATTTAGTGCCTGAATTGGTGGATATAAGGTCTTGCCACCCTATCTTTTTGTAGGCCTGGGATCAAAATCAACAGAGTAATAGCTATTTTAAGCCCAGGAGTCACAATTAGCCTCGGGGGAGTCCAAAACATCAAAAAATTTTTACTTGTAACTTGAAAACTATTGCATTTAGAGAATTTTGTTTAAATATATTATTCACCTACTTTTGGGACAGCTATAACATAGTGAAATTGTTGACCTGTAGCTCATGGCATAGCTGAGCAATAGCTACTTTGGAGTTCTGACTGTTGAGTAAATCTGTTGTAACTTGAAAACTATTGCATTTACAGTATTTTCTTAAATATCTTATTTTGCATTTAGAGTATTTTCTTAAATATGTTATTCACGTACTTTTCAGTCACATATCGCATAGTGAAATTGCAGACCTGTAGCTCATTGCATAGCAGAGCAATAGCTACTTTCAGATTCTCACTGTTGAGTAAATCAGTTGTAACTTGATAACTATTGCATTTACAGTATTTTCTTTAAATGTGTTATTCACCTACTTTTGGATCAGCTATACCATAGTAAAATTGCAGCCCTTTTACTCATTGCATAGCTGAACAAAAGCTACTTTGAGATTCTCACTGTTGAGTAAGTCAGTTGGAACTCAAAAACTATTGCATTTACAATATTTTGTTTAAATGTGTTTTCCACCTACATTTTACTCCTTAACAGTTAACTTGGTACTTTACTTCTGAATACCATTTGCAGAGCACAACTTTTGGGTCCTTTTATTCTTTCACTTCTACTCTGAAACTCAAAACACACAGTTAGCTGACACAGGGCCCGTTCATGGGCACTGATTGCTTGTTTTTTTTAAAAAAATTTCTTATGGCCATGGGACTTCATGGCATTTCTAATGTAAATCACACTCTTGAAGCTGGTGACAGGTATTTCCTTCGACTGCTTGTAATATCAGTTTGTATTGCTTCACAATATTCGATTTTTTTGTTAGGGTAATAGTGGCAGAAGATTTGACGGAAAATCGAAGCAACATCTATTCAAAAGATTTGATGTAAAAAAGTCAATTCTCATGTTAAGAATTGATTGTGAATCAAAAGATAGATTTAAAAACCACCTGATTTGCTTTTTTTTATACAGATATTTAACTCTATATTTTTGTAACATTTGTTTACATCATCTGCCATGTGTCTTTCACTGTTTCACTTAATGTTTGTTACAACTAAAACTCGAAAATTATGTACATTTATAGAAGATATTTCAACATCATAAGCAAAGTTCAACCTAAGTTAAATTTAACTTCTATTGCTACACAACATTCGTACTCCTTGTAAAATGGGAATAATCACCTTAACCATCAATCAAGTGGTGAGATCGGACCTCATTTACTCCATCACTTCAGCAGCCTGCCATGATATTTTTGACATTTTTTTTTTTGAATAATTAAAATTAAATGTTTACTACATTATCATACTTTGAATTGTATAGTATTTAACAAACTATGCAGTTGTAGTTGGAAATAAAGTTTAAATAAGAAAACAGATATGTGTTACAAAAACAGTGGCACAGAGTGATGTTGAACAAAAGTGGATGAAATAATGCTTATTTTTAAGCATGACATATTTTTAAGCATGATTGGTTGCTTAAGCATGACATATTTTTAAGCATGATTGGTTGCTTAATCAGGTTACATTCGCACACCATAAATGATTTTATTTGCGGAAAAGGGTTGATGAAAATAAGTATAAATAAATAGATTATTACATTATTGCTCATAAACATACTTGAAGAGTCTTTCAATCTACATACGACTAACATACCCCCTTCCCCCCCCAAACTCAAAATACCTGGATTGTTTTACATGTGACTTGTAGAAAGTGTACTGTATTATGAATTTTGAAAAAAGTTAAGAATTTGCTGTCCTTCCTGAAAAACAAGCATAAGTTGGTTGCTAAGAATTACTGATTAATCAATTTTGATTTTTCAAACTGATTCCTAACACTAACAGGCAACAATAATTTACCTGTAATGTCTTCGTATTTCAGTTAAGGAGAAGTCTAAGTGCAGAACAGATTTTTCATGATACAGCTGGATGGAAGTCATTAGAAACATGGATGAAGTAAGTTTACTCAGAGACTAATTATGTCCACTCCGCTGGGGGGTGGACATATTATTTTTGCTTTTTCCGGCGTCTGTCCGCCATCCGGACGCTTGGTTTCCACTCATTGGAAGGAAAAGTATTTATCCTATCTTTATCAAATTTGGTATGGGTGTTTATTGGGTTAATAGCTTGGTGAAGATAGGTCTATAGCTAACTGAGTAATAGCTACTTAGCTACTTTTGTGTACTTCTTTTGTTTCCGGGCATTTTAAGGAAAAATATTTGACATATCTTTACCAAATTTAGTATGAGTATTACTTAGGTCGATAGCTTGCTTGGGATTGCTTTTAGTGATAATAGCTATATAACTGACTGAGTAATAGCTACTTAGCTACTTTGCCAAAAATGGCAAAACACAAATTTGCTTCTATCTCCTTAACCGTGCAAGATAAAGCGATTTCGTTGAAATTTTCGACCCACAGGGTATCTGAGCAATGTACTCTTGGCAATTTTCAAAAATTTTCCCCTCCCCAAAAATGGCGGCCATTTTGAATTTTCGAATTTTTGCCAAAAATGGCAAAACGCAAATTTCCTTCTATCTCCTTAACCATGCGAGATAGGGCGATTTCGTCGAAATTTTCGACTCACAGGGTACCTGAGCAATGTACTCTTGGCAATTTTCAAAAAAATTTCCCCTCCCCAAAAATGGCGGCCATTTTGAATTTTCGAATTTTTGCCAAAAATGGCAAAACACATATTTGCTTCTATCTCCTTAACCGTGCGAGATAGAGCGATTTCGTCGAAATTTTCGACCCACAGGGTATCTGAGCAATGTACTCTTGGCAATTTTCAAAAATTTTACCCTCCCCAAAAATGGCGGCCATTTTGAATTTTCGAATTTTTGCCAAAAAATGACAAAACACAAATTTCCTTCTATCTCCTTAACCGTGCGAGATAGAGCGATTTCGTCGAAATTTTCGACTCACAGGGTATCTGAGCAATGTACTCTTGGCAATTTTCAAAAAAATTTCCCCTCCCCAAAAATGGCGGCCATTTTGAATTTTCGAATTTTTGCCAAAAATGGCAAAACAGATATTTGCTTCTATCTCCTTAACCGTGCGAGATAGATCTATTTCGTCGAAATTTTCGACCCAACCAATCCATAAAGGCATGAAGCTGAAATAATTTACATGTATACTAATAAATATTAAGTATTATTGATATATTTTAAAAATGACACAGGGTCTTGTAAGACTACTGTACAATTTTTGCAAAAGGTTCATGGGGTGGACATTACACATCATAATGTGTGTCCTTCTATGCTATCCTGTTTCTATTCATATGTCGCAGCTACTCTCAACAGGGCGTCCTATTTCTAGTTGATAAGTGTTATGGTGCAGTAGTTGAAGGTATGCCAGATTTGTGCTGTGTCCGAACTGTTCATTTGTATTGAAGAGTTACAATGAAGCCTAACTTGCATAATGATGAACAGATTTTAATTTGGCTTATGAAATTACTTAAAATCCCTGCGTACCCAACAAAATAATACATGAAATGAAATAAATTGCTGACCGCTAGTGGATTGTATTCACTATTTCACAAAAGTTTTTGTTCACATAATTTTGTCAACAAAGCTTGATATTGCTGGTTATTGTAAGGACACACTAAAAGAGTGATTTTCATTTGAGGTTTACTCAGCTTGAAGCAAACTCTGGTTCATACAAAGTGCCAATACATATTGGTAATACTATACTTCTTTTAAACCACAACCTTCAATGTGTTGGATGCACAAGTGGAAATTCAGCAATCCAAGTAAAAGTTGTAGCAAGAAGGTGCATAGTAATGTGAACCGATGAAAGACCAGGTACTTTTGTTTTGAGCTTGTTTTTCAATCCTGTTGATAGTGATAGGTTCAGTTACAGGTAGACTGTTCTACAGTGAATTGTGGGAACATCTACTTTTTTGTGTGGTCTGTTTGTGCATACTTTTTGACATAATGATTATAATGTACCGAATATATCCTCAATAGAAATTCCTGCAAATATGTTGAAATCAATATTTTGAGTACGAGTGTGACACATGTGCAACAGACACACCAGGGAAGTGATACTAAAATTTTGCTTGAAACTTGACAGAAAATCTATGGAACTAATGATGGACACTATTTCTGAATATTATGTTTCCCTGTGGCTAGTGCTGTCATCACAAGGGTATATGAAGTCTCGATACTGTGAACAAAACCATAAGCGATATCACGGTGTCATTTTCACAAATAAAACCTGGAATTGCTCTTTAAATGGATGTGCTTTAATAACTTTTACTAAAATAAAGTGGACTTTATGTTTCTTTTGTGCTGACAGATCACACCACTATCTATGGCATAGTGATGTGTAAATTGCAATGCAAAAAACAATCGTCATTTTCTATGTTTGCTGCTTAGCTCTATAATTTGATAAAACAATAAATAAATTAGTTTCTTTGACATTATTAATCAATCAAAATTTGTGTTTACAGTTTACACATATGTTTAATACTTTCAGATGTCTTCAGTGTGTGATTCAGGGTAGCGGAAATAGCTTTAACAGCTTTGTTGACCATGAGTTGCTTGAATTGGTGTTTACTACATTGACTCATACAAATAGATTTGTGCGTGAAACAGGTTACTATGTGTGTTCCGAACTGGTGGCATGTAATTTCTCTCAGGGTTAGTAAAAGTTATGTTTATCCTTGCATTTTTATAACAGCTTCAGCTGACAGTTTGTGTGGAAGTGCAATGCTGTACAGTCTCTATTATCTGACTTTGCTGAGAAAATAAGACTGTGTTTGGATACTAAAAGGTTCATAAAATATCAGAGGTACTTTAGTGTAAACCAACAAGGAAAGGCATATTTAGGAGAATGGAAATGAATCCATAAAGTTTGGGTAACAGGTAAGTGGACAGGTTCTGCAGTATTTACTGCAACAGATGACACAAATCAAATAACCATGTTAATTAATTTTGTGAGACCGCTTAGAATGTTGGGTTTGATATTTGGCATCTGTATAGGACGTCGATCTAGTCCGATCTTCGAGACATTTTCAAAACCAATAAAAACACAGAAATCTAACATAAAATCTTGTCACCTTGTTGAAAATATGCTAAAAATATAACATCTATGGACATTTTGAATAAATGTCAGCTTATTTTCATTAAATCGCAGGTTTTATAGATGGGCGAAAATAGGATCCATTGGGATGTCGTCTGATCTTGGTGATTTCTAAACGTTTTGCAAAGTGCGAATTTCACACATTTGAACCGAACTTTGAAATCAGGGCAGTAAACAAGCAAACTATCCAACTTCTATGAACATCGTGGCAACACTAATGTTAATGCCACATTTATCTTCCAATGTATACAGTAGAACCTCGCTTATCCGGCCTTCTATTATCCGAATCTCCGGATTAACCGAACCGAAATGATGTCTCCCTACATATAATGCACGGTCAAGTGTGAGCGATAATACAAGATTTTACACAGTCTCATAAACGATGAATTGTAGTGCTTTGTAAAACATACCATTCACAGAGACGCCTAACTTCTTTCATCTTGATCACCATTGTTACAATAGGGGAGGGATTAATTCAATTACACAACCCCGCTACACAACTTCTTTGATAATGCGCCAATCAATGAAAGTGTGTTCGATTGCGTTTCGCAAATTTATAATCTCCCGGAGTAGGTTCACAGACTGACAACGTTTAGAAAAGAAAAGACGTCAACAATGCATTACCAATCAAACATGCATGTCACTGAAGGCGTGTTCGGTTGGGGTTTTACAATAAATAATCTCCCGGAGTTTTTCAATTGGTAAAATGCGAGACGATGTTAATCTAAAATTAAAATGCTAACAATGCAAGTACCAACCGATCACAACCAGCTCAAGTCCGCGTAATATTTTAAATAAAAATAATAATAATATCCGTGGATATGGAGCAAATAAACGACAATTGAAGGGTCACTTATATTATATAACACAAATATATTAAATTATTTATTAACGAACACCAACGTCTATGTATATTGCATAAAAACAACAATTCTTCAATTATCACACACTCGGTAACCCATAGACCGTGAATTTCGGTTTCCTTCATCTATCCGAACCCCTCGATTATCCGGTCGGATTGTATGTCTCCCATGGGGTTCGGATAATTGAGGTTCTACTGTATTTATTTATAATCAGATAAATTTAACAAAACATGAAAAATGGAAAAAAAAATAAGAAAAATTTCCCTCTGTCAAGGATAAAGAATCGTACCAGAAGCCTACATAATGTACCCATAAACATGATTCAGTGAAGAAAGTACATGTCTCCCCATGTAATGACAAATTTGATCTTTCAGAATAACAATGAGGGAGAAGATAGTTCATAATTATTCAGGTTTCAAGGAGTAAGGAGTAAATTTATTTTTCTGCTACTTTTCAAAAAGACATTAATGAATGAATTTGTTCAACTAAAATCAAGTACAATAAGTTTTAGAAAAAATATGATGTATCCAAACACAATGATATTATCAGGATGTTTTTTTTCTTTCTTAATAAAGTCCCCAAAAGTTCCAAAGGTTGTCATTATGTAAGAATAGTCTTACTTCTGTTCCTTTTAAGTGTTAAAATTTTCCAATATATGTGTAACAGTAAAATATCCTAAAATCCTGGTTTGTACACATTTCTATTTAGGTGAAGGTAATGTATTGGTATCACTGCAAGACAACATGATTTACAAAAATGGAGAAGAATTTGCAAAGCATTTATCACAAGGACTAGCAGACAATTGGAGTCAGGTAATAATCTGGGGAATATGTAATTCAATCATATTTGTACTTTGCTGAAATAGGGGCCAATGTTTTGATGAGGGTACATAAGCCAGAGTTCTCTTTGGCATAGTGGTAGAAGAATTTAGCCTCTGATAAAGTTATCTCACCTCTGTATGTGTATATGTGATTTAAACAAGTGGCAATGATGTGGGCCTGTACCAATATGACCCTTGCTATTGAACAGGATGTATGGGATGTAAAGCCCTCACTTTGAGAAAGGCAACAAGAATTTTAAATTATATATAAGAATATACAAAAAGCAATGACATTCATTGTATTCATTTACTGGAAGCATCAGATCAAACCAACCATTATCTCATTTCCTGAAATATTAATCTCCTGCTGCTTTGTGAAGACATTCTGTAGCAGAAGTGTTTATTCTAGAGTGTGGGATACACAATATCTTGTGAGTTGTGGTACTAAGCTGCAATTCAGTAGATTCAATGCATTTTTAGGCGGGTTGCGTGTAACCAACCCGCCTATTAGATTGATGTGTCCGAAGTCCGTCTGTCCGTCCACATTTTCGTTTCCGGACTCTAACTCGAAAACGGTTTGTCCAATTAAATTCAAACTTGACAGGGACATAGATCACCATCATAGCTAGGTTCCTTTCGAAATTGGTGTAATTCCGTCCGTTCGTTTGTCTGTTTTTTTGTCCATTTGTCTGTCCGTCAACATTTCCGTTTCTGGACTCTAATCGAAAATGCTTTGTCCAACTCGAATTCAAACTTGACAGGGAAATAGATCCCCATCATAGCTAGGTTCCTCTCGAAATTAGTGTAATTCCGTTCGTTTGTCCATTTTTTGTCCGTTTGTCTGTCCGTCAACATTTTTGTTTCTGGACTCTAACTTGAAAATGCTTTGTCCAATCAAATTCAAACTTGACAAGGAGATAGATCACCATCATATCTAGGTTCCTTTCAAAATTGGTGTAATTATGTCCGTTCGTTTGTCTGTTTGTCTGTCCGTCAACATTTCTGTTTCCGGACTGTAACTTGAAAATGCTTTGTCCAATCGAATTCAAACTTGACAGGGAGATAGATCACCATCATTGCTAAGTTGCTTTTGAGCATAGATACAATTATGTAACCTAGATTACAAGTTTTACATTTCTTAGCACACCTAGCACATTCACCTTAACTGGGTGACCTAACATATCTTTCCCTGTTTCTAAATTTAATTACAGCAGTCGCTAACCTTATTGCTGCCTGCACAACCCGCCTTTTGGGGCACCCTTTGACCCTCCTGTAATTGCAGGTCAGACTGGCAGCATCAGTAGCCACACGGAAATTCCTCCAGGGATTGCCTGAAGAAGACACCAGAATGCAGTTCTATGGTCAGTTGTTACCCCCTCTGTGCTTGAACAGGTAAGTACAGTAAATCTTTATTATCCAAACAAATTAGCGTTCACATTTAATAAATGAATTTTCACAGGCAGAAAATGCCTCAGAGATATACAACATATGCATGTCCCTATCTATAGTCAATTATAATTTACTATAGTATATCTTTATCATTATAAACCTAGGATTAAATATCTCTTGGAAAAAATTTACAATCCCAAATTTACAGCTACATTTTCTCTTCGGCCAACCTATATCTAAAATGATGTATTATTTTTGTAAAATATACTACTTTACGAAACACAATAAAGCTCACATTCTGCATACAGTCTAATACAGCTACAGTTTTTAAATAATCCACTTTTCCTTCAGATACAGAACACAGTAAAGCTTACGTTCTGCTTACAGTCTCATTACGTAACACTACAGCTTTAATAACCAAAGTCTCCATCCGGGCCGCTTCGTTTTTTTTTAGCAAAAAGCTTTTTTTAGTTTATATGTGTATCCCAAACTTTCCTACAGATACTATGTCGCTGAAGGTGTCAGAACATACAACCAACAAACATGGAAAGAAATTACCCATGGGGAGGGGAAAGCTTTTGTGGAGAAGTTTATACAGCAAACTGTAAGTGGATACTGTATGAATTCCTTTATTAGCTGTGAAACTTCAAAGCTTAAATGCATGTGAAGCCTATATAATGGGCAACAGAGATTTAAGTAAGATTCATTAGTCATTTTAGCAGAGTTAAGTTTTTGTTTTATCAATTCTCTGTTTATTTCCAAGTGAACACAATAGGACGCCGCCATGTTGGCTGTTCCATTGAATGAACAGGGATTATTTTTTTTCCTCCAAAGATATACTGTAAACATTTTCTGAATTAAGTACAATCAAACAATTCGCTATCACATAGTATTTTAAATATAATTATGAAAACAAATTTATAGACTATTGTTTCTCGGCCAATAATTATGCATGGGGAAGTGGATAACAGCCGTAATATTGATGCAGACGGTTTAGAAATTGCTCTCGACCAATCAGAATGACGGACACATCCGTGTCATGTTAGAATAAACAACTCAAAAACTTTTGCTTTCAGATACAGTATTTTAAAATTTCAAATCTTATGTAGAAATATAGAACACTACCAGTCTTACATAAAGATATTTGTTCCATATTTGTCAATGGCTAAATGCTATTATTTTAAAGCTAATTTAACCGAATTAGCAATAGTATGCTTTAAATACTTAAAAATTGTCTCGGGGAAAATAAAATTCCTTGAAATAGTCATTTTAGGAACAATATTTGTAGTAAGTGTGCAAAAGCATAATGTACATTCTGTTCAGTGTGTTCCAATTCTAGGTGGAGTTTTATGTGAGCCAGACTGAGGCTGATAACCATGCTGTAAGAGAGGCGGCTTGTTCATGCATAGCTGAGTTAGCATCTAAGGTACTTTACTCCCTCCAATAAGCTGTGCAGCTACCCAAAATTTTTTAATTTCTATTATAATCTTGATAGTGCAGCATAAATGTGACACTACACTGTACCTTAAGAAAGGAAGAGCAATTAATCTAGTTTTTTATGACACTGCATTTTCATGCAAATCAAATCTAATGAGTTATATATCTGTTGTCAGCATTCATTTGTAGCCTGTTTCACATGCTGCTCAAAGTTAAGAAAAATGTTGAAACCATTGGTCTCTTAACATACATTATAACACATTCCCAAATATTAGACATATGTTATATGTATACAATTGTAAGTAAAGGTTTAATTTTACACTTAATGACAGCCAGACATAAAGATGTGTAATTTTTAATACTTGCTTGGTGTTTGGTATTAACATTAAAGCCGTAAACAGAGTGACTCTTATCAGTTTTCTTGAATAAATTATATGGAGGTATGTTTTATCCTTTCAGATTGACAAAGACGTGGTTCGGCCACATGTTCCCAGATTGTTAGATGCCTTGATAGTATGTTTCAAAGATGATAGTTGGCCTGTCAGAGATGGTAATAATAAATTTGGTTGTTTTTGGGGTTTTTTTTGAAAATGAGGCAAACAGTTCTGTGTAAATAAGACATCAAATGTGAGAAAATTGTACATTTTTTCCCATTAAGTGCGATTAATTAAACATTATGGAAGCTTATATACAAACTTGTTTTAAAGTGAAGTATTCTCATAGCTATTGTGTTAATTATTAGGTTTTATATATATCATAGTTATCAGTTATAGACTAAGCATAATAAATTAGTTAAATCATGTCTCAACAAGATAGTTCATTTTCAACATTTTATTTTTTCTCTGAAAATTAAAGTGTAGGCTAATTACAGTGGTATCAGGACCTCCATAGCCTTTTGTATGTGCAGGCTAGCAGTAATGTAAATCATGTTATTGTGAGACAATAGAGTATGGTAACTCTTAATTAAAATTGATAAAACTAATGTGGAGTGGAACTGTTACTTCTTTGTAAAGTTTCATGGACATAGTTTGTCATCTGTACTGAAAAAGGATACAGATTAATACTGGTACATTTTGTTTGCATTTTGTCCAAGTTGTTTATGCTATTACTTGCAAGTTTTTAAGACTTTTATAAGACCTTAACTTGTACAATTGGGCATTTCAACCCATAACTTGTACAAAGCATGTATGAGTACATCAAGAAAACTTTTGACAAAAGAGTAAATGTTAGGTTAATGACATTAGTTTAATTCTGTATTGGTGTTTGCATCATCTTTTCTGACTTTTCATAAAGCTTCCTGTGTAGCCTGTGGGAACTTCATCCTGTGTTTCCCAGAGGAATCCAGGTAAAGTGGTTAATATTTAAATATTCTACTGCTACCAATAAGAACTACAAGAATTTTTTACTCATGTTATTAATTCGTAGGATTTAAAGTAACTTATAAAGTTACGTAAACACTGTTTGCTTTGGTGTTTAGGTAAAAGGCATACTTAAGGTTTAAAATTAAATAATAGAAGTATGCCCAAGTGTTTTGATATTATCAGTGGTTGGAAACAATAACATAGAGTATAAAAGATTTAACCTTTGACCCCAAAAAGGTAAATTATATCGAGCATTTAATTAAATGGTTTCTGCTACTTTACATTCTTCATTTTCCACTTTTATATTCCTCAGCTTATGTTTTTTTTTCTGAGGAACCTATATTTTGCAGAGCTAAGTTATAGTTGCATGTTGTTTTTAATTGCAGGGGAGCTCTGGATTCTCTATATCCTCTGTTCTATGACAACTTGCAAGATAACATTCCTTCTGTCAGACAAGGAGCTGCTGTAGCCCTGGTCAATCTTGTCAGAGCTTACAGTAAGTTACACATGTTTATTTAGAAAAGAAATCATGTTTTATTGTGACCTTAAACTTTCATAATAAAGAAGCAACATTAAGTTTAAGTTGGCAATATATTGTTGGGAGCATTGCAGTAAACTTTTGGATAATTTTTTTTGAATTTCTTGTTTTTTATCCAGAGGGTGACTGTCTGGAGAAAGTGGTTGCCAAGGTAACAGAAGGCCTTGAAGGACTTGAGAATCAGCCAGCTAATGTGGAGAAGTACAGTAACTTGGATAAAAGTCCAGCCACATTTGGTGTGGTTAAAAAACTACGAGATAATGACACAGAGTTACATGAAAACAATCCTGTAAGTGTTAAGAGTTTACAATGGGGGTGTGAGTAGTACAGATAATTTGGGCCGATTTCTCGCGGATGAAATTTTGACTTGCCAGGAAACCCTTGCGAAATTTAGCATGTACCTTGACAGGAAACAACATCCAAAATGGTAGCTGCCGTAAACAAAAAATATGTAAAGATAAAAGCCTTGAATCATGTTAATTAGCTGATGTTTCCATATAAAGTACTGAATATCATGTTAAAAGTGGTCCATTATGCGATTTAATGTAAGTAAGGTGTATAATCAATCTTTTACTATGGGAAGTGTAATCAATCAAATGGTAGTTTATATATGCAGGAGCACTCAACTGCTAAAATTGGTTCGAATTTTCATGAAATTTGGCTGATTTATCAAGAATGATTTTTCGGTCACACCTTTAGTTTTCAGTTGTCCTACCATCTATTACCCAAGTATGAACTAGGGGTTTGATGAGTACAAAAAAAATGTGTTGATTGCTCCTGGATAAAAATTCAACCCTGCATCGTTAAATATCTACCTTGACAGGTCCCAACACCCAATATGGTGGTTCTCACAAAACAAAAATATATAAAGAGAAAAGCTTTGAATTGCTTTAATTAGCTTTTGTCACCACATAATATCCTTAATATTATGTTAAAAATAGTGGATTATGTGATTAATGTAAGTAAGGTGTGTTGTATTTTATTACCTAATGGACATGACCGGTTCTATGGGGTGTTATATAGACGTGAGCACTCGACCCTTAAAATTGGTATTTTCATGAAATTTGCCTCGCTCAGAAAATGACGACTGCTCAGTTGCATCCTTAGTATGAACACAATAATATGAACTCTTCATATAATAAAGGATGTACGGTGTTAACATTGGCATTAATATGAATAATCCTTGAGTAGTTAGAAATAACACAACTCAACTTTTAGCTCGAGTGGTGACCCTATTATCCAAAAATAGTGTAGACATTTTACTATCCAAATATTTAGCCAAACCAAAAACTCACTTTGCCAGGTATGATTCACTGTGCTCTATGTCACAGCTTAGTAAATGTATGCTACATGTGGAGTAAGTATTAGTATTCCTGGAGTGAAAGTGGAAGTCCAATAAAACTTGGCATATAAGAACATACAGTTTGGTTTGCTGACACATTTCCAGTCTCTCAATTTATCCCACTCTCGTACATCAAATTGGCTCTTAACATATTTACAAACTCGCATTATCAGAAATTGTATGTAAGTTTATTAATTCTCTATTCTATATTGTAGATGTATTCCTGTGGATCTCTGGCCCCAAAGATGGGCAGAGGTAACCGCAGTGGTGGCTGTATGGACCACAAGTTCAGGAAGCCCACAGAGCCCTGGGAGTTGGCAGATGGGTGAGGTCATTGCATCTTTGTCTTACTACATGATCAGCCACTTATGAACTGGCATCTCTTGTCTTGCCATTAAACCTTTTGATATTTACTTTGCCACTTTAACTTATTACAGACTAAGGTTGTAAATTAGGGAGACAAATGGGTCTGGGTATTTTTGTTTGACAAGAAGTGACCCAAATCTGGGTTACAGTGTTTAACTAGTAACTAAATAGAAGTACAAAAGAATCAGAATATGGTAGTTCATACAGATTCATAAAATAAAATTTCAAATATATGTGAAATGAGGATAGTTTCATGAATATGTTTGATACATGTTTCTGAACCCTAAGATTTACCCGACTAATTTATGGAAGGAATTTCCACAAATATGTCACAACTATCACAATTAAAACACTGATGTCATTTGAGTGTCATGAAATATTGATGACCATAAAACCTTTATTTAGTGCTATTTTGACAAAAGAATGAACCAGTTGTATATATGTTGGAACTCTTTGACGAAATAGCATTTAAAAAGATTTGTCGCTACTCTGCACATTTGAGTATAACACAGAACACATACTAACTGTATGGCATTCTTGCATTACAGGTGTGTTTGTCTGATGGGAGAGTTATCACAAGTACAGGAGGCCGCAAGTCAGGTCACAAAGCAGCTTCCCCTATTGGCCAAAGCTGTGGGTCATAGGCACTATACACAACATGTGGTCTTCTTAGAAACTTTCTGTAAACAGGTCAGTGAACACAATACCTCTCTCTTACCCAAACTTTTGTTAATTGAATATTCATGATTGTAATTAACATATTTAAACTTTATCTCAAATTTCATGAGATAGTTTGTAAGTATGTCCTGAACTTGACACGCCATCTGTCAATACTTAAGTTTGCTTTCTTATTTGATCAATGAGTCCATAGTCACAAACAAGAATAACTTGGATTCTAAATGTACAAAGAATACTAAGAGTAAGAACCTAATCTAATAGTAAGAATATCTAAAAATTACAATTAAAATGTATTTCCAGTAAAAAATGCAAATAAAAGCTAATTATCTCAGCATTAATGCTGCTCATTTAGTATACTGGAATTATTTACAATTTGCCTTGATTAACTCAAGAAACCTACATATTCTCAGGAGTTTTTTTAACTTCTTTCACGCTTAAATTCTGTCTTATAAAATATTAGTATTCAAAGGAAATTCAAGGAATCAGTATAATCCAAAGAGTAAAAATATTGGTCACATATAAACCCAGATTTTACTGCATTTGCTACAATATACAGTAAATTGATTATGTGTATGTATTTTAGAATTGCATACTGATTAAAGAAAATGAAATATATATTTTTCTAGAATTGTATATTTATTGATGAAATGTTATTGGATGATAATATTTTCATGAAATAGTGGACAGATTATATTATGCAGTAATTTCTCCTCTAGGGAAATGTTAATTAAATTTTGTTTTCAATTTTATCTGCAATAAACGTGTGTACTTGTTTTTTTTTTCCTTTCAGTTGTCTTACTTAGCAAAAGGTCTTGGTAAACGTACATTTAAAATGTACCTGGAGATGTTCTTTGATGCTATATTCTATTCTGTTGTAAGTACTTTTTGGGCTCTGTTATAACAAGCCGTTTTTGTTAAACTTGGTTGTTATATCGCGGAGTATGTTCTGGTAGTGTCTGTTCCAATGTTATTGTGTTAAACTACATGTAATACTTCTTTTTGTGTGAAAAAATTATTTTTTTATAAGGGTCTGTAAACTTTAGTTCAAGGTAGCTCTTTTGGTGATTTTGTGCAGTAGCAAAATATGATGTTGGATATTTACCCCAAAAAGTAAAGTTCAGAGTAAACTTCTGAATGTGTATACATTAGGACTGTAGAAATATAATTATATGGACTGACAATTGTTACTTTTATATTTGTACCTTGTTTAATCTTAAGAACTGCTGAGTATTCAGTAGGGCTACCAAAGGCTTAAAGTTACTGGTTTTGCTGAATATCTCCATTTTCCTATGAATTTGTGTCCTTGGAAGATATGCCTTCGTATTTTAATACACCTTTACCACCCTCCCATTTTACTGGAATGTTAAAGTATTGTTGTTTCAATGTCACTTTGTTTATTATTGCTTTGGATGTCAGTTTTACCCTACAGCCTGTAAGTGATGTGCGGGTATTGTTTTCACCCATGGAGTCCAGATGGGCGGGCTGGTGGCTTGTCTGGAACAGCTCGCTGGGCTATGTCTCAGAAACCCTGAAGTGTAAGATGTTGATACTTAGTAGGGACATTGGTTAGGGTGCGCAGAAATGCAGCATCATGGTATTACCTTAATTTGATCTATAACTTTGCTGTAGTGACATTGACTTTTAAATTCATGTATGGGCTATATCTAAATGGTATGGTGTAGGAAGTTCATACTTGACAGGGACATTAGTTAGGAGGTGTACATGTGCAATGTCATCATGTGACCTTGAGTTGAATTTTGACCTTGCTGTAGTGACCTTAACTTTGAAAATCTTGTCTGGGCTGTATCTCAGAAACCGTAAGATGTAGGAAGTTGATATTTGGTGGGGATATCGGTTAGGGGATATAGGTGTGCAACATCATGTCACTCTGTTTGTACTCAAAGTCTCCTGATCTTTATACTATGTCACTTCTATATCTCATGGCATTCGAAACTATTTCCCCAGGCTGTCGGGTACAGGCATCCCCAATTTTTTTTTTGTATACAGGCATCCCCAATGCTATTTTCAGACTTGTGATAATGCCTTGACATCAACTGCAGCCAGTAATTGTCTGAGTGAGCTGAGCAATTTTCTTGGGCCAAACATTTTGAAAGGACGGGTAGAGCAGTATGACCCCAGGTACTATGTATTCTTTTATCTATCTATATATATACATATATATATATATATAATACAACATTTTGTCAGGTGCTTGCACATTTTTGTATATTCATTACAGTGTAACATTTTATTCACCATCAATCCTTGTTTTACAAACCGAAATAGTTGTCTGGTACAATGGAGTTTAACTTTACAGGATCCCACTATGCAACCATACTCCAATACTTATACATAATTTAAAACAGTAATGCTGCCATTTACATATATTCTTTTATGCAGTATAGAATAATGTTTATTGAATGCATTAAAATCTGTAACTGCATTAACACTATTCCAAATATCTTGTTGCTTCCTACACATAAATGCTTTTGCTTTACTAATGTGTCATTGATTGCTGCTATTCTGTGCCCAGCTCCCTTCTATCGATGTGTCCCGGCAATACATTGGTACCCAGTGCAACTTTTCTTGTAATTGTCAATAAAATGAAAAGTTAAATGACCTCCTTTTATCCTGGATTTTTGACTTAAAAATATGATAGTGACTTTGTGTTGGTAGCTTAGAATTCATTATTATGAAAGAAAGCACCTAAAAAGATTGAAAATAATAATTTATTTCTGCATATACTGTATAAGTGTTTTTTAAGCGTCCCGGAAGGGACACTTGTTTGTGTATGGGAGAGCTTCCGGCTCCGCCGGCTCCGCATTTTGTTTTCCTTATAACTCTGTAACCGTTAGGCGGATTCTTTTCAAATTTGGCAGGTTTAGGCAGTAGCCTTGGGGAATTTTTTTGAATATGCTGCAGTGACATTTCAACCAATCAGAGAGGTCACATGACCAAAAATGTCTTTTTTCGATGGGGAAGCTTGTCCGGATGATAACTTGAAAGGAATTGTATCAATTCACCTGAAACTTGGCAAATACATTCATTCTATTAAAATCTGGAAATCATTAGATTTTGGCATTGATTGGTCAAGAAATGGCCGAGTAATTAATGATTAATTAATCATTACGAATTTTCCAAATAAGGAAAACACAAAAATGCTTATATCTCGAAAACCGTGCTAGATAGAGCGATTTCGACGAAATTTTTGACCCGCAGGGTATCTCTGCGGAGTAGTTTTCCCAATTTTCCAAAAATTTTTGTCTCGCCCAAAATGGCGGCCATTTTGAATTTTCGAAATTTTCGCAAAAATTGCAAAACACAAAAATGCTTATATCTCAAAAACCGTGCTAGATAGAGCGATTTCGACAAAATTTTTGACCCGCAGGATATCTCTGTGGAGTACT
Source organism: Sabellastarte sp. h YS-2021 (assembly GCA_964017235.1). NCBI lineage: Eukaryota > Metazoa > Annelida > Polychaeta > Sabellida > Sabellidae > Sabellastarte > Sabellastarte sp. h YS-2021. The sequence goes on from OZ024928.1 coordinate 119,265,231, forward strand.
TTTCCCAATTTTCAAAAAATTTTTGTCTCGCCAAAAATGGCGGCCATTTTGAATTTTCGAAATTTTCGCAAAAATTGCAAAACACAAAAATGCTTATATCTCGAAAACCGTGCTAGATAGAGCGATTTCGACGAAATTTTTGACCCGCAGGGTATATCTGCAGAGTAGTTATCCCAATTTTGAAAAAATTTTTGTCTCGCCAAAAATGGCGGCCATTTTGAATTTTAGAATTTTTCGCAAAAATTGCAAAACATAAAAATGCTTTTATCTCGAAAACCCTGCTAGATAGAGCGATTTCGACGAAATTTTTGACCCACCGGGTATATCTGCAGAGTAGCCATGCCAATTTTCAAAAAAAATTTGTCTCGCCAAAAATGGCGGCCATTTTGAATTTTCGAATTTTTCGCAAAAATTGCAAAACATAAAAATGCTTATATCTCAAAAACCCTGCTAGATAGAGCGATTTCGACGAAATTTTTGACCCGCAGGGTATCTCTGCAGAGTAGCCATGCCAATTTTCAAACAAAAAATTTCTCGCAAAAAATGGCGGCCATTTTGAATTTTCGAATTTTTCGCAAAATTGCAAAACACAAAAATGCCTATATCTCGAAAACCGTGCTAGATAGAGCGATTTCAACGAAATTTTTGACCCACTGGGTATCTCTGCAGAGTAGCCATGCCAATTTTCAAAAAAATTTTATCTTGCCAAAAATGGCGGCCATTTTGAATTTTCGAATTTTTGCGCAAAAATTGCAAAGCACAAAAATGCTAATATTTCGAAAACCGTGCTACATAGAGCGATTTCGACGAAATTTTTTATCTTCAGGGTATCTCTGCAGAGCAGCTATCCCAAAGAGCTTTCACTTGGTGAAGTTTCAGACCCATAGCTAATTGCTCACCTACTCAAAAAGAGTAAATGCGAATTACCTCTAAAAGTATTGCAGATAGCCAATTTTTCTCAAATAACTCATTCACCTACTTTTGGAAGAGCTTTCACATGGTGAAGTTTCAGACCCATAGCCAATTACTCACCTACTCAAAATGAGTAAATGCGAATTATCTCTAAAAGTATTGCAGATAGCCAATTTTTCTCAAATAACTCATTCACCTACTTTTGGGAGAGCTTTCACTTCGTGAAGTTTCACACCCATAGCTAATTACTCACCTACTCAAAATGAGTAAATGTGAATTATCTCTAAAAGTATTGCAGATAGCCAATTTTTCTCAAATAACTCATTCACCTACTTTTGGGAGAGTTTTCACTTGGTGAAGTTTCAGACCCATGGCTAATTACTCACCTACTCAAAATGAGTAAATGCGAATTATCTCTAAAAGTATTGCAGATAGCCAATTTTTCTCAAATAACTCATTCACCTACTTTTGGGAGAGCTTTCACTTGGTGAAGTTTCAGACCCATAGCTAATTACTCACCTACTCAAAATGAGTAAATGCGAATTATCTCTAAAAGTATTGCAGATAGCCAATTTTTCTCAAATAACTCATTCACCTACTTTTGGGAGAGCTTTCACTTGGTGAAGTTTCAGACCCATAGCTAATTACTCACCTACTCAAAATGAGTAAATGCGAATTATCTCTAAAAGTATTGCAGATAGCCAGTTTTTCTCAAATTAATCATTCACCTACTTTTGGGAGAGCTTTCACTTGGTGAAGTTTCAGACCCATAGCTAATTACTCACCTACTCAAAATGAGTAAATGCGAATTATCTGTAAAAGTATTGCAGATAGCCAATTTTTCTCAAATAACTGATTCACCTACTTTTGGGAGAGCTTTCACTTGGTGAAGTTTCAGACCCATAGCTAATTACTCACCTACTCAAAATGAGTAAATGCGAATTATCTCTAAAAGTATTGCAGATAGCCAATCAGGGTCTCAGACTCGTGCGAAATTAATGGTGGCCAGCAGGACCAGTAACTTTTAGACTTAAGTGGCCCTTACAAATATTAAGCGGTCCTTCTTTATTCGAACATCCCATCAATGTTTAAAAATAATTAAGCGTCCCGCAAGGGACGCTTGTTTGTGTATGGGAGAGCTTCCGGCTCCGCCGGCTCCGCATTTTGTTTTCCTTATAACTCTGTAACCGTTAGGCGGATTCTTTTTAAATTTGGCAGGTTTAGGCAGTAGCCCTGAGGAATTTTTTTGAATATGCTGCAGTGACATTTCAACCAATCAGAGAGGTCACATGACCAAAAATATCTTTTTTCGATGGGGAAGCTTGTCCGGATGATAACTTGAAAGGAATTTTATCAATTCACCTGAAACTTGGCAAATACATTCATTCTATTAAAATCTGGAAATCATTAGATTTTGGCATTGATTGGTCAAGAAATGGCCGAGTAATTAATGATTAATTAATCATTACGAATTTTCCAAATAAGGAAAACACAAAAATGCTTATATCTCGAAAACCGTGCTAGATAGAGCGATTTCGACGAAATTTTTGACCCACAGGGTATCTCTGGGGAGTAGTTTTCCCAATTTTCAAAAAATTTTGTCTCGCCCAAAATGGCGGCCATTTTGAATTTTCGCAAAAATTGCAAAACACAAAAATGCTTATATCTCAAAAACCCTGCTAGATAGAGCAATTTCGACAAAATTTTTGACCCACAGGATATCTCTGCGGAGTACTTTTCCCGATTTTCAAAAAATTTTTGTCTCGCCAAAAATGGCGGCCATTTTGAATTTTCGAAATTTTCGCAAAAATTGCAAAACACAAAAATGCTTATATCTCGAAAACCGTGCTAGATCGAGCGATTTCGACGAAATTTTTGACCCTCAGGGTATCTCTGCAGAGTAGTTATCCCAATTTTGAAAAAATTTTTATCTCGCCAAAAATGGCGGCCATTTTGAATTTTCGAATTTTTTGCAAAAATTGCAAAACATAAAAATGGTTATATCTCGAAAACCCTGCTAGATAGAGCGATTTCGACGAAATTTTTGACCCGCAGGGTATATCTTCAGAGTAGCCATGCCAATTTTCAAAAAAATTTTGTCTCGCCAAAAATGGCGGCCATTTTGAATTTTCTAATTTTTCGCAAAAATTGCAAAACATAAAAATACTTATATCTCAAAAACCCTGCTAGATAGAGCGATTTCGACGAAATTTTTGACCCGCAGGGTATCTCTGCAGAGTAGCCATGCCAATTTTCAAACAAAAAATTTCTCGCAAAAAATGGCGGCCATTTTGAATTTTCGAATTTTTCGCAAAATTGCAAAACACAAAAATGCTTATATCTCGAAAACCGTGCCAGATAGAGCGATTTCGACGAAATTTTTGACCCACAGTGTATCTCTGCAGAGTAGCCATGCCAATTTTCAAAAAAATTTTATCTTGCCAAAAATGGCGGCCATTTTGAATTTTCGAATTTTTCGCAAAAATTGCAAAACATAAAAATGGTTATATCTCGAAAACCCTGCTAGATAGAGCGATTTCGACGAAATTTTTGACCAGCAGGGTATCTCTGCAGAGTAGCCATGCCAATTTTCAAACAAAAAATTTCTCGCAAAAAATGGCGGCCATTTTGAATTTTCAAATTTTTCGCAAAATTGCAAAACACAAAAATGCTTATATTTCGAAAACCGTGCTACATAGAGCGATTTCGACGAAATTTTTTATCTTCAGAGTATCTCTGCAGAGCAGCTATCCCAAAGAGCTTTCACTTGGTGAAGTTTCAGACCCATAGCTAATTGCTCACCTACTCAAAAAGAGTAAATGCGAATTACCTCTAAAAGTATTGCAGATGGCCAATTTTTCTCAAATAACTCATTCACCTACTTTTGGAAGAGCTTTCACATGGTGAAGTTTCAGACCCATAGCCAATTATTCACCTACTCAAAATGAGTAAATGCGAATTATTTCTAAAAGTATTGCAGATAGCCAATTTTTCTCAAATAACTCATTCACCTACTTTTGGGAGAGCTTTCACATGGTGAAGTTTCAGACCCATAGCTAATTATTTACCTAGTCAAAATGAGTAAATGCTAATTATCTGTAAAAGTATTGCGGATACCCAATTTTTATCAAATAACTCATTCATCTACTTCTGGGAGAGCTTTCACATGGTGAAGTTTCAGACCCATAGCTAATTACTCACCTACTCAAAATGAGTAAATGCGAATTATCTCTAAAAGTATTGCAGATAGCCAATTTTTCTCAAATAACTCATTCACCTACTTTTGGGAGAGCTTTCACTTGGTGAAGTTTCAGACCCATAGCTAATTACTCACCTACTCAAAATGAGTAAATGCGAATTATCTCTAAAAGTATTGCAGATAGCCAATTTTTCTCAAATAACTCATTCACCTACTTTTGGGAGAGCTTTCACTCTGTGAAGTTTCAGACCCATAGCTAATTACTCACCTACTCAAAATGAGTAAATGCGAATTATCTCTAAAAGTATTGCAGATAGCCAATTTTTCTCAAATAACTCATTCACCTACTTTTGGGAGAGCTTTCACTTCGTGAAGTTTCAGACCCATAGCTAATTACTCACCTACTCAAAATGAGTAAATGCGAATTATCTCTAAAAGTATTGCAGATAGCCAATTTTTCTCAAATAACTCATTCACCTACTTTTGGCAGAGCTTTCACTTGGTGAAGTTTCAGACCCATAGCTAATTACTCACCTACTCAAAATGAGTAAATGCGAATTATCTCATAAAGTATTGCAGATAGCCAATTTTTGTCAAATTAATCATTCACCTACTTTTCGGAGAGCTTTCTCTTGGTGAAGTTTCAGACCCATAGCTAATTACTCACCTACTCAAAATAAGTAAATGCGAATTATCTCTAAAAGTATTGCAGATAGCCAATTTTTCTGAAATAACTCATTCACCTACTTTTGGGAGAGCTTTCACTTGGTGAAGTTTCAGACCCATAGATAATTATTCACCTACTCAAAATGAGTAAATGCGAATTATCTGTAAAAGTATTGCAGATAGCCAATTTTTCTCAAATAACTCATTCACCTACTTTTGGGAGAGCTTTCACTTCGTGAAGTTTCACACCCATAGCTAATTACTCACCTACTCAAAATGAGTAAATGCGAATTATCTCTAAAAGTATTGCAGATAGCCAATTTTTCTCAAATTAATCATTCACCTACTTTTGGGAGAGCTTTCACTTGGTGAAGTTTCAGACCCATAGCTAATTACTCGTCTACTCAAAATGAGTAAATGCGAATTATCTCTAAAAGTATTGCAGATAGCCAATTTTTCTCAAATAACTCATTCACCTACTTTTGGGAGAGCTTTCACTTGGTGAAGTTTCAGACCCATAGCTAATTACTCACCTACTCAAAATGAGTAAATGCGAATTATCTCTAAAAGTATTGCAGATAGCCAATTTTTCTCAAATAACTCATTCACCTACTTTTGGCAGAGCTTTCACTTGGTGAAGTTTCAGACCCATAGCTAATTATTCACCTACTCAAAATGAGTAAATGCGAATTATCTCTAAAAGTATTGCAGATAGCCAATTTTTCTCAAATAACTCATTCACCTACTTTTGGGAGAGCTTTCACTCTGTGAAGTTTCAGACCCATAGCTATTTATTTACCTACTCAAAATGAGTAAATGCTAATTATCTGTAAAAGTATTGCGGATACCCAATTTTTATCAAATACTCATTCATCTACTTGTGGGAGAGCTTTCACATGGTGAAGTTTCAGACCCATAGCTAATTACTCACCTACTCAAAATGAGTAAATGCGAATTATCTCTAAAAGTATTGCAGATAGCCAATTTTTCTCAAATAACTCATTCACCTACTTGTGGGAGAGCTTTCACTTGGTGAAGTTTCAGACCCATAGCCAATTACTCACCTACTCAAAATGAGTAAATGCGAATTATCTCTAAAAGTATTGCAGATAGCCAATTTTTCTCAAATAACTCATTCACCTACTTGTGGGAGAGCTTTCACTTGGTGAAGTTTCAGACCCATAGATAATTATTCACCTACTCAAAATGAGTAAATGTGAATTATCTCTTAATAGTATTGCAGATAGCCAATTTTTCTCAAATAACTCATTCACCTACTTTTGGAAGACCTTTCACACACGAAAATGAAAAATTGTGAATATCTCGGAAAAGCTATTTCTTCTGCTTTAATGCTCGGCGGGAGATACACACCACGGCAGTGGTCTTGACAAAAATTTTTGTCTCCCCAAAAATGGTGGCCATTTTGAATTTTCAAAGTTTTTGCAAAACACAAAAATGCTTATATCTCGAAAACTGTGCTATATGGAGCGAACTCAACAAAATTTTGGACCTGCTGGGTATCTCTGCAGAGTAGCCATGCCAATTTTCAAAATATTTTTGTCTCGCCAAATATAGCGGACATTTTTTATTTTTTTATTTTTTTGCAAAACACAAAAATGCTTATATCGTGAAAACCGTGCTAGATAGAGCAGACTGCGCTGACTTTGGTTGCCACAACAGTATAAGGCTAGAAACGAAGCATTTTCTTAATACTTTAGCACTCACCTTTATATCCTTTTCGGGACGCTTTGTTTTTGCTATGCAAAAACATTATCTTTTTTTTTTGCGAGCGATCCTCTAGTTTATAATTTATTGCATGGTAAATATATAAGTTACCAATAATTTAAAAAAAAGGAAAGAAAAAAAACATCCATATCTATGTCACCATTGTTGAAAAGAAATTTATAAAGTAAAAACCCATCCCTATCTATGTCACCAATTTTTAATATATTTTTGTAATGTGTTTTGCACTGTGTCTGAATGTATTCATTACCAATACTAAATGAATGAAAAAAATCATCCCCTTCTATGTCACCAATTTTAAAAATATTTTTTTTCAACAGGTACATTGTACAAGTAACCAAAAATAAATGAATAAAAAAGCACCTTCCATGCATTCAAAACACTGGGCTACGGAAGATTTTTAAACTAAAAGGACTTCCGTGTTCTTACATTCAAAACGCGATTCCATGTATGTCTGATATTTGCATTCAAAACAGTAGTCACGGAAGAAAGTTAAAATAAAAAGACTTTCATTTCTTTACATTCAAAACGCGATTCTATTATTTTAACCAATGAAATGCCAGAAAAGAAATGACATTGATCCCTTACTAGATGTATGTTAGCTTTTTACTGGCTGTCGTCACGACACGCCTCGATTTGAAACTAATACATGAATAGAAATACCGTGAGTGTGCTTTGTTTATAAAATGGCGGAGTCGTAGATCCAAGAAATATGTTAGAAAACGTGGACTGGCAGAGTTCACTTCATTTTAAATTCGCCAGCCGGGCGACAATAAAAGCGTTTCTACTCGACCTTCGTCCAATAAAGTCGCCGTGGGCGAGTTGGCGACTGCGAATTTGAGACCCTGGCCAATTTTTCTCAAATTAATCATTCACCTACTTTTGGGAGAGCTTTCACTTGGTGAAGTTTCAGACCCATAGCTAATTACTCGTCTACTCAAAATGAGTAAATGCGAATTATCTCTAAAAGTATTGCAGATAGCCAATTTTTCTCAAATAACTCATTCACCTACTTTTGGGAGAGCTTTCACTTGGTGAAGTTTCAGACCCATAGCAAATTACTCACCTACTCAAAATGAGTAAATGCGAATTATCTTTAAAAGTATTGCAGATAGCCAATTTTTCTCAAATAACTCATTCACCTACTTTTGGCAGAGCTTTCACTTGGTGAAGTTTCAGACCCATAGCTAATTATTCACCTACTCAAAATGAGTAAATGTGAATTATCTCTAAAAGTATTGCAGATAGCCAATTTTTTCTCAAATAACTCATTCACCTACTTTTGGGAGAGCTTTCACTCTGTGAAGTTTTAGACCCATAGCTATTTATTCACCTACTCAAAATGAGTAAATGCTAATTATCTGTAAAAGTATTGCGGATACCCAATTTTTATCAAATACTCATTCATCTACTTGTGGGAGAGCTTTCACATGGTGAAGTTTCAGACCCATAGCTAATTACTCACCTACTCAAAATGAGTAAATGCGAATTATCTCTAAAAGTATTGCAGATAGCCAATTTTTCTCAAATAACTCATTCACCTACTTTTGGGAGAGCTTTCACTTGGTGAAGTTTCAGACCCATAGATAATTATTCACCTACTCAAAATGAGTAAATGTGAATTATCTCTTAATAGTATTGCAGATAGCCAATTTTTCTCAAATAACTCATTCACCTACTTTTGGAAGACCTTTCACACACGAAAATGAAAAATTGTGAATATCTCGGAAAAGCTATTTCTTCTGCTTTAATGCTCGGCGGGAGATACACACCACGGCAGTGGTCTTGACAAAAATTTTTGTCTCCCCAAAAATGGTGGCCATTTTGAATTTTCAAAGTTTTTGCAAAACACAAAAATGCTTATATCTCGAAAACCGTGCTATATGGAGTGAACTCAACAAAATTTTGGACCTGCTGGGTATCTCTGCAGAGTAGCCATGCCAATTTTCAAAATATTTTTGTCTCGCCAAATATAGCGGACATTTTTATTTTTTTTATTTTTTGCAAAACACAAAAATGCTTATATCTTGAAAACCGTGCTAGATAGAGCAGACTGCGCTGACTTTGGTTGCCACAACAGTATAAGGCTAGAAACGAAGCATTTTCTTAATACTTTAGCACTCACCTTTATATCCTTTTCGGGACGCTTTGTTTTTGCTATGCAAAAACATTATCTTTTTTTTTTGCGAGCGATTCTCTAGTTTTTTTTTCGTGGGAACTTCTTGAGAATTAATTCTCACAGTGAAAGATACTCTATTATCGCCAACCATAACAAAGTTTTTAGGTCACAATTAACTGTTTAACACTTTTCAAGTGACAACACACATTCAACTTGGCTTTGGAAAAAAACAGGCTGTAGGGACAGTTCACACTCATTGAAGGTAGTAACTACTGGCAGAATTTTCTTTTTAGCACGACTTTATTTTGCATTTGATATGCATTCACGAATATAGCGAAAATTAATTCCATGCGAAATAACCACTTATACAGTATATATACACATAGCATTGTCATGATGGTTATCATCTCTTTAGTAGGGGTGTGAAAAAGATAAAGGATACCCCAAATGGGCAAAGTATTTTTGAAAATCCTGAGAAGAAAGTAGCAAACTGGGTACTCTTTAAAATTATTAAAATACTATTCATATCCATAAATAATGTGGGTGATGCCTAAAATTCAGGAGGATTTGTCTGCTTAGTATTGATTTGTCATATTAAACTATTCATATCTATAAATAACATTGATGATAGCTAAAATTCAGAGAAATGTGTCTAATTTTCTTTCACGTGTATTTGCTATTTTTGATAAATTTGTTTGCAGGGTTACTTTACTGATACTTCTGGTTGGTTTACACAAAACACTGGTGTCCAGATATGGGTCAGTTATGGCCACATACTTGGTCTAGTTTTTCACTCAAAGAAACACAAGTAGTATTTATATTCTGTTCCCCATTATCCAGGTATTTACAGTACCTACCTGCAGCAATGCCCCCAATGTCTGGACCCCCCATGTCAGCATTCCCTGCAAGTGCGGCTTTTCCTGGTGCCAGGATGCCGGGGGGATTCCAGCACGATTCTCCCAGACCTCCATTCATAGGAAGCATGCCAGTGCATCCGCACTTCAACCCAGCAGTGGACATACAGAAGTAGGACATGGGAAGACAGGTTATCCTTTTCAAATAGAACAAGAGCCTGTGTAATGGAGTCTTTGTCATCTTTTCCATGAACCACTGACGAAACCTCACAATGTGTGGCCCATTGTGCACTTCTAGTTGTGGGACATTTTTTCTCAAAATGTGTGATTTTTGTGAGATTTTTACATGATTTGTGTAATCTGTCGCAAAATTTCAGTGAATTTTGCTGCTTGGGAATATTTAAATAGTGAATCCAAGATATGCTGTTCTCTTCAGTCATTGTTTGGATGTCCGTTATGTCACTGTTGTATATGGCACAGGTAATTTCAAAATTGGACATGTGGCTATTTTTATAGAGGATACCCCAGTAGGAAGTGAACAAAGAACACATTAAAAATTTTGTTCCAATAAAAAGCACATGAAAAGTAGAAGGAATCAACAACATCAAGACATTTGAAAGCACAAAATATTTTTTTTTTTTTTTTTGCAAGGTTTAATATTCTCTGTAAAATATGTGTCGAGACACGAAGTAAAAAATCTGCAGTAAAGGCAAGACACTGTTACAGCTTGTGAAAGGAGTGAAGTTAATCAAGCTGTTTATTGGGTTTTTGAGGCTAATACTTTATCCAACATTGGTGATAGAGAACAGGTTTAAATAAACGTAACTTGCTTATCAGTATTATGTCTATACAATTGTCATTTTTGTAACGTGTTGTTCATTTTATATCAGTGATGTCATGTATAAGCACTATTGATCAGTTTGTTCATTGCAGGTTTTTGCCAGAATATATTTTTCATGCACAAGTTAAAAATTTCAAATCATGCATTTTATTATAAAAATATATATAAAAAGAATTGTCAAGTGCATTAAAATTAAAAATGACTAAATTGAAAGCAGTTCAAGTTGGTGTTTTGAGAACACTTACTATAGTAGGACAATTTAAGCTTGTCCAGGCGCATACATATCATAGTATTGAAATGGAGTGGTTCAATCATTCTTAAGTTCATATTCTTGGGTCTGTTATAAAATGGTTCTGAATAATAGATATGTTAAAATTTAAAGCAGTTTTGCCAGCGTTGTAAATTATGTAATTCCTCAATTTGTATTGTTTCACACCGATTCAGTCTTACATTACCAGCATCTCTGGATAAACTAGCATTTTTGGGGGAGGGGAGAGCACATTATCAATGTCAAGATAAAATTTTGATGTTCTGTTGTTGTCAAATTTAAAACTAAAAAAAATTCAAACAAGTGTATAAATGTGATATTTCTTTTAGTGGCACATTGTATTGTGCCAGAGAGAGGCACCAGCTGGTTACAACTGTATTTTTGCAGAAGAGATCCGTTATTTAATGTAAAGACAAGTCTGATGTTGGATCTTCAAATAAAGAACACACTTTAGTAAAGAAATTTTATTTTAAAAATCAGATTTAGTAAAATATTAAAAAGAATAACAGTACAAAAGATGGCATTATTCTTGTTTGAGCTTAAATGACAAGTATATTGTGACTGTCAAAATGACTTCTTTATTTTTATCTTCCAACTTACATGCACTATTTTTACTGTATTACACTTTCATGGAATGTAAAATTTAATCAAAAAAATAAATACAAATATAACAGAATTAATGTACACATCATTCCCAGAAATTTTTATTCCTCTCACTTGTTCACAAAAAATCTCATTAAGTAACATAAAATTTGCAACTGAGAAAAGTCTCACTATTTTTCTTTGAAGTAGTGGACATTCTTGTAAAAAAAAAAATTGTGACAATCTTTATTGCTTTTTGATTATTTCTTGGAGAATTCAGATAGTTTTTCTTCTTGAAGCTTAATTTTGAAGTGTTCGCAGTGAGAAAGCTTCCATTTCTTATTTTAAGGAGTGAAATTCAATGGGAAAATTAATTGGGGAAATTTCAAGGTTATATTTGACCTTGTCACCAGACTGAGTGTATGTTTATGTTTTATTGTTAATTAAGCGTCCCGCAAGGGACGCTTGTTTGTGTATGGGAGAGCTTCTGGCTCCGGCGGCTCTGCCGGCTCCGCATTTTGTTTTCCTTATAACTCTGTAACCGTTAGGCGGATTCTTTTCAAATTTGGCAGGTTTAGGCAGTAGCCTTGGGGAATTTTTTTGAATATGCTGCAGTGACATTTCAACCAATCAGAGAGGTCACATGACCAAAAATGTCTTTTTTCGATGGGGAAGCTTGTCCGGATGATAACTTGAAAGGAATTTTATCAAATCACCTGAAACTTGGCAAATACATTCATTCTATTAAAATCTGGAAATCATTAGATTTTGGCATTGATTGGTCAAGAAATGGCCGAGTAATTAATGATTAATTAATCATTACGAATTTTCCAAATAAGGAAAACACAAAAATGCTTATATCTCGAAAACCGTGCTAGATAGAGCGATTTCGACGAAATTTTTGACCCGCAGAGAGTTTTCCCAATTTTCAAAAAATTTTTGTCTCGCCCAAAATGGCCGCCATTTAGAATTTTCGAAATTTTCGCAAAAATTGCAAAACACAAAAATGCTTATATCTCAAAAACCGTGCTAGATAGAGCAATTTCGACAAAATTTTGGACCCGCAGGATATCTCTGCGGAGTAGTTTTCCCAATTTTCAAAAAAATTTTGTCTCGCCAAAAATGGCGGCCATTTTGAATTTTCGAAATTTTCGCAAAAATTGCAAAACACAAAAATGCTTATATCTCAAAAACCGTGCTAGATATTCCGTAGGATATCTCTGCGGAGTAGTTTTCCCAATTTTCAAAAAATTTTTGTCTCGCCAAAAATGGCGGCCATTTTGAATTTTCGAAATTTTCGCAAAAATTGCAAAACACAAAAATGCTTATATCTCAAAAACCGTGCTAGATAGAGCAATTTCGACAAAATTTTTGACCCGCAGGATATCTCTGCGGAGTACTTTTCCCAATTTTCAAAAAATTTTTGTCTCACCAAAAATGGCGGCCATTTTGAATTTTCGAAATTTTCGCAAAAATTGCAAAACACAAAAATGCTTATATCTCGAAAACTGTGCCAGATAGAGCGATTTCGACGAAATTTTTGACCCGCAGGGTATCTCTGCAGAGTAGTTATCCCAATTTTGAAAAAAATTTTGTCTCGCCAAAAATGGCAGCCATTTTGAATTTTCGAATTTTTCGCAAAAATTGCAAAACACAAAAATGCTTATATCTCGAAAACCCTGCTAGATAGAGCGATTTCGACGAAATTTTTGACCCACAGGGTATCTCTGCAGAGTAGCTGCCAATTTTCAACCAAAAAATTTCTCGCAAAAAATGGCGGCCATTTTGAATTTTCCGCAAAATTGCAAAACACAAAAATGCTTATATCTCGAAAACCGTGCTAGATAGAGCGATTTCGACGAAATTTTTGACCCACAGGGTATCTATGCTGAGTAGCCATGCCAATTTTCAAAAAAATTTTATCTTGCCAAAAATGGCGGCCATTTTGAATTTTCGCGCAAAAATTGCAAAACACAAAAATGCTAATATTTCGAAAACCGTGCTACATAGAGCGATTTCAACGAAATTTTTTATCTTCAGGGTATCTCTGCAGAGCACCTATCCCAAAGAGCTTTAACTTGGTGAAGTTTCAGACCCATAGCTAATTGCTCACCTACTCAAAAAGAGTAAATGCGAATTACCTCTAAAAGTATTGCAGATGGCCAATTTTTCTCAAATAACTCATTCACCTACTTTTGGAAGAGCTTTCACATGGTGAAGTTTCAGACACATAGCCAATTACTCACCTACTCAAAATGAGTAAATGCGAATTATCTCTAAAAGTATTGCAGATAGCCAATTTTTCTCAAATAACTCATTCACCTACTTTTGGGAGAGTTTTCACATGGTGAAGTTTCAGACCCATAGCTAATTATTTACCTACTCAAAATGAGTAAATGCTAATTATCTGTAAAAGTATTGGGGATACCCAATTTTTATCAAATAACTCATTCATCTACTTGTGGGAGAGCTTTCACATGGTGAAGTTTCAGACCCATAGCTAATTACTCACCTACTCAAAATGAGTAAATGCGAATTATCTCTAAAAGTATTGCAGATAGCCAATTTTTCTCAAATAACTCATTCACCTACTTTTGGGAGAGCTTTCACTTGGTGAAGTTTCAGACCTATAGCTAATTACTCACCTACTGAAAATGAGTAAATGCGAATTATCTCTAAAAGTATTGCAGATAGCCAATTTTTCTCAAATAACTCATTCACCTACTTTTGGGAGAGCTTTCACTTGGTGAAGTTTCAGACCCATAGCTAATTACTCACCTACTCAAAATGAGTAAATGCGAATTATCTCTAAAAGTATTGCAGATAGCCAATTTTTCTCAAATTAATCATTCACCTACTTTTGGGAGAGCTTTCACTTGGTGAAGTTTCAGACCCATAGCTAATTACTCACCTACTCAAAATGAGTAAATGCGAATTATCTGTAAAAGTATTGCAGATAGCCAATTTTTCTCAAATAACTCATTCACCTACTTTTGGGAGAGCTTTCACTTGGTGAAGTTTCAGACCCATAGCTAATTACTCACCTACTCAAAATGAGTAAATGCGAATTATCTCTAAAAGTATTGCAGATAGCCAATTTTTCTCAAATTAATCATTCACCTACTTTTGGGAGAGCTTTCACTTGGTGAAGTTTCAGACCCATAGCTAATTACTCGTCTACTCAAAATGAGTAAATGCGAATTATCTCTAAAAGTATTGCAGATAGCCAATTTTTCTCAAATAACTCATTCACCTACTTTTGGCGGAGCTTTCACTTGGTGAAGTTTCAGACCCATAGCTAATTATTCACCTACTCAAAATGAGTAAATGTGAATTATCTCTAAAAGTATTGCAGATAGCCAATTTTTCTCAAATAACTCATTCACCTACTTTTGGGAGAGCTTTCACTCTGTGAAGTTTCAGACCCATAGCTATTTATTCACCTACTCAAAATGAGTAAATGCTAATTATCTGTAAAAGTATTGCGGATACCCAATTTTTATCAAATACTCATTCATCTACTTGTGGGAGAGCTTTCACATGGTGAAGTTTCAGACCCATAGCTAATTACTCACCTACTCAAAATGAGTAAATGCGAATTATCTCTAAAAGTATTGCAGATAGCCAATTTTTCTCAAATAACTCATTCACCTACTTTTGGGAGAGCTTTCACTTGGTGAAGTTTCAGACCCATAGATAATTATTCACCTACTCAAAATGAGTAAATGTGAATTATCTCTTAATAGTATTGCAGATAGCCAATTTTTCTCAAATAACTCATTCACCTACTTTTGGAAGATCTTTCACACACGAAAATGAAAAATTGTGAATATCTCGGAAAAGCTATTTCTTCTGCTTTAATGCTCGGCGGGAGATACACACCGCGGCAGTGGTCTTGACAAAAATTTTTGTCTCCCCAAAAATGGTGGCCATTTTGAATTTTCAAAGTTTTTGCAAAACACAAAAATGCTTATATCTCGAAAACCGTGCTATATGGAGCGAACTCAACAAAATTTTGGACCTGCTGGGTATCTCTGCAGAGTAGCCATGCCAATTTTCAAAATATTTTTGTCTCGCCAAATATAGCGGACATTTTTAATTTTTTTATTTTTTGCAAAACACAAAAATGCTTATATCTTGAAAACCGTGCTAGATAGAGCAGACTGCGCTGACTTTGGTTGCCACAACAGTATAAGGCTAGAAACGAAGCATTTTCTTAATACTTTAGCACTCACCTTTATATCCTTTTCGGGACGCTTTGTTTTTGCTATGCAAAAACATTATCTTTTTTTTTTGCGAGCGATCCTCTAGTTTATTTTTCTGTGGGTCACAATTTCTCCAGGATACCCACAAAATTTTTGGCCAAGTTCAAGCAATATATCGTGTATATTGATGAAATTCCATGAAATTTACATTTCTTATTAGAGTATAAACATAAGATTTGGGCAAAAATCTGTTCTAAAAGATGCTGTGACTGTCACATTATAGAGTCAGAGAAATGTATGTAGATTTATGATCTGTTCACTTTAGTTAAGTTTGAACTCTGATCATATTTCTGTACCTCTGAGTTTGCAAATAAAAACACAGAGATTATAGGCTAGTTTACTGACTATAAATAGTCAACATCCTGAACATCTCACAAAATAACATTAACCCTGTTAGAACAGATCCTTTCACACAGCAAATTACATATGCAATTAACAGATTATACCCTACATCCCATCACCTGAAACCCTAAGTAAATTCTATCCTATTAGTAGAAGTTCTATGTGGTAAAATCAATAATTACATTTGTCCAAAACAAGGCTGTTATTGCATACACCTAAAGGCATTAACTTGATTGCTGTGTAGATTTAAATACAAAATACCATTAAACCAAACTGGTATTTAACCCAGGCATTAACTTTTACCTGGGCAATATTTTACAAACTTAGAAACTCATTCTGCACTAGAAACGTCATGACTAGCCGACTAATCGAAGACGGTTAGAAGAATGCTATGTCTCGGTGTCCTATTTTAAAGTACGAATAATCACTCAATGTAGTAAAAGCCAGTAAAAGGTCTGAATCCATTAAATATGTGCATGTTGTCACAGAAAATAAGTGAAAATCCAACTACAGCCATGTTTTCTGTATTCATGCATTCACGTAAAAACCGGAAGTACCATGTACCTCTTGTATCCCCCACTTCCTGTCTGAAATAAACGAAGCAGAAGTCACAGGAAAAACAACAAATTTTCTAAATTTTAAAGATTATAGACCTATATTTTCATTTATTGTTTTCATTGCTTTTTACAATATGAATATAAAATTTTTTGAAGTTCTATAAATTCGACGGTTATTCAGTATCAACACGAATAATACTTGAGGATTAGCTGACATGAAATATTTGGAGTCGTGACGCCCCTATTCTGCACACATTCTCCATGATACAATAACGGAGTACGAGTATTTTATTTGAACGACACATTTCCACAATAAAAGCTCAAAAATTATTCCTCAATATTTTTTAATAGTTAGTTTATTCTTTATGCGTAGTAATGTGAAAAAAATAATAAGGAAGAAAAAAAAATTTAAAAAATAAAAACTGCAGTACAGTCTGTCTTCTGATCACAAGGGCATATTGCATTGTTGCCTTGCATCTTACATCTGGCACAACACTGTATCAATTTCAAGATTTTCATTGAGTTTTTATGTCATCACTCTGCGGCGTGGGCGTATGCGTCCGCGTGAACAACTTCTTCTCCAAAACTACAAGGCCTAGAGACATGATGTTTTTTTTTAAAAGATACCTTATCTATCGAGGATGAAAAATTGTTCAAGGCATGCAAATCTGTCTGTTCGTCTGTTTGCTAGAGACATTACAAGGGGGGTACCCCCACCAAAAGTGTGAAAATTTCAACTTTTTATCACAATTTTCTCAGTGACTATTGCAGGGATTTCTCTCATATCTTGCATATATGTACTAGGCCAGAGGTAGATTCTCTTGTGTGAGTATGAGACCTGGATCTGTCTTACTTTTTTTTTAATAAATTTTTTTAATAATTTTTAATGCATTAAAATTCATGAAATCATGCACTAAATCACTTATAACTTCAAAAGTGTTGCATTTACAGCATTTTGTGAAAATATGTTGTTCAGCTACTTTTTTCATAGCTACAATATGGTGAGTAAGTTGGGTGTCTGTCTCAATAGCTAAGTGAGTAATAGCTACTTTTGGGCTTTTCAGTAACTTCCATTATGAGTAAAATCACTTGTAACTTAAAAACTATTGCATTTAGAGAATTTCGTATAAATATGTTATTCAGCTACTTTTGGGCCAGCTATAACATTGTAAAATTTCAGACCTGTAGCTCATGGCATAGCTGAGTAATATCTACTTTTAGGTTATCACTGTTGAGTAAATCACTTATAACTTGAAAACTATTGCATTTAGAGTATTTTGTTTCAATATGTTATTCACCTATTTTGGGGTCAGCTATAACATAGTGAAGTTTCAGACCTGTGGCTCATTTCATAGCTGAGTAATAGCTACTTTGAAGTTCTCACTGTTGAGTAAATCAGTTATAATTGGAAAACTATTGCATTTACAGAAATTTGTGCAAATATGTTATTCAGCTACTTTTGGGTCAGCTATAACATAGTGAAATTATAGACCTATAGCTCATGGCACAACTGAGCAATAGCTATTCTCAGGTACCGACTGTTGAGTAAATCAGCTATAACTTGAAAAATATTGCATTTGGAGTATTTTGTTAAAATATATTGTTCACCTACTTTTGGGTCAGCTATAACATAGTGAAATTACAGACCTATAGCTCATGGCATAGCGGAGCAATAGCTATTTTCAGGTTCTCACTATTGAGTAAATCAGTTGTAGCTTGAAAACTATTGCATTTACAGTAGTTTGCTTAAATATGTTGTTCACCTACTTTTGGGTTAGCTATAACATAGTAAAATTTCAGACATGTAGCTCATTGCATAGCTGAGTAATAGTTCCTTTGAGGTTCTCACTGTTGAGTAAATCAGTTGTAACTTGAAAACTATTACATTTAGAGTAATTTGTTAAATATGTTATTCACAGAATTTTTGGTCAGCTATAACATAGTGAAATTGCAGACCTCTATGTCATGGCATAGCTGAGCAATAGCTACTTTCAGGTTCTCACTGTTGAGTAAATCATTGTATCCACTGGATAGCCGCAGTGTGTAGAGAGAGATTTCACCATTACTGCTCTGATGAAAAAAAATATTATAGCTAGCTTTCTTAAGTTTGCAGTATATATTAATAACCATAAAATGTTGTCTGGGAATATTTTTGGCCTCATTTTGAGAAACAAGATGGCCGCCACAGGTGTTTTTTGTCAGTCATGAAAAGTGCTTATATCTCCCTTATTATTGATCCTAGGGGTTTGGGATGATAAACCAACCTGTAGGAAATCATGGGGTGGGAATCTTTTGGTGTGGTCAGATTTGACCTTCAATGACCCCTCCTTCAAGGTCAAACAAGGATAGCCAAACTTAAAAGTACTTATAACTCGCTTATTATTGGTCCCAGAGGTTTGGGATGGTAAACAGACAGGAAATCATGGGCTGTGAATCTGTTGATATGGTCCGATTTGACCTTGGAACCCTCCTTCAAGGTCAAATGAGGATAGCGAAAATTGAAAGTGCCTACAACTCGCTTATTATTGGTGACAGAGATTTGGGATGGTAAACCATCCCATAGGAAATCATTGGCTCAGAATCTTTTGGTATGGTCAGATTTGACCTTTGGACCCCTCCTTCAAGGTCAAATGAGGACAGCCAAGCTTAAAAGTGCTTATAACTCATTTATAATTGGTCCTAGAGGTTTGGAATGGTAAACCATAGGAAATCATGGGCTGGGAATGTATTTGTGTGGTTAGATTTGACCTTGGACCCCTTCTTCAAGGTCGAACGAGGATATTGCATTTGTAGTATTTCTTTAAATATGTTTTAACCTATTTTTTACACTTAAACAATTACCTTGTTATTTTCCTTCATAATACCATTTACAGGGCACAACTTTTTTATCCTTTTCTTCTGTCAGCTTCGGAATTTCTTTCGAACTTGCTGTTCAGTTACCATTTACTGTATTTCTGTACAGCCCTTTTCCTGATAATTATTCTGTCCTCTAATCACCTTCACAAATCAAAAACACTCAGTCACCTGACACAGTGCCCGTTCACGGGCACTCTCCTCTTGTAATAATACTTTCTTCTGATTTTACTGCATACTAACATAAACATGCATAAATACATTACGGTGTCATTTTGATATTACACAATGTATCAAAAAGTATTTTTCACAGGGAACACATTACACGAATCGCTGTCATTATCGAAGTATGCATTTAATGCTAAACGAATCCACAATCATAAGTAACCTTGTCTCTGATACACCTTAAAATGTACAATACCATAAGTACATCTTCAATTTATCACTCCAAAATGGAGTAACTGAAAAATACAGATAATTGTGGTTACTTTTGTTGGAGAAGCTGAATCAAATATATATATCTGTAAAAACATCAATTCTGGCCTTCATTAGTTTAAGAACCACAAATACAATAGTTGTATAGAAATATTGTCATAAAATACCAATGTTACTTGCAATTGTACTGCATAGGTATGAACTAACCTAATTCAACACTGTCAGGTTTACAAAATAGGCCTGAACCAGTCAAATTCATTCATGCAAAACTAATCCATGAATAATAAGAATAATAGTAACATAACAATAACCTACGTCAATAGATAATACCCTCGAATAAATAACCTGTGTTTCCAAAAAAAAAAAGAAAAATTCTCTGAAGGATGTACATTTGTCAAGATTAAATAGTCTTGATGGTAATAAATATTTAACAGAACCTTGTACACCCACACTGATTCTATAATCAAATACTTTTACATAATTAACAGCAAAAAAAAAACCCTCCAAAATAACAAACAAAAAACAACCGGATAACAATAACCACTTCTATACTTTGAACGGTCTATCACATATTTCAGGGCTATGACAGAGTTTACAAGTGTACAAATGATCAGTTTTGTTGCAGTATGGGACAGATCTTGCACAGAACATATTTCACCTTTACTTTCGTATTCCCACTAATACCTCATTTTCATCATACTGCAAATTCTAAACTCTCTATACAGAGCTATCGGGAGGCATTATTTCTCAAAAGAAATTCCATATCTTTATAAGATTAATGCAGAACCACCAAATAATAATGACTTCATTTCCATTCACCTAAAAGTTAGACTTACCTATTGTGTTGTACTTTATCACCTCTTCTATTTTTTAACCTTGTATTATCCTAGTCTTCCCCTTCAATCACATTTACTTCAATTCTACTGTGTTTGATTTGCGCTTCAACATAACGATTCTTATTTACCTCATCAATAGCACTGAAATCTTGCAAAGGATTGGCCAAACTCTGCGTGGCCTTCACCACAACTGGAGGTTAGAACCAACTGATCAAATGCTACCTTAGTAACCAATAGGTAAAAGAGACCTCCCCTAGTTCTTCCAATTAAATTTCACTGAAACTTCTACACATTATACAACCAGGTTTTGTTCATCTCAAGTGCCTAACTAATTCCTTCCTCTCTATCAAAAACTCTTACTTTGCTGAACAAAACTTTTACTAATTTGTTAACTGTCTGTCCCAGTTATAGCCCTAATTTACATTAACATAAATTACTGTTGTCTACAATAGCTTGTTTACCTATTCCCACTGTTAAATGGATTATGTCTGGCCTTATTTTGTTCAGACTTCCCTCCTTTCACAGCCCGTAACAACCCATCTGGTCCCACCTCAAAGCCTGGTGGTGGCCAGGGTGCGGACACTGGTTCGAAATTGTCCTGATCAGGTTTTTTCACTTCTGGCTGATCTGACTTGGTCTCTCGCTCTACCTTGTAATTCTCTTCTCTTTTCTTGGGTTTCACGACTTCTGGTTCTTGCTTAACCACTTGTAACGTTCCATCCGGCCCCACTTCATAACCTGATGGGGGCCACTCCGGATTTGTAGCCCGACTCGCTGAGGGTCTGTCTGAACTGGACCCCATTTGAGGTGGCGGGGTGGTCCCAGTGGCACTGTATGTACTAGTGGATTGGCCTGGTACCACCTCTTGCTGTACCAGTGATGACTTTGGATCATCCGATGCCTGGCTGGAATCATTCTTAGAAGATGGTTTCTTGCCACAACAAGAGCCGATAGATTTGAGGAAGTAAAACACAGCCAGGACTAGAAGCACCACACCTGAAGTAGGTAAAAAAAAAGACATGGAAAGTTTATGCAGTGGAATGAATTCCCACACTACACCAATGGACAGTTTTTTATGGCTGAAACAAAGCATTCCTCTTCTCTGACAATTTTACACTCTGAAAATCATTTCATTTTCACAATATTTTTGTAAAGCATATATTTCACAAAGAAATAGTATTACAACAAGACCACTGCCGCGGTATGTATCTCCCGCCGAGTACCGCAGGGGAAGAAATACTACATTGAAATTTTTCCCCTTTGCATAGGACACTGTTGTACCCTCCTGCAGGTCGAAAATTCACTTGAAACCGCTCTATCTGTTATGCTTTTCGAGATATGGACACTTTTCCATTTTCAGCAAAAATCCAAGATGGCCGCCGAAAGTGGCGAAAAATGAAATTTTTCCCCTTTGGACAGGACACTCTTGTATCACCCTGTGGGTCAAAAAATCGCTCGAAATCGCTCGATCTGTTACGGTTTTTGAGATATTGACACTTTTTCATTTTCCGCAAAAATGTAAGATGGCCGCCAAAAGTGGCGAAAATTGAAATTTCCCCCCTTTGCACAGGAGACTCTTGTACCACCCTTCAGGTCAAAAATTTGCTCAAAATCGCTCTATCTCTTACAGTTTTCGAGATATTGACACTTTTCTATTTTCCGCAAAAATCCAAAAAGGCCGCCAAAAGTGGCGAAAATTGATATTTTACCCCTTTGCACAGGACATTCTTGTACTACCGTGCAGGTCAAAAATTCGCTCGAAATTGCTCTATCTCTTATGGTTTTCGAGATATTCACACTTTTTCATTTTTTTCCGCTAAAATCCAAGAAGGCCGCCAAAAGTGGCAAAAATTGAAATCTTTCCCCTTTGCATAGCACACTTTTGTACTACCCTGAAGGTCTAAATGCAATAGTTTTCAAGTTACAAGTGATTTCACTCATGATGGAAGTTAGTGAAAAATCCAAAAGTAGCTATTACTCACTTATCTATTGAGATAGACACCCAAGTTACTCACCATGTTGTTGCTGTGGGAAAAAGTAGGTGAATAACATATTTTAACAAAATGCTCTAAATACAATACTTTTCAAGTTATAATCGATTTAGTGCAGGATTTCATTAATTTTAATGCATTAAAAATTATTTTAACTAGATTGGGCCAACTCGGCGCCAACATATCCCCAGACAGGTCATCACTCACGCCACAGGTTTTGATTGGAAATTTTTTAAAACATAATTACCCATTATTATATGAACTTCAGCACATCAATCTACTCTGTTTATATCTCCCCAAGGAAGATGGTGTATCCCCAGACGCCGATTACATAACTGAAATTATATTTTCAATCTTCCTGCAATGATAACTCTAAACCTATTTTCAAAGTATTTAAATGATTGATGATTGAATGTTCATTCTAAAATAATAATCCCAAAAGAGCATATCTGTTTCTATATTTGTTGACAAATAAAATATTATTTTTAACTCAACTCATCATATTTTTCAATCTTCCTTCAAAGTATTTAAATGATTGATGATTCAATGTCCATTCTAAAATTCATAATCCCAAAAGCGCATATCTGTTTCTATATTTGTTCACAAATAAAATATTATTTAAAAAAAAATTATTTATATTATTATTTTATTATATTATTTTTAGAATTTGCAAATTGTTTTCAGTTATTCATTTCCTCTATACCTATATATGTGGTCCATATATATGCAACCTAAATATGTGACACAATCTCAGTTCTGACTCCCCTTTGTGTTATATGTAATGAAGCCCACCACCTCCCACCCCCACCCCTCTCCCCTTCTCCACACCTCTCTCACTATTACACAAGATCTGCAACCCCATTGAGTTCTTTGTTTCTCATCCGATATCATTAAATACCTTTGTTTATTTAGTGTCACTCAATATAGCTGGAGGTCCCAGAGGTGGGTGGGGGGAATCCGGGTGGGGGATGTGGGTTGAGCATAAATGGTAAACAAACAATCTATATAAAAGGGGTACTCAAATACAAAAAGAATTGAGAATTTTAAGTATGTGATTATCAACTGAAATGAGTTCATAACTGTAGGAGCTGTGCCAAAATTAACTGAGGCAAGTTGAATAAAACTGGGCTAGTTGAGGGTTAAAAATCCCCTAGTTTTACTACATAAGGATATAATTTCATTAATATTGGGACTTAAAGCTCACTTAAAGTGTCCATTTTGTCTACTTGAATATGTTTAACCAGTTTCATTTTAAAAAGTGAAAAACTCAGCAAGCAGAGGTATAACACACAAAAATAAGTTCTTAAAAGACTAAGATAGCCATAACATTATTAATATTCAAAATTTAAATAGACAGGCATTTCCTTTTAAAAATTCAAAGATTTCAGCTCTATAACCCACATCGTTTGACAGTTACTGGGCTTTAAAGTGGCATAATATCCATAAATTGGGTTTCTGTGGGCATTTTACAATTGTTAAAGAGACCTTAGCAATTAAACTACAGATCTGAAACTTTTTGGGGGACATACATAACAAACAAAAATGATATATAATACAGTTTAAGACTTGTCACACTAAGCATTTCCAAATAACAGGGCAAAATACGGAAAAAATGTCAAAAAAGGCACTTGGGCGAGTGTCTATGGCCCTCATACACAGGTTAAATGTCTACTAAAAACCTTGATTTTCGGCATATGTAAAAAAGGACATAATAATGCATTCCCAGATGGGATTTCAGCTCCATCAATCACATAGTTTAACAGTTACAGGGCTTAAAGGTGGTAAAAAGTCCAAATATTGGGTCATTGTGGGCCTTTTAGAGATCTCGATGTGGCTTTCAAATTAAAGCTTCAGACTTAAAATTTGTTACATACTAAGATTACACATAGAATATGTATCTAATAAAGTTTGAAACTTCTCAGACTTACCATTTCCAAGTTACAGAGAAAAATATGTGAAAAATGTCTTAAAAGGGTCACTCAGGTGGGTGTTTAAGGTCCTCATACACAGGTTAAATGTCTACTTGAAGCCTTGATTTTTGGCACATGTAAAAAGAACATAATAATGTATTCCCAGATGAGATTTCAGCTCTATCAGTCACATAGTTTAACAGTCACAGGCCTTAAAATTGGCAAAAAGTCCAAATACTGGGTCTTTATGGGGCCTTCTAGAGACCTAAATGTAGCCTTCAAATTAAAGCTTCAGACTTAAAATTTGTCACATACTAAGATTACACATAGAATATGCATCTAATACAGTTTGAAACTTCTTAGACTTACCATTTCCAAGTTACAGGGAAAAATATGTGAAAAATGTCTAAAAATGGTCACTCGGGTGGGAATTTATGGTCCTCATACACAGGTTAAATGTCTTCTTAAAGCCTTAATTTTTGGCACATATAAAAATAACATACTAATATCTTCTCAGATAGGATTTGAGCTCTATCAGTCACATAGTTTGACAGTCACAGGGCTTAAAAGTAGCAAAAAGTCCAAATATTGGGTCTTTGGGAGCCTTTTAGAGACCTCAATTTGACCTTCAAAATTAAAGCTTCAGACTTAAAATCTGTTACATACTAAGATTACACACAGAATATAAATCTAATACAGTTTGAAACTTCTCAGACTTACCATTTCCAAGTTACAGGGAAAAAGATGTGAAAAATGTCTTATAAGGGTCACTCGGGTGGGTGTTTATGGTCCTGATACACAGGTTAACTGTCTATTAAAGGCCTAAATGTTGGGGCACATATAAGAAAACACATAGATATATTCCCAGATGATATTTAACTTAGATGAGAGACATAGTTTGAAAGCTACAGTGCTTGAAAGTGGCAAAAAGTGCATAAATTGGGTCTCTGTGGGCACTTTTGAGACCTTAAGTCGACCCCTTTGGGTAAACCTACAGCCCTAAAATTTTCTACAGACAAGGATTACATATCAAAGTTATACCTAGCACAGTTTGAGACTCATCAGAATTATCACTTCCAAATTATAGGGCAAAATATGTGTAAAGTATAGCAAAAAATCCCTAAGTGGGGGTATTTATGGGCCTCAAACACAATTTTCTCCTCAACTTAAAGTCATGATTTTCGGCACATGTACTAAGAACATATTAATGTGTTGTCAGGTAAAATTTCAGCCAGCTGAGCATCATAGTTTGTGACCTACAGGGCTCTAAGTGGCCAAAAGTCCAATTTCTGACCTTAAGGTGGCCATAAGTTCTTTTTTACTGGGAGTTTAAGGTCACCTTAAAATAGGGATCTTCCTTTGGGCACCCTTAACATGTGTACCAAGTTTGAAAAAAAAATATTAATTTGTTTTTGAGTTATCGCGTCCACAAGGAAATTTCTACGGCGGCGGCGGCGGCGGCAGCGGCGCGACGGACCTGAATCCAATATATCCCCGACTTTCGTCTGGGGATATAATAATTCATAAAAAAACTTTAGCATGTGAAATATCTCCAAAATGTAGGTGAATGAGTTATTTGAGAAATACTGGCTATCTGCAATACTTTTTGTGATAATAGGCAATTACTCATTTTGAGTAGGTGAGTAATTAGATATGGATCTGAAAATTCACTAATTGAAAGCTCTCCCAAAATATAGGTGAAGTGAGTTATTTGAAAAATACTGGCTATCTGCAATACTTTTAGAGATAATTCGCATTTACTCATTTTGAGTAGGTGAGTAATTACCTACAGGTTTGGAACTTCACCATGTGAAAGCTCTTCCAAAAGTAGATGAATGAGTTATTTGATAAAAATTGGGTACCCACAATACTTTTAGAGATAATTAGCATTTACTCATTTTGAGTAGGTGAGTAATTACCTACGAGTCTGAAACTTCACCATGTGAAAGCTCTTTCAAAAGTAGATGAATGAGTTATTTGAGAAAAATTGGCTATCTGCAATACTTTTAGAGATAATTAGCATTTACTCATTTTGAGTAGGTGAGTAATTAGCTATGGGTCTGAAACTTCACCATGTGAAAGCTCTTCCAAAAGTAAATGAATGAGTTATTTGAGAAAAATTGGCTATCTGCAATACTTTTCGAGATATTTAGCATTTACTCATTTTGAGTAGGTGAGAAATTAGCTACAGGTCTGACATTTCACCAAGTGAAAGCTCTCGCAAAAGTAGGTGAATGAGTTATTTGAGAAAAATTGGCTATCTTCTATACTTTTAGAGATAATTCGCATTTACTCATTTTGAGTAGGTGAGAAATTAGCTAGGGGTCTGAAACCTCACTAAGTGAAAGCTCTTCCAAAAGTATATGAATGAGTTATTTGAGAAAAATTGGCTATCTGCAATACTTTTAGACATAATTAGCATTTACTCATTTTGAGTAGGCGAGTAAGTAGCTATGGGTCTGAAACTTCACAATGTGAAAGCTCTTCCAAAAGTAGGTGAATGAGTTATTTGAGAAAAATTGGCTATCTGCAATACTTTTAGAGAAAATTAGCATTTACTCATTTTGAGTAGGTGAGTAATTAGCTATGGGTCTGAAACTTCACCATGTGAAAGCTCTTCCAAAAGTATATGAATGAGTTATTTGAGAAAAATTGGCTATCTGCAATACTTTTAGAGATAATTAGCATTTACTCATTTTGAGTAGGTGAGTAATTAGCTACGGGTCTGAAACTTCACCAAGTGAAAGCTCTCCCAAAAGTAGGTGAATGAGTTATTTGAGAAAAATTGGCTATCTGCAATACTTTTAGAGCGAATTCGCGTTTACTCATTTTGAGTAGGTGAGTAATTAGCTATGGGTCTGAAACTTCACCATGTGAAAGCTCTTCCGAAAGTAGTTGAATGAGTTATTTGAGAAAAATTGGCTATCTGCAATACTTTTAGAGATAATTCGCATTTACTCATTTTGAGTAGGCGAGTAATTAGCTATGGGTCTGAAACTTCACGGAGTGAAAGCTCTCCCAAAAGTAGGTGAATGAGTTATTTGAGAAAAATTGGCTATCTGCAATACTTTTAGAGATAATTAGCATTTACTCATTTTGAGTAGGTGAGTAATTAGCTATGGGTCTGAAACTTCACGGAGTGAAAGCTCTCCCAAAAGTAGGTGAATGAGTTATTTGAGAAAAATTGGCTATCTGCAATACTTTTAGAGATAATTCGCATTTACTCATTTTGAGTAGGCAAGTAATTAGCTATGGGTCTGAAATTTCACCATGTGAAAGCTCTTCCAAAAGTAAATGAATGAGTTATTTGAGAAAAAATGGCTATCTGCAATACTTTTAGAGATATTTAACATTTACTCATTTTGAGTAGGTGAGAAATTAGCTACAGGTCTCACACTTCACCAAGTGAAAGCTCTCCCAAAAGTAGATGAATGAGTTATTTGAGAAAAATTGGCTATCTGCAATACTTTTAGAGATTTTTAACATTTACTCATTTTGAGTAGGTGAGAAATTAGCTACAGGTCTCACACTTCACCAAGTGAAAGCTCTTCCAAAAGTAGGTGAATGAGTTATTTGAGAAAAATTGGCTATCTGCAATACTTTTAGAGAGAATTCGCATTTACTCATTTTGAGTAGGTGAGTAATTAGCTATGGGTCTGAAACTTCACCATGTGAAAGCTCTTCCAAAAGTAGATGAATGAGTTATTTGAGAAAAATTGGCTATCTGCAATACTTTTAGAGATAATTAGCATTTACTCATTTTGAGTAGGTGAGTAATTAGCTACGGGTCTGAAACTTCACAGAGTGAAAGCTCTCCCAAAAGTAGGTGAATGAGTTATTTGAGAAAAATTGGCTATCTGCAATACTTTTAGAGATAATTCGCATTTACTCATTTTGAGTAGGCAAGTAATTAGCTATGGGTCTGAAATTTCACCATGTGAAAGCTCTTCCAAAAGTAAATGAATGAGTTATTTGAGAAAAAATGGCTATCTGCAATGGCTATCTGCAATACTTTTAGACATAATTAGCATTTACTCATTTTGAGTAGGCGAGTAAGTAGCTATGGGTCTGAAACTTCACAATGTGAAAGCTCTTCCAAAAGTAGGTGAATGAGTTATTTGAGAAAAATTGGCTATCTGCAATACTTTTAGACATAATTAGCATTTACTCATTTTGAGTAGGCGAGTAAGTAGCTATGGGTCTGAAACTTCACAATGTGAAAGCTCTTCCAAAAGTAGGTGAATGAGTTATTTGAGAAAAATTGGCTATCTGCAATACTTTTACAGAAAATTCGCATTTACTCATTTTGAGTAGGTGAGTAATTAGCTATGGGTCTGAAACTTCACCATGTGAAAGCTCTTCCAAAAGTAGATGAATGAGTTATTTGAGAAAAATTGGCTATCTGCAATACTTTTAGAGATAATTAGCATTTACTCATTTTGAGTACGTGAGTAATTAGCTACGGGTCTGAAACTTCACCAAGTGAAAGCTCTCCCAAAAGTAGGTGAATGAGTTATTTGAGAAAAATTGGCTATCTGCAATACTTTTAGAGAGAATTCGCATTTACTCATTTTGAGTAGGTGAGTAATTAGCTATAGGTCTGAAACTTCACCATGTCAAAGCTCTTCCAAAAGTAGATGAATGAGTTATTTGAGAAAAATTGGCTATCTGCAATACTTTTAGAGATAATTCGCATTTACTCATTTTGAGTAGGTGAGTAATTAGCTACGGGTCTGAAACTTCACCATGTGAAAGCTCTTCCAAAAGTAAATGAATGAGTTATTTGAGAAAAATTGGCTATCTGCAATACTTTTCGAGATATTTAGCATTTACTCATTTTGAGTAGGTGAGAAATTAGCTACAGGTCTGACACTTCACCAAGTGAAAGCTCTCGCAAAAGTAGGTGAATGAGTTATTTGAGAAAAATTGGCTATCTTCTATACTTTTAGAGATAATTCGCATTTACTCATTTTGAGTAGGTGAGTAATTAGCTACGGGTCTGAAACTTCACCAAGTGAAAGCTCTCTCAAAAGTAGGTGAATGAGTTATTTGAGAAAAATTGGCTATCTGCAATACTTTTAGAGAGAATTTGCATTTACTCATTTTGAGTAGGCGGGTAATTAGCTATGGGTATGAAACTTCACCATGTGAAAGCTCTTCCAAAAGTAAATGAATGAGTTATTTGAGAAAAATTGGCTATCTGCAATACTTTTCGAGATATTTAGCATTTACTCATTTTGAGTAGGTGAGAAATTAGCTACAGGTCTGACATTTCACCAAGTGAAAGCTCTCGCAAAAGTAGGTGAATGAGTTATTTGAGAAAAATTGGCTATCTTCTATACTTTTAGAGATAATTCGCATTTACTCATTTTGAGTAGGTGAGAAATTAGCTAGGGGTCTGAAACCTCACTAAGTGAAAGCTCTTCCAAAAGTATATGAATGAGTTATTTGAGAAAAATTGGCTATCTGCAATACTTTTAGACATAATTAGCATTTACTCATTTTGAGTAGGCGAGTAAGTAGCTATGGGTCTGAAACTTCACAATGTGAAAGCTCTTCCAAAAGTAGGTGAATGAGTTATTTGAGAAAAATTGGCTATCTGCAATACTTTTACAGAAAATTCGCATTTACTCATTTTGAGTAGGTGAGTAATTAGCTATGGGTCTGAAACTTCACCATGTGAAAGCTCTTCCAAAAGTAGATGAATGAGTTATTTGAGAAAAATTGGCTATCTGCAATACTTTTAGAGATAATTAGCATTTACTCATTTTGAGTAGGTGAGTAATTAGCTACGGGTCTGAAACTTCACCAAGTGAAAGCTCTCCCAAAAGTAGGTGAATGAGTTATTTGAGAAAAATTGGCTATCTGCAATACTTTTAGAGAGAATTCGCATTTACTCATTTTGAGTAGGTGGGTAATTAGCTATGGGTCTGAAACTTGACCATGTGAAAGCTCTTCCAAAAGTAGATGAATGAGTTATTTGAGAAAAATTGGCTATCTGCAATACTTTTAGAGATAATTCGCATTTACTCATTTTGAGTAGGTGAGTAATTAGCTATGGGTCTGAAACTTCACCATGTGAAAGCTCTTCCAAAAGTAAATGAATGAGTTATTTGAGAAAAATTGGCTATCTGCAATACTTTTCGAGATATTTAGCATTTACTCATTTTGAGTAGGTGAGAAATTAGCTACAGGTCTGACACTTCACCAAGTGAAAGCTCTCGCAAAAGTAGGTGAATGAGTTATTTGAGAAAAATTGGCTATCTTCCATACTTTTAGAGATAATTCGCATTTACTCATTTTGAGTAGGTGAGTAATTAGCTACGGGTCTGAAACTTCACCAAGTGAAAGCTCTCCCAAAAGTAGGTGAATGAGTTATTTGAGAAAAATTGGCTATCTTCTATACTTTTAGAGATAATTCGCATTTACTCATTTTGAGTAGGTGAGTAATTAGCTACGGGTCTGAAACTTCACCAAGTGAAAGCTCTCCCAAAAGTAGGTGAATGAGTTATTTGAGAAAAATTGGCTATCTGGAATACTTTTAGAGAGAATTCGCATTTACTCATTTTGAGTAGGTGAGTAATTAGCTATGGGTCTGAAACTTCACCATGTGAAAGCTCTTCCAAAAGTATATGAATGAGTTATTTGAGAAAAATTGGCTATCTGCAATACTTTTTGACATAATTAGCATTTACTCATTTTGAGTAGGTGAGTAACTAGCTACGCATCTGAAACTTAACCAAGTGAAAGCTCTCCCAAAAGTAGGTGAATGAGTTATTTGGGAAAAAATGGCTACCTGCAATACTTTTAGAGATAATTCGCATTTACTCATTTTGAGGAGGTGAGTAAGTAGGCCAAAGTTCACCAAACCATTTTCCCCTTAGCATAGGATACTCTAGTACTACCCTGTGGTTCAAAAATTTGCTCGAAATTTCTCTATCTCTTACAGTTTGAGAGATATTTCTGATTTTTCACATTTTCACTAAAAGTAGCAATAAAGTAGCCATTACTCACTTGTACATTGAGCAACAGTTGTGAAACTTAAATATGTTACAGTTCACAAAAAAGTACATGAACAACATATTTGAGAGAAATTGTGTAGCTGCAATACTTTTTAAGATATAAGCAATTTACTCATTATGGTTATCATTAAAAATTGAAAAAGTAGCTATTACTCACTTAGCTATAGAGATACACTTCCAAACTACTGGCCATGTTGTAGCAGTGGAGAAAGTAGCTGAACAACATATTGGAACAAAATTGTGTAGCTGCAATACTTTTGAAGATATAAGCCATTTACTCATTATGGTTATCATTAAAAACTGAAAAAGTAGCTATTACTCACTTAGCTACGGAGATACACTTCCAAACTACTGACCATGTTGTAGCAGAGGAGAAAGTAGCCGAACAACATATTGGAACAAAATTGTGTAGCTGCAATACTTTTGAAGATATAAGCCATTTACTCATTATGGTTATCATTAAAAATTGAAAAAGTAGCTATTACTCACTTAGCTATGGAGATACACTTGCAAACTACTGACCATGTTGTAGCTGTGGAGAAAGTAGCTGAACAACATATAGGAAGAAAATTGTGTAGCTGCAATACTTATGAAGATATAAGCCATTTACTCATTATGGTTATAATTAAAAATTGACAAAGTAGCTATTACTCACTTAGCTATGGAGATACACTTCCAAACTACTGACCATGTTGTAGCTGTGGAGAAAGTAGCTGAACAACATATTAGAACAAAATACTGTAAATGCAATAGTTTCAGAGTTATAAGCCATATAATTATATTAGCTAAAATAGCTATTACTCACTCAAAAGTAGGCCAAAGTTCACCAAACCCCAAAAATATTGAAGAGCAAAAAAATTCATTAGGACTTGCGATTTACCAAAAATGTGTAACTGTAGTAGTTTCAGAGAAAACTGCGTGACACACGCACGCACGCACATACACACGCACATGGTGCAAATTATGATCTCCCTCCGGCGAGCCGGGCGGGAGATAATTATAGTGAATGTTAATGGTTGTATATTTTGCAAGTCAATGACTATCAAATGTACTAGCTTATCACCAACATAAAAGATATGGATTGCACTACAAAGGAAATAATAAATACATCTTATTGTTATCAGCTCACCATATATAATGGCCCACATGGCCACTATTCCTTTCAGAAAACATGGAACAGAAAATATAACATAGAGAACAGTCTTTTTCCAGCCATCTATCCAGAGTAAAGCATGCCAAAATCTGCAGCAACATCCCTCGTCATATCTGTAATGAAAATACAGCAAAGGTTTAACATATTATTAGACCATGCATCTTTTGAAGGATTGAAAGAAAATTTTTCTGGAAATAAATTTGACCTGACACTTACATTTCCTATAAAATTTTTTATTGCTACATAAAAGAAACCATCAACAAGGTGCCTTTAAACATGTGTCAACACTTACTTGCAACAGGCACATTTGTTGAATATCCAGATAACCTCTAGAAATGTGACCACTGGACTGATTGCTCTGAAAAAGTAACACATAACTAGAAATTAATTCTCTATATGAAATAAATATGATTCCGACATTGGTCAGACTTCAAAGTATTCAGCATTAGAACTGATGTGCAGACTCTTGAGAATGGATCACACTATGACTCACATATTACTAAGACGAACATACTTTGGAATCTGTTAAGATTTAGTACATTAATAAGTAGCTATGATATGTATATGAATCAAAGTTTTCATCACTTGTTTAACATAATAAAAATTTAAAATCCATACTTTTGACTGCAGATGTTCTGCAATGGTTATTTTGCTCTAAGTTATGAAAACTGTCACAAACATTAGAAAAGGAAATGACTTTTCTTATTTTAGGCACGAAGAGAACTGCCAAAACTCCAAAATAAAATAGGCCATACACAAAGGCAAAAATCAAAATGTCTATGAAAGGTCAGGTTAAATATGAAGTCTTTATAGCAAAATTTGCTACACCATATGCATTGCACTGCTTAGGACACAACAATTTACATTTTGCATTATAGGCCATTCATTTCCATTTGGTTATATCTAGTACTTTTTGCCATTTATCCATTCTCCTGCCAAATCTCCATGAATTGTGTCTGCTGTTTTATTAGTTAGGAGTGCACCCAGTGGCTACTTTTCCATGGAGATTTTCACAGTTCTCACTCTACAGACTGATAACAAAGGCCTGTACTCACAGTAAATACCAGTGTGTATAAACATCTTTCTCCTTTTCTCTGAAAGCCTGAACCGTCAAAGCCCACAGTCCTACAATACAACGGCAATTTGGAACCAGTCACATTTTACAATGTTGGGCACTGCTTTTAACCATTTTTATATATGTCTGGAAAAATTTGAAAACACATGCCCACAGTCGGTTATGAAAAAGTAACCACAATATGGATGGAAGGAAGAACACTAAGCGAGAAAGCTTCAGCTGAAGAATAGAGTCTTAAGATGATTCCTAAATGATGTAGCCAACGGACTAGTTCTATGAAAAGTAATAAACCTTTCACACAGGTTTTAAAATATTTAAAATTTCTGCCTCTGATTTCGTAGCATGACCATGAGTAGACGATTTCGTGCATGCATGTATGAATTTCTTACTACAGTAACCGAAGGTGTGGTGCACGGTGTACCTAAGGTTGTGACTCCGTCGTCGTGTAATACGGCGACATAAGGTGAGTTGAGGTAATGGACATTTCGCCACTGTGACAAAAGGTCGCTTACAAATCGGGGGCGGTAGTTGAAGGACAAGGGTGTTTCACCTAATGCCTAAAACTGCAAATTGCACAGCGTGTTGTGTGAACAACTCGGATGAAATGGGGTGACCTGGGATGCAGTTCTGCCACCAAGTAAAACTTTTAACCACGGAATGTACCGTCTGTAGTGTGAAAGGGACATAAGAGAGTTCCAAATGTTGGTGCAAAATAACTGAAAAAGTTAGAAAAATGTTTGTATGACTTGTGAAATATTTGAAAATTAATATAGTTTTTCAACAAATTTTATTTACAAAAGGCAGAGTTATGAGGAAAACAGTTGGTCAAATTCTGCATTGAAAATCTCTACCTGATACATATCTAAAAAGCAATTTTCTTTCTTCCACAAATACCAACACCTGGGGCCCGTTTCACAAAAGGACTTAGCCCAGACTTAGACTTAAAAAATAAGAATTTTTTCTTAAACTCAGTTAAAATATGGCCACTGTAAATTTTTCTGCAGTTCAAATTTTAAATGCTTGAAAATATTGAAAAAATATTGAGCACCTCCCTAAATTAGTCTTTGGACATCTTTTATAGTTACTAGATTTGCCGTTGAAAAGCAACATTTTTCCAAAGATAAAACACGTCAAACAAAGGAAAATATAACCAGTTGAGTATTTTAAATTGAAACAAAGGATCATATGACACAGAAAATAGCATCAGAGATGCCCGCACCCCACAGCCTGGGGAAATAGTTTTCAACACCATGAGATATAGAAGAGGTGAAACAGCACAAATATTGGGATACTTTCAGAGCAATGTCAGTTATATAAAGCTCCAAATATGTTTAAGTTGAGAAACTAACATCTACGAGAAAGAAAACATATATAAAGATAAAGTATTAAAACAAGTCAATAGCAGGATGACAGCATTAATCAGTAAACTAAAAATTATGGAGCTCTAAAATTTATTAACTGGAGAATAGCTGTCAATGGGAAAAAGCACAACCAGAAAAATGTTTTTGCTGACAAAAACGAAGCGGCCCTGATGAAAAAGTGTGAAGTAAGCCTTAAAAGATGTGAAGATATGCATCACAAGGAATAGAAAATGTAAAGTTTATTGCATTTTGTATGTTACCATATTTAACAAATGAAAGAACGACCACAGCTTGGCAGAAGAGAAATTGTAGATGTGAAATTTACTTCTCAAAAGAATGTATGTCCGATGCGTGGAAAAAGTACCTCCTGGAAAAAATGCCTCCTAGAAAATATGCCTCCTAGGAAATATACCTCCTAGAATGAATGCCTCCTGAATATTTTGTGACCAGGAAAAATAACTCCTAAGAAAAAAAGTTCTTTCAAGTATTATAACACTACAGGTTCACATTACAACTTCAGAGGCATCTTCATTTTTTCCACTTGAGTCTTATAGCCGCCAATGCCTGTCAAAAATTCACAGTCTTTTACCCATTTTGCTTAGCTGTA
Source organism: Sabellastarte sp. h YS-2021 (assembly GCA_964017235.1). NCBI lineage: Eukaryota > Metazoa > Annelida > Polychaeta > Sabellida > Sabellidae > Sabellastarte > Sabellastarte sp. h YS-2021. The sequence continues at coordinate 119,300,822 of OZ024928.1, forward strand.
CAAAGGTATGTAAGTTTCTCTTGTAAGGTTTTGCTGGTGCTTCTCACTCTTTTGGCTGGCTGCTCATCCCTGGTTTCCATTATGACAGGTGTCGTGTTTTTCTTGTAATTACATTTCTGCCCCTCCTAGTGCATCTAACTGCGATCAACTCCTTACAGAGGGGATAACCTATGTTGTAATTCGATAAGAATGTATATTGTAAGCCATAAAGGCCACAACTATTTCATCAAGAAACCTCACAGCCATAAATCCTGCTTTTAAACTGCTCCAGAGTACAGCTGAAGGGATACCCTTTCAAGAAGATATTTGTAATTTGTACTTCACGATATTGTACGTTCTGGTTTTGACTGTACATATCTGAAATTAACATGTTTTTGATATTATACATTATAGGTTTCATATGTAACATGTTTACAAGTTGAAATAACTTTTTTTTCTCAGGAGCCATTTTTTCCTAGTCACAAAATATCCAGGAGGCATTCTTTCTAGGAGGCATTTTTTCCAGGAGGCATTTTTTTCTGTGAGGCATTTGTCCAGGAGGCATTTTTTTTCCCTGATTCTGTATGTCCTACATTCTTTGGTAATGTTCTCAGAGAAGAGGTCTCAAGTGAAAGGGTACACTGACCAGAGACATTTCTGTTCAAAATGTCATTAGTATCTGACTTAAGTATAAAACACTAATTGAATGCAGTGGACTACGATGCTTAAGAACTATTGTTTAAAATTACTGATTGTGCTTCAACTAAAAACTTAACAAAACCACTAATAAAATCCAGTGAACCAAAGTGTGTTAGACTTTTTGTTCAAAAGTTACTGATTTTGCTTCAGAGTTATTGCTTACAAGAAAAATCAAGTTACAAACAAGTCAAGCTATAGTGCTAGAAAAATGTTACTGGATTTATTGGGAAAGAAAAGTATGAGTTTATATATTGCAATATTTATGAATGATTTAGCAATTGAAATTAAAAATCTAGGCTTAGGAATAACAGTAGGAGATCATGATCCATTCCACACTTCAATAATGCACAAAATTAAGACCAAACAAGTTACTGGACTTGGTGTAGCTGTGGAAAAAGTAGCCTAATAACATATTTTAACAAAATGCTGTGAACGCAATACTTTTCAAGTTATAAGTGATTTAGTGCATCACTTCAGGAATTTGAATGCATTAAAGTTTCAAAAATTCATTTCCCACTTGAGCTAAAATTAATTAAATGTAGAAGTCTAAGTGAAATGGAAGAAAGTAAAAGAAAAGAAAACAATATACATTCGAAAGAACAGCATAAATATTCCACTTTTTATTTTTGTTCCACTTTTGCTTCACACACACATATATATGTTACAGTCAATCTGTGAAACCAGTCATTACGCGTAATGACTGAAAGTTTCAGTCATTTCGCGTAATGACTGAAATGACCAGTCATTACGTGTAATGACTAAAATTTTCAGTCATTTCATGTAATGACTGAAATATATGGTTCATTTTTACACAGATTGACTGAATGAATTTCAGTCAATATGTGTAATTGATTTAGAGTTGTTTTTCTTCACACCCTTTGTATTATTCAGAACCTTTGTACATTGTTCCCCTGCATTTTGAAAATTTTTGTGCTAGAGAACATTAAACTATTTTAATCAAATAAATAACTTTGGAATTCTCACATGCTCCCTGAATTTATAGCCAGAATTTTCAAACCTAAACGCAGACTTGTGTAATAGACTCTATTGTCATTTTCAAAAATATTTTTAAAATATTGAATGGTTACATGTATCTAACTACATTTTAAATGTTATTTACAATCTAAATTCATATTTGTGGTTTTAAAACTAAACTCATTGTCATAGAATGAAAATATTTCTTTGTTGTCAATGAAATGTATGTCTTTTTTGAAGACTAATTCTCATTTATAAATCATAATTTATAATACATTTTGCCTTTTATGTTATTAATTAAAGACTCAGTTCTATTGTGGCAGGTTGTTAGGAAGCACAAAACCATGAAGCTTTTGAAGTGAATCTAGTCCTCTCTTGTCCTAATTGCAATGCAGCTCTTTCATCCTGTTTTGTTCTTTCAGGCCTTGTTACTGTTGTTTGACCTCTCCACACAAAGAGCCTGTTTATCAAAGATGGGGTTGACCTTTAATGTTCTAAAATAACTGGGACAACTTAATCCATTCTTTTAATAGTTATTAAAGCCTGAGTAGGATAACTTAGAGCTCTAACTCACACCTGAGTACCATTGTAACTATAAACTAGAAATCGGCCGCCCTGTTGATAGTAGATGCGAATAGAAACAGGATAGCATAGAAGAACACACATTATCATGTGTAATGTCCACCCATGAACCTTTTGCCCAAATTGTACAGTAGTCTTACAAGACCCTGTTTCATTTGTAAAATATATCAATGATGCTTAAATATTTGTTAGTGTAGATGTAAATTATTTCAGCTTCATGCCTTTTTGCATTGGTTGGGTTGAAAATTTTGACGAAATCACTCTATCTGGCACGGTTAAGAAGATAGAAGCAAATTCCTGTTTTTTTATTTTTGGCAAAAATTTGAAAATTCAAAATGGCCGCCATTTTTGGGAAAAGGAAATTTTTTTGAAAATTGCCAAGAGTACATTTTTTAGATACCCTATGGGTCGAAAATTTCAACGAAATAACTCTATTTTGCACGGTTAAGGCCAGTTTGTGTTTTTCCATTTTGGGCAAAAATTCGAAAATTCAAAATGGCTGTCATTTTTGGGGAGGGGAAAATTTTTTGAAAATTGCAAAGATTACATTCCTTAGATACCCTGTGGGTTGAAAATTTCGACGAAATCGCTCTATCTCGCATGGTTAAGGAGATAGAAGCAAATTTGTGTTTTGCCATTTTTGACAAAAATTTGAAAATTCAAAATGGCCGCCATTTTAGGGGACGGGAAATTTTTTTTTAAATTGCCAAGAATACAATGCTGAAATACCTGTGGGTCGAAAATTTTGATGAAATCGATCTATCTCGCACGGTTAAGGAGATAGAAGCAAATTTGTGTTTTGCCATTTTTGGCAAAAATTCGAAAATTCAAAATGGCCGCCATTTTTGGGGAGGGGAAAATTTTTCGTAAAATTGCAAAGATTGCATTCCTTCGATACCCTGTGGGTCGAAAATTTCGACGAAATCGCTCTATCTCGCACGGTTAAGGAGATAGAAGCAAATTTGTGTTTTGCCATTTTTGGCAAAAATTCGAAAATTCAAAATGGCTGCCATTTTTGGGGAGGGGAAAATTTGTTGGAAAATTGCAAAGATTGCATTCCTTAGATACCCTGTGGGTCGAAAATTTCGACGAAATCGCTCTATCTCGCACGGTTAAGGAGATAGAAGCAAATTTGTGTTTTACCATTTTTGGCAAAAATTCGAAAATTCAAAATGGCCGCCATTTTTGGGGAGGGGAAAATTTTTTGAAAATTGCAAAGATTGCATTCCTTAGATACCCTGTGGGTCGAAAATTTCGACGAAATCGCTCTATCTCGCACGGTTAAGGAGATAGAAGCAAATTAGTGTTTTGCCATTTTTGGCAAAAATTCGAAAATTCAAAATGGCCGCCATTTTTGGGGAGGGGAAAATTTTTGGAAAATTACCAAGAGCACAATGCTCAGATACCCTGTGGGTCGAAAATTTCGACGAAATCGCTCTATCTCGCACGGTTAAGGAGATAGAAGCAAATTAGTGTTTTGTCATTTTTGGCAAAAATTCGAAAATTCAAAATGGCCGCCATTTTTGGGGAGGGGAAAATTTTGTAAAAATTACCAAGAGCACAATGCTCAGATATCCTGTGGGTCGAAAATTTTGACGAAATCGCTCTATCTGGCACGGTTAAGGAGATAGGAGGAAATTTGTGTTTTGCCATTTTTGGCAAAAATTCGAAAATTCAAAATGGCCGCCATTTTTGGGGAGGGGAAAATTTTTGGAAAATTGCAAAGATTGCATTCCTTAGATACCCTGTGGGTCGAAAATTTCGACGAAATCACTCTATCTCGCACGGTTAAGGAGATAGAAGCAAATTAGTGTTTTGCCATTTTTGGCAAAAATTCGAAAGTTCAAATGGCCGCCATTTTTGGGGAGGGGAAAATTTTTGGAAAATTGCAAAGATTGCATTCCTTAGATACCCTGTGGGTCGAAAATTTTGACGAAATCGCTCTATCTGGCACGGTTAAGGAGATAGAAGGAAATTTGTGTTTTGCCATTTTTGGCAAAAATTCGAAAATTCAAAATGGCTGCCATTTTTGGGGAGGGGAAAATTTTTGGAAAATTGCAAAGATTGCATTCCTTAGATACCCTGTGGGTCGAAAATTTCGACGAAATCGCTCTATCTCGCACGGTTAAGGAGATAGAAGCAAATTAGTGTTTTGCCATTTTTGGCAAAAATTCGAAAATTCAAAATGGCCGCCATTTTTGGGGAGGGGAAAATTTTTGGAAAATTACCAAGAGCACAATGCTCAGATACCCTGTGGGTCGAAAATTTCGACGAAATCGCGCTATCTCGCACGGTTAAGGAGATAGAAGCAAATTAGTGTTTTGTCATTTTTGGCAAAAATTCGAAAATTCAAAATGGCCGCCATTTTTGGGGAGGGGAAAATTTTGTAAAAATTACCAAGAGCACAATGCTCAGATACCCTGTGGGTCGAAAATTTTGACAAAATCGCTCTATCTGGCACGGTTAAGGAGATAGAAGCAAATTTGTGTTTTGCCATTTTTGGCAAAAATTCGAAAATTCAAAATGGCCGCCATTTTTGGGGAGGGGAAAATTTTTTAAAAATTACCAAGAGTACAATGCTCAGATTCCCTGTGGGTCAAAAATTTTGACGAAATCGCTCTATCTCGCACGGTTAAGGAGATAGAAGCAGATTGGTGTTTTGCCATTTTTGGCAAAAATTCGAAAATTCAAAATGGCCGCCATTTTTGGGGAGGGGAAAATTTTTTGAAAATTGCAAAGATTGCATTCCTTAGATACCCTGTGGGTCGAAAATTTCGACGAAATCGCTCTATCTCGCACGGTTAAGGAGATAGAAGGAAATTTGTTTTGCCATTTTTGGCAAAAATTCGAAAATTCAAAATGGCCGCCATTTTTGGGGAGGGGAAAATTTTTGGAAAATTGCAAAGATTGCATTCCTTAGATACCCTGTGGGTCGAAAATTTTGACGAAATCGCTCTATCTGGCACGGTTAAGGAGATAGAAGCAAATTTGTGTTTTGCCATTTTTGGCAAAAATTCGAAAATTCAAAATGGCCGCCATTTTTGGGGAGGGGAAAATTTTTGGAAAATTGCAAAGATTGCATTCCTTAGATACCCTGTGGGTCGAAAATTTCGACGAAATCACTCTATCTCGCACGGTTAAGGAGATAGAAGCAAATTAGTGTTTTGCCATTTTTGGCAAAAATTCGAAAATTCAAAATGGCCGCCATTTTTGGGGAGGGGAAATTTTTTTAAAAATTGCCAAGAGTACAATGCTCAGATACCCTGTGGGTCGAAAATTTTGACGAAATCGCTCTATCTGGCACGGTTAAGGAGATAGAAGGAAATTTGTGTTTTGCCATTTTTGGCAAAAATTCGAAAATTCAAAATGGCCGCCATTTTTTGGGGAGGGGAAAATTTTTGGAAAATTGCAAAGATTGCATTCCTTAGTTACCCTGTGGGTCGAAAATTTCGACGAAATCGCTCTATCTCGCACGGTTAAGGAGATAGAAGCAAATTTGTGTTTTGCCATTTTTGGCAAAAATTCGAAAATTCAAAATGGCCGCCATTTTTGGGGAGGGGAAAATTTTTGGAAAATTGCAAAGATTGCATTCCTTAGATACCCTGTGGGTCGAAAATTTTGACGAAATCGCTCTATCTGGCACGGTTAAGGAGATAGAAGCAAATTTGTGTTTTGCCATTTTTGGCAAAAATTCGAAAATTCAAAATGGCCGCCATTTTTGGGGAGGGGAAAATTTTTGGAAAATTGCAAAGATTGCATTCCTTAGATACCCTGTGGGTCGAAAATTTCGACGAAATCACTCTATCTCGCACGGTTAAGGAGATAGAAGCAAATTAGTGTTTTGCCATTTTTGGCAAAAATTCGAAAATTCAAAATGGCCGCCATTTTTGGGGAGGGGAAATTTTTTTAAAAATTGCCAAGAGTACAATGCTCAGATACCCTGTGGGTCGAAAATTTTGACGAAATCGCTCTATCTGGCACGGTTAAGGAGATAGAAGGAAATTTGTGTTTTGCCATTTTTGGCAAAAATTCGAAAATTCAAAATGGCCGCCATTTTTTGGGGAGGGGAAAATTTTTGGAAAATTGCAAAGATTGCATTCCTTAGTTACCCTGTGGGTCGAAAATTTCGACGAAATCGCTCTATCTCGCACGGTTAAGGAGATAGAAGCAAATTTGTGTTTTGCCATTTTTGGCAAAAATTCGAAAATTCAAAATGGCCGCCATTTTTGGGGAGGGGAAAATTTTTGGAAAATTGCAAAGATTACATTCCTTAGATACCCTGTGGGTCGAAAATTTCGACGAAATCGCTCTATCTCGCACGGTTAAGGAGATAGAAGCAAATTAGTGTTTTGCCATTTTTGGCAAAAATTCGAAAATTCAAAATGGCCGCCATTTTTGGGGAGGGGAAAATTTTGTAAAAATTACCAAGAGCACAATGCTCAGATACCCTGTAGGTCGAAAATTTTGACGAAATCGCTCTATCTGGCACGGTTAAGGAGATAGAAGCAAATTTGTGTTTTGCCATTTTTGGCAAAAATTCGAAAATTCAAAATGGCCGCCATTTTTGGGGAGGGGAAAATTTTTGGAAAATTGCAAAGATTGCATTCCTTAGATACCCTGTGGGTCGAAAATTTCGACGAAATCACTCTATCTCGCACGGTTAAGGAGATAGAAGCAAATTAGTGTTTTGCCATTTTTGGCAAAAATTCGAAAGTTCAAATGGCCGCCATTTTTGGGGAGGGGAAAATTTTTGGAAAATTACCAAGAGTACAATGCTCAGATACCCTGTGGGTCGAAAATTTTGACGAAATCGCTCTATCTGGCACGGTTAAGGAGATAGAAGCAAATTTGTGTTTTGCCATTTTTGGCAAAAATTCGAAAATTCAAAATGGCCGCCATTTTTGGGGAGGGGAAAATTTTTGGAAAATTACCAAGAGTACAATGCTCAGATACCCTGCGGGTCGAAAATTTTGACGAAATCGCTCTATCTGGCACGGTTAAGGAGATAGAAGCAAATTTGTGTTTTGCCATTTTTGGCAAAAATTCGAAAATTCAAAATGGCTGCCATTTTTGGGGAGGGGAAAATTTTTGGAAAATTGCAAAGATTGCATTCCTTAGATACCCTGTGGGTCGAAAATTTCGACGAAATCGCTCTATCTCGCACGGTTAAGGAGATAGAAGCAAATTAGTGTTTTGCCATTTTTGGCAAAAATTCGAAAATTCAAAATGGCCGCCATTTTTGGGGAGGGGAAAATTTTTGGAAAATTACCAAGAGCACAATGCTCAGATACCCTGTGGGTCGAAAATTTCGACGAAATCGCGCTATCTCGCACGGTTAAGGAGATAGAAGCAAATTAGTGTTTTGTCATTTTTGGCAAAAATTCGAAAATTCAAAATGGCCGCCATTTTTGGGGAGGGGAAAATTTTGTAAAAATTACCAAGAGCACAATGCTCAGATACCCTGTGGGTCGAAAATTTTGACAAAATCGCTCTATCTGGCACGGTTAAGGAGATAGAAGCAAATTTGTGTTTTGCCATTTTTGGCAAAAATTCGAAAATTCAAAATGGCCGCCATTTTTGGGGAGGGGAAAATTTTTTAAAAATTACCAAGAGTACAATGCTCAGATGCCCTGTGGGTCAAAAATTTTGACGAAATCGCTCTATCTCGCACGGTTAAGGAGATAGAAGCAGATTGGTGTTTTGCCATTTTTGGCAAAAATTCGAAAATTCAAAATGGCCGCCATTTTTGGGGAGGGGAAAATTTTTTGAAAATTGCAAAGATTGCATTCCTTAGATACCCTGTGGGTCGAAAATTTCGACGAAATCGCTCTATCTCGCACGGTTAAGGAGATAGAAGGAAATTTGTTTTGCCATTTTTGGCAAAAATTCGAAAATTCAAAATGGCCGCCATTTTTGGGGAGGGGAAAATTTTTGGAAAATTGCAAAGATTGCATTCCTTAGATACCCTCTGGGTCGAAAATTTCGACGAAATCACTCTATCTCGCACGGTTAAGGAGATAGAAGCAAATTAGTGTTTTGCCATTTTTGGCAAAAATTCGAAAATTCAAAATGGCCGCCATTTTTGGGGAGGGGAAATTTTTTTAAAAATTGCCAAGAGTACAATGCTCAGATACCCTGTGGGTCGAAAATTTTGACGAAATCGCTCTATCTGGCACGGTTAAGGAGATAGAAGGAAATTTGTGTTTTGCCATTTTTGGCAAAAATTCGAAAATTCAAAATGGCCGCCATTTTTTGGGGAGGGGAAAATTTTTGGAAAATTGCAAAGATTGCATTCCTTAGTTACCCTGTGGGTCGAAAATTTCGACGAAATCGCTCTATCTCGCACGGTTAAGGAGATAGAAGCAAATTTGTGTTTTGCCATTTTTGGCAAAAATTCGAAAATTCAAAATGGCCGCCATTTTTGGGGAGGGGAAAATTTTTGGAAAATTGCAAAGATTACATTCCTTAGATACCCTGTGGGTCGAAAATTTCGACGAAATCGCTCTATCTCGCACGGTTAAGGAGATAGAAGCAAATTAGTGTTTTGCCATTTTTGGCAAAAATTCGAAAATTCAAAATGGCCGCCATTTTTGGGGAGGGGAAAATTTTGTAAAAATTACCAAGAGCACAATGCTCAGATACCCTGTAGGTCGAAAATTTTGACGAAATCGCTCTATCTGGCACGGTTAAGGAGATAGAAGCAAATTTGTGTTTTGCCATTTTTGGCAAAAATTCGAAAATTCAAAATGGCCGCCATTTTTGGGGAGGGGAAAATTTTTTGAAAATTGCAAAAATTGCATTCCTTAGATACTCTGTGGGTCGAAAATTTCGACGAAATCACTCTATCTCGCACGGTTAAGGAGATAGAAGCAAATTAGTGTTTTGCCATTTTTGGCAAAAATTCGAAAATTCAAAATGGCCGCCATTTTTGGGGAGGGGAAAATTTTTGGAAAAATTACCAAGAGCACAATGCTCAGATGCCCTGTGGCTCAAAAATTTTGACGAAATCGCTCTATCTGGCACGGTTAAGGAGATAGAAGCAAATTTGTGTTTTGCCATTTTTGGCAAAAATTCGAAAATTCAAAATGGCCGCCATTTTTGGGGAGGGGAAAATTTTTTTAAAATTACCAAGAGTACAATGCTCAGATACCCTGTGGGTCGAAAATTTTGACGAAATCGCTCTATCTCGCACGGTTAAGGAGATAGAAGCAAATTAGTGTTTTGCCATTTTTGGCAAAAATTCGAAAATTCAAAATGGCCGCCATTTTTGGGGAGGGGAAAATTTTTTGAAAATTGCAAATATTACATTCCTTAAATACCCTGTGGGTCGAAAATTTCGACGAAATCGCTCTATCTCACACGGTTTCTGAGATATTAGCAAATTACTCAAAAGTAGTACTGAAAATACACAATGAAGTACCTAAATGGCTATTACTCATGTACTGACAAAGCTATCAGTCCCAAATGCAATACCAAGCGAGCTATGGACATAACAATCTTGTATTCAAAATTGTAGTAAAATATCTTTAATTATTTTGGCTTAAATGCACGGAAACCAATGGGTACTGAAAATAGCTGTACTTAAGTATTACTCAGTAAGCAAAAGAGGTACAACAGCCAAAAGCAATCCCAAGCAAGCTACTGACCCAATAAGCCTGCATACCAAATTTGGTGACAATAGCTCTAATACTTTTCCTTTAAATGAGCGGAAACCATGCGTGACGCCGGACATCGGACGCCGGACGCCGGACATCGGACGGCGAAAAAAGCAAAAATAATATATCCACCCCCCAGGGGGGTGGACATAATAACCATCAAGATACTTGATTTACTCTATGTTCTTCAGTTGGACATTAATGTTACACAGAACTTTAGATTTTAGTAAGAGTCTATAGATTGGGTCCCCGTTTTTTTGGAATGCTACCTATCCATTGGGTCCCCTGTCATATTCTACAAGGGAGTACATATATAATATATATGTAGGTCATTTTTATGACATGAATTAAAAGAAGTGGGGCTTAGTTAAAATAACTGAAGAAGAGTTTGATAATTTGATCATTTACCCATGTTATCAATCAGTAATCATTTCAGAATATGTTCAAATCTGAAGTGATAATTTCATTACCCCTCTTTAGTAATCACATAAGAATGCAATTTAAATTACTAAGTGAGGCTAGACAATTTCATTTTTAGTAAAACAAGTATTTAAAACTATTTATCACAATTCAGCTATTACGCGTAATGACTGGACCTTATTTTCAGTCATTACGTGAAATGACTGAAAATTTTAGTCATTACGCGTAATGACTGGTCATTTCAGTCATTACGCGAAATGACTGAAACTTTCAGTCATTACGCGTAATGACTGGTTTCACAGATTGACTGTAACATATATATCTCTATCTATCATCTCCCTCCATGAACCCCCCCCCCCCCCCACTTCCCCCACTGAGGCCATTCTTTTTTCCACTTGTTTTTTGTGTGCACTAAAGGGGAGTTGGGGGGGTTCTTTCTGCATAGAAAGACTTTCCATGAATGTGCCTTTTGATAGGTATCACACAACAGAGTTGGGGAGGAAGAAGAAAAGGACAAGTCATTCATTTCCACTCAGCTGGAGATACATAAAATGCTGTATAAGAAAAACTGTTTATGAGAAAGTGTTTTTTTTTCAAGCATCTTATATTGTGAAAGAAGTCAGGTGTATACATTTGACCAATTTATATAGTCTATGTGAACAAGTAGCTAGATCATCAACTCCTTCTACAAAACAAAAGTTGAATCAATTGAAGCTTTTTTTCCAAAAAGGAAAAGTTATATCCCCACATTTCTAAATAAATGGAATCAGAAGAATGTGTTTTTTTTAATCTGTCTAAAATTGGGAATTTATATTATGTGAACACTGATCAGTTGCAATATGTTAATAACCACATCAGTGCATCATAAATAGCTCATTTTTTTTTCTTTGAAGATGTCATAACTTCATAAACACTAAGAGATTAGGTTTGCCAGACAGCATAAATATTTTTAAGCATACATATGCCAGGTGTGGTTTTAAAAAGTGTTAAAATAAATGAGAAGGGAGGAAGAAGTATATATTTATCATGTTAAGATGGCCAAAGCCTCTTAAGTACAGGAATTTTAAGTGAAATGTTATACAAAATCTTACTTTAGTATAATCAATGTCAAGTTAAACTGATGTTACTGAACAGTAAATCAATTAGGGGCTGAAAATCCTCATTTTCACGTCAAGATGGCCATGACTGTACTTGTATTGGAACTCCAAGGTGGAAAGAAAATAAGAATGTCCCAAATTGTCAACTTTAAAAGTGTACAAATTTAACCGAGCTCTGCTGAACAATACGATAGCTGGAGATTAAAAACTCCATAATTTCACTGCAAGGTGACCATAACTTCATCCATATTGCGACTTTAAGGTGACCATAAAATGAGAATGTCCCTTTTGTCATCCTTTATAAGTGTACAAAGTTTAGCTCATGGCTTTATTCAAATCTTATGACTTTAGGGGGGCCAAAATTATATTAACAGTTTAAGGTCACCTTAAAGTCAGGATAACCCTTTGGTTTGCCATCCTTTATAAGTGTGCAAAGTTTAACTGAGGTCAGTGGAACAATAAGATACTTGGAGGCTGAAAACCCCCTTATTTTACTTTAAGGTGGCTACAACTCCATTCATACTGAGAGTTTAAGGTGACCATGAGTATTATTTTTATCTAGTTTAATACCAGTGATAATTTCGATATAAAAAAATGGAAAAAGAAAGGAGCCAGAGCATTTTATTCCAATTTGATTACTTTAAGCAGGCCAAATGTCCATTAACGGTCACCATAAAGTCAGGATATTCCTTTGGCAAATCTTAATATATGTGCCAAGTTTGGTTGAAAAAAGTGAAGAACTAAGTGAACTGGAGGGCTAAAACCCCGTTTTTTCACATTAAGGTGACCTTAAAATTGCAGATACAGGGCTAAAACTTCGGCATTTGAAAGATTATCAAAAAGTAGCTGAATAAGTTATTCCAACAAAACGCCGAAATCCTGACCGTTTTTGAGATACAGACCAAGTACCCATTTTAAAAAAATTTACGAAAATAAAACGCCTCCCATTCAGGCATCTATGGTCCGATTGATGAGAAAATCCTTTCCAACCTTGGAAATTTGGTCTAGAATGTACCTGATAAATTTTATAGCACAGGTGTGTGTGGTTTTTTCCGAAACGCGATGACGAGGTGTTTTGGAGGTATGCTTAAGGTTACCTTAAGTAAAGGTTAAGGTCTGCGCAAAGTATCTCAAAATTTTTCCCGCCCCTATAGTTTTAAAGAAAGATAAGAAGGGAAGAAAAATTTGAAAGGCTAAGAAGTTATTCAAGGGAGACCATAATCCGGTGGTGACGAGTCGAACCTCGGTGAAAAAAAATAAGCGTCCCTCACGGGCCGCTTAATTATGTAAAAATGCATATAATACTCAGCTGCAGCAATCCATATATCTTTGTCATAAGAGAAATATGTCTCAAATATGGCAGATGAACACACTTTGGCAGAGCCAAAGTTAAAGGTCACACCATGATGCACACCTACACCCCCTAAACCAATGTCCCTACCAAGTGTCAACCTTCTACAACTTATAGAATCCAAGAAATAACCCAGACAAGATTTTAAAATTCCTGGTCACTATGACAAGGTCAAAGGTCAAATCAAGGTCACACCATGACCTTGACCTATAAAATCTTGTCTGGGCTATATCTCGGAAACCGTAAGGTGTAGGAAGTTGATACTTGGTAGGGACATTGGTTAGGGGATGCAGGTGTGCAACGTCATGGTCTGACCTTGATTTGACCTTTGACCTTGCTGTAGTGATCTTGACCTATAAAATCTTGTCCGGGCTATATCTCGGAAACCGTAAGGTGTAGGAAGTTGATACTTGGTAGGGACATTGGTTAGAGGATGCAGGTGTGTAACGTCATGTTGGTAGGGACATTGGTTTGGGGGTGTAGGTGTGCAACATCATGGTCTGATCTTGATTTGACCTTCCTGTAGTGACCTTGACCTATAAAATCTTGTTGCACCTTTAGGTCTGTCTTTTGATGCATATTATGCACTGTTAAAGTCATATTAGAATTCATCAAGAATTTTACTTTTACAACTTCCCATTGTAACAGATGGAATTTCATCAAGTGAGCCACAGATTTTGCTCCAACACCACACACAAGCATTCATTGAATGTATTACCAATTCTGTATGCATGGTAATATTCAAAACATCTAAACCACAATTCGGCCATGCCAGATGTACATACATTATCTTTCTCTTGGACATTATTTTCTCTATTTAAACATTGTTTGGACCTTTATATAACTGACAGTGCTCTGAAAGTATCCTAAACTTTGTACTGATACAGTACTTCTATATCTCATGGTGTTAAAAATATTTCCCTAGGCTGTGGGGTACGGGCATCTCTGATGCTATTTTTATAAATATTATGGACTTTTATTGTATAATAGAAATACTAGCTACAATGTGTGATTGTTTTTACAAATTTTAATGAACTTTTATTGTTTTATGAAGTACTTAAGGGCGATAATCGGGAAAATTCCTTATTTGTTGTCCAATTTTTATAATTTTTCACCATTATGTTCAGTTAATTAGCTGAATTCTGTCATACTAAGGATATTTTATGTTACTTCAACACATTTGTCACTATTTAGAAGTTTACATGTTTATTATCATCTACGAAACTTAACTGCAAGTTGTGAAACTTCTTGACAATAAAGTGACAGAACTTACATCCATTTTATTCCAGAAAATAACTATTTTCTGATCTTAAATGAATTAAAGATAACATAGAACCACAGTACAACATATATATCATTAATATATCAGGAAAGATTGATAGATTTCAAAGAAAATTACTGACAGTTATTTCTACCAGAAACCGAGACCAATGTTCAAAAGAAAGAAAATAACAATAAATCCATGATCAATAGATTTGGTAATGTAAATTTGTAAATGTACCAAGATGTAATTGCAGTCAGGATTTTCCATCCCATCAGAAGGGCAATAAAATTTTATTTTTTTTTTATAATTTAAATTATTAAATTTAATGACATCAAAACATCTGATCTTTTGTAATGTAACTATGTACTGTAAAACTTTTCCAAAAAAATTATGATACAGGAATACAGCAAACTTTTATTTTGGTAAAATTTCTTGATAAATCGACCCACTTCATTCAATCCACTTCATGCTAACCCATGTATTTGTAAATCCGTCACTGACGGCGTAACCCAGACACTTCGTATTTTTTATGGAAGGAATTTTGTCCCTGTATGACCCAAAAATCGATTCGACTCGATTAATCATCTCTGGACTTTTCCGATTAATCGATTCTGATTTTCAAGTCCGATTCCCACCACTAGTCCCTACCAAGTATCAACTTTCTACACCTTACAGTTTCCGAGATATAGCCCGGACAAGATTATAAGGTCAAGGTCACTACGGCAAAGTCAAATCAAGGTCAGACCATGACATTGCACACCTACACCACCTAACCAATGTCCCTACCAAGTATTAACTTCCTACACCTTCCGGTTTCTGAGATACAGACCAGCCAAACTTTTTCCAGCCGCCCGCCCATCTGGACAGTCGGACACCATGGGTGAAAACAATACCCCGACAGTGCTGAAGGGCTGTGGGGTAAAAACCATTGTGGTTATTTGACAAGTTTGAACTTGTCTTAGTCACCCTTTGTGAAATCCATTTAAGTTCAAGACTTCGCTAAGGCAAAAACTCAGGTTTAAGTCCCTGGCTAAATCTAAGACCCTTTCTGAACCCCCTCCCCCCTTGCTAGTTTGTAAACTTCTACACAAAGCACTGGATCTAAAAGCAGACACCTACTCATAGTGCAGTGTATATTGCCTCAATTAGCCAATAACTCTATATGTACTAGGTACTGACAGAGATTAATCATAAGAGTTCTATTGTCAAACAGGTACAGGTACATAGGGGGCCACATTCTTATTTTCGGTGATTGACTGTAATAGCATTCACAATTTTTGTTTGTTTGCAGTAGTTTTTACCCCACAGCCCTTAAGGGCTGTCGGGGTATTGTTTTCACCCATGGTGTCCGGATGGGCGAGCGGGCGGTCGTCCGGGCAGGTGGGTGGGCGGCGGGAAATAGTTTGTCCGGGCTGTATCTCAGAAACCGTAAGGTGTAGGAAGTTGATACTTGGTAGGGACATTGGTCAGGGGGTGTAGGTGTGCAACGTCATGGTCTGACCTTGATTTGACCTTTGACCTTGCCGTAGTGACCTTGAGTTTGAAAATCTTGTCGGGGCTATATCTCGGAAACTGTAAGGTGTAGGAAGTTGATACTTGATAGGGACATTGGTTAGGAGGTGTAGTTGTGCAACGTCATAGTCTGACCTTGATATGACCTTTGACCTTGCCGTAGTGACCTTGACCTATAAAATCTTGTCCGGGCTATATCTCGGAAACCGTAAGGTGTAGGAAGTTGATACTTGGTAGGGGTATTGGTTAGGGGGTGTAGTTGTGCAACGTCATGGTCTGACCTTGATTTGACCTTTGACCTTGATGTAGTGACCTTGACCTATAAAATGTTCTCCGGGCTATATCTCGGAAACTGTAAGGTGTGGGAAGTTGATATTTGGTAGGGACATTGGTTAGGGGGTGTAGGTATGCAACGACATGGTGTGACCTTGATTTGACCTTTGACCTTGCTTTAGTGACCTTGACCTATAAAATCTTATCCGGGCTATATCTCAGAAACCGTAAGGTGTAGGAAGTTGATATTTGGTAGGGACATTTGTTAGGGGGTGTAGGTGTGCAGCGTCATGGTCTGACCTTGATTTGACATTTGACCTTGCCGTAGTGACCTTGAGTTTGAAAATCTTGTCCGGGCTATATCTCAGAAACCGTAAGATGTAGGAAGTTGATACTTGGTAGGGGTATTGGTTAGGGGGTGTAGGTGTGCAACGTCATGGTCTGACCTTGATATGACCTTTGACCTTGCCGTAGTGACCTTGACCTATAAAATCTTGTCCGGGCTATATCTCGGAAACCGTAAGGTGTAGGAAGTTGATACTTGGTAGGGGTATTGGTTAGGGGGTGTAGTTGTGCAACGTCATAGTCTGACCTTGATTTGACCTTTGACCTTGATGTAGTGACCTTGACCTATAAAATGTTCTCCGGGCTATATCTCGGAAACTGTAAGGTGTGGGAAGTTGATATTTGGTAGGGACATTGGTTAGGGGGTGTAGGTATGCAACGACATGGTGTGACCTTGATTTGACCTTTGACCTTGCTTTAGTGACCTTGACCTATAAAATCTTATCCGGGCTATATCTCAGAAACCGTAAGGTGAAGGAAGTTGATATTTGGTAGGGACATTTGTTAGGGGGTGTAGGTGTGCAGCGTCATGGTCTGACCTTGATTTGACATTTGACCTTGCCGTAGTGACCTTGAGTTTGAAAATCTTGTCCGGGCTATATCTCAGAAACCGTAAGATGTAGGAAGTTGATACTTGGTAGGGGTATTGGTTAGGGGGTGTAGGTGTGCAACGTCATGGTCTGACCTTGATTTGACCGTTGACCTAGCCATAGTGACCTTGACCTATAAAATCTTGTCCGGGCTATATCTCGGAAACCGTAAGGTGTAGGAAGTTGATATTTGGTAGGGACATTGGTTAGGCTGTGTAGGTGTGCAACGTCATGGTCTGACCAGGATTTGACCTTTGACCTTGCCGTAGTGACCTTGACCTATAAAATCTTGTCCGGGCTATATCTCGGAAACCATAAGGTGTAGGAAGTTGATACTTGGTAGGGACATTGGTTAGGGGGTGTAGTTGTGCAACGTCATGGTGTGGCCTTGATTTGACCTTGTTGTAGTGACCTTGACCTATAAAATCTTGTCCGGGCTACATCTCAGAAACCGTAAGGTGTAGGAAGTTGATATTTGGTAGGGACATTGGTTAGGGGGTGTAGGTGTGCAGCATCATGGTGTGACCTTGATTTGACCTTGCCATAGTGACCTTGACCTATAAAATCTTGTCAGGGCTATATCTCGGAAACCGTAAGGTGTAGGAAGTTGATACTTGGTAGGGACATTGGTTAGGGGCTATAGGTGTGTATTATCATGGTGTGACCTTAATTTGACCTTTTACCTTGTCGTAGTGACCTTGACCTTTAAAATCTTCATGGACCTTTGGGTCTGTCTTTTGATGCAGATTAAGCAAAAGTCATATTAGAATTTATTAAGAATTTTACTTTCATAACTTCCCATTGTAAGAGATAGAATTTCATCAAGTGAGCCACAGATTTTGCTCCAACACCACAATAAGCATTCATTGAATGTATTACCACTTCTGTATGCATGGTAATATTCAAACCATCTAAACCATCAAAAGGTGCTTTGGTGAGCTCGTTAAGGACAACAGAAAGGTTCCACTTGGGTAAGTTTCTGGAACTTTTAGGACGATCCCTGTGAAAACTGGAGAGTAACCTATGAAGGTCTGCATTGTGTGCAATATGTTGGGCCGTTGGGCCCAAAGTGTCAACGATTGCAGTCCTGTAACCATCAATGGTCGAGGGGCGCCTGTTTAGGTCTTGGTACAGGTACATGAAGAAATCTGAGATTTGTTTCACAGATGGAGTGGAGAAATCCACCGAATTTTCTCTGCACCATTTTTCAAATAGGGCCCACTTTGACTTGTAGATGGTCCTTGTTGATGACCGCTGAGGGGCAGCAATTCTCTCTGCCACCTCCACAGAGAAGCCTTGTTCTTGGAGTTGTCCGCTCCTAGACACCAGGCGTGGAGGTTCAGGTGCTGGGGGTTGTTGTGGAACACCAGCTTGTGGGACTGTTTGAGTAGGGTTGTTGACACTGGGAGTTGCAGTGGGATCTCTGTTGAGAGCTGCACTAGGTCCCAAAACCAGGGCATCCCTGGCCAGCCTGGGGCTATTACGATGATCAGGCACTGGCATTGCCTGATCTTTTGGATCACCTTGTGAAGGAGAGCCGTAGGAGGGTACGCATATGCTGTGAGGTTGGTCCAGTTTATGTTCAGAGCATCTATGTCCCAGGCCCTTGGGTCTGGGATAGGAGACACGTATAGAGGGAGTTTGTGGTTCAGGTGAGTGGCAAATAAGTCTACATGAGGTGTGAACCACTTCTGGCAGATCTGTTTGAAGACCTGTGGGTGCAGAGACCATTCGGTTGACTGCACTTGGTTGGACCTGGATAGCAGGTCGGCCATCACATTCAGGCACCCTGGAATGTGCCTGGCTTTCAATGTTATGTGATAGTGATGGCACCAGGTCATGATCTTCCACAGGAGAGCACACATCTCTGCCGAGTGTGTTCCTCCTTGTTTGTTGATGTAGGCTACCACTGTTGAGTTGTCCGTCGCAACCAACACTGTTTGATTCTGGCACTGGTCCTTGAAGTCTCGAAGGGCCAGAGAGACCGCCTTCAATTCTAGGACATTTATGTGAAGCCTTTTTTCCCGATCTGACCACAGACCCTTTGTAGAATTTTGGTCTAAGTGAGCGCCCCAACCTTCGTTTGAGGCGTCGGTAAAGAGTTGGATACTGTGGTCTTTGGGATGAAGGTCTGCACCTTTCATCACATTGGAGGGATTTTGCCACCAATCTAGGTGGGCTGCAATGGCTTCTGTCCAGGGAAGGAGGTTGTCCAGCGACTGAGGATATCTCCAGTGCTCCTTGAGGTGAAACTGAAAGGGCCTCATGTGAAGGCGTCCCTCCGGGACCATTTTCTCCGTTGAGGCTAGCAACCTAATTAGAGACATCAAACATCTTGCAGTCAAAACACGTTTTGACTTGAGTTGTAGGATCAAATCCTGAAGTTTGAGCCATCTCTCTTGAGTGGGTTTTACAAGGGCTGAATCTAGGTGGTATTCGTAGCCCACGAACGAGAACACCTGTGTAGGTTTCAGTTCTGATTTTTCCTGATTTATTATCCACCCCAAGGACTGAGTCAGTTCTACTACTGCCTGAGTGTTCACTTGGGCTTCCTCCTGAGACTGGGACCTGATCAGCCAGTCGTCCAGGTATTGGTGAATTCTGAGTCCTCTTGAGAGGGCCATTAGTTTCACCTCCTTTACGATCATGGTAAAGACCTGGGGGGCTGTGGCTAGTCCGAACGGGAGGGAGGTGAACTGGAACACCTGAGCCTTGTAGCAAAACCTTAGGTATTTCCTTGAGCTTGGGTGGATGGGGATATGCAGGTAGGCGTCTGACAGGTCTATCGACGCTACCCACTCCCCTGGAATCAGGGAGGTCCTGATGGACTCTGGAGTTTCCATTTTGAACTTTTCTACGTGTAGAAAAGTGTTGAGCCTGCTTAAGTCTATGACTGGCCTCCACCTTTGGTGAGGCTTGGGTACTAGGAACAGGCGACTGTAAAACCCGAGAGATTTTACATTGTCTACCCTTTCGATAGCGTTCTTTGACAGGAGAGACTGGATACAAGTAGCCAAGGCTTGGTCTTTTTGTTGGGCCTTGTACTCTGACAGAATCAGAGGAAATCTGATCAAGTTTGGCTTTGAACGGAATGGCAGAACGTAGCCATTGGTGATATTGTTTAACACGTTTTGAGCCAGTCTCTCCTGAAAGAACGGAGGCGACCTCCTACTGGTGGACTGAGTGAGGCTTTGGAGGAGTCATTGGGGAGGGGCGTTTCCACGCCCCCTTCCTCTATTGGATTTTCCTCTTCCCGAGGGGAAGGACTGGTTACTGCTTTGAGAGGTATTGCCCCCATAGGGGCGTTTCCTGTAGGAGCCTCTTTTCTTGTGGGGACCACGAAAGGGCTTATTCTGGTAGGGTGCAAAACCCTAAGAATCTTTTGAGGTGCCTTTTTTGAGAAGGAAGTCCTCACCTTCCTTCACTAATTGAGACTCGAACAAGGAAGGGCCCCAAAAGGACGAGTTCCTGAGTTCTTGACGTCTCGTTTCTCCTAATTGTGGATGTAATAGAGTCATTTCGGCTTCGCGCCTGAGCAAGCCGGTATTAGCCATAGAGTATAATTCCCTCTGCAAAATATGGGCTAGAGATTTGCTGAGACAAGTGAGGGCCCTGTGTTGAACAAGTACTGTCTTGTTCCAAAAATCTAAGTAGTCAGCTACTTCCTCATATCCGCGCTTTGCCGCTTTCTCAGGATTGGCACCTTTCTGAATCTGAGACTTTATCTTCTTGACCGTAGACTTGATGCTATGTTGGCATTTTTCCAATGAAGTATTGCAAGAAGAGGAGGTTTTGGCAAATGCAGCGGTGAAGTTGAGGGTAGAGATGTTTTGTCTAGCCTGAAGTTCTAGCTCCTTGAGAACTGACAGGGGAACTCTGGCTACTGGGGGCCCAGAAGGTCTAGGAGTAATACAGATCTTAGCAAAGTCCGTATTCAACTCCTGAATTTTGTCCTGAAAAGTTGGTTGTCCCACCTTGTACCACTTTGAAGTTGAGGGAGGAGGCCTGACATATTTTCCCTCAGATAAGTTGGCAGCCTTAAAGTCATGTTGGAATTTATCAAAGGCGTCCTTGATAACTGAGCTAAGTGGAAGAATAGAGGAGGGACCTCTAGGTCTGAGCTCTTGACGGCCTTTTTCATCATCCAGACCCAACACTGAGGTGGACGACCTGGGCATAGATTCCCTGGGGTCAGGGAGAGACAAAATACGCCTGAAGGTGTCCACTTCTTCAGAGTATTGTGAGGGCATGTCAGACAAAGCTACTTCCCTATAATAAGGGGGGTCTGGATCATGTTGTGGGAGGTCTTGATCAGAAGCTACTCCTGAGGGCTGAGCCCTAGGGGGCTTAGAAGACCTGTGTCTGGTTTCAGGGGAGTGCTCCTCCTCTGAGGTAAATGACACGTATCTAGATCTTGATTTATGTTTGCTCTTGTCAGAGTGTTTTTTGGATCTAGAAGAAGGGATCCGAGGTTCATCGGAATCCTCATTTAGTTGGTCCGAGGCAGAGCTTGGGTCAACTGGCTCCCTATGGCTTTGCTTTTTGTGAGAGTACGAGACCTCTTCGGGATGACCTTCAGAGGGGGCAACGTACTGATCCGAGGAAGGTTGAGTAGATACTAAACGCGGAGGAAGTGCTGGACCGAAGTCCACATCCATATCCTCGCTTGGGATGTTAGTACCAGATCTCGGAGGGGGCAAATCCAGAGGGGCAGCAGTACTACTGGACAAGCCAGGTTTTGAAGCAAGAAGAGAGGACTCTACCTCGACTTTCTGTTTTGCAGCCAACTCCTCTCGGAGTGACTGAAAAGCTTCCAACATGGATGCCTGGAAGGTACCCATTTGCTGCTGTAAATGTATATTTAAGGAATCACCGAGTGATTTCTCTAGGTTTTTCTGGATTTTATTTTGCAAAGCCGTACCAGGGGACCTGGTGGGTGGAATAGTCTTGGCTGGCGTTTTCAAGGACAGGGAACTGAAGGCAAGAGGTTGTGGACGGGGGGGGTGAGGTAAAAAGGCTATCAGCAGCACACTCGAGGTCTGCATTGGACCCAGTGAAGGAGTCCCCGTCGCCTTCACCCAAAAGATCTAGTTCATCTTTGGAACTAGTTGTCGCTTTCTGCTTTTTCAAATGCCGTTTCCGGTTTTAGATTTTCTGTAGTTGCTCATCTGTGAAAGACGTGCAAATTTCACAAGGGGTTTCAAAGGTGACACAGGGGTCATCTCCCTTGCCAGCCTCCCTACAGGTAGGGCAGAAATTATGTGTATCAAAACTAAAGCAGAAATGGCGGCATTTCTGTGCTCTCGGTTTGTCTTTATTTGCTTGATGTGACGACATTTTATACGCAATAAAAGACGTACAATGTACTTGCCTGAACCGAGGAAAACTCAAAACACGCGACAGAAATCAAAATACTTATCCTGTGAAAATTAAAATTTTACAGAATGATCTATGATATATATTACAAGAAATATGCAAATATTAGCCTCCAACAATAAGTAAAGTCTGAGAAATAAATGAAAATGTCTGTATATTTACAAACTGCTACCAGTCAATCGTGGCCAACGAGAAAGTAGGACGATTGGTCAGAAGTTATCACGTGACGACAACTACCAGTATATCCGGTGGCTAACAAGAACGATCTTTTTTTCTAAGACGTTGGCCCCGGGTGTGGCAACCCGAGATCAGCATTAAGTCCCACATGGTAAGCTATTGTAGCGTAATAAAAGCTGTCATCTTGTTATTAAATTATCTTGCTTGAATACTTCATCTTTATACGCATTATCTTTCTTTTAAACATTATTTCTCCATTTAAACATTGTTTGGACCTTTATATAACTGACAGTGCTCTGAAAGTATCCTGAAGTTTGTACTGGTACAGTACTTCTATATCTCATGGTGTTGAAAATATTTCCCTAGGCTGTGGGGTACGGGCATCTCTGATGCTATTTTTCTTACTGTTTTACTCATTTCACTTCATTTTTATTCATCTTTATTGAAAATAATTTGGTCACTTGAACAAGTTTAAATGACTTACCAATAATTGTCAGTAAAGCCCAGGTGCGAGTTATAGCCGTTATGTACCTCCAAAAACAAGATCTGTTGTCCCCCGTAGTAGTGGAGTCTTGAGAAGTTTCAGCAGGCATGACTGCAACAGATAAAGAATTGCTTTATAATTATTTAGTCATATGTAATGTATGTAACTGAATATACTTATTACAAAAATATTTCTTCTGTGATTCCATATCCCATTTATAAACTAAAGTGCAACCAATTTAAATCACAGAAATGACATGACAAACTGTTCATATAAATCTTATTTATAGACTTGAAAATGTTTATTAAATTCTATAAAATATTTATTTTCGTTGTTTGTGTGAAAGGTTAACAGGGTCAGTGATCAGGCAAAATATAAGGATTTGCCTAAAACTGCATCATTTTGAAAAGCATGGAATACAAAGACAAATTTCTGAGTTTCTGCTATATAAATCTGAAAAAAATGACATCACATTTTACCTCCAAATGCAAAACAAGGAGTATCTATACAACTTGAAATCTATCACTGTCATCCCAGAATAAAGACTACAAACACAGATATTTTCTTGAAGACTTCTAAACGATTTGCTGATTTTGAACTTGATACCACTTTAAAAGTATTGTGTATATACAATATTAATGTGATAATAATTCTATCAAAACTAACACCAATATATCAATCTAATTTTTATGACAACAGCAACAAAACTTTCAAAATAGAGTGACCTGGCAAAAATACAAGACTCAATGGTAACTGTATTTTTTTTTGCATATTAATTTTATACTTAGTGCAATATCTCCTTGTACTACAGCATTCAAAGCAATATTGGAATTATTCTGACTCTGCAAGAACAGCCTTAGTCTTTCAGTGACTGACACTCACCTAACTGAAAGACTGAGACTCAAGGATGACCATTTTAATTTACCAATGTCCCTGAGGTTCTTTAACCTGCAACTGGGGACAGCACCCAATGACAGAGGACCGCCATTTAAGGTGGTCATCAGAACCACTATGTATCGCCTGTACCTGGGTTTGAACACAGGTACTCTGTGTTCCTAGGTGAGTGTGTTACCCACTAGGCAACAATGGCCGATTTAAGCACTATAGGTGAATTTGCTATCTTGAACATAGGTTTTCAATAGAACAGATTCAATGCCTGTATGGGCTTTATTACCAGTAATATATTACATTAAAACATCATAGCTGAGCCAATGCAATAGTGTTACAAGTCGTATATTTCCTTTAAGCTGAAGTAGAGAAGGGATCATACATTGGTAGTTCAATGCTGAACAATATCATCTTGGATTTCATCACTGACACTAAAAGTGACAGTTTTAATATTTTCAATAATTCATACAAGTTTTTTAAAGTGAATTTTTTAGTAAAGTTTCATGGTTTCGAAAACAACTCAACAATAATCATATGAAATGCCTTTTGTATGATAGTTTTTTGGCTAAATAATGTTTTTTTTTCAGAAAACGTTATTTAAAGGTTGAACAACAGTGAACTTGTATTTCAATCAGAACAAAGTCAAATAAATTCCAGATTCCAAGAAATCATTTCCAAAACATTTTCATTTAATTATCCATATACATGTTTTCAGTTGCAATTACCTGGAATACCCTTTCAACTGCCTCAACTTGTGTATTTTACTTCCAAGCATGCACTTATGTTTACCCACACAAATGTTAAGCGGATGCACAGTAAATCTTGTGGAAGAAATCACATACAGAGACACCAACAAATGTAATAATATTTCCACTCTGGTCTTCCAGTAACTGATCAAGTCTAAGTTATTCTGTACATGAACTGTCACCAGAAAGATCAATTTCTACATACAAATATTTAAATTTTTTTCAGATATTACTATTTTTCACAAAAATACTACATGCATTAAGTACATATTTGGCCATGTACAGCATATCCTTCGAAAGAGAGTTTGATATGTTATCTTTCACACACTCATCGGATAGGAATTGCCCAGATCTCCAGGTAAAACCAACAAATATGTTATTGAATAAATCATCAATTGATAGTACATGTATTTCCAAAACTCTATTGTCATACATTCATAGTATCAATTAACTTAGTGGTATAAAGAACTTGAATTCTGAACTCACAAAAAGACATGTATCATGATTCTATCAAAGAATACAAAATCTCCTAGGACATAATACTAAGTAATAATATGAATATGGTACTTTTTGGATTTCTTAATATTATTACTACACTCAAGAACTCGGGATCTAAGAATGACAAATCGACAAATATGTTTATATTTATAAAGGATAACCACCTGGTTATCTGTCAGAAGAAAAGGCTGAATACAGACATTTCATAAACAATTATAGTGATTTTTACAAATGTTTTACAAAGATTACTGATTTGGCCTTAAGCCTGTCCCTCTGCATTAAGGTTGAAAATGAAAAATTGGTTTATCTGGTTTTATTACATTCTTGGAACATAAATCCAACACCAATACTAAGTTTTTGTAGCTGGCTGTTCAGTTTTCTAGTAGATGTAATCTTTTTCATCACTTTTCCTCAATATTTCTGTTAAATATTATCAAATGTTATAAAAGGCCAATTAGGTCATGAAAAACCAAAAAATTTGGGGGTAAGACAAGATCCCATAAAAAATAGGTGGAATTAAAAGCTTTTTTGTGTGTGTATTGCATTGTTTTTTGTATCTTTTTTTTTTTTTTTTGTTGTTGAATAAATTTCAGTAGTAAAAGTTTTCCATCAAAGAGGGTTTTTTTTCAAAGTTACAATCAAAGAAACTGTTTCTATTGATCTTAGTAATCACAGGACCTGAGTTTCTATTAATCTTAGTAATCACAGGACCTGAGTAGTTAGTTGCGAGTATCTACTCAGTTACAATCAAAGAAACTAATTCTATTGATCTCACTAATCATAACACATGAGTTGTTACTGCTGAGACTCTACTCAGTTACAATCAAAGAAACTGTTTCTACTGATCTTAGTAATCACAGGGCCTGAGTAGTTAGTTGTGAATATCTACTCAATTGCAATTGATACTCCAGTAGGTGTATAAAATGGGGCCAATCCATCATGATAGTCAGTTATTTGTTAATTGTCAAAAGTATAATCATATGGAGATCATCAAAAATATAAGAGGAGGTCAAAAACTTTGTCTTGATGTGTATATGTACACGCAAAAAAATTACCAGGAAAACGTATATTCACTGGGAATGTTCTCAAAGAAAATCTTTCAGTTGTAAAGGATCTGTTACTACTGATATCACAATAGAGAATGTGATGAATTCAACAAGTCACAACCATGCAGATGATGACTTAAAGGTTCAAGCTTCAAAGGTGAAGGCTACCATGAAGGACCATGCCACTGCAACAAGAGGGAAGCCATCACAAATCTTAGCTGACACTGCTGTAGCTGTACCTGTTGAAGTGAGAGCTGCCTTTGGTGACACAGAATCTGTGAAATGTACCATACGAAGGTATAAAAGAGGAGCACTCCCCAAGGAACCAGCCTCTCTCCGTGAAATGGGCGTAGATGATTCTTGGGGCCAATTTGAAGGGCAAGACTTTCTCCTTCATGACAGTGGGCAAGAAGCAGCTAACAGAGTTCTAGTCTTTGGCACTGCAGAGGGATTACGCCACTTAGGACGAAGTTCACAGTGGTTCATGGATGGGACCTTTGCATCTGCACCCATATTGTTTAAGCAGCTCTATGTCATCCGGGCTCCACTGGGTGAAACCACGGTTGCATGTGTGTATGCTTTTTGCCAGGTAAATCCCAGTGCATCTATGAAGAACTTTTCAGTGCTATTGCCAACAAAAGTCAAGAGCTGGGATTTGATCTTGATCCCAAAATTATTGTATCCACCGGAAGCATCCGGTGGATACTTTGGTTTAGCGTCCGCTACGCCGCCGCCGCGCGTAGAGAGATTTTCGGCGTTAACGCTCTAAGAGGAAAACAACAGCAGCTAGGTTCACCAAATTTGCAGGATATCTTCATTGGGGGGTAAGCTTCTCTGGGAAGGAAAATAGCCTCATTCTGAAAAACAAGATGGCCGCCACGGGCATTTCTTTAAAAATAATCTACATTTTTCTACTGGCTCTTCCTCATAGGTAGAAGGTTGAATCTCTTCATAGGTGATATGTATGACAGATATACATGTCCTCTATAACCTTGCACACATTTGACCTTGAAGCTCCTAATTCAAGGTCATCCACGGAGTGCCGAAGTAACCCACATAGCGGACTTTAAAAGTGCCTATATCTCCCTTATTATTGGTCCTAGAGGTTTGCAATGTGAAGCCAACCTATAGGAAATCATGTGCTGCGAATCTTCTGATGTGGTCAGATTTGACCTTGGACCCCTCCTTCAAGGTCAAACGAGGATAGCCAAACTTATAAGTGCTTATAACTCGCTTGTTATCAATCCTAGACGTTTGGGATGGTAAACCAACATATATGAAATCATGGGCTGGGAATCTTCTGGAGTGGTCGGATTTGACCTTGGGCCCCTCCTTCAAGGTCAAACGATGACAGCCAAACTTAAAAGTGCTTATAACTCGCTTATTATTGGTCCTAGAGGTTTGGGATGGTAAACCAACGTATAGGAAATCATGGGCTGGGAATCTTCTGGTGTGGTCGGATTTGACCTTGGGCCCCTCCTTCAAGGTCAAACGATGGCAGCCAAACTTAAAAGTGCTTATAACTCGCTTATTATTGGTCGTAGAGGTTTGGGATGGTAAACCAGCATATAGAAAATCATGGGCTGGGAATCTTCTGGTGTGGTCGGATTTGACCTTGGGCCCCTCCTTCAAGGTCAAATGAGGATAGCCAAAGGTAAAAGTGCCTATAACTCGCTTATTATTGGTCCTAGAGGTTTGGGATGGTAAACCAACATATAGGAAATCATGGGCTGGGAATCTTCTGGTGTGGTCGGATTTGACCTTGGACTCCTCATTCAAGGTCAAACGAGGACAGCCAAACTTAAAAGTGCTTATAACTCGCTTATTATTGGTCCTAGAGGTTTGGGATGGTAACCAACATATAGGAAATCATGGGCTGGGAATCTTCTGGTGTGGTCGGATTTGACCTTGGGCCCCTCCTTCAAGGTCAAACGAGGATAACCAAAGGTAAAAGTGCCTATAACTTGCTTATTATTGGTCCTAGAGGTTTGGGATGGTAAACCAATATATAGAAAATCATGGGCTGGAAATCTTGTGGTGAGGTCAGATTTGACCTTGGGCCCCTCATTCAAGGTCAAACAAGGGCAGCCAAACTTAAAAGTGCTTATAACTCACTTATTATTGGTCCTAGAGGTTTGGGATGGTAAACCAGCATATAGAAAATCATGGGCTGGGAATCTTCTGGTGTGGTCGGATTTGACCTTGGGCCCCTCCTTCAAGGTCAAACCAGAGGATCGCTCGCAAACAAAAAAGATAATGTTTTTGCTATGCAAAAACAAAGCGTCCCGAAAAGGATATAAAGGTGAGTGCTAAAGTATTAAGAAAATGCTTCGTTTCTAGCCTTATACTGTTGTGGCAACCAAAGTCAGCGCAGTCTGCTCTATCTAGCACGGTTTTCAAGATATAAGCATTTTTGTGTTTTGCAAAAAATAAAAAAATTAAAAATGTCCGCTATATTTGGCGAGACAAAATTATTTTGAAAATTGGCATGGCTACTCTGCAGAGATACCCAGCAGGTCCAAAATTTTGTTGAGTTCGCTCCATATAGCACGGTTTTCGAGATATAAGCATTTTTGTGTTTTGCAAAAACTTTGAAAATTCAAAATGGCCACCATTTTTGTCAAGACCACTGCCGCGGTGTGTATCTCCCGCCGAGCATTAAAGCAGAAGAAATAGCTTTTCCAAGATATTCACAATTTTTCATTTTCGTGTGTGAAAGCTCTTCCAAAAGTAGGTGAATGAGTTATTTGAGAAAAATTGGCTATCTGCAATACTATTAAGAGATAATTCACATTTACTTATTTTGAGCAGGTGAATAATTATCTATGGGTCTGAAACTTCACCAAGTGAAAGCTCTCCCTAAAGTAGGTGAATGAGTTATTTGAGAAAAATTGGCTATCTGCAATACTTTTAGAGATAATTCGCATTTACTCATTTTGAGTAGGTGAGTAATTAGCTATGGGTCTGAAACTTCACCATGTGAAAGCTCTCCCACAAGTAGATGAATGAGTATTTGATAAAAATTGGGTATCCGCAATACTTTTACAGATAATTAGCATTTAGTCATTTTGAGTAGGTGAATAAATAGCTATGGGTCTGAAACTTCAGAGTGAAAGCTCTCCCAAAAGTAGGTGAATGAGTTATTTGGGAAAAATTGGCTATCTGCAATACTTTTAGAGATAATTCACATTTACTCATTTTGAGTAGGTGAATAATTAGCTATGGGTCTGAAACTTCACCAAGTGAAAGCTCTGCCAAAAGTAGGTGAATGAGTTATTTGAGAAAAATTGGCTATCTGCAATACTTTTAGAGATAATTCGCATTTACTCATTTTGAGTAGGTGAGTAATTAGCTATGGGTCTGAAACTTCACCAAGTGAAAGCTCTCCCAAAAGTAGGTGAATGAGTTATTTGAGAAAAATTGGCTATCTGCAATACTTTTAGAGATAATTCGCATTTACTCATTTTGAGTAGGTGAGTAATTAGCTATGGGTCTGAAACTTCACCATGTAAAGCTCTCCCAAAAGTAGGTGAATGATTAATTTGAGAAAAATTGGCTATCTGCAATACTTTTAGAGATAATTCGCATTTACTCATTTTGAGTAGGTGAGTAATTAGCTATGGGTCTGAAACTTCACCAAGTGAAAGCTCTCCCAAAAGTAGGTGAATGAGTTGAGAAAAATTGGCTATCTGCAATACTTTTAGAGATAATTCGCATTTACTCATTTTGAGTAGGTGAGTAATTAGCTATGGGTCTGAAACTTCACCAAGTGAAAGCTCTCCCAAAAGTAGGTGAATGATTAATTTGAGAAAAATTGGCTATCTGCAATACTTTTAGAGATAATTCGCATTTACTCATTTTGAGTAGGTGAGTAATTAGCTATGGGTCTGAAACTTCACAGAGTGAAAGCTCTCCCAAAAGTAGGTGAATGAGTTATTTGAGAAAAATTGGCTATCTGCAATACTTTTAGAGATAATTCGCATTTACTCATTTTGAGTAGGTGAGTAATTAGCTATGGGTCTGAAACTTCACCAAGTGAAAGCTCTCCCAAAAGTAGGTGAATGAGTTGAGAAAAATTGGCTATCTGCAATACTTTTAGAGATAATTCGCATTTACTCATTTTGAGTAGGTGAGTAATTAGCTATGGGTCTGAAACTTCACCAAGTGAAAGCTCTCCCAAAAGTAGGTGAATGATTAATTTGAGAAAAATTGGCTATCTGCAATACTTTTAGAGATAATTCGCATTTACTCATTTTGAGTAGGTGAGTAATTAGCTATGGGTCTGAAACTTCACCATGTGAAATTAGCTATGGGTCTGAAACTTCACCAAGTGAAAGCTCTCCCAAAAGTAGGTGAATGAGTTATTTGAGAAAAATTGGCCATCTGCAATACTTTTAGAGGTAATTCGCATTTACTCTTTTTGAGTAGGTGAGCAATTAGCTATGGGTCGATACTTCACCAAGTGAAAGTTCTTTGGGATAGCTGCTCTGCAGAGATACCCTGAAGATAAAAAATTTCGTCGAAATCGCTCTATGTAGCACGTTTTTCGAAATATTAGCATTTTTGTGTTTTGCAATTTTTGCGCAAAAATTCAAAATGGCCGCCATTTTTGGCAAGATAAAATTTTTTTGAAAATTGGCATGGGTACTCTGCAGAGCTACCCTGTGGGTCAAAAATTTCGTCGAAATCGCTCTATCTAGCACGGTTTTCGAGATATAAGCATTTTTGTGTTTTGCAATTTTGTGAAAAATTCGAAAATTCAAAATGGCCGCCATTTTTTGCAAGAAATTTTTTGTTTGAAAATTGGCATGGCTACTCTGCAGAGATAGCCTGCGGGTCAAAAATTTCGTCGAAATCGCTCTATCTAGCAGGGTTTTCGAGATATAAGCATTTTTATGTTTTGCAATTTTAGCGAAAAATTCGAAAATTCAAAATGGCCGCCATTTTTGGCGAGACAAAATTTTTTTGAAAATTGGCATGGCTACTCTACAGATATACCCTATGGGTCAAAAATTTCGTCGAAATCGCTCTATCTTGCAGGGTTTTCGAGATATAAGCATTTTTATATTTTGCAATTTTTGCGAAAAATTCGAAAATTCAAAATGGCCGCCATTTTTGGCGAGACAAAAATTTTTTCAAAACTGGGATAACTACTCTGCAGTGATACCCTGCGGGTCAAAAATCTCGTCGAAATCGCTCTATCTAGCACGGTTTTCGAGATATAAGCATTTTTGTGTTTTGCAATTTTTGCGAAAATTTCGAAAATTCAAAATGGCCGCCATTTTTGGCGAGACAAAAATTTTTTGAAAATTGGGAAAAGTACTCCGCAGAGATATCCTGCGGGTCAAAAATTTTGTCGAAATTCCTCTATCTAGCACGGTTTTCGAGATATAAGCATTTTTGTGTTTTCCTTATTTGGAAAATTCGTAATGATTAATTAATCATTAATTACTCGGCCATTTCTTGACCAATCAATGCCAAAATCTAATGATTTCCAGATTTTAATAGAATGAATGTATTTGCCAAGTTTCAGGTGAATTGATAAAATTCCTTTCAAGTTATCATCCGGACAAGCTTCCCCATCGAAAAAAGACATTTTTGGTCATATGACCTCTCTGATTGGTTGAAATGTCACTGCAGCATATTCAAAAAAATTCCCCAAGGCTACTGCCTAAACCTGCCAAATTTGAAAAGAATCCGCCTAACAGTTACAGAGTTATAAGGAAAACAAAATGCGGAGCCGGCGGAGCCGCCGGAGCCTGAAGCTCTCCCATACACAAACGAGCGTCCCTTGCGGGACGCTTAATGAGGATAGCCAAAGGTAAAAGTGCCTATAACTCACTTATTATTGGTCCTAGAGGTTTGGGATGGTAAACCAACATGTAGGAAATCATGGGCTGGGAATCTTCTGGTGTGGTCGGATTTGACCTTGGACCCCTCATTCAAGGTCAAACGAGGACAGCCAAACTTAAAAGTGCTTATAACTCGCTTATTATTGGTCCTAGAGGTTTGGGATGGTAAACCAACGTATAGGAAATCATGGGCTGGGAATCTTCTGGTGTGGTCGGATTTGACCTTGGGCCCCTCCTTCAAGGTCAAACGATGGCAGCCAAACTTAAAAGTGCTTATAACTCGCTTATTATTGGTCCTAGAGGTTTGGGATGGTAAACCAGAATATAGAAAATCATGGGCTGGGAATCTTCTGGTGTGGTCGGATTTGACCTTGGGCCCCTCCTTCAAGGTCAAATGAGGATAGATAAGGTAAAAGTGCCTATAACTCGCTTATTATTGGTCCTAGAGGTTTGGGATGGTAAACCAACATATAGGAAATCATGGGCTGGGAATCTTTTGGTGTGGTCAGATTTGACCTTGGACCCCTCATTCAAGGTCAAACGAGGACAGCCAAACTTAAAAGTGCTTATAACTCGCTTATTATTGGTCCTAGAGGTTTGGGATGGTAAACCAACGTATAGGAAATCATGGGCTGGGAATCTTCTGGTGTGGTCGGATTTGACCTTGGGCCCCTCCTTCAAGGTCAAACGAGGATAACCAAAGGTAAAAGTGCCTATAACTCGCTTATTATTGGTCCTAGAGGTTTGGGATGGTAAACCAACATATAGGAAATCATGGGCTGAGAATCTTCTGGTGTGGTCGGATTTGACCTTGGACCCCTCATTCAAGGTCAAACAAGGACAGCCAAACTTAAAAGTGCTTATAACTCGCTTATTATTGGTCCTAGAGGTTTGGGATGGTAAACCAACGTATAGGAAATCATGGCCTGGGAATCTTCTGGTGTGATCGGATTTGACCTTGGGCCCCTCCTTCAAGGTCAAACGAGGATAACCAAAGGTAAAAGTGCCTCTCGCTTATTATTGGTCCTAGAGGTTTGGGATGGTAAACCAATATATAGAAAATCATGGGCTGGAAATCTTGAGGTGAGGTCCGATTTGACCTTGGGCCCCTCATTCAAGGTCAAACGAGGGCAGCCAAACTTAAAAGTGCTTATAACTCGCCTATTATTGGTCCTAGAGGTTTGGGATGGTAAACCAACATATAGAAAATCATGGGCTGGGAATCTTCTGGTGTGGTCGGATTTCACCTTGGGCCCCTCCTTCAAGGTCAAACGAGAATAGCCAAAGGTAAAAGTGCCTATAACTTGCTTATTATTGGTCGTAGAGGTTTGGGATGGTAAACCAACCTATAGAAAATCATGGGCTGGGAATCTTCTGGTGTAGTCGGATTTGACCGTGGGCCCCTCCTTCAAGGTCAAACGAGGACAGCCAAACTTAAAAGTGCTTATAACTCGCTTATTATTGGTCCTAGAGGTTTGGGATGGTAAACCAGCATATAGAAAATCATGGGCTGGGAATCTTCTGGTGTGGTTGAATTTGATCTTGGGCCCCTCCTTCAAGGTCAGACGAGAATAGCCAAAGGTAAAAGTGCCTATAACTCGCTTATTATTGGTCATAGAGGTTTGGGATGGTAAACCAACATATAGGAAATCATGGGCTGGGAATCTTCTGGTGTGGTCGGATTTGACCTTGGGCCCCTCCTTCAAGGTCAAATGAGGACAGCCAAACTTAAAAGTCCTTATAACTCACTTATTATTGGTCCTACATGTTTGGGATGGTAAACCAACATATAGGAAATCATGCACTGGGAATCTTCTGGTGTGGTCGGATTTGACCTTGGGCCCCTCCTTCAAGGTCAAATGAGGACAGCCAAACCTAAAAGTGCTTATAACTGGCTTATTATTGGTCCTAGAGGTTTGGGATGGTAAACCAACCTATAGGAAATCATGGGCTGGGAATCTTCTGGCATGATCAGATTTGACCTTTTGACCCTCCTTCAAGGTCAAACCGGGATAGCCAAAGGTAAAAGTGCCTGTAACTCACTTATTATTGGTCCTAGAGGTTTGGGATGGTAAACCAACATATAGGAGATCCTCTGTTGGGAATCTTCTTGTGTGGTCGGATTTGACCTTGGGCCCCTCATTCAAGGTCAAATGAGGGCAGCCAAACTTAAAAGTGCTTATAACTCGCTTATTATTGGTCCTAGAGGTTTGGGATGGTAAACCAACATATAGGAAATCATGTGCTGGGAATCTTCTGGTGTGGTCGGATTTGACCTTGGGCCCCTCCTTCAAGGTCAAATGAGGATAGCCAAACTTAAAACTGCTTATAACTCGCTTATTATTGGTCCTAGAGGTTTTGGTGCATTGTCTTTACGGTGGATACAATTTGCATCAGTTCTCCGATGCGCTAGGTCTAGTTAACATTGACTTTGAATTGGCTGTAATAAAAGCAGCCACGGCAATTTTTGGTGAATCTGTACAAATTTAAGGATGTTTTTACCACCTTACACAAACTACTTGGAGGAAGATACAAGACCTAGGACTAGCTCAGGATTATAAGGACAATGATGATATCAAGTTGTTTTGTGGGATGATTGATTGGCTGGCATTTCTCCCTTGTGATCAAGTGCTGGAAGGAATAGAGTACCTACAATCAGTTTGCCCAGAGGAACTTGTGGACTTATTAACATACTTCAATACAAATTATGTGTCAGGTACCAGCGGCCATTGGAGATGACCGGGTTCTACTGAGGATGAGGAAAGTCCCACCCTTGTTTAGTGTGGACATCTGGAATGTTTATGATATTACATTGAAAGGTGGCCACCGCACAAATAACAGTTGTGGGGCTTGGAACCATGGTTTTCATCAGATGATAGGACATGACCACCCCTCCATTTGGGGAGCCATTGAACCTCTGAAAAAAGATCAGGCACATGTAGCTACACAGCTGTTGCAGGCAGCTAGGGGTCAACCTCCAAAGAAAAGGGGGAGACGTGCTACAGTGGACCTTCAGAACAGACTTCAACAGTTATCCCATGAGTTTAGTGAAGGTGAAAAGACAATTGAAGAATTTTTGAAAGGTGTAGGCCATAATATTAGATTCCATTTTTTTTTTAAATTTTAAACGTCCGTTCTTGAAAATGGCCTGGCCGAAACATCCGTGGCCGGAATGTCCTAGGCCGAAACGTCTGTGGCCGATACGTCCTACATTCTTATTATATATGGTCACTAGACCAGAAGTTTACTTTGTAAAGTGGTATCCACAGGAAAATAGCCTAAAATATAAAGTGTCCCTACCACCCAAAAAGCTCAAAATGGCTCTAACTGTGACGGTTTTAGAGAATAAATACCATTTTCAATTTCTGCCAAAATTTGATCAAGTTTCAATACAAGCAATCAGTGCCGGTGAACAGGCTCTGTGTCAGCTGACTGTGTGTTTTGAGTTTCAGAGTAGTAGAGAAAGAAGAAAAGGACACAAAAGATGTGACTGGCAAATGGTATTCAGAAGTACCAAGTTAACTGTTAAGGAGTAAAATGCAGGTGGAAAATATCTTTAAGCAAAATACTGTAAATGCCATAGTTTACAAGTTACCATAGTTACAACTGATTTACTCAACAGTGAGAACCTCAAACTAGCTATAGCTCAGCTATGAAATGAGTTAAAGGGTTGCAATTTTACTATGGTATAGCGGACCTAAAGTAAGTGAATAACACATTTAAAGAAAATACTGTAAATGCAATACTGAGTTACAACTGACTAACTCAACTGAAAGTAGCTATTGCTCTGCTATGCAATGAGCTACAAGTCTGCAATTTCACTATGTTATAGATGACTGAAAAGTAGGTGAATAACATATTTGAGAAAATACTCTAAATACAAAAGTCACAACTAATTTACTCAACAGTGAGAACCTTAGAGAAGCTATTCCTCAGCCATGTCATGAACTACAGGTCTACAATTTCGCTATGTTATAGCTGACAAATAAGTAGGTGACTAACACATTTTGACAAAATGTCCAATACTTTTCAAGTTAAAACTCATTTACTCAACAGAGAGAACATCAAATTGGCTATTGCTCCGCTTTGCAATAAGCTCAGGTCTGCAATTTTACTATGTTATAGCTGACCTAAAGTAGGTGAACAACATATTTAAACAAAATATTGTAAATGCAATCGTTTTTGAGTTACAACTGATTTACTCAACAGTGAGAACCTCAAAGTAGCTATTGCTCTGCTATGCAATGAGCTACAGCTCTGCAATTTAACTATGTTATAGGTGACCCATAAGTAGGTGAATAACAAACTTAAACAAAATTCTCTAAATGCAATAGCTTTTGAGTTACAACTGATTTACTCAACACTGAGAACCTGAAAGTAGCTATTGCTCTACTATGCTACATGTCTACAAATTCACAATGTTATAGCTGACCTATACGTAGGTGAACAACATATTTAAACAAAATTCTCTAAATGCAATAGTTTTTTGAGTTACAACTGATTTACTCAACAGTGAGAACCTGAAAGGAGCTATTGCTCAGCTATGCAATGAGCTTCAGGTCTGCAATTTCACTATATTATAGCTGTCCCAAAAGTAGGTGAATAACATATTTAAATAAAATACTGTAAATGCAATAATTTTCAAGTTATAACTAATTTACTGTGAGAACAGTGAGAACCTGAATATAGCTATTGCTCAGCTATGCAATGAGCTACGGGTCTGCAATTTTACTATGTTATAGCTGACCAAAAATTATTAGGTGAATAACAAACTTAAAGTCCACAGTGCATGAAAAAAAAAGTTTCTTTAAAAATTTGTAAGTGTGTGCCAGAGAGTAAGACAATCCCAGTAAAGAAAACCAGACATCAATCAAAGCATCCCCCACTGAGATACCGCCTCTCAAAGTGGCATATAAAATAACATCCCTGAAAACATGTGTGGAGGTGTTGTGATGACACAAAAGGTACACAGCAGTAAATTTGCCATGGCTTTTGTTGTAAATGTATTGGGAAGAAATGGATATAACTGACTTTGTAGTTGATTTAATTGCATTTGGAAGTGACTTTTTTTTTTTTTTGAAGTTTAACTTTAACTGAACAAGGATAATCTTGTTTGAAAAGTTTTTATAATTTTATATGATGATTAGCATTTATTCTTCAATATGAAAACTCTCATTAGATGATTCTTTTAAACACATAACTACATTATCTAGTACAGGTGATAGACATTGGAACTTGATACACTCAAAAATGGGAATAAACTGTAGTCCTCTTAAAGAACATCTTGCACATAATTTACAGGTTATAGAAAATTCAACTTGTGACTGTGGCTTTTCAGTAGAAAACAATTTTTATTTTCTTTTAGAATACAGACTACATACTCAAAATAGGCAGTCAATGTTTATGAGTTTTACTGACAATAACCACTGATTTTCATTTAATGGAGATTATAACTTGACTTTTGATCAAAAAAGGTAGTTTTTGAAGCAGTACAAGAATTTTTTAAGGAATCAGGATGGTTTTCATAGTTTTATATTAGTCACATGTCCACAACTTCATCATCATTATCATCTATTCATATGCTTTTGTAAATAGTTCGTCCTGCGGGAAGGCTTTGTTGATTTTTCCTAATTGCTTCAATAAAATATTGTTTATGAAAAAAAAAATTCATACTTTAAAAGTGCTAACTTTCAGGTGCAAATTTACATGAAAATTGCAATCTGACCCCTACACAGCTATTAAAAGTAGATATCATGAAAGACACACTGTTGTCAATAAAACGTCAGAATGTGGTTCAGATCTCCAGTGTATTAAACTCTACATCATGAACCAGAGTGCTTAAACATTTGGTCATTTCAGCCTGCTTACTTTTAATATTGGCAGCAGTGTAGCCCAATATAAAAGAGCCTAATACACTGAGTCTTTTACAGTGTGTTTTGAGGCTGGTTTTACAAATTGCACTAGCAGATCCAGGAGGGTTCAGGGGGTTCGAACCCTCCTCCTTGAAAAATAATGTAAAGGGGTTCAACCCAAAGTACAAAATTATTTCTTGAGAGTGGTGTTAAATTTACAGGAAATGCACTATATTTTTACCAAAAATTAATTTTTTTCCCGGGTGGGGGGGGCAAGCCCTCTGATCCCCTTAGTTATGGTGTGTCTGATGTGAACCCCCACCTTACTTAAAGCCTGGATCCGCCCCTGAACTGTCACTGTCAGTTCTTAATGGTCAACTAGAACTAGTAATGAATATTGATTTGTTCATAATAACTAATACATTGTAATATTGACTATTGAACTTTGGGGCTAACTCTTTCTGTTCTGATAATAAGGAGTTTGCATAATCAAGGGTGCCTTAAAATTTTATCACATTTTGAGAAAATGTGGACAAGAACTGGGTGAAAAACTTGCTTATCAGTTTATTTAAAAACTGACACACAATCAGAAGCTGCATTGTTACACTAAAAGCTGCACACTTGTTCACTATTTTGAACACAAGTTACAGTCAAATTGTAGTGTTAATTATTTAAAAAAAAGAGCATTATTTGTGTATGACCACACAATATTCCA
Source organism: Sabellastarte sp. h YS-2021 (assembly GCA_964017235.1). Classification (NCBI taxonomy): domain Eukaryota; kingdom Metazoa; phylum Annelida; class Polychaeta; order Sabellida; family Sabellidae; genus Sabellastarte; species Sabellastarte sp. h YS-2021. The sequence goes on from OZ024928.1 coordinate 119,339,198, forward strand.
AGTTCATTTGATAGAAGAATCTTTGCACTAAGTGTAGGAAAATTTTTTTTTTTTTTTGACTGAAGCTGAACCTTTCCAAGCCAGTTTATAAAACACTAATTTCACTTCATTTTACACTATTTTGTATTGGACACACAGAAATCAGAGTGGGAAATCTCCTTGTGTGACGTGGCACAGTTTCAGAGAGGGATCTGTTTTGTTTTTCCAACTGTCAGATTTAACTGGCTTTTAATGTGCTTTCTAGTGGGAGTTTGAAGATGGGACTTGGCAGGTGTGTTGTTACATACATAATCTGTACAATAATGAAAAAAAAAAATTTCATGCACTGTGGTCTTTAAACAAAAAACTTTAAATGCAATAGTTTTCAAGTTACAACTGATATATTCAACAGCTATACTCTGAAAACAGCTATAGCTCAGCTATGTAATGAGCTACATGTCTGTAATTTCGCTAGCTTATAGCTGACAAAAAATATGTGAATAACATAAATAAAACTAGAAATAGGACGCCCTGTTGATAGTAGACGCAAATAGAAATAGGAAAGCATAGAAGAACACACATTATCATGTGTAATGTCCACCCCATGAACCTTTTGCCAAAATTGTACAGTAGTCTTACAAGACCCTGTTTCATTTGTAAAATATATCAGTATTTCAGCTTCATGCCTTTTTGCATTGGTTGGGTCAAAAATTTTGACGAAATCACTCTATCTTGCACGGTTAAGAAGATAGAAGCAAATTCCTGTTTTTCTATTTTTGGCAAAAATTCGAAAAATCAAAATGGCCGCCATTTTTGGGGAGGGGAAAATTTTTTGAAAATTGCAAAGAGTACATTGCTTAGATACCCTGTGGGTTGAAAATTTCGACGAAATCGCTCTATCTCACACGGTTAAGGAGATAGAAGCAAATTTGTGTTTTGCCATTTTTGGCAAAAATTCAAAATGGCCGCCATTTTTGGGGAGGGGAAAATTTTTTGAAAATTGCAAAGAGTACATTCCTTAGATACCCTGTGGGTCGAAAATTTCGACGAAATCGCTCTATCTCGCACAGTTAAGGAGATAGAAGCAAATTTGTCTTTTCCATTTTGGGCAAAAATTCGAAAATTCAAAATGGCCGCCATTTTTGGGGAGGGGAAATGTTTTTGAAAATTGCAAAGATTACATTCCTTAGATACCCTGTGGGTCGAAAATTTCGACGAAATCGCTCTATCTCGCACAGTTAAGGAGATAGAAGCAAATTTGTGTTTTGCCATTTTTGGCAAAAATTCGAAAATTCAAAATGGCCGCCATTTTGGGGGAGGGGAAAATTTTTTGAAAATTGCAAAGATTACATTCCTTAGATAACCTGTGGGTCGAAAATTTCGACGAAATCGCTCTATCTCGCACGGTTAAGGAGATAGAAGCAAATTTGTGTTTTTTGCCATTTTTGGCAAAAATTCGAAAATTCAAAATGGTTAAGGAGATAGAAGCAAATTTGTGTTTTGCCATTTTTGGCAAAAATTCGAAAATTCAAAATGGCCGCCATTTTTGGGGAGGGGAAAATTTTTTGAAAATTGCAAAGAGTACATTCCTTAGATACCCTGTGGGTCGAAAATTTCGACGAAATCGCTCTATCTCGCACGGTTAAGGAGATAGAAGCAATTTGTGTTTTGCCATTTTTGGCAAAAATTCGAAAATTCAAAATGGCCGCCATTTTTGGGGAGGGGAAATGTTTTTGAAAATTGCAAAGATTACATTCTTTAGATACCCTGTGGGTCGAAATTTCGACGAAATCGCTCTATCTGGCATGGTTAAGGAGATAGAAGGAAATTTGTGTTTTGCCATTTTTGGCAAAAATTCGAAAAATCAAAATGGCCGCCATTTTTGGGGAGGGGAAAATTTTTTGAAAATTGCAAAGAGTACATTCCTTAGATACCCTGTGGGTCGAACATTTCGACGAAATCGCTCTATCTCACACGGTTAAGGAGATAGAAGCAATTTGTGTTTTGCCATTTTTGGCAAAAATTCGAAAATTCAAAATGGCCACCATTTTTGGGAAGGGGAAAATTTTTTGAAAATTGCAAAGAGTACATTCCTTAGATACCCTGTGGGTCGAAAATTTCGACGAAATCGCTCTATCTTGCACGGTTAAGGAGATAGAAGCAAATTTGTGTTTTGCCATTTTTGGCAAAAATTCGAAAAATCAAAATGGCCGCCATTTTTGGGGAGGGGAAATTTTTTTGAAAATTGCAAAGAGTACATTCCTTAGATACCCTGTGGGTCGAACATTTCGACGAAATCGCTCTATCTCACACGGTTAAGGAGATAGAAGCAATTTGTGTTTTGCCATTTTTGGCAAAAATTCGAAAATTCAAAATGGCCACCATTTTTGGGAAGGGGAAAATTTTTTGAAAATTGCAAAGAGTACATTCCTTAGATACCCTGTGGGTCGAAAATTTCGACGAAATCGCTCTATCTTGCACGGTTAAGGAGATAGAAGCAAATTTGTGTTTTGCCATTTTTGGCAAAAATTCGAAAAATCAAAATGGCCGCCATTTTTGGGGAGGGGAAATTTTTTTGAAAATTGCAAAGAGTACATTCCTTAGATACCCTGTGGGTCGAACATTTCGACGAAATCGCTCTATCTCACACGGTTAAGGAGATAGAAGCAATTTGTGTTTTGCCATTTTTGGCAAAAATTCGAAAAATCAAAATGGCCGCCATTTTTGGGGAGGGGAAATTTTTTTGAAAATTGCAAAGAGTACATTCCTTAGATACCCTGTGGGTCGAAAATTTCGACGAAATCGCTCTATCTCGCACGGTTTAGAAGATATGAGCACATTTGCCTTTTTCAGTATTCAAAATAGCTAATCACTCATTTATTTAATTAATTACTCACTCATCTATGAAGCAATTCCCCCCAAAAGCAATCCCATACAAGCTATTAACCCAATGAACCTCCATACCAAATTTCAGAAAGCTAGGCTTAATAGCATTCCTTAAAATGTCTGGAAACCAAAGAGCTACTCAAAAGTAGCAAAGTAGCTATTACTCAGTTAGCTATAGAGCTATCATCACCAAAAGCAATCCCATACAAGCTATTAACCCAATAAACCTGCATGCCAAATTTGGTAAAGATAGGATAAGAACTGTTGCCTAAAATGTCTGGAAACCAAGTGGGACGCCGGACGCCAGAAAAAGCAAAAATAATATGTCCACCCCCCAGTGGGGTGGACATAATACTGTAAATGCAATAGTTTTAAGTTACAACTGATTATTCAACAGTGAGAACCTGAAAATAGATATTGCTCAGCTATGCCATGAGCTACATGTTTGCAATTTCACTACGTTATAGCAGATTCATAAGTATATGAATAACATATTGAAACAAAATTCTCTAAATCCAATAGTTTTCCAGTTACAAGCAATTTACTCAACAGTGAAAACCTCATAGTAGCTATTACTCAACTATGCAATGAGCTACAGGTCTGCAATTTTACTACGTTATAGCTGACCCAAAACTAGATGAATAATATATAAATTTATATAAAATTCTCTATATGTAATAGTTTTCAAGTTACAAGTGATTTTACTCATTATGGAAGGTAAAGAAAAGTTAGAAAGTAGCTATTACTCACATAGGATGGACACCCAAGGTACACACAATGTTGTAGCTATGGAAAAGTAGCCGACTAACATATTTTAACAAAATGCTCTAAATGCAATACTTTTCAAGTTATAAGTGATTTAGTGCATGATTTCATGAATTTTAATGCATTAAAAATTATTTAAACAAGACCACTGCCGCGGTATGTATCTCCCGCCGAGTACCGCAGGGGAAGAAATACTACATTGAAATTTTTCCCCTTTGCATAGGACACTGTTGTACCATCCTGCAGGTCGAAAATTCGCTTGAAACCGCTCTATCTGTTATGCTTTTCGAGATATTGACACTTTTCCATTTTCAGCAAAAATCCAAGATGGCCGCCGAAAGTGGCGAAAAATGAAATTTTTCCCCTTTGGACAGGACACTCTTGTATCACCCTGCGGGTCAAAAAATCGCTCGAAATCGCTCGATCTGTTACGGTTTTCGAGATATTGACACTTTTCAATTTTCCGCAAAAATCCAAAAAGGCCGCCAAAAGTGGCGAAAATTGATATTTTACCCCTTTGCACAGGACATTCTTGTACTACCGTGCAGGTCAAAAATTCGCTCGAAATTGCTCTATCTCTTATGGTTTTCGAGATATTCACACTTTTTCATTTTTTTCCGCTAAAATCCAAGAAGGCCGCCAAAAGTGGCGAAAATTGAAATCTTTCCCCTTTGCATAGGACACTTTTGTACTACCCTGAAGGTCTAAATGCAATAGTTTTCAAGTTAGAAGTGATTTCACTCATGATGGAAGTTAGTGAAAAATCCAAAAGTAGTTATTACTCACTTATCTATTGAGACAGACACCCAAGTTACTCACCATGTTGTTGCTGTGGGAAAAAGTAGGTGAATAACATATTTTAACAAAATGCTCTAAATACAATACTTTTCAAGTTATAATCGATTTAGTGCATGATTTCATTAATTTTAATGCATTAAAAATTATTTTAATAATTCATAAAAAAACTTTAGCATGTGAAATATCTCCAAAATGTAGGTGAATGAGTTATTTGAGAAATACTGGCTATCTGCAATACTTTTTGTGATAATAGGCAATTACTCATTTTGAGTAGGTGAGTAATTAGATATGGATCTGAAAATTCACTAATTGAAAGTTCTCCCAAAATATAGGTGGTGAGTTATTTGAAAAATACTGGCTATCTGCAATACTTTTAGAGATAATTCGCATTTACTCATTTTGAGTAGGTGAGTAATTACCTACAGGTTTGGAACTTCACCATGTGAAAGCTCTTCCAAAAGTAGATGAATGAGTTATTTGATAAAAATTGGGTACCCACAATACTTTTAGAGATAATTAGCATTTACTCATTTTGAGTAGGTGAGTAATTACCTACGAGTCTGAAACTTCACCATGTGAAAGCTCTTTCAAAAGTAGATGAATGAGTTATTTGAGAAAAATTGGCTATCTGCAATACTTTTAGAGATAATTCTCATTTACTCATTTTGAGTAGGTGAGTAATTAGCTATGGGTCTGAAACTTCACCATGTGAAAGCTCTTCCAAAAGTAGATGAATGAGTTATTTGAGAAAAATTGGCTATCTGCAATACTTTTAGAGATAATTCGCGTTTACTCATTTTGAGTAGGCGGGTAATTAGCTATGGGTCTGAAACTTCACCATGTGAAAGCTCTTCCAAAAGTAAATGAATGAGTTATTTGAGAAAAATTGGCTATCTGCAATACTTTTCGAGATATTTAGCATTTACTCATTTTGAGTAGGTGAGAAATTAGCTACAGGTCTGACACTTCACCAAGTGAAAGCTCTCGCAAAAGTAGGTGAATGAGTTATTTAAGAAAAATTGGCTATCTTCTATACTTTTAGAGATAATTCGCATTTACTCATTTTGAGTAGGTGAGAAATTAGCTAGGGGTCTGAAACCTCACTAAGTGAAAGCTCTTCCAAAAGTATATGAATGAGTTATTTGAGAAAAATTGGCTATCTGCAATACTTTTAGACATAATTAGCATTTACTCATTTTGAGTAGGCGAGTAAGTAGCTATAGGTCTGAAACTTCACAATGTGAAAGCTCTTCCAAAAGTAGGTGAATGAGTTATTTGAGAAAAATTGGCTATCTGCAATACTTTTAGAGAAAATTCGCATTTACTCATTTTAAGTAGGTGAGTAATTAGCTATGGGTCTGAAACTTCACCATGTGAAAGCTCTTCCAAAAGTAGATGAATGAGTTATTTGAGAAAAATTGGCTATCTGCAATACTTTTAGAGATAATTAGCATTTACTCATTTTGAGTAGGTGAGTAATTAGCTACGGGTCTGAAACTTCACCAAGTGAAAGCTCTCCCAAAAGTAGGTGAATGAGTTATTTGAGAAAAATTGGCTATCTGCAATACTTTTAGAGATAATTCGCATTTACTCATTTTGAGTAGGTGAGTAATTACCTACGAGTCTGAAACTTCACCATGTGAAAGCTCTTCCAAAAGTAGATGAATGAGTTATTTGAGAAAAATTGGCTATCTGCAATACTTTTAGAGATAATTCTCATTTACTCATTTTGAGTAGGTGAGTAATTAGCTATGGGTCTGAAACTTCACGGAGTGAAAACTCTCCCAAAAGTAGGTGAATGAGTTATTTGAGAAAAATTGGCTATCTGCAATACTTTTAGAGATAATTCACATTTACTCATTTTGAGTAGGCGAGTAATTAGCTATGGGTCTGAAACTTCACCATGTGAAAGCTCTTCCAAAAGTAAATGAATGAGTTATTTGAGAAAAAATGGCTATCTGCAATACTTTTAGAGATATTTAACATTTACTCATTTTGAGTAGGTGAGAAATTAGCTACAGGTCTCACACTTCACCAAGTGAAAGCTGTCCCAAAAGTAGATGAATGAGTTATTTGAGAAAAATTGGCTATCTGCAATACTTTTAGACATAATTAGCATTTACTCATTTTGAGTAGGTGAGTAATTAGCTACGGGTCTGAAACTTCACCAAGTGAAAGCTCTTCCAAAAGTAGGTGAACGAGTCATTTGAGAAAAATTGGCTATCTGCAATACTTTTAGAGAGCATTCGCATTTACTCATTTTGAGTAGGTGAGTAATTAGCTATGGGTCTGAAACTTCACCATGTGAAAGCTCTTCCAAAAGTAGATGAATGAGTTATTTGAGAAAAATTGGCTATCTGCAATACTTTTAGAGATAATTCGCATTTACTCATTTTGAGTAGGTGAGAAATTAGCTACAGGTCTGACACTTCACCAAGTGAAAGCTCTCGCAAAAGTAGGTGATTGAATTATTTGAGAAAAATTGGCTATCTTCTATACTTTTAGAGATAATTCGCATTTACTCATTTTGAGTAGGTGAGAAATTAGCTAGGGGTCTGAAACCTCACTAAGTGAAAGCTCTTCCAAAAGTATATGAATGAGTTATTTGAGAAAAATTGGCTATCTGCAATACTTTTAGAGATAATTAGCATTTACTCATTTTGAGTAGGTGAGTAATTTGCTACGGGTCTGAAACTTCACCAAGTGAAAGCTCTTCCAAAAGTAGGTGAATGAGTTATTTGAGAAAAATTGGCTATCTGCAATACTTTTAGAGAGAATTCGCATTTACTCATTTTGAGTAGGTGAGTAATTAGCTATGGGTCTGAAACTTCACCATGTGAAAGCTCTTCCAAAAGTAGATGAATGAGTTATTTGAGAAAAATTGGCTATCTGCAATACTTTTAGAGATAATTCGCATTTACTCATTTTGAGTAGGTGAGTAATTAGCTACGGGTCTGAAACTTCACCAAGTGAAAGCTCTCCCAAAAGTAGGTGAATGAGTTATTTGAGAAAAATTGGCTATCTGCAATACTTTTAGAGATAATTCGCATTTACTCATTTTGAGTAGGCGAGTAATTAGCTATGGGTCTGAAACTTCACCATGTGAAAGTTCTTCCAAAAGTAAATGAATGAGTTATTTGAGAAAAATTGGCTATCTGCAATACTTTTCGAGATATTTAGCATTTACTCATTTTGAGTAGGTGAGAAATTAGCTATGGGTCTGACACTTCATCAAGTGAAAGCTCTCGCAAAAGTAGGTGAATGAGTTATTTGAGAAAAATTGGCTATCTTCTATACTTTTAGAGATAATTCGCATTTACTCATTTTGAGTAGGTGAGTAATTAGCTACGGGTCTGAAACTTCACCAAGTGAAAGCTCTCCCAAAAGTAGGTGAATGAGTTATTTGAGAAAAATTGGCTATCTGCAATACTTTTAGAGAGAATTCGCATTTACTCATTTTGAGTAGGTGAGTAATTAGCTATGGGTCTGAAACTTCACCATGTGAAAGCTCTTCCAAAAGTATATGAATGAGTTATTTGAGAGAAATTGGCTATCTGCAATACTTTTAGACATAATTAGCATTTACTCATTTTGAGTAGGTGAGTAACTAGCTACGCATCTGAAACTTAACCAAGTGAAAGCTCTCCCAAAAGTAGGTGAATGAGTTATTTGAGAAAAAATGGCTACCTGCAATACTTTCAGAGATAATTCGCATTTACTCATTTTGAGGAGGTGAGTAAGTAGGCCAAAGTTCACCAAACCATTTTCCCCTTAGCATAGGATACTCTAGTACTACCCTGTGGTTCAAAAATTTGCTCGAAATTTCTCTATCTCTTACAGTTTGAGAGATATTTCTGATTTTTCACATTTTCACTAAAAGTAGCAATAAAGTAGCCATTACTCACTTGTACATTGAGCAACAGTTGTGAAACTTAAATATGTTACAGTTCACAAAAAAGTACATGAACAACATATTTGAGAGAAATTGTGTAGCTGCAATACTTTTGAAGATATAAGCCATTTACTCATTATGGTTATCATTAAAAATTGAAAAAGTAGCTATTACTCACTTAGCTATGGAGATACACTTCCAAATTACTGACCATGTTGTAGCTGTGGAGAAAGTAGCTGAACATCATATTGGAACAAAATTGTGTAGCTGCAATACTTTTGAAGATATAAGCCATTTACTCATTGACAGTTAAAAGTCATATAATTATATTAGGTAAAAGCGCTATTACTCACTCAAAAGTAGGCCAAAGTTCACCAAACCTTTCCCCCCTTAGCAATAGGATACTCTAGTACTACCCTGTGGGTCAAAAATTTGCTCGAAATTGCTCTGTATCTTACGGTTTGAGAGATATTTCTGATTTTTCACATTTTCACTAAAAGTAGCAATAAAGTAGCCATTACTCACTTGTACATTGAGCAACAGTTGTGAAACTTAAATATGTTACAGTTCACAAAAAAGTACATGAACAACATATTTGAGAGAAATTGTGTAGCTGCAATACTTTTGAAGATATAAGCCATTTACTCATTATGGTTATCATTAAAAATTGAAAAAGTAGCTATTACTCACTTAGCTATGGAGATACACTTCCAAATTACTGACCATGTTGTAACTGTTGAGAAAGTAGCTGAACATCATATTGGAACAAAATTGTGTAGCTGCAATACTTATGAAGATATAAGCCATTTACTCATTGACAGTTATAAGTCATATAATTATATTAGGTAAAAGCGCTATTACTCACTCAAAAGTAGGCCAAAGTTCACCAAACTTTTTCCCCCTTAGCAATAGGATACTCTAGTACTACCCTGTGGGTCAAAAATTTGCTCGAAATTGCTCTATATCTTACAGTTTGAGAGATATTTCTGATTTTTCACATTTTCACTAAAAGTAGCAATAAAGTAGCCATTACTCACTTGTACATTGAGCAACAGTTGTGAAACTTAAATATGTTACAGTTCACAAAAAAGTACATGAACAACATATTTGAGAGAAATTGTGTAGCTGCAATACTTTTGAAGATATAAGTAATTTACTCATTATGGTTATCATTAAAAATTGAAAAAGTAGCTATTACTCATTTAGCTATAGAGATACACTTCCAAACTACCGGCCATGTTGTAGCAGTGGAGAAAGTAGCTGAAAAACATATTGGAACAAAATTGTGTAGCTGCAATACTTTTGAAGATATAAGCCATTTACTCATTATGGTTATCATTAAAAACTGAAAAAGTAGCTATTACTCACTTAGCTACGGAGATACACTTCCAAACTACTGACCATGTTGTAGCAGAGGAGAAAGTAGCTGAACAACATATTGGAACAAAATTGTGTAGCTGCAATACTTTTGAAGATATAAGCCATTTACTCATTATGGTTATCATTAAAAATTGAAAAAGTAGCTATAACTCACTTAGCTATGGAGATACACTTGCAAACTACTGACCATGTTGTAGCTGTGGAGAAAGTAGCTGAACAACATATTGGAACAAAATTGTGTAGCTGCAATACTTATGAAGATATAAGCCATTTACTCATTATGGTTATAATTAAAAATTGACAAAGTAGCTATTACTCACTTAGCTATGGAGATACACTTCCAAACTACTGACCATGTTGTAGCTGTGGAGAAAGTAGCTGAACAACATATTAGAACAAAATACTGTAAATGCAATAGTTTCAGAGTTATAAGCCATATAATTATATTAGCTAAAATAGCTATTACTCACTCAAAAGTGGGCCAAAGTTCACCAAACCCAAAAAATATTGAAGAGCAAAAAAATTCATTAGGACTTGTGATTTACCAAAAATGTGTAACTGTAGTAGTTTCAGAGAAAACTGCGTGACACACGCACGCACGCACGCACACACGCACATGGTGCAAATTATGATCTCCCTCCGGCGAGCCGGGCGGGAGATAAAAATTCATAAAAAAAATAATTAAGGAAGATCCAGGCCTGATACTCACAAAAGGGAATCTACTAGTGGCCCAAGATCAGAGAAAAATCCCTGCAATAGAGAATGAGAAAATTGTGATCAAGTGTTGAAATTTTCACACTTTTGGTGGGGGTACCTCACTTGTATTGGCTCTGGGGAACAAACAAACAAACAGATCTGCATGCCTTGAACAATTTTTCATCCTCGATGGTTAAGTTATCTTTTGAAAAAACAGCATGTCTCTGGGTCTTGTGGTTTTGGAGAAGAAGCTGTTCACATGTACGCGTATGCAGATGCCGCAGATTGATGCCATAATGTCTGCTGACTGACAAGTCAGCTGGCATAAAAGGGATAAGCCCATATTGCTATGGGATAAGCCCATATTTGTTATTGACGTTGAATACTTAAGATTACCCATTCCCCAAGATCAGGGGCCGTATTCTTCAACAATACTTTTCTAAGGTCACCTTAGATCCAAGTTAGGAATGGTTTTCTATTTCCCAAAGTATTACTTAGATTTCATATTCAACAACCTGTACTTTGTTTAGTATTACTTAGATTCTAAGTATGGAAAACTTCATATACTTTGTATCGTAACTGTAAGTTTGGGAAAGAGTATATCTAAGTTAGGAAGAGTCCTTATTATTTATTTATTTATTTACCTCTCAAAAAAATGCATAAAAAGTAAAACACATTTACATATTGCAATATATTTACAGATTAAGTTAATATAGCAACTGGCATACACCAGCTAATCAGTACAAAGTACATCAAATAAATTATTAATTTCATATACAGAAAAAATATTATTTCCAACATCATGCATGTGAAGTAAATCTTTTATTTTTCCCATAGTGACAAAAACAGACTCAGTGTATAAATTTTTAATTTTAGAAATCAGAATATTGTTAAAGCTATCTGGAGGCATACCTAAACTCGACCTTTGTAGTTTTAAACTCTTACTTACATAGCACAAACTTTTTGAAAAATTTGACATACTACCTTTTTCTATTAGTTTTACACATAGATTTAAACATGGATTAACACGTCTACGCAGTTTCCAAAACATTTTATTTACTCTCTTAAATAACTGATAATCAATAGGAATATCTTCACACAGAACTGGTAGAAACCTTGAGTGAGTCCTATAAGGTAGGTTCATCAATTGTCGTATGCATTTACACCAAATTACGTAAAATCAAGCAGTATTTTCACTTTCCAAATCCCCAAAAAGGGCACCATATAATGACATACAAAAATTTTTAAACAGTTTATATTTGACATTCACATGAGCATACCTGAACATATGCGTAATACCATTAAATACTTTACAAAATTATGGCTAACATAAGTGTATATCTGAATATCATTCTTTGCAGTAAGAACATGGCCTAAGTGGGCTGCACTTATAGAACATTTAATGTACACATTTTTATAATATAAACCATCTACTGTTTCTTTGTGATTAGTACAATGAAATAATTGGTATTTGTCAACATTGAACAAAACATCATAATTGTCACTAAGTTTGTCACATATATTTAACATTTGCTTTAAAGAGGTAAGAGAGGGAGCAAGAATCACAACATCATCAGCATAACTTACTGCTCCCATAAAGGTGTTGCCAATGTGACAACCAAAGCCACAGTCTTTTAAATTTTGTAAGAGCACATCAATATAAAATGAAAACAAGAGGGTTAAAGATGCCCCAAAAGGCGGGTTGCGCAGGCAGCAATAAGGTTAGTGACTGCTGTAATTACATTTAGAAACAAAGAAAGAAATGTTTGGTCACCCAGTTAAGGTGAATGTGTCAGACGTGCCAAGAAATGTAAAACTTGTAATCTAGATTACATAATTGTATCTATGCTATAAACGGACAAACGAAAGGATGGAATTACACCAATTTCGAAAGCAACTTAGCTATGATGGTGATGTATCTCCCTGTCAAGTTTGAATTCGATTGGACACAATATTTTCGAGTTAGAGTCCAGCAACGGAAATGTTGACGAACAAACAGACAAACAAACGGATGGAATTACACCAATTTCGAAAGGAACATAGCTATGATGGTGATCTATCTCCCTGTCAAGTTTGAATTTGATTGGACACAGCGTTTTCGATTTAGAGTCCGGAAACAGAAATGTTGGCGGACAGACAAATGGACAAAAAATAGACAAACGAACAGAGAGAATTACACCATTTTCGAAAGGAACCTAGCTATGATGGTGACCTATCTCCCTGTCAAGTTTGAATTTGATTGGAGAAACCGTTTTCGAGTTAGAGTCCGGAAACGGAAATTTTGACGGACAGACAGACAAAAAACGGACAAATGAACATACGGAATTACACCAATTTTGAAAGGAACCTAGTTATGATGGTGATCTATCTCCCTGTCAAGTTTGATTTCGATTGGACAAACCATTTTTGAGGTAGAGTCCGGAAACAGAAATGTTGACGGACAGACAAACGGACAAAAAATAGACAAATGAATGGACGGAATTACACCAATTTTGAAAGAAGCCTAGCTATGATGGTGATTAGAGTTAGAGTTCGGAAATGGAAATTTTGATGGACAGACAAACGAACAGACGGAATTACACCAATTTCGAAAGGAACCTAGCTATGATGGTGATCTATCTCCCTGTCAAGTTTGAATTCGATTGGACAAACCATTTTCGAGTTACAGTTCAGAAACGAAAATGTGGACGGACAGACAAGACGGATGTCTTACACATCAATCTAATAGGCGGGTTGGTTACACGCAACCCGCCTAACAAATATGGAGAGGATCCCACCCTGGTGAACTCCATTGGTCACTTTCACATCAATAGAAGTTGTATCACCCCATTTGACATTAATATTTTGATGAAAATAACTGTAAACAAGTACTCTACAAATCAACAGCAACTTAAATAATTTTATATAATGTATTCTGTCAACGCTTTGCTGGTATCTAAAAACATCAGATAAACATCACTCTTTCTACTTAAATAGTATTGTATAATTTCATTTATTAGCAATGTGCACAGAGTCGTAGAATGATGTTCCTTAAAACCAAACTGGAGAGGAGAACTGCTAAAGATATGTTTGTTATTATTAAGAATCAGAATATCTAAAACTTTTTCCAACAATACTTCCAATTGCAATGCATGGATCAGACAACTATGGTTCAAATCATATATTTTATTTGAAAGTAAAAGACTACATACGCTGTTGTTGCTACTTTGTAACTGTATTGTTCATCATGGTATTGTTCCTAAGTAGTTTCTGAGCTCTGTTATTATACCTATACCCAAAAATAAAACAACAATTCTTACATAAGGTGTCCTTTGTTTTCTTTACTGAATCATCTGCTATGTTAAAATGGTGAAAAAGCTCACTTTCTTGAAGGAAAATGCTGTTTTTAATATTGTGTCACAGTTTAATATCAAGAAAAAAAGATTCCCTGCAATAACTCCATATTTTAAAAGTATTCTATCATATAAGGTACCTCTGCAGTTAACTTGAAATCTAAGTATAGGTCTAAGGTGACCTTAGAGTTAGGAATGTTGATGGAATGCCATTTTGATCTAAGTTAGTAAAAGCTTGAGAAAAACTTAGAATCCAAGTCAGGATAGTATATGTATTGTTGAAAAATATGGCGCCAGATGTGGAGCTTGACTGAGTCATTTGAAGATGAGCAGGACAGGCAGAGGGCACACCTTAGCTAAGTTTAGGGCTGTGACGGGTACAAAAAAACGGCATCGAGTACTCGCCCTCTGACAACTGGCCCGAATTCAAGTAACCGCAAGATTTAGTTCCCACCATTAGAAGTCTTCTGTAAACAAATAGTCAATTCCGGAAACGAAACTTTTGAAGAAAAACCAGATAATATAGATTATGGAGTAAATTATAGGTTTTCAAGCGAAAACAACACTTTAATTGATGTTATATGATGGAAATGCTGAAATGCAGCATATTTTACACAAACGTTTCATTATGTGGGCGATAATACAATACCTCGCGAGTAACCAAGTACTTAAAATGGACTCGAGTACTAGCCAAGATCGACTCGTCTACCAAGGCTCGAGTACTCGTTCGCAACCCTAGCTAAGTTTTCATCTTGCACAGAGCCGGAGTGACAGCCATAAAACCCAGAGGGATAAAAGTCGGAGCCACAGCAGATGAAAAGCAGAGAGCACATCTTAGCTAAGTTTTTCATCTTGCAGAGTAGGTGTCAGTCAGGAAGGATCTGAGGGATAAAAGGCAGTCAGCCGGAGTCACAGCAGATGAAAGCAGAGAGCACATCTCAGCTAAGTTTTTAGTCTTGCAGAGTCAGTGTCATTCAGGAAGGATCTGGGGGTGGAATGCAGTACTTGCAATTCACCAGAATGTGCACATCATGATGTTCTGTATAGATAAGCTCTTTAAAAATCTTAGTGTCCTGTTTGAAAGCTCTGGTGGTATTTAGGAATGGATTCTCATGCAGCGCTGTTACTCATTCTTTGCAAGGGAAGGCAGGCACTTCCCCTGCTTCATCAATCACAAGAGAGAGATTATGAAGTCAGAGTGGACTCGTGTATAGGGGACTGATAACTCCCCTGATCTGGAGTATCACTGTGAAATGTACACATAGTGGTAGTGCTGCAAGTAAATAGCCATGGAGCTATTAGGAAAAAAACTCCTGTTCATGCATGTCCAGATAAAGGTTATTTTGTGCACAGGAAATCTGGCGTCAGTGGTGTAAAATCTATGTGTAGTGATGTCTGGATGCAAACCACATAGAGATGGAGTGGACATGATCACGGAATCAGGAATTAATTCTGTGGACAAACCCACTCCTGTTTATTCAGTGGGACCTGTACACATAGTGGTACCACCGGTGGACATTCGCAATGTGATGGGTTTTACCGATCGGATCCGTCGCAATAATAGTGGCATTCTACCAGTGAACGCCAGCCTACCAGTGAACGCCCGCCTTATATATCTTTGTTAGAGGTCAAGGACAAATGCTTCTATTTGCAAACAAATTGGGCGTTCACTGGTATTTCCGGTTTTCCGAAAAAACGGCCGATAATACTAGCATAGTGGATGATCGTAAAGTCGATCACTTACGGGAGACTTGTAAAGAGCAATTGTTCTAACTTAATAAACTTAAAATCAACCTCAAAATATTAAGGTACATTGAACACTTTATAAAGGAAATAAACTAACAAACTACTGCAAGACTTCTAAGATTTTTTTTCAACAGAAGTTCAAACTTGGGTTTGAAAATGCAGAAAAAAGATTGTCATTTGTAATATTGATCATTACGTCGATCACCTAGTACCACCACTCTGATATGGACCAACAAGATGAAATATTTGTTACAAGATGACCAATTACATCTATCGAACAAAAATTTGTACACAAATTTTATATTAGTTGTATTATAATAAACTGGATGGTTTATTCTGTACTAAGGTAATATGTCAGTGTTTATTTCAGAAAATATAAAAATATATCTGCTTGGAACACATTGCACATGTATTTTTGTATAATATATTCAAGAAAAGGATGTTTATTTATTTGCAAATTCAAATTAAGTTTGTTATGTGCGCTAAACCTGCCAATGCTGACCGATCGACTTAATGAACATATCAACATTACGATCATCTACTAGTGGCTTTCTACCAGTGAACGCCCGCCTTATATTTCTTTGTTAGAGGTCAAGGACAAATGCTTCCATATATCTACAAAATGGGCGTTCACTGGTATCTCCGGTTTGCGGTAAAAACGACAGATAATAGAGATAAAATGTTAAAATATAAAGCTTTGAAACAAATGTAACAAAATGAATCTCAGTTATTAATTGTAGTGTATATCATTTGATAATCTGGTGGTCAAAGAATAAAATATAAAGCTGTAAATCTAAGCTAAATTCAAAATATTAACTATAGCATGGGCGTTTACTGGTAGGAAGCCACTATATATCATATGCTAGTCCAAAAGCGAAAAGCGCAGTGATAAGTCTACTGCCTCCCGCCATAACTTGGCACAACTTGGACACAAAAACCTTATTTTTGCTCGTTTTAAGTGTAGTTTCGTGGATTTTTTAAAATTAGAATATGAATTAACGCAAGCGCAAGTTATAAAAGTATTTTACTGACATAAAATCAAAATGATAAGCATTTTAGACTCGTTTTTAATGAGCGATAATATAATTTCTACATGAAATCAGCGCCTCAAATTGGCAAAATTTTCATACGAAAATTGCTGAATATATTTAAATTACTTCTGTCGTCACTTCCACTTCCTTATTTGTTTGGCGGAAATGCGTGAGTGTGGGCGATAAAGAATAATAATTAGGAAATATTCTGTCTTCCGTTTTGTGGCAATTTGGGGCGTGTGCCAAGATACGAAGTCAGGCAGTATAAGCTTTGGACTTATGCTGCATTTAGACCGAAATTCACGAGTGGTGCGCACCACCTGTGAGTACAGTGGACAGTTTTGACCGTTCTTAAGAATTCACCGCCTGTGTGTTTATGTGTGGATGTAAACAAATCACAAAGAGAAAGAAATAAAACAAATCACAATATTTCACTATCCACCATGCAAAGATATACTGCTCAGCCAGTGAATTTCGTCACCCAAGTGAAGTTCGTCACCTGCATTTTATGGCAATAATAAAGAGTTTTTACTATGAACTTTCAGCATACATGTATACCTTGTTGCCAAAAGCAGCTATTCCATTTATTTAAATATGAATATTGCCTATCCTTGAGCATATTTACGGCAGGTGACGAACTTCACTGGGGTGACGAAATTCACTGGCTGAGCAGTATATTTCATTTGTTATACGTTTTCTGAGGTTATTTATCAAAATCCAGAGTACCGAATCACTTTATTTAACATGTTTTTATAACGAAAGCACGTGTATTCTGCATTTTTGTTGTCATTAGGTGAAGGTCAAAGTTTGGAAAGTCTCTGGAGGCACCCAACTCACGAGTGGTATATAGCACCTGTTAGACCATTCTTGACCAATTTACAGGCTGTGAGGTCGTGTTTACGGCCGGTAAGAACGCTGCATAATCATATGCCTGCCCACAGCACTGGATTTTTTTTTAAAAACATTAGACCGAGCTTCTGTCCCGTCGCCAATTGCTATTGAAATACTGATGGACACAATGGCGAGGGACAGAGCTCACATGTACCTGTTTTCTGTGTAAATTTTGGACGGCATATTTGTACTCATATTACCACAAGTATAAAGTGTTATTTGAATTCTTTAAGGTATGTATATGTGCCGTTCACTTATATTTTATGCCAATCAAACTAATATGTATGTATTTCAACCAATTTTCAAAATGTAAACAAACTTTCAACATTACATAGTTATCTACAAAAGAAATTCCTGGCTTCTAAAAGCAGTTTAATTTAATAACATATGTATTGTAAACTGGATACAGCTATAATAGACACAACAAGGAGTTTTGAAAGTGAATACAATAATTCCCCACAGTTCGAGATTTACACTGAAAACAAGTACATGGGAACTCTGTCCCTCGCCATTGCGTACCATCAGTATTTCAATAGCAATTGGCGACGGGACAGAAACTCGGTCTATAAAAACATGAACTGTCATACAAAAACATTTTATTGAATGACAAACATATACACGGGTGGTCACGAAGATAAACGGTCACGAAGATAAACGGTCTTCAAAGTTTTCAAATTTAAATAGTGTAAATAGCAAAATCGCAGAAACTAAACAACAAAATAGAGTTAAACAATGCTTTTCATGATTTTGGTTTGTGTTATATTGTTGTTTAAACCTTTTAACTGTTTTTATGTGAGCATTTCTGAGGACCGTTTATCTCCGTGACCGTTTATCTTAGTGACCACCCGTGTACCGGATTAAAAACCCTGCCACATAAAACGTGGTGCTTCAAATCTCATAAATAAATAATATTTTCACCGTGTATCTTGTGACCGAATAGTATATTCAGGAAACTAGTTTGTTTTCTTTACATTTTGACAGACACTTGCATTAAAATAGCCGTTTATAGTGAACGTCTTCGAATAAAGCATGCTTGGCTCGGGTGGCTTTTAAACGTGGGGTTCCAGAGGTGCTGTGCTTTGAAGGGATGCAAATAAGATCCAGTGTCTATAATCGTTTTAATTAATAATTTCCGTTGCTTTCATTTGGAGAAAATCTATGAAGCAGAAAATTCTTTTTTAACAATAAAACCAAAGCAACACAACCTCTGGGTACGAAAACATAAGTAGGCTTTACTGTTTAGGAGAGATTTATAATTAGTGGATTATTAATTCTAATTCTTTCTAATTCTAATAGTACTTTTATAGCGCTTAATCTCTATCTAATGATAGACTCTAAGACGCAGAAAGCCAAAATCAGAGATCGTAATCGTTAAATCAGGGACATTGCAGGGGTCGACACCACGGAGAGACAAAATGAAAAACTAGGGATAATCTAGGGTGGGTAAGCTTTTTCAAAGAGGTAAGTTTTCAACTTTTTTCTGAATGAGGAGAGAGATTTAGCTGAGCGTACATCATCAGGAAGATCATTCCAAATCCTTGGGGCATCGTATGCAAAGCTAAGGCCAAAATGCTTTTTAGACTTATATATTGAAGCACAATGAGGGACCTCAAGCAGCACACCATCAGATTGACTTCTGCGTGTTCTATACACACTATGCCTGGGTTTAAGGAAAGGTTCAAAGTATTTTGGATGGCCACTATGTAGAAACTTGTACACCAACAGGGCTGTCTTGAAGACAGAGCGATGCAAGACAGGCAGCCAATGAAGACTCTTTCTTACAGGAGTGATATGTGAGTATTTGGTGGTATTAGCCACAATTCTTGCAAGACTGTTCTGAACACATTGGAGCCTCCGAATGTCTAGAGCAGAGAGACCTCTGAACAAGGAATTACAGTAGTCAAGACGACTTCCCACCAAGGCATTTGCAGCTAAAAGAGCAGCTTCACGTGTAAGATATCCTCGGAGTCGCTTTAAATCCCTGATATGAACAAAACTAGCCTTACAGGTATTCCTGACATGGCAAGAGAAGGAAAAATCAGAGTCAAACCAGACACCTAAGTTCTTAATTGCATCAACAGGTGAAAGGAGGTTGCCAAGTATATTAACTGGGAAAAATTTCCTGAGTTTTGTGCGGACATTTCTTGAGCCAAACAGAATAAATTCTGTCTTGTCTGGATTTAGTTTAAGCTTATTTGCAGAAAGCCACTTTCTGACATCATCCAAGCAGTTTTTCAGTCTATCAAAGGCCTGAGTGGCATGGTTATGTGTGAGATGAACATATAACTGTGTGTCGTCGGCAGGGTACGAAACTAAGCCAAAATAGTTTCGGGACCACAGGACTGACAACTTGCGGAAGTTACTGGTCCGTCAGAAAGTTTATCAGTTCGATATGCAAACATGAGAATAAAAAATTGCTACACGGTTATTAAAATATATATTATACAGGGCAGTAATTATCACACACTGTAAGTGATGATATTTACATTAATGCAACATCTATGACAATATATCTTTAGTGACAACATCAGAGCACTAGCGGATCCAGGGGGGGTTCAGGGGGTTCGAACCCCCCCTTGAAAAATAATGTAAAGGGGTTCAACCCAAAGTACAAAATTATTTCTTGAGAGTGGTGTTAAATTTACAGGAAATGCACTATATTTTTACCAAAAATTAATTTTTTTCCCGGGGGGCATTCCCTCCCCGACCCCCTTAGTTATGGTATGTCTGATGTGAACCTCCACCTTACTATGATGTGAACCCCCACCTTACTTAAAGGATCCACCCCTGCAGAGGTCAACGAAACTTTCATGGAAGATTATTTGTACAAGTGCTAGGCTGCAAACATGTTTGTAAACACTTTTCACATCTTTAACCTATGAAATGCTAGAAAGGAAGTGAAATGCTCCCTAGATGTATGTTACAGTAATTGTGAAGCACCTCTGAAGCGAGAGTCCATGGCACTACATGACCTCCAAAAAATGGAGTCCCAGTAATTTTTTTCCTATGTCCTATGTTACAGATCGCAAGATTTTGGCATTTTAAGTAAGGTAGACAAAGTTGGGGTTTAACGTCCCGTTCAACAGCCAGGGTCATATTGGGACAGGTCCTCAGCATTGCCACTTGTGGGACTCGAACCCACAGAGGTGACAGCCTATGATTAGATGCCAAACTTGCTAACCACTAGGCCACTGAGGACCTCTTTAAGTAAGGTAGAACCTCAACCACAGAACCACTTTTACAACAAAATTTAAACCTGGGGCCGTATTCACGAAAGGTCTTAGCCAAGTCTCAGGCTTAAGTTGGCTGTATTTTTGTACAAAAGTTAAGCCTAAGCCCTGGCTAAAACCTTTCGTGAATATGGCCCCTGTTGTTTTAGCTATTCTATTATCTGACCTAACTGTTGCTCCCCCAATAGGGTCGGATAATAGAGGTCCTACTATATTGTATTATTCTATTTATGCTGTATTATTATATCACTGTATTGTTTATTACATTGTCTGAAAACAAAATTATGATTTTTATATATTTTAGCATTCTTTGACTGTATTACCATTTCTGTATGTCAGGTATTCAAAACATCCAAACCATAATTCGACTATGCAAGGCGCTTATAATTGTACTGGGGAGATTTGCATTTTGACAGTTTGCTACTTTGGTATGTTCTGATAATATTCAAACCATCCAACCCATAATTGGGGCAGGCACAGGTCATATAACCTTCCTGGTCTATGGGACTGGCTGGGTCTGAATACTTATCAGTCCACAAGCTCTTCTGTCAGTCACGGACCCTGGTCGTCGGCATAAAAGTGGAAACATATGCCAGGATGATTTTGAATAACTTTACTGAGGGGGGTAGTGTATAATGAGAACAAGATCGGCCCCAGGACAGAGCCCTGGGGCACACCGTACAATAGCCTTTTAGCATCGGATAAAACAGAACCAATCTTGATGCACTGATAGCGGTCACAGAGGTACGACTTGAACCAGTTTAGAACCACGCCTCCAACACCAAACCAGGAACTCAAACACTCAATAAGCGTACCATGATCAATGGTGTCAAATGCTGCTGATTGGTCCAAGAGAACAACAGCAGTAGCTTCACCTCTAGCAAGAGCAAGGTGGACTTCATTTTTAATAGACAGTAGTGCAGTTTCGGTCGAGTGACCTTGCTTATAGGCTGATTGACTGACATTTTCAAGTCCGTTACAGGCAACATGGTCATTTAACTGCGAAGCAACTACACGCTCAACAAGTTTGGAGATGAAACTCAAGCCAGAGACAGGTCGGTAGTTTTTTAATTCATCCGGTGGTAGTGAAGACTTTTTAATCAGAGGAGAGACAATAGCCTTTTTTAAACCACCCGGGACAGCACCTTCAGTTAGAGAACAGTTAATACATATTTTAGTTAGATTAAATAATATTATTAAGTTATTATTATATATTATTATATTAAGTTTGCAACATAGTATAGTTAGTCTTATAAAATGGGAGATATTTTTGACTAAAGTAAAAAATTACTCAGAGAATAGAGACTATTATTTATAATAAAAGAATTAATTAACAAAAGGCACAGATATGGAATTTGTTAAATATAATCTGAGGTTAAGCATTTCTTACATTCAAACATATTGTACATTTAGAAAGGCTATATAACCTGCAAGTTCCACTTAATTATATGCAGTTATGTCACCAGCGTGCAGAAGTTGGGACAATGTTGGTGTTTTTGAAAAAGCCAAAGGATGAGTGTACACCTGCTAATACTACTTTTCTTTGTGACTATATAAAATTAGGAGAACTGAGTTTGTAATTTGGTTAGAGAAATAGAGGCTTCATAGAGGAGTCAAGTTTTGTTGTTAAGAATAAAAATCCATTGATTTAAGACAAAGGAATGATAGAGTTAAAGAAAGAACTATAAAGTTTAGAAATTTATTGATAATTACATGTAAATATAGATTTTTTTATACTCTGTAATTTCACAGACATTAAAATAGTTATGTGTTTTAAACCATGCTCCTTATGTGGGAAAGCTGGTAGTTGCTTGCTGTTGGTTGGCAGCTTACATTACAGAACCTTGACCAACTGTATGTACTGGTTTCCTCCGCCCATAAAACTACCCATTGTGATATGACCTATATATACAATGTGTTGAAAGCGATGTTAAAACCCATTAAATAAATAAATCAACAATTGGAAGAAAGTTATAAATTATTTCAGTAAATATTTTGCTTTAAAAATCATGTGGCACTAACAAGAAACAACATACCAATACATAAAAAGAAAATTAATATTTAATATTAGATACCAGTTTTTATTTCCAGGTTTCCTAATACAATTTAAAGCTAATTGTAGGTAAAATATAATCACACATTAAAACCTTTATTAATTGAAATATTTAAATTGTGTGTAGATAAAACAATGGCATCCAATAAATCATTTGTTTTAAGTATTCTTCTGTTTTATCTACAAGCTATTGTAATATCTTCTGTTTTTTTAATAACAGGAAATATATAATGGAAACAGGAGTGGTATTTAAATTTTAAAATAATGTAGATTGTTATTTCAAGACTTAAAAATAGATCAGAGATGTCCATACCCCACAGACTGCAGAAATAGTTTTCAACACCATGAAATATAGAAGTAGTAAAACAATACAGAGATAGGGATACTTCCAGAGCAGTGTCAGTTATATAAAGGTCCAAATATTGTTTAAGCAGAGAAAATTACATCTAAGAGAAAGAAAATGTATGTGAAGATAAAGTATTCAAACAAGATAATTCAATAGCAAGATGACAGCATTAATCAGTAAAGAATTATGTAAAAGTATACATAATAATCAGTTGCAGCAATCCATATATCTTTGTTATCAGAGAAACATGTCTCAAATATGGCAGGTGAACACACTTTGGCAGAGCCAAAGTTAAAGGTCCCACCATGACACACACCTACAATCCCCAAACAATGTCCCTGCCAAGTATGTTACAATTTCTGAGATATAGCCCGGACAAGAATTTTCCTGCCACCTGGACACCCACCCACCTAAACGCCCGCCCACCCATCCGGTCACCATTGGTAAAAACAATACGTCTACAGCTCTTAAGGGCTGTGGGATAAAAACTAATCTGTCTTAAATTTTGTAGTTTTTGAATAGTCAAGTATCTTTAGTTTGAGGGTATTGTTGATTCGAGTATCACTGTTTTTCTTTGCTATATGAGCATCTATTTTCACTTTTTATAGCAAAAAGTGGTACATTGGTATTCATAGTTTAAAACACACCCAAACTGAGGCAGAATAAAATACTTAGCTCGTAACTAAAAACTGGTGAATCATCAAGATGTAAGGCTATTTATTGAAATTTTTATAATCAGGGGTTTTTAACATACATGACACATTTTACATTTGTTAATGAAAGGAATATATAGATCCACAAATATGATAACTTTATTGAATTCAAAATAGTGAAAATTTTTAATTATATATTATAAAAAACTTCAATTTTCTGAAAATGTATCCTGCTAAAACGGTTATTTTATTGGGATTATTTATATTGTTTAAAATAGTTAGAATCGAAAGAACATCACATTGTTTACAAATGGCGCTGGCTTAGTTCAAGTTTAAACATATATTTTGCCAGAAATTAATGCACCATGGGAAAAAAGGAAGACACTCCGTTACAGGCGTCGGTCAAAGAAAACGATACATTAAAGAAATCTGTAAGAAGTTTTTAATATCGTGACATACTGTACCCATTTTGAGAACAGAATTTTGATAATGTTCAGTAAGCTATCGTACCACCAGTTAATGTAGTGTGCTGCGGGTATCAGGACAGCTCACCCCATTTCAAACTCGCCCCGTATTTTTTAAAGACGTCTCACCCCATGTGGAATTTCATCCCTTATTATTGTGCATATGTTTGGTACCATTGTCGTCAATTAACCTGTTTTCATTTACGAAGTGGCTGGAGTACGGTAAATCACCGCACTCGAGAAGAAATTCTACAGTACGGTAGCATTCATTTGCCGTATTCCAGCAAAGTGACTCGAGTGCGGTTCAAACTATAAACAAAGAAAATATGAGACCACGATGCACACACAGACTTAAGGCAATATGAGGTCACGATGGGGTTTCTAGCCATATTTTACAGAGGATCTAGGCAACAAGTCTACTTTTCGCCTGCAAATGTGATTAATTTAATTAACCAATGACATAATTTGTTACTGAAACCTCACTCGAGACAATATATTTAACTCTTACCTCAACTACGTACTGTTGAAGTTTTCTAACAATATTTTACAAATAGAATATCAAATGCTAACTAGTACTCACACTCACAAACTTAAGGAAATAGGAGGTTAAAATCGGTATTTTTAGCCATATTTTACAAATGGGGGATATATATAGCCAACCAGTCTATTTTTTCGTCTGCAAACGTGATTAATTCAATTATTAAACCAATGAAAACAATTGTTATTGAAGCCGCACTCTAGAAAAAGTTCTCAAGTGCGGCAATCCGTACTGTAGCTTATTTTCTAGGGAACGGTTTTACCGTACCGCAGCCACGCCCTTTCATTCAAGGTATACTAGTGACCATATTAAAGGGCGTGGCTGCGGTGCGGTAAAACCGTTCCCTAGAAAATAAGCTGCAGTACGATTTGCCGCACTCTAGAACTTTGTCTTGAGTGCGGTTTCAGTAACAATTGTTTTGATTGGTCAATTGAATTAATCACGTTTGCAGACGAAAAATAGATTGGTTGGCTACATATCCCCCCCCCCCCCCCCCATTTGTAAAATATGACTAGAAATACCGATCTTAACCTATTTCCTTAAGTCTGTGTATCAAGTACCAGCATTTGATATTTTAATTTAATTTTAATTGTTTCATTGGTTAAATAAATTAATCACGTTTGCAGATGAAAAGTAGACTGGTTGTCTAGACCATCTGTAAAATATGGCTAGAAACCCCATTGTGGCCTCATATTTCCTTCACTCCATGGGATATTTGGGTTACCATCTTGAACCGTACTCTAGTCAATTTACTGGAATACGGCAAATGAATACTACCGTACTGTAGAATTTCTTCTCGAGTGCGGTGATTTACCGTACTCCAGCCACTTCGTATATTAAAAGCACAATTTTTACTTTTACACTTATTTACATTTAAACCTTCTCTAAAGCCTAAACTATAGCAAAGTAGATCAAAGGACTCCTTCTAAATTAAAAAGGATTGTACACAAGTTGTATAGTTTATGCTGCTTCAAAAGAAGAATCCATCTCTGTTGTCAAATCAGTTAACTGGTGGTTTAAAGTCCATTTTAAGGGTGATTGCATATGATTGCATAAATTAAACGAAGTGGCTGGAGTACGGTAAATCACTGCACTGGAGAAGACATTCTACAGTAGGGTAGCATTCATTTGCCGTATTCCAGCAAATTAACTATAGTGCGGTTTAAGCTGGTAACCTAAACATCTCATGGAGTGAAGGAAATATGAGACCACGATAGGGGTTTCTACATGAAAAATTGAAAATGTAGCAATATTTGACAAATAAAACATCAAATTGTTGTACTTGTACACATGAAGATTTAAGAAAATATGAGGCCACGATGTATGCATTTTTCAAACAGAAGTCTAGCAATATTATTCTCTTACCGCACCTTCTGTTGAAGTTTTCTAACAATATTTTACAAATAGAATATCAAATGCTAGTACCTACACACACAGACTTAAGGAAATATGAAGCCATGATGGGGGTTTCTAGCCATAGTTTACAAACAGAAGATCTAGGCAACCAGTCTACTTTTCGTCTGCAAATGTGATTAATTTAATCAGTGAAAACAATTGTTACTGAAATCTCACTCGAGACAAAGTTCTAGAGTGCGGAAATCCGTATTGTAGCATATTTTCTACTGAACGGTTTTACCGTACCGCAGCCACGCCCTAAATTAAAATGACTCCTTTTCAATTAAACAACAACAAATATGTATTTCTGAGATTTTCATTCTATTTTTAACTCAGGACAGTTTAAAAAGATATTCTATTTCCTTAAATCAAAGGGTAAAATGATTTTTATTATATCTTGTGTTTATTTATGTATTTTTACATATACATGTACTATGTCATAAAACAAAACATTACTCAAATTAACAAGGATATGCCTAAGGGGCATTGATTTCAGCAACGTCACTCTATATCTGCACTGGCTGGCATTTTAAAAGTGTCACTCTATCATCTCAGGAATAATATGGTAAAAATTATTCAAAAATATATTATTTTGGTGGGGCTATGACAAATACAAATGTGTATTATTGTATCCCCGGATGAAAGTCGGGCATACCTAGGATTCAGTACGGTCATGCCGCTGCCGCCGCCGCAGAGATTTCCTTTTGGACGCGATAACTTAAAAAATGTTTTAGTTAGACCTTTCCAGTGTTCGCTCTCGAGCGCGATTTCGCGAGTTTGTACACACTCTGGGGCGAGTTGTCGCAAAACGAACTCACCAACGCGTCTGTGCTGTCGCTACCAGGCGAAACACTCAAAACTGACGGAAGAAATTCGTCTATTATCGGAAGCGACGATGTACATATTTCCTCATAGAAATGTTTGAGAAAAGCATGAAAAGCAGTTTATTTTATTTTATGTATCCAGCTAACAGTAATTCAAGTGAGAATTCGGGTATTCTCGCGAGATTTCCGTGCTTTTTGTTGATTTTTAAACTCGTCTTCTGCTTATAGTGTCACAGGCGAAACAGTCGAAACAACTACTGACCAAAGAAATTCGTCTATTATCGGAAGCGACAACGTACATATTTCCTCATAGAAATAGGCGAGAAAGACATGAAAGTGAGTTTATTTTATTTGATACATCCAGCTAACAGTAATTCACGCGAGATTTCGGGTATTCTCACGAGACTTCCGTGCTTTTTGTCTATTTTTTAACTCGTCTTCTGCATATTGTGTCACAGGCGATACAGTCGAAACAACTACTGACCAAAGAAATTTGTCTATTATCGGAAGAGACAAAATATATATTTCTTCAAAGAAAAGAGAAGAAATGCAATTTATTTATTTATTTGATGAATCCAGATAATAGTAATGTAAAAAAAAAATTTTAAAAGAAACAGTAGCACCCAGCCAGTAGGCCATTAAGATGTGGTTTAGAAGTGAAATTTTAAAAAAAATAAAAGACAAATAAAAACAGAATTAAATATTTTATTTATTTGAACTTTTAGTTTAGCATCTATTTCTTATTATTTAAATAAAGAAAATTTTATGCAGTCCCAAATTGGAACTAAATATTTCAAAATATCTTGACGCAAAACATGTCTCACATTTTTTCACAGTTGTCTCGCCTTTTCAAGTGAAGGGAGACAGTCTGTCTCACATTCATTTTCGACGGGAGCGAACACTGCCTTTCAAATTTGGTATGTGTCTATGTATGGGCAATGCCACGAACGCTATTGTTTTGTGACCTTGACCTTCAATTTCAAGGTCACTGGTGGCCTCTTAAAGATCAGATTTTGGCCATTTTTCACATTGTGCCCCAGTTCTCATATACAGAAAGTTAGATCATCCTATGGCTGGTATGTATATAACACATATATATGTCATCTGTAATTATGCAGAAATTTGGCCTTGAGGCTCTTAATTGAAGGTCTTTTTGGCCATTTTTGGCCTTTTTGGAGATATTTTCACACTTAGTGCTGACTATATTGCATGGAAACTATTAAAAATGGCTTTGGAGGTTGAGTACATGATGGAGTACCTGCAATCCAGTTTGTTGACCTTGGCTATTGTTTTCAAGGTCACCTTAGGCCTGCTAAAATGACTCAAAATGGTACCTTAGACTGTGAGGCCATAAACCTCCTTTGTTATTGGCTGTTACCACTCTAACAAAAAAATATTATACCTAGCCTTCTCAAATTTGCAGGATATCTTCATAACCATAGTTAGCCGAGTAATAGCTACTTTTAGGTTATCACTGTGGAGTAAATCACTTGTAACTTGAAAAGTATTGCATTTAGAGTATGTTATTCACCTATTTTGGGGTCAGCTATAACATAGTAAAATTCCAGACCTGTGGCTCATTGTATAGCTGAGTAATAGCTACTTTGAGGTTCTTACTCAACGTTAAATCATGTATAACTTGAAAAGTATTGCATTTAGAGCATTTTGTGTATATATGTTATTCAGCTACTTTTGGGTCAGCTAAAACATAGTAAAATTTCTGACCTGTAGCTCATGGCATAGCTGAGTAATAGCTACTTTTAGGTTATCACTGTTGAGTAAATCACTTATAACTTGAAAGTATTGCATTTAGAGTATTTAGTTTCAATATGTTATTCACCTATTTTGGGGTGAGCTATAACAGTAAAATTCCAGACCTGTGGCTTATTGCATAACTGAGTAATAGCTACTTTGAGGTTCTTACTCAACACTAAATCATTTATAACTTGAAAAGTATTGCAGTTAGAGAATTTTGTGTAAATATGTTATTCAGCTACTTTTGGGTCAGCTATAACATAGTAAAATTTTTGACCTGTAGCTCATGGCATAGCCGAGTAATAGCTACTTTTAGGTTATCACTGTTGAGTAAATCACTTATAACTTGAAAAGTATTGCATTTAGAGTATTTAGTTTCATATGTTATTCACCTATTTTGGAGTCAGCTATAACATAGTAAAATTCCAGACCTGTAGCTCATTGCATAGCTGAGTAATAGCTACTTTGAGGTTCTTACTCAACACTAAATCATTTATAACTTGAAAAGTATTCCATTTAGAGTATTTTGTTAAAACGTGTTATTCAGCTCCTTTTTCCATAGCTACAACATGGTGAGTAACGTGGGTGTCTATCTCAATAGTGAAGTGAGTAATAGCTACTTTTGGACTTTTCAGTAACTTCCATTATGAGTAAAATCACTTGTAACTTGAAAACTATTGCATTTAGAAAATTTTGTGTAAATATGTTATTCGGCTACTTTTGGGTCGGCTATAACATAGTAAAATTTCAGACCTGTAGCTCATGGAATAGCTGAGTAATAGCTACTTTTAGGTTATCACTGTTGAGTAAATCACTTATAACTTGAAAACTATTGCATTTAGATTATTTAGTTATCTCCCGCCCGGCTCGCCGGCGGGAGATTATAATTTGCAGCATGTGTGTGCGTGCGTGCGTGTGTCACGCAGTTTCCTCTGAAACTACTACAGTTACACATTTTTGGTAAATTAGTTGTCCTAATGAATTTTTTTTGCTCTTCAATATTTTTTGGGTTTGGTGAACTTTGGCCTACTTGTGAGTGAGTAATAGCACTTTTAGCTAATATATTTATATGGCTTATAACTCTCAAACTATTGCATTTACAGTATTTTGTTGCAATATGTTGTTCAGCTACTTTGTCCACAGCTACAACATGGTCAGTAGTTTGGAAGTGTATCTCGATAGCTAAGCGAGTAATAACTACTTTGTCAATTTTTAATGATAACCATAATGAGTAAATGGCTTATATCTTCAAAAGTATTGCAGCTACACAATTTTGTTCCAATATGTTGTTCAGCTACTATCTCCACAGCTACAACATGGTCAGTAGTTTGGAAGTGTATCTCCATAGCTAAGTGAGTAATAGCTACTTTGTCAGTTCTTTATGATAACCATAATGAGTAAATGGCTTATATCTTCAAAAGTATTGCAGCTACACGATTTCTCTCAAATATGTTGTTCATCTACTTTTTTGTGAACTGTAACATATTTAAGTTTCACACGTGTTGTTCAATGTACAAGTGAGTAATGGCTACTTTATTGCTACTTTTACTGAAAATGTCAAAAATCAAACATATCTCGCAAACTGTAAGAGATAGAGCAATTTCGAGCGAATTTTTGGCCCATAGGGTAGTACAAGAGTATCCTATGCTAAGTGGAAAAAGGTTTGGTGAACTTTGGCCTACTTTGGAGTGATTTATAGCACTTTTACCTAATAATGAGTAAATGGCTTATATCTTCAAAAGTATTGCAGCTACACAATTTTGTTCCAATATGTTGTTCAGCTACTATCTCCACAGCTACAACATGGTCAGTAGTTTGGAAGTGTATCTCCATAGCTAAGTGAGTAATAGCTACTTTATCAATTCTTTATGATAACCATAATGAGTAAATGGCTTATATCTTCAAAAGTATTGCAGCTACACGATTTCTCTCAAATATGTTGTTCATCTACTTTTTTGTGAAGTGTAACATATTTAAGTTTCACACCTGTTGCTCAATGTACAAGTGAGTAATGGCTACTTTATTGCTACTTTTACTGAAAATGTCAAAAATCAAACATATCTTGCAAACCGTAAGAGATAGAGCAATTTCAAACGAATTTTTGACCCACAGGGTAGTACAAGAGTATCCTATGCTAAGTGGAGAAAGGTTTGGTGAACTTTGGCCTACTTTGGAGTGATTTATAGCACTTTTACCTAATAATGAGTAAATGGCTTATATCTTCAAAAGTATTGCAGCTACACAATTTTGTTCCAATATGTTGTTCAGCTACTATCTCCACAGCTACAACATGGTCAGTAGTTTGGAAGTGTATCTCCATAGCTAAGTGAGTAATAGCTACTTTATCAATTCTTTATGATAACCATAATGAGTAAATGGCTTATATCTTCAAAAGTATTGCAGCTACACGATTTCTCTCAAATATGTTGTTCATCTACTTTTTTGTGAAGTGTAACATATTTAAGTTTCACACCTGTTGCTCAATGTACAAGTGAGTAATGGCTACTTTATTGCTACTTTTACTGAAAATGTCAAAAATCAAACATATCTTGCAAACCGTAAGAGATAGAGCAATTTCAAACGAATTTTTGACCCACAGGGTAGTACAAGAGTATCCTATGCTAAGTGGAAAAAGGTTTGGTGAACTTTGGCCTACTTTGGAGTGATTTATAGCACTTTTACCTAATAATGAGTAAATGACTTATATCTTCAAAAGTATTGCAGCTACACAATTTTGTTCCAATATGTTGTTCAGCTACTATCTCCACAGCTACAGCATGGTCAGTAGTTTGGAAGTGTATCTCCATAGCTAAGTGAGTAATAGCTACTTTATCAATTCTTTATGATAACCATAATGAGTAAATGGCTTATATCTTCAAAAGTATTGCAGCTACACGATTTCTCTCAAATATGTTGTTCATCTACTTTTTTGTGAAGTGTAACATATTTAAGTTTCACACCTGTTGCTCAATGTACAAGTGAGTAATGGCTACTTTATTGCTACTTTTACTGAAAATGTCAAAAATCAAACATATCTTGCAAACCGTAAGAGATAGAGCAATTTCAAACGAATTTTTGACCCACAGGGTAGTACAAGAGTATCCTATGCTAAGTGGAAAAAGGTTTGGTGAACTTTGGCCTACTTTGGAGTGATTTATAGCACTTTTACCTAATAATGAGTAAATGACTTATATCTTCAAAAGTATTGCAGCTACACAATTTTGTTCCAATATGTTGTTCAGCTACTATCTCCACAGCTACAACATGGTCAGTAGTTTGGAAGTGTATCTCCATAGCTAAGTGAGTAATAGCTACTTTGTGAATTCTTTATGATAACCATAATGAGTAAATGGCTTATATCTTCAAAAGTATTGCAGCTACACGATTTCTCTCAAATATGTTGTTAATCTACTTTTTTGTGAAGTGTAACATATTTAAGTTTCACACCTGTTGCTCAATGTACAAGTGAGTAATGGCTACTTTATTGCTACTTTTACTGAAAATGTCAAAAATCAAACATATCTTGCAAACCGTAAGAGATAGAGCAATTTCAAACGAATTTTTGACCCACAGGGTAGTACAAGAGTATCCTATGCTAAGTGGAAAAAGGTTTGGTGAACTTTGGCCTACTTTGGAGTGATTTATAGCACTTTTACCTAATAATGAGTAAATGACTTATATCTTCAAAAGTATTGCAGCTACACAATTTTGTTCCAATATGTTGTTCAGCTACTATCTCCACAGCTACAACATGGTCAGTAGTTTGGAAGTGTATCTCCATAGCTAAGTGAGTAATAGCTACTTTGTGAATTCTTTATGATAACCATAATGAGTAAATGGCTTATATCTTCAAAAGTATTGCAGCTACACGATTTCTCTCAAATATGTTGTTCATCTACTTTTTTGTGAACTGTAACATATTTAAGTTTCACACGTGTTGTTCAATGTACAAGTGAGTAATGGCTACTTTATTGCTACTTTTACTGAAAATGTCAAAAATCAAACATATCTCGCAAACCGTAAGAGATAGAGCAATTTCGAGCGAATTTTTGGCCCATAGGGTAGTACAAGAGTATCCTATGCTAAGTGGAAAAAGGTTTGGTGAACTTTGGCCTACTTTGGAGTGATTTATAGCACTTTTACCTAATAATGAGTAAATGGCTTATATCTTCAAAAGTATTGCAGCTACACAATTTTGTTCCAATATGTTGTTCAGCTACTATCTCCACAGCTACAACATGGTCAGTAGTTTGGAAGTGTATCTCCATAGCTAAGTGAGTAATAGCTACTTTATCAATTCTTTATGATAACCATAATGAGTAAATGGCTTATATCTTCAAAAGTATTGCAGCTACACGATTTCTCTCAAATATGTTGTTCATCTACTTTTTTGTGAAGTGTAACATATTTAAGTTTCACACCTGTTGCTCAATGTACAAGTGAGTAATGGCTACTTTATTGCTACTTTTACTGAAAATGTCAAAAATCAAACATATCTTGCAAACCGTAAGAGATAGAGCAATTTCAAACGAATTTTTGACCCACAGGGTAGTACAAGAGTATCCTATGCTAAGTGGAAAAAGGTTTGGTGAACTTTGGCCTACTTTGGAGTGATTTATAGCACTTTTACCTAATAATGAGTAAATGACTTATATCTTCAAAAGTATTGCAGCTACACAATTTTGTTCCAATATGTTGTTCAGCTACTATCTCCACAGCTACAACATGGTCAGTAGTTTGGAAGTGTATCTCCATAGCTAAGTGAGTAATAGCTACTTTGTGAATTCTTTATGATAACCATAATGAGTAAATGGCTTATATCTTCAAAAGTATTGCAGCTACACGATTTCTCTCAAATATGTTGTTAATCTACTTTTTTGTGAACTGTAACATATTTAAGTTTCACACCTGTTGCTCAATGTACAAGTGAGTAATGGCTACTTTATTGCTACTTTTACTGAAAATGTCAAAAATCAAAAATATCTCGCAAACCGTAAGAGATAGAGCATTTTCAAGCGAATTTTTGACCCACAGAGTAGTACAAGAGTATCCTATGCTAAGTGGAAAAAGGTTTGGTGAACTTTGGCCTACTTTTGAGTGAGTAATAGCACTTTTACCTAATATAATTATATGACTTATATCTGTCAAACTATTGCGTCTATTATCGGAAGCGACAACGTACATATTTCCTCATAGAAATAGGCGAGAAAGACATGAAAGTGAGTTTATTTTATTTGATACATCCAGCTAACAGTAATTCACGCGAGATTTCGGGTATTCTCACGAGACTTCCGTGCTTTTTGTCTATTTTTTAACTCGTCTTCTGCATATTGTGTCACGGGCGATACAGTCGAAACAACTACTGACCAAAGAAATTTGTCTATTATCGGAAGAGACAAAATATATATTTCTTCAAAGAAAAGAGAAGAAATGCAATTTATTTATTTATTTGATGAATCCAGATAATAGTAATGTAAAAAAAAAATTTTAAAAGAAACAGTAGCACCCAGCCAGTAGGCCATTAAGATGTGGTTTAGAAGTGAAATTTTAAAAAAAATAAAAGACAAATAAAAACAGAATTAAATATTTTATTTATTTGAACTTTTAGTTTAGCATCTATTTCTTATTATTTAAATAAAGAAAATTTTATGCAGTCCCAAATTGGAACTAAATATTTCAAAATATCTTGACGCAAAACATGTCTCACATTTTTTCACAGTTGTCTCGCCTTTTCAAGTGAAAGGAGACAGTCTGTCTCACATTCATTTTCGACGGGAGCGAACACTGCCTTTCAAATTTGGTATGTGTCTATGTATGGGCAATGCCACGAACGCTATTGTTTTGTGACCTTGACCTTCAATTTCAAGGTCACTGGTGGCCTCTTAAAGATCAGATTTTGGCCATTTTTTCACATTGTGCCCCAGTTCTCATATACAGAAAGTTAGATCATCCTATGGCTGGTATGTATATAACACATATATATGTCATCTGTAATTATGCAGAAATTTGGCCTTGAGGCTCTTAATTGAAGGTCTTTTTGGCCATTTTTGGCCTTTTTGGAGATATTTTCACACTTAGTGCTGACTATATTGCATGGAAACTATTAAAAGTGGCTTTGGAGGTTGAGTACATGATGGAGTACCTGCAATCCAGTTTGTTGACCTTGGCTATTGTTTTCAAGGTCACCTTAGGCCTGCTAAAATGACTCAAAATGGTACCTTAGACTGTGAGGCCATAAACCTCCTTTGTTATTGGCTGTTACCACTCTAACAAAAAAATATTATACCTAGCCTTCTCAAATTTGCAGGATATCTTCATAACCATAGTTAGCCGAGTAATAGCTACTTTTAGGTTATCACTGTGGAGTAAATCACTTGTAACTTGAAAAGTATTGCATTTAGAGTATGTTATTCACCTATTTTGGGGTCAGCTATAACATAGTAAAATTCCAGACCTGTGGCTCATTGTATAGCTGAGTAATAGCTACTTTGAGGTTCTTACTCAACGTTAAATCATGTATAACTTGAAAAGTATTGCATTTAGAGCATTTTGTGTATATATGTTATTCAGCTACTTTTGGGTCAGCTAAAACATAGTAAAATTTCTGACCTGTAGCTCATGGCATAGCTGAGTAATAGCTACTTTTAGGTTATCACTGTTGAGTAAATCACTTATAACTTGAAAGTATTGCATTTAGAGTATTTAGTTTCAATATGTTATTCACCTATTTTGGGGTGAGCTATAACAGTAAAATTCCAGACCTGTGGCTTATTGCATAACTGAGTAATAGCTACTTTGAGGTTCTTACTCAACACTAAATCATTTATAACTTGAAAAGTATTGCAGTTAGAGAATTTTGTGTAAATATGTTATTCAGCTACTTTTGGGTCAGCTATAACATAGTAAAATTTTTGACCTGTAGCTCATGGCATAGCCGAGTAATAGCTACTTTTAGGTTATCACTGTTGAGTAAATCACTTATAACTTGAAAAGTATTGCATTTAGAGTATTTAGTTTCATATGTTATTCACCTATTTTGGAGTCAGCTATAACATAGTAAAATTCCAGACCTGTAGCTCATTGCATAGCTGAGTAATAGCTACTTTGAGGTTCTTACTCAACACTAAATCATTTATAACTTGAAAAGTATTCCATTTAGAGTATTTTGTTAAAACGTGTTATTCAGCTACTTTTTCCATAGCTACAACATGGTGAGTAACGTGGGTGTCTATCTCAATAGTGAAGTGAGTAATAGCTACTTTTGGACTTTTCAGTAACTTCCATTATGAGTAAAATCACTTGTAACTTGAAAACTATTGCATTTAGAAAATTTTGTGTAAATATGTTATTCGGCTACTTTTGGGTCGGCTATAACATAGTAAAATTTCAGACCTGTAGCTCATGGAATAGCTGAGTAATAGCTACTTTTAGGTTATCACTGTTGAGTAAATCACTTATAACTTGAAAACTATTGCATTTAGATTATTTAGTTATCTCCCGCCCGGCTCGCCGGCGGGAGATTATAATTTGCAGCATGTGTGTGCGTGCGTGCGTGTGTCACGCAGTTTCCTCTGAAACTACTACAGTTACACATTTTTGGTAAATTAGTTGTCCTAATGAATTTTTTTTGCTCTTCAATATTTTTTGGGTTTGGTGAACTTTGGCCTACTTGTGAGTGAGTAATAGCACTTTTAGCTAATATATTTATATGGCTTATAACTCTCAAACTATTGCATTTACAGTATTTTGTTGCAATATGTTGTTCAGCTACTTTGTCCACAGCTACAACATGGTCAGTAGTTTGGAAGTGTATCTCGATAGCTAAGCGAGTAATAACTACTTTGTCAATTTTTAATGATAACCATAATGAGTAAATGGCTTATATCTTCAAAAGTATTGCAGCTACACAATTTTGTTCCAATATGTTGTTCAGCTACTATCTCCACAGCTACAACATGGTCAGTAGTTTGGAAGTGTATCTCCATAGCTAAGTGAGTAATAGCTACTTTGTCAGTTCTTTATGATAACCATAATGAGTAAATGGCTTATATCTTCAAAAGTATTGCAGCTACACGATTTCTCTCAAATATGTTGTTCATCTACTTTTTTGTGAACTGTAACATATTTAAGTTTCACACGTGTTGTTCAATGTACAAGTGAGTAATGGCTACTTTATTGCTACTTTTACTGAAAATGTCAAAAATCAAACATATCTCGCAAACCGTAAGAGATAGAGCAATTTCGAGCGAATTTTTGGCCCATAGGGTAGTACAAGAGTATCCTATGCTAAGTGGAAAAAGGTTTGGTGAACTTTGGCCTACTTTGGAGTGATTTATAGCACTTTTACCTAATAATGAGTAAATGGCTTATATCTTCAAAAGTATTGCAGCTACACAATTTTGTTCCAATATGTTGTTCAGCTACTATCTCCACAGCTACAACATGGTCAGTAGTTTGGAAGTGTATCTCCATAGCTAAGTGAGTAATAGCTACTTTATCAATTCTTTATGATAACCATAATGAGTAAATGGCTTATATCTTCAAAAGTATTGCAGCTACACGATTTCTCTCAAATATGTTGTTCATCTACTTTTTTGTGAAGTGTAACATATTTAAGTTTCACACCTGTTGCTCAATGTACAAGTGAGTAATGGCTACTTTATTGCTACTTTTACTGAAAATGTCAAAAATCAAACATATCTTGCAAACCGTAAGAGATAGAGCAATTTCAAACGAATTTTTGACCCACAGGGTAGTACAAGAGTATCCTATGCTAAGTGGAAAAAGGTTTGGTGAACTTTGGCCTACTTTGGAGTGATTTATAGCACTTTTACCTAATAATGAGTAAATGACTTATATCTTCAAAAGTATTGCAGCTACACAATTTTGTTCCAATATGTTGTTCAGCTACTATCTCCACAGCTACAACATGGTCAGTAGTTTGGAAGTGTATCTCCATAGCTAAGTGAGTAATAGCTACTTTATCAATTCTTTATGATAACCATAATGAGTAAATGGCTTATATCTT
The DNA here is from genome assembly GCA_964017235.1 of Sabellastarte sp. h YS-2021. Lineage (NCBI taxonomy): Eukaryota > Metazoa > Annelida > Polychaeta > Sabellida > Sabellidae > Sabellastarte > Sabellastarte sp. h YS-2021. The sequence continues at coordinate 119,376,880 of OZ024928.1, forward strand.
CAAAAGTATTGCAGCTACACGATTTCTCTCAAATATGTTGTTCATCTACTTTTTTGTGAAGTGTAACATATTTAAGTTTCACACCTGTTGCTCAATGTACAAGTGAGTAATGGCTACTTTATTGCTACTTTTACTGAAAATGTCAAAAATCAAACATATCTTGCAAACCGTAAGAGATAGAGCAATTTCAAACGAATTTTTGACCCACAGGGTAGTACAAGAGTATCCTATGCTAAGTGGAAAAAGGTTTGGTGAACTTTGGCCTACTTTGGAGTGATTTATAGCACTTTTACCTAATAATGAGTAAATGACTTATATCTTCAAAAGTATTGCAGCTACACAATTTTGTTCCAATATGTTGTTCAGCTACTATCTCCACAGCTACAACATGGTCAGTAGTTTGGAAGTGTATCTCCATAGCTAAGTGAGTAATAGCTACTTTATCAATTCTTTATGATAACCATAATGAGTAAATGGCTTATATCTTCAAAAGTATTGCAGCTACACGATTTCTCTCAAATATGTTGTTCATCTACTTTTTTGTGAAGTGTAACATATTTAAGTTTCACACCTGTTGCTCAATGTACAAGTGAGTAATGGCTACTTTATTGCTACTTTTACTGAAAATGTCAAAAATCAAACATATCTTGCAAACCGTAAGAGATAGAGCAATTTCAAACGAATTTTTGACCCACAGGGTAGTACAAGAGTATCCTATGCTAAGTGGAAAAAGGTTTGGTGAACTTTGGCCTACTTTGGAGTGATTTATAGCACTTTTACCTAATAATGAGTAAATGACTTATATCTTCAAAAGTATTGCAGCTACACAATTTTGTTCCAATATGTTGTTCAGCTACTATCTCCACAGCTACAACATGGTCAGTAGTTTGGAAGTGTATCTCCATAGCTAAGTGAGTAATAGCTACTTTATCAATTCTTTATGATAACCATAATGAGTAAATGGCTTATATCTTCAAAAGTATTGCAGCTACACGATTTCTCTCAAATATGTTGTTCATCTACTTTTTTGTGAAGTGTAACATATTTAAGTTTCACACCTGTTGCTCAATGTACAAGTGAGTAATGGCTACTTTATTGCTACTTTTACTGAAAATGTCAAAAATCAAACATATCTTGCAAACCGTAAGAGATAGAGCAATTTCAAACGAATTTTTGACCCACAGGGTAGTACAAGAGTATCCTATGCTAAGTGGAAAAAGGTTTGGTGAACTTTGGCCTACTTTGGAGTGATTTATAGCACTTTTACCTAATAATGAGTAAATGACTTATATCTTCAAAAGTATTGCAGCTACACAATTTTGTTCCAATATGTTGTTCAGCTACTATCTCCACAGCTACAACATGGTCAGTAGTTTGGAAGTGTATCTCCATAGCTAAGTGAGTAATAGCTACTTTGTGAATTCTTTATGATAACCATAATGAGTAAATGGCTTATATCTTCAAAAGTATTGCAGCTACACGATTTCTCTCAAATATGTTGTTCATCTACTTTTTTGTGAACTGTAACATATTTAAGTTTCACACGTGTTGTTCAATGTACAAGTGAGTAATGGCTACTTTATTGCTACTTTTACTGAAAATGTCAAAAATCAAACATATCTCGCAAACCGTAAGAGATAGAGCAATTTCGAGCGAATTTTTGGCCCATAGGGTAGTACAAGAGTATCCTATGCTAAGTGGAAAAAGGTTTGGTGAACTTTGGCCTACTTTGGAGTGATTTATAGCACTTTTACCTAATAATGAGTAAATGGCTTATATCTTCAAAAGTATTGCAGCTACACAATTTTGTTCCAATATGTTGTTCAGCTACTATCTCCACAGCTACAACATGGTCAGTAGTTTGGAAGTGTATCTCCATAGCTAAGTGAGTAATAGCTACTTTATCAATTCTTTATGATAACCATAATGAGTAAATGGCTTATATCTTCAAAAGTATTGCAGCTACACGATTTCTCTCAAATATGTTGTTCATCTACTTTTTTGTGAAGTGTAACATATTTAAGTTTCACACCTGTTGCTCAATGTACAAGTGAGTAATGGCTACTTTATTGCTACTTTTACTGAAAATGTCAAAAATCAAACATATCTTGCAAACCGTAAGAGATAGAGCAATTTCAAACGAATTTTTGACCCACAGGGTAGTACAAGAGTATCCTATGCTAAGTGGAAAAAGGTTTGGTGAACTTTGGCCTACTTTGGAGTGATTTATAGCACTTTTACCTAATAATGAGTAAATGACTTATATCTTCAAAAGTATTGCAGCTACACAATTTTGTTCCAATATGTTGTTCAGCTACTATCTCCACAGCTACAACATGGTCAGTAGTTTGGAAGTGTATCTCCATAGCTAAGTGAGTAATAGCTACTTTGTGAATTCTTTATGATAACCATAATGAGTAAATGGCTTATATCTTCAAAAGTATTGCAGCTACACGATTTCTCTCAAATATGTTGTTAATCTACTTTTTTGTGAACTGTAACATATTTAAGTTTCACACCTGTTGCTCAATGTACAAGTGAGTAATGGCTACTTTATTGCTACTTTTACTGAAAATGTCAAAAATCAAAAATATCTCGCAAACCGTAAGAGATAGAGCATTTTCAAGCGAATTTTTGACCCACAGAGTAGTACAAGAGTATCCTATGCTAAGTGGAAAAAGGTTTGGTGAACTTTGGCCTACTTTTGAGTGAGTAATAGCACTTTTACCTAATATAATTATATGACTTATATCTGTCAAACTATTGCGTCTATTATCGGAAGCGACAACGTACATATTTCCTCATAGAAATAGGCGAGAAAGACATGAAAGTGAGTTTATTTTATTTGATGCATCCAGCTAACAGTAATTCACGCGAGATTTCGGGTATTCTCACGAGACTTCCGTGCTTTTTGTCTATTTTTTAACTCGTCTTCTGCATATTGTGTCACGGGCGATACAGTCGAAACAACTACTGACCAAAGAAATTTGTCTATTATCGGAAGAGACAAAATATATATTTCTTCAAAGAAAAGAGAAGAAATGCAATTTATTTATTTATTTGATGAATCCAGATAATAGTAATGTAAAAAAAAAATTTTAAAAGAAACAGTAGCACCCAGCCAGTAGGCCATTAAGATGTGGTTTAGAAGTGAAATTTTAAAAAAAATAAAAGACAAATAAAAACAGAATTAAATATTTTATTTATTTGAACTTTTAGTTTAGCATCTATTTCTTATTATTTAAATAAAGAAAATTTTATGCAGTCCCAAATTGGAACTAAATATTTCAAAATATCTTGACGCAAAACATGTCTCACATTTTTTCACAGTTGTCTCGCCTTTTCAAGTGAAAGGAGACAGTCTGTCTCACATTCATTTTCGACGGGAGCGAACACTGCCTTTCAAATTTGGTATGTGTCTATGTATGGGCAATGCCACGAACGCTATTGTTTTGTGACCTTGACCTTCAATTTCAAGGTCACTGGTGGCCTCTTAAAGATCAGATTTTGGCCATTTTTTCACATTGTGCCCCAGTTCTCATATACAGAAAGTTAGATCATCCTATGGCTGGTATGTATATAACACATATATATGTCATCTGTAATTATGCAGAAATTTGGCCTTGAGGCTCTTAATTGAAGGTCTTTTTGGCCATTTTTGGCCTTTTTGGAGATATTTTCACACTTAGTGCTGACTATATTGCATGGAAACTATTAAAAATGGCTTTGGAGGTTGAGTACATGATGGAGTACCTGCAATCCAGTTTGTTGACCTTGGCTATTGTTTTCAAGGTCACCTTAGGCCTGCTAAAATGACTCAAAATGGTACCTTAGACTGTGAGGCCATAAACCTCCTTTGTTATTGGCTGTTACCACTCTAACAAAAAAATATTATACCTAGCCTTCTCAAATTTGCAGGATATCTTCATAACCATAGTTAGCCGAGTAATAGCTACTTTTAGGTTATCACTGTGGAGTAAATCACTTGTAACTTGAAAAGTATTGCATTTAGAGTATGTTATTCACCTATTTTGGGGTCAGCTATAACATAGTAAAATTCCAGACCTGTGGCTCATTGTATAGCTGAGTAATAGCTACTTTGAGGTTCTTACTCAACGTTAAATCATGTATAACTTGAAAAGTATTGCATTTAGAGCATTTTGTGTATATATGTTATTCAGCTACTTTTGGGTCAGCTAAAACATAGTAAAATTTCTGACCTGTAGCTCATGGCATAGCTGAGTAATAGCTACTTTTAGGTTATCACTGTTGAGTAAATCACTTATAACTTGAAAGTATTGCATTTAGAGTATTTAGTTTCAATATGTTATTCACCTATTTTGGGGTGAGCTATAACAGTAAAATTCCAGACCTGTGGCTTATTGCATAACTGAGTAATAGCTACTTTGAGGTTCTTACTCAACACTAAATCATTTATAACTTGAAAAGTATTGCAGTTAGAGAATTTTGTGTAAATATGTTATTCAGCTACTTTTGGGTCAGCTATAACATAGTCAAATTTTTGACCTGTAGCTCATGGCATAGCCGAGTAATAGCTACTTTTAGGTTATCACTGTTGAGTAAATCACTTATAACTTGAAAAGTATTGCATTTAGAGTATTTAGTTTCATATGTTATTCACCTATTTTGGAGTCAGCTATAACATAGTAAAATTCCAGACCTGTAGCTCATTGCATAGCTGAGTAATAGCTACTTTGAGGTTCTTACTCAACACTAAATCATTTATAACTTGAAAAGTATTCCATTTAGAGTATTTTGTTAAAACGTGTTATTCAGCTACTTTTTCCATAGCTACAACATGGTGAGTAACGTGGGTGTCTATCTCAATAGTGAAGTGAGTAATAGCTACTTTTGGACTTTTCAGTAACTTCCATTATGAGTAAAATCACTTGTAACTTGAAAACTATTGCATTTAGAAAATTTTGTGTAAATATGTTATTCGGCTACTTTTGGGTCGGCTATAACATAGTAAAATTTCAGACCTGTAGCTCATGGAATAGCTGAGTAATAGCTACTTTTAGGTTATCACTGTTGAGTAAATCACTTATAACTTGAAAACTATTGCATTTAGATTATTTAGTTATCTCCCGCCCGGCTCGCCGGCGGGAGATTATAATTTGCAGCATGTGTGTGCGTGCGTGCGTGTGTCACGCAGTTTCCTCTGAAACTACTACAGTTACACATTTTTGGTAAATTAGTTGTCCTAATGAATTTTTTTTGCTCTTCAATATTTTTTGGGTTTGGTGAACTTTGGCCTACTTGTGAGTGAGTAATAGCACTTTTAGCTAATATATTTATATGGCTTATAACTCTCAAACTATTGCATTTACAGTATTTTGTTGCAATATGTTGTTCAGCTACTTTGTCCACAGCTACAACATGGTCAGTAGTTTGGAAGTGTATCTCGATAGCTAAGCGAGTAATAACTACTTTGTCAATTTTTAATGATAACCATAATGAGTAAATGGCTTATATCTTCAAAAGTATTGCAGCTACACAATTTTGTTCCAATATGTTGTTCAGCTACTATCTCCACAGCTACAACATGGTCAGTAGTTTGGAAGTGTATCTCCATAGCTAAGTGAGTAATAGCTACTTTGTCAGTTCTTTATGATAACCATAATGAGTAAATGGCTTATATCTTCAAAAGTATTGCAGCTACACGATTTCTCTCAAATATGTTGTTCATCTACTTTTTTGTGAACTGTAACATATTTAAGTTTCACACGTGTTGTTCAATGTACAAGTGAGTAATGGCTACTTTATTGCTACTTTTACTGAAAATGTCAAAAATCAAACATATCTCGCAAACCGTAAGAGATAGAGCAATTTCGAGCGAATTTTTGGCCCATAGGGTAGTACAAGAGTATCCTATGCTAAGTGGAAAAAGGTTTGGTGAACTTTGGCCTACTTTGGAGTGATTTATAGCACTTTTACCTAATAATGAGTAAATGGCTTATATCTTCAAAAGTATTGCAGCTACACAATTTTGTTCCAATATGTTGTTCAGCTACTATCTCCACAGCTACAACATGGTCAGTAATTTGGAAGTGTATCTCCATAGCTAAGTGAGTAATAGCTACTTTATCAATTCTTTATGATAACCATAATGAGTAAATGGCTTATATCTTCAAAAGTATTGCAGCTACACGATTTCTCTCAAATATGTTGTTCATCTACTTTTTTGTGAAGTGTAACATATTTAAGTTTCACACCTGTTGCTCAATGTACAAGTGAGTAATGGCTACTTTATTGCTACTTTTACTGAAAATGTCAAAAATCAAACATATCTTGCAAACCGTAAGAGATAGAGCAATTTCAAACGAATTTTTGACCCACAGGGTAGTACAAGAGTATCCTATGCTAAGTGGAAAAAGGTTTGGTGAACTTTGGCCTACTTTGGAGTGATTTATAGCACTTTTACCTAATAATGAGTAAATGACTTATATCTTCAAAAGTATTGCAGCTACACAATTTTGTTCCAATATGTTGTTCAGCTACTATCTCCACAGCTACAACATGGTCAGTAGTTTGGAAGTGTATCTCCATAGCTAAGTGAGTAATAGCTACTTTGTGAATTCTTTATGATAACCATAATGAGTAAATGGCGTATATCTTCAAAAGTATTGCAGCTACACGATTTCTCTCAAATATGTTGTTCATCTACTTTTTTGTGAAGTGTAACATATTTAAGTTTCACACCTGTTGCTCAATGTACAAGTGAGTAATGGCTACTTTATTGCTACTTTTACTGAAAATGTCAAAAATCAAACATATCTTGCAAACCGTAAGAGATAGAGCAATTTCAAACGAATTTTTGACCCACAGGGTAGTACAAGAGTATCCTATGCTAAGTGGAAAAAGGTTTGGTGAACTTTGGCCTACTTTGGAGTGATTTATAGCACTTTTACCTAATAATGAGTAAATGACTTATATCTTCAAAAGTATTGCAGCTACACAATTTTGTTCCAATATGTTGTTCAGCTACTATCTCCACAGCTACAACATGGTCAGTAGTTTGGAAGTGTATCTCCATAGCTAAGTGAGTAATAGCTACTTTGTGAATTCTTTATGATAACCATAATGAGTAAATGGCTTATATCTTCAAAAGTATTGCAGCTACACGATTTCTCTCAAATATGTTGTTCATCTACTTTTTTGTGAACTGTAACATATTTAAGTTTCACACGTGTTGTTCAATGTACAAGTGAGTAATGGCTACTTTATTGCTACTTTTACTGAAAATGTCAAAAATCAAACATATCTCGCAAACCGTAAGAGATAGAGCAATTTCGAGCGAATTTTTGGCCCATAGGGTAGTACAAGAGTATCCTATGCTAAGTGGAAAAAGGTTTGGTGAACTTTGGCCTACTTTGGAGTGATTTATAGCACTTTTACCTAATAATGAGTAAATGGCTTATATCTTCAAAAGTATTGCAGCTACACAATTTTGTTCCAATATGTTGTTCAGCTACTATCTCCACAGCTACAACATGGTCAGTAGTTTGGAAGTGTATCTCCATAGCTAAGTGAGTAATAGCTACTTTATCAATTCTTTATGATAACCATAATGAGTAAATGGCTTATATCTTCAAAAGTATTGCAGCTACACGATTTCTCTCAAATATGTTGTTCATCTACTTTTTTGTGAAGTGTAACATATTTAAGTTTCACACCTGTTGCTCAATGTACAAGTGAGTAATGGCTACTTTATTGCTACTTTTACTGAAAATGTCAAAAATCAAACATATCTTGCAAACCGTAAGAGATAGAGCAATTTCAAACGAATTTTTGACCCACAGGGTAGTACAAGAGTATCCTATGCTAAGTGGAAAAAGGTTTGGTGAACTTTGGCCTACTTTGGAGTGATTTATAGCACTTTTACCTAATAATGAGTAAATGACTTATATCTTCAAAAGTATTGCAGCTACACAATTTTGTTCCAATATGTTGTTCAGCTACTATCTCCACAGCTACAACATGGTCAGTAGTTTGGAAGTGTATCTCCATAGCTAAGTGAGTAATAGCTACTTTGTGAATTCTTTATGATAACCATAATGAGTAAATGGCTTATATCTTCAAAAGTATTGCAGCTACACGATTTCTCTCAAATATGTTGTTAATCTACTTTTTTGTGAACTGTAACATATTTAAGTTTCACACCTGTTGCTCAATGTACAAGTGAGTAATGGCTACTTTATTGCTACTTTTACTGAAAATGTCAAAAATCAAAAATATCTCGCAAACCGTAAGAGATAGAGCATTTTCAAGCGAATTTTTGACCCACAGAGTAGTACAAGAGTATCCTATGCTAAGTGGAAAAAGGTTTGGTGAACTTTGGCCTACTTTTGAGTGAGTAATAGCACTTTTACCTAATATAATTATATGACTTATATCTGTCAAACTATTGCGTTTACAGTATTTTGTTCCAATATGTTGTTCAGCTATTTTCTCTACAGCTACAACATGGTCAGCAGTTTGGAAGTGTATCTCCATAGCTAAGTGAGTAATCGCTACTTGGTCAATTTGGAATGATAACCATAACGAGTGAATGGCTTATATCTTCAAAAGTATTTCAGCTACACATTTTCTCTTAAGTATCTTGTTCATCTACTTTTTTGTGAACTGTAACATATTTAAGTTTTACAACTGTTGCTCGATGTACAAGTGAGTAATGGCTACTTTGTTGCTACTTTTAGTGAAAATGTGAAAAATCACAAATATCTCGAAATCCGTAATAGAGCGATTTCGAGCGATTTTTTGACCCACAGGGTGGTACAAGAGTGTCCTATGCAAAGGGGAAAAATTTCAATTTTCGCCACTTTCGGCGGCCATCTTGTATTTTTGCGGAAAATGGAAAAGTGTCAGTATCTCGAAAACCGTGAGAGATAGAGCGATTTCGAGCGAATTTTTGACCCACAGGGTGGTACAAGAGTCTCCTCTGCAAAGGAGAGAAATTTCAATTTTCGTCACTTTCGGCGGCCATCTTGGATTTTTGCGGAAAATGAAAAGGTGTCAATATCTTGAAAACCGTAAGAGATAGAGCTATTTCGAGCGAATTTTCGACCCACAGGGTGGTACAAGAGTCTCCTGTGCAAAGGGGGGAAATTTCAATTTTCGCCACTTTCTGCGGCCATCTTGGATTTTTGCGGAAAATGAAAAAGTGTCAATATCTCGAAAACTGTAAAAGATAGAGCGATTTGGAGCGAGTTTTTGACCTGCAGGGTGGCACAAGAGTCTTCTGTGCAAAGGGGGGAAATTTCAATTTTCGCTACTTTCGGCGGCCATCTTGGATTTTCGCGGAAAATGGAAAAGTGTCAATATCTCGAAAACCGTAAGAGATAGAGCGATTTCGAGCGAATTTTTGACCCGCAGGGTGGTACAAGAGTCTCCTGTGCAAAGCGCTGAAATTTCAATTTTCGCCACTTTCGGCGGCCATCTTGGATTTTCGTGGAAAATAGAAAAGTGCCAATATCTGGAAAACCGTAACAGATAGAGCAGTGTCCTATGCAAAGGGGAAAATTTTCAATTTAGTATTTCTTCCCCTGCGGTATTCGGCGGGAGATACATACCGCGGCAGTGGTCTGTTTCAGTATGTTATTCACCTATTTTGGGGTGAGCCATAACATAGTAAAATTAAAACTATTGCATTTGCAATATTTTCTTTAAATATGTTTTTAACTTACTTTTTACACCTGAACAGTTACCTTCTTACTTTCCTTCTGAACACCATTTCCAGGGCACAACTTTTGTGTCCTTTTCTTCTGTCAGTTCTACTCTGACACTCAAAACACGCAGTCAGCTGACACAGAGCCCGTTCATGGGCACTGATTGCTTGATTTTTTTTTTTGATAAAACCTAGTTGTAGCAGGTGATTTCAATTGCTGTATGAATTAGTCCAATAGGTTTCCAGTATTAATACATACTGACAAAAGTGTGCAATCTATTGAAAATCTTTTTAAAAACTGTAAACTTACTGACAGTTGGCAATCTTTTAACTCTGGAAAACATGGGTACACGTATCACGATAAAAATCTCTCACAGTAGGATAGACTACATATTTTTCTCAAGTAACATTCAGTTTGAAATTAAAAATTTAGCCAACCAGTTAAAATCCAGGTGTAGTTGACCATTCAGCTTTAAAATTAAATTTCAAAACTGATTGCGCTGAAAAAGGGCCTGGATATGGGAAGATTAACAATTCTGTGTTAAATGAACCTGAGTATATTAGAGTAATAAACAATACTATAAAAACACTATAAACAACTGTAAATCGTTAAACTCAAAACAAACTTAATGGGAAATGGTCAAAATAAACATTAAAGAATGCACAATTTCTTATTGTACTAAGAATTGGATACCGAAAAGAAAAGAATTGGATCAAGTGTATGATAAAATAGTGTAATTTAAACTTAATATAGCTTAAATAATGATGAAAAAAATGACCTTGATACATTACAAATTATAGAAAGTGAATTATGAGCAAACAGAAGCATCATTTTGATTTTAAACACAAAGGTCAGCATATTAGAGCTAGAGCCAAATGGATAAAATGTGGTGATATTCCATTAAAATATTTTTTAACACTTGGAAAAAACAAAGACAGGCATCCAATATACTGACAAAAATAAAACAGCATGATAGATTGATAAAATATAACAGAGAAATATTAAAAGAAACTTTAAATTTCTATGAAAATTTAAAAAAAGGAAAAACATACCTCAAAATACTATTAATAAATACTTAAATAATTTTACTGAAGTAAAAACTTTATCTTAAATGAACAAAAGTTCTGTGAAAATTTGATTACTAAGGAGGAGATTTATGATGTTGTTAAAAATTTAAAACAAAATAAGTCTCTTGGTGCAGATGGTTTAACATCTGTATTCTTTCAAACTTTCTGGGATCAACTTGATTCCCTTTATTTTGAAATGATAAATGAAACATTTGAGGTTGTAATAGAAATTTCTTAATTTCTTGTTTTAGCTAGACGTCTTTAAAAAGTGATTCCAAATTTAATTTCAAATGATCAAACCGGTTATGCTAAAAATAGATATATTGGTATCAGTGCAAGATGTACCATTGACATTATTAAGTACTGTGAAGATTTTAATAAACCTGGAGCAATTCTTTGCCTGGACTTCAGGAAGGCTTTTGATACTTTGGACTGGAATTTCTTTTTTGGATGTTTAAAAAAGTACAACTTTGGGGATAATTTTACAAAATGGATAAAAATTTTGTACATTAAACCAATTTCTAGTGTTAAAAATAATGGATCGATCGCCAAAAAAACAATAATCGGTAGAGGAGTAAGACAAGGATGTGCAGTATCAGCACTGCTGTTCATTCTTGGTGTAGAATACTTGGCAACTGAAATAAAAAGAGAAAAGACCATAAATGGAATAAAACTTTTTCAGAAATCATCACATGTCATTCAATATGCTGATGATACAACTCTTACACTGGGTGATAAACAGTCAGTTAAAAAGTCAGTTAAAATTTTAAAGAATTTTGAAACTGTATCAGAATTATATAAATATTGACAAATGTGAAGGTATGTGGCTTTGTCAATTAAAAGATAAGTCTGACACCTATGAAGGGATATCGTTTATAACAATGGTCCAATGTGGCAAAAAAATTGGATCTGGGTATTCACAAAATATATTTATCTATATTAATAACTTTAAAACACTTAGATATAAAAAATTCTCAGAGTTTAAATACAAAATTCTATATAACATATTAGCTTGTAATGACAAACTGAGTAAGTGTTAATAAAACTCATTCTTCAACCGGTTCAGTTTGCAAAGAAAAAGAAGATATCTGCCACATGCTGTACAACTGTCCCAAAATTAAATTAATAATGAATAGTATAAGCAACTGCCTGAATCTGAACATACTGTTAAGACATGTAATACTAGGAGTCCAGTGTGACAACTATGTAAGTGAGAATAAATTTACATGCATTGTCATAGTAAGCTACACTATTTAGTATTTACAGGAACTAGTACAAGACCAGCTTGAATAAAGGAAATTATAATGCATTACATATAAAAGAAATGATATGTCAGCAGTTGTCTTTCTATTGTAAAGTTTATGAACGTGTATTAAGCCGAAAGCAAAGGCAAAATATGAATAGGTTAATTAATTGTATATTGATTTACTTGAAATAGCACACTCTAAGGTTCAAAACGATATTTGTTAACTAGTGTAAAATATTGTATCGTTAAAAGATATAGTGGTTGTATAAAGTAGAGCAATGCATGGTGAAGTTCATACAGATTTTTAACTAGATCAGTGGACTAGAACTCATGAGGTTGTAACAGAAATTTCTTAATTTAAAAATGATTGCTGTATTTCAGTGTAGGTTAGCAGTATCTGTACTGATAACTTATTGGTACAGAAATGTCTAAAAATTACAAATGATTGTTATATTTTAGCGGAAGTTATCTGTACCAATAAAGTTTGTGAGATAGTCGTTGGAAAAAAGAAATTATGTTATCAGTAAAACCAATCTAAAAACATTAACAATTCACAACTGTCTAATAATTTTAAAATAAAAAAATAACTTTAGAAGTTCAAAATTGTCTCATAACTAATACTGTATATTATACTGGCTGGTTGGCCTTCGCATACACCTGAGGCTGTCCCCCCTGCAGGTGCGTGGTTTCTGGTCGCTCAGCCAGCTTTACAATATCTGTTCTGACATGTGATAGTGATACATGTATTTGTTTAAAAATATGGGTTTGTACACCTGAAAAAGTTTCATACTGTGTATGAGTGGCACTGTAAATAACGAGGTACTGATGGTAGGTTTGCTACCCTCGCCTGCCCAGTCCCTAATGCACCATGTTGCAAAAGGGTAAATAAATGATATTACAAAAAAAAACCCAAAAAACCCTACTTTTTGATGATCTGTGTCATTTTAAATTTTCACAGTTGTAGCTTGATAGCTAACTGAGTAATAGGTACATAGACATTTTGTCGGTGAGTAAATCACTTCTTACTACAAAACCATTGAATCTAAAGCATTATTGTGAAATATGTTATTTACCTACTTTTTAATGTTCTGTGTCATGGCAACTTATTAGAGCTGTAGCTAAGTAGTTAACCGAGAAGTTGCTACTTTGACAGTTCAGCTTGAATTAATCATTTGTAAATGCCAGACTATTGATTTAAGAACATTTTTATGACATATGTTGTTCATCTTCTTTGGATATATTGTGTCATAGGCAGTTGTCTGAGCTGTAGCTTCACATTTTGCTCTGGAGTTAGTAACTTGTAACTTAAACGCTATTGAATTTTTAACATTGGTGTGAAATAATTGGTTAACCTGCTTTCTGATGTACAGTATCATGGCCACTTTTCAGAGATGCAGTTCCATCATTAAGTAAAAGATTTGTTTTACAGATCCTTGGGATATTTACTATGGTATTTGTTTCTTGGCATCTGGATATGATGTATACTTTTCTACCAAAAGTTTTAAATAATATGGCATATAATAATGCTTTGGGAGTCAGTGAAACTTCTTATTTTTTTACCATTCAGTATATAATCGCTGTTGGGAGCTCATACCATTACAGTGGTCTTGTTCTTTCTGTCTTTGTTGACATTTTTTTTCAGTTTGAATAATTATTATGGTTCTAGTGTTTTCTTTCAGATTGATAAATTTATAAAATCATCTGATACACAATTAAAAAAGAAAAATATAGACAGAAGAGAAGTTAAAGATCTTCATGAAAGGTAAATATTCGTATATTTTCAGAAGCATATTATCACTGTACTTAAACATGTTTAAAGTATACTATTAGTTAACTTAATCCTTCATATAAACTTGTGTACAGTGTTTGCAGACTGTTAGAATCTAAACAGTTTGTTACTAACATTGTGAAAATGAGAATTATATAAGAGCCTTCCACAGATTAACATATCCCCAAACAAAAGTCAGGGATATATTGGTTTCATGTCTGTCGCACCGCTGTTTTGACATGTGTGCGCTATAACTGGAAAACGCTTGCACAGATGTAATTTAAATTAGACACACACATCTTTTTGGGTCACGAGAGGAACCCTATTTTAAGGTGACCTTAAACTCCCAATAATAAAGAAATTGTGGCTACCTCAAGGTTAGAAATTTGACCTTTGGCCACTTAATACCCTCTAGGTCAAAAACTATGTGGCTCATCTGGCTCAACTTTTATCTGGGAACACATTAATACATTCTTCTTAAATATGCCAAAAATCAAAACTTAATGTTGAGATTAAAATTGTGTTTAAGGCCCATAATACTAGACCCTACATTTTCTTTGACATTTTCACATGTTTGGCCCTGTATTTTGGAAATTTTAAGTCTGTCAAGTCTCAAACTGTGGTAGGTATAACTTCTATATGTATTCTTTATATAAAATTTGAAGTCGGTAGCTTTAATTGCCCATAGAGACCCAATTTGTGGACTTTTTTTGCCACTTTTAAGGCCTATAGCTGACAAACTGTGTGACTTGTAAGGCTGAGATTTCCCTGTGGACTTTTTATGTCAGCTGACTTGTCAGTCAGTGAGCTGATATTATGGCATCACTCTGTGGTGTCTGCATCTGTGTGACCAACTTCTCCAAATTTTTTTTAAAAGTAACAGCATGCCTCTGTTACTTTTAAAAGATACCTTATCTATCAAGAATGATAAATTGTTAAAGGCATGCAGATCTGTGTGTTTGTCTGTTCCCCAGAGCCGTTAGAAGCAAGGTACCCCCCTCTAAAGTGTAAAAATTCAACACTTTATCACAATTTTCTCATTGACTATTGCGGGGATATCTCTCTTATCTTGCATATATGTACCAGGCCACAAGTAGATTCCCTCGTGTGAGTATCAGACCTGGATCTGTCTTAATTATTTTTTTCTGGATTTTTAAAATAATTTTTAATGTATAAGTGTTCATAAATTCATGCCGTACATCACTTATAATTGTATCCCCGGACGAAAGTCGGGGATACTTAGGATTCAGTACGGTCACGCCGCCGCCGCCGCAGAGATTTCCTTTTGGACGCGATAACTTAAAAAATATTTTAGTTAGAACTTTCAAATTTGGTATGTGGGTATATATGGGCAATGCCACGAACGCTATTGTTTTGTGACCTTGACCTTCAATCTCAAGGTCACTGGTGGTCTCTTAAAGGTCAGATTTTGGCCATTATTTCAATTTTTGGCCCAGTTCTGCTATACAGAAAGTCAGATCATCCTATGGCTGGTATATATAATACATATATATGTCCTCTGTAAGCATGCAGAAATTTGACCTTGAAGCTCTTCATTGAAGGTCATCCACTGACCGCCAAAGTACCTGACCGAGGGTTATTTTTGGCCTTTTCGGAGATATTTTCACACTTAATGCTGACTATATTGCATGGAAACTATTGAAAATGGCTTTGGAGGTTGAGTACATGATAGACTTCTACCATCCAGGCTTACTGGTTACAGATCTTCATTTAAGGTCATCCACTGACCGCCAAAGTACCTGACCAAGGGTCATTTTTGGCAAATTTGGAGATATTTTCACACTTAATGCTGACTACATTGCATGGAAACTATTGAAAATGGCTTTGGAGGTTGAGTACATGATGGAGTACCAGCATCCAGGCTTACCGGTTACAGATCTTCATTTAAGGTCATCCACTGACTGCCCAAGTACCTGACCGAGGGTCATTTTTGGCCCTCTATTTGTTTGTTTGTTTGTGAACAAGTTAACTCAAAAACTGACAGATGGATTTTGATAAAATTTTCAGGATATGTCCAAAATGGTAAAAGGAAGATATGATTAAATTTTGGGAGTGATCCGGATCACTGTCTGGATTTTCTGGATCCATGAAATTTAATTTTTAAAGACAGATAACTCAAAAACTTATGGGTGCATTTTGATGAAATTTTCAGGAAATGTCCTTAATGGGACGAGGAACAAGTGATTAGATTTTGGGAGTGATCTGGATCACTGTCTGGATCATCCGGATCCAGGCTGCCAGATGTGTTTGTGTACAATATAGCTCAAAAACTTATGGATGGATTTTGATGAAATTTTCAGGATATGTCTGAAAAGGTAAAAGGATGAAATGGGTGAATTTTTGAAGTGATCCAGATCACTATATGGATCTTCTGGATCCATGAAATGTAATTTTTAAAGACAGATACCTCAAAAAGTTATGGATGGATTGTTTCAGCAAATGGCCTAAATGGTACAAGGAATAAGTGATTAAATTTTTGGAGTGATCTGGATCACTGTCTGGATCACCTGGATCCAGGCTGCCACATAATATTGGGATGGACTTTGATATTTTTAGGATATGTTACAAATGGTAAAAGGAAGAAGAGGTAAAAGGAAGAAATGATTCAATTTTGCGAGTGATCTGGACCACTATCTGGATCTTCTGGATCCAAGAAATGTAAATTTTAAAGACAAATAGCTCAAAAAGTCATGGATGGATTTTGATGAAATTTTCAGGAAATGTCCTTAATGGGACGAGGAACAAGTGATTAGATTTTGGGAGTGATCTGGATCACTGTCTGGATCACTGTCTGGATCATCCGGATCCAGGCTGCCAGATGTGTTTGTGTACAATATAGCTCAAAAACTTATGGACGGATTTTGATGAAATTTTTAGAATATGTCTGAAAAGGTAAAAGGATGAAATGATTGAATTTTGGAAGTGATCCGGATCACTATATGGATCTTCTGGATCCATGAAATGTAATTTTTAAAGACGGATATAAGTGAAAGAACTAGTGATTAGCTTTTGGGAGTAATCTGGTACTATGGAGAATCCTGACCTGGTGCTCCAGGAAACAGGCTCAAGACCGACATATTCATGCCTTAACTATGTCCCGTCCGGGGATACACTGCGTCGAGACGCAATCTCTAGTTCATATACTTGTATTCATCTCTAGTTTAAAAAGTATTGCATTTAGACCACTTTGTTAAAATATGTTGTTCAGCTACTTTTTCTGTAGCTTTAACATGGTCAGTAACTTGGGAGTCTATCCCAATAGCTAAGTGAGTAATAGCTACTTTCTGACATTTCAGTACCTTCCATAATGAGTAAAATCACTGGAAACTTTAAAATTATTGCATTGTAAATATTTTGTTCAAATATGTTATTCACCTACTTTTGAATCAGCTATAACATAGTAAAATTGCAGACATTTAGTATTTTGCATAGCTGAGCAGTAACTACTTTGAAGTTCTCACTGTTGAGTAAATCACTTGTAACTTGAAAACTATTGCATTTTGAGTATTTTGTTGAGTTATTCACCTACTTTTGGGTCAGTGGGGATGGCAAGAAGTTGTGGCGTGTATTGAGCAAGGTGTTTGGCATGTCCCAGGTCTCTACCCTTCCATCCTGTACTGATGAAAAATCACTGGCTAATCAGTTTGGTGCATTTTTATAAGCAAAATTAACAAAATCAGAAACACTTTCAGAAATTGCACATGAAAGTGTGTTCCTTTAGAAAAGAAGCCACTCTCTTTCAGTTCTTTTCAGTTGGTCTCCGAAAGTGAAGTCCTTTAAGTTCATTGAGGAATTCCAACCAAAAACATGCTTGCTAGACCCGTGGCCCACTTTCCTGGTTAAAAGATGTATAGACATTCTCCTCCTATCACTAACTAAACTTGTCAATTTATCTCTGCAAAATGGTGTTTTTCCAAAACCTTTCAAAAATGCCATAGTTACACCTCTTTATCAAGAAGACCTGTCTGTCCAAAGAGGACCTGAAGGATTATCGGCTGATTTCTGGACTAAGTTTTCTGTCAAAGTTGATGGAGGGTATAGTTGCTGCTCAAATAAGGTCTCACATTGACTCAAATAATCTTGGAAACACTTTCCAGTCAACCTACAAAGCCAGACACTCAACAGAAACTGCCCTGTTGTGTATTCAGAATGAGATACACTTGTTGTTGTCCAAGGGTATGCTCTGGTCCTTCTTGACTTGTCGGCTGCCTTCAACACCATTGACCATGACACACTCCTGACCTGCCTGTCAACAAGGTTTGGCTTTACAACATATCTCCTGAATCGTTTTCAATCTGACAAAATTGGCTCAGTGATATCTCAATGTTTCAAACTAAATTTTGGGGTACCTCAGAGCTCAATCAGGTAATTGCAAAATATATGGATATCAAATACATGTACCATTTTTACCCCACAGCCCTTAAGGGCTGTTGGGGTATTGTTTTCACCCATGGTGTCTGGATGGGCGGGCGGCGGGAAAAAGTTTGTCTGGGCTATATCTCGGAAACCGTAAGGTGTAGGAAGTTGATACCTGGTAGTAGTGCTGTAACGAGTTGACCGAAACTCGAGTCGTAACTCGGTGGGCGATATTTGGGACCACATCGATTTACGTAATTTAAACTCGAGTTTTTAAGAAATAAATTATGATATACTAGTCTTGTTATAAAACCAGCACTTTTACAATTTATCTAGCCATAAAGACAAAAAATTCAATGAGCAATGGCCGTTTTTTTATTTTATTTCCTTATTTACGTGGATGTTCCATAATGTGCTCTTACATATCTGTACAATTTAACCGGCAACAGAATATATTTCCTTGCAATAAAATGGTACTAAATACGTCAATGGCGGATCCCTTGATGACAATATTTGGACATTGTTATTTTATTTATATTTGTGTCATTTACTCGAGTTCAACTCGAGTTCAACTCGCATCTAACAAGCGAGCGTCGATCTACAGAAATCACTGTTGATTACAGCTCTACCTGGTAGGGACATTGGTTAGGGGGTGTAGGTGTGCAATGTCATGGTCTGACCTTGATTTGACCTTTGACCTTGCTGTAGTGACCTTGACGTATAAAATCTTGTCCGGGCTATATCTTGGAAACTGTAAGGTGTAGGAAGTTGATACTTGATAGGGACATTGGTTAGGGAGTGTAGGTGGGCAACGTCATGGTCTGACCTTGATTTGACCTTTGACCTTGCCGTAGTGACCTTGACCTATAAAATGTTGTCCGGGCTATATCTCGGAAACCGTGAGGTGTAGTTGATATTTGGTAGGGACATTGGTTAGAATGTGTAGGTGTGCAACGTCATGGTCTGACCTTGATTTGACCTTTGACCTTGCAGTAGTGACCTTGAGTTTGAAAATGTTGTCCGGGCTATATCTCGGAAACTGTAAGGTGTAGTTGATACTTGGTAGGGACATTTGTTAGGGGTTGTAGGTGTGCAGCATCATGGAGTGACCTTGACTTCACCTTTGACCTTGTCGTAGTGACCTTGACATTTAAAATCTTGTTGCACCTTTGGGTCTGTCTTTTGATGCAGATTAAGCACTGTTAAAGTAATATTAGAATTTATTAAGAATTTTACTTTTATAACTTCCCATTGTAACAGATGGAATTTCATCAACTGAGCCATAGATTTTGCTCCAACACCACACATAAGCATTCACTGAATGTGTTACCACTTCTGTATGCATGGTAATATTCAAAACATCTAAACCATAATTCGGCCATGCAGATGTAGATAAAGAGTGTTGTAATGTTTAGTTTAGTGATTAATGCTGTCATCTTGTTATTGTATCCCCGGCGCGAAGCGGGGATACTATGGATTCATCATCGTCGTTGTCCGCGTCCGCAGAGATTTCTTGTTAGCGACCTACAGTCCACATTTCTTTCCAGATTTCTTTCATATTTGGCAGGTGTCTTGATATGGTGGAGGACTCGCCACCCTATCTTTTTGGTAGGCTTTATGTCTAAATTAGGCCTGTGGTACACAAAAATGTCTAAAATGTGGAACATTGCTTGTTAGCGACCTACAGTCCACATTTCTTTCCAGATTTCTTTCATATTTGGCAGGTGGCTTGATATGGTGGAGGACTCGCCACCCTATCTTTTTGGTAGGCTTATGTCTAAATTAGGCCTGTGGTACACAAAAATGTCTGAAATGTGGAATATTGCTTCTTAGCGACCTACAGTCCACATTTCTTTCCAGATTTCTTTCATATTTGGCAGGTGGCTTGGTATGCTAGAGGACTCGCCACCCTATTTTTTTGGTAGGCTTTATGTCTAAATTAGGCCTGTGGTAGACAAAATTGTCTAAAATGTGGAATATTGCTTCTTTGCGACCTACAGTCCACATTTCTTTCCAGATTACTTTCATATTTGGCAGGTGGCTTGGTATGCTAGAGGATTCGCCACCCTATCTTTTTGGTAGGCTTTATGTCTAAACTAGGCCTGTGGTACACAAAAATTTCTAAAATGTGGAATATTGCTTCTTAGTGGCCTACAGTCCACATTTCTTTCCACATTTCTTTCATATTTGGCAGGTGGCTTATCGCTTAAAAGTATTGCAGAGAGCCAATTTTTCTCAAATAACTCATTCACCTACTTTTGGGAGATCTTTCACATGGTGAAGTTTCAGACCAATAGCTAATTACTCACCTACTCAAAATGAGTAAATGCGAATTATCTCTAAAAGTATTGCGGATAGCCAATTTTCTCAAATAAATAATTCACCTACTTTTGGGAGAGCTTTTACTTGGTGAAGTTTCAGACCCCTAGCTAATTATTGACCTACTCAAAATGAGTAAAGGCGAATTATCGCTAAAAGTATTGCGGATAGCCAATTTTTCTCAAATAACTCATTCATCTACTTTTGGGAGAGCTTTCACATGGTGAAGTTCCAGACCTGTAGGTAATTACTAGTGGGTAAATCGTTTATCGATGTTGCCGATATTTGTTGTTTTGGAACTGGACTCTCGATATCGAGATCTAAAGACATATTTCAATATCGGCATTTTAAGTAAAACTGTAAACTTGCACTGTTAATATTTGATATAAAGCCCAAATCTGAAGAAATTGTACACTTTTATCTCACATTTTTTAAGTTTTCAATGCGTTTTTGATGAAAACTGCAATGTTTTGTTTTGATAAATTTGCTTCCTGTAACCGGTTCGGGATACGCTAAAGTAAAACGTTTTCGTTTTCCTGAATTCGGAGTATTTGGTAGACAATATCAACCCCCCAATATCGCCCGATATTGAAATATTTTTACATTCAATATCGATATGCACAAAGCCAAACGATTTACCCACTAGTAATTACTCACCTACTCAAAATGAGTAAATGCAAATTATCTCTAAAAATATTGCAGATAGCCAATTTTTCTCAAATAACTCATTCATATACACTTTGGAGAGCTTTCAATTAGTGAATTTTGAGATCTGTAGCTACTTACTCACCTACTCAAAATGAGTAAATGCCTATTATCTCTAAAAGTATTGCGGATACCCAATTTTTATCAATAACTCATTCATCTACTTTTGGAAGAGCTTTCACATGCTAAAGTATTTTTATGAATTTTTAAAATAATTTTTAATGCATTAAAATTAATGAAATCATGCACTAAATCAATTATAACTTGAAAAGTATTGCATTTAGAGCACTTTGTTAAAATATGTTGTTCAGCTACTTTTTCCATAGCTACAACAGGGTGAGTAACTTGGGTGTCTATCTCAATAGCTAAGTGAGTAATAGCTACTTTTGGATTTTTCACTTCCATCATGAGTAAAATCACTTGTAACTTGAAAACTATTGCATTTACAGAATTTTGTGCAAATATGTTATTCATCTACTTTTGGGTCAGCTATGACATAATAAAATTTCAGACCTGTAGCTCATGGCATAGCTGAGTAATAGCTACTTTTAGGTTATCACTGTTGAGTAAATCACTTATAACTTGAAAACTGTTGCATTTAGATTATTTAGTTTCAAAATGTTATTCACCTATTTTGAGGCAGCTATAACATAGTAAAATTCCAGACCTGTGGCTCATTGCATAGCTGAGTAATAGCTACTTTGAGGTTCTTACTCAACACTAAATCATTTATAGCTTGAAAAAGTATTGCATTTAGAGCATTTTGTTAAAATATGTTATTCAGCTACTTTTTTTCCATAGTTATAACATGGTGAGTAACTTGAGTGTCTATCTCAATAGCTAAGTGAGTAATAGCTATTTTTGGACTTTTCACTAACTTCCATCATGAGTAAAATCACTTGTAACTTGAAAACTATTCCATTTAGAGAATTTTGTGCAAATCTGTTATTCACCTACTTTTGGGTCAGCTATAACATGGTAAAATTTCAGACCTCTAGCTCGTGGCATAGCTGAGTAATAGCTACTTTGGCCTTTGCCGGTGGATACATCCTGCATCTGGCCACAGATGCGTCCTTGGTCTAGTTGAATTATCTTGTTTTAGTACTTCATCTTTACATGCATTATCTTTCTCTTGGACATTATTTTCTCTATTTAAATGTTGTTTGGGCCTTTATATAACTGACAGTGCTCTGAAAGTATCCTGAACTTTGTACTGATACAGTAGTTCTATATCTCGTCGTGTTAAAAATACTTCCCTAGGCTGTGGGGTATGGGCATCTCTGATGCTATTTGAAATAAAATCCTAATGAATAATAACTGACCCATTTATTGTTTGTTGGACCTTGAGGTGAAACATACATGGGCCAGTAAAAATCCGCACCTTTATTTAAATCTGACTTAACCCTTAGGCTAACTATGTGCTGAAATGCATCACTTAGATGTGAATTATAATCTTAACATGGTGAGGGAAGAAGCACATCTTGATCTGTTCAGTGTACAAGATGCATTAAAAAGCCATATCCAATTATCAAAACAATTTGGTTTTGATAGAGACAAGTATTCAACACAAAAATTTGACTATCCCCTTGGCTAACTTTTTCACATGATTTATTGAATATTGATTACATCACATTGAAATTAAATATATATGGTGTAGTAAGAAGCCATACATTTACCGGTATTTGTTCAGCATACCAGATGGTACATACAGTTAGAAACCATAATCCATTCTCCAGATATTGTGTTAACAACAACATATATATATTTGAATTTTTAAATAACATTAAAATTAACATAAATCCAAAAGATCTTACAAAATTGTAAAAGGTGGCAAAATGTTTTGTCTGTGGTGGCGAGATTAATGCCCTTGTGAACAAAGTGGCGAGATCTATGGGTTGTGAAATCAATGGTGGCAAAATCATAAACAATCCTCCTTACCTAGTCTATGCTCTTTAGCTCTAATACTTATCATATATTGGAAGTATTTGAACCAGAATTATGATCTCTGTACTGTGACAAATATCAGCATCTTTCTGTCAGCCTTTTCTTCAATACCTCCTTACAAAAAACTCTTACAAAAGTTTACTGTAATTTTAGAAAGTACTGAAAACCATTTAAATACTTGAAAAAGGATGAATTTTATCAATGCAGGATGATTGACCCCCAAAAAATGAAAAATGAGTAATAATAATTGTGAATCACACAAAATGGGTGCGACAAAAAATACCTGTGCCTTGAGAGATGGCCTGTCTGGGGATATGTTAGTGTTTAGTCTGAACAATTTAGTTTAACAATGGCTAATGTCTGTTTGTATACTGAGTTTATTTAACCAAACATGCACAGAATGTACTCTATTATACTACTATTTTGAAAGTAATAAAAATTACTGTAATTCTGTAAATTCTGTAAAGTGTTCACAAGTGTGGATTGAAAAATATTGTTTCAGATGTAATGACCACCTCACTGAAGTAGAATCTCAGATACAGCATGTTACTGAGCTCACTTTGGTAAGTTTTTAGAATACTTTGAAAAGTTACTGTTTTCTTTTGATTCGAGTTTCCACTTAAACTTGTCAGATGATTATACAGTTGCCTGAAGATTAAACCAGGACAGTGTGTCAACACTTCCAAATATTTAAGAAGATGATGTAATTGATTTTGAATATATAATATCTAGTTGAAACCAATTCAAGATATTTTATTCGTTATGTTTATATTACCAGGAGGATGAACCATCGATGAAAGAAAGCAAATTCAGTGTGAAGAAGAAAGATGAACTGAAAAAATTAAGCACATTAAAGGTTGGAGTTATGAATTCTATAACTTTCTAAAATATTTTTAATTGGATTTTAATGATAAATTTATGTTGAAAGCGGTTATAAATCAGTTAAGATAATTAAGTAAAAAATTTTATTATATTTTTTTTTTCGAGTTGTTTTATCACATTTATTATTGTGACATAAATGTCACCAGTGATGACCTCTATCAGTCGGAATGTTGTTGGTAAAAATCATACATTACTTTCGAAAAACCACAATTAGAATGTTACTGAAATATTTAACCAAAATTTCTCTTGGGGTGCATTTTAGTAGTCTTGTATATGATCTTGTCAGGCTGCCACCCCACATAATTTACTGCAATTAAGATCCTGTTACGTTTTTAAACTTGCTCACAAGTCTTTATGTTGGGCTATTATTTTCCTTGAGACAATGAATGAGTGGATTTTATAAAAGTCTAGACATTAAACTCTCACTGGAAGTAACCTTTCTTCTTGGGAGAAATGTTCTAAGAGAATCACATTGCACAAGGGAAGGATCTTACATAAGCAGGGGTCAGTGCGACAGAGAGAAACTGAAACAAGACCAGAAAAACTGGGGTGGGTAAGCTTTTGCAAGGAGATAAGTTTTCAACTTTTTCCTGAATGAAGGGAGAGATTTGGCTAAACGTACACCATCAGGGAGATCATTCCAAATCTTTGGGGCATCATATGCCAAGCTGAGGGCAAAATGCTTTTAGACTTATATATTGATGCAAAGTGTGGGACCTTCTACGAATTCTATACACACCATATCTGGGTTTAAAGAAAGGGTCAAAGTGCTTTGGATAACCCCATGTATAAACTTGTACACCAATAGAGTCGCCTTGAAAACAGAGTGATGCTTGATAGCCAATCAATGAAGACTTTTACAGAAGTGATATGTGAGTACTTGGTGGTATTAGCCGCAATTCTAACAGCATTGTTTTGAACACACTGGAGCCTGTGAAAATCAAGAACAAGGAGACTTCAAAACAAGGGATTACAGTAATCAAGAAGACTTCCAACGAAGGTGTTTGCAGCCAAAAGAGCAGCTTCACGCATGAGATACCCTTTGAGTCGCTTAAAATCCCTGATATGAACAAAACAAGCCTAACAAATATTCCTGACATGGCAAGAGAAGGGAAATTTAGAATTAAACTAAACACCAACGTTCCTAACAGCCTCAGCAGGTGAAAGGAGATTACGAATAACTGGGAAGAATTTGCTAAGTTTTGCATCCACAGTCCTTGAGCAGTATAAATTCTGTCTTATCAGGATTAAGCTTTAGCTTGTTTCCAGAAAGCCACATTTTGATGTCATCTAAGCAGTTTTCAGCCTGTCAAAGACCTCAGTGATATGTTTGTGTGTCAGATGAACATACAACTGCGTGTCCTCTGCATAAAAGTGGAAACATATGCTAGGATGATTTTGAATAACTTTGCTGAGGGAAGTAGTGTGTAATGAAAACAGGATTGGCCCCAGGACAGAGCCCTGGGGTACACCAAACAATAGCCTTTTGGCATCAGATAAAACAGAGCCAACCTTGATGCACTGATAGCGGTCACAGAGTTGCGACTTGAATCAGTCTATAACCACACTTCCCACACCAAACCAGGTACTCAGACATTCAACGTGTGTACTATGATCAGTGATGTCAAACGCTACTGATTGGTCCAGGAAAATGACAGGAGTAGCTTCATCTCCAGCAAAAGCAAGATGGACTTCATTCTTTATTGACAGCAATGAAGTTTCAGTTGAGTGACCGATAGGCTGACTGACTGATGTTATCAAGTCTATTGGAAGTGACATGATCATTTAACCGAGAAGCCACTACATGCTCAATGAGTTTACAGATGAAGCCAAGCCAGAGACAGGTTGGTAGTTTTTGAATTCATTGGGTGGCAGTGAGGCCTCTTTAATGAATGGAGAGACAATAGCTTTTTTGAGACCAGCACCTTCAGTTAGGAAATAGTTGACAAGCTTGGTAAATGAGGGCAAAAGAATATACAAGAACCCCTTAGCCAGAAAAGTAGGCCATGGATCTAGTAAGCAAGATTTTGTTCCTGATTTGATGATTACTTTTTGAACTTCATCCTCAGAAACAGATTTAAAGAAGCCAAATTTGGGTAAAACAGGGGGAGCAGGAAGAGTGAAGCAGCCAGAGTCCCTGATCTTACTTATTTTGTCTGAGAAAAAAGTCAGAGTCGTGAGAAGGAAATACTTTTTCAAGAATGGAGTGTAATACAGAGCATTTTGGATCATGAGCATTATCACTGATAAGATTTCTGTAATGGTTGGACATGTCCATGGTGATTACTTGTGAATTGCACCAAGCAATCTGTTTGAGGAGTCTAGCCCGATTTTGTGGAGTCTTGAGCAGCTGGAAGGATGTTTCTCATTAACCAGGAATGATATCACACATCTCAATGAAAAATGCCTTCTAGAGACATGTAAGATAATTCTAATTTAAGGAGATTCTGATTGAAGAGGTTCTATTGTATGTGAAAATATCCCTACTTATACACTGTAGCTTACCAAAATGAGTAATCATATGATATCTTGCAACCACAGAATGTTGGCATTTTATAAACCTTAAATTTCAAGTTCAAAGTTTTAACACACACCCATTTACCCAGTAATAGGAAATGAAATGGCAAATAGTGGAACAGTATAATTAAGCGTCCCTTGCGGGACGCTTGTTTGTGTATGGGAGACCTTCAGGCTCCGCTGGCTCCGCCGGCTCCGCATTTTGTTTTCCTTATAACTCTGTAACCGTTAGGCGGATTCTTTTCAAATTTGGCTGGTTTAGGCAGTAGCCTTGGGGAATTTTTTTGAATATGCTGCAGTGACATTTCAACCAATCAGAGAGGTCACATGACCAAAAATGTCTTTTTTCGATGGGGAAGCTTGTCCGGATGATAACTTGAAAGGAATTTTATCAATTCACCTGAAACTTGGCAAATACATTCATTCTATTAAAATCTAGAAATCATTAGATTTTGGCATTGATTGGTTAAGAAATGGCTGAGTAATTAATGATTAATTAATCATTACGAATTTTCCAAATAAAAAAACCACAAAAATGCTTATATCTCGAAAACCGTGCTAGATAGAGCGATTTCGACGAAATTTTTGACCCACAGGGTATCTCTGCAGAGTAGTTATCCCAATTTTCAAAAACTTTTTGTCTTGCCAAAAATGGCGGCCATTTTGAATTTTCGAATTTTTCGCAAAAATTGCAAAACATAAAAATGCTTATATCTCTAAAACCCTGCTAGATAGAGCGATTTCGACGAAATTTTTGACCCACAGGGTATCTCTGCAGAGTAGCCATGCCTATTTTCAAAAAAATTTTGTCTCGCCAAAAATGGCGGCCATTTTGAATTTTCGAATTTTTCGCAAAAATTGCAAAACATAAAAATGCTTATATCTCGAAAACCCTGCTAGATAGAGCGATTTCGACGAAATTTTTGACCCACAGGGTATCTCTGCAGAGTAGCCATGCCAATTTTCAAAAAAATTTTGTCTCGCCAAAAATGGTGGCCATTTTGAATTTTCGAACTTTTCGCAAAAATTGCAAAACATAAAAATGCTTATATCTCGAAAACCCTGCTAGATAGAGCGATTTCGACGAAATTTTTGACCCACAGGGTATCTCTGCAGAGTAGCCATGCCTATTTTCAAAAAAATTTTGTCTCGCCAAAAATGGCGGCCATTTTGAATTTTCGAATTTTTCGCAAAAATTGCAAAACATAAAAATGCTTATATCTCGAAACCCTGCTAGATAGAGCGATTTCGACGAAATTTTTGAGCCACAGGGGATCTCTGCAGAGTAGCCATGCCAATTTTCAAAAAAATTTTATCTTGCCAAAAATGGCGGCCATTTTGAATTTTCGAATTTTTCGCAAAAATTGCAAAACATAAAAATGCTTATATCTCGAAAACCCTGCTAGATAGAGTGATTTCAACGAAATTTTTGACCCACAGGGTATCTCTGCAGAGTAGCCATGCCAAGTTTCAAAAAAAATTTGTCTTGCCAAAAATGGCGGCCATTTTGAATTTTCGAATTTTTGCGCAAAAATTGCAAAACACAAAAATGCTAATATCTCGAAAACCGTGCTACATAGAGCGGCTATCCCAAAGAGCTTTCACTCGGTGAAGTTTCAGACCCGTAGCTAATTATTCACCTACTCAAAATGAGTAAATGCGAATTACCTCTTAAAAGTATTGCAGATAGCCAATTTTTCTCAAATAACTCATTCATCTACTTTTGGAAGAGCTTTCACATGGTGAAGTTTCAGACCCATAGCTAATTGCTCACCTACTCAAAATGAGTAAATGCGAATTACCTCTAAAAGTATTGCAGATAGCCAATTTTTCTCAAATAACTCATTCACCTACTTTTGGGAGAGCTTTCACTTGGTGAAGTTTCAGACCCGTAGCTAATTACTCACCTACTCAAAATGAGTAAATGCGAATTATCTCTTAAAAGTATTGCGGATAGCCAATTTTTCTCAAATAACTCATTCACCTACTTTTGGAAGAGCTTTCACATGGTGAAGTTTCAGACCCATAGCTAATTACTCACCTACTCAAAATGAGTAAATGCGAATTATCTCTAAAAGTATTGCAGATAGCCAATTTTTCTCAAATAACTCATTCACCTACTTTTGGGAGAGCTTTCACTCCGTGAAGTTTCAGACCCATTGCTATTTATTCACCTACTCAAAATGAGTAAATGTTAATTATCTGTAAAAGTATTGCGGATACCCAATTTTTATCAAATACTCATTCATCTACTTGTGGGAGAGCTTTCACATGGTGAAGTTTCAGACCCATAGCTAATTACTCACCTACTCAAAATGAGTAAATGCGAATTATCTCTAAAAGTATTGCAGATAGCCAATTTTTCTCAAATAACTCATTCACCTACTTTTGGGAGAGCTTTCACTTGGTGAAGTTTCAGACCCATAGCTAATTATTCACCTACTCAAAATGAGTAAATGTGAATTATCTCTTAATAGTATTGCAGATAGCCAATTTTTCTCAAATAACTCATTCACCTACTTTTGGAAGAGCTTTCACACACGAAAATGAAAAATTGTGAATATCTCGGAAAAGCTATTTCTTCTCCTTTAATGCTCGGCAGGAGATACACACCGTGGCAGTGGTCTTGACAAAAGTTTTTGCAAAACACAAAAATGCTTATATCTCGAAAACCGTGCTATATGGAGCGAACTCAACAAAATTTTTGACCTGCTGGGTATCTCTGCAGAGTAGCCATGCCAATTTTCAAAATATTTTTGTCTCGCCAAATATAGCGGACATTTTGAATTTTTGAATTTTTTGCAAAACACAAAAATGCTTATATCTTGAAAACTGCGCTAGATAGAGCAGACTGCGCTGACTTTGGTTGCCACAACAGTATAAGGCTAGAAACGAAGCATTTTCTTAATACTTTAGCACTCACCTTTATATCCTTTTCGGGACGCTTTGTTTTTGCTATGCAAAAACATTATCTTTTTTTTTGCGAGCGATCCTCTAGTTTTATCTTTGTAGATAAACCACTCAGTCTTTTATCCAGTCTTATAGTAGAATCAACTCAGTCAAGTACTGCTTTTATGTGCTGATGATATCCAATTATACATAAGTCCATGTAAACTCTTAATGATTGCCTTAATGATATTCAAAATATCATGTAAAATAAACTAAAACAAAATCTTGAAAAAAAAGTAATATGAATTTATCCCAATCAAATGGGTTAAAAGCCATTCCCTCTATTTCCAACTAGTATTCTTGGAAATCTGGTGGCACCCTCACCAAATGTCAAGCATCTTGGCATGGTGATCGACTCCAGTAAGGCTCTCTTTGATCATGTGTAGCAAGTCAAAGTTGACTGAGAGTCCATACAAGAGATCTAAATTGAAGTTGTCACCTGTTAGAAATCAAAGCTAAAACACTCCATTGATTTCCAGTTAAGTACAGTTCAGTACAGTTCACAATATGATTGATCACACATAATTGTAAAACATGGACAACCAGCATACCTCATCGAAAAAAACCATCCATACACTTCATATAGAAATACCAACCGTAGCAACCTGAAATTTAAGTTCCTTCAGGTCCAATCTTTTAACCGTAAAGTTCACAAATCAAGCAAATATTTTTCCAACTACTTCAGCCATTATGTGCCAACCTTCTAGAAATCTCTTCCTTTCCACATTTCCACTATCCCCTCAGTTACATCCTTTAGGAAACCTTGTAAAACTCCCCGCTCAAACTCAAGCTGCCCCACTTAGTATTTTTCCTCAGTTCAAACCCACAAGCCTGGATTACTGACCTTAATCATTCCCAATTTATCCTTTTTTGTCAATTATTTTGTTAATCAAGTACACTGAGTTCCCGTTTTGGTTAAGATAATATGCCTGCAAAGGAAGAGATTAGATTAGTATTTTATAGAATACTGATCAGACATGTGACAGGCTTGCAGTCATACAAGTAATACTTTGCTTTGTAGTATTTGTAAGTGGAAATTTACACTGGGCATTAATTTTAACTGAATGTACAAATTAGTTCAAATTTATTTAGTGTACTGTATTTTCCTAAAATGGGAAGGTTAATAAATGCTTCTTCCAGCTCCAATGTCCATGTACACAATAATGTATACAACACTATAACAACAGTAATAGTTACCTATAAAATTTCATTTTGTGGTTATATTGAATTAACTGCATTTCTTAAAGCAGGGCTTTACATTGTAATTTGTGTTTTTCATTCTTTTTTTTCAATCAGGTGAAGCTGGAAAACTTGGAAGAGAAGCTCAAGCCTGATGAAACAGAGGAAGGGTACTTTGAGTAAATAACTTCACTGTTCTTTCTTTCTGTTTAGTTATTTTTTTTTTCACTAAATGGTTCAGTCTTACAAGTATTTTTGTCGAGAATTTAAATTCTACAACAGTAGAATTTATTTTAGATCTATTTGAAATCTACTTTTGACATTGAAATATCATTCTTTTTGAATTTTTTAACTGTACAATGTTTGTTTTCCAAACTATAATAACATATTTGTTTGGATAGTGCTTTTGAACACACATAATTATTGTCTATGCAAAATATCTGAGCATTAGCTCTGATGAATTTTTGACATTTCTTAGTGCATAGGAAATTTTATATATTTAAATCTACCTCTTGCCTTTGCCAAGAGGATTTTGATTATGTTTGGGTGACAAGTAATAACAAGACTTAATCATTTAGTTTTAATTTAGTTTTAATTCATTTTTACCCCACAGCCCTTAATGGCTGTTGGGGTATTGTTTTCACCCATGGTGTCCGGATGGGCGGGCGGGCGTCCGGGCGGGCGGGTGGGCGTGTGGGCGGGCAGCGGGAAATAGTTTGTCCGGGCTGTATCTCAGAAACCGTAAGGTGTAGGAAGTTGATACTTGGTAGGGACATTGGTTAGGGGGTGTAGCTGTGCAACGTCATGGTCTGACCTTGATTTGACCTTTGACCTTGCCGTAGTGACCTTAAGTTTGAAAATCTTGTCCGGGCTATATCTCGGAAACTGTAAGGTGTAGGAAGTTGATACTTGGTAGGGACATTGGTTAGGGGGTGTAGTTGTGCAACGTCATAGTCTGACCTTGATTTGACCTTTGACCTTGCCGTAGTGACCTTGACCTATAAAATCTTGTCCGGGCTATATCTCGGAAACCGTAAGGTGTAGGAAGTTGATACTTGGTAGGGATATTGGTTAGGGGGTGTAGGTGTGCAACGTCATGGTCTGACCTTGATTTGACCTTTGACCTTGCCGTAGTGACCTTGACCTATAAAATGTTGTCCGGGCTATATCTCGGAAACTGTAAGGCTTGGGAAGTTGATATTTGGTAGGGACATTGGTTAGGGGGTGTAGGTGTGCAACGTCAAGGTGTGACCTTGATTTGACCTTTGACCTTGCCGTAGTGACCTTGACCTATAAAATGTTGTCCGGGCTATATCTCAGAAACCGTAAGGTGTAGGAAGTTGATACATGGTACGGATATTGGTTAGGGGGTGTAGGTGTGCAACGTCATGGTGTGACCTTGATTTGACCTGTGACCTTGCCGTAGTGGCCTTGACCTATAAAATATTGTCCGGGCTTTATCTCGGAAACTGTTAGGTGCAGGAAGTTGATATTTGGTTTACCTGACATGTAATATATGTTTACATAGTTTTGGCTCTGTGTATATTTGGTACATTAACAAATTTTTCTTTCTGTGATTATGTTAAAATTAACCAAAAAGTTTCATTATCATTTGTTTTAAGTTTTCATATTTCATTAATTTTGCACCATGTAAAAATAAAATTTGAATGCATCAGTGAAAATAATAATACTTTAAAGGTGTGAGCTTTGTGATTCGGATATTGAGTGAAGGTGTGACCTTGATTTGACCTTTGACCTTGCCGTAGTGACCTTGACCTATAAAATGTTGTCCGGGCTATATCTCAGAAACCGTAAGGTGTAGGAAGTTGATACGTGGTACGGATATTGGTTAGGGGGTGTAGGTGTGCAACGTCATGGTGTGACCTTGATTTGACCTGTGACCTTGCCGTAGTGACCTTGACCTATAAAATATTGTCCGGGCTTTATCTCGGAAACTGTTAGGTGCAGGAAGTTGATATTTGGTAGAGACATTGGCTAGGGGGTGTAGGTGTGCAGCATCATGGTGTGACCTTGATTTGACCTTTGACCTTGCCATAGTGACCTTTACCTATAAAATCGTCAGGGCTGTATCTCGGAAACCGTAAGGTGTAGGAAGTTGATACTTGGTAGGGACATTGGTTATTGGCTATAGGTGTGTATTATCATGGTGTGACCTTAATTTGACCTTTTACCTTGCCGTAGTGACCTTGACCTTTAAAATCTTGTTGCACCTTTGGGTCTGTCTTTTGATGCAGATTAAGCAAAAGTCATATTAGAATTTATTAAGAATTTTACTTTCATAACTTCCCATTGAAAGAGATAGAATTTCATCAAGTGAGCCGCAGATTTTACTCCAACACCACACATAAGCATTCATTAAATGTATTACCACTTCTGTATGCATGGTAATATTCAAACCATCTAAACCATAATTCGGAAATGCAGATGTATATAACGAGTGTTGAATTTTAGTTTACTGATTAATGTTGTCATCTTGTCATTGAATTATCTTGTTTTAATACTTCACCTTTATACGCATTATCTTTCTTTTAAACATTATTTCTCCATTTAAACATTGTTTGGACCTTTATATAACTGACAGTGCTCTGAAAGTATCCTGAAGTTTGTACTGGTACAGTACTTCTATACCTCATGGTGTTGAAAATATTTCCCAAGGCTGTGGGGTACGGGCATCTCTGATGCTATTTTCATTTTTGTTCTTTATTTTGTGTGCAAAATGTATATTCAAACAATGAGGTATAGTGTTAATTACCATTAAAAGGATTCCTTGCTGTAATTTGCCTGCAATTTGTCTGAGAGTAATTATGAAGGAGAAATACATGTATTGGTGACATGTAGTCTGTCGGTATCACATATTTCCTTCTTTCAAGTAACTTTCGCAATACAGTTTAATGTCTTTATGTAGAAACTTGCCAAAGACTACAAGATCTTTGCCCCCTTTCAAGTAGAATTGAATATCCTGGCAATGCCCTATTATCTAGAATTCCTGGTTCAGTAAAAGTAGGTTTATGTTTCTTTGTAATATTGCTTAATCATGTTTGGTTGTATATCTGCTATGAATGTTTCACTTACAAACACCACACATTGGCATTTCTTCCATTGATCAGTAATATCAGATCAGTATTCTCAATAGTCTATTCAGTATTCAGTAGTCAGTCTAGAAAGTTTTGTAAAACGAGGCAAAAGTCTAAACAAATATTTCTGTAACAGTCTAGAAAGTATATTTGTGTGTTTGCTAAGGTCGTTTTCCTTAATGGTCCAACAATTAATGTAAATTCAAAATAGAAACAAAGTTTTTATCACACACATTTGACATAATATTTTATTTTATACAGTAGAAAGTCTACTATCCGACCCTCTTTGGGGAGTAATAATTAGGGATGCAACAGTCTCTTGGTGCTCGGATTATTCATTTAATTTCTATGAACAAGAGATTCGTGGTTGCTTACAAAAAAGGCTGAAAAAACATTGTTGTCATTTATATGTACCTTTGATCTATTTTTCTGAGACACTACTGTAAGATATATTTATCCAATTTATGATGCATATTTGCCACATTGATATCTAGACACAAGTCAGTGTTCAGATCAGTTGGGCCTTGTTTAACTGATGGGTATTTCATTAGCTGAGTATTTATATTTCTGTAATGTAGATATAATAATAATGAGCAGACTGCAATCTATCCCAAAACTTTCTCCTCGCCCATGAGTTGCTGTGACTTGTTTGTAACCTCAGTTTCTTATTGTCTTTTTACATTTTTTTAAACCTTCAACCTCCTGGAGTGGGATGCTTTGTTTTTGCCTTAGCAGAAATATTTTCTCATTAACTGTGATTATTTTTGCATTTATTTTGTTTACCTGACATGTAATATATGTTTACATAGTTTTGGCTCTGTGTATATTTGGTACATTAACAAATTTTTCTTTCTGTGATTATGTTAAAATTAACCAAAAAGTTTCATTATCATTTGTTTTAAGTTTTCATATTTCATTAATTTTGCACCATGTAAAAATAGAATTTGAATGCATCAGTGAAAATAATAATACTTTAAAGGTGTCAGCTTTTTGATTCTGATATTGAGTGAAGATATTGAGTGCTACAAATTTGACATTTTTTCGCGTTATTACATCTTACCTAATAGACAATTGGCTATATTGCCAGTGTCAGCTGGCCTTGCCAAACATCAGAAAAAAACGTCCTGTGTCTCCGCTGGCAAGACCAGCTAGGTTGCCACCATTCGCTAGGTGTCGTGCAGTACTTGTTTTCTAGCTAGAGAGCACGACATCATAGCATCCTTTTTGTTTGGTGTCTGTGCAGACACATGTTTTGGAAGAACTAAAGGACTATTCATACATATTATAAATGGAAGCACATTCTACTGTTTCCTGGCCGTTTCACCATATATAAAGGCAATTTTAAAGGGGATTCCTGAATCACATTCCTCTAATGTCCTCTGAGCAAACACCAACCACACCGACCAATCAACACCATTTCTACATAAGAAAACTTCTTTCATGGGCTATTCTTCATACCTGCTTAGCAAATATATGAATAGCTCATTAATTACTTCATCAACAGATTGCTTCACCCACACTAGTGCTGGTCTTGTAACAATAGACCAACTGACTAGAAGTGTGTCCATCTATACCAGGTCTACTCCGACCAGACTCCTGTTTTTACAGAAGCAGTTGGCCACCATGTCACTCCCAGCTTTTTCCATTAAACAAGGTGTTTCCTGTGTACATCAGTTGTCTTCTGTCCAACCTACCTCAAATATCCACACTGTTGCTTCAACCATGCACGTAGGGGCCAAACTGCACCAGTTCTGGAAGACATGGGCCACCCTAGGGGCCAGCCCCAAGGTCATAAGAATCCTCAAGGAAGGCTACACCCTCACCTTCTGGAACCGGCCTCTCTGACCAGATCTCTACTATCATAAGTGGCTTTGTACATCCCCTCAAGAACAGCCACCTGATGGAAACATTACATGCACTTATGCAGAAACAAGCAATAGACATGGCAAAAAATCAAACATCTCTGGCCTTCTTCAACAGACTTTTCTTGGTTCCAAAACCCAACAACACGTGGAAACCTATCCTAGACCTGATCTCACAAATTTCTGAAGTCAGAAAAATTCAAAATGAAGACAACAGAAAGCATTAGGACTTCTTTGCAGAGAGGTGAATGGGTAACATCTAGAGATTTCAAGGACTTCCATATTCCAGTAAGTACCTACGTTTTCACATTCAAGGTCAATCCTACCAATTCAAAGCTCAACCATTTGGTCTATCGTCTACTCCAATGGAATTCATAATGGTAGTCAAGGAAGTCAAACTGATGGCTCAAAACAAGGGTGTAAGAATCCACCATTACCTAGATGATTGGTTGATCAGAGCCACGTCCCAAAAAATCTATCTTCAACATACACATACTCTAGTAGCTATATGTCAGGAACTAGATTGAATAGTAAACATGGAGAAATCAGAACCAAAACAGATCTTCGATTTTGCAGGTTACCAGTTCGACCTCCAGAAGGGCAAGGTCACATCTACTCTGGAATGCTGGCAGACCTTAAACTCGAAAGTCTAGAAGCTTCTCACCGACCCTTCTTGTCGGATCAGACAGCTCATGTCCCTGATAGGCCTTTTTACAGCTACAGAGAAACAAGTCCCCCTAGGTCAGCTCCATATGAGGCCAATTCAGTGGCACCTAAACAATTATATATAAATAAGATCACTGGAGAATCCCTAGAAAAGGTGATCCTGGTCCCAAAGTCTCTCCACCCACATTTAAAATAGTGACTGCAAGAAGAAAATGTCCTTCAAGGCCAGCCTCTGCACCCTCTGAGCCATGCTCCTCAGATCTTTACAGGTGCCTCAAGAGAAGGCTGGGGTGCTCACTTAGGTGACCTTATCACAAAAGGTACTTGTTCCCTGCGAGAAAGCAACTTGCACATAAATAACCTGGAACTAAAGGCAATCTTCTTGGCCCTAAAAGAGTTCCAAGACCTCTGTTCAAAGAAGATTGTACTCATAGTAACAGATAACACCACAGTTGTAGCCTACATAAACAAGGAAGGAGGCATGAGGTCGGGCCCACTTTGTGCCCTACTTTCTCCAAAGATTCTTAAATCCATGTTAAAACTCAGTTTAAACTCACTAAACTTATCTTTATGAGTTTATGCTTAAACTCAAACTTTTCACATTACAGAAAATTCTTAAACTTAAACTCATCTTAAAACTCAGACATAAACTCATTTTCTGAGTTTATGTTTAAATTCACATTTGTTGACATTTTAGAAAATTCTGAGGCTGAGATTATGCTTAACCTCATCTAAAAATTTGATTTTGCATCAGAGTAGACTCAAGAAATGAGTTTATGATCAATTAATGACAGTAAAGCTGAGCCATAATATCTGAGGTACCCTTTTGGAGAATTGTACCCGTGATTCGATAGTGGACCATATTTACGAAGATGTTACTTATTATGAGTCATTTGTTTTAAATTATTAGTAAAAACAATGCAGAAATTAAAACTTTATTTTTTTCCTTCAAAATAAACCACATAGTGGAGATTATTGTATCCCCGGACGAAAGTCAGGGATACTTAGGATTCAGTATGGTTACGCCGCCGCCGCAGAGATTTCCTTTTGGACGCGATAACTTAAAAAAATATTTTAGTTAGAACTTTCAAATTTGGTATGTGGGTATATATGGGCAATGCCACGAACGCTATTGTTTTGTGACCTTGACCTTCAATCTCAAGGTCACTGGTGGCCTCTTAAAAGTCAGATTTTGGCCATTTTTTCACTTTTTCGCCCAGTTCTCCTATATAGAAAGTCAGATCATCCTATGGCTGGTATATATAATACATATATATGTCCTCTGTAAGCATGCAGAAATTTGACCTTGAAGCTCTTCATTGAAGGTCATCCACTGACCGCCAAAGTACCTGACCGAGGGTCATTTTTGGCCTTTTTGTAGATATTTTCACACTTAATGCTGACTATATTGCATGGAAACTATTGAAAATGGCTTTGGAGGTTGAGTACATGATGGACTTCTACCATCCAGGCTTACTGGTTACAGATCTTCATTTAAGGTCATCCACTGACCGCCAAAGTACCTGACCAAGGGTCATTTTTGGCAAATTTGGAGATATTTTCACACTTAATGCTGACTACATTGCATAGAAACTATTGAAAATGGCTTTGGAGGTTGAGTACATGATGGAGTACCAGCATCCAGGCTTACCGGTTACAGATCTTCATTTAAGGTCATCCACTGACCGCCAAAGTACCTGACCGAGGGTCATTTTTGGCCCTCTATTTGTTTGTTTGTTTGTGAACAAGATAACTGACAGATGGATTTTGATAAAATTTTCAGGATATGTCCAAAATGGTAAAAGGAAGATATGATTAAATTTTGGGAGTGATCCGGATCACTGTCTGGATCTTCTGGATCCATGAAATTTAAATTTTAAAGACAGATAACTCAAAAACTTATGGGTGCTTTTTGATGAAATTTTCAGGAAATGTCCTTAATGGGACGAGGAACAAGTGATTAGATTTTGGGAGTGACCTGGATCACTGTCTGGATCATCCGGATCCAGGCTGCCAGATGTGTTTGTGTACAATATAGCTCAAAAACTTATAGATGGATTTTGATGAAATTTTCAGGATATGTCTGAAAAAGGTAAAAGGATGAAATGGTTGAATTTTGGAAGTGATCCGGATCACTATATGGATCTTCTGGATCCATGAAATGTAATTTTTAAAGACAGATACATCAAAAAGTTATGGATGGATTGTGATGACATTTTCAGCAAATGACCTAAATGGTACAAAGAACAAGTGATTACATTTTTGGAGTGATCTGGATCACTGTCTGGATCATCTGGATCCAGGCTGCAACATAATTTTAGGATGAATTTTGATGATATTTTTAGGATATGTTACAAATGGTAAAAGGAAGAAGTCGTAAAAGGAAGAAATGATTCAATTTTGCGAGTGATCTGGACCACTATCTGGATCTTCTGGATCCATGAAATATCATTTTTAAAGACAAATAGCTCAAAAAGTCATGGGTGGATTTTGATGAAATTTTCAGGAAATGTCCTAAATGGGACAAGGAACAAGTGATTAGATTTTGGGAGTGATCTGGATCATCTGGATCCAGGCTGCCAGATGTGTTTGTGTACAAGATAAATCAAAAACTTTTGGACGGATTTTGATGAAATTTTCAGGATATGTCTGAAAAGGTAAAAGTATGAAATGATTGAATTTTGGAAGTGATCCGGATCACTATATGGATCTTCTGGATCCATGAAATGTAATTTTTAAAGACAGATACCTCAAAAAGTTATGGGTGGATTGTGATGACATTTTCAACAAATGACCTAAATGGTACAAGGAACAAGTGATTACATTCTTGGAGTGATCTGGATCACTGTCTGGATCATCTGGATCCAGGCTGCCACATAATCTTAGGATGGACTTTGATATTTTTAGGATATATTACAAATGGTAAAAGGAAGAAGTCGTAAAAGGAAGAAATGATTCAATTTTGCGAGTGATCTGGACCACTATCTGGATCTTCTGGATCCAAGAAATGTAATTTTTAAAGACAAATAGCTCAAAAAGTCATGGATGGATTTTTATGAAATTTTCAGGAAATGTCTTAAATGGGACAGAGAACAAGTGATCTTTTTTGGAGTGATCTGGATCACTGTCTGGATCATGTGGATCCAGGCTGCCAGATGTGTTTATGTACAAGATAAATCAAAAACTTATGGACAGATTTTGATGAAATTTTCAGGATATGTCTGAAAAGGTAAAAGGATGAAATGATTGAATTTTGGAAGTGATCCGGATCACTATATGGATCTTCTGGATCCATGAAATGTAATTTTTAAAGACAGATATAAGTGAAACAACTAGTGATTAGCTTTTGGAAGTAATCTGGTACTATGGAGAATCCTGACCTGGTGCTCCAGGAAACAGGCTCAAGACCGACATATTCACGCCTTAACTATGTCCCGTCCGGGGATACACTGCGTCGAGACGCAATCTCTAGTTCATATACTTGTATTCATATGGCTCTTTTTCTAAATTCATACATAAATATATGCCCAAGATTTTCTTTAATTTGCTGGAAAAAAAAACAGCCATGATAACACTCAGAACATGTTTGAACTTCTCAGATAACATTTGCACAGTTTTGCTAAAAAATGAATGAAAATCTTTGTACATAGATAGATAAAAGACCAGAAAATGAATCAATGCAGTTATTCTAAAATCCATGTACAAAAACATATACATGCATTCAGGAGTCATGGTCTTGGGATTTTTTCAGTATCACTCATAAATTTACACAGGATTAACAAATTTTACCTGTAAAAATGGAAAACTTGTACTACTGTGTCAAATTTTAAGGAAAATTCATAAAAAAATTTGTGTTAGCACTGCAGTGTAACATGGAAACCCTCCACTGTAAGTAGTATAAAGCCTCTAAAATAATAATCAGTAGTTGTAAACTCAAGACTGAGTTTATGCATGAGTTTATGAATGGGTTTATGTATGAGTTTAAGAATTGTTGTGGTATCAACCAATGAAATTGCTTGCTTACATATAAACTGAGTTTAAGTTTATTCTCCCTTGAGATTACTTTTGAAAATACCAATTTCATCATGATCTCAAGCAAGTAAGACAAAAACTGAGATTGTGTGTCTGCGTTTTAAGCATGAGTTTAAGAATCTTTGTAAATTTGGCCACAGTTATTCCAGGAAACAGGTTAATCTCAAGGCCCGGCACATTCCAGGCTGCCTGAGTGTAGCAGTAGACGAGCTATCCAGGTTAGGCCAGATAATTGAAACGGAATGGTCTTTCCTTCTAGTTAATATGGTGGCACCACCCCAAGGTGGATCTGTTGAGAACGAGGTTCAACAACAAGGTACCTCAGTTTGTGTCACCAGTTCCAGACTCCCTAGCCAGGGCAGTAGATGCAGTCAGTCTGCTTTTGGAGGACCTAGACCCATATACCTTCCCACCAGTGGCCATTCTGGGCAAACTGGTGGCGGAGCTAATAGACTACTGGTGCAGGAGAATCATCTTGATTGCTCTGGGTTGGCCCAACATGCCTTGGTTGTGGGATGTAGTGGCTATTTTAGGCCAAATCTGCTGACTCAATCCTTTAATCAGATTCCACACAACTATCTCGCATACCTAAATCTCTATGCCTGGCTTCTAGAGCCTCAGCTATCAAGGAGCGAGGTTTCTTAGGCAGTGAAGCACGAATTGAGGCTCCTCAAAGAGACTCAACCAAATCAGTCTATGAGGCAAATTGGGCCATTTTTACAAAATGGTGCCAAAGTAATCAGGTGGACTTCACCTTTTAAAGCTATAGTGGACTTCCTCCTGTATCTTTTCCTGGACAGGAAGTTACAGCCAAGTACCATTGCTGGCTACAGATCAGCCATAATAGACAAACTGGGGACCTCCCCCATAAATGTCAGCAAGGACGAAAATCTCACTCCTGGATAGTTTCCATAGAGACAGACCTAATAGTCACAGAGGCATCCCCTCTTGGAACCTTGTGTGGTACTTAACCAGCTCACAAAGGCTCCTTTTGAACCTCTTAAGGAGGCCTTTTTGAAGGACCTAACCTTCAAGACTGTCCGCCTCTTAGCTCTGTGAGTTCTGGCAAAGATAGGAGTGAGATCCATGCTTTGCTCAACAAAAACATTGGACACCAGACAGACTGGTCGATGGTGTCTCCCTGCCCCTCACTCAGTTTCTTTCAAATAATTAGCTGGCCAAAGAGGGTCCAGACAGTGTGGCCCCAGTGGTTATTTCTGCCCTGGCCCCAACTTTGAATAAATCACTCAATGCTGATAAGTCGCTATGCCTAGTTAGAGCCCTATGCTACTATTTGGATAGGACCTCAGATCTCAGGCAGAACAAAGAGCTGGTCTTTGTCTCCTTCAAAAAAGGCTTCAAAAAAGATATCTCCCCTGCCACTATCTCACTATGTCTCTTTCAAGAAAGGCTTCGACAAAGATATCTCCCCTGCCACAATCTCATTATGGATCAAACAAACTGTGGTCCTATGCTATGAGCTCTCTGATCAGGAGGCCGTCATCCCACATCAAGCTAATGCCCATGATGTTGGAGCCTTTGCTTCAATCCAGTCAGGAGT
The DNA here is from genome assembly GCA_964017235.1 of Sabellastarte sp. h YS-2021. NCBI lineage: Eukaryota > Metazoa > Annelida > Polychaeta > Sabellida > Sabellidae > Sabellastarte > Sabellastarte sp. h YS-2021. The sequence continues at coordinate 119,418,738 of OZ024928.1, forward strand.
TTCCTTAGAATAATTATTATCAGCCTGTCATTGGAAATCCCACAACACCTTCATGCAGTTTTGCTTGAAGGATGTGGCTTGGGCTGATTCAGAGCTTTTTCATCTAGACCCTGTATACACCACTAACCCAGATATGTATATGCAGCTTGTCACCTTATCCAACATGGTTTTCAAGGTTCCAGGGCCTGTTCATTAACTACCAGCTAGAGTCCTCTTCCTCCAAAGAGTGCCTGGCTAGGTTTTACTTTACCGGTACGACATTTGGATGATAATATAATTAATGTTTTTAGCAATTCCATCCTTTTATTTTTATTGTAATACACAGGAATACCATTTAGTGGGGTTGGGGGCTTGCCCCCATTTATAACTCTGTTTATGTAATTTCATATTTCCTTGACAATTTCCTGCAATTATCAAATATGGCGGATCCCGTACCGGTAAAGTAAAATTGCCCCGAGTGCCTCTCCATGGACTGAATTCACACCCCACTTCCCCTACCTCAGAGCAGGTCTGTTAAAAAGGGGGGAGTGAAGTCAGTAACTGCCGGCAACCAAGCCACCAGCAACCAACCAATGGGACTAGGTAATGTCTTGTTAGGACCAAACGTTCCATCTCGATTTCAATCTAGAGTCTCCTAGTAAGCTGCCCACATTCCAGACAGTAGTTATTCTAGCTAATTGTCCACTAGTTAAGATGTATTAATGCAATAAATTGCAAATTCAATAAGGAAATTAAATTTTAATGGACAAAAGAGGCCCTCTCAAATGACCCCACATTCATCTAACTGGGGGTTATCTTAGGTTAGAAGAACAAAAAAGATGCTACAATGTCACATTCTGTAGTCAGTATGGAGGTACTGCACGCCACCTAGCAAATGGTGGAAACCTCGCTGGTGGAGACACAGGATGTCTTTTTCTGATGTTTGGCGAGACCAGCCAACACGGACAGTATAGCTAATTGTCCATTAGGTAAGGTATTCACATACTTTGTTCAGTTCATATTTTGTTCAGTTCATTTGTTTCTGGCACTAAAATTAACTGACATAATTTTAGCCTGCTGTATAGTCACCTTTCCCTTCAAGGTGATCAAGCTATTTTTTTTTTACTGCTTCCTTGTAGTGAACATTGTATGAGAGCTTTACAATATGATTTCTTAAAAAGGTACTAATGATTGAGATTGATCATATTAAAAAGTACTATTGTAATATTTCATATTTATTGAAAATTAAACTAAATAAAGCACTTTTATTGTCTGATAAGTGGAATTACATTAATCAGTTATAACCAATAAACAAAGTATGATGATTGAATGAAGCATATTCTGATACTGTATTTTCCATTTTGAATGTTCTCAGTCTACGATTTTGGCATAGCTCTTACAATCTAAAGCAAATCAAACAGTATAATGAAAAGTTAAATAGAATACTACCGAATGATTAAATGTCCAGTGCACATTTAACCAGTTCATTTGGTTTCCAATTAATATATTTTGCAAAAATGAAAGTGTAATGAAATGAATCATTACAGAGAGATGGAGAAGGAGCAAAAAGAGGATTCTGATGAAGAGGATGAAGAAACAGAAGATGAAGAAGAAAGTGGAGAGGAGGAAGAAAGTGAAATGGTGGTGAAGGGAGGGAAAAGGGGGCAGAGTTCAGCTAGGAGTGACACCAAGATAGAGAAACGTGAGTTTTGGATGGAATAGTAAATAGTAAACAAGAGGATTCGTAGAGTACATACCTTCGCAAAGGCACATAACAATAAGTAAATGGGAAAATCTGGATTTGTTTTGTATCCAGATGGTGTTAGAGACCACTCTCAAAATTTAATGGGACCTAAGTTGGACCAAGACCCATCCTCTAATTTTTTGGGGGAAGATCCAACCAGTAGTATTTGCATATTCCTGCTAACAGACAGACGGACAAACAGTCCTGAAATACCTTCTTGCTGGAGGTAATAAAAGCAAGAATATAGATGATGTGTAGGATGAAAAATAAGGCATAGTGTCATCCTGGAGTAAGATATAGACTAAAAAGTTAGTTCATAATTGTATGGTAAAGAAATAAAAAATGATACACAGGTGAGGTGGTGAGTACAAAAACACGGGGAGAGCCTAAAAGGTAAAGAAGGAATGATAAATAAACTGGAAATTGTAAGGCTTTGAACTTAGTATGAAATTTACTATTGAGGCCTTAATTATAAAATTGTCATAAAAAAGCAGAAAACAGACAACTTCTTAAAATTAAGCCAGGTGTGACAAAGATGTCATGATTTAAATGGCAAGAACTTTGTATACGGTGAGAAAATCAAACAAAGTAAAGTCACAAGCTAAGTGCAAATAAGTATATGTCAATCACTTCAGGAAATAATATGTGATATTTTGAGAAATGCACCTATCCTCTGTAATGAAGCAAATGATATAAATTTAAAATACAGAGATGTACTAAACTTGTATTGTTGTTAAGCCATACTCAGTCACATGCACAATTTTCCATACAATCTTTGACCCTTTTTATATTCAATTCAGGAAAAGAAGCCACAGAAGAAGTCTATGGGGAAAGGTAGAAATATTTGTCATTTCTAGTACAACCAAGTGAATTACTTTGAGAAAGTGAAATTAGTATTTAGTTTTGATTATTTATTGGTTTGATAATATCTGTTTAGCCAAGTGATTCTTCCTGTTTCAAAGTTATTGGGTACAGTAATCATATGCCATTCAAAGAGAAGTTTGTCTTGTTTCTGGAAAAATGCATTGTATAATTGTTTTAACTATGTTCACCTTGTGTATAAAGAATTTGTCCAATAACTAAATATACTTCATCAGTGACCGTATGTTAATGTCTTCACTGATTTATGATAAATACCCAAGAAGAGTAAAAGAAGCGGATGAAATTGAATATTTATTTTATTATCTGCTACACATCATATATAATCAGTATTGGGGTATACAGAGTAGGATATGTATGTTTATTGTACACAGCGGTGCCTCCATATCATGGATAATTAGCGTCAACAAGTTCCGGTGTTTCATTAATATCTCGGAGACTATGTTACCTACAAAGATTATTTTATATCATTAAAGATTGAAGTTTTTATATTCACCGGCATATATGACAGCCTTTTCAACATTCTCTCTTTAAATATGGATGTTCTAACTGATAAATCATACAAAATGGTACATAATAAATGTAAAACGTCCCTCATTGGACACATACAGAAAAACAATATCACTCAATGACATGAAGATTAACAATATAATACTCGTGCTTCACACTTTATAATATTGTCATCTTTATTGGTGATATATTTATATATATGTTCCATTTAGGAAGTTTTCCTATTGTATGTTCAATGTAAGTGTTCTAAGAGTTAATGTATGTGTCCCAAATACTGTATGAAAAAGTGAGTACCCACATAGATTTGTCAGTTTATTGGAGGGAAGTGGAGTAAATATGGGTTGAATACATACATTGTTGAAAGCCACATATAATTTGCATGAGAATTAACTAAATCACACACATTTAGTGAAGAGGAAGACCTGACAGGAGATGAGGATGATGATGAAGAGGATGACATGACAGATGTCACTGAGGAGGAAGAAACAGAGTTGAAGAAACCGTTACCAAGGAAAGACGCAAAGTCTGTTGAAAAGCCAGATCCACACCAGAAACAACAGGAAGATTATGATAAAGAAATAGTAAAGGGAAAGAAGGCAGCAGCAGTAAAGCAACAGGTGGAGGAAGATGATGATGATGATGAAACAGAGGATGAAGAGGATGAAACAAAGGATGAAGAGGATGAAACTGAGGATGAAGAGGAGGAGACTGAGGATGAAACGGAGGCAGTGGGAAAAGATGATGCAGAGAGTGATGAAGAACTGGAAAGTGAGGAGGATGAAGAGGTCGAAGATACTAGTCCTAAAGGAACAGTAAGTGATAAGAATTTGTGTTATAGAGTAAGAATTGTAAAATTTACCACATATCTGACATTTGTTATGTGGAAATTACCAATAAATAAGCGAATTGAGGTGAAATTTGTTGAATCTAAAGTAAATTAAGGCTTTCTAAACTGAAAAGTACCAAGTTTAAGATAATACATGATTTTCTTTCTAGAATTAACTAAGGTTTTAGAGGTGGCAAATTTTTTTTATTTCTTGCAAATTTTAGACACCTAACTCTCTATCAATTAATTAAAAAATGTGTGATGTAGAGTATGAAGAAGTTAGAAAGACAAGTAATTACAACTCGTGAGAAGTTATGCTGAATGGTCATTGATAAACACTGCAAAGTTGTGCAATTATTAATCGATAGTTATGTGGCAAAGTTCAATTGCATAGAAAAAGATGAAGACAGTGTATTGAAATATTAACAAAGAAGGAAGAAGAGAAATGGATTATTTTGAAAGGCTGAGTAAGAATTGAGTGATAAATAGCATGATCTGGCAATGAGTGTTGCTAATAGACACAAGCTCGTGGCAACACATGGAATGAACAAGGACCTGTCCTAATATGATAAACCTGTTTAAAGAGATGTAAACACCACAACTTTGACCATTGTTACAAAATCACACGTAGTAGTATACTTTCAGATATTTCCTCCAATATTGTCTTTAAAAATGTACAATTCTTCACTTAATATACTTTTGCAGAATCGACAGTACGAAGCTCTTGTGGATTTTGAAGGAGAACAAGAGGGAGATCTGAGCTTCCATGCAGGAGAAATCCTCACCATCTTGTCAGCTAGGTAAAGATGAATTCTGTAATTTTTACAAACGCTTTACAGTGGTATTCATGTGTTTCAGACTTGTGCAATAACCACATGATTCCAGATCAGTGATGCTGCTTTTTGCTCATTATGATGTACCAATGCAGTTACACTCAACAGATTGATTGGTTTGATTAGATTTAAATCACATTTATTTTGATGCAGATGTAAGTTTGATACATTTGGAAAATTGTCCTACAAAGTGTAGACAAGGGATATTTATTACATCAAATAGAACCTCAATAATTTTTTAGAACCATTGTAATATTTTACGTTACTTTGACATATGAAGAGAGTTTTCACAAGTACTTCCACTGCTGCAAGTGTTACTTAACGTTAACTATGATTATTTTAGCATATCAGAATTAAGATATGTTTGTGTTACTTTTCACAAGGTCGGATGGTTGGCTGGATGCAAAGAATGCTAGAGGCAAGCAAGGGTTGGTGCCAGTGACGTACCTCAAAGTATACAACAAGTACAAGTCTCTGGAAAAACCTGTGGGTAAGAACAACAAATATGCATGTGTTATTTTGCTCTGACATGAATTAGCTTATATTAATAAGGCACAATTCTCATTTCTGGAGACCTCTATTTCACCATAAAGTCTACAAGTGGAATTATCTGGAAAAATGTAAATGCACCAATATCCATTTGCAACTACATATTGTTGAGATAGACTGGCAACTAATTTTGAGATGGTAAGACAGTCAGCTGTGTGAGGGTAAGTAACAAAGCATTGATTGGTAATTTTGTACAGTATATTTCTTGGAAAAACCTTTTGATAAGAATATCCAATACAACTACATATCATTGGGGATGTTGTATTTGTGCAAGTCTCTGGTAAAACCAAAAGTAAGAATCACCTACCCATTAACCATATGTCATAAGAAGGAATGCTATCCTGTTCTGAGATGGTAGACTTCTGATTGAGTAACATTAATTTACAAAAAACTATTGGTAATTTTTTCTTCTGAAAGTCTTTGGAAAAACCTCACTGGAAGGTAAGAGTATCCTACATAACTACAATGAGAGCTTTATTATTCAAAGTTAGGTTATAATCTTATTGAAGTTAACAATGACCTCTGTTAGATTGTGTCAGTCATACTTGGTTTCGTATATAAAATAAAGTAACATTACATTTATAATTTGCACCAGACTTGGCAAATGTACATACTGTCCTCTGATCAAGAAAATTAAGACAGTACAATGTAACTTCACTAAAAAATCATTTCAACTCAAAGACTTACCTAAAACTAAAAATATTACCTGTGAACTCAGTAATGTCATTTACTTAATTTCTTGCAAGAAATGCCAAAAACACTATGTTGGTGAAACCAGCAAGAGCATCAAGAAAGAGAATGTACGAGCACAAATCCTCAGTACAAAAAGATGGACTTATCACACCAGTCTCCCACCACTTTAAAAGTTAAGGGCATAACTACAGAGATATGGTGTTCTCCGTGTTAGAGTGGTGCACACCAAAATTTGAACACACATGCACATCCAGCCACAGAAGACTATAGTTGGCATGGATATTCAGATCACACTGCCTAGCCCCCATTGGCATCAACCAATTTGTTTGAATCATATAGGTATAATCCCACTACCTGGCACTCAGTAGTCAATTTCCTATGTAATCTAACTTGCATTTATGCTTTATATGATATATATTTTATAATTGGTCACACAACGCTTGTTTGTAACTGTCTTCTGGCCGTTATCTCTGATCAGCAGCTCTTGCTTTTCCGCACTGGGTGGTAAAAGTAAGGAGAGGTACTGATTAAAACTGATGTACAGAGGAAAGACTTTATTGTAAACCAGTAGGTAAATATTTAGTCATTTGCATGAAGTTAAGTCCATCACCCATGACTAAAGTGATTTTTCTGGTTGTTTTTTAGCAGAAGATGAGGAAGAAGAAAGCGAGGTGGATAGTGAAGGTGGGGAAGGGACCAAAACACCACGCAGGTAATATTGCAATGTCAGGTTAACCAGTGATAGACTGAAACATGTTTAAAACATGTTGATTCAACTGTGGCTGTTCTTCTATATTGACAAAATGGATACTTTGCCATATATTTACATAAACAAGTTTTCCACTTATATCTTTTTAAGGATGTGATTACCAAAAAGATAATAGGTATGATTTGAAATGTATTAATACAGTACATTTACTCATTCTGGTTGTATTAAGATCCAAACAGAAACAAGAGAAATCACAAGTAAAAACATGTGCAAGTGTGTGAAGTTTATACTTGCAACTCAGTAACTTCAGCATTGGAGGAACCTTGATGGAAGAGCCATTTTGACTTTCCTGAAAGTGCATAGATTTAGTATATTTTACCAAGTGTTGTAGAGAGTTCAGTAGACCTCACCCAGAGGTAGCATCTCCTAGACCATGAAGTAAAAACAACAATGGCAACCAGCAACTTATATTAGTGTTAGAAATGAGATCAACAGGAAACACTTGTACAAAAGAATGAAGTCATGAGTTTACTGTTTAACATTCAAATGTATCCTTAACAACTCAAAACAAAATGCTTCCAACTCTGTCCCTAAATGGAGTGTCTTCGTGTCAAAAAACTGTGAGGTTTACTTCCTCTTGTCTGCAGAATTCTAAACTTATACACCTGTACATAATATCACTACAAATTCAGTGATCATTGAAATTCAGGTATCAGTAAATGTCTACAGTGAATGGTCACACAAGTATTGTGGCAAAATTAATAATTTGTCATTTCAGAATAGGAATGAAAATATCATCTCTGGGTTGTTATTAATGCATTCATGACACAAATATCACTCCATTAATCTTTCAAAAAGAGTGCATAAAGTACTGAGATGTATTTTTTATTTCTGTAAACACAGTACCGTAGGTAGAATCAATGTGAATTGCATTTAGGTACCATGAAACCTGTTTTGAGATCCTAACATCAGACTCTGTAGGTAATAGTGGAATAATGTCACAACTAAAACCTAATTCTCTAGATATTGAAGGTTGTACACCGAGTCTACTGTGGAAGTGTACAATCTGTAACATATATCAAAAACTAAAACCAAGAATAAATACAAAGGATTTCTGAAAAATAAAATACTTAAATCCTATAAATTTTCATAAAGCTTGTGAGTGGTTGCATTATCACTTACTTGGGGACACCAAGCTTGATAAGTCATGGAAAAATTAGAACTAATTGTTTAGACTCACACATTGCTCCTTATTTACTGATTTTAATGATATAGCAGACATAATTAGCATCTATTTTCTCACAAACATGGTGTCCCATTCTTATCTATATGAAGATAAACCCACAATACAGTTTTGCTTTTCAGTGGACGAAAGCTGTGGAAGAATATTAAACATGCAGTTAAAGAAGTAAGTTCTATTACTTGTTGAATATTGTATTCCAATGATGTCAAAACCACAAATTACTAGGTAATTCTTTTCAGCTCTTAATATTCACTATCACTTTAAAGCGAAATTTTGAAAATGGTGTTGTAAAAATATGTGGAATAATTGCATAAACTGATAGATTCTTGTAAAAATTGTATAATGTTATTCCTGTTTAATTGAATATATGAAAAAAATTAAGGTGAAACCAAGTAAATGTACAAATTTCAAATGTGCAGGTAAGGGACGCTTGTTTGTGTATGGGAGACCTTCAGGCTCCGGCGGCTCCGTATTTTGTTTTCTTTATAACTCTGTAACCGTTAGGCAGATTCTTTTCAAATTTGGCAGGTTTATGCAGTAGCCTTGGGGAATTTTTTTGAATATGCTGCAGTGACATTTCAACCAATCAGAGAGGTCACATGACCAAAAATGTCTTTTTTTGATGGGGAAGCTTGTCCAGATGATAACTTGAAAGGGATTTTATCAATTCACCTGAAACTTGGCAAATACATTCATTCTATTAAAATCTGGAAATCATTAGATTTTGGCATTGATTGGTTAAGAAATGGCCGAGTAATTAATGATTAATTAATCATTATGAATTTTCCAAATAAGGAAAACACAAAAATGCTTATAACTCGAAAACCGTGCTAGATAGAGCGATTTCGACAAAATTTTTTACCCACTGGGTATCTCTGCAGAGTAGCTATCCCAATTTTGAAAAAAATTTTGTCTCGCCAAAAATGGCGGCCATTTTGAATTTTCAAATTTTTCGCAAAAATTGCAAAACATAAAAATGCTTATATCTCGAAAACCGTGCTAGATAGAGCGTTTTCGACAAAATTTTTGATCCGCACGGTATCTCTGCAGAGTAGCCATGCCAATTTTCAAAAAAATTTTGACTCACCAAAAATGGCGGCCATTTTGAATTTTCGAATTTTACGCAAAAATTGCAAAACACAAAAATGCTAATATCTCGAAAACTGTGCTAGATGGCGAATTATCTCTTAAAAGTATTGCAGATAGCCAATTTTTCTCAAATAATTCATTCGCCTACTTTTGAAAGAGCTTTCACATGGTGAAGTTTCAGATTCATAGCTAATTACTCACCTACTCAAAATGAGTAAATGCTAATTATCTCTAAAAGTATTGCAGATACCCAATTTTTCTCAAATAACTCATTCATCTACTTTTGGAAGAGCTTTCACATGGTGAAGTTTCAGACCCGTAGATAATTACTCACCTACTCAAAATGAGTAAATGCTAATTATCTCTAGAAATATTGCAGATAGCCAATTTTTCTCAAATAACTCATTCACCTACTTTTGGAAGAGCTTTCACATGGTGAAGTTTCAGACCCATAGCTAATTACTCACCTACTCAAAATGAGTAAATGCGAATTATCTCTAAAAGTATTGCAGATAGCCAATTTTTCTCAAATAACTCATTCACCTACTTTGGGGAGAGCTTTCACTTGGTGAAGTTTCAGACCCATAGCTAATTATTCACCTACTCAAAATGAGTAAATGCTAATTATCTCTAAAAGTATTGCGGATACCCAATTTTTATCAAATAACTCATTCATCTACTTTTGGGAGTAAATGCGAATTATCTCTTAAAAGTATTGCAGATAGCCAATTTTTCTCAAATAACTCATTCACCTACGTTTGGAAGAGCTTTCACACACGAAAATGAAAAATTGTGAATATCTCGGAAAAGCTATTTCTTCTCCTTTAATGCTCGGCGGGAGATACACACCGCGGCAGTGGTCTCGTTTTCAAAAATTTTTGTCTCACCAAAAATGGTGGTGATTTTGAATTTTCGAAGTTTTTGCAAAACACAAAAATGCTTATATCTCGAAAACTGTGCTAGATGGAGCGAATTCAACAAAATTTTTGACCTGCTGGATATCTCTGCAGAGTACCCATGCCAATTTTCAAAATATTTTTGTCTCGCCAAATATAGCGGCCATTTTGAATTTTTTAACTTTTTTGCAAAAATTGCAAAACACAAAAATGCTTATATCTTGAAAACCGTGCTAGATAGAGCAGACTTCGCTGACTTTCGTTGCCACAACAGTATAAGGCTAGAAACAGAACATTTTCTTAATACTTTAGCACTCACTTTTATATCCTTTTCGGGACGATTGTTTTTGCTATGCAAAAACATTATCTTTTTTTTTGTGAGTGATCCTCTAGTTTTTTTTGTTTTTTTTTTGGATTTATACATAATCAGTGTTTCATGTCAAAGTCACCCATTGCATGATGGCCAGCTTTTGCAAAAAATGGCTAAGGACAAAGAAGCAAACATTTTGAAAATATTTTAAGAGTTAAATCAGGAAAACCAGTGAAAATAAAGCAGCCAAATAAAGTTGCAGTAGAATCCATGAAAATTGTTCGTTTTCAAAACCTCTAAACAATTTGTCGAGTTTCACTGCTGACAAAACTGAATCACTGCGTGACTGTTTAACATCCAGTTTCTTGTATGCAGGAAGCAACACATGACATTGTCACAGATTTATGTGACATGCTACCTAACAGTCTCTGGGGATCCTTATTAGGAGACATGGCAGTTGAAGGTCTATCTCTTAACAATCCCCAAACCTGTTTCAGTTTGTTATATGTACAGTACACATTGAATCTGATTATTAAGGCAAGATGTATTTGGCAGTTTATAATATCTGTTATTAAACACAATAATAGAAAAAAAAAATAATTTAAAAAAAGGTTTTGATGTGTGAAGATAATTGCTTTCATTTTAAACTGAGTTTTTGCTGAGAAACCCTTCACTTACCCCATGATATGTTATCAATATTATTATTATTTTTTTTTGAAGTAATTAAAAATAAAATTAAAGTAATAAAACAAAGTCTTTTGACATAATAATAGATAATCTTTAAATATGTATATGTCAGAATCTCTCTCTCTCTTTCTCTCCATCTTGTGAATTGAGATTTTTTGTTACGTCTATTATGTATGATGGTAACTGATATATACATATAAAGATCCAAAAAGCTTAAATACTCTTTCCAATATTGAAATATTATTTCAAGGGTCTGAGGGTTAAAAAAATATCAATATTGCCTCTGCAAATCTTTGCTGTTGTCATTGCAGAGACAAAAAAGAATGAATGTCTGCTGCCATTTAACCTTTTTAAACATTTTGCCGAAAATCCACTTCAAAATATCCTTTTAGATTTACCCACTCTTTTCCTGTTGGTTACATTTTCCTTTTTTTTCCAGCAGCACAATCCTTGCTTTTGTCACATTGATTCATCAGGCATGCCATCTCTATTTCAATTTAGACTTTTAGACAAAAAAAAAACTATTATCAGATAATCTTTCAATAAAATATCAAAGCAATTTTTTATTATATTCAGCTGAGATGGTTTCTTCTGATAGTCACAATATCATTAATAAAATCAGTTACGCCCTCAATTATGCAGTGTTTGTGGATTAGTATTGAAACTTAATTTATTTCATTTGCTTTTCCTCTTTAGCCTTTTTTTCTCTTTGAAGAGTTATTTTTATTAAAACAAGATAGTGTTACTTTTCAATGATTTCTTATGTCTTTGGTGTATAAATATGTACACAGCAGCTTAATTACAAAGACTTCTGTGTGTAGATGTGGTTTTCCCTCATTTTTTTACATGCAATAGAACCTATAACAGGGCTACATTTTAAATAAAAACTGCAATTTAATTGCATCAGCAGTTTGTGAACTTCAATAGAAACAACCCCAGAAAGGGTAAAGTGTTATAAATTTCAAAAGAAAAAAAAAGAAAAGAAAAACAGAGATAACCAAGAGAGACCATGATTCTTACTGGCAGTTAAAATGTGGTAACTGTTAAATTTGTTTGGAACTGATTTATTCTTTGATCAAAATTTTCTTGAAATGTACATTTTGTTATCCGGCATACTTCATGACAGTGAAACAGTATCACTATGATATCATCTCGACGACATTTGCTGCCACCTTTGTATCGGGGTAACTCCCCTGCTAGTTATGAAGTAGTTAGGTTCTGAAACCTGTTTACACTGAGGTTGGTGGTATTGTAGACCAGTGTGACCGATGTACTACAAGCTATGGGAGCAGTACCAGCAGGCTTTAGAGAATCCACACTAGCTAAACTCTTAATTGAAGGTAGCTTCACCAAGCATGGCTCACTACAAACTGATGTATTCTTCTGTAGATCTAGTTATTTCTTTGTGTACCACATTTCTCTGAAATATTGCCTTTTTTGGCACCATAATTTCTTTTCAAATTGTGATTATAATTTAGAAATGCAGATATAATACTGTGAATTGTGATTATTACTGTTCTGCAGTCAGTATTGCTATTTAAATGCCATTAAATTAAACCAAGGCGATATTTCAGAAAAAGTTCATACTATTTATAATCTTGTATTTATCCAAAGTCTTTATACTCAAAGCAATGTCAGTTCAACATTCAACATACTTATATACCCAATTACTCTTGTTTCTGCCAAGTCTTGGTATGGAAAAAAGACTGTAATTCATTTGGTTGTTGAATGATTTGTTTAAATTCTAACATATTAATAATATGTATCTAATTTTAGAACATTTGCAACATGTTTTGTTATGTAAATGGGGAATTAGCCAATGTATTGTATATAACAATACTTCTTATCATATACATGTGTATTTATCTTGCATGATCATATTTGCTTCAGCTGTTATCCTCAATAACATTTTAGACACAACTTGTGTTACTTATTCATATTTTTGAAAAACATACTTAAACAGAAAATAATAGACATATATTTATAGACTATAGGAAGTGAAAATTATGATGCCCTACCATAAATACCATTGAATAGTTGAGCTTTCAGTGTTTTTAATCGTATGCATGTGTCATAAATGTTGAAAATGAATGGAATTTAATGTGAAATTTAACATGGCATGTGAAATCTGTTTATGGTGACATAAAGTAAAACCAAGCTGTAAGAAGCAGAATTAAAAGAACTACAACCACTTATCAGAACAAGGCCGAAAGGGATTTCGGTCTACTAGCGCGAGCCGCAAAGCTGTCTCAGACTGCAGTAGTGCACTGAAGCGGTCATCCATCCCAGTACTAACGTAGCCCATTGCCGCTTAACTTCAGTGAAGAGACAGATACTTATCACACTACGTCACAATTCGTGAAAGTCCAGAGACAAAAAAAAAACAAAAAAAGTGATTCCTAGAAGCATGAACCTCACTAGAGCTCACGCTTAAAAATGGTCTCATATTATAACGAATCATGCCAGTGTGACAAGCACATCCCCCATAATAAGCAAATAAGGTTTGCTCCTCACTCAAATTTTAATCCCCTGTCACACCTTGCTGAATGGCTTTCATTTCTTATGTTCACCCAGACCAAAATGAGCTGTTTGTGCAAATGAAAGGCCTGTCTGGGTAACTTCCTGCATTACTGTTGTTTATGAAATATTTAAACAGTGGTGTGAATGGTAAACGAAAATTCAGCTTTTGTAGAAATGACAAAATCTGCAAAGAATATTTAAGAACCAGTTATTCAACCAGCTTTGTCACATTAAGAACTGAGTTTTCTACATTTCTAAATGTAGTTAATTTTCTAGATGCCCATCATCTTCATTTTGTTGAAACATTTGCATCATTAAGTTTAGGGTTTGAGATGTCACACCTAAACATAAGTCTGGTGAGACAGGGCCTCTACACTTTGTATCATATTTTACCTACACATGATACCCCCATTACCATGTATGGTGCCCCAATGGCCTTAGATTTAGAAATGTGTATTTACAGCCTATTCTACCGTCGTATCTTCCATGATCTTTTTGCCCCATGTCAAAAATATGTCAGGAACGATATAACGTAAAAGTGTGAACCCCTCTAAACAAATACATTGATTATCAATTTGCTGATTTTAATTAGTTCCTTTCAGCACAATTTATATTGATCATGTGTTCAGGCTGAAAAGAAATACATAAAATTGGAAAGAATTTGCGAATTTGCAGGAATTTTAGTATTTATTAAATTTACAGTAATAACCTATCTCATATACACTGTACCCCTGTTTGTAAATGCTTACATATGTGACATATGATGGCTAATTATTGTAACTTTGTTTTAAACAACTCAAAATAAAAATACTTCTGAAATATTTATCTTCATCATTTATTGTAATCCAGTAATCGTTCTTTTAACTGAAATAATCATGTCACTGTACTATGCTCATTTATATTCAGTGAAACCCAATACAAGTAGAACTGTGTGAAATGGAATTCTCTTTTCAGTAGAAGTAAATATTTTCAATATTTTACATATTCTTTTTACAATATGTATCTACTCAGTAGAAGTACTTTTTGATCCCTTCAGTTCAGCTTACCAGGGTTTGACTGTATCTTGTATGTGATATATCACTGTATATCTGTTCTCAATCATAACACATAGATAAATGTAGAATTTATTGTTACATGTTTATTACAAGCATTTGTTTCTCGTTGTGAGTGGTTCTGTTAGTTCTTACACCTTATAAATATAATCTTCCATGTTGAAAGGAAAAGAAATAATAACCCCAAACCCAAGTGTGTAAGTCAAGTTCTGTACAAGAAGAAGTTTTTACCAGGCATCAACTTCAACTTTTTATGTGATGGCCCTAGATAGTGAAAATTAATTCCCGGTGAAATTTGAATTTTAACCCAATCTCTTGAATTAAAATTGGTCTTTTGTGAAAATTAATTAATATCATGTGATAATTAGGCCAGTGAAAATTGGATATCCTTGTAGAATTTTCATCCACACAGTGAATTCTATTTATTCTTCTAATTGCAATGAGAAGAACATATTTTACATGATTTGCACATATTATTAATAACTCAATGTCAATGCTGCGTTTCTATATTAACATGCTTAAACATTGGTCAATGCAAATTAAAATTCTTCTTCATTACTTTCACCAGGAAGAGTAGCTGAAGTGTTTGCTAAGGTTTGTCTGTTATCAGGATTCCTGAAAATGTACTGACAAGCTTCAACAGTCATTTTATTACGCTACAATAGCTTACCATGTGGGACTAATTGCTGTTCTCAGATGGCCGCCAGGCCCGGCCAACATCTAAGAAAAACAGACATTTATAGTTGGCCGTAGCCTCAGGTTGTCATCACGTGATACACTTCATTTGTCTTCTCCTTTCTCGTTGGCCGCCGCCATATTGGAAGCTGTTGTGAAATCTCAGCCGTTTATTCTACTACATATCAGTTTATACTCATTGTTGGATGTCTGTATTTAGCCATTTTGTTTTTTATTTTATATTCCTCATATTGTGAAAGTTGTACATCAGCTGGATAAGTATTTTTTCTTATTTACGTGTTTTGGGCTTTCGTCTCGACTCTGGCTTGATTTGATCGGGATTCGTTTTTTTATTGCGTTTTCAATATGTCTTCTCACGAAAGCAATAAAAATAACAGATGATCAAGATTACTCATAGGAAAAGATACGTTAAAAAGCAGAAATCTGACATTCCAAAAGATGATGACGAGCTAGAACTGTCAGGCGATCAAGAGGTTGAATCCTTCTTAGGATCTCATGCAGACCTTGAAAGTGCTGCAGATCATCTTTTCACCTCTCCTCCACATCCTCAGCCTCTTGCCTTTGAAGCATTGTCATTAAAAACTCCAGCAAAATCTGTCCCATCCACCCCAGGTACTGCCTTACAGCAGAGAATAGAATCTAAACTTGAACAATCTCTGGGGTCTCGTTTGGACATCTAATTGGATCAAAAAATGGGTATTTTTCAGGCTAACATGCTCGAGGCAATGAAGTTTCTTCGGGAAGATTTTCAAAAGTCTATCCAAAAGACGTCTTCTCAAGTAGAGGTGGATCAGACCTCTGCTTCGGCCTCAAAGCCTGGCCCATCTAATACTGTTCATCTGGACCCTTCCCCCCCGAGACCTCGACCTCTATCTCATTCTGTCGATTCGAAGGAAGTGGCCCTGAGGTATTATTTAGACCGAACCAAGGACCTGAGAGGGTCCCAGTCCCTCCTTTTCATCTCCTTCAAGAAAGGACATACCTCAGATATCAGACCCACTACTCTCTCTTCTTGGTTGAAACAAACCATTCTACTTTGTTATAAACAAGCAGACCAACAAGCCTTGGACTTGGTCCAAGTCAAAGCGCATGACATTAGGGCCTTCGCGGCCTCAAAGGCCTTTTACGGTGGGGTATCGGTACACCAAATCATGCAAGCCTGTCACTGGAAAGCTCACAACACATTTATAAATTTTACCTAAAAGACCTTACTTGGTCAGACAACGACAACAATATGTATCTGGGGCCAGTAGTAGCGGCACAACAAGTCCTAGACCCTTCCCTTCAGACCAGTCATCCTCGGAAAGAAAAGAAGGGGGGGGGGGCACATCCACTGCGACCAAGTCTTCAGGTGTCTAACCCAGGGTCTAGGTATACCTCATCAGGGTGTTTGGGTAAGGTCTTTATATTTTTAAATTTAGTATTGATTGTATAATGTATTAAGGACTTATTAAGGTTGTCATTAATCTCATTCTAGGGTGGCAATAAGTTGTGAATCTCTAAGCCTAGGGCTTAGATTTTCTTTCGTGATAGCCCTAGGGGCTTTACTCCTTCAAAAGTGTGTATAGGCTACAGTTCTCTCCTCCTATCAAAACACCCAGACAGTTTTTAGCACTGTCAGTCATTCATTCAGGGTTTTTGGCTTTTTTACAGGCCCGATCTCCGGGATTGGGGCACTGTAAACGGGACTCAGACTGGTATTTTCTAACTCTCATTCTTTTTATTACTTCAAAATCGAAGAAAAACTAGACATTCCTCCAGTCTCAGCTGTAATCCCTCCACCATGCGGTTGGATTCAGCAATCAGTCCCACATGATAAGCTATTGTAGCGCAATAAAATTGAAAATTTTAATTACTTAAATGTAGCTTTTATAAGCTACAAGCTTACCATGTGGGACTGAAAAGAGTCCCACCCTGCCTGCCCGCTGTATTACAGCTGAGGGGGTATGATTCTAAATTTCAACGAGAAAGGAGAAGATAAATGGAGTGTGTCACGTGACGACAACCTGAGGCTACGGCCAACTATAAATGTCTGTTTTTCTAAACGTTGGCCGGGCCTGGCGGCCATCCGAGAACAGAATCAGTCCCACATGGTAAGCTTGTAGCTTATAAAAGCTACATTTAAGTAATTAAAATTTTCAAATTAATAGACATGTAAGACATTGAAAGTATGATTTAGATGATTGCAAGTCAGTGCCGTAATGAGCTTTCACTGTTATTGGCTTTTAACTCTCAGCAAAAACGAGACACAGGCTTTTAAAACTCAGATTCTCTACCCAAACTACATTACAGTACAAGCAGTAGCTTACATGTGTTACATACTAAGTATCATTGAATAAAAAAATTAAAGAAAGATATTTTGAAATAGTGCTGGCTTTGATCCCAGCTTGATATTTGATCATGAACACAAATTCAATGCATGGAATATGACTTGTCATCTCTATTTCGACAAGATTGATATTATTATATGTTTAAATATCTGTTATAAATTGTATCTGATTACCTCATTTGTACCCCTTGTTAATGTTGCACAACTAAAAATTAAATACGTAGTTAAGGGAAATTTTCTCTGAGACTGATTACTTTAATAATTAAAGAAGCAATTTTAATACAAATTACTTCTGTGCCAAATTAAGGCATCCAATAAAATAACTTGCTTTGTCCGTGCTAATTCTGAATATACCTGGCAGTTTTATGGGTTCATAGCATTTCAAACATTACTCATGAAAAATAAGATAAGTTGTTTGGTGTAAAAGAATGTGCCAAATTACATTGTCAGACTTTCTAATATAATTATTATAATAGTATAATTATTATAGCTTTAAGTAATCCATTGTGTTGTGAATGTGTATGCAACTATGTTTTCAGTTCAATTTGAGCTTTCTGGGTTTAGTTCAGGCAACACCAATGATTAGAGGTTTGTTGATTTGTTGAGATTACAGTGAATTTTGTTTTAGTTTGACTATTCTGGAGGTTTTTTAACCATTTGACTGTTTTGTTATTCTACATAAAAAGGAAACACCTTTGAATAATTATTTCTCCGTTTAGATTTTGAACACAGTGAATTTTATGTAGTTGATAATTGTTGTGTGTTGTGCATGTGTACATAAGCATATTTATATTACTTAATATACTATTTGCTTTACTAACCATTTTGTATGCATTTTTTTTTTTGGCTTGATTGTATTTATGTTATTTAATTGATATTTATGTTTTGAGAAAATAATAATCATGTGACATATTAAAGATTCTTATTTGGTTTCTGTGTATACAACAGAATAAAGTAGATTCTGAATTATCCTTATTTTTCTCAGTGTCAAACTGTCAGTTATGTAGTTATGATTGAATAGCCCCTGAAACTTAATACATTTGTAAAGTAAATAATTTCAATTAAAGTTATTTTAGACATTTCAGTGAAATGCTTTGTATGAAGTACCTCTATCAATGTTGTCTAGAAACCAATTACATAGAAATATTGAGGAGAAAGTCACTCTAACTCCCTGGGAAGTAAATGCAAATGAATAATACTTAGTATTCATTATACTATTTTTGTAAAAGTCACTGTTAGTACAAGATCAAATCTAATTTTTCTTTTAAAAAAATTGTTAGGCAAAAATGTGTCAGTTTTTGTCAGTTTTGACCCATAGTATATTTGGATTCTGGATGCATGATTTTTACCTGCACATGTTTCAGAACAGTGCTCTATGAAGGCGTACCTAGCCCCTAAACTGTCACCTTCCTGCCTGTCCTACAGAGACCTCTTTATTGACAGCACAACAAACCGGGTAAGTCAGGGAGGGGAGCAGAGTGAGTTAGATACACAAAGTGATACCTTCAGCCAGGTGTCAGGTGGGGAACAAATACAGTGCAGTGTGGAATTGAGGGGACAAATTATATAGAGTATAAATTGATGTGAAATAGACTGCTAAGTGCTGTAAAGTAGATTAGAAGGTGATGTAAAATTGGCTAAACAGTGATGTCAAATAGTCAAAAAGTGATGTAAATAGGCCAAAGTCTGTTTAACGTGAACATGATAAAAACTGGTGTGAGATACAGTGATTTTGAATTCATTTTGAGTCCTACAGGTTACTCAAGATTGTTGACGAAAATATTGTCAGAAAACTATGACCTTTAACGTACATTCCTTGGCCTGTGCTCTGTATCTCCTGAAATTGCATTTTTGTAATCCTGTTAACAAATACACAGTCAAAAAACGTTGTCAGAAAACGTTGATAATATCATATATATATATATTGATGTAAAACAGATTAAGAAATGTGAAACTAGGATATATAAGTGGTGTAAAATAGAATATAAAGTGATGTAAAAATACATTTTAACATTGTTTAAATTGGTGAAAAAAACAAGTCTAATAATGTACAAAATCATGTCATATATGCTACAGAATGGAGCATAATGTATGGTACAAAGAGAATCTGATTGATTTAGAAGGGCCACAAAACTTGTATATATTCGTTTACTTTTTAGGTCCGTGCCAGGGCTTCGCGTATTTTAAGAATTGTTCAGTTGGTCTCTGCTAGACAGATCCCAGCTCCAGGAGTAGGTCAGTAACCGTACCTTCATTATTTATTTTTCAAAGAGATTTATTTTATCGTTCTTAATAACATTTTCCAGTTTTGGGTTAGTTTTTACAGAAAAGATTGTAAACTGGTCCCTTTTGTCACCTTTCGGTCATGGCTGAGAGTTTGCTCTAAAGCTTTAATTCACATATCTTTTGCCATGCTAGGTTTGTTACTCTGAAATTCAATACTTTTAATATGTCAAAGTGTTTTGCCATACTGTAGTCAGTTATTTTTATGGATTTAGTTTATTTATTCAGTTAATATACCTTGTAACCTTTTTTATGCAACCACATGAAGATATTGTCATGGTTTTATGCTTAGTTTGTGCATTGGCATCATAAGCATCTCTGCTGAAGCTAAAAAATGTACAAAGATGCTGACTCAATAGCATATTTTCCTTGCTCTATAAGTTGTTCATAGCATCCTGGTACATCTGTTACTTCACTTCTAAATAAGTTAATCCTCACTTGTTGGTTAAAATTTAAACATTTTTTGATTATTTGTCTAGGTAAGGACTTTTTCAGATAAAATGCGGCCAATAAACTGGTAGTGCCAACTCATGTGACTTACAACCCTAGATCTTTATTGGATTTTTTTAAAGAAGTTTTAAAATAATTTTTATGTCATTCTTCATGTTAATTAAAAAAAAATCATTTGTTTTGGCCATTTTGTATTAGAGACATTGCAGTATATTTTAAAAAATCAAGCATGTCTGAGAAATGGTGAGAGTTAGACTTACTAGGACTTGATCCTTTAACCTTGCAAGATACTGAAGAGTGTTGCTACTCATTATCCAAACTTTTGGCAATTTTTAACAAAATATCTCCAAAATATAACAGATGGAGAGATTCTGAGCTCATTATTGGTCTTTCAGGGCGTTAAAGAATCTTGGGCAGATTTACAGTTTAACGTGAACATGATAAAAACTGGTGTGAGATACAGTGATTTTGAATTCATTTTGAGTCCTACAGGTTACTCAAGATTGTTGACGAAAATATTGTCAGAAAACTATGACCTTTAACCTACATTCCTTGGCCTGTGCTCTGTATCTCCTGAAATTGCATTTTTGTAATCCTGTTAACAAATACACAGTCAAAAAACGTTGTCAGAAAACGTTGACCTTTGACCTATATTACTTGGTCTGTGCTCTGTATCTCCTGAAATTGCATTTTTTGTAATCCTGTTAACAAATACACAGTCACACAAATGCCAGATAAAACATTTCCTTTAGGTTGAGATATTTTGTTATTGTTCATAGCATATTGTTGTTGTTTATGTTAATTTATTAATGTGTGTTTGAAAGAAGCGCCATCTAAATGTTGAAGTAACATCTTGTCTGTATTAAATGTACAGGACCTGACAATAAAAACCCAAGAACAGGTTTGTACCTGCAGATATATATACACTGCTTGTGAATGTAGGATTTAGAAACCTAGAAGCTTCATTGTATTTAATACAGTAGTCTGTGCATAGGCTTATTTTATCCACAGTATGCATCCGGTGGATACTTTGGTTGAGCATTCACCACGCCACTGCCCAAGCATAGCAAGATTTTTTATGTTGATGTCTCAGCGGAAAACTACACCAGCTAGCTTCACCAAATTTGCAGGATATCTTCATTGGGAGATAAGCTTCTCTAAGACTGAAACTATCCTCATTCTGAAAAACAAGATGGCTGCCGCGGGCATTCTTTGAAAATTACCTACCTTTTTCTACTGGCGAACCATAAGTAGAAGGTTGAATCTCTTCATAGGTGATATGTATAATAGATATTCATGTCTTCTACAACCTTGCAATGCATACATTTGACCTTGAAGCTCCTCATTCAAAGTCGTCCATGGAATGCCACAGTACCCCATGTAGTGTACTACAAAAGTGCCTATATTTCTCTTATTATTGGTCCCAGAGGTTTGGCATGTGAATCCCATCTATAGGAAATCATGGGCTAGGAATCTTTTGATGCGGTCAGAAATTGACTTTGGACCCCTCCTTCGAGGTCATATGAGATAGCCAAACTTAAAGTACTTATAACTCCCTTATTAGTGGTCCTAGAGGTTTGGGATGTGAAACAAACCAATAGGAAATCATGGGCTGGCAGTGTTTTGATGTTGTCAGATTTGACCTTGGGCCCTCCTTCAAGGTCAAATTAGGACAGCCAGACTTAAAAGTCCTTATAACTTGCTTATTATTAGGGCTGTGACAGGTGCTGAAAAACGGCATCGAGTACTCGCCCTCTGACAACCAGCCCGAATTCGAGTAACCACGAGATTTAGTATCTACCATTAGAAGTCTTCTGTAAACAAATAGTCGGTTCCGGAAATGAAACTTTTGAAGAAAAACGTCTTCTATTTGACCATATAGTATAGAATATGGAGTAAATTGTATGTTTTCAAGCGAAAATAACAACTTTAATTGATATTATACAATACGATAATACAATACCTTGCAAGTAACCGAGTTTTTAAAATGGACTCGAGTACAAGCCAAGACCGCCTCATACACCGAGGCTCGAGTACTCGCTCGCAGCCCTACTTATTATTGGTCCTAGAGATTTGGGATGTGAAACCAACTTGTAGGAAATCATGCGCTGGGAATCTTCTGATGTGGTCAGATTTGGCCTTGGGGCCCCTCCTTCAAGGTCAAACGATGGTTCAGTGGCTTTGGTGAGTTGTCTTTCCGATGGATACAAATTTGTATCTGTTCTCTGATATGCTAGTTATATATTTATTGTATGTATATCACATTGTCTACTTTTATAACTTGTATATATGTACATGTATATAGATTTGTCATGTACAAGTTAGGATTTTGTACAAATTTTAACTTGTGCCGTTATTTTTGTTTAATAACATAAAATACTTTCATACTTATTTTTTCAGTACAATTATTTTGGAGAAATATTAATGATTCTATTAGGTTTAGAGGTATTTGTAATATACGTGACTTTTCATGGAAAACCTTTGTGTATATCACAGACTTATGCTATTCTGCCATTACTATGTCTTACTTTCACACTACATATCTTGTTGTGATGATTTCAAATTATAATATATTATAAATGATAATATGAATTATTGTGACGATTTCAAATTACATGTATTTCATGAATGATACTCCAAGTGTAAATTCATATAATTGTATTTGGAACTGTATTAGTTGCTTTGTTATTTAGAGAACAAATCAGCATGATATCCTTGACCTGCTGTGTTACTGTGACATT
Organism: Sabellastarte sp. h YS-2021; assembly: GCA_964017235.1. Taxonomy (NCBI): domain Eukaryota; kingdom Metazoa; phylum Annelida; class Polychaeta; order Sabellida; family Sabellidae; genus Sabellastarte; species Sabellastarte sp. h YS-2021. The sequence continues at coordinate 119,441,756 of OZ024928.1, forward strand.
ATCCACAATATGTGGCATACACCACTGAAGAAACCCTTTTACTTTACATTGAATAGTGTGATATTCTCGTCAGATTTATGATTTTTGTGTCAATCTTAGGCATTAATGTAATCTTTTGCAAAGCTTTAGTGAATTATGCATCTGCGATTGATTTTAAAGAATTTCTTAGTGACTTTTATATTTCTAAGTCCAGCTTAGACCTACGAAAGCTATCTTGAGTACTTTTTACCCCACAGCCCTTAAGGGCGGGCGGGTAGGCGGCGGAAAGAAGTTTGTCCGGCCTGTATCTCAGAAACCATTAGGTGTAGGAAGTTGATACTTTGTAGGGATATTGGTTAGGGGGTGTAGGTGTGCAACGTCATTGTCTGACCTTGATTTGACCTTTGTCCTTGCCGTAGTGACCTTGAGCTTGAAAATCTTGTCCGGGCTATATCTCAGAAACCGTAAGATGCTGGAAGTTGATACTTAGTAGGGACATTGGTTAGGGGGTGTAGGTGTGCAACGTCGTGGTTTGACCTTGATTTTGACCCTTGACCTTGCCGTAGTGACCTTGACCTATAAAATCTTTCCGGGCTATATCTCGGAAACCGTAAGGTGTAGGAAGTTGATACTTGGTAGGGACATTGGTAAGGGGGTGTAGGTATGCAACGTCATGGTCTGACCTTGATTTGACCTTTGACCTTGCCATAGTGACCTTGACCTATAAAATCTTGTTCGGGCTATATCTTGGAAACCGTACGGTGTAGGAAGTTGATACTTGGTAGGGACATTGGTTAGGGGGTGTAGATGTGCAATATCATGGTCTGTCCAGGATTTCACCTTTGACCTTGCCATAGTGACCTTGGCCTATAAAATCTTGTCTGGGCTATATCTGGGAAACCATGAGGTGTAGGAAGTTGATGCTTACTAGGGACATTGGTCAGGGGGTGTAGGTGTGCAACGTCATGGTCTGACCTTGATTTGACCTTTGACCTTGCTGTAGTGACCTTGACCTATAAAATCTTGTCCAGGCTATATCTCGGAAACCGTAAGGTGTAGGACTTTGATACTTGGTAGGGACATTGGTTAGGGAGTGTAGGTGTGCAATGTCATGGTCTGACCAGGATTTCACCTTTGACCTTGCCATAGTGACCTTGGCCTATAAAATCTTGTCCGGGCTATATCTGGGAAACTATGAAGTGTAGGAAGTTGATGCTTACCAGGGACATTGGTTAGGGGGTGTAGGTGTGCAACGTCATGGTGTGACCTTGATTTGGCCTTTGACCTTGGCGTAGTGACCTTGACCTATAAAATGTTGTCCGGGCTATATCTCGGAAACCATAAGGTGTAGGAAGTTGATGCTTGGTAGGGACATCAGTTAGGGGTTGTAGGTGTGCAGCATCATGGTGTGACCTTGATTTGACCTTTGACCTTGTCGTAGTGACCTTGACCTTTAAAATCTTGTTGCACCTGTGGGTCTGTCTTTTGATGCAGATTAAGGACTCTTAAAGTCCAATTAGAATTCATTAAGAATTTTATTTTTACAACTTCCCATTGTAACAGATGGAATTTCATCAAGTGAGCCACAGATTTTGCTCCAACACCACACATAAGCATTCATTGAATATATTACCACTTCTGTATGCATGGTGATATTCAAAACATCTAAACCATAATTGGGCCATGCCAGATGTAGATAAAGAGTACATGCATTATCTTTCTCTTAGACATTATTTTCTCTATTTAAGCGTCCCGCAAGGGACACTTGTTTGTGTATGGGAGACCTTCAGGCTCCGGCAGCGCCACATTTTGTTTTCCTTATAACTCTGTAACCGTTAGGCGGATTCTTTTCAAATTTAGCATGTTTATGCAGTAGCCTTGGGGAATTTTTTTGAATATGCTGCAGTGACATTTCAACCAATCAGAGAGGTCACATGACCAAAAATGTCTTTTTTTGATGGGGAAGCTTGTCCGGATGATAACTTGAAAGGAATTTTATCAATTCGCCTAAAACTTGGCAAATACATTCATTCTATTAAAATCTGGAAATCATTAGATTTTGGCATTGATTGGTTAAGAAATGGCCGAGTTATTAATTATTAATTAATCATTATGAATTTTCCAAATAAGGAAAACACAAAAATGTTTATAACTCGAAAACCGTGCTAGATAGAGCGATTTCGACAAAATTTTTGACCCACAGGGTATCTCTGCAGAGTAGCTATCCCAATTTTGAAAAAATTTTTGTCTCGCCAAAAATGGCGGCCATTTTGAATTTTCGAATTTTTCGCCAAAATCGCAAAACATAAAAATGCTTATATCTCGAAAACCGTGCTAGATAAAGCGTTTTCGACGAAATTTTTGACCCACAGGGTATCTCTGCAGAGTAGCCATGCCAATTTTCAAAAAAAAAATTTGACTCACCAAAAATGGCGGCCATTTTGAATTGTCAAATTTTACGCAAAAATTGCAAAACACAAAAATGCTAATATCTCGAAAACTGTGCTAGTTGGCGAATTATCTCTTAAAAGTATTGCAGATACCCAAGTTTTATCAAATAACTTATTCATCTACTTTTGGGAGAGCTTTCACATGGTAAAGTTCCAGACCCGTAGGTAATTACTCAAATACTCAAAATGAGTAAATGCGAATTATCTCTAGAAGTATTGCAGATAGCCAATTTCTCTCAAATAACTCATTCATCTACTTTTGGGAGAGCTTTCACATGGTGAAGTTTCAGACCCGTAGATATTTACTCACCTACTCAAAATGAGTAAATGCGAATTATCTCATAAAAGTATTGCAGATAGCCAATTTTTATCAAATAAATGATTCACCTACTTTTGCAAGAGCTTTCACATGGTGAAGTTTCAGACCCATAGCTAATTACTCACCTACTCAAAATGAGTAAATGCGAATTATCTCTAAAAGTATTGCAGATAGCCAATTTTTGTCAAATAAGTTATTCATCTACTTTTGGGAGAGCTTTCACATGGTGAAGTTCCAGACCCGTAGGTAATTATTCACCTATTCAAAATGAGTAAATGCTAATTACCTCTAAAAGTATTGCAGATACCCAATTTTTATCAAATAACTCATTCATCTACTTTTGGGAGAGCTTTCACTTGGTGAAGTTTCAGACCTGTAGCTAATTATTCACCTACTCAAAATGAGTAAATGCTAATTATCTCTAAAAGTATTGCGGATACCCAATTTTTATCAAATAACTGATTCATCTACTTTTGGGAGAGCTTTCACATGGTGAAGTTTCAGACCCGTTGGTAATAACTCACCTACTCAAAATGAGTAAATGCGAATTATCTCTAAAAGTATTGCAGATAGCCAATTTTTATCAAATAACTCATTCATCTACTTTTGGGAGAGCTTTCACTTGGTGAAGTTTCAGACCTGTAGGTAATTACTCATCTACTCAAAATGAGTAAATGCAAATTATCTCTAGAAGTATTGCAGATAGCCAATTTTTATCAAGTAACTCATTCACCTACTTTTGGGAGAGCTTTCACTCAGTGAAGTTTCAGACCTGTAGCTAATTATTCACCTACTCAAAATGAGTAAATGCGAATTATCTCTAAAAGTATTGCAGATAGCCAATTTTTCTCAAATAACTCATTCATCTACTTGTGGGAGAGCTTTCACATGGTGAAGTTTCAGACCCATAGCTAATTATTCACCTACTCAAAATGAATAAATGCTAATTATCTCTAAAAGTATTGTGGATACCCAATTTTTATCAAATAACTCATTCATCTACTTTTGGGAGTAAATGCGAATTATCTCTTAAAAGTATTGCAGATAGCCAATTTTTCTCAAATAACTCATTCACCTACGTTTGGAAGAGCTTTCACACATGAAAATGAAAACTTCTGAATATCTCGGAAAAGCTATTTCTTCTCCTTTGATGCTTGGCGGGAGATACACACCGCGGCAGTGGTCTTGTTTTCAAAAATTTTTGTCTCACCAAAAATGGTGGCAATTTTGAATTTTCGAAGTTTTTGCAAAACAAAAAAATGCTTATATCTCGAAAACTGCTAGATGGAGCGAATTCAACAAAATTTTTGACCTGCTGGATATCTTTGCAGAGTACCCATGCCAATTTTCAAAATATTTTTGTCTCGCCAAATATAGCGGCCATTTTGAATTTTTGAATTTTTTGCAAAAATTGCAAAACACAAAAATGCTTATATCTTGAAAACCGTGCTAGATAGAGCAGACTACGCTGACTTTGGTTGCCACAACAGTATAAGGCTAGAAACGGAACATTTTCTTAATACTTTAGCACTCACCTTTATATCCTTTTCGGGACGCTTTGTTTTTGCTATGCAAAAACATTATCTTTTTTTTTTTTGCCAGCGATCCTCTAGTTAAACATTGTTTGGACCTTTATATAACTGACAGTGCTCTGAAAGTATCCTGAACTTTGTACTGATACAGTACTTCTATATCTCATGGTGTTGAAAATATTTCCCTAGGTTGTGGGGTATGGGCATCTCTGATGCTATTTATTCAGGTTGACTCAGCATTCTTAAAGGACATACAGACAGAATCAGCTTTCCTTGTATTTGACATTTGTCAGTTGCCTACAGTAGTCTGCAATGTTTTATGTATTTATCAGCCATATTTTATTTATTTATCAGTCCATTTTAATTCCCACTTTAAAGTATGTTGGTGTTCCTCTGCATGAAAATAAAATTCAGTTGTTATGACCAGCGATTCATATCATTATAAGTGAACAGTGACATGAGATTATAATTAATTAACCTCCAACACAGAAGTATATGTCATTGATGCAGTGCCTTTGGTTGTTTGCAACTTGCAAAGTTGTTAATGGATTTTGATGATTAATTTTGGGGGGTGATCTGGATCACCCTCTGGATCCACAAATTTTTAAAGGGTTTTTCAATATTGCATGCATAAGCCATATTCATTTGGAGGTATTGGGCCTTGGAGGAGGTTTGTTCTGTCTGAGATAGTTTCTAATTATATATGTATCAGAATTTCCAGTTGTCAGAACTCTTCTCTGAATAGATGACAACTTACACCCAGTCACACAGCATGCAGTATTGGCTACATTTATAGGTGTTTTAGATAATGCCTCGTTCATCCAGTATAGCCAACACACTGTGATATTGAGTATATGTCATGGCCACACACACATAAGTTTTAAACTGTTCAAAATGTAATCTACCGTAGACAGTATGAAGGGCACTGTCAAGAACCTCATGTAACTACAGCTTATCATTTTCTGTAGTTATTCTACCACCTATCCACTACATTCTGTGTCATTCTCTGTCTTTGTGTGTCCTCAGTTATATGTTTTCCATAATGTTATTGTGTCCTTACATTCTCTGCCTTTGTGTGTCCCCAGTTATGTTATATGTTTTCCTTAATGTGACTGTGTCTTTACAGTATCTTTATTGTACCTCAGTTTTTCTCGCCATCTATAACTGCCACATATACTGCCTGTAGTGTGACCAGGGTATAACTTTATAAGTATCCGAGTTACCACTTGTCAAAATCCCAGTCTCAGTTTTCTCCATTTGTCCAAAGTCATAAATACCGTGGCAATATTCATCCGAGATGTCACTGTAATTACTTTTCACTGTAATTAAGGTCAGAAAGGAGAGTTTGATGAAGCAAAAGGTAGCAGTATATGATGGGTTGAATGTTCACTGTGTTTGTTAGTAGTTCAAGTCAGATTATATTTTTCTTATTTTCAATTCACTTAGTTTGAATTTTTTAGAAGAGGTACTGGTCTTTTTAAGTTTAGGTATATTTTAGAGCTTCCACTATGTTATCGTATAAATGTATAGTAGAATCTGTGTAACTTGAACTTCCAATATCAACAGAATTCAGTTCTACATGTTAGGTACTTCCTTTTAAACTACAGATGTAAAGCAATTTCTGATGTATATACTTAAAACTGCTGTTTGTTGCACCTAGGTTCTATTTACACAGATTCCAATTATACAGGGTCTAGCTTCTTATTCCTTTGAAATTTTAAACAAAGTATAATCCATTTTATTTTGTTACAAAATGGGTCAGAAAAATCTTTCAAGACAAGTTTTCTGTCTTGAGAAATTTTATGTATATTCTTTCATATGAATTATGAACTGAATTATGATAAAACTACAGCCTTCTAGTGAGGTGCAGAATATATTTTCAACAGAAGCTATTAGATCTATATGTGTAGTGGCTCAGAACTTAAATGGACCAGCTCTTGTACATTACTTATCATTCTTTTTAACACCAACCTCTAAGATATGATACAATGAACTCTAAATCAAAACATATAAAAAAGAAGAGAACACCTTGCGAGCCTGTAAAATTGAAAACTGTGCATGACTTACAAGATAACAGTACATGTATGGCGGATTCTCACAGTACCTCAACTGGTTTATGTTACTAAAGTTTTACCCTCACCCACTTTCTTGTTGTTTGGAAACTCTTGAGAAAATATGTACAAATTTTCTTCAGGACGATTAAAAACATAGAAGTATGCCGTCTTACTTTCAAAGTGACATCTGATACAGAGGGCTATATTTGGCAAATATTAGACATTTTAACTTAGCTTTAAGTGGAATCTTGGTATTGATGTGATACAGGCAAAACTTAAAAGAATTATGATAACTTAGAATAGTGTATAACATTTGAATGCATCAAAACTGAAGAAAAAACTGATTTTTTTCTGAAAAACTGGCCACTTAATGATTTTGTTGGATAATAAGTTATAGTGGTTTCAGTTTTTAATTATTTTTTTTCTAAAGATATATTACTAAGTAACACCAAATTTGGGTATTGTTTTCACCCATAGTGTCCGGATGGGCGGGCAGGTGGCTGGCAGGAAAAACTTGTCTGGGCTGTATCTCAGAAACCCTGAGGTGTATGATGTTGAAACTTGGTAGGGACATTGGTAGGGGGTGTAGGTGTGCAATGTTATGGTGTGACCTTAATTTGACCTTTGACCTTGCCATAGTGACCTTGGGTTTGAAAATCTTGTCTGGGCTATATCTCAGAAACATTAAGGTGTAGAAAGTTGATACATAGTAGAGACATTTGTTAGGGGGAATAGGTGCTCACATCATGGTGTGACCTTGATTTGACCTTTGACCTTGCTGTAGTGAGCTTGACCTTTAAAATCTTGAAGTATAAAATCTTGTCCCGCCTATATCTCAGAAATTGTAAGGTGTAAATAGTTGATACTTGGTAGGACCGTTGTTGGGGGTGTTGGTGTACAACTTCACAGTGTGACATTGATTTTACGTTTGACCTTGCTGTAGTGAGCTTGACCTTTAAAATCTTGTCCGGGCTATATCTCGAAAACTGTAAGGTTAAAAAGGTTGATAGTTAGAGGGACAAGGAGTGCAACATTATGTCACACTGTTTACTCTGAAAGTCTCCTATCTTTGTACAGTGTCACTTCATCATTATCTGATGGTGTTGAAAACTGTTTCCCCAAGCTCTGGGGTAGAGGCATCTGCGATGCTATTTTTCTGTTTGTGTCTCTCTATGTGTATAAAATTGTCCATTTGTACTTGAATTTATTTTGTTTTGAGTGTATGTTATCTTTTATAATCACCGTTAGACAATTTTTATGCCATTGGTTATAACACACCAACCTGGTAATTAAGCGTCCCTGAAAGGGTGCTTATTTGTTTTCGCTTCAGTTTCCTTGCTGCCACCGCATTATGTTCTCTCGTAAATATCTCCCTTATTGTTGGAAACTTTTTAACCATATTTGGCAGTTATATACCTTAGGGATGGGAAAATTTTTCACATGCTTAAATTTGACCTTTGAACTTTATCAAGGTCACATGATCAAAAAATAGTTTTCTTGGGTACACCCACCCATCATCGCTGTTTGGCAAAATCTGCTGACCACAGAGGCTTGTAATTTTACACACATGTTCATACTATCAAAAACGCTAGCTGATTAGATTTTGGGAGTGATTCGATGAAAATTGAGTGATTTATGAGTGATTTTTTCACAGGTACCAACCAGAAAGCTTAAAATTCATGTGAACCCCCTATTATCTTCTTATGTGGGTGTTCCACCACACGACTAAGGCTCCCGATTAAGGGTTTTTGAGGGTCGGTTTCAGAAATTTGCTTAGTCCCAGGCGTCCTGTAAGGGTCGGTTGTGGTCGGTTGTGGCCGTGAGAGAAATCAAACATGTTTGATATTTCTCCCGACCCCAACCGATTATTTTTTCCCGCCATAAACAAAATGTACAGTCCCAGGCTTCCTCAGGCCTCCTCAGACCAAAATTACACAGTCCTATGCTGTCCCAGGCCGCCTGCGACCCTTAGTCCCCGACCCTTAGTCCCAGACCTCTATCACTTAGTCCCAGGCTTCCTGCGACCCTTAGTCCCATTGCCAAACAAAAATCGGCGATCCTGGTCTGGGGACGCCTGGGGACGCCTCAGGACACCTTGTGGGGTCGGGACTTAATCCTGGGTTAGTCGGGGCTTAGTCCCAGGAGGCCTGAGGCGTCCTGGGACCCAGTCGGTTTGTCTACGACTAGAAAAATGGCTTAATCGGTTCTTAGTCCCAGACCAGTTGGGGACAGTCTGGGGCCTCCTGGGGCGTCCTGAGGCCGATCTGTAGTTAATCCCAGACCTTCATACCGATTCTGTCTTCCACCCCATTGGTCAATTTTTTTTCCATTTTTTCCAAGACTACCCACGATTAAGGGTCCCAGACAGGATCGGGGCTTAATCCTTTGGTGGAACAGGGGCATTAAGTATTGCATTTAGATCAATAAAATGTATTGGGGGGGTAGTAGGAAATCATATGTGAAGAGTCTAGAAAGCAAGTCAAATTTCCCCCGCCCCCAACCCCACTGTAGGGGTCAAACTGGGTTCATAAAATAGCCGATTTTGTCTTTTTGCCTTATACCTCTTTTATTCTTGCTTTTAGAGCTTTAGAATGTATTAAGAGGTATTGGCAAACCTTATGTGAAGAGTCTAGATAGCTGGTCAGATTTATGGGTCAAACTGGGGTCATCAAATAGCATTTTTATTACGCTACAATAGCTTACCATGTGGGACTCAATGCTGTTCTCGGATGGCCACAGGGCATCATGGCCAACGTCTAAGAAAAATAGACATTTATAGTTGGCCGTAGCCATAGCTGACCAATGGCCCTACTTTCTCATTGGCCACGTTGAACTGGTAGCTGTTTGTAAATATACAGACATTTTCATTTATTTCTCAGCTTTTACGTATTGTTGGAGGTTCTTTTTTGACTATTTCTTTTATTATATAACACGGATCATTCTGTAAAATTTTTATTTTGACAGGATAAGTATATTTCTTGTTTTCGCGTGTTTTGAGTTTTCCTCGGTTCAGGCCCTTTATTTTCTTTTATTGCATTTAAAATGTCCATCCATCAAATGAATAAAGACAAACCGAGAGCACAAAAATGCGGCCATTTTTGTTTTTCCTTTGATTTACACAACTATTGCCCTACTTGTAGGGAGGCTGGCAAGGGTGATGACCCCTGTGTCACCTTTGAAGCGCCCTGTGATATCTGTGCATGTTTTACAGATGACCAAATGAAAAAAATTCAGCACAGGAAATGCTACTTAAAGAAACAAAAGGCGGACACTAATACAAAAGATGATGAACTTGATCTCTTGGGCGAAGGCAACGGGGATTCTTTCACTGGTTCAGATGCAGACCTTGAGAGTGCTGCTGACAATCTTTTTACCTCACCGCCCCGTCCTCAGCCCCTACCCTTCAGTTCTTTATCACTTAAAACACCAGCCAAATCTGTCCCACCCACCCCAGGTACTGCCTTGCAACAAAAAATTGAAACAAATCTAGAAAAATCCCTGGGAAATTCTTTAAATATTCATTTACAGCAACGAATGGGTTCCTTCCAGGCATCCATGTTTGAAGCTTTTCAGTCGCTCCGAGAGGAGTTGACTGCTAAAAAGCAAACAGAAGTGGATCAGACCTCGTTTCCTGCTTCCAAACCTGGTACATCCAGTACTGCTGTCAATCTGGACCTACCCCCTCCGAGACATAGAACTAACATACAAACCAAGGATATGGATGTGGACTACGGTCCAGCACTTCCTCCTCGTCTCGTATCTGACCCTCATGATACATCTGATCAGTATGTTGCTACATCTGAGTTACCTCTGAAGAAGGTCTCGGATAAACCCAAAAAGCATAGCCACTCTCGCAGTAGGCATGAAATTGCATCCAGGTCTGCCTCGGATCAATCTAATGAGGAATCCGATGAACCTCGGATCCCATCTACTAAACCTAAAAAGCACTCTGATAAGAGTATACACAAATCAAGGTCCAGATCTGTGTCATCTTCCTCAGTGGAGGATCAGTCCCCTGTAGCCAGACACAGGTCTTCTAAGCCCTCAGGGGCTGTTTCTGATCAAGACCTCCCTCAACATGATCCAGACCCCCCTTATTATAGGGAAGTAGCTCTGTCTGACATTCCCTCACAGTACGCTGAAGAGGTCGACACTTTTAGGTGCATTCTTTCCCTCCCTGACCTCAGGGAGTCTATGCCTAGGTCCTCAACTTCAGTCATGGGTCTGGACGATGAGAAAGGCCGTCAAGAGCTCAGACCTAGAGGTCCTTCCTCTATTCTTCCACTTAGCTCAGTTATCAAGGACGCCTTTGATAAATTTCAACATGACTTTAAGGCTGCTAATTTACCCGAGGGTAAATACGTCAAGCCTCCTCCATCCACTTCTAAGTGGTACAGGGTGGGACAGCCCTGTTATCAGGACAAATATCAGGAGTTGAATACAGATTTCGCCAAAATCTGTATTACTCCTAAACCCTCTGCGGCCCCTATGGGCAAGGTCCTCCTACCAATTCTTAAAGAATTGGAGCATCAGGCTAGGCAAAATATCTCAACCCTCAATTTCACCGCTGCCTTTGCTAAAACTTCTTCTTCTTGCAATGCTTCCCTTGAGAAGTGTCAACATAGCATTAAGTCAACTGTCAAGAAAATTAAGACACAGATCCAAAAAGGTGCCAATCCTGAAAAAGCAGCCAAGCGTGGATATGAGGAAGTCTGTGAGTACATGGATTTTTGGAATAAGACAGTTCTTATTCAACACAGGGCCCTTACATGCCTCAGCAAATCCCTAGCCCATATACTCCAGAGGGAATTATATTCTATGGCTAATACCGGCTTGCCGAAATGACCCTCTTACAACCACAATTGGGGTCAACTTGTGAAGGAAGGTGAAGACTTCCGCCTCAACTTGTGAAGGAAGGTGAAGACTTCCTCCTCAAAAAAGGCACCTCTAAAGACTCTCAGGGTTTCGCACCCTATCAAAATAAGCCCTTTCGTGGTCCCCACAACAAGAGGAGAGGCTCCTACAGGAAACACCCCTATGGGGGCAACTCCTCACAAAGCAGTAACCAATTGTTTTCCTCAGGAAGGGGGAAACCGAACTTCAGAGGCTCCAGGGGTTGTTCTCGACCCCATAATAGGGGAAGAGGGCGTGGAAACCCCTCTTCCCAATGACTCCTCCAAAGCCTCACTCAGTCCACCAGTAGGAGGTCGCCTCCGTTCTTTCAGAAGAGACTGGCAAACAAACAAATGTTCTCCAAACGTGTTAAACATTATCACCAATGGCTACGTACTGCCATTCCTTTCAAAGCCAAATTTAGTCAGATTCCCTCTGATCCTGTCAGAGTACAAGGCCCATCAAAAAGACCAAGCCCTGGCCACTTGTATCCAGTCTCTTCTGTCAAAGAACGCAATCGAAAGGGTGGAAAATGTAAAATCTCTTGGGTTTCACAGTCGCCTGTTCCTAGTACCCAAGCCTTACCAAAGGTGGAGGCCAGTCATAGACCTAAGCAGGCTCAACACTTTTCTACACGTAGAAAAGTTCAAAATGGAAACTCCAGAGTCCATCAGGACCTCCCTGATTCCAGGGGAGTGGGTATCATCGATAGATCTGTCGGACGCTTTCCTACACATCCCCATCCATCCAAACTCAAGGAAATACCTAAGGTTTTGCTACAAGTCACAGGTGTTCCAGTTCACCTCCCTCTCATTCGGACTAGCCAAACTAATGGCCCTCTCCAGAGGACTCAGAGTTCACCAATACCTGGACGACTGACTGATCAGGTCCCAGTCTCAGGAGGAAGCCCAAGTGAACAATCAGGCGGTGGTAGACCTAACTCAGTCCTTGGGTTGGATAATAAATCATGAAAAGTCAGAACTGAAACCTACTCAGGTGTTTTCGTTCGTGGGCTACGAATACCATCTAGATTCAGCCCTTGTAAAACCCACTCAAGAGAGATGGCTCAAACTTCAGGATTTGATCCTAAGACTCAAGTCAAAACATGTTTTGACTACAAGATGTTTGATGTCGCTAATTGGGTTGCTTGCCTCAACGGAGAAAATGGTCCCGGAGGGACGCCTTCACATGAGACCCTTTCAGTTTCATCTCAAGGAGCACTGGAGATATCCTCAGTCGCTGGACAGCCTCCTTCCTTGGACAGAAGCCATTGCAGCCCACCTAGACTGGTGGCAAAATCCCTCAAACGTGATGAAAGGTGCAGACCTTCATCCCAAAGACCACAATATCCAACTCTTTACCGACGCCTCAAATGAAGGTTGGGGCGCTCTCTTATATCAAAATTCTACAAAGGGTCTGTGGTCAGATCGGGAAAAAAGGCTACACATAAACGTCCTAGAATTGAAGGCGGTCTCACTGGCCCTTCGAGACTTCAAGGACCAGAGCCAGAACCAAACAGTGCTAGTTGCAACAGACAACTCAACAGTGGTAGCCTACATCAACAAACAAGGAGGAACTCACTCAGCAGAGATGTGTGCTCTCCTGTGGAAGATTATGACCTGGTGCCATCACTATCACATAACATTGAAAGCCAGGCACATTCCAGGGTGCCTGAATGTGATGGCTGACCTACTATCCCGGTCAAACCAAGTACAGTCAACAGAATGGTCACTACATCCACAGGTATTCAAACAGATCTGCCAAAAGTGGTTCACACCTCATGTAGACTTATTTGCCACTCATCTGAACCACAAACTTCCACTGTACGTATCTCCTGTCCCAGACCCAAAGGCTTGGGACATAGATGCTCTGAGCATAAACTGGACGAGTCTCACTGCCTATGCTTACCCTCCTACGGCTCTCCTTCACAAGGTGATCCAAAAGATCAAGCAATGCCATTGCCTGATCATCGTAATAGCCCCAGGCTGGCCAGGGATGCCCTGGTTTTGGGACCTAGTGCAGCTCTCAACAGAGATTCCACTACAACTCCCAGTGTCAATGACCCTACTCAAACAGTCCCACAGGTATGTGTTCCACAACAACCCACAACAGCTCAACCTCCACGCCTGGTGTCTAGGAGCGGACAACTCCAAGAACAAGGCTTCCCTGTGGAGGTGGCAGAGAGAATTGCTGCTCCTCAACAGTCATCAACAAGGACCATCTACAAGTCAAAGTGGGGCCTATTTGAAAAATGGTGCAGAGAAAATTCGGTGGATTTCTCCACTCCATCTGTGAAACAAATCTCATATTTTTTCATGTACCTGTACCAAGACCTAAACTGGCGCCCCTCGACCATTGATGATTACAGGACTGCAATCATTGACACTTTGGGCCCAACGGCCCACCATATTGCACACAATGCAGACCTTCATAGGTTACTCTCCAGTTTCCACAGGGATCGTCCAAAAAGTTCCAGAAATCTTCCTAAGTGGAACCTTTCTGTTGTTCTCAATGAGCTCACAAAAGCACCCTTTGAGCCTATGAAAGACACAGACCTCAAACATCTTACCCTCAAAACTGCTTTCTTGCTAGCTTTGGCCTCCGGCAAACGCCGCAGCGAAATCCATGCCTGGTTCGCAAACAAAGTATCTAATCTAGGCCAATGGGAAAAGGTCGCCTTGTTCCCTTCTTCTGATTTCATAATTCTAATTCTGATAGTACTTTTATAGCGCTCAATCTCTATCTATTGACAGACTCTAAGACGCATAAAGCCAAAAATCAGAGATCATAATCGTTAAATCAGAGACATTGCAGGGGTCGGCACCACGGAGAAAGACTAAATGAAAACAGAGGAAAAAACTAGGGTGGGTAGGCTTTTTCAAAGAGGTAAGTTTTCAATTTCTTCCTGAATGAGGAGAGAGATTTAGCTGAGCGTACATCATCAGGGAGATCATTCCAAATCTTCGGAGCATCATATGCAAAGCTAAGGCCAAATTGCTTTTTTGACTTGTATATTGATGCAAAATGTGGGACCTCAAGCAAAACACCCTGGGATTGACTTCTGCGCGTTCTGTACATACTGTGTCTAGGTTTAAGGAAAGGTTCGAAGTATTTTGGATGGCCACTATGTAGAAACTTGTACACCAGAAGGGCGACCTTGAAAATAGAGCGATGCATGATAGGCAACCAATGAAGACTCTTTCTTACAGGAGTGATATGTGAGTACTTGGTGGTATTCGCCACAATTCTAGCTAGACTGTTCTGAACACATTGGAGCCTAGGAAGGTCAAGAGCAGAGAGACTTCTGAAAAGAGAATTATAGTAGTCAAGCCGACTTCCAACCAAGGCATTTGCAGCCAAGAGAGCAGCTTCACGTGTCAAGATACCCTCTGAGTCGCTTTAAATCCCTGATATGAACAAAACAAGCCTTGCAGATATTCCTGACATGGCAAGAGAAGGAAAAATCTGAATCAAACCAGACACCAAGGTTCCTGATTGCCTCAGCAGGTGACAGGAGGGTACCAAGTATATTGACTGGGAAAAATTTGCCAAGTTTTGTACGGACATTTTTTGAACCGAACAGAATAAACTCTGTCTTACCAGGATTAAGTTTGAGCTTGTTTACTGAGAGCCACTTTCTAACATCATCCAAGCAGTTTTTCAGCCATTCAAAGGCCAGAGTGGCATGCTTGTGTGTGAGATGAACGTATAACTGCGTGTCATCCGCATAAAAGTGGAAATGTATGCCAGGGTGATTCCGAATAACCTTGCTTAGGGGTGTAGTGTATAATGAGAAAAGGATCGGACCCAAGACAGAGCCCTGGGGCACACCATACAATAGCCTTTTAGCATCGGATAAAACAGAGCCGATCTTGATGCACTGATAGCGGTCAGAAAGGTACGACCTGAACCAGTCCAGAACCACACCACCAACACCAAACCAGGAACTCAAACATTCAATGAGTGTACTATGATCAATGGTGTCGAATGCTGCTGATTGGTCCAAGAGAACAACAGCAGTAGCTTCACCTCTGGCAAGAGCAAGGTGGACTTCGTTTTTAATAGACAGTAGTGCAGTTTCAGTCGAATGACCTTGCTTATAGGCAGACTGACTAACATTTTCAAGACCATTGGAGGTGACATGGTCATTTAACTGGGAAACCACTACACGTTCAACAAGTTTGGAGGTGAAGCTCAGGTCGGTAATTTTTTAATTCATCAGGTGGTAGTGAAGACTTTTTAATCAAAGGAGAGACTATGGCCTTTTTGAAACCAGCAGGGACAGCACCTTCAGTCAGTGAACAGTTGACAAGCTTGGTAATTGAGGGCAGGAGAATATCCAAGCATTCCTTCACTAGAAAAGTAGGCCATGGATCGAGCATGCAAGATTTAGTTGGTGATTTGGTAATTCCGTACTTCATCCTCAGAAAGAGACTTAAAAAGGTCAAATTTGGGTACATCAGAAGGAGCAGGAAGAGTGAATGAGTCAGTGTTTGTAAAGGAGTCCCTGATTTTACTTATTTTATCAGAGAAAAAGGTAGCAAAACGGTTGGCAAGACCTATGTGAGAGGCATGGGAGGGAAGTACCTTGTTGGGAACAGAGTGTAGTACTGAGCGTAGAACCTGCCACAGTTTCTTAGAGTCATGAGCATTGTCACTGATAAGGTTTCTATAATAATTAGACTTGTCCCTGGTGATTAGGGTATTGCACCTAGCGATCTGTTTACGAAGTCTTGCCCGATCTAGTGGAGACTTGTTTTTCCGCCAGAACCTCTCAAATTGATGCCTGACAGCTTTAGCCTGTAAGTAGGTGTCCGATAGCCAACCTGCGGCCCCTTTGGTAAAGGTTCGGGTGACCGTTGGAGCATGTTTGTCTAACAAGCCACTCAAATCTCTTATGTATTGCTCGTAAAGGGCACTAACTGTACTGCCAGGACTTGCGACAAATGAACATTTTGCGAGATCACACATCAGACTCTGCATGTTTATCTTGTGATACCTCTGAAAGGTAACTGTGTTTGATTTAGGTGCAGAGGGACTAAGCAAATCAAGCTGACCATGAACAACGGCGTGATCAGAAAAAAATCCACCAACTCGAACATTGGAAACAACAGTAGGCTCAGTAGGTGTGCAAACATGCTGAGTAATATTACATGAATCAAGACAATTCAAAAATTTAGTACTGTCACTGGAAGTAGTGTCAACATGAATATTGAAATCCCGCACATAAAAAATGAGGAACTGACAGAAGACAGATACTCAAAAAGATTGAGAAATTGGTCGAAAAATTCATCTGAACATGAGCCTGGAGGTCGATAAACACAAGCTATCATAAAAGGACTAGTAGAAGAGCCAATAACAATGTTTTCAAAGGATGTATAGGTAGGACTGTCGAGGATTTTGAACTTGATATTTTCATTCAGAAAAAAGCCAACTCCACCACCGAAGCCATGAGAACGAAGTCTATGACACAATTTAAAACCAGCAGGAGTGATGGAGTGAAGAAAACTGTCATTGTCAGTTGGACGAATATGTGTCTCAGTCATGTCAGTAGACTGAGAGAGTGTGTGGACATGATGTCAGAAATACTGGGTCCCTTGTTTCTAACTGATCGACAATTGACAACACCAAATGAAATAGGGCCTGGGTTTGGGGAAATATCACCACACAGTAGCAGCAAGACTGACAGACCTCTAAACTTAGTTAGACAAGGAAAGTGATGTACGTTTCTGCTGCAGCTTGCCTGCCTAAAGGATCTAGGGAGACGGCTAGAGGCTTGAGTGGACCCAGAAACAAAGAACTCGGTGCCATTTCGTGAAACATTCACGAGGAAAAACAACAAAAAGGCAAGACAACAAGGGGCGTACATAGCCAAAAACCAACTAGCAAGAGAAGGTTCTCAAAGTGTTTCTCCGGTGACTATTCCTGCTTTGACTACCAATGTAGATAGACAATTCAAAGAAGACAGGGCCCTGTGTCCGGTGCAGGCCCTGAGGTACTATTTGGATCGAACCAAAGACCTGAGAGGGTCTCAGTCCCTCCTTTTCATCTCCTTCAAGAAAGGACATACCTCAGACATCAGACCCGCTACTCTCTCTTCCTGGTTGAAATGAACCATCCTACTTTGTACAGATCAACAAGCCTTGGACTTGGTCCAAGTTAAAGCGCATGACATCCGGGCTTTCGCGGCCTCTAAGGCCTTTTACGGTGGGGTATTGGTGGACCAAATCATGCAAGCGTGTCACTGGAAAGCTCACAACACATTTACAAATTTTTACCTAAAAGACCTTACTTGGTCAGACAACGACAATATGTATCTGGGACCTGTGGTGGCGGCACAACAAGTCCTAGGTCCTTCCCCTCAGACCAGTTGTCCGCGGAAAGAAAAAAGGGGGGGGGGGGGGGGGGGCACATCCGCTACAACCAAGTCTTCAGGAGTCTAATCCCAGGATCTAGGTATTCTTTTACCTTCAAGATGTTACGGGTAAGGTCATTTTGTTTTTTAGTTTATCAAAGTAATTTGTATTAAGGACTTATAAAGTTGTCATTAATTTCATATTCAGGTGGCAAAAATTTTATGAGAATTCCAACCATTGGGCTGGTCTGTCACTCGTGAAGGGCCGCTAGGGACCCTTAGACCTCTAAGTGAGCACTGCTGCACTTCCGTCCTTCAATCAAAACATCTTGACAGTTTTAGCACTGTCTTCCATTCTATATAGGTTTTTGGCTCTTTACAGGCCCAGTCTTCGGGATTGGGGTACTGTAAATGGGACTCAGACTGGTATTTCTAACACTATTCTAATATATATATTACTTCAAATCTAAGAAAAATTGACATTCCTTCCAGTCTCAGCTGCAATCCCGCCACCGGGCGGTTGGATTAAGCATTGAGTCCCACATGGTAAGCTATTGTAGCGTAATAAAATTGAAAATTTTAGTTACTTAAATGTAGCTTTTATAAGCTACAAGCTTACCATGTGGGACTCAGAAGAGTCCCACCCTGCCTGCCCGCTGTTTACAGCTGAGGGGTAGGTTTTAGGATATTTCAACGAGAAAGTAGGGCGATTAGTCAGAAGTTATCACATGACGACAACGAGAGGCTACGGCCAACTATAAATGTCTATTTTTCCTAGACGTTGGCCATGATGCCCTGTGGCCATCCGAGAACAGCATTGAGTCCCACATGGTAAGCCTGTAGCTTATAAAAGCTACATTTAAGTAATTAAAATTTTCAAATTTTGCCTTTTGCCTTATATCTCCTTTATTATTGCTTTTAGAGCTTTAGAATGTATTAACAGGTATTGGCAAACCTTATGTGAAGAGTCTAGATAGCCGGTCAGATTTACCCCCCATGGGTCAAACTGGGGTAATAAAATAGCTGATTTTGTGTTTTTGCCTATATCTCCTTTATTAATGCTTTTACAGCATTAGAATGTATGAAGAGGTATTGGGAAACCATATGTGGAGAGTCCAGCCGGTCAGATTTACCCTGACCCCCCCCCCCCCCTCCATGGGTCAAAAAGGAGTCATAAAATAGCAGATTTGATCCTTTTGCCTTATATCTCCTTGTTGTTGCTTTTACAGCTTTAGAATGAATTTCAAATTAGGAGAGTCTAGATAGCCGGTCAGATTTACCCCCTGACCCATTCTTTTTTGCCTTATATCTCCTTTAAAACTATTCTTCTTACAAACTATAGCATTTATTAAATTAACTTTTCGCAATTTATGACCATAGAAAACAAAATAAAGCTTAAATTTTTCTTTCATGTTAATGCATAAACTTCCACACTGTCTGCTTAACTTTAGCTTCTTCTCTCAGCGCTGCATGTTTTTCTTTTCAAAAACCTTTTTCTACTTTATACTATAAAGCATCTAACCTTTTTCGACATGTTGTTTTCATTAGCAAAAACATTTTTCCAGTTGACAAGGTATTTGATATAAGAATGGATGTTTGAAATTTTTGATACTTTCAGGGTTTTCATGTCCAGTATTTGAAGTAATGCAATAATCATTATATGAATTTTGCTCATTGTCTTTGCTTTTTTCTTGTTATAAAAAGTCTTTGATTTTCAATTGAGTTAATCTGTCATGTTATAAAAATATAACAAAACATAGGTGTCAAAAGTTGTTTCTTTATACTGCATGTGAAATGCTCTGAAACCCCCTCATGGGGAGTGACTAGTTTCATCCTCCCAGGGTTTCATATTTTTGCTTAAAGATGACCTATGATAATTATCCATATGAACTCCCCTCCCTTTTAAACTCACTAGCCATTAATTTGTTTTGATTGTTATTGTTTTGTCAGCTGTTTTACTTAACAAATTTGTGCAGTGAAAATTAGTTTCTTGTGAAATTTTAAATCTGTATTAACCTCTTCAGTAGAAAAACTAACCTTTAGTAAAAATTAATTTATTTTAATCTTCTTTAAACTTAAAAAGTAGTAAAATTTTATTCCTGCTAAAATTACATTATTCACAGTGTCTATAGTTACGAGTTTGTTTGACACCTTGCTGAAGATTGCTTGGATCAGTTCCAAAAGTAACATTTCATTGGTTTTCTTCAGAAATTTTAAAAAATACTAATAAAAAAATTATCTGTTGTTAAAGTGTGATCAACAGATCTTGTCATTGCAAGCTACATTACAACAGTCAATGATAAGTTAGATGTTCAAAGCACAGGACTGGTTCTTTCATGATATTCAGACAATTATTGCTGATGCAAAATCAAGACACCATAAGCAATTAAAATTAAACTTCAGATGAAGCTTTTGAAGATTTTTCATTTCTAGAGTAGTCATATTATTGGATATTGTTTATAACCATAAGTTACTGTATAAGGTACAGTGTTGTGTTTAAAGATAATATATTTTTGTGATTCTGGTTAATTAATCATTTATTTGTATAATTGATGGTGCATATAAATTGTATAGGTTTCAAGCTGGATTTGGAAAGACTGGCAAGAATATTATTGTTTTGTTTCAAATGGATCATTATGAGCTAAAGTGATTTCTGTAATAAAATATGTTTTTATAGTGAAATGCCCTTACCATTTCCTAACAGTAGCTCTTTATTTGTTTGTATTTACTTTTGTAATGAAATTTCTTGTACAACAGTATCCCTTAAAATTGAACTCTTTAAAGCAGATTTCCCTGCATAAGAATAAACATATATCGGGTCCAACAAATCCAATCTAATCAAATCTTATGTCTATTATCCAGCTATATGATCATGTAATGTTGTTTTTCTTGTCCTTGGATATGCTTCTTGTATAGGACTAACTCTGTTCTATGGTGTACATTTTCAGGACTGGACATAAAGAGTCGACATGTGCGAGTTTGTCTGTTTGATGGCCACAGTGTAAGTAGTTTTGATTATTTACATAAAATGTTAGCTATTTGTTCCAAATACAACTCCTTCCATGTGAAAAAGTTCCAAGCAAAAGATACAAATTCTCAGTTCCTACCATTTCAAATTCTAGAATTTTTTCAAATAAACTGGCTTCCAATGTAAAAAAATGGACATTCAGTTGTATTGCGTATTTATTCTAAGCGCCATGTCTCCTTTACTACAGGCCTCAAACTTGACCCATCCAGACTGCAGAAGGACAGCCAAAGCTCTTTTGTGACTGACATTTCCTTAACTGAAAGACAGAGTCTCAGGATGCCCATTGTTTGAGTGTTCCTGGGGTTCTTTAACCTGCCACTGGTTATAGGACCCATTGCCAGAGGACCGCCATTTTAATTGGTCATCTGATAGACCATTTATTTGCCTATACCAGGGGTCAAATTCAGGTCCTCTGTGTTCCTACGCAAGTGTGTAACCCACTAGACTATAACGTGGGGCAATTAATGTATTGTCACACAGCACCAGTCAAAATCCCTGACATTTTGTTATAAAACCCAATTCTGTGTCATTATATTGAGAAATGGATGGTTGGTAGGTTGTAAGGTAATAAATGTGAAAATTACTACTTTATTTGGTTTATTTAGGATTAATTGAAACATTAATTACAGCTAATCTTGTAAATCAAATCAATGTACATTATGCAGTTTTTCCTTTATAACAGATGCTGAGTAACATCCATACAATGGCTGTAGCTAGTGTGGATAAGGACCAGAGAACATGGCACTTTAGCACAAAGGTAAAACCTCAAGGGCAAGCCACTATTATCTTATACATCTAGTCTGTACATTCAGATTACTTAAGCATCGTGTACATATAGAGCAGATGTGCAGGGAAGTAACATTAAGCCTTACCACTTTTTCAGTAAATAAATATTGGCTTATACATTTCACCTGTGTTAATCCATATGAAAAATGGATGTTAACATGGATCTGTAAGTATAAGCAGTAGCTGTAACATTATTACCTCCACCATGTTCTGGGTGTATTCACTTGTCTGTCTTTTTTTCTGTGTTCATGATTGCTCCAAAAGTATTGAACAGATTTTTACAATTTTTTTTATGTGGTAAGGGCCTGAGCAAAGGAAGAAGTGATTAAATGTTGGGAAAGATCCAGATCATATTCTGGATACAGAAAAAAAATTTCAAAGGTCCCATTTTCAATGACTGTAGCTTTCTGGTTGACATTACTCCAGAAGTAATGAGCCGATCAGTGTAAATTTTTATGTGAGAAGAAGGATTTACATTTTGGGAAAGCACCTGGTAATATTCTGGATACCAAAAAAGCCTGAGTTTCAGAAAATGCCCCCTGGTTGAGGTCTGCACTGTAGAAATACTTTGTAGACTAGTTTACATGTGTTGTAGATATGTGTAATAAGCACGGTACTACCCACAATCATCACTTCTCTATCCTGGGGGGACAGGACTGGCTGTTATTATCCAAACATTTTAAAAATCTTTACGGATTAACATCAGATTTTCACAATAGGTGGTTCTTTGTCTAATGTAAAACTGATTTCTTTTAAGAAAGAATGATCCTCAACAGTTTCGTATCCCAGACTTTTTGATCATGGTAGTCATAGCAAGAGTGGAGTTGTCAGACCTTGGTGGTGGTATGTACTCTCCAAGTGATCTTGTTTCATATGTAAAAAAAATGTAAAAGTTTTCACAAAGCTGTTGTGTGTTTAAAGGACATGTGCAATTCACTGATTTTCCTCAATATGTATATTAAATCAATTAATGTTGATCATCTGTCTTCTTAGATGAATGAAAACATGAAGTCATGGGAGTTTGGAGAATGTTTTATCAGAAGTAACACAACAGAAACCAATATTGGTAAGCTTTATTGTATGCTGTGGTTATCAAATTTCTGCTGATACTTTGATAATGAGAGCAAAAAGTAGGGTTTCTAAAATCATAATATTGCTTTTATCCAAAACTATATTTTGTTTGAGACACTCGAAAATTGCATTTATAAATTAAGTGTGAAACATATCAAGTAAACAGTCTCTCTCCTTCTGGAAAAAAGAACTGGTTGATCAGGTATTCTCTTCAAGTTGGGCATGTAATTTGCAGACTTTAAGTTTGAGTTGGGCTTGTCATGTGTGATTTGCATGCATTCTGTTTGAGCTCAGTGTGTCCTATATGATATGCGGGCAATGTTTTTAACTGGTTATGCCATGTGATTTTCAGGCATTCTGTTTATTTCAGAGTGTGTGTATAAGGTATGTAATTTGCAAGCATTCTGTCTGAGCTGTGCATGTCCTGGTTTTAGGGTATCTTGTTAGAGCTGTGCTTGTCCTATGTGATTTCAGGTATCTTGTTTCAGCTGTGTTGTGATTTTCAGGTATCTTGTTTGAGCTGTTCATGTCCTATGTGATTCGCAGGCATTATTTTTGAGCTGTGAATGTTCTATGTGATTTGAAAGCATTCTGTCTGAGCTCTGTATGTCCTATGTGATTTTAAGGTATCTTGTTTGAGCTGTGCTGGTCCTATGTGATTTGCAGCATTCTGGTTGAGCTGTGTATGTCCAGTGTAATTTGCAGGCATTCTATCTGAGCTGTGCATGTCATATGTAATTTGCAGGCATTCTATCTGATCTGTGCATGGCATATGTGAATTTCAGGCATTCTCTTTGAGCTATGCATGTCATATGTGAGGAGGAGTAACCAGCAAGTGGGGGAGTTCAGCTGCGGCTGGGTGTTTCTACCACTTTATGACAAAGACGGCAGACCAGCAGAATTCAAGTATGTGTGCTAGTTTCAGAGAACTTGTATTAAATATCAAAGCACAATGGATTTTGGCAATATGAAAATTATATTTTATATGCAGTGTACATGCTGAAAGAGTGAATTTTAACACATACAAAAATTGGCTATTCTGTTTGCAGGTCATATGATGAGTTTGTTAATGGAGGTACACCATTTGAAAAGGGTGTGGATGTTGACCCCAATGTCGGACGCAGAGGTAAATGTTTTGTAAAAGCCTGGCAACAAAGGAGGTAGTTTTACATTAATCTGTTGTTTTTTTTTGGTATTTTTTGGGGGGGTGGGGATGGGTGGAGGTTGTAGTAAAATCTTGAAAGGAAGCATCAGTTTGTTTAAATGAAATGGTAATGTACCATAATCTTTTGAAAGATTATCGAGATATCTTCACTTGTATAGGTAATCCTACTGTTGTAGTGTTTATTCTGAGCATTAGCAGATTGAAAGATGCACAGAATAAAATGATGGTTTTCAAATCATTTAGCCATTTGACAAACATGTTTGTTTTCTTACATAAAATAACTACTTTCAGAAACTAAGTTAAATAACAGCATATTAATAACATGTCAGAATAGACTGATCAAATTAACTGCTCTTGTTTTAATACTGTTTTACAGAGAATTCTGGCATGTTTAGGTATCTGGTTGGTGGAAACAAACAGCCCAGGTTGAACTTTAGACTCCTGTCTCCCACCAAAGACCAGAAGGAACTACTAGAGTGAGTGATTCAAAAACAATGACAATCACTCCAAAGAAAATCCCCTTATCTTTCTGTGTATTGTTTTGTCATTCTTATTAAATTTGTGGTTTTTCTGACAATTTCAGGCAATTCATCTAAACAGTTGCAAAATACAGTAAAATTTTAATTCATGTTGAATTTTGAAGATTGATGTCAGTGTGGCTCATTTCACAACTGTGATTTCACCTTTGGCCAGACTGTTGTTGTGTTTGCTGAAGTTATTCTTCAGTCTTGTGGCTCTCAATAAAAAGTGAAAAGTGTTTTGCATCCCAGCCAGGGTCATAGTGTGACAGGCATTGCCATTTGTGGGAGCTGAACCCACAGATAGGTGACAACCTGTGATCAGATGCTAAACTTGCTAACCCACAAGGCTGACTAGGACCCTACCGCTCTGAATATAAGGTTGCTGCATTGAAATGTAAAATCAAAATTATGTTTACTGATGGAGGTATTATCTTATTCATTCAAAATTAATGATGAAATAAATAATTAGGGTCAGTCTATGTGACAGATGGTTCTTCTCTCTGGGCCCTTCAGTTATGGAAAGTAATGTAGTTAAATTACTCACACAGAATGTATTCATGTTGGAAAAACTGTTTGTTCTGGAATATATTGTCTTGACCTTATTGGGTATCCCTAGACCACCCCATTTATGGTGTCACCTTCCTAGTGTAAAGCTTAAATCATTCACCCACCATCCTTTGTGTCCATGTTTCAAAATTGACTTTTAACTTCTGTAGGAGAATGTTAGTGATAAGTTAATCAATATACTTTTGACCAACTATTTTCAGTACTGAGTTCCTCCACCTGTTTTGATGTGATTTTAAATATCAAGCAGGGCTTGCTTTTTTTGTCCCCTGAAATTCAATTTAAATGGATTCCCACTGAATTCTACAGCAGTGCAGTGTATAAGTAAATATTTAAAATTCTGGATTACAAGAACCTCCAACATTCCAACTTAAGATAATTTTTTGTTGCAGACTCCCACTTATACCTACAAAATTACAGTATTTGTCAATGTGCGGACCTCAACAGGCTCAAATTGTATGTCAAATTAACATGTAATCAACTGTGCTTTTGTGTTATACACCTTGTTTAAACTTGACACAATTCTTTGTATATTTGCACAGCACCCTTCCTGATATACTGATCAGTAGCACAGTGTACATCCAGTACTTATCCTTCTACAGACAGATCCTCACAGACTCAGTCATAAGGGACAATGAAGACCTACTGACTTGTGGTGAGTCACTGTCGTCTGACTTTTATCACTGGGCTGACCCATTCACATTAAGTAACAAGAAACAGAGTTCATGGAAATGTTGCAGTAGATTACATAAGTGGACTAAAGTAATCATAAATTTCAGTGGAATACCATAACTTGAAAGCAAAATTATTTGGTAAATTTTGCATACTAAACTCCTCTGTCGGCATGAATAATAATAGTCATAGTGTCTTTTAATATGTCTGTACAAGAATAAGAATGTTTAGTCTGCCATTAGAGCAACCTTCTGCATTACAGAAAGAAGCCAAATTCAAAGATATTCTGAAATCTGTTCTCACGGTTAAGAACACTGTGTGTTTGTCAAGTGCACAAGTTCAAAGAGGTGAGATGTCCCTGGAAAGTGAAGTGCAATAATTCTCTTTTACAGACACAGAGGAAGGGGTGTTAAATTTCTCAGTGTGTGAAATTCCCATCTGGGGTCACTCCATAAAGTTAAAAGCAAAAAGCTGTTATGTTACTGTATCTACATTTATACTGCCACATATTTCTGACTTTTTTCCTTTCTATTAAATGTTATGATTCTTTCAGTTGAGATTTGAATAACACTGAGTTTACAATCAAATTAATAGCCATGTGTCCTATTCTCAGATAATATTCATAATGGAGTACTGACCACCTTCCCTGCAGTAACTGACCAGTCAGATCTAATGGACGTCCTCAGGGTATGTTAGTGACCTTGTCTGAATAAAACTTTTATTTTCTAAAATTTTATGGCATAAAACTATACTACAAATGTATGTATCACATTAGTGTGTTAAATCATCTCAGGCGGCCGGGCGGGCAGCTGCAAAAAGTTTGTCCAGGATGTATCTCAGAAACCATAATGTGTAGGAAGTTGATACTTGGTAAAGACATTGGTTAGGGAATGTAGGTGTACAATGTCACAGTGTGACCTTGATTTGACTTTTGACCTTGCCGTAATAACCTTGAGTTTGAAAATCTTGTCCAGACTATATCTCAAAAACCATGAGATGGAAGAAGTTGATACCTGGTAAGGACATTGGTTAGGGGTTGTAGGTGTACAATGTCATGGTGTTACCTTGATTTGACCTTTGACCTTGCCGTAGTGACCTTGACCTACAAAATCTTGTCTGTGCTATATCTTGGAAACTGTAAGGTGTAGGAAGTTGAAACTTGGTAGGGATATGGGTTTGGGGTTGCAGGTGTGCAACGTCAAGATGTGACCTTGATTTGACCTTTGAACTTGCTGTAGTGACCTTCACCTATAAATCTTGTCCGGGCTATATCTCAGAAACCATAAGGTGTAATAAGTTGATACTTGCTAGGGACATTGGTTAGGGGTTGTGGGTGTGCAACGTCATGGTATGACCTTGATTTGACCTTTAACCTTGCTGTAGTGCCCTTGACCTATAAAATCCTGTCCAGGCTATATCTTGGAAACTGTAAGGTGTAGGAAGTTGATACTTGGTAGGGACATTAGTTAGGGGTTGTAGGTGTGCAACGTCATGGTGTGACCTTGATTTGACCTTTGCCATAGTGACCTTGACCTATAAAATCTTGTCCGAGCTATATCTCTGAAACCATAAGGTGCCGGAAGTTGATTCTTTGTAGGGACCTTGATTTGACCTTTGACATTGCCATAGTGACCTTGACCCATAAAATCTTGTCTGGGCTATATCTCAGAAACTGTAATGTTGTAGAAAGTTGATACTTGGTAGGGGCATTAGTGTTGAGCTGTAGATGTGCAACGTTATGGTATTACCTTGATTTGACCTTTGATCTTGTCATATTGACCTTGACCTTAAAAATTTTGTCTGGGCAATATTGCCAAGTTGATACTTGGTAGGGACATTGCTTAGAAGTTGTAGGTATGCAACATCATGGTGTCACCTTGATTTGACCTTTGACCTTGTCATAATGACCATGAGTTTTAAAATTTTGTCCAGGCTATTTCTTGGATTCCGTAGCATGTAGAAGGTTGACACTTGGTAGGGACATTGGTTAGGGGTTGTAGGTGTGCATCCTGGTGTGACCTTTCACTTTGGCTCTGCCAAAGTCTGTTCACCTTTACATATTTCTCTTATGACAAAGATGTGTGGATTGCTTCAACTGATTATTGTATGTACTTTAACATAATTGTGCTATTTCCATTGACAGCTATTCTCCAGTTAATAAATTTTATAGCTTTATAATTTTTAGTTACTGATTAATGCTGTCATCTTGATCTTGATCCTGATCTTTGTACTGTTTCACTACTTCTATATCTCATTGTGTTGAAAACTATTTCCTCAGGCTGTGGGGTACGGGCATCTTTGATACTATTTTCTAATAGTATGAAATACATTACACATTAAATTATCTGCAGGCTTCTAATAGTATGAAATGCATTACATATTGATTTATGTTCGGTTTTCTAATAGTACAGAATACATCACACATTGATTCAACTGCTGGAAACTAATAGTATAGAATACATTACATATTGATTTAACTGTAGGTTTCTAATGGTATGGACTACATTAGGTATTGACTTAACCTCTAGTTTCTAATGGTATATAAAACATTAGACATTGATTTAACTTCTGGTTTCGAATAGTATGGCGTACATTACATTTTTATTGCGTTAATACATCCTATCCAATGGACAATAGCTTATCCGGTCGGCGCGGACCGGCCCGCCAAACGTCAGAAAAAGACGTCCTGTGTCTCCACCGGCTAGGCCGGCCCAGTACTGTGCACTCGCCAGATGGCGTGTCGTACTTCCTTCCTGTCTAGACAGCGTGACGTCATAGCATCTTTTTCGTTTGGCGCATGTACTTGTGACACGGTTTTTTCTGAGATTATATATTTTCAAGTTTTATGTGAGAACTTTACGTTAATTGCTTTTATTTTTGTACTAACGATTTCTAGAAGACTTATAGCTCACTATGTCTTCTCCCAGTCAGCGACGGGGTAGTTGTGGCCACATGATGGCGGGTTATGATACTCATACCTTTTGTGCACGCTGTCGTGACAAGAAGAAGGGCAAGGACCCTTGTGTAGAGAAGGAAGGGGCGGATTGCCTTCATTGTAATGCCCTTACACCAGAACAGTTAGTTCATTTATCTACCCCGTCTTATCAAATCAAGAAGGAGAAGAGGGAATCCAAGTCTTCTACCCCAGCTAAGAAATCGTCTACAGACTCCACTCTCAGTCCCACCCTTGTGGACCCGTCCTTAGTGACGGTAATGGGGGTTGTGGATGGCCAGGGCACCTCTAGGTCGCCTGGTTTGAGTGATCAGCCGGTGGAAAAGAAAAAGAAGAAGGAGGACAAGAAGGCTTCCAGTGAAAAGTCGGGTAAAGCTGACAAGTCGGTCAAATCTTCATCTCACCGAACCTCTTCTACCTCTAGTACCGACCAGAAGTTAGAAGTAATGGACCAGAAGTGGTCGGACCGGTTTAACCGGTTGGAGGCTCTCCTCCTCTCCAAATCTTTAGACCGACCTCAAGAACCTGTGTTTACGACGGTCAAGGTGGCACCTACTCATGCCCCCCCTGCTAGTGTCAGCACTGAACCTTTTCTGAAACCAACCGACCAGCCTGTTCACCGACCTCCCACCTCTACTCTACCGGCTACCGACCCTGCTAGCTCAGCTACTGCTTCACAGGCCGGATCAGATGTATCCCCGCCTTTTCAACCACCAGGAACTTCTAGTGTGTCCGACCGACCTACTGTTAAGAAGCATGTGCACGGTACTTTGGATGTTACCAGGAAGGACACTTCTTCAAGTGACTCGGATGTGGATAGCATCACCTCCGACCGTCCTCCAGTAGATCTTTTCCCAGAAGAGGGCGAGCTCTCTGATGAACAAGATGTTTCCCTCACCGACCCGGATCAATCCCTCTCAGAGGAACAGTCCTACAGGGAGACCATGAGGGGCATCCGGTCCTATATGGGATGGAACCACATCCCTGACATGGACTCTGGCACTAAGTCATCAGATGACAACCCTTTTGCTGGGCCCAAAATGCAGACACCAGGGAAAGTTTCCGTCGCCTTACCCACCGACGAGTGGTTGTGTAGCAAACTGAGCAAGCTTAATCTCACCTTAACACAAGGTTATCCCTCACGTACCACTGAGGCAGGCACACTACAGAGGGACCAGTTTGTCCGGACGGCCAAGTCGCAGTCAAAATGGTACAGCTTACATTCTGAAGCTAAAACAGACAGTTCTGACTCTCTCAAGTCCTGGAATACGGGGTCCTCCAGGCTAAATAGTACCTACCTGAGAATAGCCCGACAAGCCGGCATCGCCTCTAACCCACCTTTGTCTAGGCCCATATCTCAAGAGAACCTCAGAAAATGGGAAAGGTCGGCCAGAGAGTCCTCTGTAATATGTAATCAGGCGGCCGGATTTAATCGCTGCCTTCTCAAGGTCCAGCAAAGCATGCAATCCCATCTCAAGACCATCCGGACAGAGTCAAAGGGCAAGTCGGCCAGTAAAGTTTCAACAGCCACTGACGAGCTGCAGTTTCTGCTAGATTTCAACGCTAGTGTGTGCCATGCTATGGCTCGGGCAATGGAACACTTGACCGACTTTGTTTTTGTCAATGTAGCAAACACGACTTTAATGAGAAGAGACTCCTACCTGTCATACCTGAAAGCCGGAGTTAAGGCTGACACTTTAAATGCTCTCAGGGCAGCCCCTCTGGATCTGGACACCCTCTTCCCTGATAAGATGGTCAAACAGGCGGAAGAGGACATCGCAGCCCTAGACAGAAATCGTTCCGGCTCAGTTTACAAGAAAGGGCGATACCACCCTTATGAGAAACATGACAAGAAGCCGGATAGTTCAAGACAGGATAGGCCGGCTTGGAAGAATATCTCTTCTCATGGCCAACACCGTAGAGGGAAAGGCAAGTACCAGTACTCCACCCGACCAGCCAAGGGCCAGCAGGCTTATAAATGACAGTCATTGTATAACACTTGTACAGGCAAGTCTGCTGGCCGGAAGCTCCTCACAGACAATAGACAATTCTTTAAGTGTAAAACCTTTGGTTGTTGCAAATGTTCATACTGCGCCCGGGCTTTCGCAAAAGAAAGAAATAAGTCCCGGGGCAGCAGTCTGTTATCAGAAAGAATGTACATTAAAATCTGTGAAAAGTGCTTCTTGTGTCATTCCATTGTCTTATGTTCAACCTGTAACAAGTGTCAAAAATGTTGCCTCAAATCTGCCTGTAGGAGCCAGACTTCAAAACTTTTGGCAAACTTGGCTGGAGCTAGGGGCCGGTCCGAAAATAGTTCAAATCCTGAGAGAAGGTTACACCCTTCCCTTTCGGATCCGGCCAAATCTTACAAGGTCTCCCACTGTCGTAAGCCGTTATGTCAATCCCCACAGGAACAGCTACCTGTTGAAGGCATTACATCAGCTTATGGACAAAAATGCAGTAGAATTGGTCCACAATCAAACATCTCTGGGGTTTTTCAATCGACTGTTTCTAGTTCCAAAACCCAACAACAAATGGAGGCCAATACTGGATCTGAGCAAATTAAACCTTTTCCTCAAGGTGGAGAAATTCAAAATGGAGACACCGGAAACCATCAGAACATCTCTCCAACAAGGAGAGTGGGTCACCTCAGTAGACTTCAAGGATGCCTACTTCCACATTCCAATACAGGAACAATCCAGGAAATACCTAAGATTTCATGTCCAAGGCCGGACTTACCAATTCAAGGCATTGCCCTTTGGTCTGTCCACAGCGCCCATGGAGTTCACTGTTTTGGCAAAGGAGGTGAAACTGATGGCCATAAACAAGGGTATAAGAATCCACCAGTACCTAGACGACTGGTTGGTGAGAGCCAGATCCCAAGAAACTTGTCTCCATCACACCCAAATCCTGGTCAGGATGTGCCAGGACCTCGGTTGGTTGGTGAATTTAGAAAAATCAGAGCTGGAACCCAAGCAGGTCTTCGACTTTGTAGGTTACCAGTTCGATCTCAGGTCCGGCCGGGTCAGACCGACCCCGGACCGGTGGCAAAGCCTTCAGGACAAGATACAAGTACTTCTGTTATTACCGGCCTGTCCGGTTCGACAGTTCATGTCCCTGATAGGCCTCCTAACAGCCACAGAGAAACAAGTTCACCTCGGCCGACTGCACATGAGACCCCTACAGTGGCATCTCAAAAACAATTGGAGGGTACCAGAATCTCTAGAGAAGATTATTCCCCTCCCGAGAACCCTGCACCCTCACTTACAATGGTGGCTAGACGAAGACAATGTGCTTCAAGGTCAACCATTACACCCAGTAAGGCATGCTCTGCAGATATTTACAGACGCATCAAAAGAAGGGTGGGGCGCTCACTTAAACGAGTTCACTGCAAGAGGGTCCTGGTCAGTGCCGGAAAGCAAGCTGCACATAAACTATCTGGAACTCAAAGCAGTGTTACTAGCCCTCAAGGAGTTCCAAGACCTCTGTGTAGACAAAATAGTTCTAGTGGCAACCGACAATACTACAGTGGTAGCTTACATAAACAAGGAAGGAGGCATGAGGTCGGGCCCACTGTGTGCCCTACTGTGGAGAATCTTGACCTGGTGTTCCCAGCGACAAGTGACTCTAAAAGCTCGACACATCCCAGGCCATCTCAATGTGATAGCAGACAAACTATCCAGGCTGGGTCAGACCATCCAAACAGAGTGGTCCCTCCTTCCGGAGGTTTTTCAACAAATATGCAACAGGTGGCACTTGCCTCAAATAGATCTCTTTGCCACGAGATTCAACCACAAGTTGCCTCAGTTTGTCTCTCCAGTACCGGACTCCCTGGCTGTAGCAGTGGATGCACTTACCCTGCCATGGGACGATCTGGATGCATACGCCTTCCCACCGACCGCCATATTGGGCAAAGTGGTGGAGAAGCTATTCGACTCCCCGTGCAAGAGACTCATTCTGATTGCCCCGGGGTGGCCCAACATGCCTTGGTTCTGGGACCTAGTGACCATGTCCAGCCAGGTCCCTCTCAGCCTTCCCAACCTGCCCAGTCTACTAACACAGCCCTTCAATCAGATCCCTCACAGAAATCTGACCAATCTAAATCTCCATGCCTGGCTCCTAGAGCCACAACTATCAAAGAACAGGGCTTCTCTGAGGCAGTGGCAGCAAGAATTGAGGCTCCTCAAAGAAGATCTACCAGATCAGTCTATGAGGCGAAGTGGACCATTTTTACAAAGTGGTGCGTCACTAATCAGGTGGACTTCAGGGCACCACCTATAAAGTCGGTAGCTGACTTCCTAATGTACCTCTTTGAGGACAAGAAGTTACAGCCCAGCACCATTGATGGATACAGATCTGCCATTGCTGATAAACTGGGTCCTACAACAGTCAATATCAGCAAAGATGATAATCTCACTCGTCTCTTGGAAAGTTTCCACAGAGATAGACCCAAAGGGCGGAGGGGGATTCCCTCCTGGAACCTTTCCCTGGTGCTACACCAGCTGACAAAGGCTCCCTTTGAACCTCTTAGGGAGGCATCTCTGAAGCACCTCACCTTCAAAACTGTCTTCCTTTTAGCCCTAGGCTCTGGCAAAAGAAGGAGTGAGATCCATGCTTGGCAGCACAAGAACATCAGACACCAATCCGATTGGTCTAAGGTGTCCCTTTTTCCATCTCCCAGCTTTCTTTCTAAGAATCAGCTGGCCAAGGAGGGTCCAGAGAGTGTAGCCCCAGTGGTCATACCAGCCCTGGCTCCTACTCTAGATAAATCCCTCAAGTCTGACAGATCCTTGTGTCCAGTCAGAGCTTTGCGCTACTACTTGGACAGGACGTCAGACCTCAGACAGAGCAAGGAGTTAGTCTTTGTCTCCTTCAAGAAAGGTTTCGACAAAGACATCTCCCCTGCCACTATCTCCTCATGGATCAAACAAACTGTGATCCTATGCTATGAGCTCTCTGATCAACAGGCCCACACCCTACATCAAGTTAAAGCTCATGATGTCAGGGCCTTTGCGGCTTCTAAGGCCTTCCAGTCGGGAGTCTCCTTAGAGCAGATCCTAGCAGCCTGCCACTGGAAATCTCATAATACCTTCACCCAATTTTATCTGAAGGATGTGGCTTGGGCTGACTCAGAGCTCTACCATCTCGGACCAGTTGTGGCTGCCCAGCAGATCCACCAACAGACTGGCACCTAGAGGAGAAATGTACATATGTAAATACTTGTACATATTTGTATATATTGCACATATAATTAAGGAATAAAAAAAAAAAAAAATCTCTCATGTACTTCCTCAGGGAGGATTAAATTATGGGACTGAACTCATCCCTCTCTTCCCCTACCTCTGAGCAGGTCTGTTAAAAAAAGGGGGGGGGGCAAGGTCGACTCTGACGGTTCCATTCCGGATAACCGGATGATGATATTCGACCATAGCCCTAAGGGTTTAGACTTCAAGGTCTACCCGGGCTTTAGAAGGCATTGTCACTATTTCAAAATGAGTTCAAGTTCTTTAGTCCCTAGTAACTTACCCGCCTACCAAGCGGTAGTTATTCAGCTATTGTCCATTGGATAGGATGTATTAACGCAATAAAATTGCAAATTTAATAAGTAAATTAAATTTTTATAAGTTAATACCCTATCCAATGGACACACAAGACCCTCCCACCGACCCCGCTATCAGCTTACTAGGGGTCTAAGAGTTTTAGACAACGAAAAAGATGCTATGACGTCACGCTGTCTAGACAGGAAGGAAGTACGACAAGCCATCTGGCGAGTGCACAGTACTGGGCCGGCCTAGCCGATGGAGACACAGGACGTCTTTTTCTGACGTTTGGCGGGCCGGTCCGCGCCGACCGGATAAGCTATTGTCCATTGGATAGGGTATTAACTTATAAAAATTTAATTTACTTATTAAATTTGCAAATTCATTTAACTACTGGTTTCTAATGGTATGGAATACATTTCATGTTAATTTAACTAATGGTTTCTAATAGTATGGAATATCGGGTTTCTAATAGTATAGAATACATTACAGATTGACTTAACTGCTGGGAAATCAACCAATATGGAAGATACAACTTGTATTCAGAATTAATCATGCACTGTTGAAACCTTGTTGCATTTACTCTGGCTTATTTGATGGCATGATATTGTTATTTGATAATATTTTTAAGAGGTGAAAGAATTTTTAAATATAATTAATTATACAAAAGATATTGTGATATGACATATTTATAAAACTATGTGATAAAATATTTATGATTACGGATATATTTTGGAATTTATAGAATTAAATAATATTGATTAACTTTTAAATATGAATAAAACAAATTGACATTATTTTCAACATTTTCAGCAAAGCTGGGCAGAAAGAATGAAGGCTGTGAAACGTGCTGACAAGGTTTGGACTGTTTTTTTATGTTTCATGTTTTTTCTACACTTTCCATAAAACAGTGTGGTTCCCAAAAACTGTGTACTTTTATAATGACAAAAACTCCTCTACAAATATTCCAGGCAGGCTTATACACTATTAGGCTCCACCTTGTTTAAAACACTATTGAGGATAAACTGTTTATTATCCACTTTGTGCCATAGTTAATATTTATTTAACTAATAAACTGGGAAATAAAGAACAGGTGATAATATTATTTTAATCCCTCACGCCCGTTTCTATGGATACATTTTACCAGTTTTGCTTAAGCAACTACCCATTTATTATAGATAATTCTAAAAACTATGAAAATTGTCACTCTGTTATATATTTATAATTAGAAAGGTATTTTTGTGGAGTTTCTGCTCATTTTTGGTACATTAAAATCTCTATAATCTAAAGTTAAAAATTAAAGTTTTTATATTCACTGGTGCCCATTGCTAGGGATATGTCCATAGCTGATTTTCATAAACAAGGGCAATGAAAATACTTGTTTAGGTAAAGAAAGTCTGAATTTGCTAATTATTCAAAAAAGAGGTGTTGGTTATAAATGTGTAAAATAAACCTTCTAAAGCATATTTTCACATTTTACCACTCTAAAAGACAAAAACCAAAAATGTGTATCAGGTGATTTTTCTATTGCCTTTCCATGCATTTTTGTCTAGTATGTAGCTGGATACATGTTGCTGTGTCTCTGATTTCAGAGAGATGCAGACCTGATGAAGGAGCAGTTTAAGAAGGTGTTTATGGAGTCCGTCTATCCATTAGTCTATGCTTCTACCCTGCCTCTGTACAAACCCACAGAGCCACAAGTTATGCAGGTGTGTAATATGATAGAGTAAACTCTGTACAAATTAAACCAGTGTAGACTGAGGTATTGCTGGAACCAGTTTTAAGGTTCCAACCTTCAACGATGCTATATTTTTACAGGTTTAATAAGAGAGCAGGCATAAGTTCAGTAAAATGTGTGTTTTATTGCGTTAATACATCCTATCCAATGGACAATTGCTTTACCGGTCGGCGCGACCGGTCCCGCCAAACGCCAGAAAAAGACGTCCTGTATATAATACTGGCAGGACCGGTCAGTAGTGTGCATTCGCTAGGTGGCGCATCATACTTGCTTCCTGTCCAGACAGAGTGACGTCAGTTCATCTTTTTCGTTTGGCGCGTGTAGTGTGCAGACGCGTTTTGAATTTATCTCCAAGTTTGAAGAAAACGCGGTTTATTCTACAAAATTAAAGCTTATTTTCAGATGAAAATATATATATTGTGTTACATACATATCAGGGCCTCTCCAGGACTTAAACGAGGCATTATCCAGCGTTTTATAGCAAGTTTTGAAGAATTTCTGTGTACTTGTCGTCGAGAGGAATCGTGGGTGAGAGGTCGTGTGTCGTCCCTGCAGCATTCCTTCTTCTAATCAGAAGCGTGTATAACCACGATTCACCCTCCATTTATTTCTACATTGTCGAGTAACACTGCGTGTATGTCGACGAGAAGAAATTAGAAGGAAAGAAGAATGCATCGTCTGACGTCATCACTTCCAGCTTATGCTTGTCACGTGACATGGACCTGGTCACGTGATACGCATTCAACAATGGAGGTCACGTGATACGCATTTACAATGGAGGAATCGTGTTTTCAACAGAAGTTTTAGAAGGAAAGACGAGTATTTATTGCTCTACACCCACTTTTTAACTGGCAAGAAGAAATCCAGCAACTCGTCTGTTGACCTGAAGAAGTTGGATGTCAAATAGTCTTTGAACTCTGCAAATTTTGCCGGTGCCGGTCATGTGACTTCACAGATCTCAACACAACTACCGGCAAGCAAATCCCCAAGCGTGACTGGTTCAGCTGACAAGAAGTGATGAGTTTTACCGGTACCAGTGCTGGTCAGACTACCGGTGGGGAGCACCAGTGATGAGTTTTACCGGTTCCAGTCTGTACAGACTACCGGTGGGTCATGTTCCTGTGAAGCTGTCAAGAAACCCCCCTTCAGTGGTTCCAGTGATCAGCCCTGTGTTGATACTGGAACCTTCACCAGAGGCCTTTCCACTGGTGGGACTGTTGGGGGTACCGGTTCCGGTCTGTACAGACTACCGGTGGGGGCTGTTCCTGTGAAGCTGTCAAGAAACCCCCCTTCAGTGGTCCAGTGATCAGCCCTGTGTTGATACTGGAACCTTCACCAGAGGCCTTTCCACTGGTGTGACTGTTGGGGGTACCGGTTCCGGTCTGTACAGACTACCGGTGGGTGCTGTTCCTGTGAAGAAACCCTTTCAGTGGCTGCCAGTGATCAGTCCTGCTTGATCCTGGAACCTCCACCAGAGGCCTTTCCACTGGTGGGACTGTTGGGGTACCGGTTCCAGTCATGTTCCTGTGAAGCTGTCAAGGAACCCCCCTTCAGTGGTTACCAGTGATCAGCCCTGTTTTGATACTGGAACCTCCACCAGAGGCCTTTCCACTGGTGTGACTGTTGGGGGTACCGGTTCCAGTCTTGTTCAGACCACCGGTGCGGCTGCTCAGAGGGTTCACCTACCAGAAGTCGCGGTGACCATTGAGACCCTTATCTTCCCTGTGCAGAATTTTGGACCGGTACCGGTCCTGTTCAGGCTACCGGTAGGGTCACTCTCCAGCCAGTGATGAGGGATACCGGCACCAGTTCTGTTCAGACTGCCGGTTGTGGTCACAGAAATCCAGCAAGGGCTACCGGTTAAACAGGATTACCGGTTACACAGAGTTGCTGGTGACATACAGCAGGGCTACTGGTTCAGAGAATTACCGGCTCCTGAGTGTTGCCGGTTCCGGAGTCTTGCCGGTTCCGGAGTCTTGCCGGTTACAGAGGAATCTGTACCCATACTTAAGGGCAAGAAACCAGCTCCAAATCCAGTGCTGACAACAGGTTTGCCGGTTACAGAGAATTGCCGGTTCCGGAGTGTTGCTGGTTCCGGAACGGTAGTGCTGCTGGTTACAAGAAATCTGCTCTTCCCATCCTTGCTGGCAAGGAACCAGCTTCAAATTCAGTGCTGAGAACAGGTTCAACAGTTAGCCTTCTCTCAGAGCCTACCGGTTTGACCGGTTACAGAGCCTGTTTGATTGCAGAGAAAAGCTGCTGAACCACCACTGTGGACAGGAAGAAGGCAACTTCATATGAGCCTATCCTTGCTAAGAAGTAGTTCACCCAGTTCTGCCAACTCCGGTGAGTTTATGCAGAACTGTGGAGCCACCAGGAACCGGTTACAGAGCATTGCCTCGCGTATAACCGTTTAAGGCCTGGTACTGGGCAGGTCTCCAGGACTGACTGACAGACCGGCAGAAGTTCCTTAAAGGCCAAAACAGCTGTTTAGGCCAACCAGTGGCAGCCTAAGGAACTGGTTACAGAGGAATTTTTGATCAGTCACTGGTCCCGGTGAAATGCCTGTCAAGCTACCTGACCAGTCAGCCAGCCTACCCTTTCGGGTCCCAGCTGGTCAGACAGTGGCTAGAGATTGAGGGAGGGTTACACTCTCCCCTTCCGGTTCAGACCCCACTTGACGAGGTCACCGACTGTAATAAGCAACTACCACAATCCAACCAAACAGTCCTTCCTTTTAGAGGCACTGTATCAGCTGATAAACAAGAATGCAGTTGAACCGGTGGAAAATCAAAACTCACTGGGGTTTTACAACCGGCTTTTTGGTACCCAAACCCAACAACCGGTGGAGACCGATCCTAGACCTGAGCACCTTGAACACCCTTTTGAACACAGGGACGTTCAAGATGGAAACCCCAGAGACAATAAGAACCTCCCTCCAAGCAGGGGAGTGGGTCACATCCATAGTTTTCAAAGAAGCATACTTCCACATACCAATTCACAGTCAGTCCAGGAAGTACATGCGCTTTCACCTCCAGGGTCAGTCCTACCAGTTCAAGCCCTTCCCTTTGGCCTGTCCACAGCTCCCATGGAGTTCACAGTGGTGGCCAAAGAGGTCAAACTCGTGGCTTTTCAGAAGGGTATAAGGATCCACCAGTACCTAGACGACTGGCTGGTGAGAGCCTCTACCCACCACACCTGTCTCCAGCATACTCAAACCCTAGTCACACTTTGTCAGGAATTAGGGTGGCTGGTGAACAAGGAAAAGTCAGAGCTGGTTCCCAAACAGGTCTTCAACTTCGTAGGTTACCAGTTCGACCTGAAAGAGGGCAAGGTCAGACCAACAGAAGAACGTTGGCAGGCCTTGACACACAAGATCAGATCAATATTGTCGGATCCGCTTTGCCCGGTCCGACAATTCATGTCCCTCATAGGTCTACTCACAGCAACAGAAAAGCAAGTCCACTTAGGGCGACTAACATGAGACCCATACAGTGGCACTTGAAAAACAACTGGAGGGTCCCAGAGTCACTGGAAAAGGTGATCTCGGTCCCCAAATCCCTCCACCCCCATCTAAGGTGGTGGCTGGAGGAAAGCAATGTGCTTCTAGGTCAACCTTTACACCCTCTAAAACATGCTCTGCAAATCTTTACAGACGCATCAAAAGAAGGGTGGGGCGCTCACTTAGACGAGCACACTGCAAGGGGACAGTGGTCCCTACCCGAGAGCAAGTTAAACATAAACCACTTGGAGCTGAAAGCAGTATTTCTAGCTCTAAAAGAGTTTCAAACCCTAGTCTTCAACAAGACAGTGTTGGTAGCTACAGACAACACAACAGTGGTTGCCTATATCAACAAAGAAGGGGGGATGAAATCGGGCTCTCTGTGTGCCCTACTGTGGAGAATTCTGTCCTGGTGCACCAGGCAGCAAGTAACCCTCAGGGCACGTCACATCCCCGGCCGGCTGAACGTGATAGCAGACAAGCTATCCCAGCTTGGCCAGACCATTCAAACAGAGTGGTCACTTCATCCAGCAGTGTTCCAAGCTGTATGTTCAAGGTGGCATCAGCCACAAGTGGACCTGTTTGCCACCAGGTTCAACAACAAACTACCAGTTTGTATCACCGGTACCAGACCCCCAGGCTTGGGCAGTGGATGCACTCGGCCTGTCCTGGGAGTACCTGGACCCATACGCCTTCCCACCGGCAGCCATCTTGGGCAAAGTGGTGGAGAAGCTCCAGGACTACCCCTGCAACAGAATAATTCTGATTGCTCCAGGGTGGCCCAACATGCCCTGTTTTTGGGACCTGGTAGCAATGTCAAGCCAGATCCCACTGTGTCTGCCCAGCATACCCAACCTAGTGTCTCAGCCATTCAACCAAGTCCTTCACAGGAACCTGTCGAATCTGAACCTACATGCCTGGCTCCTAGAGCCTCAGCAATCAAGGAGCAAGGCTTCTCTGAGGCAGTGGCAGCACGAATTGAGGCTCCTCAAAGAAGGTCAACCAGATCTGTCTATGAGCCAAAGTGGACCATTTTTACAAGTGGTGCCTCAGTAATCAGGTGGACTTCAGGGCACCACCTCTGAAAGCCATTGCTGACTTCCTCCTGCACTTATTTCAGGAGAAGAAGTTACAACCAAGCACTATTGATGGCTACAGATCCGCCATTGCTGACAAACTGGGCAATTCCACCATTAATGTCAGCAAAGATGAGAATCTCTCTCGTCTCCTGGATAGTTTCCATAGAGACAGACCTAAGGGCAGGAGGGGCATCCCCTCCTGGAACCTTTCACTGGTTTTACATCAGCTCACAAAGGCTTTCCTATCCAAGAACCAGCTGGCTAAGGAAGGTCCAGATAGTGTGGCACCAGTGGTCATCCCAGCCCTGGCACCATCTCTGGATAGGTCACTCAAGGGTGACAGGTCCCTATGTCCAGTTAGAGCCCTGCGCTACTACTTGGACAGGACTGCAGACCTCCGGCAGAATAAGGAGTTAGTCTTTGTCTCCTTCAAGAAGGGTTTTGATAAAGACATCTCACCTGCCACCATCTCCTCATGGATCAAACAGACTGTGGTTCTGTGCTATGAGCTCTCTGACCAGGAGGCCCTCACCTTACATCAGGTTAAAGCCCATGATGTTAGGGTCTTTGCTGCCTCTAAGGCTTTCCAATCAGGGATTTCCTTAGATCAGATCTTGTCAGCCTGCCACTGGAAATCTCACAACACCTTCACCCAATTCTATTTGAAGGATGTTGCCTGGGCTGACTTGGAGCTTTTCCACCTGGGACCTGTAGTGGCTGCCCAGCAGGTGCACCACCAGGCCCAGAAATGAGGGGATGTTGTATATATGTAAATATGTACATATTGTAAAAAAAAAACAAAAAAAAAACAAAAAAAAACTGTGACTTGCTTCCCTTGGGAAGTTTATTTCTTCTGGGACTGAACTCAGCCCCTCTCTCTCTATCTTTCCCTTCTCAAACCGACTCTGAAAGGAAAGAAAAAGGGGGGGGCAACGTCGGTAGACTCCCGGTTAACCGGTGAGTTAGTGGCCGACCTTGACCTGTCAGGGTTCTCTGACCCTAGGTCAAATGGGCCTGTACAATTTTGTTTTGTTATGAGTTCACAGAAGTCCCTAGCTGCTTACCCGCCTACCAAGCGGTAGTTATTCAGCAATTGTCCATTGGATAGGATGTATTAACGCAATAAAATTGCAAATTTAATAAGTAAATTAAATTTTTATAAGTTAATACCCTATCCAATGGACAGGCAAGGCCCTCCCAACCGACCCCGCTACCAGCTTGCTAGGGGTCTAAATCGTTTTAGACAACGAAAAAGATGAACTGACGTCACTCTGTCTGGACAGGAAGCAAGTATGATGCGCCACCTAGCGAATGCACACTACTGACCGGTCCTGCCAGTATTATATACAGGACATCTTTTTCTGGCGTTTGGCGGGACCGGTCGCGCCGACCGGTAAAGCAATTGTCCATTGGATAGGGTATTAACTTATAAAAATTTAATTTACTTATTAAATTTGCAATATTGGAGGTTGTAGTTTTACAGTATCTGCCATGTGCCCCCCCCCCCCCCAGGAAATACAACAGCACAAACCAATAGGTGTGCAGTATGATATTCTGTATCTTCAGAGCATAGATTCCAGGGCTCAGCCATTTGGTCCACTCTATACACTCCATCTACTTGGAAATCTTGCTTCCTTCACTGGATTCAAATGGCTAGCAGTTCTAGACCTGTTTATGTAAATTCCCATTCTTTTAATGAAATTTCAACTTTAATGCAAAGCTTAAATCCTTTTGAATCTGGATCTGTTTGTTTCAGGTAAGAAGTGCAGAGATCAAGAGAATTCTAAAAGTGAACAAAGAGAAGAAGTTTGTGGCCAGCCTGCTGTCTTCTGACACGGAATGTAAGCCTTTTGATGTGAGTGAGCTGGCCTTCAGTGTCATAGGACCATACTGTGTGGCTCAGAAGCACAGAGTCCACTGACTGGTAGTGTTGGATTAATTTCTGTCTATGCATCGATACCAAATTTTCTTTGGTTTTCAATATTGATTATCATTGAAGTATCGTTTCTCATCATAAAATTGTATCATTTTATAAAAAAAAGAAACAAGATTTTTTTACCAACATCTTTCATAAACTATTGCAATACAGCTGTTATACTTTAAGTGATATCTTAAAACATGTATTAATTGCTATAAAATTGAGGATTTTATTGTTTAGTAGTCATAAATTACAAAAATTTGTTGAGATAATTTCTCA
Organism: Sabellastarte sp. h YS-2021; assembly: GCA_964017235.1. NCBI lineage: Eukaryota > Metazoa > Annelida > Polychaeta > Sabellida > Sabellidae > Sabellastarte > Sabellastarte sp. h YS-2021. Next base: position 119,484,154 of record OZ024928.1, read on the forward strand.
CTTATTTCTTGTGAATTGTATTGAAATTGACATTCTAAATATGGAACCTATATTAAGTGATATTGAACAACATTACCGTTTGGAACCAACATCACTAACTAGAGCCCCTGAAGACTCAAATTCAATGGTTTACAAATGTGTTTTTGAACAAAGAAATGTCATTCACAAACTGTGTGACCAAGCCAGGTTAAGCAAACTAGAGCTCAGTAAGCTGAGTTTATAGATAGTTATCTCAATGAAAACTATCTGGGTATAATATGGAAATGAAGTACAACAATTTAAGTCATCAGAATTTATATGAATTTAGAATGTGGGTGTTCTGAGGTGTTGAATAATGGAATATTTTACAAAGTACAGGATTGGGCTATCTAAATAATGAGCTGAAAGATAGTTTGTTTACAGATGTTCATTTTCATAACAATATTAAGTGGAAAAATGAGGTTTTCAGAACTAAAACCTCAAAACAAATGTACCGAAAATACCTGTATCAGATCAAGTTTCTTCATGCTTTCTATTCAACTATTCAAACAGGTGGATCAATTTTGAGAAATCACTGCAATGTTTGCAATACTTGTCCCTATTTATTGGTAGAGTAACAAGAGTGAAATGAGTGTAATATTCTTCAGGGGAAACTATCATAGTGTACTTATGGGACATTCTTACAATATATTCCAAAGTTTTGTGACAATTTAGACTATTTATGTAATCTTTTGTAACATTTCTGTTACATGTGTTTCTTGAGGCTAAACTTCTATGGGGTAGCTTTAAGGGAGAATTTCCATGCAGTGGGGAATTTCATGTATCTGTGTGTAAATAGTAGAATCATAAGGTTATGTGGAGCCATACTAAAACTGTATATAGCACCACAGAAGAGGTAACATTGAAACACAGAAACCTTTTTTACAAGCAGGTCTGTGGTTTTGGTAATTGTTGTCAAATATAGTCAAGTTTACTTGAATTTCTGCTTAAATCACTCTTTAATGTGACAAGTTTAACTTAAGTCAAATAATTATTGAGTATGTTAGAATTTTTTGACAGAAACATGGTTATCATCACTAATAATGTGTGCGTGATTACTCTGGTTTTGTTAAGTGGCTTTGTGCAACTCCTGTTGAATTAATAGTTTTGTTGCAATTTACATGATGGAAACTGTTGTCTTGTAAGATAGAATTAAACTGCAATATAGATTTTAAGTGTTTGTATAATTTATTGGCTATTTGTCTGTGATATGAAGTGACATTTGTCACATTTATTCTTTCCATATACTTTGCGTACAGTCGTTTGTAGATAGAATTATGCAGAGATTAGATGTATTGACCCAGTATTCAATTGTACAAATATAGCCCTGCAATGATTTTTATGCTAATGTATTTCTTTACATTTGTTAAACAACTGGTATGCTTCTGTTTGAAGTTGTATTTTAGTTAACTGTAAAAGGAGTAGTGTTATTAAGCAATGATTTTAATAAACAAAATTATTCAGATATTGTTGTATGCTCAGTTTTGTAAGCTTCTGAAATACCTGTTTTAAGTTGAATTAATTTTCTGTCTCTAGCATTTCAGTATTTGATGTAATTTAGACAAAATGATTCATGCTGAAAGTACTTACAATTAATCAGATATTGCCAACAATAAAAAGAAATTTTGTTTCTCAAGTAGATTATACTTCCAATTATATTTTATGCTAGACTTTTTAGATGAAACTATGTAATGGAAAAAATTCATAAAAATAATTGTACATTTGTTTGCAGCATACCATTTGTCTGAATAAATAAATAAAAATTGAAATTAGCAATCTCCACAAAGTTTAGAATTATTAATGCATTCACAATTGTGAAAAGCACAGACTTTTCAAAACTTATATTTGTGATTGCAGTCAATTAATATTGTTTAGACATGTTAATTTTGACTGTGGCTTATATCAGCATGTGGCAGCAAGTAATTATAAGGTGAGATGCTGGAGCCTCTATTGTATAAAACTGCTCATAGAGTACAATTTGTTCAGATAATAGAACCTTCATCAGACTGTAAGGGAATTTAGTGTCAAACATTTGGGAGGGAAGGTTATGTTTGTTACATTCTATTCTTTCTGAGAGATATTTTATTGATTTATGATATTGTGAACCTGTTTCAAAATATGTTAAATGCACAGTATATTTTTATGTATGACAGTAAAAATAATAATAAAGCAAAATAGTACTGACATGTTGGTCTTTCATTTCTTGTGTGTATATAGGCTGTGTCATGCTTCAAGGTCAGAAATAAGAGCTGTGATAATGCTATTTCTAATAGTGTTATTTACTTTATGAGATCTTAAAGTAGTATAATGAGTGGAAATTTGCAAGGCAAACTTTATGACGTCATAACCTGGAACTGGTTTCACGAAGTCTCCTTTGGAAAGGACCTCCTTTAGTAAAGAAAAAAATGGTTCTGAGTCCTTACTTATACCAGCAGGTGGAGAGTGTGTGGGGGATACCCGGACCTCTGAAGTAAAAGCTGGGTTAAGAGATTTTGCCAACAGAAGAGCTTCAATCCTGTTGAAGCGTTCGGACCACTTCTGGTCTAAGTCAGAGATCTTGCTATCAGTAGTTGAGGTATCCACAGATTTCTTGGGTTTTGACGGAACCTTTTCTTTCTTTGGTTTCTTTTCTGGGGGAGCCGAGTCGATTTTAGCTGCACTGGAATCGCCTACAACCCCAATCACTGCTACAGAAGCAGGGTCCACAAGGGTGTCGTCCGCAGGGGGAATAGAGTCAGTGCGTTTCGCCTCCCGCTTTTCTTTTTTAATTTTGTATGACGGAGTAGCAAGCTGAGCTCGTTGCTCAGGGGTGAGGGCATTACATAACTTACAATCAGAAGTTTCTTTATTAGTCACACATAGTTCCTCCCCTTTTCCTTTATCGCGACAGCGTGCACAAAATGCATGTCCGTCGAAACTGGCCATGGCGTGGCCACAACTTCCCCTCCTTTGTCCTGGTGAAGACATAATGTTCCACACACTCTTAGAAGATGTGTATAATAAAATAAAGTTGAAATCCTTCCAGTAACTAACAAAAAATCCACAATTTTCCTGGCTGCTATGAAAAAGCTTGTACACTAGTTCGCGCCAAACGAAAAAGATGCCATGACGTCACTCTGTCTAGACAGGAAGGAAGTACGACACGCCACCTGGCGAGTGCACTAGTACTAGGGACCGACCTGCCGGTGGAGACACAGGACGTCTTTTTCTGACGTTTGGCGGGCCGGTCTGCGCCGACCGGATAAGCTATTGTCCATTGGATAGGGTATTAACTTATAAAAATTTAATTTACTTATTAAATTTGCAATTTTTTGCTTCTGGGAAGGACACATAATAATTTCAGATTCACAAAGCCTCCTTTAACTCTCCTTACCAAAGGTTTTACTTGAAACCTAAGGAGGGAGGTTGTTCTCTCGTTTTGTTGAGAAAATGGGTAAAAACTAGTGATTTCAGCTGCAGAATGTCACACAAACACCAGAAAAAACTGGTCTGACTAAAGCCACCACATATATTTCTCAACTTCAAAGTTAAAAATGGGTAGAAATGAAACAAAATTCTTACAACAGCCCTGTAAAGTAGATGTTTAAAAGTTTTTAAGCAGTTAAAGTATTTTTCACTGCAAAACTTATTCCTTTCTGATAACATTGTCAACATTAAGCGGACAGATTTTATAGCACACATCAACACATATCCAATGAAGTATTTTTTAATGTTTATAAAAGAAGCAAAGTAGTAAATTATGTTTCTTTAAAAGACAGTTGTAAGAATAATTTGGATATTGGTCAAATATTTTTGTATGCATAAAAAAGGATAAAATCAGATTACTGTGAAACACAGTTGTCAAAACAATGGCTATTTATAAAATGGTATCAAAATTAAGAAAAAAATTGTTGCACAAAATTGGGAAACAATATTTCTGTGCTTTGAATTATTTCAACACTGTAATTTTGTTTTCTTTTGAAGTGTAAGTTTGAAATTAAATATATAATTTAATACTTTAATATGTGCTGTGTTGTAAAAGAATGTACTGCGAATGGATAATGCATCACTCCTGTGTGTAATAAGTAGACAAAATATTATGTGGCCACTGATACTTTCAAAAGTTGATTAGTTACAACAGGTTGGGAGAGTTAAATTTTGTTCAGATAATAGAAGCCTCATAACATAAAAGAGGAAGTTCTTAAGAGGAAATCCTTATATTTAAGGTGACCTTTATCTTAAGGAGGATTCATGACACCGGGTCTGAGATTCAAACCTAAAACCTTAAATCTGGGGAGACGAGTGATGTAAATATTGTGATGTAGATCAGAAGAGCAAACTATGTATGGGGCTGTCACATAATTAAGCATCCCTGAAAGGGCGCTTATTTGTTTTCGCCTCAGTTTCCTCGCCGCCGCTGCCGCCGCATTATGGTCTCCCTTGAATATCTCCCTTATTATTAGAAGGTTTCAAACCATATTTGGCAGTTATATACCTTGGGCGTGGGAAAATTTTTCTGCATGCTTAAAATTTGACCTTTGACCTTTATGAAGGTCACATGATCAAAAACTATTTTTTGAAGTACACACACCCCCCCCCCCCCCCACACCCCCGTCATCACAGTTCAGGAAAAACTACTTGCTACAGAGCCTTATAATTTGACACACCTGTTTATACTATCGAAAACGCGAGCTGATTTGATTTTGGGAGCAATCCCTTGAAAAATGTCTCATTTATGAGTGATTTTCTGACACCTTCCAATCTGAAAGCCTTAAATTTAGGCCAACCCCCCTATTATCTTCTTAAGTATTGCATTTAGAGCTATAAAATGTACTGGGAGGTAATAGGAAACCATATGTGGAGAGTCTAAATAGCCGGTCAGTTTTACCCCACGGCCTCCCCTTATGGGTCAAACTGGGGTCATAAAATAGCTGATTTTGAGTTTTTGCCTTATATCTCCTTTATTGTTGCTTTTATAGCTTCAGAATGTATTAAGAGGTATTGGGAAAGCATATGTGGAGAGTCTAAATAGCCGGTCAGTTTTACCCCCTGGCCCCCCCTTATGGGTCACACTGGGGTCATAAAATAGCTGATTTTGAGTTTTTGCCTTATATCTCCTTTATTGTTGCTTTTATAACTTCAGAATGTATTAAGAGGTATTGGGAAAGCATATATGGAGAGTCTAAATAACCGGTCAGTTTTACCCCCCGACCCCCCCCCCCCCTTATGGGTCAAACTGGGGTCATAAAATATCCGATTTTGAGTTTTTGCCTTTATCTCCTTTATTGTTGCTTTTATAGCTTCAGAATATATTAAGAGGTATTGGGAAAGCATATGTGGAGAGTCTAAATAGCCGGTCAGTTTTACCCCCTGGCCCCCCCTTATGGGTCAAACTGGGGTCATAAAATAGCTGCTTTTGAGTTTTTGCCTTATATCTCCTTTATTGTTGCTTTTATAGCTTCAGAATGTATTAAGAGGTATTGGGAAAGCATATGTGGAGAATCTAAATAGCCGGTTAGTTTTATCCCCCAACCCCCTCTTATGGGTCAAACTGGGGTCATAAAATAGTTGCTTTGGAGTTTTGCCTTATATCTCCTTTATTGTTGCTTTTATACCTTCAAAATGTATTGAGAGGTATTGGGAAAGCATATGTGGAGAGTCTAAATAGCCAGTCAGTTTTACCCCCCGACCCTCCCTTATGGGCCAAACTGGGGTCATAAATAGCTGCTTTGGAGTTTTTGCCTTATATCTCCTTTATTGTTGCTTTTATAGCTTCAGAATGTATTAAGAGGTATTGGGAAAGCATAAGGTGCAGCTTTGTGCATTTTTAGCTTTACAGCATGCTTATTAAAACCACAAAGCATTTTAAACTTTAAGGGACGCTTCGCTTTTGTTAGCAAAAGCATTCCTCTAGTTATTTTTTTCTTTCATGGAAAATTAGACCAGAGAGTAAATGTAATGTTAATTTAAGACCTATATTATCTCCCACTGTGCTTTAGCCCGGTAGGGAGATTATGAAATGCATCCTGTGAGTGCATGTGGCATCCGTTAGAGATGGTACAATTTCAAACAAATTTTGTACCCTTTGGATGTTATAGACCCTGGATACAATGCCTCTTAAAAATTTTAAATTTTCCAAATTTCTGCCACCATCTTGAATTTTTGCTGGAAATTGAAAATATCAATTATTTTAAAAGTTGCTAGAGATAGAGCAATTTTGATAAATATTGGACCCTTTGGGTGCTACATACCCTGGATATAATGCCTCTGAAAATTTTAATTTTCCAAATCATGGCCACCATGTTGAATTTTACTGGAAATTGAAAATGTCATTTTATTGCGTTAATACATCCTATCCAATGGACAATTGCTTTACCGGTTGGCGCGACCGGTCCTGGCAAATGTCAGAAAAAGATATCCTGTATATAATACTGGCAGGACCGGTCACGGAGTGTGCATTTGCCGGGTGGCGCATCGTACCTCCTGCCTGTCTAGACAGCATGAGGTCATAGCATCTTTTTTGTTTGGTGTGTGGAGTGTGCAGACGTGTTTTTAGAGAGAGACTATTTTTGAAGTTTTCAACAAACTTTTAATATTTACTCAACCTTATTGTTATTCAACGTTTTTCTGCAAGTTTCCTGAAGATAATTTCATCACCAGGACAAAAAACGAGGCACTTGTGGCCATGTTATGGCTGGGTTTGATAGCCACTTGAAGTGCGCACGTTACAGAGAGAAGGGGGTGGGAGATAACCCTTGTGTTTTAAAGAAAGAATGTCTTATCTGCAAGCCCTTCACTGCAGAGCAAGTACAGCAATTAGCCATCCCACCTACAGAACTAGGAAAGAAAAGAGCAGAAGAAGACGGATTCTGACTCCCCTGTGACGTCTACCCCCACCACCTTGGTGTCCCCTACTGAAGTTAAGCTGTTGGGGAGGGTAGAGGGAGATCGGGTTATTGAAGAAACCCCTGCTGGCAAGAAAAAGAGGTCTGTTGAGTTCCTAAAGCCCAGCAAGAAGAAATCCAGCAGCAAACCCACGTCTAAAGATCTGCCAGCTTGACTGCTACCCAGCCTGTTGAGGCTCCCAGTATGATGAGGGGAAGTGCTGCCAGCATGACTGCTACCTGACCTGTTGAGGCTTCCGGTACAGGAAGATTAGCCACCCAGCCGGTTGAGGCTCACAGTGTGAGGATGGCCACCCAGCCTGTTGAGGCTTCCAGTGCCAGACAGGAAATGCACTCTCAGCCCACCAGTACTGGTAGTTTAGATGTGAGTGCTGTGGACCGGTGCCTCACCAGTAAGAGAACTGTGACTGCTACTAATACTGGTGTGTCTGACACTGAAGACGAACTGAACAGTGAACTGGAATCCCCTGCTGCAGTCAGTGACCAGGGTGTTGTGTCGGACAGGGACCCAGCCAAAGACGATGAGCTTGACCAGGATTTTTCTGGGAGGACCAACTAAAGAGAAACAATGAGAGGGGTGCGTTCTTTTATGGGCTGGCAGCAGATCCCAGACTTTGATAGCTCGTCTTCTTCATTGGACGACAACCCTTTTCCCAGTTCCCGAACCAGGAAAGTGTCCATCAAGTTAATGCCTGATGACTGGCTGTGCTGGAAGCTAGAGAAATTGAACATCACCATTGCTAAAGGGTACCTGTCCAGGAATGCTGAAACTGCTGGACTGCTCAGGGACCAGTTCGTGAAGATGCCCAGAACCACACCAACAAGAGGGACGCTAGTAAATCATTAGTGTGTCCCTTGTCACCGGATCCAGCTAAACTCAATAGTTGTTTCAGCAGGGTTCTAGACACAGTTTGCCTTCTGCCCTGTCTTCCTGATCCATTAACCAAGACACCTTGAGACATTGGGAAAGATCAGCTAGAGAGCAGACATTTATGTGTAATCAATCTGCTGGTCTCAGTAGATGTCTGACCAAGGTTCAAGACTCCATGGTGACACTGCTTAAAACTCTGCATCTTGACAAGGGGAAAGGTAAAGCCTCAGGAAGGACACAGCAGGCTGTAGGTGAGTTGGAATACTTGGTCACCTGATTAACATATCCATCACCGAGGCCATGGCACGTACGATGCAAGATCTTTCAGAGTGCGTCTTCATAAACATGGCAGACCTCACAGTAGCTCGTCATGACAGTTACTTGGATTATACCCTCTACATATACAGTCCTTGTTCCCGGACCAACTTCTGAGCAAAGCAGAGGAGGAGTTGTCAAGAAGTGAGGAAAGACGTGGCAAGTCTTCTCACCAACCGGACCGGAAGTCAGGTGTACGTGCTTCGAAGTAGATCAGGGACAGACAACAGGGCAGGAAAGGATGGGGCAAGGCCTCAACCTACCAGCAGAATCTGGCTAAGGGTTCAAAATAGCGTAAATGACAATTACTGTGTAAACTGTGTGACTGGACAGGAGGATTTTGTGTATGTGTCCAGCAAAGTAGACAGTTTGAATCCTCCACAATTGTTAGTCAGAAAGAAGGACTTGTCTGTAACCAGCAAGAGAGAGACTGTAAATTTACATGTAAACTCTTGTGTTGTCAGTCCTGTTCATTTTGTCAAAGGCTATCCCCAAAAGAAAGGTGCAAATCCTGTCAATTGTCAGAATTATACAGAAATAAAATATACGAAAGATGTTTCTTGTGTAGATCACTTGAGTTCTGTAAATCCTGTAACAGATGTCCCAACTGTTGCTCCAGATCTACCTGTAGGAACCAAATTGCACCAGTTTTGGGAGAAGTGGGCAGCCCTAGGGGCAAGCCACAAAGTGGTGACAGTACTCGGGGAAGGCTACACTCTTCCCCTTGGTTCCGGCCAAATTTGACCAGGTCACCCATCATAAGCTGCTATGTAAATCCCCACAAGAAACTCTACTTGTTGGAGGCATTGCATCAGCTTCTGAACAAGAATGCAGTAGAACCGGTAGCAACTCCAAAATCTGTAGGGTTTTACAACAGACTATTTCTAGTGCCCAAACCCAACAACCGGTATAGACCTATCTTGGACCTGAGCACCTTGAACACCTTCCTGAACACAGAGTCATTCAAAATGGAGACACCAGAGACAATAAGAACCTCCCTACAGGCAGGGGAGTGGGTTACCTCCATAGATTTCAAAGACGCATACTTCTACGTACCTATACACAGTCAGTCCAGGAAATACATGTCTTTTCACGTCCAGGGTCGGTCCTACCAGTTCAAGGCAAACCCTTTGGCCTGTCTACAGCACCCATGGAGTTCATAGTGGTGGCCAAAGAGGTCAAATTGATGGCTTTACAGAGGGGTATAAGGATCCACCAGTACCTAAGACGACTGGTTGATGAGAGCTAGATCCCACCAGACCTGTCTCCAGCATACACAGACCTTGGTAGCTCTCTGTCAACAACTAGGCTGGCTGATGAACAAGAAAAAATCAGAACTGGAGCCAAAAGTTTTCAACTCCGTAGGTTACCAGTTTGACCTGAAAGAGGGCAAGGTCAGACCCATTTTGGAATCTTGGCAGGCCTTGACAACTAAGATTCAAGCCATACTATCCGGTCCAGTGTGCCTGGTCTGGCAATTCATGTCCCTCATAGGTCTACTCACAGCAACAGAAAAACAAGTCCACCTAGGTCGGCTCCAAATGAAGCCCATATAGTGGCACATGAAGAACAACTCGAGGGTGCCAGAGTCACTAGAGAAGGTGATACCAGTTCCCAGATCGCTCCATGCTCACTTAAAATGGTGGCTGGAGGAAAGCAATGTGCTTCAAGATCAACCATTACACCCACTAAAACATGCTCTGTAGATCTATATTGGCAAGGATAAGATGCAGGAAGTTGATATTTGGTACGGACATTGGTTAGTGGTTGTAGGTGTGCAACATCATGGCGAGACCTTGATCTGACCTTTCTGTAGTGACCTCTGTCAGGGCCTTTGCTGACTCTAAGGCCTTCCAAGGGGGGCCACGGTGGCAGAGTGGTAACACTCGCGCCTCCCACCTCTGAGGCCGGGGTTCGATTCCCGGCACGGCCTCAAGTGGGAAAGCTGGTAGTTGCTTACCGTTGGTCGGCAGTTTACAGTACAGAACCCTAACGAACTGTATGTACTGGTTTCCTCTGCCCTTCCAACTACCCATCGTGATATGACCTGTACAGTGTTGAAAGCGACGTAAAACCCCAAATAAATAAATCTAAGGCCTTCCAGTCTGGAGTCTCCTTGGAGCAGATTTTATCAGTCTGCCACTGGAAGTCACATAACACCTTCACACAGTTCTATTTGAAGGATGTGGCTTGGGCTGATTCAGAGTTTTTTCACTTGGGCCCAGTGGTTGCTGCTCAGCAGATCCACAAACAAGCCCAAGAATGAGATGTGTACACATGTATATAATGTAGATACCTACATATAATATAGTATATAATAAAAAAAACTGTGACATGCTTCCCTTGGGAGGTTTATTTCCCTTTTTACCCCACAGCCCTTAAGGGCTGTCAGGGTATTGTTTTCACCCATGGTGTCTGGATGGGCGGGCCGGCAGGCGGGCGGCGCCAAAAGTTTATCCGGCCTGTATCTCAGAAACCGTAAGTTGTAGGATGTTGATACTTGGTAGGGACATTGGTTAGGGGGTGTAGGTATCCAACTTCCTGGTGTGACCTTGATTTGACCTTTGACCTTGCCGTAGTGACCTTGAGATTGAAAATCTTGCCCGGGCTATATCTCGGAAATCGTAAGGTGTAGAAGTTAATACTTGGTAGGGACATTGGTTAGGGGACGTATGTGGTCAATGTCATGGTGTGACCTTGATTTGACCTTTGACCTTGCTGTAGTGACCTTGACCTATAAAATATTATCCAGGCTATATCTCGGCAAACATAAGGTGTAGGAAGTTGATACTTGGTAGGGACATTGGTTAGACAGTGTAGTTGTGCAACGTCATGGCGTGACCTTGATTTGACCTTTGACCTTGCCGTAGTGATCTTGACCTATAAAATATTGTTGGGACTATATCTCGGAAACCATAAGGTGTAGGAAGTTGATATTTGGTAGGGACATTTGTTAGGGGTTGTAGGTGTGCAACGTCATGGTGTGACCTTGATTTGACCTTTGATCTTGCTGTAGTGACCTTGACTTATAAAATCTTGTCCGGGCTATATCTTGGAAACCATAAGGTGTAGTTTACTGAATTGTCTTGTTTTAATATTTAATTTTTACATGCAGTTTCTTTCTCTTAGATGTTATTTTCATGTTATTTGTTGTTTTTTATGAGTTCACCTTAGTCCCTAGTAACTTACCCGCCTACCAAGTGGTAGTTATTCAGCAATTGTCCATTGGATAGGATGCATTAACACAATAGAATTGCAAATTTAATAAGTAAATTAAATTTTTATAAGTTAATACCCTATCCAATGGACAGGCAAGGCCCTCCTAAATGGCCCCGCTATCAGCTTACTAGGGGTCTTAATAGGACTAGACAAGGAAAAGATGCTATGACGTCACGCTGTCTAGACAGGAAGGAAGTATGATGCGCCACCTGGCGAATGCACACTCCGTGACCGGTCCTGCCGGTATTATATACAGGATGTTTTTTTCTAATGTTTGGTGGGACTGTTCACACCGACCGGTAAAGTGGTTGTCCATTGGATAGGGTATTAGGTTATAATAGTTAAATTTACTTTTTAAATTTGCAATTTGTCTCAAAAACAGAGATATAGCAATTTCAAGCTAATTTTGGACCCTTTGGGTACTATAAACCCTGGATATAATACCTCTGAAAAATTTTTAATTTTCCGAATTTCAGCCGCCGTCTTAAATTTTGCTGGAAATTGAAATGAATTTTGGTGGAAATCGAAAATGTTGATTATTTCGAAAATTGTTTGAGAGAGTAACTTTGACGGCATGTTGGAACTTTGGGTATCAGAATTCCTGGATATAGTAAAATTTTTACCTTTCCCAATTCTGGCCACCATCTTAAATTTTTGTGGAAATTGAAAATGTTTCTTATGAATGGTTGAATTCTCTATATGTTAGGTTACACACTGTCCTGTAAGGGGATGCAGTGCATCCAATTAATGCAATTCTGGTTGGTTCTAAAACGTCAAATGTGAAAACAACCTACAGGAAATCATGTCCTGCAAATGTTTTGCAAGTGACAAATTTGATCTTTGACCCCTGCTTCAAGGTTCTGTTGGGTCATTGGTTTGAAAAGGTGTTTTTATCTTCCTTTTTATTTCTCCTTGTACTTTGAACACTTTTTTTGTGGTCAGGCTACTCCCATTTCTCCCATACCCAGTGTGAGATAAATGCCGTGACAGTGGTCTTGTTTCAATAGGTTTTAAATATGGCATTCTTAGCAACCATTTTGAAGTTTAGTGCAATTTTGAACTCATTTTACATGTGAGTGGGCTACCCAAGCACTTGAATTCTGTATTAGTCAAACTTTCCAAAATTGTCATTTTGCTTGTCATTTTTGGGGATTTTGGCAAACTGCTGCAAAGATTGTAAACATCACAGAAACTGTAAGAGATCTTGTGGTTTCAAACTCATTTAAATTTGGGTAAAGTATAAATGCAATTCATTAGTACAATAATATACCTGTTAGCTGATGTACTATCCAAATATTTTGTTTTACAAAGTCAAACTTGTGTCCTCAGTTATCAGTGATAAATGATCACTAGTAATATTTCTCCAATGTTTTTTTTGTAAAGTGTCTCTTCTCTTTCTCAAACACAAACAAACCCATCATTGTTGGTTAACCGAGGTTGCACTGTATGATGCAAACTCATTGTTATTCTGTTGATGTATCATACGATGGCTGCTATTTTTAGAATAAATCATTTGACTTTATCATAGAAGCCTTTTTAACCAAACATTAATAGAAAGTAACATCACCATGACCCCATGAAGAGTAAAACTTTGAGATATGGACGAATCGGACATACATTTCAGCTAGAGAACACTCCAGAGATTGGCTTGCTGGTAATGGAGTTGTTTAATTTCCCTTACGTAAGAACTTGTTCACAGCTGCCTCTCCTTTATCTGTCTATAATTTGAAGAGCTGGCCTATCCAGAAAAAAAACTTTCCCCAGATATCCCATACTTTTTTTCTCTCTCTTGGAAAAGCCAGCAACAAAATTGCCCTGCAGTTGTGCAGCTTAAAATGTGTAACTATTCAAGAAAAAACCATGAGCAAGTATAGAGATGTATTGATATATTTATTGGCTATTACATTAAAGAAGAATGGTAATTCATTTGTATTCATGCGAGTAATGACATTAGTAAGAGTAACAGCAGTGTATTTTCTCTTATTTTAATGCAGATTTTTAAATATTCTTTGCGAGGCACTGAATCTTTTTAAGATCAAACATTTCATAATATGTCCAGTAAAATTAGTATAAAAATTGGTTTATTCTGTTTTTTCTGTTTTATATAATGCAAATAACATTGAAAATGGATCTAATATTCTGGCATGAAAAAAGATTAGCAACAAGTATGTGGTCTATATATTAGCAATAAGAATTTACATCAAGGCTGCCCATTTAAATATTTAACTGTAATAGCAGTTTCTGTATTCCACAATTCACATTTTCATATCTGTAGTCAACAGGTCAATGTTGAAACCACAAGCAACAAAAAAAATATTTCTACTCACAAATTCTAAAAACATAAATTACAAACAACAAGGTAAATTACATTGACAAATGCACATTTATGGATGTGGGGCTGTATTCACAAACAATACTTAAATAAGGTAATCTTAGATCTAAGTAAGGGAAAATTTCCTTTCGGACGCGATAACTTAAAACATATTTTAGTTAGACCTTTCAAATTTGGTGTGGGTGTATATGGGCAATGCCACGAACGCTATTGTTTTGTGACCTTGGCCTTTAATTTCAAGGTCACTGGTGGCCTCTTAAATTCAGATTTTGGGCATTTTTTTCACATTTTGGCCCAGTTCTCATACACAGAAAGTTAGATCATCCTATGGGTGGTATATATAATACATGTAAGCATGCAGAAATTTGACCTTGAAGCTCTTCATTGAAAATCATCCGCAGACCGCCAAATTACCTCACCGAGGCCATTTGTGGCCCTTTTTTGAGATATTTTCATACTTAATGCTGACTATATTGCATGGAAACTATTGAAAATGGCTTTGGAGGTTGAGCACATGATGAAGTACCAGCATCCAGTTTGTTGACCTTGGCTATTGTTTTCAAGGTCACCTTAGGCCTGCTAAAATGACTCAGAATAGAATCTTTTACTGCATGTATATGCATATGTAAGACTGTGGGGTCATATACCGCCTTTATTATTGGCTGTATAACTTACTGGCTTATGTTGATTGTATCCACCGGATGCTATCCGGTGGATACTATGGATTTCACTTTGTCCGCTGCCACTGCAACTGCCGCAGTGTGTAGAGAGATTTCACCGTTACCGCTCTAACAAAAAAAAGCTAGCCTTCTCAAATTTGCAGGATATATTCATAACCATAAAATCTTGCCTGGGAATATTTTTGGCCTCATTTTGAGCGGGCGTTTCTTTTTTCAGTCATGAAAAGTGCTTATTCTCCCTTATTATTGGTCCTAGAGGTTTCGGATGGTAAACCAACCTTTTGGAAATCATGGACTGGGAATCTTTTGGTGTGATCAGATTTGATCTTGGACTCCTCCTTCAAGGTCAAATGAAGATAGCCAAACTTAAAAGTGCTTATAACTCACTTATTATTGGTCATACAGGTTTGGGATGGTAAACCAACTTATTGGAAATCATGGGCTGGGAATCTTCTGGTATGGTCAGACTTGACCTTTGGACCCCTCCTTCAAGGTCAAATGAGGATAATCAAACTTAGAAGTGCTTATAACTCGCTTATAATTGGTCCTAGAGATTTGGGATGGTAAACCAACCTATAGGAAATCATGGACTGGAAATTTTTTGGTGTGGTCGGATTTGACCTTGGGCTCCTCCTTCAAGGTCAAACAAGGATGGCAAAACCTAAAAGTGCTTATAACTTGCTTATTATTGGTCTTAGAGGTTTGCAATGTGACACCAACTTATAGAAAATCATGGGCTGGGAATCTTTTGATGTGGTCAGATTTGACCTTAGAGCCCTCTTTCAAGGTCAAACGAGGATAGCCAAACTTAAAAGTGCTTATAACTCGCTTATTATTGGTCGTACAGGTTTGGGATGGTAAACCAATCTATAGGAAATCACGGGTGGGAATCTTTTGGTGTGGTCAGATTTGACCTTGGATCCCTCCTTCAAGGTCGAATGTGGTACTTGATACCTATGATGGACTATATCTCCCCTATTATTGGTTGTAGAGGTTTTGGATATGAAGACAACTTATAGGAAACATGTGCCCCGAATCTTTTGGTGGGGTCAGATTTGACCTTAGATCCATCCTTCAAGGTTGAATGTGGGCCTTGATACTTAGAATGGCCTATATGGGCCTTATTATTGGTCATACAGGTTTGGATGTGAAGACGACTTATGGGAAATCATGTGCCCCAAAGTTTTGGGTTGGTTCAGATTTGACCTTCGACCCCTCCTTTAAGGTTGAACGTGGTCCTTGATACTTATAATGACCTATATCTCCCTTATTATTGGTCGCACCTTATAATTTGGCATAGAGGTTTGGGATGTCAATACAACTTACAGGAACCATGTGCCCCTATTCTTGTGGAGGGGTCAGATTTGAGCTTTGACCGCTCCTTGGAAGTGGCATTTAGTCCCTGATATCTATGGTGGCCTGTGTCTCACTTATAATAGGTTGTAGCTTTTTTGGTTGTGAAGACAACTTGTAGGAAATCCTGTGCTTTGAATCTTTTGGTGGGGTCATTATCATGGTGAACCCCTCATTCGAGCTTGAATGTGGTCCTTCATACTTATAATGGCCTATGTATCCCTTATTTGTGATCTTAGACATTTGAGATGTGAAGACAACTGATAAGAAATTATGTTCCCCAAATCTTTCAGTGGGGTCAAATTTTCTCTTGTGGCCCTCCTTCAGGGTTGAATATGGTCTTTCACACTTACAATGGCCGGGATCTCCTTATTATTGTAACTGCAGCTTTAACATGTCAAAACCTCTTACATGAAATCCTGTACCCTGAATCTTATACTGCTGGTTTAAAATAGAGGGTATTAATCTACTGTAAGTACAAAATGTATATAAGGTCCAGCATGTCCCATCCAGCAAACATAATACTCTATGTCTCGCTTCAACCATGTCCCGTCCGGGAATACACTGCGTCTAGACACAATATCTAGTTGTTGTTGTCGTCTGCTTTTTTATAAAATTCTATGCTCACCTTAGAGTTAGGAATGTTCATGAGTAGAGTTTCATAAGTTCTTACTTGAAATCTAAGTAATACTTAAAATCTAAGTAAGGAATGGTCTAAGTACCTGATATATATTTCTTCATTAAATGTAATCCTTTAAAACTGTCTTCCACATAAAAAGGTTTTATGTTATGTATCATATTAAAAGTTGCAAGCTGTATATTATAAACCCACACCATTATCTAAACAAACTCTTCATGCTTCTCTTCAGATAAACCATAGAGTTTCTGTATAAAACATTGATAATTGGCAACAAAAAATGCTCTGAGGTAATAGTGCTCTCTTGTGATGAAGTTAATTTGTTACATTTGCTGGTGCAGTGATGAGTCATAGGATGTTATTGGTTCTTCTACAAATACTTAAGCCCAATAAGTTTGTGACTAGACACATTTCTTTGTTTGTGACTAATTCTCTGCTTCATTATTTCTTGTCACAAATTAAGTCATCTGTTGTCCAAAACAACATTCATTAAAGAGACCTAGTTTTTTACTGTGACAATTTGAAATGAAGATAATTTTATTACAACATATCACTTTTCCTTGTACTGTATTCATGACCTTTGGAGTGCTAAGTTTAATCAGAGAGTTAATTGTACAGTAACCATACTAGTATATCTTCAGAGCTTAGTTGTACAGCTAATCAGTATGGTCTAACCAACATTTAAATTAACATACTGCTGTGTATTGTAGTTAAGTTAAATAAAGTCATTGTTAGGTCATAAAGACCAATGTAGCTGGTTTTGTATGTAATTTCTGAGTTAATAAAAGGTATTTCTACTCTGTAAAGTAGTGTGCTGAATTTTAACCTTCGAATGTAAGCCAACACCTTGGGATTTTAACTTAACATATTGCATTTGTTTTTCCGCACTTTACAATTCTGTTTTAAATGCGCAGGCATATAAATATCATAAAACTATGAGTTAATAGGTGTGATGCTGCAGGCTTTTGCTTTGTGACTGAGCTTGTGGCAGTGTGTGTGGGGTGTAGAGTGAAGTGAAAGATTCCAGAGGTTTTAAGTATACATCTCTGTCCAAGATCAAGTGGTAAGCAGGTTTTATGTACTGGCCTGTAGCATGAAATGTGAAATTTACCAAAACTAATGAAATACATACACTATGATGTTAGAAATTAACCTATTAGAAGCAGACTTAACAGAGTTTCTGTAAGAGATTAAATATATGACTTATATTTTGTTGAAAAGGTCCCATGAATTAATGAAATAACAGAGTTTACTCATTGGGTGAATTTCAAAAATTGTATTTATGACTTTTTACTGAAGACAGATGTATAGAATCTATTTGTTTCATTGAGGCACCTTATAATGTTTTAGTTTCTTAGCCTTTGACTTTGATTTGTGTTTTGAATATGCTAAAATACATTATTTCATTATTTTTGTTTCAAAGTATTGTGAAATATACTGCTTAAAAATATATCCATTAAATTTATGGATGACTTGAGTCTAGTTTGTAAAGGGAGCGACCTGGACATATTTAGGCTTTTTGAAAAATGCTATGTTTAATTGGTTATCTAGCTTTGTTAATATTCAATTAATGCGGTTCATACATCCACAAAATCCCAAATTTCCCTTCTAGTATCCCTGGTGTTGTCTGGCTATTAAACACAAGTCTCATAAGAAAATGTTTATTGCAGAAAATAGTTTTTTTAATCAATTCATACTGACACTCTGGAAAAGGCCAATTGCTGTTGCCAACATTTGTCTTCATATTTTATTCCCAGACAACTATATATTCTCAGCTCAATGACCAGACAAGATGATGTATCCCTCCGGGCATTCAAAATGAGAGGCAAGTCACATCACAAACACTGTGGTTCTGAAACTCTAGAGACCCACAGACATGAGGTCTTGTTTGGGACGTGTGTCAAAGAGTTAAGCTATACATTGCAGGTAATCTGCTCCTGTCTGATGTGCAACATGGCATAAAGTAGAAACAGAGAAATATGCATTATCTGACCCTCTGTATATTTGAATATAGAATTAAATTCACCCAAATAAACAGGTTTCTGTGTGATATTGTGCTTCTAATATTTCACAAATATTTGTAAAGGTATTTTCTTCCTCATATTTTTGTATAACACAGGAGTATTACTTTGTATCTAAAGTATTGAAAACTTAAGTTACAACTGATACTGGTTCTCAGCTATGTAATTGTCTTAGGTTTATATCTCTTTGTAGTATAAATATTTTTGAGGAACAATCTGTTGGAAGCATATCTGTTATTTTTTGGATTTAAGTCACAGCATTTATGTTGATTTATAACAATTGGAGTTACTAATAATTGTATTTTACTAGGGCCGATTTCACTAAAGGACTTAAACTAAGTCCCTTTATTGGCTAAGTCAGGGACTTAAATCCAAGACTTTGGTCTTAGCTAGGTGTGGGACTTAAAATGGATTTCACAAAGGTGACTTAGCTAAGTCCAAACTTATCAAATAACCACAGTGGTTTTCTGTGTCATGTGACTTTTTATATTGGTGCCATATAGCCTTCATTTGATGTATTTTATCTAAGGATAAGGGCTGTTTTGAAATGGAAAACCTTGTTGCCATATATAGTGAGGTGTTCTGTGTAATTATACTTTATTTACAGCCATTTCAAATTTTGAAGTGGAGAAAGCTGTATGGCGGCCATATTTAAGTCCTCTTTACAAAATTTAAGCCCACTACCTCCCAGACTTAAAGTTAAGTCCACTGACTTAGCAGTTTCATGGACTTAGCTGCTTTGTGAAATCCGCTAAGTCTAAGACCACAGACTTAACATAAATTTAAGACCAAAGTCTTAAATTTAAGTCTAAACCTGGACTTAAGTCCCTTTGTGAAATCGGCCCCTGGAAATTATTTGGAAAAGATACTTAAGATTAAAATGGAAGCAACCTTTGGTTGAGTCACTATTCAAGGAGTAATTTTTTAAGTCCAAAAATATATTTTGCATATGAATCAAATAGTTTAAGATTTTAAAAAGGTTGAAAAAGAACCAATTGTGTGTACACAATTTGCATTGTAAAATTTATCATCACAATTATCACATGTAAGTCTTTGTATTTAGAGTTTGCCGTCAAATGATTGACTAAACTTTCTCCACTCCAGTGCATTTAATCCTTGATATGCCTGCATTTATTTGCCCTACATTTCTGTTTAGTTGCAATAAGAACGGCACACTATTCCACACATACCAGAGTTGGAACATAATGAAGTTGCTCTGTGAGCAGCACTAGCAAGCTTCGGCTTAGAAATTGCTCACAAGGAGTTCCAATAAAGATTATTGAAACCTGGCAGAGATGTATTGGTTTAATATTTCAGGTGTTGTTGGTTAGGTTACATTAGAGGGAAAAACTGCCTTGGAACTCGAGGTTATTCTGTATAAAAACTTTAGGAAGTATTTATAAAATGCCTGCAGTGGTATATGGGACAAATATGCCATTAGACTTATAAACCTATAAACCTGGAATGTATTTTACTAATGTTATATTGTATGGTTCAATGACCATAATTGTTATTGAGGTTTTATAAACATTCTAAGATTTTATCAAGACTTGATCAATGGTGTACTTGAGTTATTTCCCAGGGAATTTGAGATTAGCATCTTGAGACCTGCGTTTTTCCTTTTAAAACCTAATTCTCTTTGCAATTTAACAATTTTTCTCGTATGGAATATGCATTGCACAAAAGTATGACATACAGATATATTAAATACAAGCTTTTAGGCAAGTTTAGTTTTCTCTAATTAAACCTTGAGGCACACAGTTGCAGACACTTTTTTTATAATTATTTTCTTTCAGCAAAAAAGTGTACTTTTTTCTTTTTGTAGCTGTTTAACTAAACTATGGAGCCCCTATTGGGACATTGTGATTTTTAACATGTTCATGATTACAAGAATATCTTGTGATCATGACCTATTATATGGTGAATCACTCAATCCTTTGAGGACCACTGATTATGTTGTGATCACCAGAAGATCTCATGAACACAACTTAATTATTATGTTGTGATCATTAGTTGTTGTGGTGATCGCCACTTATTTTCTTGTGATCAGCAGAGGATGTGGTGCTCACCACTGATTTTTTTGGTGATCACAAGATCATCTCATTATCACCAGATAATCTAGTGCTGACCACTCTATCTGATGATTACAAGAAAATAAGTTATGAGGACCACATCATCTGGTGAGCACAAGGTCATCTGGTGATCACTACTTCAATTTATAAGTTGTGCTTATAAGATAATAAATCATGCTCACAATACGATAAGTCATACTCATGAGATGTCATGCTCAGGAGATGTTCTCATGATCACGATTTAGTACATGCTGAAATAACTGTTATAATGTCCTTGTATGGGCTCCATAGCAAACAGCTTTAGGCTAAGAAAAACAATACCCCTACTCATTTCAGTTTGTTTAGTAAACTGCTTATGTGCAGATACTTAGACGATAATAAACAGGTAAAGCTATTTGTGATGATTTCTCTCTTTCTAACCTGTATGTAGCAGTCAGTCATCAGTTTGAGATATAGGTGTAATGCATATAGGTCAAATGAGTAATGAGATTCACTCAGCTCTTTTTTTAACTTTCCAGCACTTGCCTTAGTGCAATACAACAATTTGGACTAGCCATTACAATGAAGTTTGTTTGAGAAGTACAAGTTGATTTTGATCAATGAACAGAAATGTCTCCCAGTATTTATAAAAAGAGGGACATAAATATAATTATTTAATGCATATTGAATCATAGAGACAACAGATTTGGGTGTAATTGGAACTTGGAACATCTCTGTATAATTTCATTTATTTTTTCATATACTAAGTCAACATAAGACCAATTATCCCAGTCAATGTATAGCTAACTGGTAATATATATCTTTATTTCTGGGTGTCGTAACACCATAAGTTCTGCGAGGCTAACACTAATACTTTTATGTAACAGTATAGCTGAGCTGTGCATTCACCCAGCAGATTTGCTGTTTCATGCTTCACTGACCCCATTTCTGTTTTGCTTGGGTAAGACATACAACTTACGCTGTCAATATAGAATTTTTACCCCACAGCCCTTTGACCTTGTCGTAATGACCTTGACCTATATAATCTTGTCCAGGCTATATCGTGGAAACTCTAATGTATAGGAAGTTGATACTTGGTAGGGACATTGGTTAGGGGTTGTAGATGTGCAACATCATGGTGTGGCCTTGATTCGGCCTTTGACCGTGCCGTAATGACCTTGACCTATAAAATGTTGTCTGGGCTATATTTTGGAAACCATAAGGTGCAGGAAGTTGATACTTAGTACAGACATTGGTTACGAGTTGTAGGTGTGCAATGTCATAGTGACCTTGATTTTACCTTTGACCTTGCCGTAGTGACCTTGACCTATAAAATCTTATCCGGGCTATATCTCAAAACTGAAAGGAGTAGGAATTTGTTACTTGGTAGGGACATTGGTTGGGGGTTGTCATGGTGTGATCTTGATTTGGCCTTTTCGTAGAGACCATGAGTTTTAAAATCTTGTCCGGGCTCTTGAATTTGATAAGGTGTAGAAGGTTGACACTTGGTAGGGCCATAGGTTAGGGGGTTTAGGTGTGCATCATAGTGTGACTCGTGTAGGCTCTGCTAAAGTGTGTTCACCTGCCATATTTGAGACACGTTTATCTTATGACAAAGATTTATGGATTGCTGCAGCTGGTTGCTATATGTACTTTTACATAATTGTGCTAATTCCATTGGCATCTATTGTTTTATTAATAAATTTTATAGTGTCATCATTTTTAGTTTACTGATTAATACTGTCATCTTCCTATTGAATTGTTTTGTTTTAATACTTCATTTTTAAATACAATTTCATTATTTTCTCTACTTACACATTATTTGGACCTTTATATAACTGATACTGCTCTGAAAGTATCCCTGTCTTTGTACTGTTTCACTACCTATATATCTCATGGTGTAGAAAACTATTTCCCAAGGCTGTGGGGTACGGGTATCTCTGATGCTATTTTAAAACTTTTATATTTAAACCTGTGTGCACAAATTTGTGTTTATGTGTGTCGAGAACCAATGGAATAGTTTTAGAAATTTGTGTAACTCTAGAATAACTAATATATTATAAACTGGTTCTGCTTAAATTGGCATGAGGGATAAAATGCAGTTGACAAAAAACTTGCAATTTATTAAGATATTGTTAATTTGGCTTTTAAAACAATAATCGTAACATTGTATAGGGAACATATAAACACAGCTGTCAGAGTATTAACAGTAGTGATTGTTCTATAGAGAGTGTTTGCAACCCTTCTGATAAAATACTGTTACATTTATCTTCTACTAATCAGATAAATTCATAATACTTAATTTTGGAAGAAATGGAGGTCCCAATTGCCTAAAAATATAAAAATTTTATTTAAGTTCCTAGTATTTTACCTCTGAGGACTTTAACCCATTGAAGATCTTGTCTATTAGCTAGCAGTTTACAGCAGAGAGAGGTTGTCAGTGCTATGTTGGTGTGGTAACATTGTAATATCCTTCTGTATATTGGCATTTAAATGCTTGAACTTTTAGAGACTCTACTTCAGCACAGCCTGTTAAAGCATCAGATTTGAGTTGTTTTGTATGTAAATTGGTAAGGCTTGGGATCACTTCTGGGCAGTATTCTGCTTCCAGTACACAGTCAACGTCCATGTGTGGGTTTGCTTTCATTCACTGTATTATTAAAATATTGCTGTATTTGAATTCCCTCTTTCGGATATTGTATGAAGACGTAAAAGATGAGTGTGATTACTTGTGGTGTGAGTCTTAGCAAATGTGACACATTTACCTTGGAATCTTTCAGATGTACCCTCCTTACCCCAGAATTTACTTTGACGCAATTGAATATGTATCCTTTATTAAAAGAGCTTTGGCACATTGTGTGACTGGTGTAGAAAATTTGGTCTGATATTTGTCATAGCCTGCTGGTTTGTGCTATAATCTTTGCTTCCCTCAGCCATTTAATCTGGTTATGGTAAGAAACTACTAACTGTTGAAACAAATATGAACCAAAAATAATTTCACTTGGAGAAATATACAGACAAAATTGTTTTACAAGATTTGTTTTACAACACACTTCTGTGACACTAATATATTGGAAAGTTGTCAAGTAGTAACTCGTGTAACTGAATCTGCACAACAAAAATGTGCTGTTATTGAGACAGTAATTTGACAACAGAAAAAATGTAAATTGTATCCAAATCTGTTAAATCATCTGACAGATACCATGCAGCTGTGTGTTTGTGTATGTTATTACTTCCCAAACATGTTAGCAATTGCATTATATCTTTAGTTGACATTTTTGTAAAGTCCCATTGTTTGATAATGACATATCATTTATTCTATCAACTTAATATACTGATGGCATATTGTTTTTGCTTGATGAATATTTAATGAACCTTGAAAAGAGACTATGTTTGGAGCCTTGTTATCTGTTAAAAACAGGTTATTTTATAAACTTAATTCTTTTGAAGCATCAAGCTTACTCATTTGAGGCTAAAAAGAGTAAAGCGTATATATTTTGAGTTCTGATGGTCTGTAAACAACAAATAAAGTCCATTTTTATGTGTGTTTATACATCTGGCTGAGGAGGTTTTGTACATTGGGAGTCAGAGAGTGAAAGCCACTTCAGTGAACTACCTAAACTGTAGGCTAACTGCACTTGTGCACTGGTTCTTTGCTCAGTGAAATCTTGTATTTTATCTCTGGATATATGTTGCTGCTTCTGTAATAAATAATTGATCTTGGTATTTTTTCTGCTTTGTTTCTCAATTTTTTCCCTCCGCCTGGATAATGTAACTTCTAGTGGTGGTTTGGGATCAAACACAACCAAAAATATTTGTTTCTTTTTACAGTAGTAGTAAATGAAAGCCTTATTTGTGTGACATCATGTTGCAAAATTAATACTGGAGCAGAGGTAATTGTGAGTCAGAGTTAACACCAGCAAGAATTGCATTGGAACAGTAAATAGTCAAAGTCATTTGTATGATATGTATAATATTATATTAATACCCATTGTTGTAATTACCAAAAAAACTTATCAAAATCCAGCAGACATTGGGTAAAGTGTAAAGATAAATATGCCATGTGTATTATATAATTGTCTGGAATCACTGAGGAAAAGAACAGCTTTGTTTTTGTTGATGTATGAGATGACCACTTTTGTGATACTTTTGAACTGGTGAATTACAGATGTTTTACTAAACAATAGCAAGCTATTGTTAAAGTGTTGGTACAAATTTGTAGGAGTATGTGATCAATGGTTTGTGGAATATCAGAATATGTGTAGAGCTCTGCACGATGGCTTTAACACAGATGGTGATCTGCAATTGCATACTCTGTATGTTTGAAGGTATGTCTAGTTTTTTTAATCTCCAAATTAGTTTGTTGCAATGTGTGGAAGAGTTGGGTGGTTATAACAATAAACCAATGGATTTGCCAAAAGGTGAAAGATCATATATATACATTACCACATGCATGAAAGCCAGACTGACCTTTTTAATAATTAACTGATTATATTGGGCTTTGTTATAAATTCTCCCGTTACCCAGTATTTGTGACTGAGTTTGGCTCAAATTATGATTAACCTCGTCCCCCTGAAGGGAGGGGCAAGGGTGATGTAATAGGGTCTGTTTGTCTGGCCCAGTGTGCACAACTCAAAAATATACCATAGATTTGGGTCATATTGTTACATAAGGGGAAGTCTAGCTGTGCCTCAAGTCCGCCTCAGGTATCGTCTGAATGTCATTCTGGATGGCAAATCCATGATTGTTTTTGTGTTTCTTTTAGCACTATCCGTCAGCAAGGGTTTATGTGTTCTCAGTTACAGCTTGTTCATATCATGTATATGGCTGTACAAGTGCCCTATATATCATTTTAAAAGATGAGAGAATGTTTTAGTGGTGAAACACTCATCATGGAAAGGTTGATTGTTGCTTGTAATCCCTCGGTGATTTGCAGCAGAAAATCTCAACCAACTGATGTGATTTAGTTGATTGTAATATAGTACACCTTTTCATTGTTAATACTTGACTATTATTTGTTGTTGATATAAAAAGTGCAAGTGGTTACTGATAACTCAGCAAAACCTAGGTACAGTATCTGTAAAATAAACTATGATACACAAAAGGAAGTTTTATGATAGTGTACAACTGCTTTTGCAATGTGTCCAACACCATATATGATGCTTGGTACAATATTCCAAATGTAAGTTAATCTTAAAACTTTAATCTTCAAACAAATTCATTTAAGAAGGCTTCTAATCCTAAAATAATAAAGCATTGAAAGGAGACTTTAATATGTCTGTTTTCCCCATTTTATTTCCAATTTGTGTGTAGGGATGTTGAGACTCATTGAGACTCATAGTATTTCCAACCTAAGAAACCATTATATTCTGATATATTTGTGAATTACAGACTGCATGATGAGAGTACAAGTGGCTCAACATCCAAGCAAAAAAACCCTTACAAAGCAAATCATTTAACAAGGTGAGCTAGTTATCATTCATTGCTTATTTCAATAATAAAAGTTTTTGCTGATACTTTTCATAAAACCTAAGATACAAGTAACAAACAATCCATAAGCCATAAATATTGGCCCAATGAATTCTAAAAAAATTAAGGTGAGTCAGAATTCAGTTTAAGAGAAAGTGAGATGATGAGGATCTTTTAAGACCAGGTAAACAGCCTAATCAAAAAATTTCTTGGTTTACTCAAATCAATCACTTTTAACATGTCTATTATTTGGGGTAGTTGTGGGTTTGGGGAAAAGCAATATAAACTATAGGTGGTCTAGATTCTGCAACATAACAACCCGGCATTCCCAAGCAACTGCCAAATTTCCCACTTAAGGCAAGAACTAACATTCAAGCTTACAACTTTTAGGCTTTGTGAATCTCAAAGCATTGCAGAAGCTAGGAGTTTTTATTTGGTATGCCCTGTTTTTTGAGAAATCTGTGGTTAAGTAATATTTGGTAGGGGATGGGATATTGTACATCTTAATGATTCTACTGACAAAATGGTATACCTGAGCGTACTGGGTTACACATAAGCTATACCCCTGCAAAGCTACTGTGTTCACTGTGCATTAAAACATGTGAAACTTTTTCCATTCTATATATCAAAGTGGTTTTATTTGCAAATTAGTAGCTCTGTTCTGTTATTTTTATGACTTGAAATGATCACAACACACCACTGATCCACTGTGTCTGATCCACTGTGTGCTATATTTTGAATATGTTACTGTTAATAACTTATATAATCTCGGTGTTTTCTTGTGTTTGACAGATTCACATTCTGAAAGGACTTGAAAGAGGTATAATATTTTACCAATGGTGTGATAGTGTGATAGGGTCAGAATGGAACCCACCCAGGACTCCGCCTGGTTGTCACCTGTGAGTTGTGGCAGTTCCAATGAAGGGACTACTTCCCTACTCAGAGACAGGGCCTGGTCCAATGATACAGCCACATCTAAAGACAGCAAGGTGTCTCAGGAAACTCAGCAGACTGAACTGGGGTCACCTCCCAATCCTGAAGATGCTGACACAGTGTTTAGGTAATATTATTTTTTTAAGACCTTTCCAATGAAATTTGTGGTGCTTCTATGACTGATCCTGCCACAAATTGGTGGGCAAACTGACAAACAACATGATTTGATCCAATTCATTAAGGTCACTTGTAACAATAAGGCCTTACCACTCATAACCTGACTCCTAAAACTAAGCTATCCTGACCTTTTTAAGTTAGAGTTTTATTGACTGTGTTAATTTATCTCACATTAAAGAAAGTTTTCTTAGCCTGTCACAACCTGGTCCCACTAAGTACTATGCAGTAAAAGGCATTCTGAATTATGTGGTGGCTGGATCAGCAGTGTCCCAACAGTTCACTAGGTGGCCACCCCAGTACTCACTAGGTGGAGACAGACCTTGTGATGCCCTCTTTATGTTTGACATGAAAGAACTTTGACATGTTTCTGTTTTGTGGTAATATTTTTAAATATTTACATTATATTGTGTGATTTTCTGTGAAATTTAAGTTCCACATTGTCAGAGAA
This sequence comes from Sabellastarte sp. h YS-2021, assembly GCA_964017235.1. Taxonomy (NCBI): domain Eukaryota; kingdom Metazoa; phylum Annelida; class Polychaeta; order Sabellida; family Sabellidae; genus Sabellastarte; species Sabellastarte sp. h YS-2021. The sequence goes on from OZ024928.1 coordinate 119,511,562, forward strand.
TAACATGACTACTGTTGATCAAATTGGGGGAGCCTGTGGTGATTTAATGGCAGTGTTTGATGCACATATCAAAATGCACAAGGTGTAGGGACAGGAAGTTAGGGTCAGACTCTTTGTACTTGGACAAGACTGTATTACATAGCTCTGACCATAACATGTGATCTTCATGGCCTACCCGGTCTGCCACTGCTCCCCCTGAAGCCTCTATATCTTTGGGAGATATGTTAATACAGTTGAAGGAAATGAAGGCCATGTACCTTGCTCAACTAGAGGCAGTAAACTGGCAGAAGCTGTGGTGATTTCATTGGTAAAATCAAAGTAGGTAAAGCTAAAGCTCTCATTGTATTAAGGGACACTGCTCTTGAAAGCAGTTCCTCTTCCAGATAGGTTAACTGTTGCCTTAAATGAGTTGTCACATTGCTCTTCTTTATCTAGTCTCAGGCTTTATTAAAGAAAATCACCTTTTCAATGGTTAGCTATGAAGACCCAGAATTGGTTATCTCATCCGCATTTCTTGTGAATCTTAAACAAAATGCTGCTTTGAATCCTCGTGCTTCTGCTACTTACTCACCAAACAGGGCAACAAAAGAGGAAGATGAAGTTACTCTCTCAGGGGCAGAGCTTCCAGTAGATATGGATAGGACTGTATCAGAGGATCAGTTGTATAGAGAAACTGTAGGTTGAGTCAGGAGTTGTATGAATTGGGACTTTGTGACTGATTTGAAGTCTAACACTGACAAACACTGACAATCCCTTGTCTGTACCCATTCTCTCTATCATAAAAGTGTCACCTGCAGGTGACTGATTCTGCAATAAATGAATATCACTGTACAAGTGGGTACCAGTCCAGATAATCTGAGCTGGGTAGCTTTTATACGCAACAGTTTATCTGTTCACCTCAATCTTGAGCTAGGAAGTTTACACTTCACCCATCTAACTTAACTAGGCCAGGTTGTCACATCAAGTACTGGGGGAACAATGCTTCCAAATTGAAAAGTTTATATACCAGGGTTATGAAACATTTTGTGATCAGTTACAACGTTCTCCTGTGGTTTTTTTCACACAAAATATTAGAAAATGGGAAATATCTTTCAAGGAGTATTCCTACATCTGTATCCCGGTTCCAAGTTTAAACTGATGTCTCCCCAAACTCCAGATAGACCAAGACAGCTATTGACAAAATCTGTGATTTCACATCCTTCAATCAGAACATGGCCTACAATGTGGGAAAATCAGTGCAACATTTTGCAGTCATGTTTGTTTAAATGGCTAACTTTACACTGATGAGTAGGGATGGCTACTTGGATCATTTAAAACCAGGTGTAAAACGTCATAATGAATCATACACTCTGCTTCAGTTACATTCACTCTTCCCAGATACTGCCTTGAGACAGGTGGAAGATGACATCACAAAGTGTGACCAGTCTGCTCATCTTACCACTCAACTTGAATACTGGGGGGTTTGGCTAATAAAAGAGATAATAGATATCAGCTTTACCACACTTCTGGCAGTGGGTGTCAATCTCAAAGCCAAGAATCAACCAGAGTCTGATAGACTCTGAGGCTCCTTCTTAGAGATCATTCCATAACAAAAGTGTCAATCGTTCCCCTAGAAGAAATGGCAGGGGTTAATTGGTCCAATATGGCTCCCTATACTGGTAAAACAAGTGAAACTCATAATCAAAGCAAGGGGTAAAATAATTCACCAGTACCCATATGAAGTTAATGTCCTTCATGGCCAACTACTGCACCCCGTTCAACATCCTCCACAAATCTTTACAAAAGCATTAAAGGGAAATCCTAGGGCACTCACTCAGGAGATTGTATCATAAAAAGTATCTGGTCAGTTCTAGAAAGCAAGCTGCACAAGTCATACTTTTCTGGAACTGAAAGCATACTTCTGACCCTAAAAAACTTCAAGCACTTGTGTTTGGACCATATCATTTTGATTACACCAGACAACACCACAGTTGTTGCCCACATAAACAGAGAGAGGAGAATGAAGTCAGGCTCCCTGTACCTCTAGAGGCTTCTCTCCTACTGCAATCTCACAAAAATTGTTTTGCAAGCCCATCACATTCCAGGCCATCTGAAGATGATTGCATACAATTTATCGCAGAGAAAACAGGTAATTCAGACAGCACTGTCATTCCTACAAGAGATTTTTAGCCAAATCTGCAGTAAGTGGTCCCATCTCTAGATGGACATGTTTACCACCAGATCCAACAAGTTTGCCCGCATTTGTATCCCTAGTCCAAAATCAAGAAGTCATCCCACATCAGAGGTGATAAAATATTATGAATAAGTAATAGTATGAATGGTTGCAAGCTTTAACCTCCTTTTATTTAAACTTTTTAAGGTACAGGTATGACTGACTAGCCCTAGTACTAGTTTTTGTCTTCATAAAAAATTTCAATAAAGATATTCCTTCTGTGATTTGTTCTTTGATCAAACAAACAGTGATCATGTGTTATCAGCTATCTGATCAGGAATCCCTTCCTTTGTGTCAAGTCAAAACTCACGATGTTAGAGCCTGTCATTGGAAATCCCACAAAACCTTCACTCAGATTTACTTGAAGGATTGTGGCATGGGCTGACTCAAAACTTTATCATTTAGACTCTGTGTTGGCTGCTCAACAGATCATCCACTAGGCCTCCATTTTGCCCAGCTTCTGTGTTATATTGTATAATAGTGTGCCATAGCTTCTTCTAGTAATTCAGTCCTGCATGTTCTTCGTCAGACTTGACACCCAGGTCAGCCGCTCAAAGCTCAAACTCTCAGTCTGCCCTAGTGGTATGGACGAGGTGGAGGAATTGGAAGCGGTCTCAGCCATACTGTTGACTGAAGTCTGACCAACCACTTGACAAAATTTACCCACTGGAAGCTCATGGGACTGGTTACATTTAAAGCAAAAGGCAAAGTCTTTAGCTTTTCTATGTGGCAACTGTCTCATACTAATGCCTAAAAACTAATTAAAAAACCAGGTGACTATGCACCACACACTGACTTAGATAGGTGACACACTGAAACCAGCAACAATCCCAGCAATGCACTGACAATTAACAATGGTCACAAATGCAAGGCTAGCCCATCATCTAACCTACAGTTGCATTGGCCAACTGTACTTTCTCAACAACAGTCACATTAGTCAACTGTTTTATTTAGATTGACAACCCATGTGTCAACCAGCTATCACTACTCAAAACCACAAATTCAGCCAGTAACAGTCACATTAGTCAACTGTTCTACCTCTATTGACAACCCGTGTGTCTCAACTTGACAACCACATTAGGCAGTTGTAAACCAATCATCAGTGCAAAGCTACAAGAACATTAACCGCAGCTGTTCGAAACCCAACCATCAGTGTCACACACCACCCTTCCACCAGTCAGTCTGTCAGATATAAGGGAGAGGTTCCCAGACTAATCATCGACCATTTATCAGAAAGGCACAGAATGTTAAAATTCACTAACTTTTTTTACACTAGGCCCAGACAGAGCCTTGGCCTGCACTCTAAAAATAAAATGATTTTTGGACATAAAATCGCTCAACATTATCAACCTTCACATTAATCACATTTGCATAAAATCACACACCAGTACACGTCAGGTGACAACACTGTGACCAACACAGAATAACAACTCTCACTGTCCAAGTATCAGGAAAAGGACCATTCATAAAATAAAATTCAAATACAGTAATACATCAAATTCTTGCCACTACCATAAACTCTCAGACAATTACTACGTAATATTTGACTCAGCAGTATGATCCCAAAACAACAGACTGACCTCAGTTAAAAACAACTGAACCAAAGTTTAAGGCTTAGTGATTAAAATCTTAATCTTCCCAACTGGACTTTTTACCTTAATACCTGTGGTGTCAGGTTTTAGGCCCTGCTGTAGTTTATATACCAACTTTATCAAGGGCTTTTCTTGAATCTGCTTTGACTGAATTCTGTTTCTGCTCTTCTCCATCTCACAGAAGAAGTGAGGGCCACTCCAGTCTGGTAAACGGTTATGCCTAGGAACTATATAAGGGAAATGTTTTTCACTTTGTAATCTGCCCACCATAGTGTTGGTAGTTATTCTGTTTACACTATATTAGGTAAGGTATGTTAAAAATATATAGACAAACAAGAAATTTTAATTGAAAATTAAATTTTAACATCTTGCCTAACAGACAGGGGGTTCCCACTCTACCAGCCTTACGATTGACCCATTTTGGACCTTCTTTTGGAAGATTACAACAAAAAGACGAAGTCACATGGCCTGTTGCCACCTAGTGAGTAATTCTAATTCTAATTTGACTTTTATAGCGCTTAATCTCCACTGAGTAGTGGACTCTAAGGTGCAACAAGACAATAGCAATAGGCAAATTCAAAGTCCAGGGACAAAAAACAGGTCGGCACCACGGAGAAGCCATAAGAAAAGTGAGCTAAGGAGGATAAGCCTTTGCGTAGAGATAGGTTTTGAGCTTCTTTCTAAAAGAGGCCATAGTGGGTGATGCACGGATGTCTTCAGGGAGTGAATTCTAAACAGTGGGGGCATCAAAGGCAAAACTGAAGCCAAACTGCTTAGTGGACTTGTGAATTGTGGGTTGAAATTTTGGTACATTGAGGAAATTGGCAACACTCTGACTGCGTCTAGTATTGTAAGTAGTGCGGTATGTGGATAGATGTGGAGCAAAATATTTAGGGAAACCAGTATGAATAAACTTGTACACCAGGGTAGCCAGTTTGAACTCTGAGCGAAACTGAATAGGGAGCCAATGGAGTTTCCTGAGTACGGGTGTTATATGAGTGTATCTACATGAATTTGTAACAATTCTAGCAGCACAATTTTGGATTGACTGTAATCTATGGAGACTGGCTTTAGAGAGACTCCTGAAAAGTGAGTTACAATAGTCCAACCGACTACTAACAAAGGCATTGGCAACCGACACAGCAGCATCCTGAGTCAAGAACTGCCTGATATTTCTAAAATCCCTCAGTTGACAAAAGCAGCCATTGCAAACTTTCTGTACGTGTTTTGAGAAGGAAAAATCAGAGTTGAACCACACACCCAGGTTCCTGACAGACTCGGTGGGGTGAAGGGGGTTGCCCAGGATATCGATTGGGAAACATGCACTTAACCTTTCTCTCTGCTTCTTGGAGCCAATAAGTATGAACTCAGTTTTATCAGGATTGAGTTTAAGTTTGCTAGACGACATCCATTCTTTTACATCTTGAAGGCATCTATTCAACTTATCAAAGGCAGCAGAGGCATTTCTATGTGAGAGATGGACATAGAGTTGTGTGTCGTCCGCATAAAAATGGAAGTTTACACCTTTGTGTCTACCAATCAGTGTACTAAGGGGAGATTGTGTACAGAGAAAATAGGAGAGGACCCAAAACAGAACCTTGAGGCACACCAAACAGGAGTTTTTTTAAGTTAGACAATGTGGAACCAATCTTTACACACTGATAGCGTTCAGTCAAATATGAAGAGAACCATTTCAAAGCTGAACCGCCAACAACGAACCAATCCAGAAGACAGCCAAGGAGAGTGGAATGATCAATAGTATCAAAGGCAGCCGAAAGATCTAGAAGTACCAAGGCAGTGGCTTCACCCCGAGATAGTGACAAATGAATATCATTTTTGATGGAAAGCAGAGCCGTCTCAGTTGAGTGACCTGACTTATATGCAGACTGGTATGAGTTATCCAAGTCATGTTGATGAATGTGAGTAACCAGCTGTTTAGCAACTACACACTCCACCAGTTTCGAAATGAAGCTAAGTCCAGATACTGGGCGGTAGTTTTTCAAGTCCTCAACAGGAAGAGAGGCCTTCTTGATAAGTGGAGTGACTACGGCTTTTTTGAAGCCATCTGGAACCAGTCCCTCACTGAGTGAACAATTGACCAACTTAGTTATTGATGGTAGAAGGATGTCCATGCATTCCTTAATAAGAAATGTGGGTAATGGGTCCAACAAGCATGATTTAGTGGGTGATTTACTGATTATCTTTTCAATTTCATCTTGAGTGACTTTAGTAAAGTCTGTTAGTTTTGGAGGGTCAAAGGGGGGATGTACAGTGTTACAAGACTCAGATGAAGAAAAACTCTCATGAATTTTCAAAATTTTATTTGAGAAAAAAGTAGCAAAGCGATCAGCCAATGACTTTGATGATTCACAAGAGGGCAGAGTGGTGCCATGGGATCTATGTAGGACTTTATGTAACTCCTGCCATAGTTTCTTAGAATCATGGCAATTATCGGAGATTAGTTTCCTGTAATAGACAGTTTTATCCCTGTTTGCAAGACGATTACACCAGGCAATTTGACGTCGAAGACGACTCCTGTTGTATTGGCTTTTATCTTTATGCCAAGCTCGTTCAAACTGACGTCTCAGTGACTTAGCAAGGCGATAGGACACAGACAACCAGTCAGCACGCTGTTTCGTCTTTAAACTGGACACGAGCGGAGCATGCCTGTCAAGTACACAACTCAAGTCTTGTACATACTGATCATAGAGCTGTGAGACAGAATTTGCTGGACATTTGACAAAAGGCATTTCCTTAAGGTCAGACCGAAAGTCTGACATATTGATACGATGATACCTCCTATAGGAAATTCTTGTTTGACAGGTAGCAGGAGAGGAAGCAACGTCGATAGCACATTTAATAACTGCATGATCTGATATGAATTCGCAGATGTCAACATGCACGCACATATCCTGATCACTGGGGGAAAGAATGAGATCTAGGATATGACCGTGCAAGTGAGTGGTCTTGTTTACTGACTGTCTTAGATTACATGATTGTAAGAGGGCTTTCAATTTGTCGCTATCAGTACAAGGTACATCTTCGTGTATATTGAAATCGCCACATATGAGTACTCGAATGGCCACCTAACAAGTTGTTGGAGCACTGCTGGTCCAGCCAAATTATACCTCAGAATGCCTTTTACTGGGGCCATTTTCACAAAGGGTCCTAGATTTAGACTGGACTTAGGCTAAGTTAAGGACTGAAATATGAGCCATTGGTCTTAGTTAAGTCTTGAGCCATTTGTCTTAGCTAAGTCTTGGAATTAAATAGATTTTACAAAGGGTGACAGAGCTATTTCAAATCAAAATATTCTACTGGTGACATATTTCCTTTGACACATATTTATACTTGGAAAAATGAGATTTTGCAATGGAGAACCTTGTAACCACATAAAAGTATCCAAGACGAATTTAGGGAGGGTTCTAAATGTTTATTCTATTCTTTTCAGACATTTCATATTTTGGCGGGAAGAAAAAAATAGATTTATGGCAGCTATATATTAGTTTTAGTTTTAAAATGTTGACCCCACTCCCAGGTAGACTTAACTTTAATCCTGAAGACTTAGCCAAAGCTTACAATTATCTGCTTTGTGAAATCTACTAAGTCTAAGATGACAGATTTAGCCTGAGGTTTAGACAAAACTCTTAAGTTTAAGTCTAAATCCAAGCTAAGTCATTTGGTGAAACCAGCTATTTTTTTATTTTATAGTCCAACAATCTTCTTTTGAGACAGACTCATTCAGCTCCATTTTCACAGAAGAGTGACAAGAAAGGTTATAAAAAGACAAAAAAAAAGCAATTTTGAATATTCAGAAGAGAAATGCTCATTCATAAGGGTTTTTAGAAATGTTTAATTTCTTTAACAAGTTGTTACAATCCCCATGATTCTGTTTCTAACATTCATGATTACAAAGATAAATCATGTGACCAATAAGATTACAATGGGAACAGCATCGTGAGGGTAGTGGGCATGGGGACATGTGACACTGAATGCAGGGGTATTAGTTGGTCATTGAACAATAATATGACCATTAAAATTTCAGTTGAAGATATGAGAACAAGAAATGTTACATGGGTAACACTTGTCACATCACAGTTTGAATAGGAATATTGCAAACTTCAAAGTAAAACAAGCAGGTTTCACAAATTGTGGGGAAGTACACATTGTTTACTCTGTAGATTCTGTTGTATTACTCTTAAACAGAGAAGATATCCCCAGTTGCCTAGTGCTTAGCAAGTCTGACATCTATTCACAGGCTGGCTATTGAAAGAGATGTAAAACCCTTTTATTTGGACTTAAACAGTGAATGACTACCCTGCTATGAATAACATGGATCTTTTAATTCACAAAATATTTTCAGATATTTTTGGCCTTTTTTGCATTATAGTATTCCGTTCATATATTGTATTAATATTTTCTATCAGTGAAATTTGCATCTGGCATTTCTTTTACTGATTTAGTTACTGTTTATGCCATTGTCAGTGTTTCCATTTATATTGCCCAAGCGATCTGTTAATTCATGTTCCTTTTTTTCTTGCATCATAGCATGCATATTTTGAAAATTTTAACGATATTAGTTGTTGTATATACAATAATCCTGCTATCTGACAGACTTGATTTTATTTATTTATTTGGGGTTTTACGTTACTTTCAACACTGTACAGGTCATATCACGATGGGTAGTTGGAAGGGCAGAGGAAACCAGTACATACAGTTCGTTAGGGTTCTGTACTGTAAACTGTCGACTAACGGCAAGCAACTACCAGCTTTCCCACTTGAGGCCGTGCCGGGAATCGAACCCCGGCCTCAGAGTTGGGAGGCGAGAGTGTTACCACTCTGCCACCATGGCCCCATCTGACAGACTTGAATCAATTGCCAAAATATATCAACTACGTACCAGAAATAACATACATAGTGATACTGAATAATAATGCAAAATGTACAAAAAATATACCTGTTGGAGACCACAAAGCAATCATTCTGCTTTGTAGAAATATTGCCAGGAGAGATGAATTTTGAAATGGTTCCACCAAGGTTTAACTGTGAAACACATTATATTATTGTAACAATTTTGGCTAAATGAAAATAATAGCAGGAATGTGATGCATAGAAGTGCTACATCAAAGAGGAAAGACTGAAGGTTGTTTTGATAGAAAACATTGTGTGATGGCTAATCAGTTGCTGATCAGCTAGATCAGGGTAAAGGGATAAGCTATTAGATTTATTGCAACTCCACAACTATTGAAGGAATTTCATATACATATAATGTTTGTCATGTCCTCAGCCCAAATGTACACCAAGGATTTAATGTATTTAAAATACAATATACTGGTATTTTCAGCTAAGTGGTAATATCTGATAAGTCTACCCTAACAGGAGTTTTAAAGTTCAGAGGTAAGCCACATCACACTAAACTTCCTGCTCGTGGAAGTGTCAGTACAGTTCAACCTTACTCAGCCATATGATAAGTGATGATATAAATAATTCTACTTCACCAGAAATCACTCAAACCATTATGATTTTCAATGACTACAGCTATATATAAGCACTGATATTTACTTTGGTCCCCCTAAACTAAAAGCTGGGGTTTTACATCCTGTTGAACAGCCAGCGTCATATTGGGACAGGCCCTAAACATTGTCACATGTGGGAGTCCAACCCATACAGAGGTGATGGCCTGTGATTAGATGCTAAACTTACTATCCCTTTAGGATGCGGCTAAGGACCTCTTTCAGTCTGTTGAAAGCAAATTGGTTGAAATATATTTGATTAACAATTAAGAAACAATTGACAATACAATCACATAAAGCTTGATGGTGGGATTTGAGTACTGTAAGTAATTTCACAATTTTTTAAGCATATAAAAATCAATAATTTATAATTGTAATGTTCAGTGATGTTAATCATTAAAATAGTGTTCTTAATTGTGATTTTTTTTTCAATGCTTATTAAATAAGCCTCAGCTTATGTATATAAACCAGCTGTCTATAAATATTAGATTCCTGGACCCCAGAGCAATACCTGAAACTTTTGAATTAGACTTTCTACCATAGAATATGAAATTATATCAGATTGGGCTTTGTGACATACACATTGATATGACAGAAATTTATGAATGTATTGAAGCTGCACTCACAACAAAAGTCAGAGACACGAGTAGTGCACCAAAGCGGTCACCCATCCCAGTGCTAACATAGCCTGTTTCTGCTTAACTTCAGTGAACAGACAGATACTCATCACACTACGGCCCAAAATTCATGAAAATCCAGAGACAAAGAAAAGAGAACTCTAGAAGCGCGAGCCTTGCCAGAGCTTGCACTTAACAAATTATGAATTTATGAATACAAGTTAGGTCATCTGATTGCCATTTATCAGAAGCTCAGCAGAATTGCTCAAGCTATGTAAAGGTTGTTAGAAGTTCATGAGTTCAGCTCTGATTTTGTAATATAGCAGGCAGTGAAAGAAAAAGCGTTTTGTGCATGTAAATTTCATTGCAAAAGCTTGTTTTTGACTGTTATATAAAACATTATGATAGATAAATAAGAGGACAGCTATGTAAATGGAACCAAATATTTAAAATTCATGAAGTTGTGGCTGAATGTTTTTAATGATCCTGTTATTTGTGAATTACTTCTTTCGAGTTTGCAATTGAACCACATGTTCTCATACTGCACTAAGAAAGACCTTGCTTTGTTAGTTTTTTGAGGGGCCAGTTAAGTTTTCAATCTTACAACTGACACATATCTTGACCCACAATTTGACCTCTTCCCACCCCATCAATTTAGTCACAATTAAAGGCTTCTTTTTCAGAATGAAATGTTTCCAAATGTTCAAAGGCACAATGCAGATAGGAATAGCATTCAAATTAATTTGTATCAAAGATATACAGATTAGAATTAAACAGTACAAATATATTGTATTTACTTGATTGTTTTGCATTAGTTTGCAATAGTTACCAGCAGTGCATTCTCCATTTGTAGTTATACTAATGGAAACTGCTATATAAGAGTGCATTGTAAAGATTCTGAAAACAGAACTCAATCTTTTAATGATGCTTTATGATCCACTAGCTTAACTAAGGTCCAAGAGTTTGAGGCTTTGTATTGAATAAAATTCCTAAACTATATCCACACACTTTATCTCATAACATTTAATTCAAATTTCCTTGTTGTGTGAGTGCACATGTGGTGAGTTACATTGCTCAAAAAATTGTTTTGTCTCGTAAAATTCATATTTATCAAAGATGATTAGTTGTTATTCGTGCTTTCTTGAATATTACATTCATCACCAGTAACCGAAAAAATGACTTATTGTTGCTTGTGGATATTCCTCTTTCATATTAAAAAAGGTAAAATTGGAGCTAATGTCTATAATTAGAGCCAATAAGAGCTATATAATCTCACAATTTACAATGGAACTGCGTCAGTTAGGTTAACTGGAAAACATATCAGATTACGCCAGTTTCTGTTAATGTATTTATTGTATCCACCGGAGGCATCCAGTGGATACTTTGGTTTAGTGTTCGCTATGCCACCGCCGTGCGTTGAGAGATTTTCGGCATTAATGCTCTCAGAGGAAAAATACACCATCTAGGCTCATTAAATTTGCAGGATATCTTTATTGGGGGGTAAGCTTCTCTGGGACTGAAATTAGCCTCATTCTGAAAAACAAGATGGCCACCGTGGGCATTTCTTTGAAAATAATCTACATTTTTCTACTGGCTGTTTCTCATAGATAGAAGGCTGAATCTCTTCATAGGTGATATGTATAACAGATATACATGTCCTCTACAGCCTTGCAGACATTTGACCTTGAAGCTCTTAATTCAAGGTCATCCACAGAGTACTAAAGTACCACACGTAACGGACTTCAAAAGTGCCTATATCTTCCTTATAACTGATCCTAGAGGTTTGCAATGTGAAATCAACCTACAGGAAATCACGGGAATCTTCTGATGTGGTCAGATTTGACCTTGGACCCCTCCTTCAAGTTCAGGTGAGGATAGCCAAACTTAAAAGTGCTTATAACTTGCTTATTATTGGTCCTAAAGGTTAGCAATGTGAAACAGATCTATAGGAAATCATGGGGTGAGAATCTTTTGATGTGGTCAGAATTGACCTTGGACCCCTCCTTCAAGGTCAAACGAGGATAGCCAAACTTAAAAGTGCTTATAAATCGCTTATTATTGGTCCTAGAGGTTTGCAATGTGAAACCAATCTACAGGAAATCATGGGCTGAGAATCTTTGATGTGGTCAGATTTGACCTTGGGCCCCTCCTTCAAGGTCAAACAAGGACAGTCAAACTTTAAAGTGCTTATAACTTGCTTATTATTGGTCCTAGAGCTTTACAATGTGAAACCAACTTATAAGAAATTATGGGCTGGGAATCTTGTGATGTGGTCAATCTTCCCATTGATACAAATTTCCATCAGTTCTCTGATGTGTAGGTCAAGTTTATTCTTGTTTTTGCCAGTTTATTTTTGCAACATATCAAGAATTAGAATTTCCAAGTAATTTTTATGCTGATAGCTGTAAAGCACAAATTTATTTACATTGCTATAAACTTAAATAAGATGGAAGAAACTTTAAAGACAACTAAAACACAAACAATAAATTTTGATAGACTCTCTTTGTAGGACTTTCACAGATTCATAACACAGTATGTCTTTCTGTGCGACTTTCATATCCATTGTGGTGAAATTGGAATTTGAGAGTATGACTATCAAACATTAATGGCATACAAGGACAGGTGGTTTCTGGTCCAGTGTCATCAATATTTGCAAGAAAAAACCGACAATTCATCTTTTGTCTGTCTTTGCTTTAATTTGGTAAAAATGATCTCTATTTCTGAGCTCAGCTCAGCTGCATCTAAACATACTTACAATATTTAACAATTGTTAAGTAGACCAGATATTGTATCTATATTGTGTCTGTGTTGCTTTTTCTCACCATGTCTCACAAAGATAAGATATTACAAAATATATATTAAAAACTGTAAAGTATTATGTTATTCTGTCAGTCTATAAATTAGCTAGAAGATAATTCTTCCGACACAGATTTTAAATCGACATAACAGTTGAGGTAATAAAAATCTCTATACGAGGAACTGATTCTTTCCTCGACCAGGAGGTTATATTTTTGGCTGTGTTCATTTGTTTGTATGTAGGGGAAGGGGGCTGCCTAAAGCAAGAAACATTTTAGGAAAGATACAGAATACATTTTGGATACCAAAAGTTCCTGGATTTTTAATTGTCCCATTTTCAATGCAGTTTCATTGACTTTGAATTTTTTTTATCTGGGCAAGGTCTGGCCAAAGGAAGAAGTGATTAAAGTAAGAAATCTAAATTTCTCCAGAAATCTAAAATTCACCACCTATATAATCTAGCAAATTTACAGAAGAAAGTAATGTATTGTCTTAAAATTAGTATGTCTTAGTTCAGAAAGCCTTAATCTACTACAAATTTAACCTCACTTTGTTTATTTTATGAATATTTGTACATGTGGCGAATTTCAGATATGCAGCAAATTTTAAATTCCTTATTCTATATATTGGGAAAGGTCTGAATTATATTCTGGATGCAAACAAATCCCGAATTTTAAGAAATACACTCTGGTGGTGGAGGTCTGCGCTCTGTGAGCACTTTATGAATGCAATCCTATGTCAGGTATGGTATTGGCAATGCCATACTTTGCATGTCCACCTTATTTGATTATAAAACTTATTTATTAACATTGGGAGTGCAGAAAAATGCAAAGGTCACCTATAGCCTTGGTCTGGTACTTCTTCATTTGGCAGTGTGCTTTTATGAATGAACTTATTGGCCATTTCATGCAGCTAGGCAGGCAGAAATAGGGTAACAGTGATGGTAGAAAGGAAAAGGTTACAAAACAAAGCCGAGTCCATATTTTATGGAAAGAAGGTCACTCTATTGTACAACATCACAACAGTCCATAGAGTGTAATTTCTCTTCCAGTTTGTTTCTTCAGATCCAATAAAACATTCAATTACTGTTATTTATTGGAAATATGTAGCTAAACCCAGTAAACATTAAATATGTTTTAAAATGGTTTACACATTTACAAAACATTTTTAAACTTTATCTTTTGGGTTACTAAACATTTACAAGTAAATGTTTAAATGGAATTACAAGTAAATGTTTACACTGTAATGTTTTGAAAATGTTTTATAAACATCCTTTAAACATTTTTGCTGAAAACATTCATTAAACCATTTAGAAAATAACTCAAGAAACTAGATTTGACCAGAAATGTTTTTAATCATTTATTTTTAAAACCTTCTATTATAAATGAGTTTTATACCAATCTTTTTTTAACCTTCACCAAATGTTTCACCAATACTCACAAATGTTTCCTGGAATAAAAAAACACTAGTTCTGTTTTCAGCAGCATTTTGTTATAAATATTATTTTGAATATACTATTCTTTATGACTGTGTCGTTCAAATTCTTTGACACTAGAAAGCACTCATAGAGCACAGACCTCCGCCAGGCATGTTTCCAAAAAGTCAGGACTTTTTACCCCACAAAGGGATTGTTAATCCATACTATGATCTAGTTCTTTGAAAATTTAGCTATTGCTTTGGCAGGGTTCTACCCACACAAAAATTTAATGAAGATCTGTTCATTACTTTTGGAGTAATGTCAGCCAGAAAGCCAAAGTCACTGAAAATACATTGAAAATGGGACGTTGCATCTTGAACTTTAAAAATTTGAGATTTTTTTACATTCTGAATATCATGCAGATCTTTTCCCAAATGTAATCACCCTTTCCTTTGGTCAGGTCCTATTGACATAAAAAAAAATTAAGATCAAACTGTTCATTACTTTTGGAGTTATCATGAACACAGACAAACAGACAGCCAAATGCATCCTTGAAAATCCTTGAAAAAAATTGCTTCATTTTCAAGGCCTTGAAGTCCTTGAATTTGGTCAAAATTGAATAAAATCCTTAAAAAGTCCTTGAATTTGTTGTTGCCCAACTTCTGCATCATCTGGTTTTATGTTAAAATCATGTGACAATAAAGAATTTTGTAGGAGGAACAGATGGATAGAAGGAGAGGTAAAGGAGGCCGTGCCTTAAAATATATCCTTGAGAATTGTTGTTGTTGACCTTGAAAATCCTTAAAAGACCTTGAATCCAGTTATCAAAAGTTTGTGGGAACCCTGTTACCTTCTGATGAAAGAAAAAAAAACAGTTTAACACATTTTTCTTAAAATAACTAATTAGAGTATATAATGTGAAATACTTTAAACTGGTTATAACTTCATATCAGTTGTGAATTATTATTCATCACAGTACCAGGGTTTAAAAGTTATCACTTCATATCATTATGAATCATTTACATCCTTAAATAATCACATTTTGAACAATTTGTATACAGTCCATTCTAATGAATGGCCTTGACTAGTATGTCAAGCTTTTATATTTGTAATTTGTAATCACACAGAAACAGTCCTTCTTACTGGACTTATCCCTTTCAATCTCTCCTCTGGTTGGATACTGCCTTTGCAATGAATTTTCTTTTGCAGTTGAAAAGACACCTCAGTACCTTAGAAGATGTCCTCACAATTTTTTTGCTTTGCAAATTCTTCGGCAAGTATCATTATTTTAGATAATTTAATTATGATA
The DNA here is from genome assembly GCA_964017235.1 of Sabellastarte sp. h YS-2021. Taxonomy (NCBI): domain Eukaryota; kingdom Metazoa; phylum Annelida; class Polychaeta; order Sabellida; family Sabellidae; genus Sabellastarte; species Sabellastarte sp. h YS-2021. The sequence continues at coordinate 119,527,018 of OZ024928.1, forward strand.
CATGAGAAATCATAACAAAAATATATAAGCCTTTAATTGTCATTTCACTGTATCCATTTTCAGTACTTTGGAGGATCGGCTCCATGAAGTGAGTATGTCAGTGCAGAAGAGTTTTCAGCTACTCTCACCAGTTCACAGCCCACTTGGACACAAGGACTTCACACTGACAAGCACCATGCCTTCAACACTCGGTCCTACAGTGGAAGGTTCTGTAAACCAAGTCTTTCTGGCCTCTCCTGAGTTACAGCTTCAATCTAGCAAGGCAGTTCCAGACAGTTTTCAGTTTTGTTGGATACAGAACTCACCCCAAGAAGAGAGTGGACTTGTTGATCAGACATGGGCTTCTGATAGCGTAGATAAGTACTCTAGTTCTCAGCATACTCCATCAGCTACAGAAGAGTTCTACAGCTGTTACAGTGGAGGTAGCACAGAGAAAATACTCAGTCCACAATCAGATAGAAGCATTGGTAGTTGGCCTCGGAATCAACTGGAGCAGTTGATGCAAGAAATAGATGCATCTTACCAGCTCATGTTGAAGGAAGATGTAGGTAGATATAAATTTGTTTGCATTCCTCATGGTTTATTTATAACATTAAAATTACCCATAGGGCCTTCTCAGTTCCCTATTCTATTGATAAAATGGTAGTTATCAGAGACATTCATTAGCCCCTTCATAGTTTTGATAAAGTATCTTCTGGGAACTGTAAAATTGCCATAAATTTAATGGTTTTGATCACTATCTTCATATTTTCTAAAACAATTCATAATAACACAGAGCTGCATTGGTTTCACTTACTTTGCTGGTGTCCCTGATACCAGTCAAAGTAGCATCAAGTATACAGTGTTGTAAATGTTATAGAGTAATTATATACTGCCAGCCATAATCCTATGTCTGAGCATGTTAGCAACAGGAAACTTGTTGCTTGTGGTTTAATATATAATCTGCTAAGTGGTTAATTAAGGATACATGTAAAAAAGGTTTCCTGGTATTTTTAAGATATGCAAGAAAAGAATGAATGGAGATATATTTGAACAAAGGTCCCAGCTAGTGAAAAACATCATGCAATGCACTACTTCTGTGCATGAAATGTGTATGGTTTGGAGCACAAATAGAAAACAAATGCAATTAGTTTTGCAAATTGTAATATGAATTATTGATGACATCAGACATGCAATTTTTGTGTTACAAGACTTTTTAAAATTTTTAGCCAGATGGTACAGATTCATAGCAGTGGGAAATAGCTAGATAGTATTGATAAATACTGATATGTTAAGGTTGCAAATGTCAATGGAGTGAACCCTATATCGCTTGAATGTATATATCATTAGAAGAAAAATAAATTTGGAAAAAATGGAAGAGACTGGAGAATAAAGCCAAATTGCTAAAATGAAATATTTGGACAAAAACGTTTGGATATTAGAGGTTCAATTGATTGATATTTTGAAAGAGTATAAACACATTTTTGGATAAAGTTTGGAGAAATGTGGTAAGATTGAAACACAACTGTAAAAGTTTGTGTTTATCCCGATCCATATTTAAATTCAGTTGAGCAGCATAAATTAAATTTTTGTAACCCAGTAAACATTAGAAACATTTTAAAATTGTTTAAATGTTTACAAAATGTTTTTAAACCTATTTCAACCCTTTCTTATGGTTTTCTAAATGTTTCCAAGTAAAAGTTTATGCTTTAATATTTCAAAAGTATTTTTCAAACATTCTATATACAAACATTTTTACTGAAAACATTTATTAAACATTTATAAAATAACTCAACAAGCTAGGTTTGACTGGAAACATTTTTTAAACATTTATAAATGGCTAAAGAAATTAAGGTTATGCTAGAAATGTTTTTCAAACATTCATCATGAAATGGTTTATAAACAGTACACGCAAAATGTTTGAAAGACATTGTTGATCAAATGTTTTAAAAACATTCTATCAAAAATGTTTTTAAACCCATATTTTCAGAATGCTTATTAAACCTTCACCTTCAAACATGTCCAAACAAAGATGCCGGTGAGCAATGATAGGGGATCTTAGAGGACTTTGTCAAAAATTGCCCCACATGCAATCCCTAAAAGTAAGAATTGAATGGGTGCACGATTTTTAAGCCACTATCTTACAATTTTAAACATAAAAATAATATTTTCATTAGTGAACAACCTTAAAAAGATATTGAATTTGACCTCTGACCCCATAATTATTCATACATTAATATGTTCATTTATTTATTCTATTATAAATGGTTTTCGTACCCATAATTTTTTAACCTTTGCCAAACGTTTCCTATCAAACCTTTGTAAAACAAAAAAATGTTTACTGGGAACTGGAACAATTTATAAGGCCTCCACGTACAGAGACAAATATTCTATGTTTTTTTTACAGCGGGATATTCAGCCAAAATATAACTAAAATTCCTACGAACATTGCCACCATCTCTAGCATGTTCAATAAGTGATAACTTGTAATTTAGGTTTGAGCTTGTCATTTGTGCACTTCTTTTATAAATTAAGTTTTTACCGAGATATACATGAGTAAATGAAATATTCATGCTCATTTCAAGGTAATGTATACTATTCTTTTGAGGGAGATAGGCATATAATCTTAAAAATTTTAATTACTTAAATGTGTTACAAGCTTAGCATGTGGAACTGAATGCTTACTCAGATGGCCACAGGCAATCGGCCAACGTCCAAGAAAAATGGACGAAATAATGATGGCTCGATGCCTTAGTACTGTAGGTGAACCCCATAGTGAAATACCGCATGCTCCCCATCTTTTTTGAGTTGAAATTAGCATTACCCCCTCAGCTGCAACACAGTGGGGAGGCAGGGTGGGACTATCCTCAGTTCCACATGGTAAGCTTGTAGCTTATAAAAGCTACATTTAAGTAATTAAAATTTTCAATTTTATTGCACTACAATAGTTTACCATGTGGAACTGAATACTGAATCCAACTGCTAGGCGGGAGGGGTTACAGCTGAGACTGGGAGTATTTTGTCAATTTTTCTTGGATTTTGAACTAATATATATACCAAAGTATTTTCAAAATTACCAGTCTGACTCCTGCTTACAGTGCCCCGGTTTCGGAAACTGGGCCTGTAAGAAGCCAAAAACCAGAATTTTATCAAAGAACAGTACAGATACTGTTAGGATGTCTGGATTTTGAAGGGGAAAGTGCAGTCATGCTCACTTACACGGTATGTATTGCCCCAAGGGTTTCACTACATTACAAGCCCTGGGCTTGAAATCTCTATTACTGGAAACCAAGATAAGATAAGAATAAAAACTGAAATTATGGGTTACCTAGCTTAAACACATAATATTTATACATAACACTATTTTAACATAAATAGGATAAAGACCTTACCAAACATCCTGCAAAGGTATGCATATACCTAGACCCTGGGCTTAGACTCCTGAAGACTTGACTGCAGCGGAGGTGCCTCCCCCCCCTCTTTTCTTTCCGAGGATGAGTAGTCTGAGGAGAAGGGTCTAGGACTTGTTGTGCCACCACAAGTGGACCCAGATACATATGTTGTCATAATCTGACGAAGTAAGGTCTTAAAGGTAAAATTGGTAAATGTATTGTGAGCTTTCCAGTGACAAGCTTGCATGATTTGGTCCACCGAAAACCCCACCAAAAAGGCCTTAGAGGCCACGAAGGCCCTGATATCATGAGCTTTGACTTGGACCAAGTCCAAGGACTGTTGGTCTGCTTGTTTGTAACAAATTAGTTGTTTTAACCAAGAAGAGAGAGTAGCAGGTCTGATATCTTGAGGTATGACCTTTTGAAGGAAATAAAGAGTAGGGATTGAGAACCCCTTAGGTCCTTGGTTCTATCCAGGTAATACCAGGTACGTACTGGACACGGGGTCCTGTCTTCTTTGAATTGTCTATCCACAATGGTAGTTAAAGCAGAGATAGTCACTGGAGGAAACTTGAAAACCTTATCTTGCTTGTTGGTTATAAAATCTGAAGAGGGGAACAAGGTAACCTTTTCCCATTGGCCTAAATTAGATACTTTGTTTGCAACTCAGGCATGTCAGTACAATGCGGTCAACGAGAAAAAGATGGGGAGCATGCAGTATTTCACTACAGGGTTCACCTACAGTACTAAGGCATCGAGCCATCATTATTTCATCCATTTTTCTTGGACGTTGGCCGATTGCCTGCGGCCATCTGAGTAAGCATTCAGTTCCACATGGTAAGCTATTGTAGCACAATAAAATATAACTTATAGATCAGTTCTTTTGCAGCCACTGATAATGAAGAGCAAAAGCATCTAACAAAAATGCAACTCTTCTAATCTATGGTGGAGGTTTCCTGTTCTTTAGATACCAATTTGTTTCTATATTTTATGAAGATATTACAGAAACAGATAGGGAAGAAACTTCTTCGGTGAGAAAAACAAGACCAGAATAGATTTTACATGCTTTGTTCTTCATCAAATTAGGATGGTAATGACTTGCTGAACCAGGATATCAGAACATAACACATGTTATGACAAACAGCTAGGAAGGCAGCAGAAAAGTATCAGAGGGATCCTGAAATGAAATTGAACAGCAAGATTATCCTTTGTTATTGCATTTTATTAGTACTGTCGCTAAGTGCAAAGTAAAATATGAAAAATCGGGTGATTGTAGAGTGAATCAATTGGCATTCCTATACTTGTACATATTTTGCAAATTTTACCAAGAATTAGAGGATGACATCATCCTTATTGAAAAAAAAATGTAATAGTTTGTATGATAAGAGACTGCAATATTAGTGCCAAAATGTGTTTTATTATCCACCGCGCACCATATTTGACCCATACAGGGGGATATACAGAGTGGGATATATTTTTGTCGTATACAATGGTGCCTCCATACCATGGATAATGAGTGTGAATAACCCGGTTTTTCATGAATATCTTGGAAAGTATGTAACCTATAAATATGTATTATATATCATTAGAAAGGTCATATTACAGCGCTTCTGCTCATGTTTGTTGCATAGAAATCCATACAGAAATAAATCAGATATTGGAAGTTAAAGATTAAAGTTTTTATATTCACTGTTCCCCATGCTTTTTGACAGCCTTTTCCACATTATCTCATTAAATATTCATTTTATTAAACCTATAAATCATACAAAATGGTGGATAATAAAATTAAAACATCCCTCATAAGACATATACAGGAAAAACATATCACTCATGATGATTAACAATATAATACTAGTGCTGCGCACTCATATAATATTGTTATCTTCATTTGTGATATATTTTTTTCTGTATATGTCATTCGGGAAGTTTTCTTATTGTATTTCTCTTGCCAGAATATTACTTTAACAAAAATTTCTACAACCATACATTGGATCGGGGTCACGTTTTTATACAAGTTATGATCTATCCATGGCTTGGTCCTAAGCAAAGATGATTCAGATTCAATTCGCAGCAAGCCGAAAGAATTTAAAAAAAAAAAATTTGCTCTGTAACTCAAAAGCTATTGATTATATTGGGGTCTTTCTTACACACGAGGGGGTCTACCACTTACTAAGTCCTCCTCTTAGATTATCTGCAGGCACTACACATTTGTATATATGATTAATTGGCCAAAAGAAAATTTTTCTCTGGGGCTTGGACATTGTTAACTAGGGACTACTTGATATACTCACTTATATAAGTAATGTATTCATTTAGTTAGTGTTTTACATTATGCCTAGCACCTTATTGGTTATAATGTGATGGATAGATGAAAGGGCAGCGGAAATCAGCACATACAAGTGGTGTAAACTGCTGGTGTAGCATCAGATAATGTATCCCTCAAAAAGTGTGTGGGGATACAGAATATGACAGGTGGGGCTGTCAGATTCTGTATCCCCTGTTAAATTCTGTATCCCCTTGTCATATTTTGTATCCCCTGAAGTGGGGCTAGTCCTATTGGTATTTAAGTCACATGTGCATGCTGTTTTCTTTACTTTGTGATCAACAAATATGAGGTATGTTGTGCCTGTATGATGTATTGTTCTAGCATTCTTTTGAACTTGATTTCTTTAACCTCTGGTTGAGTGACAAGCTAGCTAACAGGATTAATTGCGCATTGATGTAAGACTCTTTAAATAAATGTGTTTTCCGGGTGATACTTTACATGTTTATTGATAAAAACAGGGATTCATTTAATCATAATTTTCAAATGTTCTTAAATAGACACTGAATAGACAATTACCCATCAGGAGTGGGTCCAGTAAATTTGTATTCATATAACCTTATAGAAAACTTCATTTTTATGTTCATATGACATAAATTCATCAAAATAACTTGTTTGATTTGTTTACATTTTCCAAAAATAAAGGTAAGTTTATAATTCTTTGTTAAATTTTATAATCAGGCTTACCCATAAAATCATACTACATATTTGTGTGGCCCCATATGCATTTTACCCCTTAAAGGTTTGAATTAAGCCTCATTTTACTTAAAGCAAGCAACTACCAGCTTACCCACATGAGGTCAGGCCGGGGTTCGAACTCTGATCTAAGAGGTGGGAGATGAGTGTGCCAAGGTTGCCCCAAATAAATATTGTAATACCTTGTCTTTTGGGAATTAAATTGACCACAGCATTATACATAACATCGGAAGAGCAATATAGTTCCATATCCCAATTCCCTACAATTTGCAGCAAGTGTCATCACAGAAAAATACACTCTAATATGACTTGGCTGTCTCAGCAATTTTTATTGTATGGACTCTTTGATTTAAATTTGTGTACCCCCATGATTAGTTCATCCCTCCTCACAATGCAGTTTTTACCCAATCAGAATTTCCAACACATGTGTGTGATATTATACAGTCAAATATCCTAGGGTATAACTGCGTTAAGTTAAAATCCCTTTGAGGCAGAAGTCAAAACAAGCTCCTTAGAGGGATTTTTCCATCTGAAAAAAGTCCTTGGTATTCAGCTAAACACTGTTTGGCTTATGACGTCACATTTCTTTGCATGTGGGCCCTGTAAACATTTTTGGGTTTTTGCAAACGTTTGAAAGGAAACGTTTGGCAAAGGTTAAAGAAATGATGGGTACGGAATCCATTTATCAGAGATAGTTTTTCAAATGTTTTATGTATACCGTTTATAAAATGTTTAATAATAAATGTTAAAAATTAACAGGTTCCTCACTCATGAAACTATTATTTTTATGTCTAAACTTGTGAGGTAGTGGCTTGTGCCCCCATTCAATTCTTCCCAGTAGACATTTTGAGTTTTGCAAACGTTTGATAGGAAAAGTGATGGATACATAAACCATTTATAATAGAAAGTTTTTAAAATGTTTTATGTATACCGTTTATTAAACATTTAATGATAAATGTTAGAAAAATGTTACAAATGAACGTAATAATGTCTGAATAAAATTAATAATGGGTTCAGAGGTCAAATTCAATATCCTTTTAAGGTTGCTCACCAATGAAAATATTATTTTTATGTCCAAACTTGTAAGATAGTGGCTTAAAAATTGTGCCCCCATTCAATTCTTCCTTTTAGGGATTGCATGTGGGGCAATTTTTGACAAAGTCCTCTAAAATCCTGTATTATTGCTCACCACCATCTTTGTTTGGACATGTTTGAAGGTGAAGGTTTAATAAGCATTCTGAAATATGACTTTAAAAACGTTGATAGAATGTTTTTATAACATTTGATCAACGATGTTGTTTAAACATTTTATGTGTACTGTTTATCAAGCATTTCATGATGAATGTTTGAAAAACATTTCCAGCGTAACCTTCATTTCTTCAGCTAAATGTTTTCAGTAAAAACATTTGTATGTAGAATGTTTATAAAATGTTTTTAAACATTACGGTGTAGACGTTTACTTGGAAATGTTTAGAAAACCATAAGATAGGGTTTACATAGGTTTCAAAAATGTTTTACATAGGGTTCAAAAATGTTTTGTAAACCTTTAAACCATTTAAACATTTCTAATGTTTGCTGGGTTACTTTGAGGGATTGCATTGGGGCAATTTTTGACTAAGTCCTCTAAAATCCCCTATTATAGCTCACCACCATCTTTGTTTGGACGTGTTTGATGATTACTGTTTAATATAGCATTCTGAAAATATAAATGTAAAAAACATTTTTGATAGAATGTTTTTAAAACATTCCATAGAAAACATTTCAAAAACACTTTAAATGATGGGTATGAAAACCAGTTGCTATTGAGGGTTTCAAAAACATTTTTAGAACAAAGATTTACAAAACATTGTCAACAAAGGTTATTTAAATATTTTAGGTGTACTGTTTATCAAACATTTCATGATGAATGTTTGAAAAATATTTCCAGCATAACCTTCATTCCTTCAGCTATTTTATAAATGTTTAAAAAACATCTCCAGTCAAACCTAGCTTCTGGAGTTATTTTATAAATATTTTCAGTAAAGAGAATGTTTATAAAATGTTTTTTAAACATTACAGTGCAAAAATTATACTTGAAAATGTTTAGGAAACCAGAAGATAGGGTTTATGTAGGTTTAAAAACATATTGTAAACATTTAACCCATTTAAAACATTTCTAATGTTTATTGGGGGCTGTATTTTATACTGTTCAGTGAAACAGCTACAGATTTCTCTCTGCAAATTTGTATTTATACAGATACTTAGAAGTGTAATTTATTTTGATTTTGTTTCATGTTTTTAACTCAGTTTCACCTGTTTTTGCTAAATATGAAATCATATTTAAACATGAGTATGTTATTGACAAATCCAGCATTTTTTCAATAAACGTATATTGACAAAACACGAGTTCATAACATGGGTTATGTTATGAACACAAGCAAAATTAAAATTTATCATATTATATCTAAATGTAGCACAAGGGAAATATACTAAAATGCTTTATACATAGCTGTATTCTAAACCATGAAAAGGGAACAAAAACATTCAATATTTGCTTACTTTTGACATTTTTACAGGCAAGAAAAAAAGAACAGCTCTGTGTACTGGTTTTGTTCATACCATTATATGAAAGTTGTAAAGTGCTACCAGAGCGATGTACAACAGGATAAAAACATTTTCTGTATGAAATATTAATGAGAAAACCCCAATAGTGTAATCTACTTTTTGGTGGAATTGGATGCATAAAAATTTCAATTATCTAGCTATGTAATTATCGTTTGTTTTTGTTGGAAAATGCCAGTGATATTTTTTGTATCGACATCACTCAAACATGCTTCTTAATGGTATTTTATTTGGAATATAAAGCTCTGTTATAAGTTTCAGGGTTTAATTAATAATGAATATATGACCAAACTAAGTGTGATGACTTTGTACTTATTGTACATATAAAGGTGTATGTTTATGTTTCAGATATCTTAGGTTTCAGTTTTAGTACACATAGCACTCATTACTTTTCAAACCAAGCTAATCCAATCTCATCAAATTAAATTTTCAAAGCACTTAATCTCTGTACTACAGATGCTAAGGTAAATAGAATGAAAAACATCCTTGTTTTACAACCACGTAGAGACTGGTAAAGCTATGGAAGAGTGTGTGGTGGTTTTGAGAATAAAGCGAGCAAGCCATGATGAATTGAGAGATTTTCATGCTTTTATCAGTGTAAGGGCAGAGCATATCTTGAGAAGCAACTTCTCCCATAATGGTCATTGCATAATTTAATGAAAAAGATTCTTTTGGTGAACATTTTTATGTCATTAGACTTATCAGTCAGCTGACATTATGGCATCACTCTGCGGTAGCTGCGTCCGCGTCCACATGAGCAACTTCTCCTCCAAAATTATGAGACCCAGAGATATGCTCTTACTTTTAAAAGATACCTTATCTATCGAGGATGATAACTCGTAAAATTCATGCAGATCTGTCTGTTCGTCTGTTCCCCAGAGCCGTTAGAAGTGAGGTACCCCCAACAAGTAGTATCCCTTGTGTGATTATCAGGCCTGGATCTATCATTTTTTTATAAATTTTTAAAATAATTTTTATGCATTAAAATTCATGAATTCATGTACTAAATCACTTAAAGCTTGAAAAGCATTGCATTTAGAGCATCTTGTTCAGCTACTTTTTCCATAGCTACAACAGGGCGAGTAACTTTGGAGGCTATCCATATTATTGCTCCTTGGACTTTTAACCCTTTTTTGTGGTCAGACTACCTTCATTTCTCCTTAATATCCAGTGGGAGATACACACTGTGACAGTGGTTATGTTGTAACTATGTAAAACATTTTTAGAGGTTGATTGATACTTTAAATTATATTTTTCTCACAGGCATAGTTTGAAAACTTGAAACCATAGTACACATTAATTATTGTTATTTTATTCTCTTGCAAGCAAAAATTTGAGACCAAGATGTTACTTTTATTTTGCCCCCATTACTCAATTAGAATACAAATAACTGTAACAGTGTGTTGTGAAGGGAAATCCATAGGATTTATTGTGAGACAGGAAATAATTTAATCAGACTAGCCAGATTAGAAATAAGATTTCCTCCTGGAGGTTAGAATGTACCCACGCTGGTTGTCTTTTTCTGTGGGAGCTTACTACTTTGTTTTTGTTTTGGAAATTTTTCTATGTTTGGTTGAATTTTGTCAAATGCTAGTTCCATTATGTGTATTTGATTGGGGTTTTATTGTTCGGTACTTTTTGAACATGACACTTGGCATGTGCTTAACCAAATGTTTGCAGTTAAATCCCTGAAAAAAAATATGCATAATGAAAAATGTGCAGCCATTTAAACTTAACACAAAGTATATGTAAAGTAAATATAAATGGTTGTAATCAGGAGAAAAAGGTGTTCAACACTTCCCCACTTAAATAAGCCTAATGTTACTTATGTTTAAATTAAAGAAGTGATACACTTAAATGAATGTATCAAAAACAGTTAACATAAAATTAGTTTCATAACATCTATGATGATTCATGGTTGTTGCAGTTGGTTCAGTGTTGTCTTTTTAACAATTTACCAACATATATTATTTTTTATAAATAAGATAATTTCATTGTTCTTTTCAAATCCCATGGGTTCTGTGATCAGCTCCCTAGTTTGTATTATATGATATATTATGGGTGTTCAAGCCTGCAAGACATACCCCTATCACTCTTCAGTAGGGATCTATATAGTAAGACTGATTGATCTATTTTCCTGATTTATCGAATTGAAGATAATAACGGAAGATACTTCTTAACGGGATAGAACATTAATCCATTCTACAGTCTGGGGCCCATATGGCCTAAGCTTATAGAATTAAGTAGGGTAAAGCTCTCCTGTAAGGCCATCAGTATTTATGGCTTATTGCAACTGTTAGTCTGTGTTTCATTAAGCAACTCACCTGAGTAGGATTGCTTTGGTTTTACCTCATTAAAATAAGGTGATGTCCATTGGACTTATAATGTTTAAATATGGTGCCTGATGTTATAATTTTGCACCATTTGAGAATGAAAATGAAAATCATTTAGAGTCAGAGTAGTATTTTCGGGGGGATATTTGATTAAAGGGAAACAATGACACATTTTCACATATACTGATACTTTGAACTTGCAGAAGTTGCAATTTTAACATTACAAGATATTTTTTTTTTCAGAAAACTGTAAGTCTATTGGGTACCCCAATTAACATTAAACCTTTGTATTATTCTCTTAACAAGTTCTGTGTCCAAAGTTTAATTAGTTGATGTTTCCCTCAAAGAATATATCTGTTTCTTTCATTGTAATTAATTATAGCATGTATTAAATGAAGGAGGCACTGTGGAGTTTCTGCCTTAAGACCAGTGGAGTCAGGCAGAAGATCTTTTTGAGGTCTTTACTCTCAGCAAATTTTCCTTTGGCCTAAATTGATTGTATAAACAGATGAAAAGGCTTTTTTGATAGTTTTATTATAGCAATAGGTCCTTCTTTCTTTATGTGTTTGCAAAACTAAAACAGTAGATTTTAGCAGGGTGAACCTCCTTCCCTGATCAAGTGGTTGTGGATCTTTTTGTATTTTGGGTTTTTACAAAAATTCAGACATAGAATATTGACACATACACTAAATCCACCCTGATGTAGATATAGATACACACAGGTATGTTGCATTGTCTGAACATAGGTCAGTACACTTGAGTAAAGATGGTGGGACTATCACATTTTGCTTTTCTTTAGAGTATTGTGGCACAGCTTGAGCTTTATCTGAAAGATCCAGAAGGACTCATCAAAAGAATATTACTGGGATCAGATTGACCCAAGATTGTGAAATACATACCACATTTAAACTGTCAAGGAAATGTGCCTGCGTATAGAATACTTCGATAAACAATACTTTACAGCACTGCTTTAACATGTAAATTTTAAATTGATGCATATTTAAAATAAGATTTTGTCTGCTTTTTATTGCTTTAGCTTTTTGTTTTCACATTTACAACATTATACAACATACATTATTTGACAAGACTCTACAGAAGAGGAGAGAGTCTGCTTTCAACAAGAACATGTTTTAACAATTCAGTAACTTTGGTAAAGTTGAACCACTGTATTCATTGCCTTTGCCAAGACTACCTCAGATTTCAATAAAACGCTATTAAATGTAACAATTAAACATTCACTAATTGTTGGTTGCGTCAGTAAAATATTTGTCTGTTTTCTCCAATTATAAATTCTCTTTCAATTTGAAACAGTTTTGCTCCTTGTTTCTCATCCATGTAAAGCTGACGCAATTTATGCTGAAACACTTTTGGGCTGGGATATTTCTAATGACTCAAGGACCATCAAAACTGTGTTTTGTTACTGTTAATGTTAAGGCATTAATGGGTTTATAACTTTTAAGTTTGTGTGGGTATCAAAGAATTATTATTGGTGGTGTAAATTTTACTTTAGACTGACTTCTTTGTTTTAATAGTTTTTCTGTGTCTAGTAATGGATCCTTTGCCTTTTGGTACTAATAGAAGAGATGCAGCAATGGTTCCGGCTGCTGGCTAAATTGGCACTTTGGGATGGTCTTTCATACATAATTTGTGAAGGTAGCTCTAAGTCCTTAAAATAATTGATGTTAGAACTGTATTAGAAAATTGTTTAATGCTGTATTGAAGCATATTCCATATATTGTCTTCACATCTCATAACCTTTAGTTTTTTTTTTCAAACTCTCAATTCCATCAAAGTTTCATTAGATTATCGGTTTAGAATCAGTTTAAAAAGATAAAGTCAGTGGTTCCAGCACCATTTGGGATTACAGTATACATTTGAAAAAGAGAGTAAATGATTGGGCTGTTTCACAATAATCTGAAGCCTGATCAATAAATAATGATCAGTAGATCTTGACCTTCATTATATCTAAAACTAATTAGCATGCAGGTTACATTTTGGAAAATTACATACAGCATCTGCTTGTCTAAGCATCCATAAGCATGTCCTATTTTCTTCTCATATTTTTAATATGAATATCATTCTGTTGCAGATATTCTCTATGACTTATGCTGGCTGATTTTCACTTTCTTTTTTATAAAAACTAATTAGTATGCAGATTACATGTTGGAAAATTACAGCATCTGTTTGTCCAAGCATCAGTAAGCATGTCCTCATGTTCTTCTCATATTTTCGACGGGATATATCATTCTGTTGCAGATTATCTCTGTGACTTACACTGGCACTCATATGTACACCTGGTTAAATAGGTATCGGTTAAATAGGAACACAGATGTCTAAAGAACCCTAGCCAAGGATAAAGTCTCCATGAACCTAGACTTGCTTCAAGTCTATGTATTTCTTATTCCATCAAATCTGACATACATGGAATCATTATGAATGCACCTGATGGGTGGGGATCCTACTATCTGATGAAATTTAATACTTTTGTCAGCGCTGTATTCTGGATAAAAAGTCATCCAGCCCTTATACCATATACCATAATACCACAGTAAGACAAAAGGACTTGAGGAAAGTGTACCATGAAGCCAGCAAAGATTGACCCCAAGCACTCAGTTTGACTGATGGGCCACCCTGTTAAGTTGTATCACAAGGGGTCAGAAAAATATCCCTACTTAACCAGGTATTCCAGGTAACAGATTTAATTTAAATGGAAAATGCTCTCTCATGGCATGATATTAATTTCAAATATTTATTTGACAGAATTGTTCTCAAAGAGGTTCAGCTGTATATCATGATAAAATTCCTAATGAATGATAAATGTTAACATCACATAAACAAGAATCCTTATAATGAAATATTAGAATCTGAAGATAACATATACAAGTACTCTATCAATACCAAACATTTTGCTTGTAAAAAACTGGGCTCTAGAAAAGGCTACTAGCAGTGATGCTGCTATATACTACTACTTGCTATAACTACCTCAGTATTTCCTCTATAGGACACATAGTGTGCTGTGCTACCCACAGTTTTATGAGTAGTAGCATTGGATGTTCTCCCTCCTATTGATTTGTATAAGCAAACACACATACTTATGTATCTGTATTCATTTCCTTTGTTAATTTACTCTTCCCCCAGTCCGAGAACACACACATTGTCCACTTAATTGAAAGACATGTATACTTTAGACCCCACAATTATTTTACATTTATGTGAATCTATATACAGACCCAAGGTACACAAACAGGGTCAGCAAAATGATATTGCATATCTAATAAACTTAATGTATGTAAGTATTAGCTATCTGGGTTTTTACTCCCAATTTTTGTGTGTTTAAAGAGAAAAAGAAAAATAGAAAAATGCTGTATCAGATAAAGGCAATTAAGTCTTACTGATATGTGTTATAAAAACAATGAGATTGAGATTATGCCTCACATTGCACACCCAAGCACAGAGAAAAATGAGGAAGGAGAGGGGAGGGGGCCAGAGTCTCTTGATAGGGTGAAAGGAAGAAACTGAGCAACTCATTTCAATGGTGTAGTAACCTCCAAAATTACTAGGAAATTATTTGTTGATGAGCGTGTACAAATGCATTTGTTATACAGATATGAAGGTTGATTTGTTTGGTGAATGAGACAAATGTTGCTTAACAGTTATAATAGCGAGTGCAACAAGTGGATAACAGATAATACATGTGGCATATTTACAGACCTTCATTTTCATGTATGAATGCCCTGTGGAACATATATTACACAGACTATAATTGACCATAATGTCCTCACATGACTTTAGGATATGTTCTGGAAAAACCTTGTATAACTGTCAATAGTAAATGGTTGGGGCTTTCAGTATATACATAGAGTTCGTAAATGAAAGCAGCAAAGAGACAGATTAAGTTATCCTAAAGGAGCAACAAGGGAATAGATGTCTGTTGTGACAAGTAGTACTCTGTCATTTTGTGGAATATTTACTGTATTTTTTACCCCCAGGGATTATTGAAGAGTGAGATGCTTGTTATATTGACATTGTGTTATGGTATGTTAGAATTAACATATTTGCCTTGAGTTATATTGTGATGAATTATGAAATTTCCATGCGATCTAATCTGATACAGTTTCTGTTGTGATAAGTGTTAATATATCAGCTACATAAAAATGTGTAAGATACAGGTAAGCAATGTTAAGATGACCCCAAAGGGGTCAGAAATATTGCTTCCACTTAAACTGAATTTCTAGATAAGAGGGTGACATTTGTTATGGAAATATGGCTTCTGAAGTGCAGGTAGCCTTTTAATTTCATCCAGTAACAGATAATTCACCTCAATGAATTTCTACATAAAAGGGTTAAGAAAATTCTGTAGCCTGAAATTAGAAGACTAACAAGAATTATGTGCCACTGTGGCCTAGTGGGTAGCACACTCGCCTAGGAACACAGAGGATGTGGGTTCAATCCCAGGTACAGGCAGATGCATAGTGGCTCGGGGGACCACTTAAAATGGCGGTCCTCTGTCATTGGGGCCTATTCCCAGTGGCAGGTTAAAGAACCTCAAGGACGTTGATAAATGATCATCCTTGATCCTCTGTCGTTCAGTTAGGGGAATGTCAGTAATTTGAGAGTTGGACTGTACTTTTACAGCTGAATAGGTCATGTAGCACTTTGAGTCCTGTAGTACATGGAGATATTGTGCTGAGTATAAATACAAATACAAAAAAATACAACTGGTAAAAAGACAAGAGATTGTAGCGGGGACCTCAGTGATCAGTATAATCCTTCATAAAGATAAAATGATTTCAGTTGTCAGGAGAGGAGGGACACGCTGAGCAGAGAAAAGAGAGTGATGTATTTATTGGTGTTAAAATTACTGCAAGCATACTGAGAGACAGGGAGAGAGATGGGAGATGCTAGGGTGTCAGTATACAGATGTGTATTTAGTCAACTGGAAGAATTTGGAGTCAGTGGATTGCTGCCAAATGCTTTTAAAAGAGTATGGGGGGATGAGTAACGAGTAACCTTACTGCAGCTGAACCACTCTCCCCCCAAACTATGCCTTTCGAGGACTGATTTTTTCTTTTTTGTAATGCTGATAAATGTTTTGATACACTGAATATCAATAGAACTGTGGACAGTGTATGGGTACAGGATTTTGTTGTTTAATAATTGAAGTCAAAGCAGTGCATGTATTGATTTGGGTGATTTGATGTATTTGTGGTAGTTCATACAATCTTGTACCATTTAACAGTAGTGTTATTAATTGATTTGAATCTCCACAAAAGACTGAAAAGTTTTTAATCAGATCTGAGATTATTGTGAATTTCCAAAATGGATTTCCAAAAAAGGTATCATATAGTGTAAAATTTTGATATTTTAACCACATAAACATTTTTAGTACAAAAGCTAACATATTCTTACTATAATTAAAATGATTCTACTAAAAATTCGTTTGATTTTTTTTTTCAAGAACCTTTGCGTGAATTTTTCTTATTATATTGTGTTTTACGTTGCTTGATTGTATAAATATTGATTTTGTGGAAATGTTCTTTCATTATGATCATTCTAAACATCAGCCACAGTAAGAAGAGAATTAGAAATCAAGTATGCAATTTTATAAGATTTCTTACACAGTGATAATTACTTAAAATGTTGCCTTTCCTTATTTAAAAATTTTAATATGTCTGGATGCACTCATACTTTATATGTACAGTCACTGACTCATATCTATCAAAAGTTAGCATTTAAGATACCTTATTTGTTTTTCATTCATATTCAAAATCTTCTTTATTTATTAAGAATAAACATGTAAATATATGCACATTACGGAACCTCTGTTATCCATAAAAGCTGGGAGAATAAAATTTTGTTCTTATCATTGAAAGTTTAGAGGATAGACGAGGTATTTGGTATAAAACAATAAGAAATAAAAAATTTAGGGGACTGGAAATGAGTACATAAAATTGAATATTCGGATAATGGATAGTTGGATAGAGAAGCTCTACTGAATATAGCATGTTTATATAGACATGATAAAAACATGTGTTTAAAACTAGTCATATCCCTTTTAATTAATTATTATGTCATATAGAATTCCATTTAAATATTATATTCTAGTAAGTCTCTTTTATCACTGAAATTTATCTTGTTATTGTGCATTCCTGGTTAAATTAAAATTAATTTCTAGTCTCTTATTCTAATACATAACAGTGTTGATCTGTATAATTAATTATTCATCATCCTGTATTCCATGGATAGGAAAAGGCCAGGAATTTGCCAGACATGAGGACTGTGGAGGTGGGAACCATGATGATGAACAGTAATCAGAATGAACCCTTGTTGGAGGAAAATCACGAATCTCCAGCTGACACCCCTAGCAATGGCTTCCCCAGTCACAGACAGTACTCCAGAGGAAGCTCCTGTGAACTACAAGAAGACAGAAACAATGGTCTCTTCTTGCAGAATGGACATCTCTGTCCATCTGTACCACTAGCCTCAATGGATGACCTCTCTGATGCAAATACCAGCTTAATTAGTCATATTTCCACTGGTAATGGAGAGAGTGGAAAAAGCAGTGGAGGTGGTGAAGATCATTACTATGGTAAAACAGGAATCACCACAACTTGTTTTACTTCTGAAAGTCATCCAATGCAGACTTCATCCCCTTTAGATTCAGAGAGTGACCTAGATGACTGTTACTCACTCTTGCACTCTTCCAACCTCGAACATGAAGATTCTAGCTGTGATATTGCACTACCGACAATGAACAGTTGTCCTACCCGATCCAGATTACCTCACGGGGTGGATACAAACCATAGGAGCCCACATCTTAGGCCTCCAACCTGGATAGAAAAAGGCATTGAAAGTACGGAGGACTTGGAGCGGATTTTTGTGTCACACCATGAAGAGTTGTCTGAAGAAGAAGACTTTGACAGTGAAAGTTTAGACTGGAATTTTCTAGAATTTGCAGAACATTACTTTGCAGTTCACTGTCCAAATTCAGGAACATCCAACCCACTGTCAAAAACTGTGAGCTTGGTGAGGCGGAAGTCCCAGCAGGTAATACTTTTGTGCAGTCTTTATGTGCATTGCTAGCATTTCCTATTTTATTATCCACCACACGATATATTTGCCCTAAATACGGGGAAATACAGACTGGGATGTATTTTTTTTTCCATACACCGGCGCCCCGGTACTATGGATAATGAGTGTGAACAACTTCCAGTTTGTCAACAATATCTCGCACAGTATGTAACTTACAAGTATATATTATATATCATTAAAAAGGTGTTCTTACAGTGCTTCTGCTCATGTGAATTGCATAAAAATCCATACAGAAATGATTGAGATATTGCAAGTTAAAGATTGAAGTTTTTATATTCGCTGTTGCCACTGCTTTTTGATAGCTTTTTTTCACGTTGAACTTCTCTCATTAAATATTCATCTTATTTAACCCATAAATCGTACAAAATGGTGGATAATAAAGTAAAACATCCCTTATCAGGCATATACAGAAAAAAATATATCACTCAAGAAGATTAACAATACATCTATAATACTTATACTACACACTTGTATAATATTGTCATCTTCACTAGTGATACATTTTTTATGTATATGTGATTCGGGAGGTTTTATCATTGTAGATCAGACCCAGCAAACATTAGAAATGTTTTTAAATGGTTTAAATGTTTACAAAACGTTTTTAAAACCTATTTAAGCCTATCTTATGGTTTTCTAAATGTTTCCAAGTAAATGTTTATGCTGTAATGTTTAAAAAACATTTTATAAACATTCTCTATACAAACGTTTTTAGTGAAAACATTTATTAAATGTTTATAAAATAACTCAAGAAGCTAGGTTTGACTGGAAATGTTTTTAAAACATTTGTAAAATAGCTGAAGAAATGAAGATTTTGCCTGAAATGTTTGATAAACAGTACACATAAAATGTTTAAACAACATTTCTTGTCAAACGTTTTAAAAACATTCTATCAAAAATGTTTTTTAAACCTATATTTTTAAACCTTCACCTTCAAACATGTCCAAACAAAGATGGCGGTGAGCAATAATAGGGGATTTTAGAGGACTTTGTCAAAATTTACCCCACATGCAATCCCTAAAAGTAAGAATTGAATGGGGGCACAATTTCTAAGCCACTATCTTACAATTTTAGACATAAAAATAATATTTTCATCAGTGAGGAACCTTAAAAAGATATTGAATTTGACATCTGACCCCATTATTATTCAGACATTATTATGTTCATTTGTAACGTTTTTCTAACATTTGTCATTAAATGTTTAATAAACGGTATACATAAAATGTTTTAAAAACATTCTATTATAAATGGTTTTCGTACCCATCATTTTTTAACCTTTGCCAAATGTTTCCTATCAAATGTTTGCAAAACCTAAAAATGTTTACTGGAGAGTGTTTGCATTTTCTTTGAATATCCCCCCAATCAAGTGCACATGTATTTATGAACTCACAGTCATTAGAGTAGGAACCTCATTGACAATCTGTGTTGAAAATGAGGCACAACTGTTGGAGTCCCCAAAACTCATTTGTGTAAAAAAATTTGAGCACCAGAGTCTCCAGAATTAGAAAAGTTACCAAAATAGACTTGTTTAAAATGGAAGAAATACACAGCAAACTAATTCTGCTTACACAGATAAAAATTAGAAAAACTCTCACAATACATACATTAAAAATTTATACTCACAATATTGTGAGTATAAATTGTGACACATTTTGTCAAGTGCTATCTGTTTTTACAAATTCAGATGGGACTAGGTATACTACTTAACAAATCCTGTCAAAATACTTCTTCAGTTGCCTAAAACAATGAATGTTGCACAGAAGCAGGACATTTTTTTTTGTTTAACCTTGTTTGATTAACTATGGACTCGATGAAAGTTCAGATATTTGTCTGATCTTGTAATCTATTATTTATTCAGAGGAGGCAAATTGATTTGATTAACTCTGTATTTGATCCTTTCTAAGATGAAAAAAACTATAATAGACAATACAAAGAGTGAGAAAAGTGCACTCTTTGGGGACTATTTTTTTAATTCTTTTTCTGTGAAATAAAGTTAAAATACACTTACCCAGTGGTGAAAACAATTGCACTTGTTTTTTTGAAATGTCAACAAGGAACAAGTAACAAGTTTATTCAATAGATAAATGCCTCAGGCCCCTAATATGTGTATATATTGGCTACAAAAACATGCAATATAAAACAACCAGCAGACTACAATATAAAACAATGTAACAGTCAAATTACTAAACTAAGTAACACAAGCAAGTAAGAAATAAAAAACAGCTAAATCTAATTTTTGGAAAGTCCACAGTTTATGTTAACACAAGTGTACAAAAGCCTGGCCCGCTGCTTAAAAATTCTTGGAAGCTCTGTAAAAGATGTAAAGATGGTCCACAGATATCAGCTAAACCCCCCAAAAAAATTATCAGAATGTGCCATACTTTAAAAAAAGATTATTCCACAGTGGGAAATTAGACTGCAATTGTTGGAGCAGACTGTTGAAACAATATAACATCTAAAATAATTAAATTTATTTGATTTACTGACTTCAAAAATAATAGATCTGGTGGTCTGGCTTTCTGGCTTGCTCTGTTTATAGTTTCTAGTGACCCAGTTAGTTAAAATGACCCAGAAAAGTTTTGTATTTGAAATAATTATAATGGCTATTTTTTGTTGATACGAAGAGCTTATTTGTCTGGGGAATATACTTAACCTATTTTTAGTACCATTGCAAAATATGTCATGAAGTAATTATTGTATGGTTATGAATGTATACTTTTCTGTATAAATTTTACTAATGGCATTTTGGTTTCTTCATGCACAGAACTTAAATTTTACAATCTCCCAATAGATATATCTAAAAAGAGGCAAGCTGGTGTCTGAATGTATTAAAGCTACTTTGATTTCTTATTTTTAATGGCATTTCAATGATCATCATGCACTATTCTTGGGTACTACCTAGATAGCATTCCGCCAACGGTGGCTTGCCGACCACAACTCAGGTTATATATCTCTATATTTTGGTGACGTTGGGCCAACGGTGGATTTTTATTCAAGATGGCAGTGAGCAATAATAGGGGAGTTTGTGAAACTTAGTAAAAAATTATTTATTATGGTATGTCTAAAAATCATATTTCAGTGAGCCCCAAAAAATTATCTAATTATTTAACAATTTTAGACATAAAAATAATATTCTCATTATAAATTCACACTGAAAAAGTTGTTTGTGAACATTATAATTTTATCACTGTATTATGGACTATCACCTTATGACACTGTTCCACCATTGTTAATGTTTGGTCATGTGTCTTATCAGGGATTCCCTTAACTAAGATCCTCCCACAATCTGTCTATCACTTGCCTTCTGTTAAACAATGGCCACATAACATCCTGCTGCAATCTGATTGGCTGATGCTATACACTGAGTAAAATTTTTTACCGGTGGCTTGCCAACGTCGGGCTAACATTGGCCCAACGTCAGAATGCTATCTGGGTAAGTTACAAAGAAATGTAAAATGTTGAGATTTTGTCAATTGATATGACTTTACTCATTGTTTCCTTACTACTTTACTACTTGTTTTCCAAATAACAAAAACATTATTCTGACCTTTATGAAAGAAAGTGACAATGGGTATTTTTAGTTTGACACAGATTATAAATAAACAAACTTAGTCAACCACCTGTTTTATTGAGTATTCCTAAATAATGTTAGTAAGTGAAATCTCAATTTCAAATCTCTTGTTTGAGCTTTATCTCAGAAATCGTAATGTGTAGATAAGTTGATACGTGGTAGGGACATTGGTTGTAGGTTCTAGGTGTGCAATGTCATGGTGTGACCTCGATGTGACCTTCGACCTTACTGTAGAGACCTTGACCTCTAAAATCATGTCTGCTGTATATTTTGGTAACCATTACTGTAGAAAGTTGCTTCTTGGTAGGGATATCAGTTAGAGGATGTAAGTGAGTAACATTACGGTTTGACCTTAATTTGACCTTTCACCTAGCTGTAGTGACCTTTACCTTTTAAATTTTACGCAGGCTATACATTCAAAACCGTAAGCTGTTGGAACTTGATAGGGACATTAGTTAGGGGGTGTAGGTGTGCAGCATCAAGTCTGACCTTGATTTTACATTTGATTTCGCTATAGTGACCTTGACTTTTGAAATCATGTCTAGGCCATATCTCAGAAACTGTAAGGTGTAGGAAATTGATTGTTAGATAGGTCATTGGTTGGGGAGTGTAGGTATGGTAAATCATGGTATGACATTTAACATTGGCTCTGCCAAAGTGTATACACCTCCCATATTTGGGACATATTCCTCTTGTCACAAAGATACATAGATTACTGCACTTGATTTTTTTTTATTATATGAACTGTTACTTCCCAGGAAACATTACAAAAGTTTTAATATGGTTTACAAAACATTTTTAAAACCTATCTAAACGCTATCTTATGGTTTTCTAAATGTTTCCAAGTAAACGTTTACACTGTAGTGTTTAGAAAACATTTTATAAACATTCTCTATACAAATATTTTTACTGAAAATATTTATGAAAGGTTTTTAAAATAACTCAAGAAGCTAGGTTTGACTTCAAACGTTTTTTTAAACATTTATAAAATAGCTGAAGAAATGAAGGTTATGCTGAAAATGTTTTTCAAACATTCATTATGAAATGGTTGATAAACAGTACACATAAAATGTTCAAACAATATTGTCGATCAAATGTTTTAAAACATTCTGTCAAAAACGTTTTTTTAAATCCACATTTTCAGAATGCTTGTTAAACATTTACCTTCAAACACTTCCAAACTAAGATATGGTAGTGAGCAATAATAGGGAATTTTAGCGGACTTTGTAAAAAATTTCCCCACAGGCAATCCCTAAAAGTAAGAATTGGATGGGGGGTCAATTTCTAAGCCACTATCTTACAATTTTAAACATAAAACAATATTTTCATTAGTGAGTAACCTTAAAAAAAATTGAATTTGACCTCTGACCCCATTATTATTTGGACATTATTATGTTCATTTTTAATGTTTTTCTAACATTTATCATCAAACGTTCAATAAATGGTGTACATAAAACATTTTTAAAACATTCTATTAGAAATGGTTTTCGTACTCATCATTTTTTAACCTTTGCCAAATGTTTCCTTTCAAATGTTTACAAAACACAAAAATGTTTACTGGGTTAATTGCGCTATTTCCACTGACAGCTATACTTCAATTAATAAATTTTATGGCTTCATTTTTAGTTTACTGATTATTGCTGTCATTTTGCTCTTGAATTGTCTTGTTTTAATATTTTATCTTTACATACATTTTCTCTCTCTCAAACATTATTTTCTGTACTTAGACATTGTTCGGATCTTTTCATAATTTACACTGTTTGCTCTGAAATTGTGCTGATCTTTGTACTCTTTTACTTCTATATCTGATGGCGTTGAAAACTATTTATCTGGCTGTGGGGTACAGGCATGTTTGAAGTTTTATTTTATTTATTTTTGTAGCGGTGCGACCGAGCAGTTGACACTCGCCGAGTAAGACAAATTTCACGAAAATTCGATCCCAATTTTAAGGGTCGACTACTCGTGTGCATATACTCTATTGAAGCGGTTACGTTTTTTAGGAAATAAAAAATAAATAAATAACCTTGCTGGCATTAAATAGCATAATCCACCATTTTTAACATAACATTAAGTATATTATATGATGACATCAGCTAATTCAAGTGATTCAAAGCTTTTATCTTTATATTTTTGTTGTTTACGGGAGCTGCCATATTGGATGTTGTTTCCTGTAATGGTGGATACTAAACTTTGCGAGGGCTCGATGTCTAGTCGATTTTTTGTCCGAGAGTAATCGACCCGAATTATTTGTACTCGTCACACCCCTAATTTTTTGGGTGGGGAGTTTGAAAAGGCCTTGGAACAAACTACCAGGAGACATAAGGTATCTTCAAATTATTGCTTTTTAACAATTTGTAGGAAACACACTCCATAAAACTGCTACAATGTCATAACATTACATACTCAGATTGTTTTAATGGATGAATTTTTAAACTGTTTTTTAAAAAAGCAGTCTAAAAATTTTTTTCTGAAAGGTTTAACAGTGTATTGTTGCCACAAATAATTTGCCGAGACTATTCCATGCCTGAGTACAAGAGAGATTGTGACATCTGTAATCCCATTACATCAATATAATAACTGATGTTAAGTATAATAATGTATAAAATATAAGTCCATAACTGCAAGCTCCCCCACAAATTTGTCCATTGTTTGTAATAATAGCTGTGACATTGTTCAGTTGTGTTTAATTAACTCAGGAGTAATGCATTCTTTGTTTCTTCTCTATGTGGTTAATATGCATGCTCAATGCATTTGTTCAGCTATGGATTATCTGAAGGGATAACTGAAGACTGAAAGAAATATTGCTAAAATATATAAAAAAAAACAGCAGCAATGCTAGAGCTATGAAAATGAGTAAATTTCTGGTATATAAAACTAATTTCAAGCTTAATAAATAGTACCTAAGAATGAAGAAACCCTAGTCCATGTACTACTGAAAAAAAAAATGGAGAATATGGATCAAGATCTATGTTTGAGAAAGACCAAGCCACAGGTAGACGTCACCTTGTATTGAAAATATGACCCAGGTCTTGTATTGAAAATGCACAGACAAACAGATTTGATTACAATACCTTTGCCCCTCTCTTTTTGGGAAAGGTCACAAAAAGAGAACTAATGAAATGTAAAACATGTACCATTGAATTTTTATTGGGTATATCAAATCAAGTGCTGTTAAATTTCTTTTCTGTAAAATTCTGTTGAGTTTGTTTTTAAATAGAGGTACTATCGGGTCCATCGAGGGCAATTCCCATATTATTATTGTATCCCTGAAAAGCGGGGATACTATGGATCACACGCGGTCACCATCCGCGTACGCAACCGCGTACACAGAGATTTTCTTGTATTCAACCTACAAGCCACATTTCTTTTGGGATTTCTTTTAAACTTTGCAAGTGGCTTGCTATGGTAGAGATCTGGCCACCCTATTATTTTAAAATTATGCTCTGGGGAGTCAAAAACGTCAAAAGTTTTGGCTGATTTTGACTATTGCTTGTGTTCAAGCTGTAGGGCACAGTTTCTTTCAGATTTATTTTATATTTAGTGCATGAATTGGTGGGTATGACATCTCACCACCCTATCTTTTTTGTAGGCCCGGGGTCAAAATCAAGCGAGTAATTAGCTATTTAAAATTATGCTCTGGGGAATCAAAAACCTAAAAAAATATGATTTGTAACTTGAAAACTATTGCATTTAGAGAATTTTGTTTAAATATGTTATTCAGCTACTTTTGGGTCATCTATAACATAGTAAAATTGCAGACTTGTGGCTCATTGCATAGCACAGTAATAGCTACTTTGACGTTCTCCCTGTTGAGTAAACCAGTTGTAACTTGAAAACTATTGCAAAAGTGCTTATAACTCACTTATTATTGGTCCAAGAGGTTTGCAATATGAAACCAACATATAGGAAATCATGGCCTAGGAATCTTCTGATATGGTTCGATTTGACCTTGGGCCCCTCCTTCAAGGTCAAATGAAGATAGCCAAAGTTAAAAGTGCTTATAATTCACTTATTCTTGGTCCTAGAGGTTTGGGATGGTAAACCAACTTATAGGAAATCATGTGCTAGGAATTTTCTGATCATGTCTTATTTGACCTTGGCCCCCGCTTTCAAGGTCAAATGAGGATAGCCAAAGTTAAAAGTGCTTATAACTCACTTATTATTGATCCTAGAGGTTTGCAATGTGAAACCAACTTACAGCAAATTATGGGCTGGGAATCTTCTGATGTGATCAAATTTGACCTTGGGCCCCGCCTTCAAGGTCAAATGAGGATAGCCAAACTTAAAAGTGCTTATAACTAGTTTATTATTGGTCCTAGAGGTTTGAAATGTACAACCAACCTATAGGAAATCATGGGCTAGGAATCTATTGATGTGGTCAGAATTGACCTTGGGCCCCTCCTTCAAGGTCAAATGAGGATAGCCATATTTAAAAGTGCTTATAACTCGCTTATTATTGGTCCTAGAGGTTTGCAATGCAACCAACCTATAGGAAATCATGGGTTAGGAATCTTCCGATGTGGTCAGATTTGACCTTGGGCCCCTTCTTCTAGGTCAAACTACGATAGCCAAAGCTTAAAGTGCTTATAACTCTCTTATTATTTGTCCTAGAGGTTTGCAATGTGAAACCAACTTATAGGAAATCATGGGCTGTGATTCTTCTGATGTAATCAAATTTGACCTTGAGCCCCTCCTTCAAGGTTAAACAAGGACAGCCAAAGTTAAAAGTGCTTATAACTCACTTATTATTGATCCGAGAGGTTTGCAATGTGAAACCAACTTATAGGAAATCATGGGTTGGGAATCATTTGGTGTGGTCACATTTGACCTTGGACCCCTTCTTCAAGGTCAAACGAAAGCCAAACTTAAAAATGCTTATAACTTCAGGAATCTTCAACCTCTATGTCTTTTATTATTGCTTCTACATGTTTGCTATGTTCGGGGATACATTGCCGGCTCGTAATAAAGCGAGAGGCATAAGTCTAGTTAACATTGGTATCTGGAATTTCTGGTTAAGTAGATTATGTTTCTGATCCATTGAGATATTAACTGTGCAGGGTTTAACTGAGAGTACTGAACCCTGGATCCATACTCACAAAAAGAGATTTGTGAAAGATGGGCCAAAAGTCAGTTCAAGCATAAACAATGTGGTACTTGCACTTATTTTTCACTGATCTCTTGAGTGAGCTTTTCTGTGAATAGCAGCCCAATACATCACAAAAGTAAGCTATTTTTTTGCAGCAAAACTGTCATAGCACTATATTTTATAAAAGTTAATTTCTTATAAAACCCCTGTTTCACTGTCCTGGTTGAAAAATACATAATACAGAAACTTTAGGGCATCATTAGGTGGCCAGTGAGGCTGTAACCATTACCCACTAAACTTATATCCCCAAAAAGTGCTAAGCACTCACCAATACTCAGGATTAACCCTAAGAAATTTTAAAGCACTATAAGGGTTCTCTAAATTTGTCCCCAAATTTATTATAAAGTCATCAACTGTGGAGGATCTGGGTCTATTTTCTGAGCTATTACAGTCACCTGAAATTGAGTGAAACTATATCTATAATCTCAGAAAGTGCTAAGCCCTCACCATTACATGGAGCTAATCTTTAGAAATTTTAAAGTACTAAAAGGTTTTCTAACCTCAAAATTTGTCCCCAAATTTCTTACAGAGTCATTGACTAATATGGAAGATTTGGATCTATTGTCAGAGTTACTTCAACTACTCGAAGCCAGTTTTGGCATCACACAGTGTCATGTTTTTTCAAGTTCCTGGTTTTTCGGAGCTATGTAGCTATTATGATGACCCCATTTTTACAAAATGGTATTACATCCTATTTTGAACTGTGTTGTCATTATGACATAACACCTTAAAACTTAATAATATAGATATATTTACACACAAGTAATCTGCCACTTTTCAGCCTGTTTGATTCTTTTCAATCTAACATGATTCTAGGAATGCCCCTGTTTATCTAGACATGTGTGAGAGCCCCATTAAGCCATACTGACTACAAAGATGCCTAATGCTAAGAAGAATCATTGACTTGTGGTCTATCTTGGGGTCCAGATGGGAGTATATATAAAATTGCACCCAGAAGCCTGGAAGTCAATGCTGCTAATATAAAAGTAAATTGGTGAAGCAATAGGCTGTGTGAAGGCCTCAGCTGTGTGTTTTGCTAATGAGAAAACCATAGTAGAATACCATATACAGCTTGCATTGTCAAATGTTTCAACATTGAGGCTTATCAGAAACAGAAAACTCTATCCACTTAATATTTCTTTATTATGTAAATCTTGTCAGGTGTTAATGAAACATATATACATAATACAAATATCAATAAAAAAATTACATGTATATATATTACCCAGGTGATATTATAACTTGTGACTGCATTGCAATTTAAGTAGATTCTACTACAAAACCCTTATAAGGACTTTAAAATTTCTAAGGATTAGCTCCATGTAATGCCGAGGGCTTAGCTTTTTCTGGAATACAGTTGCAGTGGTGCCTCACAGGCCAACTAATGATGCCCTGAAAACATCTCTGCTTCCCTACTCAGATAAATCAATTTGGTCTGAAAAAACCTATCTGCCATAAAGGTGCCAATAGTTGCTGATTAACAATAAACAGCACTGCAATAGTCAACAGAAAAGGATAAGGGGTTAAGAAAATTCGATTAGAAATACATATAGGAATCTCCAATGTCTGAACTAGTTGAAAAGGGAATGTTTCATTCAAAATTTCCTCAAATCCCAAAAAACTTCACCTTTTAAACTTTTTTGCTATAAACTGCTGTATTGATGGATTGATTAATTTGGGGTTAAACATTGACAGTCAAGGGGATGAATCAAAGCAGTTCATAGTTGTTGGTAAACATTCTGTATTGTAAACCATCAGTCATCAGCAAGTAACTGCTGATTAACAATAAACAGCACTGCGATAGTCAACAGAAAAGGATAAGGGGTTAAGAAAATTCGATTAGAAATACATATAGGAATCTCCAATGTCTGAACTAGTTGAAAAGGGAATATTTCATTCAAAATTTCCTCAAATCCCGAAAAACTTCACCTTTCAAACTTTTTGCTATAAACTGCTGTATTGATGGATTGATTAATTTGGGATTAAACATGACAGTCAAGGGGATGAATCAAAGCATTTCATAGTTGTTGGTAAACATTCTGTATTGTAAACCATCAATCATCAGCAAGTAACTGCATGTTACAACTTTGGCACTGAAGGTTATGGTCCGATTTGAAATTTACAACCTCAGAGGTTGGAGGCCAGCGAATTAAAAAAAACTGCATACTG
Organism: Sabellastarte sp. h YS-2021; assembly: GCA_964017235.1. Taxonomy (NCBI): domain Eukaryota; kingdom Metazoa; phylum Annelida; class Polychaeta; order Sabellida; family Sabellidae; genus Sabellastarte; species Sabellastarte sp. h YS-2021. The sequence continues at coordinate 119,556,317 of OZ024928.1, forward strand.
GTGGGAACCAGACAAAATTTTTATAGGAATTTATAGTCAGGAAAAAATTGATGGCAAAGTGTGGCTTCATGTGCGCAAAATGAAATATATGTGAGCGATAAAATTTATGATAAAAGATGCTCTGGGCTATCACTATTGACTTTTATCAGTTATTCTTGAGGTAGAAGACCCCGACTGTAATATGCCAGTCACAGTATGTAATTTTAATGTTATGGCCTTTGTAAAGTAATTCATAGTAGTGGAATTTGTAAAATGAAATGAACCGGGCAGATTATCCCTATCACCCTGAGCCAAATTCAGGACTAACTCTGATGTAATTTCATTTTATGGGTGGGTTCTAAATTGCAGTGGCACAGAAATAAATACGTTACTTTGCCTTTGCATACATAAAAAGATGTATATGTGTTTTGAATAACAAGTAAGTGAAGTTTATCTATAGAATTGAATTTTGCTATAAAATCTTTACTATAAATATACCCTGCAGCTTATTTGGTAAAACAGAGATTGCAGCTTGATTCCTCTCAACGCCGTTTTTTGTTACTATTAATTTATTTTCTGAAATCATTTCTGTTTTCAGCCAAGGCAAGGGAGGTTTACTTGATCCAATTAATTAACATCCACCTTGGCATATCTGTCACAAAACCGAACTCTGTTAATCTCAAAGTTTTATTCACATCAATAAACCTTAACTTTTGATGAAAACTAATAAAATGAGCTTTAGTGTTTAAATCTAAAGACAGAAAAAGGATCATATGTATGTTAACAGAATTAAAGACATCTTTTGGGGATGATTAATTCTTGTCTATTCACCATCAGCATCTATTATATATTTTTACATTTGTAATCCATGTAACAATTTTATGTCCTTTATTTAATCAATTTATAATACAACAAAACTTTGATTAATATTTTAATTTAGCTGAATAATACATTGTAAAATTGTGTGTGGAATGCTTGATATGAATAAGTTATTTGTGATATATATTCTGGTGTTTTTTATGTATTTCCAGGACATAGTTCCCCCAGAGAAGCTGGCCCAGTACACCCGCTCCTGTATCCTACCCACATCTCTCGTCAGACTGCTCAACCCCGCAAATATTCCACTTGCTCAAAACTTATTTAAGGTATGGTCAGTGTCTACATTTTCAGTTTGTGTGATATCATCAGGATAACTTCATTTTTTTCTGGTTTCAAAGCAGAGAAAAAGTTATAATTTGTGAACAGAATCAACAAATCCATTGAGATTTTAATCAGAATGAAATGTTAATGAGCAAAAGTTTGGGGATTTATCACCTTCAAAACACTTTTTGTTTTAGATGATCCCATTAAAACTTAGTTTATTTTGAAAATTTCTCCAACATTAATAGGAGCATTAAGTATCATCAGCATGTAGTACAAAATGCTTCATCTAAATAGCTTCCTTATTCTTAGTCTGGAATTTTTTTGACCATTTCTTTTAGTGTTAACAGACAGGGTTTGTATCGATGTGTATTATTATATGGGATCAGTTACCCCATTTGCCACAGGTACATGCAGTATTATTTATGGGTCATGGGGAAAATAAATATCTACAGTAGAACCTCGGTTATCCGGCCTTCTGTTATCCGAATCTCCGGATTAACCGAACCGAAATCATGTCTCCCTACATATAATGCACAGTCAAGCGTGAGCGATAATACAGGATTTTACACAGTCTCGGAAACGAAGAATTGCAGTGTTTTGTAAAACGTACCATTCACAGAGACGCCTAACTTCTTTCATCTTTATCACCATTGTTACAATAGGGGAGGGATTAATTCAATCACAAAACCCCGCTACACAACTTCTTTGATAATGCACCAATCAATGAAAGTGTGTTCAATTGGGTTTCGCAAATTTATAATCTCCCGGAGTAGGTCCACAGGCTGACAACGTGTAGAAAAGAAAAGACGTCAACAATGCATTACTAATCAAACACAAGTGTCACTGAAGGCGTGTTCACTTGGGGTTTTACAATAAATAATCTCCCGAGTTTTTCAACTGACACAATGCGGGATGATGTTAATCTAAAATTAAAACGTCAACAATGCAAGTACCAACCGAACACAACCAGCTCAAGTCTGCGTAATAATTTAAGTAAAAATAATAATAATATCCATGAATATGGAGCAAATAAACGACAATTGAAGGGTCACTTATGTTATATGACACAAATATATTAAATGATTTTATTAATGACCACCAACGTCTATGTTTATTGCATAAAAACGACAATTCTTTGATTATCGCCCACTCGGTAACCCATAGACCGTGAATTTCGGTTTCCTTCATCTATCCGAACCCCTCGATTATCCGGCCGGATTGTATGTCTCCCATGGGGTTCAGATAATTGAGGTTCTACTGTATTAAATTTAATGCAAAATGCCCAGTAATTTAACTTCAGAAGATTTTGATAGCTTAAAATCCTCTGTTGATTATAATTAAGCGTCTATTGTATTGTACCGATCTTCATTTACAGGATATATGCAAATACATGCACGGTGATCTGAAGTTAGATGGTGCCTTCATGACACTACGTGAGATTGTTGCAACAGGGATAAACAATGTAGAACTCCGAGATGAAATCTACTGTCAATTGATGCGGCAGTCTCGTGGTAATCCTCAACCTGAATCATGTGCCCGCTTGTATCATATCATGAGTCTCTGTGCAATGTCTTTCTACCCCAGTAAAACCCTGAGAAAGGTAAGAAACATAGCTGTAAAATGATATGCCCTTGATTTAAGTTGTGTACCATGCAGAAGTGTTTTGCGAAGAAAATGTCCACCTAATAAGAATATTTTCTAACTTAAAGTATGTCAAATTAAATTTGATTTTTCATTTATTTTTTTAAATCTTAGTCGTATTTAAGTAGTTTCTTTCATGGAGTATGAGTCGAATTGCTGACATTATGTGATTTGACTTTTTATTATCCACTGCTACTGTATTTGACCTGTATAAGGGGATATACGGAGTGGGAGATTTTTTTGTATACAACGGCTCCTCCATACCATGGATCAGAAGTGTCAATATCTTCCGGTTTTCACTAATATTTCAAAACTATGTAACATACAAGTATGTATTATATGTCATTAGAAAGGTCTTTTTATAGCACTTCTCCTCATGTTTGTTGCGAAAAAATCCATGGAGAAATGACTGAGATATTGCAAGTTAAAGATTGAAGTTTTTATATGATCACTGTTGCGCATGCCTTTCACAGCTTTTTTCACATTCTCTCGTTTAATATTTATTTTATTTGACCCATAAATCATACAAAATGGTAGATAATAAAAGTAAAACATCCCTCATTAAATATATACAGCAAAAATATATCACTCATGAAGATTAACAATATAATATTCGTGCTACGCACTCGTATAATATTGTTATCTTCACTTGTGATATATTTAAGCGTCCCACAAGGGACGCTTGTTTGTGCATGGGAGAGCTTCAGGCTCCGCCGGCTCCGGCGGCTCCGCCGGCTCCGCCGGCTCCGCATTTTGTTTTCCTTATAACTCTGTAACCGTTAGGCGGATTCTTTTCAAATTTGGCAGGTTTAGGCAGTAGCCTTGGGGAATTTTTTTGAATATGCTGCAGTGACATTTCAACCAATCAGAGAGGTCACATGACCAAAAATGTCTTTTTTCAATGGGGAAGCTTGTCCGGATGATAACTTGAAAGGAATTTTATCAATTCACCTGAAACTTGGCAAATACATTCATTCTATTAAAATCTGGAAATCATTAGATTTTGGCATTGATTGGTCAAGAAATGGCCGAGTAATTAATGATTAATTAATCATTACGAATTTTCCAAATAAGGAAAACACAAAAATGCTTATATCTCGAAAACTGTGCTAGATAGAGCGATTTCGACGAAATTTTTGACCCGCAGGGTATCTCTGCGGAGTAGTTTTCCCAATTTTCAAAAAATTTTTGTCTCGCCCAAAATGGCGGCCATTTTGAATTTTCGAATTTTTCGCAAAAATTGCAAAACATAAAAATGCTTATATCTCGAAAACCCTGCAAGATAGAGCGATTTCGACGAAATTTTTGACCCACAGGGTATCTCTGCAGAGTAGCCATGCCAAGTTTCAAAAAAATTTTGTCTCGCCAAAAATGGCGGCCATTTTGAATTTTCGAAATTTTCGCAAAAATTGCAAAACATAAAAATGCTTATATCTGGAAAACCCTGCTAGATAGAGCGATTTCGACGAAATTTTTGACCCACAGGGTATCTCTGCAGAGTAGCCATGCCAATTTTCAAACAAAAAATTTCTCACAAAAAATGGCGGCCATTTTGAATTTTCGAATTTTTCGCAAAAATTGCAAAACACGAAAATGCTTATATCTCGAAAACCGTGCTAGATAGAGCGATTTCGATGAAATTTTTGACCCACAGGGTATCTCTGCAGAGTAGCCATGCCAATTTTCAAAAAAATTTTATCTTGCCAAAAATGGCGGCCATTTTGAATTTTCGAATTTTTGCGCAAAAATTGCAAAACACAAAAATGCTAATATTTCGAAAACCGTGCTACGTAGAGCGATTTCGACGAAATTTTTTATCTTCAGGGTATCTCTGCAGAGCAGCTATCCCAAAGAGCTTTCACTTGGTGAAGTTTCAGACCCATAGCTAATTGCTCACCTACTCAAAAAGAGTAAATGCGAATTACCTCTAAAAGTATTGCAGATGGCCAATTTTTCTCAAATAACTCATTCACCTACTTTTGGAAGAGCTTTCACTTGGTGAAGTTTCAGACCCGTAGCTAATTACTCGCCTACTCAAAATGAGTAAATGTGAATTATCTCTAAAAGTATTGCAGATAGCCAATTTTTCTCAAATAACTCATTCACCTACTTTTGGGAGAGCTTTCACTCTGTGAAGTTTCAGACCCATAGCTAATTACTCACCTACTCAAAATGAGTAAATGCGAATTATCTCTAAAAGTATTGCAGATAGTCAATTTTTCTCAAATTAATCATTCACCTACTTTTGGGAGAGCTTTCACTTGGTGAAGTTTCAGACCCATAGCTAATTACTCACCTACTGAAAATGAGTAAATGCGAATTATCTCTAAAAGTATTGCAGATAGCCAATTTTTCTCAAATAACTCATTCACCTACTTTTGGGAGAGCTTTCACTTGGTGAAGTTTCAGACCCATAGCTAATTATTCACCTACTCAAAATGAGTAAATGCGAATTATTTCTAAAAGTATTGCAGATAGCCAATTTTTCTCAAATAACTCATTCACCTACTTTTGGGAGAGCTTTCACTTGGTGAAGTTTCAGACCCATAGCTAATTACTCACCTACTCAAAATGAGTAAATGCGAATTATCTCTAAAAGTATTGCAGATAACCAATTTTTCTCATATAACTCATTCACCTACTTTTGGGAGAGCTTTCACTTGGTGAAGTTTCAGACCCATAGCTAATTACTCACCTACTCAAAATGAGTAAATGCGAATTATCTCTAAAAGTATTGCAGATAGCCAATTTTTCTCAAATAACTCATTCACCTACTTTTGGGAGAGCTTTCACTTGGTGAAGTTTCAGACCCATAGCTAATTACTCACCTACTCAAAATGAGTAAATGCGAATTATCTCTAAAAGTATTGCAGATAGCCAGTTTTTCTCAAATAACTCATTCACCTACTTTTGGGAGAGCTTTCACTTTGTGAAGTTTCAGACCCATAGCTAATTATTCACCTACTCAAAATGAGTAAATGTGAATTATCTCTAAAAGTATTGCAGATAGCCAATTTTTCTCAAATAACTCATTCACCTACTTTTGGAAGAGCTTTCACTCTGTGAAGTTTCAGACCCATAGCTATTTATTCACCTACTCAAAATGAGTAAATGCGAATTATCTCTAAAAGTATTGCAGATAGCCAATTTTTCTCAAATAACTCATTCACCTACTTTTGGCAGAGCTTTCACTTGGTGAAGTTTCAGACCCATAGCTAATTATTCACCTACTCAAAATGAGTAAATGTGAATTATCTCTAAAAGTATTGCAGATAGCCAATTTTTCTCAAATAACTCATTCACCTACTTCTGGGAGAGCTTTCACTTGGTGAAGTTTCAGACCCATAGCTATTTATTCACCTACTCAAAATGAGTAAATGCTAATTATCTGTAAAAGTATTGCGGATACCCAATTTTTATCAAATACTCATTCATCTACTTGTGGGAGAGCTTTCACATGGTGAAGTTTCAGACCCATAGCTAATTACTCACCTACTCAAAATGAGTAAATGCGAATTATCTCTAAAAGTATTGCAGATAGCCAATTTTTCTCAAATAACTCATTCACCTACTTTTGGGAGAGCTTTCACTTGGTGAAGTTTGAGACCCATAGATAATTATTCACCTACTCAAAATGAGTAAATGTTAATTATCTCTTAATAGTATTGCAGATAGCCAATTTTTCTCAAATAACTCATTCACCTACTTTTGGAAGAGCTTTCACACACGAAAATGAAAAATTGTGAATATCCTGGGGCCGGATTCACAAAAGGTCTCAAGTCTCAAATCTTAGATTTTGGTCTCAAATCTAAGATTTTTCTTAGATTTTTCTCAGATTTGAGACCTTTTTCTCAGCTGGGATTCACAAAAGATCTCAGGCTAAGATTTTTCTCAGATTTGGTCTCAAATCTAAGACTGCCTAGGGGGTGACTTTAGTTTTCATAAAATGGACTATATGGAATAAAAAGTCACAAAACAAAATAAAAATAGTGAAGTATGACATATTATTTAACTTGTAACACAAAATATGAATATATATTAAGAGTTTGTACAAAAACAACAATAAACATTTACATTACAAATTTACATGAGTGGCTTGTTTTGCTGTTATAATCAGTTCTTTTGAATGTCAGTACAAATTATAGTAAAAAGACAATGTTTTGCTTGATTGAAAATATTCTAAAATGTGAGTATATATATATAGTACAGTAGAGTTGTAAAATATAAATGTGTATGCTTTACACTAATCTCAACAAAAAATGTTACACCAATTTTGATTGGTCCAGACTCAAAACTTGGCTGAGATTTTGGTCTCAGCTGAGATTCCTTTCGTGAATCTCAACTTAAGCAGAATCTCAGCTGAGCCAAAAATCTCAGATTTGAGAAAAATCTCAGCTGAGATTTGGCTAAGACTTGAGACCTTTCGTGAATCCGGCCCCAGGAAAAGCTATTTCTTCTGCTTTAATGCTCGGCGGGAGATACACACCGCGGCAGTGGTCTTGACAAAAATTTTTGTCTCCCCAAAAATGGTGGCCATTTTGAATTTTCAAAGTTTTTGCAAAACACAAAAATGCTTATATCTCGAAAACCGTGCTATATGGAGCGAACTCAACAAAATTTTTGACCTGCTGGGTTTCTCTGCAGAGTAGCCATGCCAATTTTCAAAATATTTTTGTCTCGCCAAATATAGCGGACATTTTTAATTTTTTTATTTTTTGCAAAACACAAAAATGCTTATATCTTGAAAACCGTGCTAGATAGAGCAGACTGCGCTGACTTTGGTCGCCACAACAGTATAAGGCTAGAAACGAAGCATTTTCTTAATACTTTAGCACTCACCTTTATATCCTTTTCGGGACGCTTTGTTTTTGCTATGCAAAAACATTATCTTTTTTTTTTGCGAGCGATCCTCTAGTTAGATTTTGGCATTGATTGGTCAAGAAATGGCCGAGTAATTAATGATTAATTAATCATTACGAATTTTCCAAATAAGGAAAACACAAAAATGCTTATATCTCGAAAACCGTGCTAGATAGAGCGATTTCGACGAAATTTTTGACCCACAGGGTATCTCTGCGGAGTAGTTTTCCCAATTTTCAAAAAATTTTTGTCTCGCCCAAAATGGCGGCCATTTTGAATTTTCGAAATTTTCGCAAAAATTGCAAAACACAAAAATGCTTATATCTCAAAAACCGTGCTAGATAGAGCGATTTCGACGAAATTTTTGACCCGCAGGGTATCTCTGCGGAGTAGTTTTCCCAATTTTCAAAACATTTTTGTCTCGCCCAAAATGGCGGCCATTTTGAATTTTCGAAATTTTCGCAAAAATTGCAAAACACAAAAATGCTTATATCTCGAAAACCCTGCTAGATAGAGCGATTTCGACGAAATTTTTGACCCACAGGGTATGTCTGCAGAGTAGCCATGCCAATTTTCAAAAAAATTTTGTCTTGCCAAAAATGGCGGCCATTTTGAATTTTCGAATTTTTCGCAAAAAATGCAAAACATAAAAATGCTTATATCTCAAAAACCCTGCTAGATGGAGCGATTTCGACGAAATTTTTGACCCACAGGGTATCTCTGCAGAGTAGCCATGCCAATTTTCAAAAAAAAATTTCTCGCAAAAAATGGCGGCCATTTTGAATTTTCGAATTTTTCGCAAAATTGCAAAACACAAAAATGCTTATATCTCGAAAACCGTGCTAGATAGAGCGATTTCGACGAAATTTTTGACCCACAGGGTATCTCTGCAGAGTAGCCATGCCAATTATCAAAAAAATTTTGTCTTGCCAAAAATGGCGGCCATTTTGAATTTTTGAATTTTTGCGCAAAAATTGCAAAACACAAAAATGCTAATATTTCGAAAACCGTGCTACATAGAGCGATTTCGACGAAATTTTTTATCTTCAGGGTATCTCTGCAGAGCAGCTATCCCAAAGAGCTTTCACTTGGTGAAGTTTCAGACCCATAGCTAATTGCTCACCTACTCAAAAAGAGTAAATGCGAATTACCTCTAAAAGTATTGCAGATGGCCAATTTTTCTCAAATAACTCATTCACCTACTTTTGGAAGAGCTTTCACTTGGTGAAGTTTCAGACCCGTAGCTAATTACTCACCTACTCAAAATGAGTAAATGCTATTTATCTCAAAAACTATTGCGGATACCCAATTTTGATCAAATAACTCATTCATGTACTTTTGGGAGAGCTTTCACATGGTGAAGTTTCAGACCCGTAGATCATTACTCACCTACTCAAAATGAGTAAATGCGAATTATCTCTTAAAAGTATTGCAGATAGCCAATTTTTCTCAAATAACTCATTCACCTACTTTTGGGAGAGCTTTCACTTGGTGAAGTTTCAGACCCATAGCTAATTACTCACCTACTCAAAATGAGTAAATGCGAATTATCTCTAAAAGTATTGCAGATAGCCAATTTTTCTCAAATAACTCATTCACCTACTTTTGGGAGAGCTTTCACTTGGTGAAGTTTCAGACCCATAGCTAATTACTCACCTACTCAAAATGAGTAAATGCGAATTATCTCTAAAAGTATTGCAGATAGCCAATTTTTCTCAAATAACTCATTCACCTACTTTTGGGAGAGCTTTCACTTGGTGAAGTTTCAGACCCATAGCTAATTACTCACCTACTCAAAATGAGTAAATGCGAATTATCTCTAAAAGTATTGCAGATAGCCAATTTTTCTCAAATAACTCATTCACCTACTTTTGGGAGAGCTTTCACTTGGTGAAGTTTCAGACCCATAGCTAATTACTCACCTACTCAAAATGAGTAAATGCGAATTATCTCTAAAAGTATTGCAGATAGCCAATTTTTCTCAAATAACTCATTCACCTACTTTTGGGAGAGCTTTCACTCTGTGAAGTTTCAGACCCATAGCTATTTATTCACCTACTCAAAATGAGTAAATGCTAATTATCTGTAAAAGTATTGCGGATACCCAATTTTTATCAAATACTCATTCATCTACTTGTGGGAGAGCTTTCACATGGTGAAGTTTCAGACCCATAGCTAATTACTCACCTACTCAAAATGAGTAAATGCGAATTATCTGTAAAAGTATTGCAGATAGCCAATTTTTCTCAAATAACTCATTCACCTACTTTTGGGAGAGCTTTCACTTGGTGAAGTTTCAGACCCATAGCTAATTACTCACCTACTCAAAATGAGTAAATGCGAATTATCTCTAAAAGTATTGCAGATAGCCAATTTTTATCAAATTAATCATTCACCTACTTTTGGGAGAGCTTTCACTCTGTGAAGTTTCAGACCCATAGCTAATTACTCGTCTACTCAAAATGAGTAAATGCGAATTATCTCTAAAAGTATTGCAGATAGCCAATTTTTCTCAAATAACTCATTCACCTACTTTTGGGAGAGCTTTCACTCTGTGAAGTTTCAGACCCATAGCTATTTATTCACCTACTCAAAATGAGTAAATGCTAATTATCTGTAAAAGTATTGCGGATACCCAATTTTTATCAAATACTCATTCATCTACTTGTGGGAGAGCTTTCACATGGTGAAGTTTCAGACCCATAGCTAATTACTCACCTACTCAAAATGAGTAAATGCGAATTATCTCTAAAAGTATTGCAGATAGCCAATTTTTATCAAATTAATCATTCACCTACTTTTGGGAGAGCTTTCACTTGGTGAAGTTTCAGACCCATAGCTAATTACTCGTCTACTCAAAATGAGTAAATGCGAATTATCTCTAAAAGTATTGCAGATAGCCAATTTTTCTCAAATAACTCATTCACCTACTTTTGGGAGAGCTTTCACTCTGTGAAGTTTCAGACCCATAGCTATTTATTCACCTACTCAAAATGAGTAAATGCTAATTATCTGTAAAAGTATTGCGGATACCCAATTTTTATCAAATACTCATTCATCTACTTGTGGGAGAGCTTTCACATGGTGAAGTTTCAGACCCATAGCTAATTACTCACCTACTCAAAATGAGTAAATGCGAATTATCTCTAAAAGTATTGCAGATAGCCAATTTTTCTCAAATAACTCATTCACCTACTTTTGGGAGAGCTTTCACTTGGTGAAGTTTCAGACCCATAGATAATTATTCACCTACTCAAAATGAGTAAATGTGAATTATCTCTTAATAGTATTGCAGATAGCCAATTTTTCTCAAATAACTCATTCACCTACTTTTGGAAGACCTTTCACACACGAAAATGAAAAATTGTGAATATCTCAGAAAAGCTATTTCTTCTGCTTTAATGCTCGGCGGGAGATACACACCACGGCAGTGGTCTTGACAAAAATTTTTGTCTCCCCAAAAATGGTGGCCATTTTGAATTTTCAAAGTTTTTGCAAAACACAAAAATGCTTATATCTCGAAAACCGTGCTATATGGAGCGAACTCAACAAAATTTTGGACCTGCTGGGTATCTCTGCAGAGTAGCCATGCCAATTTTCAAAATATTTTTGTCTCGCCAAATATAGCGGACATTTTTAATTTTTTTATTTTTTGCAAAACACAAAAATGCTTATATCTTGAAAACCGTGCTAGATAGAGCAGACTGCGCTGCCTTTGGTTGCCACAACAGTATAAGGCTAGAAACGAAGCATTTTCTTAATACTTTAGCACTCACCTTTATATCCTTTTCGGGACGCTTTGTTTTTGCTATGCAAAAACATTATCTTTTTTTTTTGCGAGCGATCCTCTAGTTTTTTCTGTATATGTCATTCAGGAAGTTTTCCTATTAGAGTAAGAAATCTAAAATTCGCCACATATCTGAAATTCGCCACATGTGAAAATACTAATAAAATAAATGAATTGTGGTGAGATTTGTTGACTGTATAGTAAATTAAGGCTTTTTGAACTGAAAAATACCAATTTTTGGACAAAAAGATCATTTTCTTCATAAAATTAACTAAGGTTTTAGAGGTGGCGAATTTTAGATTCCTTTAATTTTTTTCCTGTTTGTCTATCCCTGTAATACTGGTTACATCATACCTATCTTGGCACACTCTCAGGCATGTTTACTCTTTTAAAGGGCTGTTGCACTGTGGTGATTGTGTTTCCCAATTGGAATGCGATATAACGTTTCTGCCGTTCGGGAAGTCAATCTTTTCATTCAGAATCTTAAAGCCATCACAAACTACAATTGGGACGATCATGTACAGAACTTCTAATATGTCCTGGTAGGTTACTGATCGGTTGTGAAATAATATTTACTAACAATACATGCGAAATTTACAAACCTTACTGGTTTTGGCAGTGTAATAATGTGTCGAAATTAAACCTCTGACCTGTGAAAAGGGTGTGATGGAGCAAACCTGTGATACAGGGAGAAGGGCAGGCACTTGTTTTCCCCTGTACATCAAAAATTAAAGTGAGGAGTATAAGGCCAAGAAAGCCAACGGTGGGCTTCAATGTGGAAAATGCTTAGATTAATTCATTCAATATCAGAGCCTGTTGACATGTTTGCTAACATCCCTTAGCTGTATAACTAATTTGTAAACAGAAAATTGCTTCCTGAAAACACAGCAGAACACAATGTTAAGATAAATTTATACACACCATAGAAATACATAAAAATTTCAAGATGAAAGGATAATAGTACTTTGATGGTTTTAACTAAGACTTATTGTTTTCATCTAACTTTTTTATAATATTGTGCGTCATCATAGGTTAAAGTTTCTGCATAATTAAGTATAAAGAGTACACTTATGTATTAGGTTTCAGATCTTTCTAAGAAGTTACAGTGCTCATAATATTTTGATTTGATAAAAAGATGGTGAAGAAATTACTTGAGAAGTAAAATACATGTAAAAATGATTTATACCCTTGATTCAAATCAAGTCCATGTAACAAAAACAAAAAGCAACAACAACAACAACAAAAAACCTTGAACAATTCCAAGCATTGCTCTTTGCATTTTAAATCTGCTTCACTAAATTTAGCAATTTTTGCCAATTTTTGATACCTGGGCCTGTATTTATAGAATTGGTTGACATTAAAATTTTCAAGTCTTTAGTCTTGATTTAAGTTCTAAGACAAGTTCTGTTTGTTTGAGCGAATAATATTCACATATAATATCAATTCTTCATAGGTCATATATATAAATGGGCAAATGGCCCAATTCTATGATTTTGTGGAAAAAACCCAGTTACAATTAGAATTCTTTTAGGAAGTACAGAACAGGTTTATTTTTCATTCATCAGTGACATTCTTTGTTAATGATGCCACAGGTTCTTATCTCCAACAGTGACTTCATCAGATATATGCTGTTAGTGACATGAATTATTGCAAATTTGTAAATGAGGTTGCAACAACCAGTCCCATTTCTATACTTTGAACAATTGCAAAAAAACAAGCAGCATGTGAGACTTGATGGTATTTCACAGAGTGGTATTATTTCAGTGATAACTCACAGTACACTCAAAGGCAGTGCACTATCACTAGCAGTGGCTATAGCATGAAAAATGTGAAATTTAATACAGTATGTGAAATTCACTATAGCAGAAACCCCCTTCTATTTCCATTAACTTGAGCAAAAAAAAAATTTTCGACATTGTATTTGTGACTAAATTAGACCTCTGATCTCCCTTGATTGAACACTGGCATAAATTTTGATATAACTGCTAAAAGTAGTATGTTTAGATGATTTAGAGAGTGTAATATTTAATATAAGTATCAGTTTCTTTGCAAAGAGACAGTGCCTGCATATCTATGTTACATATTGAATAACTTCGCACTTTTAGTACAGAAATATATCTTTAATGTACATTTGTACAAAGTTACAACATTAACCATTTGCCAAATTTTAACCTGTATACAGTGTAAGTACAGTAGAACCTATTGGTAGAACATGTTGGGAATATGAGGTTTTATTCATATAGCATGTACTATTAATTAAGCATCCCCTGCAGGATGCTTGTTTGTATATAGGAGAAATTCACATAGAAGGTGCCGAAGGCATTTTCTTTTTGCTATAGCTGAGCAGATTCTCTTCAAATTTGGCACATGTATGCAGTAGCCTCAGTAAAATTTTCTGAATAAGGTGTCATGACATTTCTACTAATCAGAGAAGTCACATGACCTAAAACATATTTTTAAAAGGAGTATGCTTGTCTGGATGATAACTTAAAAGCACTTCACCTATTTACATGAAATTTGGCAAGTAGGATTGTTATATAGATGTCTGGATTAATCTCTCAGATTCTTTCAAAAATAATTTTCCCACCATTTTTGGTGGCCATCTTGAATTTATGCATAAAAAACAAGGACACATTTATCTCAGAAACAGTGTGAGACAGAGCGATTTCTATGAAATTTTTGAACTGTAGTCTATACTTTAAGTCAAAATTCAGTTTTGGCGGCCAAGTTGAATTTCTACATTTAAAATGTAAAAACCCATTTATCTCAGGTTCTCTTACAAAAATCATTTTCCAAGCAATTTTAGCATTCACATTAAAATTGTGTGTAAAAGTCAAAAATGCATTTGTCTCGGAAATGGTGCAAGGAAGAGTGATTTCAATGAAATTTTTGGCCTGCAGTTTTGGGAATCTGAGTGAAAATTAATAAAATTGGACGTTTTTGCAACATAATAATACTTGCATTGGATATTTGAGGTTTTACTGTGCATATGACAAGTTATCTTCCAACAGATTCAGACAGGTGCCAGATTTTACAAAAATAATGTCGCTCAGCCATCTTAGTTTAAACCATGCCCAGTAAAATGCCAATGCCTGCAGAGTTTGTCAACTAATTATACCTTGGTCATAAGGTGGACAACTTTGAATCCCTGTTAAGTCTTAAGCTTATATTTAGGGCAAGACAGAAATGTTCCCTTGGAATATCAAATGAAAAAAATTGCTATTGAAATGCATTTTGTGGTGTATAAATGATGTACAAATTAGATACAATCTGTTTATTGTACTTGTTGAAGAACAAGTCAGAATTAGGATTACCATTGCAGAAACATTACTTTAATTTTGCACCCGTCACCTAAAAAAATCCAGGTTTTAGTTTCTCTTCTATCGTACCACCTCCTCATAACAAGTATTGATTTATTTTCAGTATTTGCTGAGTCATTTAAGACATGAAGTTGAAGGTGAATGTCAGAAAGTGGCGAAGTATGTTCAGTATTGTCTTAAGTGTTTGACAAAACACAACCACAAACAAAGAATCATGCCACCTGCATTCCCTGAAATTGAGGTGAGCCATTTTTGCAGTTTTAGGTGTTTAGCAGTTGGAGAGAGAGGGGGAGGGGGTGGGTGGGTAAAAATACTGAGTGTGATCAATTCAACTTCTGCTTAGAATTTCAATAAATATTTTTAAATGAGACATTGCACATTGATGAAAATTAACAGAGTGAGTTGAATATGTCTCCCATTTGGTGCATAAAGACAGCAAATATTTCTAATGTCTTTGCAAGTGGCATTGGCTTTTCAGGTAACTTATTTGCTGATACGATTACTGGAATTGATCTGTTATTTAATTAGGCTGTTGAATTCATGAGCAACAAAAAGACATGAAACATTGATTTTAGTCTTCTAGATTTCTATTTCACACATATTTACCCTGGACCCCTTAAAGGCTATGCAGGTATTGTTTTCAAACATGGGGTCCGGTGGGGCAGGCAGGTGGGTAGGTGGCAGGAAAAACCTTGTTCAAGATGTATCTCAAGAACTGTAAGGTATAGGAAGTTCCTACAGACCGTTCAAATCTTCTCTGTGCTATATCTCGGAAACTAAAAGGTGTAGATAGTTGATACTCAGAATGAACATTGGTTGAGGGATGTAGGTGTGCAAAACTATAATATGACCTTGATCTGAATGTTGACCTGACCATAGTGAACTTAAACTTTAAAGTTTTGTCTCCACCATATCCTGGAAGCTGTAAGGTATAGGAAGTTTTTACATGGTAGGAATATTGGTTGGAGGGTGCAGGTGTGGAAAGTCAGTTTGAGCTTGGTGTTTAACCTTAGCTCTGCAGAACGTATTATACTTCCACATTTGAGATTTATTTCTTCAATCACAAAGCTATCTGGATTGGTGCAATTGATTATGACATTTTATCTGCTTATGCTATCTTCATTTACAACTATATTGCAAGTAAAAAAATAGATCAGTTGAGAAATTTAACAGCTTTGTGTTACTTGTACTTTACAAATTTATGCTATATTTTTGCTATTAAATTGATACTTCATCTTTACAAACATTTTTTCTTTCTTTAGTGTTATTTCTCCTGTATCCTCGCATAACTTACACTGCCTGTTCCGAGGTTTAAGTGGAAAATTGATGTAACTAGAACCCAAGCCTGAGATATTTGAGGTTCTGTTAATATTGTCATTTTCACTTAATAATAAAAGTAACATTATGTACTGCACATGCATTTGTTTACATTTGTTAAGAATCTTTTAGTTGCTTAAAATAATATCTAATTTGTTGCATTTGATTAATATTTTGATATATTTACAGATATTGATATTTTATTTTATATGTAATAGTGTTATTATTGTAGAGACATTTTATTATTGATCCAGATAGAACTATTGCCGTCAGTCAGTACAGAATATGTGGGATTAATGAAGTATTAAACCATCTTTCAATGTTAAGGTCACTGTGATTTAGTGATAGATTATTGAAGTGTGATCATTCATACAATTACAATAACAACATGGCAAGCATCACTGTTTACATTTATAAAAGAAACAGTTAAATAGTAGATTAATAGCCAAAGTCTTATGGTAAATTCTTTCCAAGAAATTGCCATTTTTGCTTGGTTAAGCATTGGTCATTGTTGTCATTGGTACATGTATTAAGATAAGGCTAACATTAAAATTATTCTGACCAATCAGGACCTATTGCATAATATGACAACAATTCAAATAAATACTTTTAGATGATTTAGTAATATTTAAATGTGACCATTTGTTGTTATTAGTGCCTATAAATCAATCCTATTAATAATAATAAGTCATTGTAATGGTACACAATCTGTATTGGTGGGCCATTGGGTTGCAGGGATCAATTGCACTTAGGATTTGGGTTAATGATCAAATTATGATCAATAGAATAAAAGAACAATACAACTACTCCTTTTGATACAAAGTACTAACAAGTTAATAATCTCCCTGAGTAGACATATATACTCAGGCTGCCCTCTCATTATTACTCACAGTTCTCTTACTCAGGAAGTGTGAGTAACAATGAAAGGACATCAATCTGGTATAAAGGTTGCATTCAGATGTCACTTGTCATTCTAATATTCTCAGTTCTGAGTAATATTAAGCAAAGTGTATTTGATCATTTTCACTTGCAAGCAGAAAACGCTGGTAAATTTAAGCCTCAGTGCATTGTTGTTCATTTTCTTTCTGGGTTCTAAGAAAATAAATTCAAACTTTCTTACACACTTAAAGGTAAGACATACCATTTTATTAACATTTCTAGTGAGTCTCTGAAAATTGTAAAATTTATGGATGTAAAAAGCAGGTATTGTGTACATATAGAGAATATTTAGTAAAAATCTTACCATCTTGTACTCACAACTATTATAAAACATGAACTTAAAAATAAGGAACATAAACAATTTTCCTTATAGGATAATACCTGCTGTATTTTGTGCTGTAATAAATGTATCAATATGAACCGATTTTGTTTGTTTGAAATTTATAAAAAGTAATGTGTAATGTAATGCATTACATTTGAAAAGTAATGTAATGCATTACTTTCCAAAATATAAAGTAATGGTAATGTAATGTAATGCATGCAAACTCAAATGTAATGTAATGGTAATGCATTACATTTGAATGTAATTGACCCCAGGCCTGATAAGTATGTTGTAGTGTGACTGGAGTATAAGTATGTTGTAGTGTGACTGGAGTATAAGTATGTTGTAGTGTGACTGGAGTATAAGTATGTTATTGTGTGACTGGGGTATAAGTATGTTATAGTGTGACTGGGGTATAAGTATGTTGTAGTGTGACTGGAGTATAAGTATGTTATAGTGTGACTGGGGTATAAGTATGTTATAGTGTGACTGGGGTATAAGTATGTTATAGTGTGACTGGGGTATAAGTATGTTATAGTGTGACTGGGGTATAAGTACGTTATAGTGTGACTGGGGTATAAGTATGTTGTAGTGTGACTGGAGTATAAGTATGTTATTGTGACTGGAGTATAAGTATGTTATAGTGTGACTTGGGTATAAGTATGTTATAGTGTGACTGGGGTATAAGTATGTTATAGTGTGACTGGGGTATAAGTATGTTATAGTGTGACTGGGGTATAAGTATGTTATAGTGTGACTGGGGTATAAGTATGTTGTAGTGTGACTGGGGTATAAGTATGTTATAGTGTGACTGGGGTATAAGTATGTTATAGTGTGACTGGGGTATAAGTATGTTGTAGTGTGACTGGGGTATAAGTATGTTGTAGTGTGACTGGAGTATAAGTATGTTATAGTGTGACTGGAGTATAAGTATGTTATAGTGTGACTGGAGTATAAGTATGTTGTACTGTGACTGGAGTATAAGTATGTTATTGTGATTTGGGTATAAGTATGTTATAGTGTGACTGGGGTATAAGTATGTTATAGTGTGACTGGGGTATAAGTATGTTGTAGTGTGACTGGAGTATAAGTATGTTATAGTGTGACTGGGGTATAAGTATGTTATAGTGTGACTGGTGTATAAGTATGTTGTAGTGTGACTGGAGTATAAGTATGTTGTAGTGTGACTGGAGTATAAGTATGTTATTGTGACTTGGGTATAAGTATGTTATAGTGTGACTGGGGTATAAGTATGTTATAGTGTGACTGGGGTATAAGTATGTTATAGTGTGACTGGGGTATAAGTATGTTGTAGTATGACTGGGGTATAAGTATGTTATAGTGTGACTGGGGTATAAGTATGTTATAGTGTGACTGGTGTATAAGTATGTTGTAGTGTGACTGGAGTATAAGTATGTTGTAGTGTGACTGGAGTATAAGTATGTTATAGTGTGACTGGAGTATAAGTATGTTATAGTGTGACTGGGGTATAAGTATGTTATAGTGTGACTGGGGTATAAGTATGTTATAGTGTGACTGGTGTATAAGTATGTTGTAGTGTGACTGGAGTATAAGTATGTTGTAGTGTGACTGGGGTATAAGTATGTTATAGTGTGACTGGAGTATAAGTATGTTATACTGTGACTGGAGTATAAGTATGTTATTGTGACTTGGGTATAAGTATGTTATAGTGTGACTGGGGTATAAGTATGTTATAGTGTGACTGGGGTATAAGTATGTTATAGTGTGACTGGGGTATAAGTATGTTATAGTGTGACTGGGGTATAAGTATGTTGTAGTGTGACTGGGGTATAAGTATGTTATAGTGTGACTGGGGTATAAGTATGTTATAGTGTGACTGGTGTATAAGTATGTTGTAGTGTGACTGGAGTATAAGTATGTTGTAGTGTGACTGGAGTATAAGTATGTTATAGTGTGACTGGAGTATAAGTATGTTATACTGTGACTGGAGTATAAGTATGTTATAGTGTGACTGGGGTATAAGTATGTTATAGTGTGACTGGGGTATAAGTATGTTATAGTGTGACTGGTGTATAAGTATGTTGTAGTGTGACTGGAGTATAAGTATGTTGTAGTGTGACTGGGGTATAAGTATGTTATAGTGTGACTGGAGTATAAGTATGTTATACTGTGACTGGAGTATAAGTATGTTATTGTGACTTGGGTATAAGTATGTTATAGTGTGACTGGGGTATAAGTATGTTATAGTGTGACTGGGGTATAAGTATGTTATAGTGTGACTGGGGTATAAGTATGTTATAGTGTGACTGGAGTATAAGTATGTTGTAGTGTGACTGGGGTATAAGTATGTTATAGTGTGACTGGAGTATAAGTATGTTATACTGTGACTGGAGTATAAGTATGTTATTGTGACTTGGGTATAAGTATGTTATAGTGTGACTGGGGTATAAGTATGTTATAGTGTGACTGGGGTATAAGTATGTTATAGTGTGACTGGGGTATAAGTATGTTATAGTGTGACTGGTGTATAAGTATGTTGTAGTGTGACTGGAGTATAAGTATGTTATAGTGTGACTGGTGTATAAGTATGTTGTAGTGTGACTGGAGTATAAGTATGTTGTAGTGTGACTGGTGTATAAGTATGTTGTAGTGTGACTGGGGTATAAGTATGTTATAGTGTGACTGGGGTATAAGTATGTTGTAGTGTGACTGGGGTATAAGTATGTTGTAGTGTGACTGGAGTATAAGTATGTTATAGTGTGACTGGAGTATAAGTATGTTATACTGTGACTGGAGTATAAGTATGTTATAGTGTGACTGGGGTATAAGTATGTTATAGTGTGACTGGGGTATAAGTATGTTGTAGTGTGACTGGAGTATAAGTATGTTATAGTGTGACTGGAGTATAAGTATGTTATACTGTGACTGGAGTATAAGTATGTTATAGTGTGACTGGGGTATAAGTATGTTATAGTGTGACTGGGGTATAAGTATGTTGTAGTGTGACTGGGGTATAAGTATGTTGTAGTGTGACTGGAGTATAAGTATGTTATAGTGTGACTGGAGTATAAGTTTGTCATAGTGTGACTGGAGTATAAGTATGTTATAGTGTGACTGGAGTATAAGTATGTTATAGTGTGACTGGGGTATAAGTATGTTATAGTGTGACTGGGGTATAAGTATGTTGTAGTGTGACTGGGGTATAAGTATGTTGTAGTGTGACTGGAGTATAAGTATGTTATAGTGTGACTGGAGTATAAGTTTGTCATAGTGTGACTGGAGTATAAGTATGTTATAGTGTGACTGGAGTATAAGTATGTTATAGTGTCACTGGAGTAAAAGTATATATTTCCATGAACAAGATTTGTGACAGCAGTTGTTTCGCTCCTCAAGTTTTTGAAATGTTTCTGTGAGTGAGAATAATTTGTGGGAATGACTTTTGCTCTTTTTTCTAAGAGGAAAAAAAATCACATAAAAACCCCAAGTTTTATTCATATTTGTTCAGTACATATTTACTTGAGGGGAATGTATCATTTACTATTGTTAAAATATAACATTGCAAAATATGTCTGACAATTGCAAACCAGGAACATGATAATATAAGCCAAGGCGTGAGAAATATGTTTAACATGTTATTATAATCATTCACCAGGGAGTAAGTATAAACACTTACAAAACAAAGTGTTTGTCCTTCATACTCACACTGTTCAGATTGTTTTGACCTCATGGCTATTTCAATAATGATGATAACCTTTGCAGTAAGTGGACTTTGTTTTACTTACATTGTCTGTTACTGTTATTGTCCATATCAGTGTGAACTTACTGACTGACATTCTACTCACTCTAATGGTTGGAGACTGCATAAACAAATGAAGATTAAGTCATTCTCACACTTAATGCATCCTTTGTAACCTTGTAACCATATCTCTGGTATTAGGCCTAGCCAATTTAAGTATATTGTACATTGTGAATTTATAAACAAATTCTGTATTGAGAAGACTAAACAATGAATTGTTACACATATCACAAGTCCTTCCTCAATATAACTGTAAATTTATTCTAAAATTTCTGCAGTTATAGTGAATCTTACATGTTCAATCGCATTATTTTGCTAAGTTATAAAGTGGCCACCATGGATATTTGGTCCAGAAACCAATTGCTTATCTTTCCAATATACCAGCCCACATCCCCACAGCTGTTCACTAATTAACTGCTCCTACTTTGCATGAACAATATGCATGCTTCCATCAGAAAGACATTCATGATTTTGTGCACAATTTGAAGCAATGGGTTTACAGATTTTGTGTTCAACAAACTGAGAAATTAAGAGGTTGCAGTAACGCAAGCATGTAAACCTTTATTTAGAAACATTTAGATTTAACAATATCTGTAAGATATGCATATGAAATGGCCACTGCATAAAAGATGAACTCAGATTTTTTAGTCTGTATGAAGTTGGGTGGTATGCAGATGCTTCAGAAGAGATGGCTTAATATTAAAGGAAAATTTCTGCAAACCAGTCAGAGGTATTCCTCATCACAGCAATTGTTTAGATTGTTCAAAGAACCTGCAAGATATTGTGGAGAGAGATTAACAGGTGGGAGATAATCAATGCCATTTGATTCAACAGAATATCATTATGTAACAATAAACAAACGCATACCACTAGTTACATATGTATACCTCCTTGTCGGAGGTTAAAAATACTAACAGTGTTTTCATGGTGGAAATGAAAATTATATATCAGTCATATTTCTTTAGCTATTTTTCTTTAAGCCATTCCTGTGAGTTATAAATAATGTGAACAGATAGTACATACATCACAATACATAACAATACATCATAAATTATATCATGATGTTTAACATTATATAGTGTGTTTATTGGACAGATAAATAGTAAAGTCATATTTTTTGTGTTGGAGAACTTAATTGTAACAACCTCATGGTTAGACCCTTTACACCTGTTTGAATATTTATATGCACTATACCAGTAAACCTTTTAAGTACTTATATTAGCGCTGGAGTGTAGTTGTTTTGTCTTTATTGCATAAAATATGATACATTGAAATATTTTGAAGAGGATATATCAGTTACAATTTTGTGATTATTCATCCTATAACTGTTAACATTTTGATGACCATATGCTCCAATGCTGCAGCTACTTTGTGATGTATTAGGCTCCAGAGCTGCCAGAGTTGTGTAGAAATGCTATATATCAGCATCATGGTGTTTAATGTGGCAGAGCACTGTTAACCTGTCAGTACATCCACACCTCCAGTGTACAGAAAGCAAAAAACAGCTACTACCTCTGACATAGAATGTGTTCTTTAAGAAACTTGTATTTACAATATTGTTGTTATTACTACCATAGTACTATAGCTAGGCTGGAAGTCCAGTAAACAACAACTTGAAATTAAAGTACTGAGCAAGCACAGACCTCCATTGAAACCACAGACTGTCTTCCTGCATCATGGCTAACAAGTTTGACATTTGATCACTTGTCTGCTACCCCTTTGCTAGTGGATTTTGAATCCAGTTCATACCAACATGTGGGATTCATGAAAGCCCTGTTCTTATATGAGCTTTGCTGTTGAATGTGATTTGATACCCTAACCTTGACCTTTAATCTTTGGATCTGATAGCATTAACACTGTACCAGTTTCCTCCACCACTTGCTGGTATTTGCAAATAAAAATCATGATTAAACCTTTCTCTTTTTCAACATTTTATTCAGATGATCATTGATTTCCAATTAGTTCTTCATATAAAACTGTTCAGTATTTTGTGAATGATCCTTCTAACAGATTGGCAAATATATCAATAAACAAAACTTTGGGTAAAAGCAGAAGAACCAAAATTTCATTTGCCAGACAGATTGCCTGCCATACTTCATTGGCCAATACACAGGGGTATCCAAGAATGTAATCTACATAACTACCACATTTAAGGTCCCACAGCACTGCCTTGACAACACTCAAAAGAGTTACAGAAATCTGATTGCGTATTACAATTTTCAGAGATTTTACACTTATACATGAATATAATATGATAAGAATTTTTGAAAATGTGTTTTTGAAAAACCCGCAATAATTTATTGGCTCTGAAAAATGTGAAAATAAAAATAGGACCATTTAAATGGAGCTCCTTCTAAGAAGAAGAGAATGCCAGGGGTCTTTTCCATTGAAACGTATCCTGTTTTCTGGAATGTCTGGATAAATATTCTCTTCTGTTTCCTCTAGATGTAATTTAACGGGTTCAGTTGTGTTCATTGCTCCCTTTAGAAAGGTGGGAGTTTAAAGTATTTCCATTTGGATCACAGAAGACTGCAGCTGTCATACTTGTCCCATATGATCATATGATCTCAGACAAGTACAAATATGACTTGCACATAGCTAAAACGTTATGAGTATCGAAATGGACCAAGCACCTTGTTCACAAGGTCTTACCTCATTGTCTTTGGGTGCCAAGAAGATACTTTTTATAAATTAACTGTGACTGGGCACCATTTTATCAGTGATTCAGTTACAAAGTATTTATTATTTACTTGAGGCTATTGTTTGATTGAATGTTAAATTTGATGATACAGCCAGAAGTAATAGTTTATTACTATTATAAATTGTATTGATTGTTGTAAGACTGACTGCACCATAATTTTTTTTCAAGGAATAAAATAGCACAAAATGTTCATCTGTAAAGTACTCCCACAAAATTTTAAGAAACTCACTTTAGTCCACCATGCAGGTTTCCACTTTATAATCATATTTTCTACTTGTGATCATCGCTTCATGGGTTCTATTCCTTCTTTAGTCTTAGGATGGTCAACCTTAGACTTGTTCATGTGAAGTTTAAACATTTAAATCAATAGCCTGATGAATGGGCTGATTGCTCGGTACAAAATATAAATGATACAAAGATCACTGACAGAGTGCATACCTGTGAAGGATTGTTATGTGATGTAAAACAGCATAAAACCTTTTTACTGTTACATTTTATTTCCTTGCCCTCCTTCATAAAACCAGCTCTTTCTCATGTTTCACATATCCAAACAAATACATCAGAATTGCTTGCTGCAGCACTCCTGTGTATGAAACAAACAAACCCTGGCTTAAACATAGCCTTGTGGGAGATAAATGGTCTGCCATAAAATGGTAGGAAATTCCTGCATAATTGCCCTAGCATGATCAAATATTTTTAAAAGAGATGTAACAGAAATGATTTTAAGCCAAGTTTTGAAGTTCAAATTTTTTTTCCAGTCTGGTGAAATCTTTTTAGTCAAATGTAGGATTCCAGGTTTTGTTCAAAAGATCAATAACTTTACATTGATGGATTGTATCACATGCTTTTTGATAAAGCCCAAGGATCAGACCATAAATTGCATAATATTTTTTGTCAGAGATATAAACAATTCAGTTCAACTCTGTTGCATTTGTTATGTGTCTCAATAAAGTTCAGTCTTACAGCATGTTTTATGCCTTTGGCCAGGAAACAGGAGACTAAATGAATTTATTCAGGAAATAGCATTCACCCCGAGGAGCTGGATTGATTAATTTAGTAACCAAAGACAGCTTTCTGATCTAACTTTAGTTCTCATGTGGGGAAACGCTTTAAATAAGGGTCCACAAAGGTTTCTTTCAATCAGAATAAGTTTGCATTGACTCCTCAAATGAGATATGAAAAAGAAACAGGATTTACAGGAATATAAACCAAATAATGTGATGCATATGTAAATATCGTTATTTTTGTTCAGTTGATTGAGGCTTGGAACAGAATAAACTGTGTGTATAAATGTTACCCTTGCCAATGTCAAATAAAATTTGTACTCGCATATCAAGCTGGAATGAAAATTATCTTTGCAGGAATACCTTCTAAGTGAAGACTTTTATGAGGCTTATTATATGATTTGCTTATTTAATACAATGTCCTTCGCAGAATTAACAATGCCTTTGAGACTTTGAGGCATAAATTGAATGTACATTTGTTCATCGTTGTTCATCACTACCATCACAGTCTCCTCTACATGCCCTGCTTTAAGTCCACTCCCCTCTATTTTCTTTTCCAGACAAAGTCTTTCAACATGTGTCATTTTTTACATATCTGGAAAAACATGATAAACTCTATATCTTAGGCAGTGTTATATGTGGAGACAAACTGTATTGTGTTGTCTTTCCTATTCCAGGCAGTCATAAGTCTACAAACAATGGTTCATCCAGTGCATTTCTTAGATGGGCGGTGTGAGTTGCTTGAGACAACTCCTGATTGTTTAGCAGGAGAAGCTGTTGCTCTGATGGCAAAGAAAATTGGACTTGAAGATTCCCAGGGATGGGCATTATATGAGGCAGGATGGATTTTAAAATTTTATTTATTTGGGGTTTATGTTGCTTTGAACACATTGCATAGGTCATGTCATGACCAGGAAGTATCCTGAGACACCTTGCTGTCTTTAGATGTGGCATTGTCATTGGACTAGACAATGATTCTAGAACAGGGATATTGTCCCCTTACTGGAAGTACCACAACTCAAAGGTGACAACCAGGAAGTATCCTAGGTGGATTCAATTTTGCCCTATCACACCATTGGGAAAATATTATAATTATTCGTTCAAATTTTTGAGACTGTGAATCTGTCAAGTACAATAATAAAGTTATTTGTCGGCAGTATTGATTGATTGATTTAGGTTTTAGGTCACTTTCAATATATTGTGCATATCATATAAAGATCAGTACTCGAGGATATAGAGGATATAGTGCAGAGTTGTTGGCAAAGATAATGCAGTGTAAACCAACAGGCATCAGTAACTACCAACTTTGCCACTCAAGGTCATAAAGCAGATTCAAACTCAAGACTTTATAATATGTTATTCATTCCTCACTCAAACCCCCAACATCATGCATTAAACATTAGTTTTTTTGGAGGTAATGACAACCAAGGGATTTGCAATTTGATCTTTTGCAGTTTTTCTTTGAAGATGCAAGAGATTTTACTGGCACAATGAAGTGAGGTTATTTTATTAGAACCAATCTAACCATCAACTTAACACAAACCAAGTAAACATTAAAAACATTTTAAAATGGTTTAAACCTTTACAAAACATTTTAAAACCTATTTAAACTCCAACTTATGGTTTGCAAAACATTTTCAAATAAACTTTTACAGTGTAATATTTTCAGAATGCTTGTTAAACATTTACCTTCAAACACTTCCAAACTAAGATATGGCGGTGAGCAATAATAGGGGATTTTAGAGGATTTTGTCAAGAATTGCCTCACATGCAATGCCTAAAAGTAAGAATTAAATAGGGGCACAAGTTTTAAGAAACTATCTTACAATTTTAGACATAAAAATAATACTTCATCAGTGAGCAACTTGAAAAGATATTGAATTTAACCTCTGACCCCACTAGCATTGAGACATTATTACGTTCATTTGTAACATTTTTCCAACATTTGTCATTAAGCGTTTGATAAACGGTCTACATGAAATGTTTTGAAAACATTCTATTATAAATGGTTTTCATACCCATCATTTTTAACCTTTGCCAAGTGTTCCTTTCAAACGCTTTTCAAAAAATCAAAAGTGTTTAGAGGGGTCGTGTTCTAAAAAGGGATCAAGATCAAGTTGTGTTAAAAATCAGCTTAAGTTTAATACAAACAGTTGTGAACTAGAGCTGATTTTAAGTTCAACTTGAGCTTGATCCCTTTTGTGAATACTAGCCCTTGGTAACAAAATAAAGTGATTTGATAATCATTATGAAAAACTTACAGTTTTTATTAAATCTAATTCCACCTACTAAAAATAATTCAGCCCAGCTTTATTTAATTTCTCATTATGACACTAATATCGCGAAGGTTCCCTCTAACTGTTAAATGAGTACACTTGTTTCAGACTGCCAAAAATGAAGTCACAGCTGCTCATTTACATCAAAGTAAATTTATTTTTCCATTGTATCAGTTATGTTTGAGTTTTTTTTTTTCCACAGAGTACGCCAGAATATGACAAACATATCCATGATGAGGAATACCTGGCAGACATTATATCCAAATGGGAACAGTAAGTTTGGGAACATTTTTTTATTATTTTACTTCCATATAAAGTCACACAAATGAGTTCTTGTACAGTGTTAGTTTTCCATTGTAAACACAGATAGTAAGCAGTCATAACATTTAATAGGCTGTGGTCATTCTTCCCATGAAATTTAAATATTAGTTTTATCGCACTACAACAGCTTACCATTTGGGACTGAGTACTGTCTCTGGTTGTTGCTTCTCGCTTGGCCAACTCATAAAAATAAGCAGCACCTTCTGCCTCGAGATGACACAGTACACAACTTCCATGTTCTCATTGGCCGCCATATTGCTCATCACACATTTTATTGCAAGGACAGAAATTAAATATTTCATATGGATATTCTATTCATTGGACATTGAAACTACATTACTTTCTTTATAAAATAACATAGAATCTATAATTTGTGAGAAATAACTGAAAAGATAAGTATTTTTAACATTTTTTCGCCACAGCCCTTAAATGCTGTCAGGGTATTTGTTGTCAGCCATGGTGGCCGCGTGGGCAGGCTGGTGGAAGTAAAAATTTGTCCGTGCTGCATCTTAGGAAACGTGAGGTGTAGGGGAGGTGGTACTTAGTAGGGACACTGGTTAGGGGGTGTAAGTGTGCAACGTCATGGTGTGACCTAGATTTGATCTTTGATCTTTCCCTAGTGACCTTATCCTTTAAAATTTTGTCTGGGCAATATCCCTGAAACCGTAAAGTGTAGGAAGTTAATACTTGGTAGGGAGATTGCTTAGGGGTTGTAGGTGTGCAGCATCATGGTGTGATCCTGATTTGACCTTTGACCTTGTTACAGTGACCATGAGTTTTAAAATATTGTCAGGGCTTTTTCTTGGATTCTGTAAGGTGTTGAAAGTTGACACTTGGTAAGGACATTGGTTAGGGGGTGTAGGTGTGCATCATGGTGTTACCTTTAACTTTGGCTCTTCCAAAGGGTGTTCACCTGCCATATTTGAAACATGTTTCTCTTATGACAAAGCTATATGGATTGCTGCAACTACTTATTATATGTACTTTTACATAATTGTGCTATTTCCATTGACAGCTATTCTCCAATTAATAAATTTTACAGCTTCAGAATTTTTAGTTACTGATTATGTCATCTTACTATTGAATTGTCTTGTTTTAATACTTTATCTTTACATACATTTCCTTTCTCTTAGATGTTATTTTCTTAACTTAAACATCATTTGGACATTTTTATAACTGACACTGCTCTATAAGTATCCCAATTTTTGTACTGTTTTACTACTTCTATATCTCATGGTGTTGAAACTATTTCCTCAGACTGTAGGGTACAGGCATCTCTGATGCTATTTTTATAACCCTAAATTGGCATCGGGTTCATGTTGTTAGGAATGGACGACCAGGACTTGGTCATGTATGTAGCTTATATACAGGAATTGTACCTGTCGAAATAAAAAGATTTTAAGGCTTTAACCCTAAGTACTACACTCTTTGACAATTTGGAAGGTTAAAGTATAAAAGAAAGCTTAAAAAGAGAGCCATTTAGTGAAGGAAACCCTCAGGAAAACCCCACTCTGTAATGTCATTGTCATTTGGAAGGCATGTGATTGGTAAATAATAGCAGTGTGCAGAGTACAGCCTTGGTATTACAAGACAATAAAAGTCATTCTTTTTGTGTAGTTTTGAAAGATTAAAACAGATATTTGATGTACACGACAGTACATCAAAATATTTAGAATTTTTGTACATAAGGTCGTCTTTTTTTAAATAAATGAATATTCAAATGATGGACAAAATATCTGTACCGTCAATATTTCAGCTGCCTTAAAGCAGGTTATCTCAAAGTGTAACCTGATCATGGAAAACTGCAGGGACAGTATCAAAGACAAAAACGGGCCAACCCTGAAAGGACAGTTAGAAATACCTGTGACAAGACCTGTTACTGGATATCCTCAACAAGAGAATCCATATTCAACAGAGGGCCTTAGCCTTCCAGAATAAGACTTTACCCCATATGCTCCAGAGAGACCTTTGTGTGATGGGAAATGCAGGAGTCATTAGGAGAGATGTGGAGATGACACATCTCCAGCCTGACCGGGGGGAGACCAGATGCCTGGAACTTAGGAACTCTCCTTTCTCCCTGTCTCCCTTATTCCATTCACAATTGTTGAAGGAAGGAGAAGAGTTCGTTATCAAAGAGACACCCTTAAAAACCCTCGGGGTTTCAGGTCCTATCAAACCAGCCCTTTCATGGCCCCGACCATAACAAAAGAGGCTCCTGTAGGAAATGCCCTTATGGAGGAGGTCCCACCCAAAGTAGTAATCAATTATTTTCCTAACAAGGGGGAATTCAAATAACAGGGACAACAGGGGACGTTGCAGACCACACTACAGGGGCAGAGGACATGGAAACCCCTCTTCCCAATGACTGCCAAGCCTCAAATGGTCCACCAATAGGAGGTCACCTCTGACCTGTCAGGAGAGCCTTGCTAAAAGAAAACTGGTCAAACAATGTGTTGAATATCATCACAGGTTACATTGATTTCTTTCATTCATCAAGAAACCAAGTTAGCCAGACAACCACTGTTCCTATCAGGATGCAAAGACAACAAAATGGACCTAGACGCTGGACAGCCTCCTTCTTTGTCGGAGACCATATCAGCTAACCTCGACTGGTAGCAAAATCCCCTCAAAGTACTGAAGGGTTCAGACCTTCATCCGAAAGACCACAACATACAGATCATTACTGATGCCTCAAATGCAGGTTTGGGGGCTCATTTAGATCAAGACTCAGTTAATGGTCTGTTGTTGGATGGGAAAAATGGCTACACATCAATGTCTAGAAATGAAGGCAGTGTTCCTGGCCCTGCAAGAGTTCAGGGATCAGTAGCAAAATCAGATTGTTTTGATAACCACAAACAACTCAACAGTGATAGCCTATTTGAACAAACAGGGAGGAACCCGATCAGCAGAGATGTGTGCTCTCCTGTGAAAAATCATGAGTTGGTGCCATTGCTATAAAATATCACTATGTGCCAGGCATATTCCATTGTGCCTAAATGTGATGGCCAACTTGTTGTCCAGGGCAACTCAGATCCAATCAACAGAAAGATCACTGTATCCTCATGTTTTCAAGCGGATCTGTCAAATGTGGTCCACTCCTCATATAAGCTTATTTGCCACTCATCTGAACCACAAACTTCCTCTATACATATTCCCAACTCCAGAGCATGGAAAATAGATGCTCTGGACATAGACTGGTCTGCTCTCACATGTTTACCCTCCTGCAGCTCTGTTTCACAGGATAATCCAGAAAATATGTCAATGCAATTGCTTCATAATGCAAATAGCCCCAGACTGGCCAGGGATGCCCTGGTTTTGGGACCTAGTGCAGCTCTCAACAGAGATCCCTCTCCAACTGTCAGTGTCAACAACATTTCTCATGCAGTCACCAGCCAAGTGTGACTACCCACAACATCTGAACCTTCATTCCTAGTGTCTAGGAATGGACAGCTCCAAGAACGAGGCTTCTCTGTGGAAGTGGCAGAGAATTATTGCTCCTGAAAGGTCATTAACATGGACCATCTATAAGTCAAAGTGGGTCCTATTTGAAAAATGGTGCAGAGATAATTTGGTAGATTTCTTCACACCCTCTGTGAAAGAAATCTCAAACTTTTTTATGTACCTGTACCAGGACCTAAACAGACGACCATACACAATCAATGGCTACACGACTGCCATTGTTGACTCCTTGAGCCCAGCAGGGCTCCATATCTCTCAAAGCTCCGAACTCAACAGGTTGCTCTCCACCGTTCACAGGGCTAGACCCAAAAGTTCCAGAAATCTACCCAAGTGGAACCTTTCCTTTGTATAAAATGAACTCACAAAAGCACCCTCAGAGCCTATGAAAGACACAGACCTCAAACATCTAACCTTTAAAACTGACTTTTTGCTACCCTTGGCCTTCGGCAAGCACTGCAGCGAAATCCACAAAGTGTTGAATTAAGGCCAGTGGGAAAAGGTAGACATTTTCCCCTCTTCAGATTTCATAGCCAAAACCAGCTAGCAAGAGAAGGTGCTCAAAGTATGTCACCAGTGATCATTACTGCCTTAACTACTGTAGTGGATAGACAATTCAAAGAAGACAGGACCCTTTGCCCAGTACGAGTCCTGAGGTACTACTCAGATTGGACTCAGAACCTTATCCTTACTTTTCATTTCTTTTAAGAAGGGCCATACCTCATACATCAGACCCAGACCAGCTACCCTGTCTTTTTGGTTAAAGCAAACTGTCCTCATGTGCTTTTAACAAGTAGATTAACAAGCCCTAGATTTGGTCCAGGTAAAACCTCATGACATTAGGGCCTTTGAGACTCAAAATAGTTCAATAATGTCAATATGCATAAACATCATGCCAGAAAAAACTCACAAAATGCATCCAGTCTCAGCTGTAATCCCTCCGCCTAGCAGTTGGATTCAGCACTTGGACCTACATGGTAAGCTATTGTATTTCAGTAAAATTGAAAATTTTAATTACCTTTAGTTAAATGTAGCTTTTATAAGCTACAATCTTACCATGTGAGACTAAGGAAGGTCCCAACCTGCCTCCCTGCTGTATTACAGCTGAGGGGTATGGACAAAATTTCAACTCGAAGAAGGAAGTTGTGTACTATCTACGTCACCTCGAGGCAGAAGGTGCTGCCAGCGAATGGTTGTCTCAGTCATTATATGCTCATTTTTCTTGAGTTGGCCAAGCCAAAAGTGGCCACCCCAGATAGCACTTAGGCCCACACGGTAAGCTTGTAGCTGATAAAGCTACATTAATCTAGTTTAAATTTTCAATTTACTCCTTATGGAAGGACTATTTGTAAATTTTATCGATATACCAGGATGATAATTTTCACTGGTTGTTGGCGGATGCTTTAAAACTTTAGTTACATTACATGCTTCTGTTTTCTTGCAACTTAAGATTAACCTTAAATTGATGTTGTAACTTCGACCCTTTCCAAAATGTCTGTTTTTGTTGTTTTATTTCCATTTACTATCGTAAATGAATTAATGATTTATTATTTGACACTTTGTGAAAAATAAGATAACACAGTGAAACCAGATCCCTTCATTTCACATTTGAGTTTTTACATAGATATTGTCTCTATGAAAGTTGTGTTTGTGAATGATAATGTTGTTAACAGTATAAGGAGTTTTACTGTTTCTGCAAATATCAACAAACAGGGAAGTTAGTACACATATATGTCTATATATGAATTATGTCCACGCTAATGTTCCAAATTAAAGAGAATTTAACTTGGCACTTTCTAAATATTTTTGTCAATTACATTTTCTATTTTATCAGATACCAAATTAAACAAAATACAGTGCTGTACATTTAAACAGTTAAATATGTTGAACCAAAGCAGTTCCCAAAAGCTAGAGAATATTTTGATGTGGGCTCCATTACTTTGTGCTAATATCCTCTGGCCCTACAAAAGCCTACATTTTTGTGCAGATAGCTTTGTAAAAAGTATATGCATCCTTATTTATTTATGTTATGGTAAAATTTGACATAGGCCATGAATGTGTACCAAATCTGTTCTTATTTCATAAAAATCAGAATTACAAATACACTGTACAAACTGAAAAAAAATATTGGTTTCACTCCAAGGTTAAATATATACCTTTTCCATTATTTGTAAAAAATTATAAAAAAAAATTCTTGATTATTTGCCAAATATCAGTATTAAATCTATTCATATATGCATATATAGATATATTGTTTTAAGTCTTTTGTTGATATTGAAATTTACTATGTATTGTTTATGTATTCTTTATTGTATCTAGATTATATATATTTATATATCTCATTTAACCAGTGTATTGTTTCTTTTGAGACATAACATATATTTAAATTAATCCTTATGTTACTTTCACCTTTTCCCAAGAATGCTGTCTTCTACTGTTAAGCATAGTTAGTCGTGGGTATATTTGTAAATAGATTAATTAACAACAGTGTTAGACAAATTAATAGCTCACAATTAAATACATAAAGATAATTATTTAGCATAGTTTATCACCTTTTCTCACACTGATTCAAATGTAATATACTACTGGTACATCATTTATATAGTTTTGGAAAAAATGTCAATTTCTAGTCAATCCTACTATTGGAATAAATTTACAAACATGAAATTTAGCCTGTGAAATCGGAAACTGCAAAATTCAATGAAATCAGTAACAAAATACCAAGAAAAAATACCCTTAAATTGTCAGACAAAATTATAGACTTTGTTAGAATGTGCACAATTCAATGATAAAAGCTTATTTTAGTATTCAAAAGTTTATTTCAGTTTCTTATTTCACATATAAATTCTGGATGGGACATTTACTACTCAATACAAAAGTTATGGGCTTTCTAAATTACAAAATCACTGAATAAGGATCCTTCTCATTAGCTGTAATGATACATAACAGAAAAGTGTCTGATAAAAATAGACTTGAATAGCTGGATATGTTTCTATAAGTAAATATTTTCCCATATACTTGAATGTGTTGTTATGTCTTTGCATATTAAAATTGATATTCCAACTCAAAACAAACAAATGATGACACCTTTCATTAAGAAAAAGTTTCTCCCTTTGTTGGTTTTGACACTTGTCCTTATAAAAAATATTTTCTATAACATGAACAGCAAAACTTATATTTCTAACATTTTTATAAAATTTGTCTTTCACTAAAACAGAGCTATGTGAATAGATAAGATAAAAACTGGTGCTAAATCAAGATTATGGTTTTCCACGGATCAATTGTATAGCCATTGAATGGTTCTCTATGTGCATCAAATGAATCCAATCTAGGACTATAATAGAAGGAAAATGAAATAAGAGTTATTGTGTCTTCAACCTATTTCCAAATATTACATTTTGTCAGCCTGATTTTCCCTTGTGTTGCAAATCTCCACCACCAATGGCCAGATCTGTTTATGTATTAGGAGACCTTTGGGAAAATTTTCTAAAAATCCACAGCCAGTAGATGTCTTATTTTTCCAAGGGCCAAAAATGAAAGGGTCATGATTTTGATTACACACAAAGGTCAGATGACAATGTAACCACACAATTGCGCATTCCTATCTACCTCTCTAATTGTTTTTTGTATGACATCTGTTTTCCTTTGATCATAAGCTTCATTGATTGAGGCAGGAAAATAAGAAAGAAAAATACTGGTGCAATAAAGGAGAATTCTTTAATTTAAGAAAAAACATAAAACAAATATATCCTTCAAAAAGTCTAATATTTGTTGCAATCAATTTCTAATGTTGCTTATTCTTGTATAGTTTATTTGAGACTATAGCTTTTTCTTGTTTCCTGACAAAATATGTTTTTTCTTTTCTATTTTTCTATCTATTCTGTTTGAAAGGAAAAGAATAAAACATATTCGAACTTCAAGCTTTCCTGTGATCAGCCGCAGGTAGTAAATATGTGTGTTTTGATCTTTTATCAGCATTTGTCCAACAGATTTTTTAGCAAAATATATATATTATTATATATTCCATATAATTTTTATGAGTGATCATCACAACCAATTACCTCAGAATTCTGTTGTGCAGTGCACCTTTAGACATTTTTCACATGGGAGAATGCTAAAACTACGATTGTAGTCAACCTGTACATATATAATTTGTAAAACAGGAGCAGTATTCACCTTAAATAATATATTTGCCAATATTCTTTTCAGTTATTTTATTTTAAAAGGTACAGACCTATTAACTCCAGTAGGTAATTAGCCTTCACCCACGGTTGAATCCCTTTAAGTAAAACTCTGATACATAGAATCCCCTACAAAGTACAAGTAAATATTAGGTACTTAATAAGATTTATCATCAAAATTTTCCCTGTAACCTAGAAGTCCAGGTTAAGCAGAAGTGTTTCCTGTACCTTGAAATTTCCACTTAATGGTGTTTAACAGCCTGTTTAACCATACATTTTCTGATTTTTCCTTTACATTCAAATAGAAATAACCATACAAATTCAGTAACAGAATTCTGTTAAAATTGTAATATGAACCCGTCAGAAGCAAGGGTTGATGATGTTTAGTTTTTATATTTCAGTGAATACTTCTCCTGTTGTCAGAATGAGACTATATTATTTGCAGTGAATTTTTTATAACATTTTTATCACAGTTAAATTGGGACCAATGAATTTGCTTTCATTACATCTGGCAAAGATAGTATGTTTAATGTCCATTTTCTATATTTTACACATTTATTACATACTACTCAAAAATAAAGATAGTATTATTGGTACAGCAAATCATAAGCCTCTTTTTGGCTACAGGGTCCATAGCTTGATTTCTTGCATTAAATTTCAAACAAGAGCACTCAGAGAGCGCAGACCTCCGCCAATGGAGCTCAATTCCTGGACTTTCAAAACCTACCATTAGCAGTTCTTTGTCCCATTTTGGACAATTCCTGAAAATTTCATCAAAATCCGTAAATAACTTTTCGAAATTATCTTTCTTTAAAAAATTCCTGGATCCACAAGATCTGGATCCCTCCCAAAATCTAACCACTTCTTCCTTTTACCATTTCTAACATATCCTAAAAATATCATCAAAATCCATCGTAAAATTATCTGGCTATAACTTCCTTTAAAAAAAGCCTGGATCCAGATGATCCAGACAGTGATCCAGATCACTCCCAAAATCTAATCATTTGTTCCTTGTCCCATTTAGGACATTTCCTGAAAATTTCAGCTAAATCCATCCATAGCTTTTTGAGTTATCTGTCATTAAAAATTACATTTCATGGATCCAGAAGATCCAGATAGTGAACCGGATCACTTCCAAAATTGAATCATTTCTTCCTTTTACCTTTTCAGACATATCCTGAGAATTTCATCAAAAATCCGTCCATAAGTTTTTGAGTTATCTTGTTCACAAACAAACTCACAAACAAACCCAGGCGAAAACATAACCTCCTTGGCGGAGGTAATAATTACAGAGCAGTGTAGAATTGAAAGGCATCATAATATTTGGCAAATACAATATGTTATGGCACTTATAATTACTCTTCATGATAATAGACAATATTTATGATTTCAAAGAGCAAAATTTTATCAGCTCTAATTAATTTTTCAGTTTAAACATTGCTGTGTTTGGTATTGATTACATTTGCATGCTGATGTATATCCTGTATTTATTGATGAATACTTATATTCATCATTAGAAGGAATACTTTTTTTGATCATGAAAAATGGTACACTATAATGAGGCTTGACTTTGATTTTATAGTGAAGAATTAAGGCACATGTTTATACAGCGGTGATATGAATAAACGCATGGTTTTTGTGTGATATTTTCTTCTTTTTAACAATAACATGATAAATAAATATGGTGAATCATACAGTTATGATATCACAACTGTAATATATGACTTTCACTTACTTCATAGTAAAAATGCAATGTAAATGCTCAAAGTACACAGTCAAAACACAAACTACCGTTTCACTTTACCCAACTGTGATCTGGTTTAGAAACATTTAAAAAAATCTCACTTTCAATTCATAAAATTAATTTAGCATTTGCTGAAAAGAAATTTATTCATCTTTTATGGTTGTGCAAAGTTTTACATGAAATTACAATAGTTTGCTTAATATTTCTGCAAAAGAATATAAGCTAGAAATACTATAAATAATTTAAGAAGCCATATATCATTTAACTTCTTTATGGGTTGGAAGGAGGAGTATTTGGGCCTATCCAGTCCAAACTGCATTTGATTAAATTAATGGGGAAGGCTTTAGAATTACCGTCACTTGGTGAAAGATTTCTGTTTTTGCTTTGTCAGCACAAATTGGGTTATATGGGTGATCCAGCTACTGGACAGATTACTGGAATTCTTAAAGTCTTCAGATAAGTGAAGATATATTAATCAGTAAACCATCCCCATGGTTTAATGACAAACAACTTTAAATGTGTACAGCTTCTAGGTTCTCTTGAATAAACTAGTGTTTTTTGCCAGTCTGTTTATTTATAAACAGTATTATAGGTTCATGTGAACATACCTTTTTTGTAGGTTTGACTTATATTCAATAAAGAAGGTAATGATACACTTCCTGGAAGACTATTTTCTGATGTAATCCCCAGGGGTTATTTTTTCAACCACATCAGTTTTGAAACATCAGTACAATCATATTCTCTACGGTTTCATGCTTCCAGAAAGAATTATGACAAAATACAATATGATTGTCATTTGAAAGAGCTTTTTTTTCTGTTTTGCATGCATTGATTGGAAGTGTTTGCACAGTTTTTGCAGTTTAAGCAGTCTAGACATAACATTCATAATTTCTTTCAAACTGTTTGATATAACTGCTTTTATAAATTCATGATATGATTCTCTGCATGTCAGATGAGAGTGCTTGACCTTGGTCTGCTTTTTGTACTCTATACAGAAATCATTCCAGCCGGGTTTTATGTTTTATTCTTTTTTTTGCCACTCAGTTTTCACTCTATGATTATATATGTAAAAATATATGAACCTTTTTCTCAAATTTACAGGTAAGGGAGAGTAACTAACATCCAAACTTATTATCTGGTGATTTCTAGAAACAAAAACTAAAAATCTGCCTTGCTTATTGATAAACGTTGGTGGTTTATGTCTCTTTCAACAGCTAAGGTCATAATATGCCGGTACCTCAGTACACTACCCTTTAGTTGACTTCAGTTTGATATGTACTCAGATCTGGAGGTTAGAGTCATCTAGCCAAATCTGTCATTAGTCTGTCTCTGAGAAAAGACCAGTGATCAGTCTAATATCTGTTACCTTTCAGTGGTTATATCTATGCAACTTTGAATACATGTAGAGTAAGAAATCTAAAATTCGCCAGGAATCTAAAATTCGCCACCTCTAAAACCTTAGTTAATTTTATGAAGAAAATGATGTTTTTGTCTAAAAATTGGTATTTTTCAGTTCAAAAGGCCTTAATTTACTATACAGTCAACAAATCTCACCACAATTCATTTATTTTATTAGTATTTTCACATGTGGCGAATTTCAGATATGTGGCAAATTTTAGATTTCTTACTCTACATCTGTTTGTATGTGAAATTAAACTTTAGGTTGCCAATATTGCAAAGAAATCTCTTTTACCCTCTCAACACAAGTAGTAGAAGAAAGACGCAGACTCAGGGTCAAGATTCACGTTGGCAGGGCCATGTCATAAAGATAATCTGTCAATTACTGTGTAGGTGTTACAGCATAATGGAGTTCAGATATATAAAAATATTATATCAACAAGATAGAATTTATGCCCACAGAGACAGTTTATTTTGTTCATATGATGCCACATCATCTGAGACCTTATGCACCAAAATTTATTTTGTTTAAACAATTACTCTTATTTTGAATTAATTTGTAGAAACTTGGCAAACTAGGTAAAACTTCTATATTCATTGTCATTATGTCTTCCAGACTTCCAAGTTGTTCCATTCAGCTCAACACCCAGTGAGACACAGCATTTCTGATATATTTGGCAATAAACTACCATTTATGTGCCAATTTGGCAGACAAAGTAATTTGTCACTGTGTAGACACTGCCTAGCAGTAGTTCTCTCTAAACTAAAACATTTCATTAGTCATCGAATGGGCCTCACTTTTCTCAAGCTCTATTTGAATATATTTCCTAATATAATTCAGTAGCTCAAGGGCTTCAGCCTGCAATTTTATATGAACTTATAGTACATAATTACACTTTTGGCTTTCTAGAAGGAATTTGACTATCGAGTACCAGTACTCATTCTTATTTATATCCGATTTCTTCAAACTGTGAAAAAAAACCAACATCTGTGTAACCCAAAATAGAAGATTTGTTGTTTTTGACTACAAAAAAATGCAGAAATATTATATAGGGTAATTTAGAAATGAGGTAGAAGGCATGCATGCATTTGGAAATGAGGGCTCTTTTAGACCCAATCTAGAGAGCGTCCATGTTTATGTTTGTACCATAGAAAGCAGCAGAAACTGGATGAAGAGGCAAGAGCTGCTGCCAATGCCAAAAAGAGTTCCCAGGGCAAAGGCAAAGGATCACCCATCAAGAAAGGCTCCATAAAACTGGGTTCTCCAAAAATAATCCCTCTGAAGGAGTTTGGCAAACTGGTCTTCTGTAAACGAATGTTTCAGCCACTTGGTGAAATGATAGGGGATCCTGTGGAGTTACAGTTAATGTATTCTCAGGCAGCGCACTATGCTGTGCAGGTGAGGCACTTTCCTCTTTCAAGTTATTCGTAAAGTATATACCAGTCTGTTTTAAAAATATAGACTGGGTAAAGATTATTTTATTATGAATCATACAAATTTTAAACATCCTGTTAACTATGTGTAAATCTGTAATTGACAAAAGCGGTCACATGGGGCATTTTAGAGTGATGGTAAAAGTTTTAAAGTATGAGCAAGGCCTACTCTTTGTACCTAAACCATAATTGTGTACATACATTTCATATAGATAACTTGGCCTTTAAAAATATTGAGACTGTTTATACTTTTTCACCCCACAGCCCTTAAGGGCTGTCAGGGTATTGTTTTCCACCATGGTGTCCAGAAGGGTAGCTAGATGGGTGGCGGGAAAAGTTTGTCCAGGCTGTATCTCAGAAAACGTAAGGTTTAGGAAGTTGATACCTGGTAGGGACATTGGTTAGGGTGTATAGGTGTGCAACATCATTGTGTGACCTTGATTTGATGATTGACCTTGCCGGAGTGACGTTGAGTTTGAAAATCTTGTCCGGGCTATATCTCGGAAACCGTAAGGTGTAGCAAGTTGATACTTGGTAGGGACATTGGTTAGGGTGTATAGGTGTGCAACATCATTGTGTGACCTTGATTTGATGATTGACCTTGCCGGAGTGACGTTGAGTTTGAAAATCTTGTCCGGGCTATATCTCGGAAACCGTAAGGTGTAGCAAGTTGATAATTGGTAGGGACATTGGTTAGGGTGTATAGGTGTGCAACATCATTGTGTGACCTTGATTTGATGATTGACCTTGCCGGAGTGACGTTGAGTTTGAAAATCTTGTCCGGGCTATATCTCGGAAACCGTAAGGTGTAGCAAGTTGATACTTGGTAGGGACATTGGTTAGGGTGTATAGGTGTGCAACATCATTGTGTGACCTTGATTTGATGATTGACCTTGCCGGAGTGACGTTGAGTTTGAAAATCTTGTCCAGGCTATATCTCGGAAACCGTAAGGTGTAGCAAGTTGATAATTGGTAGGGACATTGGTTAGGGTGTATAGGTGTGCAACATCATTGTGTGACCTTGATTTGATGATTGACCTTGCCGGAGTGACGTTGAGTTTGAAAATCTTGTCCGGGCTATATCTCGGAAACCGTAAGGTGTAGCAAGTTGATACTTGGTAGGGACATTGGATGGGGGTTGTAGGTTTCCAAATTTAAAATTTGGTCTGGACAATATCTCAGAAACCTTAAACTGTAGGAAATAGATACTTGGTAAGGACATTACATAGGGGTTGTAGGTGAGCAATATTATGGTGTGATTTTGATTTTACATTTGACCTTGTCAACGTGACTATGAGTTTTAAAATTTCTTGGATTCCATAAGGTGTACAAGGTTGACACTTGGTAGGGACATTGATTAGGGTTGTAGGTGTGACCTTTAACTTTGGCTCTGCCAAAGTGTGTTCACCTGCCATATTTGAGACATATTTCTCTTGCGACAAAGCTATTTGGATTGCTGCAACTGATTATTATATGTACTTGTACATAATTGTGCTATTTTCATTGACAGCTATTCTCCAATTAATAAATTTTACAAGTAATTTTTACTTTACTGATTAATGCTGTCATCTTGCTATTGAATTATCATGTTTTATGCTTTATGTTTACATACATTTTCTTTCTCTTAGATGTTATTTTCGCTACTTAAACATTTTTTGGACCTTTATGTAACTGACATGGCTCTGAAAGTATCCCGATCTTCATACTGTTTCACGTCTGCTATATCTCATGGTGTTGAAAATTATTTCCCCAGGCTGTAGGGTACGGGTATCTCAGATGCTATTTTTTGTGTTTTATGTATGTGGAGCTGATGTGAGTCTGTGTAAACTGTTTCGTATCTTAAAAGTTTCTATTTACAAATAAAAAATATAATTAATTTCTTTGTTGTATCTGTAGTTGCTATCCTATTTTAGATTAAAGTGTAATGATCTTTTACACTTTAGCTAAAAAAGATATTAAAAATATTTTTAAAAAAATTTTAAACATAATTTCAACACATTCTTGAGGTCATATCATTACAAACGGAAGATGGAAGATGTCAATGACATGGCATATTTATTGATTTATTGTCATCCTTTTATTTTATACCAACTGTAACAGAATCATGTCCATTGAACCAGCCCAGGCCTTTCAATTTTAAAACAGTTTTTATGCCTTAGAGTGTAACATTCTTCTATCATAAATGCAACAGCTTGTGTATAACAACAGAGCAGCAGCCTTTTTGATTCTGTATCCATAATATATCTTGTACAACATCAATTGTTTGGATGACAACAAGTCAACATTTAATAAAGAATTTCTGTGGAGAAATACATTATGACATCTTTAAGATTTAATATTTTCATGTTACTTCCCCAATGATTTGGGTAACAGAGTTTCTGATGTAGTTTAATTCTTTTGTGTTTCAATTTATGTGTATTAATTTGATATATGAGAATTCAAAATTGAGCGTTTGTGCTTATATCCAAATATAGAGAATTGTTTGAATGCAATTGGTGTGAAAAATAACCTTCCTTCCAGTGTATTCCATGGACAGTTTAGCTTCCAGTGTAAAAGAGTAATTATTTAATACACTCAATAGCCTTAATTTCTATCCCTGAAAACTTGTGTTGGAAAATAATCAGGGATGAATGATACTATTCCTTTTGTACCTGCAGTTGGATGAGTACAACCTTTCCACCTCAGTGGCAATCCATTT
Source organism: Sabellastarte sp. h YS-2021 (assembly GCA_964017235.1). NCBI lineage: Eukaryota > Metazoa > Annelida > Polychaeta > Sabellida > Sabellidae > Sabellastarte > Sabellastarte sp. h YS-2021. The sequence continues at coordinate 119,598,616 of OZ024928.1, forward strand.
GGCTGGTCTTCAAGCCCATATAGAATTTGGAGAATATGAACCAGACAAATATCACAGGTAAAATCAATATTAATTATGGTGTTACACCTGAGACTAGGTAGCTTTTACAAAACATTCAGCTCCAGCAACAAGTTTATCGTTCTATTTAAATGTGCTAAGAATTAAATTGTCTATTTCTTCTGATTATATCGGTTTGCTGTAACATGATCCAGGATATAAAACTATCTCAACTTATCAACTTAAATTCTTGATTATCAGCTTTTGATATGACTCCCTTCCTAAAATTTACAGCCAGTGTCTGGCAGGACAGACCACCACAGATATTGCTTTGAGTAAATAACTCTGGCTCAGCTTTTTTTTATAAAACTGGTGATAATTCCAGCTCATCAGCTTATTGATTGTTTGGTTGGCTTGTATATGTTACAAGGAACTGCGTAATCAGGCAAAATATTTTTGTGACTCAAATGTTTTTGTTTAAATTTCATGGTGTCTCTTCATGGAGTATTCTTTTTCAAAGATGTTTCTATGATTACTCAGTATCCCTGTAGATTTATATGTGCAGAAACATGGCTTGACTAAGCTTTATTGCTTCAACTTTCAATTTATGTAAAAAGAAGCTGTGGTAAGGAAAGTGTGTTACTTTATTACAACCACTTAAATATTTTTTTATTTCTTAAGACCTAGTGCTTATGACAGGATTCTCAATTTTTACTGTGTTCAAAATAATGAAATGTGTCTTATTTATACATAAATATTTAATACAAATAAACTGCAGTATTATTTAAGATATTGTTTTTTATATTTCAAATTCATGTTTAGTTCTAATGAGGAGTAGAAGTGGCCATTTCCTCATTAGTTTTTATTTTGATAAATTTTATATTTTAAACCTTGTCATTATCCAAAGAAAATTGAACATTCCAGGCATTTTCCTATGGTAGATTTTGAACCTTGTGAGGATATGTGTTTGTAAATATTCTATATACCACTCCTTAAAGTAAAAACAGTGAGGAATGTGTGAGAGTTTGCAGGGAATTGCCAATTTCTTGAGACATCTCTGGCCCTAATTGAGCTATTCTTATTCTAGTGTGTCAGACTGTCCGTATGTCACCAGTAAATGATGATGACTTGTGACACTTCTATTTCTGTGATTGGAACATACAAGGGTTGGAGGGAGGGGTTGGAGACATATGAAGCTGGGATATTGTGACCTGTATGCTCTGAAACCTCTTTTCCCCATTTTGTAGTCGTTTTTATCTTTTATAATAAAAATTACAACTAAAGGAAACATATAAACAGAATAGTAACAGAGTATTTATGTTTGTTCTTGATTTATGTTTATGCTGTATGGGTGACCTCAAAATCAGATAATTTAGAATGATATGATATGATAAAATCCATAATCATGAAAGTCGGTTCTTGAAGCATTTATTTCATGCTAACAATTTGAGAAAACTTGGAGAAAAGCTTAAAATATGACTGTTCCATTTAATCAGGAATCATTTATCAAAAGGCAACTAAATGGAAGAAAAGAAATTAGCACTTTGAAAGTAGATGCTTTGGTAGTGTTAAACCCCCATCACACTTTTTAATAGGCCATCCCAATGTACCCCCACTTGTAAAAGAGTCAAGTCTGAGACTCTGTTACATGTTTTTATATAGTTTAGAGTCAGCTTCTGTTGAACTCATAAGCAATGTTTAAGCTGTTTGTCACTGTGGTGGGGCAAGCCCTGGCAATTTCGGTTTCTCTTGGAACCACCTTACAGTGATACATTCTGTCATGTCAAAACCTGCTTATCTCCTTCTTCCTTGTGACATCCATAATTCAAAATTTAGAAAAGTTATAGATACATGTACATTCATTCAATTTCACCAAATTTCTTGCCTTGTTCAGTGTGCCGCATTCAAACAAAGACAATCTAGGATAAGAGCCCTTCATCTAGAGAGCACCCCAAAAAATTAGATTTGTGCTGGGTCTTTGTATAATATTTTATTAGGCGGGTTGCGTGTAACCAACCCGCCTATTAGATTGATGTGTCCGACGTCCGTCTGTCCGTCTGTCCGTCTGTCTGTCCGTCTGTCCGTCTGTCCGTCCACATTTTTCGTTTCCGGACTCTAACTTTAAAACGGTTTGACCAATCAAATTCAAACTTCACAGGGAGATAGATCACCATCATAGCTAGGTTCCTTTCGAAATTGGTGAAATTCCGTGTGTTCGTTTGTCCGTTTTTCGTCTGTTTGTCTGTCCATCCATCTGTTTGTCTACATTTTCGTTTCCGGACTCTAACTTTAAAACGGTTTGACCAATCAAATTCAAACTTCACAGGGAGATAGATCACCATCATAGCTAGGTTCCTTTCGAAATTGGTGAAATTCCGTGTGTTCGTTTGTCCGTTTTTCGTCCGTTTGTCTGTCCATCCATCTGTTTGTCCACATTTTCGTTTCCGGACTCTAACTTTAAAACGGTTTGACCAATCAAATTCAAACTTCACAGGGAGATAGATCACCATCATAGCTAGGTTCCTTTCGAAATTGGTGAAATTCCGTCTGTTTGTTTGTCCGTTTTTCCGTCCGTTTCTTCGTTTTTGTCCGTTTTTCTGTCCATCCATCTGTCCGTCCACATTTTTGTTTCCGGACTCTAACTCGAAAACGGTTACTCCAATCTAATTCAAACTTCACAGGGACATACATCACCATCATAGCTAGGTTCCTTTCGAAATTGGTGTAAATCCGTCCGTTCATTTGTCCTGTTTTTCTGTCCATTTGTTCGTTTTTAGATTAGAAGTATTACATTTCTTAGCACGTCGAACACATTTACCTTAAGTGGGTAACCTAACATTTCTTTCCTTGTTCCTAAATTTAATGAGAGCAGTTGCTAACCTTGTTTCCTGCGTGCGCAACCCGCCTTTTGGGGCACCTCTGACCCTCTTCTATGATTAGTAGATTCCTAGTTTAAATGTTCTGTATGGATATCTGTCTGTACAATAGTATATCAATAAAAACTACAGGAAAAACATCTTGCTGTAGTGATCTTGACTGTTAAAATCTTGTTTGTTTTCCATATCTTGGAAATGGTAAGGTGCAGCAAATTGATCCTTGGTTGGGTTATTGGTAGGGTATACAAATGCAACATCATGGTGTGACCTTGGTTTCACCTTTGACCTTGACATAGTGACATTGAGCTCTAAAATCTAGTCTGAGACTATATCTCAAAAACTGTAAGGTGTCGGATGTTGATACTTGAAAGAGACATGAGTTGAGGGGTGTAGGTGTGCAACGTCATGGTTTGACTTTGATTTATTTGACCTTTGACCTTGCTGCAATGACTTTAACCTTTAAAATCTTGTTCTGGGCTGTATCTTGGAAACTGTACAGTGCAAGAAGTCAATACTTGCAGGGTTATTGATTTTGACCCATAGATATGCCACATCATGGTATAACCTTGGTTTCTTCTTTGACCTTGCCATAGTGACCTTTAAATTCTTATCCGGGCAATATCTCAGAAACTGTAAGGGGTAGGAAGTTGTTACATGAGGGTATATTGTTTGGGAAGTGGTGGTCTGCAATGTCATGGTGTGACCTTTCACACTGGTACTTCTAGAAAGTTTTGTACAAGCACATTTGAAATATATTTTTCGTTTCACAAAGTTATATGGATTGATGCAACTAATGATTATACACTCTCTGCTCTGAAAAAATCCTTATATTTGTATTTTTTCAACTCTTGTGGCAATATGTCATTGAGCACAATGCTATTTCCCTAGGCTGTGGGTTACAGACATCACTGATGCTGTTTTTATATCCACCCCACTGGGGGGTGGACATATTATTTTTGCTTTTTCTGTCGTCCGTCGTCCGCCGTCCGGACGCTTGGTTTCCGCTCATTTGAAGGAAAAGTATTAATCCTATCTTTACCAAATTTGGTATGGGTGTTTATTGGGTTAATAGCTTGCCTGGGATTGCTTTTGGTGAAGATAGGTCTATAGCGAACTGAGTAATAGCTACTTAGCTACTTTTGTGTACTTCTTTTGTTTCTGGGCATTTTAAGGAAAAGTATTTGACATATCTTTACCAAATTTAGTATGAGCATTACTTAGGTCGATAGCTTGCTTGGGATTGCTTTTAGTGATAATAGCTATATAACTGACTGAGTAATAGCTACTTAGCTACTTTGCCAAAAATGGAAAAACACAAATTTGCTTCTATCTCCTTAACCGTGCGAGATAGAGCGATTTCGTCGAATTTTTCGACCCACAGGGTATCTAAGCAATGTTCTCTTGGAAATTTTCAAAAAATTTCCTCTCTCCAAAAATGGCGGCCATTTTGTATTTTCGAATTTTTGCCAAAAATGGAAAAACAAAAATTTGCTTCTATCTCCTTAACCGTGCGAGATAGAGCGATTTCGTCGCAATTTTCAACTCACAGGATATCTGAGAAATGTACTCTTGGCAATTTTCAAAAAAATTTTCCCCTCACCAAAAATGGCGGCCATTTTGAATTTTCGAATTTTTTCCAAAAATGGCAAAACACAAATTAGCTTCTATCTCCTTAACCGTGCGAGATAGAGCAATTTCGTCGAAAATTTTCGACTCACAGGATATCTGAGAAATGTACTCTTTGCAATTTTCAAAAAATTTTCCCCTCACCAAAAATGGCGGCCATTTTGAATTTTCGAATTTTTGCCAAAAATGGCAAAACACAAATTAGCTTCTATCTCCTTAACCGTGCGAGATAGAGCGATTTCGTCAAAATTTTCGACCCACAGGGTATCTGAGAAATGTACTCTTGGCAATTTTCAAAAAATTTTCCCCTCCCCTAAAATGGCGGCCATTTTGTATTTTCGAATTTTTGCCAAAAAATGGAAAAACACAAATTTGCTACTATCTCCTTTAAAGTTAACCGTGCGAGATAGAGCGATTTCGTCGAACATTTTCGACCCACAGGGTATCTGAGAAATGTACTCTTGGCAATTTAAAAAAAATTTTACTCTCCCCAAAAATGGCGGCTGTGCTAACCGTGCGAGATAGAGTGATTTCGTCGAAATTTTCGACTCACAGGGTATCTGAGCAATGTACTCTTGGCAATTTTCAAAAAATTTTCTTCTTCTCAAAAATGGCGGCCATTATGAATTTTCGAATTTTTACCAAAAACTGAAAAACACAAATTTGCTTCTATCTCCTTAACCGTGCAAGATAGAGCGATTTCGTCGAAATATTCGACCCAACCAATGCAAAAAGGCATGAAGCTGAAATAATTATATCCCCAGACGAAAGTCGGGGATATATTGGATTCAGGTCCGTCGCGCCGCCGCCGTAGAAATTTCCTTGTGGACGCGATAACTCAAAAACGGATTAATATTTTTTTTTCAAACTTGGTACACATGTTAAGGATGCCCAAAGGAAGATCCCTATTTTAAGGTGACCTTAAACTCCCAATAATAAAGAACTTATGGCCACCTTAAGGTCAGAAATTGCACTTTTGGCCACTTAGAGCCCTCTAGGTCACAAACTATGAGGCTTATCTGCCTCAAATTTTACCTGAGAACACATTAATATATTCTTAGTACATGTGCCGAAAATCAAGACTTTAAGTTTAGGAGAAAATTGTCTTTGAGGCCCATAAAGACCCCACTTAGGACTTTTTTCCTATATTTTTAACTTATTTTGCCCTATAATTTGGAAGTGGTAATTCTGATGAGTCTCAAACTGCACTAGATGTAACTCTTATATGTAATCCTTGTCTGTGAAAAATTTAAAGGCTGTAGGTTTACCTGTTAGGCCGACTTAAGATCTCAAAATTGCCCACAGAGACCCAATTTATGGACTTTTTGCCATCTTCAAGCACTGTAGCTTTCAAACTATGTCTCTCATCTAAGTGAAATATCATCTGAGAATATATCAATATGTTTTTCTTGTATGTACTCCAAAATTTAGGCCTTTAATAGACATTTAACCCATGTATGAGGACCATAAACACCCACCCGAGTGACCCTTTTAAGACATTTTTCACATATTTTGCTCTGTAACTTGGAAATGGTAAGTCTGAGAAGTTTCAAACTGTATTAGATATATATTCTATGTGTAATGTTAGTACGTAACAGATTTTAAGTCTGAAACTTTAATTTGAAGGTCAAATTGAGGTCTCTGACGGGCTCCCAAAGACCCAATATATGGACTTTTTGCCAGCTTTAAGCCCTGTGACTGTTAAACTATGTGATTGATTGAGCTGAAATCCCATCTGGGAATGCATTATTATGTCCTTTTCACATGTGCCGAAAATCAAGGCTTTTAGTAGACATTTAACCTGTGTATGAGGGCCATAGACACTTGCCCAAGTGACCTTTTTTGACATTTTTTTCTGTATTTTGCCCTGTTATTTGGAAATGCTTAGTGTGACAAGTCTTAAACTGTATTATATATAATTTTTGTTTGTTGTGTATGTCCCCCAAAAAGTTTCAGTTCTGTAGTTTAATTGCTAAGGTCTCTTTAACAATTGTAAAATGCCCACAGAGACCCAATGTATGGATATTATGCCACTTTAAAGCCCTGTAACTGTCAAACTATGTGGCTCATAGAGCTGAAATCTTTGAATTTTTCAAAGGAAGTGCCTGTCTATTTAAATTTTGAATATTAATAATGTTATGGCTATCTTAGGCTTTTAAGAACTTATTTTTGTGTGTTATCTCTCTGCTTGCTGAGTTTTTAACTTTTTAACATGAAACTGGTTAAACATATTCAAGTAGGCAAAATGGACACTGTTATTTTCTGGTGAGCTTTAAGTCCCAAATATTAATGAAATTATAGCCTTATGTAGTAAAAATAGGGGATTTTTAACCCTCAACTAGCCCAGTTTTATTCAACTTGCCTTAATTTTGACACAGCTCCTACAGTTACGAACTCATTTCAATTGATAATCACATACTTAAAATTCTCAATTCTGAATTATTATTATCAATCTGTTCTTGTCATTTGATAATTTATATTTAATTCTGGAGGTATATAATCTTCCTGTTGGACATTCCTTATTTATATATTTGATTTTATTTTAGTGATAAGATTAACTGAGCTTTTTGTATTTGATTACCCCTTTTATATTATAAGTGTTTGTTTACCATTTGTGCTGCAGCACTCCATCTCTTTGTAGTCCCACCCCCCATCCCCCACCCACCTCTGGGACCTCCAGCTATTGAGTGACACTAAATAAACAAAGGTATACAGGTCTTCTGTAATAGTGAGAGAGGTGTGGAGAAGGGGAGAGAGGTGGGGTGGGGGTGGGAGGTGGTGTTTGCTTCATTATCTAATTATCTAAGACAAAGGGAGTCAGAACTGAGATTGTGTCAGATATTTAGGTTGCATATATATGGACCAGATATATAGGAATTGAGGAAATGAATAACTGAAAAACAATGCAAATTCTAAAAATAATATAATAAAATAATAATATAAATAACATATGATTTTTAAATAATATTTTATTTGTGAACAAATATAGAAACAGAGATACGCTTTTGGAATTATGAATTTAGAATGGACATTCAATCATCAATCATTTAAATACTTTGAAAATAGGTTCAGAGTTACCCTTTGCAGGAAGATTGAAAAGTATGATGAGTTGAGTTAAAAATAATATTTTATTTGTCAACAAATATAGAAACAGATATGCTCTTTTGAGATTATTAATTTAGAATGGACATTCAATCATCAATCATTTAAATACTTTGAAAATAGGTTCAGAGTTATCATTGCAGGAAGATTGAAAATATGATCTGTTGAGTTATGTATTCGACGTCTGGGGATACACCATCTTCCTTGGGAAGATATAAACTTAGTAGATTGATGGGCTGAAGTTCATATAACTTTTCCCAATATTTATGGCATACAACCAATGGATTAAATAAAAAATTCCCGATCAAACCTGTGGCGTGAGTGATGACCTGTCTGGGGATATGTTGGCGCGGAGTTGGCCCAATCTAGTTGACATGTATACTAATAAATATTTAAGCATCATTGATATATTTTACCAATGAAACAGGGTCTTGTAAGACTACTGTACAATTTTTGCAAAAGGTTCATGGGGTGGACATTACACATGATAATGTGTGTTCTTCTGTGCTATCCTGTTTCTATTCATATGTCGCAGCTACTATCAACAGGGCGTCCTATTTCTAGTTATTCATATTTTAAACTTCTAAACTGTCAAAGTAACAAATTATGCATTACCCCTGAAATCTCTTCCCGAACCCCAACACTATATTATCTGTCTTGCTTTCCAAAGTTTTTGCTGTTATTAAGCATCCCTTGTAAAGGGAGCTTAATTGTTTTCATGTTTAGTTTCCCCACCACCACCGCCGCAGCCGCCGCATTTTTATCTTCTTTAAATATCTCCCTTATTAGTAGGCGGATTCTGACCATTTTTGGCAGTTGTATACTTTAAGCGTGGGAAAATTTTGCCACGTGCTTATCTTTTACCTTAAGCCTTTTGATCAAGGTCACATGATCAAAAATAAGCTTTTTTTTTGGGTACACCTGCTCATCATCGCCGCTCAGCTAAAACTACTTACCATAGGAAGGTGTTATTTCGAATATATATCAATAGTATTAAAATCTCAAGTTGATTAGATTTTGGGAGCGATTAGTTTATAATTAAGTGATTTATGAGCTTTTCATACCAGTTAGTAATCAGAAAGCTTAAATTCATCAGAACCCCATATTATCTCCTTATCTGTTGCATTTAGAGCCATAAAATGTATTGGGAGGTGATAGGAAACCATATGCAGAGAGTCTTGAAAAAACTGCTCAAATTTACCCCCTCTCCCCTTATAAGTCAAACTGGGGTCATAATATCCCAGTTTTTGTGTTTTGGGCTTTTATCTCCTTTTTTATTGCTTTTAGAGCTTTTGATTGTATTGGGAGGTCATAGGAAACCATATTCAGGGTATCTAAAAAGCCAGTCAGATTTACCCCCTGGCCCCCCTTATGGGTCAAACTGGGATCATAAAATCACAGATTTTCTGTATTTTTTCATCTCCTTTATTATTGCTTTTAGAGACTTAACATCTATTGGTAATAGGAAACCATATACAGGGAGTGTAGAAAGCTGGTCAGATTTACCCCTGGGAACATAAAATTGCAGATTTTGAGTTTTGGCTTTTTGCCCGCTTTATTATTCCTTTTACAGGTTTTGAATGTATTGGGAGGTAATAAGAAACATTATACAGGGGGTCTATACAGCCAGACAGATTTACCTTCTGGCCCCGTTGTGAGTGAAACTAGGATCATAAAATGCAGATTTTGTGTTTTGACTTTTGTCTAATTCATTATTGTTTTCACACCTTTTGAATGTATTGGAGGGTGATAGAAAATCATATGCAGGGAGTCTAGAAACCGTGTAATATTTACCCCTGGCCTTGCCTTGTTGGTCAAACTGGGGTCATAAAATCACAGATTTTTGTGTTTTTGATTATATCTCATTTATTACTGCTTTATGCCATGTTTATCTCACTGTCTCTTTGTGTGAAAATAGTATATTTACAAATGCATATATATTTTTTTCAAACGTATACACATGTATTTTGTATTCATAAAGCACTCGTATATGTTAGGAAGTAGCTGATGTGATATGCAGTATGTGTATATGTCATAGTACATGATGCCAAGTGAAAAGTTTTTATGTATGTTTTTCCTGATTTACAAAGGAACCTGACACTTCAGCAAAATTTATATCACAAATACATCATTTTGCAATATTTGTTTCACACTGTTTAATATTTAACATTAACTTTACCGATGTGCTTATGTGATGATTATTTCTGCATGAGGAAATTTTCAACAATATAATTTTTCCATTTTCTCTTCCTTCAGACTATAACACTTTTGATTTAAGCTTATTGGGATGTTCTGTTTTTTTTTTCAAAAACCTTTTTCCAGTTTTATTGGTATTTAATGCTTAATTATAATGTAATAAATTATTCCACAATTATATAGTGTTTAACATCCAGTGAAAAATAAATTATCAAAGACTACCAATATCTTATATCTTCCAATAAGACCAGGAATCAAACCTTTATTGGTCTATGAATAAACTTCCTGTAGTGCATGACACCAAGTGTTGAATTTTACATATTCCTGGCATTTTCCAGTGAATTTCAATGTGCTAGATTTAACACTGATTGGCCTTCTTCTTGAGCAGGTATGATCCTCCAAGTGATTTCATCTGTGAGCGCCTACTTCAGCATTCCAAACACACGTGGGTCAATGAGATAGCAGCAGCACATAAGGTAAATATTACAGGCATCCAGTTTTCTTATGGCTGATTCATGCACATCTGTGAAATATTTGCATACTAAAAACACAAATAAATAAGGCAAAAGTTATTTGAATTAACTTTTCCTTGTTGTAATTAGTGATTTGCATGAGAATTTATCTCAAAGTTTGTGTATGTCCACATGTATGTGGCCTACATACTGGTATTTTAAATAACTGACACATTCCAAGGAAGAAGACATACTTTGAATGGGAAATGGAAACATTTTGGCAATTAAATTTTCCAAATTTGTTTTAAACATTTTGTCTATATTCAGAGAGCAAGTCCCCCAGGCTAGATAAATTAATTCATCAAAGTGTTTTTGAATTTTTGGGTGTCAGAGATTTAAGTTTAATTGAGAGGTCCACCACTGAACTTGGTGCAATGTCTTAGCATTTACTGAGTGTTTTAGTTGGTCTTTTTATCAGAGGAACATTTTTCACTAACGCTATTTTTTCTGTATTTAAAAGAGAGTAATTTATTGAGAGACGACAGCTTTAGCTTCAATTTATCTTATGGTTCATAAAAAGAGATCCTCAAGTGAATATATTTTTTCCTGGGTGATGAGATAGCTCTGGTGATGAAATAGCTTTCATGGTATCTACAGAATTTCAGCATCTTAAAAAAAAGATTTTTATGGACCAGTAAATGGTATTTGAACATGGTCTCAACCTCAGAGAACTTACTTGTAATTAAGCGGCCCGTCAGGGACGCTTATTTGTTTTCACCGAAGTTCGACTGATCACCGCCGCCGCCGGATTATGGTCTCCCTTGAATAACTTCTTAGCCTTTCAAATTTTTCTTCCCTTCTTATCTTTCTTTAAAACTATAGGGGCGGGAAAAATTTTTGAGATACTTTGCGCAGACCTTAAGCTTTACTTAAGGTAACCTTAAGCATACCTCCAAAACACCTCGTCATCGCGTTTCGGAAAAAACCACACACACCTGTGCTATAAAATTTATCAGGTACATTCTAGACCAAATTTCCAAGGTCGGAAAGGATTTTCTCATCAATCGGACCATAGATGCCTGAATGGGAGGCGTTTTATTGTCGTAAATTTTTTTAAAATGGGTACTTGGTCTGTATCTCAAAAACGGTCAGGATTTCGGCGTTTTGTTGGAATAACTTATTCAGCTACTTTTTGATAATCTTTCACATGCCGAAGTTTTAGCCCTGTATCTGCAATTTTAAGGTCACCTTAATGTCAAAAAAACGGGGTTTTAGCCCTCCAGTTCACTTAGTTTTTCACTTTTTTCAACCAAACTTGGCACATATATTAAGATTAGCCAAAGGAATATCCTGACTTTATGGTGACCTTAAACTCAAAATGTTAATGGACATTTGGCCTGCTTAAAGTCATCAAATTGGAATAAAATGCTCTGGCTCCTTTCTTTTTCCATTTTTTTTATATCGAAATTATCACTGGTATTAAACTAGATAAAAATAATACTTATGGTCACCTTAAACTCTCAGTATGAATGGAGTTGTAGCCACCTTAAAGTGAAATAAGGGGGTTTTCAGCCTCCAAGTATCTTATTGTTCGACTGACCTCGGTTAAACTTTGCACACTTATAAAGGATGGAAAACCAAAGGGTTATCCTGACTTTAAGGTGACCTTAAACTGTTAATATAATTTTGGCCCCCCCCTAAAGTCATAACATTTGAATAAAGCCATCAGCTAAACTTTGTACACTTATAAAGGATGACAAAAGGGACATTCTCATTTTATGGTCACCTTAAAGTCGCAATATGGATGAAGTTATGGTCACCTTGCAGTGAAATTATGGAGTTTTTAATAATCTCCAGCTATCGTATTGTTCAGCAGAGCTCGGTTAAATTTGTACACTTTTAAAGATGACATTAGGGACATTCTTATTTTCTTTCCACCTTGGAGTTCCAATACAAGTACAGTCATGGCCATCTTGACGTGAAAATGAGGATTTTCAGCCCCTAACTGATTTACTGTTCAGTAACATCTGTTTAACTTGACATTGATTATACTAAAGTAAGATTTTGTATAATATTTCACTTAAAATTCCTGTACTTAAGAGGCTTTGGCCATCTTAACATGATAAATATATACTTCTTGCTCCCTCCTCATTTATTTTAACACTTTTTAAAACCACACCTGGCATATGTATGCTTAAAAATATTTATGCTGTCTGGCAAACCTAATCTCTTAGTGTTTATGAAGTTATGACATCTACAAAGAAAAAAATGAGCTATTTATGATGCACTGATGTGGTTATTAACATATTGCAACTGATCAGTGTTCACATAATATAAATTCCCAATTTTAGGCAGATTAAAAAAAAACACATTCTTCTGATTCCATTCATTTGGAAATGTGGGGATATAACTTTTCGAAGGACAGACAAAAAGAAACCGGACAAAAAGAAACTGGACAAAAAGAAACCAGACAAAAAGAAACTGGACAAAAAGTTTTGCTAGTAGGACAAAAAGTTTTTATTTTAAAAAAGTTTCTTTTAACAACATAAAAACAATATACAACATTTAAACATGAATATTCACAACAATAGCACAATTAGCACAGAAATAGTACAAAGCTCCATTTGGCAATTACTTAAGCAAGTCTGTAAACACTTATGGAATGTCCTACACCTTTCAGGAACTCCTCTAGTGATTTGTTGCCACTTTTTATCTCTGAACACAAGTAGCTGAGGTGCAGTTGGAGATCTTTAGTTGCTTTTTTCACCCGTTTTCCTGGTGGCTCCCCTCTTGAGTCTTGGCAGATCTGTAGTCTTGAGAGGGACTCATCTTCTTTAATATGCGTGAGAAGTCTCCATACTGATGGATGTTTGTGCCTAACAAGCTATGAAAAACTATTGTTCCAGGTTTCACATAGGTTATTTGTACGGGCATCACCTCTCAGGGTAGCATTGTGCACATTCCACATCTGTGGAGGAAAAAGTGGAGGCATTTTCCTCAATCTGATGGTTGGTTGGTCTTCCCCAGGTCGAGCTAGAAGGAGAAGGAGTTGATGATCTAGCTACTTGTTCACATAGACTATATAAATTGGTCAAATGTATACACCTGACTTCTTTCACAATATAAGATGCTTGAAAAAAAACACTTTCTCATAAACAGTTTTTCTTGTACAGCATTTTATGTATCTCCAGCTGAGTGGAAATGAATGACTTGTCCTTTTCTTCTTCCTTCCTAACTCTGTTGTGTGATATCTATCAAAAGGCACATTCATGGAAAATCTTTCTATGCAGAAAGAACCCCCCCCCCCCAACTCCCCTTTAGTACACACAAAAAGCAAGTGGAAAAAAGAATGGCCTCAGTTGGGGAAGTGGGGGGTTCATGGAGGGAGATGATAGATAGAGATATATATATGTGTGTGTGAAGCAAAAGTGGAACAAAAAAAAGTGGAATATTTATGCTGTTCTTTCGAATGTATATTGTTTTCTTTTCTTTTACTTTCTTCCATTTCACTTAGACTTCTACATTTAATTAATTTTAGCTCAAGTGGGAAATGAATTTTTGAAACTTTAATGCATTCAAATTCCTGAAGTGATGCACTAAATCACTTATAACTTGAAAAGTATTGCGTTCACAGGATTTTGTTAAAATATGTTATTAGGCTACTTTTTCCACAGCTACACCAAGTCCAGTAACTTGTTTGGTCTTAATTTTGTGCATTATTGAAGTGTGGAATGGATCATGATCTCCTACTCTTATTCCTAAGCCTAGATTTTTAATTTCAGTTGCTAAATCATTCATAAATATTGCAATATATAAACTCATACTTTTCTTTCCCAATAAATCCAGTAACATTTTTCTAGCACTATAGCTTGACTTGTTTGTAACTTGATTTTTCTTGTAAGCAATAACTCTGAAGCAAAATCAGTAACTTTTGAACAAAAAGTGCAACACACTTTGGTTCACTGGATTTTATTAGTGGTTTTGTTAAGTTTTTAGTTGAAGCACAACCAGTAATTTTAAACAATAGTTCTTAAGCATCTTAGTCCACTGCATTCAATTAGTGTTTTATACTTAAGTCTGATACTAATGACATTTTGAACAGAAATGTCTGTGGTCAGTGTACCCTTCACTTGAGACCTCTTCTCTGAGAACATTACCAAAGAATGTAGGACATACAGAATCCGGGAAAAAAATGCCTCCTGGACAAAATGCCTCACAGAAAAAAATGCCTCCTGGAAAAAATGCCTCCTAGAAAGAATGCCTCCTGGATATTTTGTGACTAGGAAAAAAAGGCTCCTGAGAAAAAAAAGTTATTTCAACTTGTAAACTGTTACATATGAAACCTATAACGTATAATATCAAAAACATGTTAATTTCAGATATGTACAGTCAAAACCAGAACGTACAATATCGTGAAGTACAAATTACAAATATCTTCTTGAAAGGGTATCCCTTCAGCTGTACTCTGGAGCAGTTTAAAAGCAGGATTTATGGCTGTGAGGTTTCTTGATGAAATAGTTGTGGCCTTTATGGCTTACAATATGCATTCTTATCAAATTACAACATAGGTTATCCCCTCTGTAAGGAGTTGATCGCAGTTAGATGCACTAGGAGGGGCAGAAATGTAATTACAAGAAAAACACGACACCTGTCATAATGGAAACCAGGGATGAGCAGCCAGCCAAAAGAGTGAGAAGCACCAGCAAAACCTTACAAGAGAAACTTACATACCTTTGTACAGCTAAGCAAAATGGGTGAAAGACTGTGTATTTTTGACAGGCATTGGCGACTATAAGACTCAAGTGGAAAAAATGAAGATGCCTCTGAAGTTGTAATGGGAACCTGTAGTGTTATAATACTTGAAAGAACTTTTTTTTCTTAGGAGGTATTTTTCCTGGTCACAAATTATTCAGGAGGCATTCATTCTAGGAGGTATATTTCCTAGGAGGCATATTTTCTAGGAGGCATTTTTTCCAGGAGGCATTTTTTCCGCGCATCAGACATACATTCTTTTGAGAAGTATATTTCACACTTACAATTTCTCTTCTGCCAAGCTGTGGTCGTTCTTTCAGTTGTTAAATATGGTAACATACACAATGCAATAAACTTTACATTTTCTATTCCTTGTGATGCATGTCTTCACATCTTTTATGGCTTACTTCACACTTTTTCATCAGGGCCGCTTTGTTTTTGTCAGCAAAAACTTTTTTCTAGTTAGATTAATTTTGCTTTTCAACACAGTGTCTTTCTCTTCTGGGATAAACTGCAGTCAAATTTTATTCTGGTTCAACTTAATTGCTTTGGTATGTTGTGAAATAAATATGAATACTTTACACATCCTAACATTTAGCATAACCTTAATTCTTTAATCAAAAACCTTCCCTTAAACATAGTTTCTGCCTAACATATAATGCAATAAAACACTGGCAATATCAAAATTCAAATTCCATTTTGAAGTTCAATATATTTAGTTACAATATAATCCAGCTATAGAGATTAAGATTGACAGTCAACTAAATTGAGTTTTACAATGACATGGTCTTGACTAAATATAGCTAATATGGATTGAGCTTGAGAAAACAAAACACCAAAAAGACAGAAAAGAAAAATATATTTATTATATCCCCAGACGAAAGTTGGGGATATATTGGATTCAGATCCATCGCGCCGCCGCCGTAGAAATTTCCTTGTGTACGCGATAACTCAAAAATGAATCAATATTTTTGTTTTCATACTTGGTACACATGTTAAGGGTGCCCAAAGGAAGATCCCTATTTTAAGGTGACCTTAAGCTCCCAATAATAAAGAAGTTATGGCTACCTTAAGGTCAGAATTTTGACTTTTGGCCACTTAGAGCCCTCTAGATTACAAAATATGATTCTCATCTGGCTAAAATTTCACCTGAGAACACATTAATATATTCTTAGTATGTGTGCCGAAAAGTAAGACTGTAGGTTGAGAATAAAATTGTGTTTGAGGCCCATAAAGGACCCACTTTGGGATTTTTTCCTACATTTTTCACATATTTTGCCCTATAATTTGGAAGTGGTAATTCTGATCACTCTCAAACTGCACTAGGTATAACTTTTATATGTAATCCTTGTCTGTGAAAAATTTAAGGGCTGTAGGCTTAATTATAAGATCGACTTAAGGTCTCAAAATTGCCCACAGAGACCCAATTTATGGACTTTTGCCACTTTCATGCACTGTAGCTTTCAAACTATGTCTCTCATATAGGTGATCGATCATCTGGGAATATTTTAATATGTTCTTTTTTTATATGTGCCACAAATCTAAGCCTTTAATAGAAATTTAACCTGTGTATGAGGACCATAAACACCCATCAAAGTGACTCTTTTTCAACATTTTCCATATATTTGGCCCAATAACTTGGAAATAGTAAGTCTGAAAAGTCTCAAACTTTATTAGATATAAGTTCTATGTGTAATATTTGTGTGTGACAAATTTGAAATCTGAAGCTTTAATTTTAAGGTCAAATTGAGGTCTCTAAAATGCCCACAGATACCCATTTTATAGATTTTTTGCTACTTTTAAGGCTTATAGCTGTCAAACTATGGGACTGATAGAGCTGATATTTAATGGGGGAATATATTAATAATTATGTTCTTTTCACATGTGCCAGAAATAAAGGCTTTAAATAGACATCTAACCTGTGTATGAGGACTATAAACACCCACCCGAATGACCCTTTTTCGACATTTTTTACATATTTTGCACTATAACTTGTAAATGGTTAAGTCCGAGAAGTCTGAAACTGTATTAGATATAGATTCTACATGTAATAATTCATTTTTGACAAATTTGAAGTCTGAAACTTTAATTTTAAAGCTACATTGAGGTCTCTAAAAGGCCCACAGAGGCTCAATATTTGGACTTTTTGCCACTTTTAAGCACTGTGGCTGTCAAACTATATGACTGATACAGCTGAAATTTCATCTGGGAATATATTATTGTGCTCTATTTATATAGGCCAAAAATCAAGGCTTTAAGTAAACATTTAACTTGTGTATGAGGACCATAGACGCCCACCCAAGTGACCTTTTTAAACATTTTTCATATACTTTTCCCTGTAATTTCGAAATGGTAAGTGTGACAAGTTTCAAACTGTATTACTTATAATTTTAATATGTTGTCAAGCTGGGTACACATATTAAAGTAGGCAAAAGGGACATTTGCTCAGTTAATTTTGACACAGGTCCTGCAGTTATGAACTTATTTCAGTTGATAATCACACATTTATAAATCTCAGTTTTATTTACATTATACAACACTGTCTTTGGAGTTCCATTCTTGTGGCTTTAATTATTTATATATGTTACAGTAAATATACTGAAAATTTCAGTAAATACGCGTATTTACTGATTTATGACCTGTGCTATTTCACAAGTTTACTGGTTTGACTTTCAGTAAATATGTGAAATGAAACTTTGATGTTTACTGGTTGTAACTATATAATATTAAATAGTAAACCAAACTGTACATTATATTGGAACATTTTACCCTGTATAATATTAACCAAACTGTGAATTATACTGGAACATTTACTCTATTATGATGACTATTGGAACATACTAAGCATACTTCATTTTACAGTACATTAAATGCAAATATGTTTAAAAAAATAGCACTGGGCTTCCAAATATTTATTTTTAAAAACTTTATACATTTGCTTTCTGTTGATATTTCATTTAAGCTTATATTATTTTCAATGCCACAGCTACTAAGGACCTATGTCATCCCTACAAATGATTAAAGATCATTTAACTTTTCACTATTTTATGTGACTGATACATAAAAAGCGTTTTTATTGAAAATAAATAAGAGTTTAAGAAATTAATTTAAATTTCTAAATTTTAGCATAATATTATTTTAACTGTACTTTCTATCAGCAGAAATTTTACCTTATCATTTAAGACAACATGATTTACACCCAAACAGGTCTGCATGTATTCTCAAAGAATCTGTTGTTTAACAGAGATTATTAGTAAGTGGTTTCTTTATTTTATTTCAATCAAGGCTTAATATTTTGCCATTTTCTGATAGATTTATGACTTTAATGTAGGTACTGGCTACTTAATGAAAGAATTGTTGTTAGAAACAATGAAAAGGCCAGCTAGCCCCTAATTGGATTTCATCATAGTCTTTCAGAGGGACTTAATCTCTTTTAAGGCATCTATGGTTATGGTGTGGCTTCCTCTATTGAAGGGACAACATCAAAGGGAAGTTTTATTTAACCCTAATTATAGAGCTAAATTTTATTGGTGACCTTTGGAAAAGAAAAACATTGTTAAAATATATTGTTAAAAGTACAGTGAAATTCAGTTCTTGAACAATAAATATATGTTAACCTTGCTTGTTGTTCCTTATACATAAAGCATCATAATTTGATAAATTTTTTGGATATTTAAATTTATAAACTTGTCTGTTTCCATTACAATTTATTTTAAAAAAATATTACAAGTTTTTATCACATATCACATGCAACTGCTTTTGAAATTATAAAGTGATGTTACGTACTTATCTCAGTGCTAGATTGTAAACAAGTATCAAACTTTGACTAGGACAAAGCCATATAAAGTTTGAAATAACTTAATATGAAGACATAGCAGATAACACCCAACTATTTAAGATATAAAATGTTCATGATGATTTTAGTAAATACGCGTATTTACTGGACCAAAAAACTAGTTAATACGCATATTTACTGAAATTTTCAGGGAATACGCGTATTTACTGATTTCGCATATTTACTGTAACATATATAAATCTGGAGGTGTAATTTTTTTCGTTGGACATTCCTTATTCATATATTTGATTTTTTAGTGCTAATATAATTAACTGAACTTTTTGGGACAAGTTTGTAAAATGGATAGACTGGACCATTAATGACTTCTGAGTATTTTTATTCCCCCTTTTGTATATATTAGAGTGTTTGCTATCTCATACCATTTATATGTAGTATCAGTGGTTCTATATTGACACAAGTGTTGGTGGAGGACTTCATTACCGTATTAGCTGAAGCAGGTAACATTATATTGGATTTATTAACACTCCTAACTCACTCCTCCCTCCCTTGTCTTATTAGGTAATTGAGTCCCCTCCCTCACCCCAGCTATCTCTGACACTTGAATGGAAGTATAGAAATGATAACAGATAAAAAAGAAAAGAACTATGCTGCCGAAAATGAAACTATGTAACAAACTTTAATTTAATTTGTAAAAGACTTGGAAGGATATATGTCAAATTATGAAGGAAAAAAAAACAAAATTGTAAAAGTATAACTTAATTAGTTGGGATCTAATCACATATGTGCTTTATAATATTTCATCTGTCCACTAAAATATTTAAAACATAGAAAGAGATAAACTTGTGTGTGGACCTTTGCCCACAAGGAGTCATGCCCACAGTACCTTTACCCACAAAGGACTTTGCCTACCACATTTTTACAGGGAAGGAACTTTGCACAAAATAATTATATGAAGTAATATAACAAAATTTCCTTTGTAATGTTTTTTAAGTATAAGTGTACAATAACTACCATAATCACAAAATTAACTTTTTAATCTACAGTATCTACCATAATCACAAAATTAACTTTTTAATGTTTTATTGAAGTGTATAATATCTACCAAGTTAAAGGTCATCTTCTTATTATGTTATTGAATTATAAGTATGTATTGTTTACAATATAATAATATTCTCAATGAATGTTGGACTTGCTTGAAACGTTTTCAGTACATGTGTATTCTTCATTGCAAAGGTTTTGGCCAACTCTGTTTTTTTTTTTATTTTTTGCAACACTATGTAAATCTATCAATACTGAATTAAATGCTAATGAAATCAGCTTGTATACTTTATATAGCGTGACTTAGGAAGTACAGTTAATGTTTATCACTTTCAACACTATATGTCCTGAGTAGTTGTCTAAGGGAAGTATTGATTGATTAATTGATTGATTGATAAAAAATGAAAGTGTCTATGTAGTAAGAAAAATTTGTATTGTGGATGGACATCCTACCCTGCAAAGATTGTGGTGGGCAAAGTTCCTTGTGGGCAAAGGTCCTGGATTCACGTCTGGGGATATAATTTTGCTTTGCAAAATAAAAATATTTTAGATTGAATTACTTAAGTTCTTGGTTGATTATGTTTTCCTGTGGGTAGAGTTCACATTGGGCAAAGCTCTTGTGGGCAAAGTTCCTGGATTCACATCTGGGGATATAATTTTGCTATGCAAAATAAAAATATTTTAGATTGAATTACTTAAGTTCTTGGTTGATTATGTTTTCCTCAAAATTATGTCACACAGAAGATGGGTCCCATGGAAAATACCCAGTCAAAACATGTTGTGTGAGTGATGACCTGTCTGGGGATATGTTGGTGCCGAGTTGGCCCAATCTAGTTTACCTTACCTTAACTTATCCTATTAAGTTCACAAAAACAAATACCGGTATGAGAATAACAAAACTGCAAACTGGTTACCCAGAGTTGTGCTATTGTTCTAGGTGACACCTTGTCTGCTTCACATATTGTTTACCTACAGTGAAAAACATATTTTAATTGACACAACATTTTAGGTAAATCAGCTCTTTTGTTTAGACATAATTGGCAAATATATGATTGGGATCAAGAGGTAAGTCCTGGAGTCTCTTTCACTGTTTTAATGCAAGGTATTTATTCCACTTGATACAGACTTGTTAAACCAAAAAATACATTTTTGTAATAATATAATAACAATCTTTTTTTCTTGATTTTTAAAGAAATATGGTGCTGGCAAGTCCTCTAAAGAAGCTATGCTCAAGTACCTGACCATAGTGTCCCAGTTTCCACTATATGGCTGCACAAAAATCTTTGCTCACTATCGAGGGATTTGGCCTTATGGAGCAGAGACTGTTCTGGCTGTGGATTTTGAGGGCATTAAGTTCATCAGCATTCAGGTATGAAAACAAAAAAAATTGTATTCCTAATTTCTATGATAAATTCCCCATCTCTAATTATCACCCCCAGGTATTAAATATAACTGTTTTGAGTGGCCTAAGGTCAGAAATTAAACCAAACATTACCATGAAATGCTCGATTAGACATCAGTCGTTTTATGTAGTTTTTTAGGCTGGATCTTCAATATCATGAAAATACAAGAAAATCTAAATAAATAAAGCATACATAAAATAAAATGTGCACTTTTTTCAGTAGATGTATATAATTACCAGTATGCAGCAAAATGCTTTGCATTAGCAATTTGTCATCCTAGTTATCTGTTACACCTACAGGAAGTAAATCACAAAAATAAAAGACAGAAATATTTCCTCGTAGTTGTGTAACTTTGATAGATAAAAAGACTGAACTGTTTTTGTGGTTGCTGTAAACACCCTTTTATTGGATTGTAGGCTGAGAAAGTATTTACTTTACATCTTTTACCTTTGCTAACAGTGTTGCTATGTGTATATTGCTCTTTTGTCTGTCTGGATACTGATTTGTCTTGTAATAGAATTAAGCAGACAGTATTGCAAGAATTTTTCATAAAATGTTGCAGAAACATGTCCATCATAGTTTAAGCAGGAGCTTTCAGTTACAAATTAGACATGTTGATACAATAACATGTTGTTCAATATGACAGCACTGTGTAATTAATATCCCCAGACAAAAGTCAAGGGATATTGTGGATTCATTCTCTGTCATACTGTTGCCATAGAAATTTCCTTGTGCATGCGATAATTCAAAAGGGATCAAATTTTTTTTTTTCAAAATTCATGCACATATTTAGGATGATCCAAAGGAAGATCCCTAGTTTGAGGTGACCTTAATTTCTCAAATAATAAAGAGTATGGCCAACTTAAATCAGAAATGGACCTTTGGTCACTTAAAGCCCTCTAGGTCACAAAATATGAGGCTCATCAATCTAAAACTTTACCTGAGAACACAATAAGTTCTCCTCCTTACATGTGTAAATAAACAAGACTTTAAGTTGAGGTCAAACTGTATTTGAGGCACATAAAGACGCCACCTAGGGGCTTTTTCATACATTTCTCACATATTTTGCCCTGTAACTTGGAAAGAGTAAGTCTTACCAGCCTGAAACTGTATTAGCTGTCATGTGTAATCTTTGTCTGTGGAAAGTTCTGGAACTGTAGCTTTAATTTTAAGGTTACCTTAATGTCTCAAAAAGACCCATAGAGACCAAATTATGGAGATTTTTGCCACTTTTCTGCACGGCATCTGTTAAATTATGTCTCTCATCTATGTGAAATCTCATCTGGGAATGTATTAATGTGTTCTTTTGTACATGTGCCAAAAATCTAGGCTTTAAGTAGACACTTAATCTGTGTATTATGCGACGTATTTGTCCTAAATACGGGGAAATACAAACCAGGATTTTTTTTGTATACAACGGCGTCTCCGTACCATGGATAACTAGCGTCAATAACTTCCATTTTTTCACTAATATCTTGGAAACTGTTACCTACAAATACCGTAAATGACCTACTTAGGGCACCCACCCTTGTAACTGCACCCTATCTCTTTTCCTGAAAATATAGTACCGTGACTCCATCCATCATGGCGAGAACTTGCTGAAGCCATCCAGAGAAAAAACACATCATGTATAAATATTAACCTTTGTTCATGCAAGACTTCCACACCACACACATACACAGAGAATAATATAGATGGTCCTGTAAAACTTTGACAACTTCTGTGGAAAAACATCAGTATGATGGGGTGCGCTAAAAGGGGAACTTTTTTCCACCAAAGTATTGACTAAAACTAGTCTTTCCTAAGGGCACTGTTTGCTAAATAGGTCATTTATGGTATGTATGATATATCATTAAAAAGATCATTTTCCAGTGCTTCTGCTCATGTGTGTTGCATAAAAATCCATGCAGAAATAAAGGAGCTATCGCAAGTTAAAGATTGAAGTTTTAAAATTCACTTTCGCCTGTGCTTTTTGACAGCCTTTTCACATTCTCTCATTAAATATTCATGTTATTTAACCCATAAATTGTACAAAATGGTGGATAATAAAAGTAAAACATCCCTCATAACTCGTACTGCGCACTCGTATATTATTGTTATCTTCATGCATGATATATTTTTTCTGTATGTGTTTTGGGAAGTTTTCCTATTAAGAGCCATATGATGATAGCAAATGAACCCTTTGCAAACAATGTACAGAAACTATAATACACCTTTTTGTACAATGCGAAAATGTAAGAAAATCTTGGTCCAAATTGAAAGCCCACATTCATCTTGTGCTTGGATTCAGCTGAACCCCTCCACTTAAAGTCTCATAGTTAATCAAATTATGGCCTGCCTATATCAAAACAGGGGGGATTTTCAATCCGTAACTAACTTGGTATTATTCAGCTTAGCTGTAGTTAAATTTGACACAGCACATGCAATTATGAACTTATTTCAGTTCAGTCACTTGATAATCATGCATTTATAAATGCCCAATTTTAAGTACATTATATAACACTTTTATTCTGATTTTCATTTTTGTGGAGTTATAATTAATAATTGTATCCCCGAAAAGTGGGGATACTATGGATCATGCATGGTCATCGTCCGCGTCCGCATCTACAGAGATTTTCTTGTGTTCAGCCTATAAACCACATTTCTTTTGGGATTTCTTTTAAACTTTGCAAGTGGCTTGCTATGGCAGAAATCTGGCCACCCTATTCTTTTGGTGGCCCAGAAGTGAAAATTATGCTCTGGGGAGTCAGAAACATAAAAAATTTTGACTATTGCTTGTGTTCAAGCTGTAGGGCACAGTTTCTTTCAGATTTATTTTATATTTAATGCATGAATTGATGGGTATGAAGTCTCGCCACCCTATCTTTTTTGTAGACCTGGGGTCAAAATCGAGTGAGTAATAGCTATTTTAAGCCCACAAGACAAAAATTGCTCTGGGGAGTCAAAAACATCAAATATTTTGACTTGTAATTTGAAAACTATTGCATTTAGAGAATTTTGTTTAAATATGCTATTCAGCTACTGTTGGGTCAGCTATAATGTAGTAAAATTACAAACTTGTAGCTCATTGCATAGCCGAGTAATAGCTACTTTGAGGTTCTCACTGTTGAGTAAATCAGTTGTAACTTGAAAACTATTGCTTATAACTCGCTTATTATTGGTCCTAGAGGTTTTAAATGTGAAAACAACCTATAGGATATCATTTGTTAAGAATCTTCTGATATTGTCAGATTTGACCTTGGGCCCCTCCTTCAAGATCAAGTGAGGATAGCCAAACTTAAAGTCCTTACTACTGCCTTATGATTGGTCCCAGATGTTTGCAATGTGAAACCAACCTATAGGAAATCATGGGCTAGCAATATTCTGATGTAGTCAAAATTGACCTTGGACCCCTCCTTCAAGGTCAACCGCAAATAGCCAAATTTAAAAGTGCTTAAAACTCACTTATTATTGGTCCTAGAGGTTTGCAATGTGAAACCAACCTATAGGAAATCGTGGGCTAGGAATCTTCTGATGTGTACAAATTTGACCTTGGGCCCCTTCTTCAAGGTCAAATGAGGATAACCAAAATTATAAGGGGTTATAACTCCCTTATTATTGGTCCTAGAGGTTTGCAATGTGAAACCAACGTATAGGAAATCATGGGCTAGGAAGATTCTGATGTAGTCATATTTGACCTTGGGCCCCTCCTTCAAGGTCAAATGAGGATAATCAAAATAATAAGGGGTTATAACTTGCTTATTATTGGTCCTAGAAGTTTGCAATGTGAAAACAACCTATAGGAACTCATGGTGCAGAAATCTTCTCATTTGGTCAGATTTGACCTTTGTCCCCTCCTTCAAGGTCAAATGAGGATAATCAAAATTATAAGGGGTTACTACTCGCTTATTATTGGTCCTAGAGGTTTGCAATGTGAAAACAACCTATAGGAAATCATGGTGCAGGAATCTTCTCATGTGGTCAGATTTGACCTTAAGCCCCTACTCCGAGGTCAAATGAGGATAGCCAAACTTAAAAGTGCTTATAACTCGCTTATTATTGGTCCTAGAGGTTTGCAATGTGAAAACAACCTATAGGAAATCATGGGCTAGGAATCTTCTGATGTGGTCACATTTGATCTTGGGCCCCTCCTTCAAGGTTAACTGCAAATAGCCATACTTAAAAGTGCTTATAACTCACTTATTATTGGTCCTAGAGGTTTGCAATGTGAAACCAACCTATAGGAAATCATGGGCTAGGAATCTTCTGATGTGTTCATATTTGACCTTGGGCCCCTTCTTCAAGGTCAAATGAGGATAATCAAAATAATAAGGGGTTATAACTCGCTTATTATTGGTCCTGGAAGTTTGCAGTGTGAAAACAACCTATAGGAAATCATGGTGCAGGAATCTTCTCATGTGGTCAGATTTGACCTTAGGCCCCTCCTTCAAGGTCAAATGAGGATAGCCAAAGTTATAAGTGCTTATAACTTGCTTATTATTGATCCTAGAGGTTTACAAAGTGAAAATAATCTATAGGAAATCATGGGCTAGGAATCTTCTGATGTGGTCAGATTTGACCTTGGGCCCCTGCTTCAAGGTCAAATGGGGACAGCCAAAGTTGAAAGTGCTTATAGCTCACTTATTATTGCTCCAAGAGGTTTGCAATGTGAAACAAACCTGTAGGAAATCATGGGCTAGGAATCTTCTGATGTGGTCAGATTTGAGCTTGGGCCACTTCTTCAAGGTCAAACAAGGATAGTCAAATTTAAAAGTGCTTATAAGTTGCTTATTATTGGTCCTAGAGTTTTGCAATGTGAAAACAATCTATAGGAAGTCATGAGCTAGGAATCTTCTGATGGGGTCAGATTTGACCTTGGGCCCTTCCTTTAGGGTCAAACGAAGATAGCCAAGGTTTAAACTGCTTATAACCTGCTTATTATTGGTCCTAAAGGTTTGCAATGTGAAACAAACTTATAGTAAATCATGGGCTGGGAATCTTCTGATGTGGTTAAATTTGACCTTCAAGTTCAAATTAGGACAACCAAACTTAAAAGTGCTTATAATTCACTTATTATTGATCCTAGGGGTTTGCAATGTGAAACCAACTTATAGGAAATCATGGGTTGGGAATCTTTTGATGTGGTCACATTTGACCCTGGACCCCTCCTTCAAGGTCAAACAAGGACAGACAAACTTAAAATGCTTATAACTTCAGGAATCATCAGCCTCTATATCTTTTATTATTTCTTCTACAGGTTTGCTATGTTTGGGGATACACCGCCAGCTCGCAGTGAGCAAGTGGCATAAGTCTAGTTTATGAATGTGGAGCTATAATTTTCCTGTTGGATATTTCTTGATGATATGTTGGATTTTTTATTGCCCATAACATTAACTGAGCTTTTTGGGGTAAGTTTGTAAAATGCATAGACCGGACCATTGGTGTTTTGTGATTATTTTTATTATCCCTTTTATGTATATTGTATTTATTAATACTGATGAGACAGCCACAGAAGAGAAACCCTGTCCCCAACCCCCACTGGGTGGCATAGTTCAGTCGTTTCTTATCTTATACCATTTATATACTTCTGTATACATAGTGTCAGAGAGAGAACTGGGGTGGGGGAGCTTTAAATTCATTACCTAATAAGACAAAGGGGGTTGAGGAGATATATGGTATCAGACATTTAATTAGATATGCACAAAGCATACATATAGGTAATGAGTAACTAAAAAAAAATCAAAATTTGAAAAGTAAAAGTTGACACACATATTTACTACTTATATAACAATCATTGAAACAGATAAACTTTGGGATCACTGATTTAGATTGGACAGTCAGTCATTTAAATACCTTAAAAAAAGATAAGAGTTATCATTGCACGATCATTGAAAATGTGATAAATACAAATTTTTTCATAATAGTTATGATCCATCATCTGGGGATACAATTTTGCTTGGCAAAATAAAACTATTATAGGTTGAATTATTGAAGTTCTTATAATACTGTGTGGTTTTGCTTTCCTAAAATTTATGTCACACACGAGATGGATACAAGTCAAAACCTGTGGCCTGAGTGATGACCTGTCTTGAGATATGGCCCAGTCTAGTTATTCAGTGATACAAAAATTCTTTTTTATCTGTTCACAACACAGGAGAAAACCATTGCATTCTCATTCTACTACACTGAAATAGAACAGATGAATCTGGAGGAGCGGCGGGGTGAATATTACATTGTGATTGAGTTAAAGAACATTGTATCTCCATCACAGCAGAAGTGCTTTCTGTTTGAATGCCTGGATTTGGAAGAGTTTGCCAAGTGTATAGAGTACCATTCCCCACTGCAAGCTGTTTGGTTGCAGTCTCCACACAGCTGGAGGCACAGAAAGGTAAGGTCATTTGGAACCAGACATCAGCTCATGTTCAACTCAACCACTGTACAGAGACCCAAATAGTGTCATACCTGGGCCAATATATGTGATATAATATCTGATTTCATCTGTGCTAAGACATAGCAGAAACATAGCAATAAAACACATAGGTATACTTATAAACCCACAACACAAACCACGTCCCAGAGTTATGTCCCTGGCTTAAGTCATAGCGTGTATGATGCGGCCATATTAAAGACACCTTTTCTCCAGTAATGAAGCAGATGTGAGGGGAATACATAAATCCCTGAATTCTTTAGGAAGACTTAAATCCCCTTTGTGTCAGATTTATTTTAAGTGAAAACTTGAGCAAGAACAAGACTTAACCCTTTTGTGAACCCTATCAGAAAAAAAATGACAAAAGTCTTTAAGTTGAGACAGCAGTTGCAGACTTCAATGGATGTAGGTTCTTCAGTGAATTGGGTCCCTGGTTATGACTATACAATAAAAATTTTTTACAGCATGTAAGAAGTGTCAACCAATACCAACAGACATGTTATAATATGATAAACAGCCATCATCTGTTGTTGACATGCATGGTTTTGATTGGGTTTAAGATTAATTTTTTTTGCCAGAACAAAAATATAACTGAATTTCACCTATGGGGTTTTACAGTTAAGTAAATATTTATTTACAAAAATAAATGAAATCAACTGCCTTACACATTATCTGTGTGATAATGAAATTTAGTGTTAACCATTTTATGCATAGCATTAATGTTTATTGAATATGTACATTTATTGAGATGCACTTAGTATGTTCATGTTAGGCCAGATTCTTATTTTGCATCACATTTGACAGAGTATTGGTTGATCCGGCATTAATTTAAAGTGAGTATTAACTTGAAGTAATACTCCTGCAAATAGTAGATATCACAGAAATCTGCTTCAGGCTTTTGTGCTTTTTTGTCAGTTACAAATAAAATTACATGCATACAGAAGCCTATGAGGTAAACAAAAATTATCCAGAAAGAACATTTTCTTTGTCTTAATAAGTTTTGCTGTCATCATTTATAGTTCCGTCCTCCAGATGACTGGCTGCGACTGTCCGACCAGATCATCGCTTGTCGCAGAACTCTGATACAGAAGAACATAGTGAAGCAGTCATATCATGGAGGCTCAGGCCTTCTGAGGAATGCTCTACACAGGTTCTAAATAACTCTTACACAGCTCAATATATAGTTTGTATCACTCAGATTAGTTCTACTGCTGATTAGATATTCATTGACACAAGTTGTTGGCGCTCTAGAATTGCAGTATCAACCTGTGTAAATATAAGAACAAGATAATTAAGTGTCATCCTGTAAGGGTGTTTGTTTGCTTTTGGGTTGAGTTTCCTCACCACTGGATTATGATCTGCCTTCCATATCTAACTTCTTTATGGCTACTTTGTAGCCAGTTTTAGCACTAATTTACCTTTGGCAATTTTTCTCCATGCTTACACACATATGATGTTTGATCTTTTTTTTCAATCAACCTGACCACCATGGCATTGATAATATTGATATACACATTGTAGACTTTATCCATGCCCACCCCCTAAGCCCTCACGCAACCAATGTGCTTAGAACTATAGAACGCAATTGGCAGTATCGGTTGAGAACCAATGCACCTCAGGGACTCAACATTCAGGACTAACCCAGGATATTTTTGTGGCCCACTTGCCACATTTCAAAAAATTTAATACCTTTGATAACCAAAAATATCTGGTCATCCCCTCACCACTCTGGAACAGGGTCCCAACTATTGTCACCTAGGACACTAAGTGCTTTTTACCCCAGGGAACTGGCTTCCCTCTTACAGGTACCACCAAAACCTCTTATAAACTCTGGGACCAAACCCCAGTGGAAGTGACAGTTTAGACCCTCAAGCGAGAGGTGTTAATATAGATTCTATCAGTCAATAAGTATGACTGAACCATAAAGTTCATACAGTTAGCCCCTCAGGCTAACTTCTACACCTGTAAGGCCTATAACCATCACACACAAAGCAGACTCAAGTCACATTGGCATCTGATGAGCCTCTCTGGCGAAACCGTGTTCATCCATACTCATATGGCCTACTTCCATATGGGTCCTTCCTATAATACACAAACACTAGTATGTGATGTCACCAATACATCACATTAGTCATGTCACATCTTATGACATCATCATCTGGTGACATCATAATCTCCCTAACAACCACTGGTATTACTGGGGATTCCTTCAAATCCTTGGTTTTTGGTACCTGTTCCTAGGCGACCTAGTCATCTGAGTTTTCAAATTCAGTTTGAAAATGGTCACACAACAGAGTAGACGTGTTTGGGAATTGTGTATCACTTTAGCCGTGTTTTCCAATAATGATGTTTGATGTTTGCCAAGGTCACATGAGTTTTTTTCAGGTCCAGCCGAGTCATCGCTGCTCAGCAAAAACTATTTACTGCAGTTAAATCTTGAGTTGCTTAGATTTTGAGACCAAAATTGAGCAATTTATGAGTATTTTTTATACCAGGTAGCAATTAGAAAGCTTTACTTCATCTAAACCTTCCCCTCCCCCTCTTCCCATTATCTCCTTATCCATTGTAGTTAAAGCCTCAAATTATTTTGGGAGGTAGTAGGAAACCATATACAGCAAACCTAGAAAGCCAGTAAGCTAGTTTACCCCCAGCACCACCTATGGGTTATACTAAAGATGTTAATCCCAGACACACACACATGTACATGTAGATTATCCAATTATCTAATGTTTATCAGTGAAAGATCTGATGTGTTTGCATTGTCAGTTGTGCATGTATATGATATGAATAGATATGATGATACATATATGATATCATGGGTTTTTTCTCATTTGAGATTAAACCAACTGTAATGGGCTTTGTAGAGTTTATGTCCTTCTAAATTTAAAGGAAACATATGTACAGTTCTTTAGAAATAAAAAAGTCCAAAATTGTCAAAACCTAAGTCTCTTTGAATCTTTTTAAATTGTCTTATGATATTTCATCTCTCTATTTTTATATTAAATGAATAGAAGAAAGATAAATAGGTTTTTCGGCTTCCTATTTAAGAATGCACAGTTAACCATTAAATGCTTTACATTGTTATAGCTGTAATGTCTCTGCAAAATAATTCCATCTTTGCATTTTCTGCTTCTTCAATGACATTACATTCATGTTTTTGGGATGCTTTGGCTTTTTTAGTAAAAGCCTTTTTCTAGTTAAGATTATCTTATATTTACCAATTATTGCTAAAACAAAATAAAATCATATGACCTCTAAAGTTGTCATATGGCCAGAAAATTATTACTTTTCTTATACAGTTAAGACCTAGTATGTTAATCCTAAAGAGACCAGAAGATTCTACTCAACCAGAATTCACATAACAGGGTAAAATTCAGTGGATATGGACCTGATATGTATTTCTTCTTGAAAGAAAATGCTACTAAACGTACAGAATTCTACTTAAAGAGCTTAAACTGTATATATGTATAAATAATCCACAAAATACTGGACAGTTACTGACAGATAATGGAGGAGCTCTCTCTCCAATCTTCAAAGCAGATATCGCCTATTCTTACACAGGTTGGGTCAGCGTTCCTCAGCCATTTCTTCCAAGAAGTATCCAGATGGCAGTGATGATGTGTCAGAGGAGTGGATGGATCTGCATCATATGGTCTGGTCCTTCTCCCGTCTGCCCTTCAAGTCTTCCATTCTGAATGTCAATTCTCATGAAATGGAAGATGTTGCTGCACGGATGTTTAATTCCACTCTGGTCTACACGGGTCTAGAGTCTGCAGGTAAACAGCTAGTATCATAGAGATATTCAGTATAATGAGTAATTTGACAGTTTGTTAGGCTTAATTTGATACAAGAAAGACATCACTTCATTGATGTTTCATGCAACTGTAGTTTCATGCAGGGCTTCAGTTTGCAGGTGAATGCCTTGTATAACATCTATGCTTAGTATTAAAGCAAGAGTAAATTCAGAATTTGTTACATTAAACTCATATGAGATGTAACTGATACTGATTCAGTATTTTGGTATTTTGTTATCACCCAGAAAAGCCTGATTAAAGAATTAGCCATTATACTAGACCCCAAGCTGTTGTTATTTCAGATTTGACACATAGGTTGTAATATTATTTTAAAAGCTGGCAGTAGACGTACTGAGGGTAATTGGTTGACTAGTAAGCTACCTTTTGGGATACAATATGTACAATGGGCTTAAGTGATGTTAAGAATTTATTCTTTTTACTACAGATTATAAAGGCTTTTTGGGGTTTTCTTCCATTTACATCAAGGCATGCTTTCACCATAGTTCAGAAAATGTTTGGGAGCATGAGTAAAAAGGTTTTGATCCTGACCCGATTGAAAATAGCAATTGGAGTTTGTACTGAGACAACAGAATAAATTACAGCCATTATCGTTTGGTTTAACTACAAGCTGGGTGACGGCTCTTGGACACAGACACTATAGCTGTTTCACATGTTGCTATTGGGCTTTTTTGCAGCCATATTAGAAGATATGGACCTGGTTGTGGTTGTGCAGACTCTAATTATCAAATGTATGGAGAATGAAGATCTGTGTAATGAGCTTTACCTCCAACTCATCAAACAGACCACCAATACTCATGCAGGTAGAAAATTGCATTATATTTTATACAAATCAAAAATGTCCCCCGACATGGACATGAAATAAGTTGGAAATTAACCAATAATGTATTCAAATCAGATAAAGTCCTAATTAGTCCCAAGAAATATTTGTTTCAAATATTTGATATCTTCAAAAAAAATAGCATACCTAGACCTGGTGTACCTTTCCCAATTAAAAACTGTCATGTTTGTTAATTCTATTTAACTTAATGAGAACACTTATTATTTTCTCATAATTACATTATTTGACCAGAATTTCTATTGCACAACTGAGTCAAACTGGAGCATTATTTTTTGTATACTAGAATACCACATTTATAGTATGGCTGTCTGTCAGCATTCTCCTGAATTTATTATCTTTGATGGTCAACTAAATACTTCTCTTGATGTTCAGAACTGAGCCTTACTGCAGCATTCATTCTGCATTGTACATGTACTTCAGTTTATAACAAGGATACCTTCGCTTATTATGTAATATTCGGTCAAAGATAATATTCTTTGACTGTCCTCTCAACCGCCTGTTCAGATGTACAAAATCAAATGCCTTTCCTCTTGAGATTCAAGTCAAACTGAAGCATTAGTGTAAGTATCCATGTTTACAGGTTGTGGATGTGGCCGGCAGATGTGGCTTATATTTAAGTTGATATTTTATGTTTTTGGTATTAGAATTTGTCTTATTTAACTGAACACATTGGTGAAAAACATTTCAAAATCAGACAATAATAACAAAGTTATGGCTCTGTAAAGAAAGACACATTAACTATGTTAGTCAATTAATTGCAATAATATGAAAATGAAAAGGCAAACCAAATGTGCAAGCCACATATACAACCCATGTACATAGATATGTGCACAAATATTAACACAGTACATTATTATAGGGATACTGCCTTGGTACCCATTATCACCGGGTACCAATTATCGCCAGACAGAATTCAGATGGACATAACTTGACCAAAAAGTACATCCCAACTATAGCAAATAAGATAAAGCTATTTCCAGAGGGAATCATAACAAAAACACAACAAAAAGCTATCAAAATATGTGGGTATTACTGAAATATGAATGCTTTATTTATGGGTGGTGATAATTGCACCTGGCAATAATTGGTAGCAAGGCAGTATAGCATGAAAAAAACTCATCTAAATGCAGAATTTTAGACTGGTTGGCATGGTCAATGAACCAAGGCAAACCCTGAGTGACCACGCCAGCCAGTCTAAAATACTGCGTTTAGATGGTTTTTAGGCAGGTTGCATGTAACCAACCCTATTAGATTGATGTGTCCGGCGTCCGTCTGTCTGTCCGTCCACATTTTTATTTCCGGACTCTAACTCGAAAACGCTTTGTCCAATCGAATTCAAACTTGACAGGGGTATAGATCACCATCATAGCTAGGTTCCTTTCAAAATTGGTGTAATTCAGTTTGTTCGTTTGTCCTTTTTTTATCCATTTGTCTGTCTGTCAACATTTTCGTTTCCAGACTCTAACTTGAAAACACTTTGTCCAATCAAATTCAAACTTGACAGGAAGATAGATCACCATTATAGCTAGATTCCTTTTGAAATTGGTGTAATTCCGTCTGTTCGTTTGTTCATTTTTTGTCCTTTTTGTCTGTCCGTCAACATTTTCGTTTCCGAACTCTACCTCGAAAATCCTTTGTCCAATTGAATTTAAACTTGATAGGGAGATAGTTTACCATCATAGCTAGGTTCCTTTTGAAATTGGTGTCATTCCATCTGGTCGTTTGTCCGTTTTTTTCGTTTGTCAACATATTCGTTTCTGGACTCTAACTCGAAAACGCTTTGTTCAGTCAAATTCAAACATGACAGGGAGATAGATCACCATCATAGCTAGGTTCCTTTCAAAATTGGTGTAATTCCATCTGTTCGTTTGTCTGTTTGCTGTCCATTTGTCTGTCCGTCAACATTTTATTTCCGGACTCTAACTCGAAAATGCTTTGTTCAATCGAAATTCAAATTGACGGAGATAGGTCACCATCATAGCTAGGTTCCTTTCGAAATTGGTGTAATTCCGTCTGTTTGTTTATCCATATTCTGTCCGTTTGTCTGTCTGTCAACCTTTCTGATTCCGGACTCTAACTCGAAAACGCTTCGTCCAATTGAATTCAAACTTGACTGGGAGATAGATCACCATCATAGCTAAGTTGCTTTTGAAATTGGTGTAATTCTGTCTCTTTGTTTGTCTGTGTGTCAACATTTCCGTTTCCAGACTCTAACTGAAAAACGCGTTGTCCAATCGAATTAAAGCTTGACAGGGAGATAGATCACCATCATAGCTAAGTTGCTTTTGAAATTGGTGTAATTCCGTCTGTTTGTTTGTCCATTTATAGCATAGATACAATTGTGTAATCTAGATTACAAGTTTTACAATTCTTAGCATGTCTAACACATTTACCTTAACTGGGTGACCTAACATTTCTTTGACATTTCTTGACCTAACATAACCTTATTGATGCCTGCGCAACCCACCTTTTGGGGCATTTCTGACCCTCTTGTTGAGTGCTATATTCCTAATATGACTATTTAAAATAAAATACTAGTAGTTACAAGATTAAAAAAATTAATCCAAGTAAACACAATAGAGCTCCGCCATGTTGGCTGTTCCATCAATTAAACAGGGATGATTTTATTTTCTCCAAAGATATACTGTAAAATGTTTCTGTTTATTTTCTTTTACACTTGAAAGAATTGTTTCTTTTAAAAGAAATTTTCCCTTTTTACAAACATTTTGCACCGTATCTAATGTAAATAACGAATCCGAAAACATTTTCTTCTGTTTATTTGAATTGCTTATGGGGAAGTTGATGGAACAGTTGATCGAACAGCCTTAATGTTGATACATATTGTTCCATGTTGATGCATGGAACAGCCTTAATGTTGATGCAGAATTTTAGATAATTTAGAAATCGCTCTCGGCCAATCAGAATGTTAGAATATGTGGTTCAATCTATTTCGTGTGCAGAACTGAACCAGACAGCTGTGCTGCGGTACTGGCATCTGATGACCATGGCCACCTGTGTGATGTTCCCTCCAAACCCTGTGATCTTCAACTACCTGACTCTTCACCTGAAGCGCTACGCTATGCAAGGCTCAAAAACAGAGCACGGACTGTATGCCCTCTTCTGTGTTAAGGTATCAGCAATATAAAAAATGTTATGATAAGGAACATGTTGGGATAATAGAAGCTTCATAACACATATGAGGTATATCAATAAAAATAGAAGGAGACTGCAACAAATTAGCAAGAGTGGAAATAATGTGACAAGAAACAGTATTTAGATTTTTTTTTGGATAATGGAGGTTTGAATGATGTAGGTTCAATTGTAACAGGCTTGGGGAATTCCCGATTGTTTGTTCAATATATGTGTAGCACTGGAGATATTTAAAGCACACCGTGAAATTATTATTATTGCAGACCGGTTAAAGCAAAAGCACCTGAAGTTTATGTTGCAGTTATAAAGTTCAAGCATGTAATCACAAAGTAATATTTCTGTTACATTTAAAAAAGGGAATCGGGGTATCTGTAGTGCAGAGGTGATGAGTGCCTTGACAACCATTAGTGGGAAAAACCTTGAAACTTAAAAGCCAAATAAAATTTGGTTTCAGATGTAAATGTTGAAAAATTAGTATGCCAGATTTCTTCCACCACTGGATCAAAAGTAATTGTGCATTGTATTGTGACAGAATAAAAAAAGCCATGATATAGTGACATTAGGGGCATTCAGATGGGGTATTCTTGATCACTTTGATCACTTACAAAGTGATCATGCAATGTTGTAGAATCACTTGGTGTAATGATTTACATTACACTGAATGGCCATCCAAATACAAAATAACACTTCCTATCACTTCAGATTTGTTAATTCACCACCGTATGAATAACCCTAATAATAGTGATAAAGCAATGAAAAACTATCCATATATGGTATATTGCAAATTTATCCCATGCATTTGTTTTCACAGTGTCTTTATAGAACTCAGGAAGGAGGAGGAAGAAAGTGGCCACCGTCCTTCAAAGAAATAGACTTTGTCACAAACAGGTATTCCAGTTAATGTGTTGCATGCGGTGTAATCACATAAAGTACACAATATGTTTAAGATATCGTAAAATATTTTGAGACAGGAATAATGTGAACAAACTCTGTCATATGTCATAACATTAAAGTGTCTTCTGTATAATTGAAAACTGAAGGGGAAGTTTATTCACCTACAGAACTACAATTTTCTCGGTACACTCCAAGGCTAAAAATGGATAGCTGGGCATTACTGATGGTTAGTTTTAATCATCTAATGTGGGTAACCAAGCTAGCTATAAACACACAAGGCTAGGGTAACATACCTAAAAATATCAGTAATAAACCATCGTACTAGTTAAGTTTTGATGATAACCTTTTTGATAACATTGTGGTTGCATTTTTATGTCGTCACTCTGCGTCGTGGGCGTCCGTATCCACACGAACAACTTCTCCTCCTAAACCATAAGACCCAGAGACATGCTGTTTTATTTAGAAGATACCTTAACTATCTAGGATGAAAAATTGTTCAAGTCATGCAGATCTGTTTGTTTGTTCCCCAGAGCCATTACAAGTCAGGTACCCCCAACCAAAATGTGAAAATTTCAACACTTTATCACAATCTTCTCATTCACTATTGCAGGGATTTTTCTCATCTCTTGCATATATGTACCAGGCCACTAGTAGATTCCCTTGTGTGAGTATTAGACCTGGATCTGTCTTAATTATTTGTATTAATTTTTAAATAATTTTTAATGCATTAAAATTCATGAAATCATGTACTAAATCACTCATTTTCTCATTGACTATTGCAGGGATTTTTCTCTTATTTTTGCATATATGTACTAGGGAATTAGTAGATAATCTTGTGTGAGTATCAGGCCTGGATCGTTCTTAATTATTGTTCTATGAATTTTTAAAATAATTTTTTACTGCATTAAAATTCATGAAATCATGCACTAAATAACTTATAACTTGAAAAGTATTACATTTAGAGCATTTTGTCAAAGTATGTTATTCAGCTACTTTTTCCATAGCTACAACATGGTGAGTAAATTGAGCGTCTATCCCAATAGCTCAGTGAGTAATTGCTACTTTCTGACTTTTCATTACCTCCCGTAATGAGTAAAATGACCTATAACTTGAAAACTATTGCATATATAGAACTTTGTGTAAATATGTTATTCAGCAACTTTTGGGTCAGGTACAATATAGTAAAATTTCAGACCTGTAGCTCACTACATAGCTGAGCAATAGCTATCTTCAGGTTCTCACTGTTGAGTAAATCAGTTGTAACTCAAAAACTTTTCCATTTACAGTATTTTGTTTAAATAGTTGTTCACCTCCTTTTGGGTCAGCTGTAAGATAGTGAAATTACATACCTGCAGCTCATGGCATAGCTGAGTAATAGCTACTTTCAGGTTATCACTGTTGAGTAAATCAGTTGTAACTTGAAAAATATTGCATTTGGATTATTTTGTTTAAATATGTTATTCACCTAATTTTTGGTCAGCTATAACATAGTGAAATTGCAGACCTGTACGTCATTACTTCTTTCACTTCTACTCTGAAACTCAAAACTCACAGTTAGCTGACACAGAGCACGTTTACGAGCACTAATTGCTTGTTCTTTTTTGTTACTTTCAGACAGGCAATAGAAGCTCGAGTGAGCTTACCTGATGGACATCAGATGCTGGTTGAGTTTGATTCAGCCTCAACGTGTTCAGAAGTATGTTAAGCATATTCTATTTACACTGTTATACTTAAACATTACATGGTCTGAAGCTTCTTTAAAAAGAAATAAAACATGAAAATACAAGTATTTTACGGAATTGCGTCTATAGTTGGTTTAACAAAAACATGGATCAAGATTGCACAGGTAAACAATTATATTTATCAACAGAAATACCAAATTATAAATTATGCCACTTACTATATAGACAGGTCATAAAGTGCTGTAAAGAAAATATTTCAAACCATAGGGAGAACTTAATTTCACAGGAAAATCACAAATATTCATTAAATATGTAGTTTATTGAAGACTTAAATCAATGCAAAATATTTCCTAACAGAACTGATACAAGGGAGTTTTTCTTGAGGCATTTTTTCACTTGTATATCCAAGAAAACCAGGTTTTGATTTGGATAGTTATGTTTCTTATATTTTTAATATTCTAGGCTGACAAATTTTGTGAAAAAAGGTTAAATATACACTAACATTAAACTTTGTTTTTAAGTCCCTTGTACAATTACAGTAAAAATGTGACAGACCATCTGGATATCCCAGATGTTGTGATGCACTAAACTTAAACCCATGTGGTATAAGCCAAGTGATCTGTTAACAATCAGGCTAACTATCTCCCACTCAGATAGACACCAGTAGGATATAAAGAAAATATAGGACTTCTGTGTATATTTCAATAATACATTCTGAAGTGTGTTAGTTTGTGGTTTTACAGGTATACTCCATCACACTATATTCGGTATCCCCACGGTAATAGGCATTGGGCAACTACCATCTCAAGCCCATATGTGAACTTATGACACAGTGGCAAAATGTCCAATACCTTGCGTGTGCTATAGAAGTTTTAAAAAGTTTAAAATTTCTACCTTTGACTATCTCACCTTGAGAATGCAAAGATTAATATTTTCCTACGGTAACTGAAGTTGTGGTCCACGTTGCATATAAAGTGGTGACTCGGTCATGTTTTGGTGTAATTTGATGTTAGGTAGGTTCAGGAATTGGACTTTTCTCCACTGTCACAAATTTGCATACGAACATCAAATGGTAGTTGAAGGACAGGGGCATCTCACCCAACGCCTATAACCACAGGTTATATCGCCTGTAGTGTGAATGATTCACCAAATCTCATAAGGTATGAGGTGTTCTTGGAGGCTGTTCTGTAAATCCTCTAACTGTGGGACGTACTGCCTGTAGTGTGACTGGGGCTTAACTTTTATACACAGAGTAAATCCTCTAACTGTGGGACGTACTGCCTGTAGTGTGACTGGGGCTTAACTTTTATACACAGAGTAAATCCTCTAACTGTGGGGCGTACTGCCTGTAGTGTGACTGGGGCTTAACTTTTATACACAGAGTAAATCCTCTAACTGTGGGACGTACTGCCTGTAGTGTGACTGGGGCATAAGTCTTATACTCACACAGAACATTGGTGTCTATTTCGTGAATTTGGTGTCTGCTTTACATCTGTAATATCATAATATTCATCTTGTAATTCCTTAATGTGCACTGTACAAACTACTGTTCAAAGGTCGTAAGTATGACCTAAATAATTAATAATATAATGGTGTTTATACTTGAGAAACAGAAAACTACTTATATTTGAGTAAAATATTTCTCTTAATATTATTTCATCATTTATGTGTCTCTTACTGTCGCTGTCCATTTATGGAAAAAAATTGAATACAAACGCTATTGCACTTAGCGATGTTATTTAAATATGTTATTCGCCTACTTTTGGGTCAGCTATAACATTGTGAAATTACAGACCTGTAGTTCATTGCATAGCTGATCAACAGCTACTTTGGGGTTATCACTGTTAAGCAAATCAGTTGTAACATGAAAAGTATTGCATTTAGAGAATTTTGTTTAAATTTAATATTCAACTACATTTGGGTCAGCTATAACAGTGAAATTGCAGACCTGTAGCACATTGCATAGATGAGCAATAGCTACTTTCAAG
Source organism: Sabellastarte sp. h YS-2021 (assembly GCA_964017235.1). NCBI lineage: Eukaryota > Metazoa > Annelida > Polychaeta > Sabellida > Sabellidae > Sabellastarte > Sabellastarte sp. h YS-2021. Next base: position 119,638,627 of record OZ024928.1, read on the forward strand.
TTTTCACTGTTGAGTAAATTAGTTATTACTTGAAAACTCTTGCATTTAGAGAATTTTGTTTGAATATGTTACTCACCTTCTTTTGGATCAGCTATAATATAGTAAAATTGGAGACCTTTAGATCATTGCCCAGTTGAGCAATAGCTACTTTCAGGTTCTCAGTATTGAGTAATCACTTGTAACTTGTAAAATATTGCATTTACAGTATTTTCTTTAAATATGTTATTTACCTACATTTGGTTGAGCCATAACATAGTAAAATTACAGATCTGTAGTTTATTACACAGCTGAGCAAAAGCTACTTTGAGATTATTACTGTTGAGTAAATCACTCATAACTTGAAAAGTATTGAATTTAGAGCATTTTCTTCTTAAAATATGTTGTTCAGCTACTTTTTCCATAATAACAACATGGCAAGTAACTTGGGCCTATATAGGCTGGATGTGAATATTAAAGTTTAATTTTCTTTGTATTTGCTGATTGAGTATTATCACATGTGACACAAAATAAAATATCTATCTATATCCCAATAGCTTAGTGAGTAATAGCTACTTTTCCTTCAAGGCTAAATTAGTCTTTGCTACTTTTAATCCCTTTCCTTCATTGTTGGTCCTAGAATTATTGTGTGTGAAAAAGAGCTGTTACAAGTGAGGTCCCCATCTTAAACTAGAGTTAAAATTTTAACACCCTTTCATAATTTTCTCTGAACATTAGAGGGATTTGTCTGTTATTTTGCTAATATATACTAGGCCAGAGGAAGATTACTTTGTGAAGGTATTAGCTCTTAATGTTGCCACTATACACCAACTTTTTGAACTCTCTACCTTTGTACAAGAACCATTTCCTCAGTAGCTCCTTAGAATGTACTTTAATGGTTAACTTTGTACTTTACTTCTGAATACTATTTGCAGTGCACAACTTTTGTGTCCTTTTCTGCATTCATTTGTACCAACAGTCAGTTGACTCAGAGCCCATTCACAGGTACTGATTGCTTGTTTGTATCTTTCATTGTTATCTTCTCTTTCAGAAAACATTTCATATTCACAAATTGCGATTATACAATATCAATAAAAAATGTAAAGGAATTACCAATACATTTAATTACAGGAAAATTGGATTGGACTAAATATAGATACCTTAAAAGGGGATTAATCAAATGCTTTCAGATGTGGTTGATTAACCTAAGCAAACTTTGATTAATGAACATATTTCTGTTACAGAAATGTTGAGAGTTCATTGAGATTGATTTGTGAGTTCACTGACATAGATTCTAAATACAGTAACAGTTTGATTCATCAGAATATTTGTTCATCTTTTTGGTGTGCTAAAGATATATATACAAAGGAAGATTAATTAAGATCCTCTGACAGATTCCCTCAGTACTCTATTTGTAACCAACTGATGAAGTGAAAATGATGTGCAGACTTTAACATGAGGCCTTTATTGACTGAGCAAATGTAATTTCTGTTAAAGGTTATACAACTGATTAAATCCAAGGCAGGGATGAGACTGGATTCTCAGGGATTTGGCATTTACATGGTTCTAGGAGAGGAAGGTATGCTATTGTAAACAACCTATTGTTTAGCTCATACTTATATGATTATATACAAACCTCAGGTACATTGGTTTGTTTATAACAGAAAAAGTTTCTTTTTCTGAAAGCAGTATAAAATATGAGGAATATGATTTGTAAAAACTTCACTCATATCAATCTCTTTTGGTGTTAAAAATTTGTAGAGTACATATGTGTAAGTTTCACTTTGACTAAATGTAAAAACCATGCAGTTGATGCCCAGGCACATTAGGAAGTCAGTGTAGTTACAGATTTAATGCTTTATATAAATGTTGGAATAAAGTCTGAATGACTGTGTAAGTCACTTAGCAACTGACAGCTCTCCTACTTCAAACCTTTGTAGCCTTTGCTGAATTTTTGGTCATTCCATATATCTGGTGAAATTTATTCAGTAGAACCTTGATTATCCAGTCCCCTATAATCTGAATCTCTGGATTAACCAAGCTGACACCTTGTCTCCCTACAAATATGCATAATGCATATTCTAGCATGAATGATAATATAGGATATTATACATTCTCAGAAACCATTATTTCTAGTGCTTTATAAAATATACCATCCAGAAAAAAGCTTAACTTCTTTGATCTATATAACCATTGTTTTAATTGTGGAGGGATTCATTCTTACACGACTCCCCTACATAACTTATTACATAATGTGCCAATCAGTGAATGCATGTTTGATTGGGTTTTGCAATTTATAATCTTGCAGAGTAGGTCAGTTCAGATTGACATGTATTGAAAGAAAAGGCGTAAACAATGCATTACCAAATTTCAAGCAATTTGGGGTATCTGAACCCTTCAATTATCTGATCCAATTTTATGTCCCCCAATGATTTCAGATCATCAAGGTTTTACTGTATTTTGTACTTTGTTTTCAGAACAATACATAGAATACCAGGAGAAACTGGCAGATTCTTTACACCAGTGGGAAAAGTGGGCAAAGAATACAGGTTCTCGTGAACTCAAGTTTCTTTTCAAGGTTAGAGAATACATTTATTAGTATTCTGTTATTTGGCAACAGTGATTAAATAATGTGTAAAATACTAAAAATATTACTGTATATGCTTATATTATTAAAGTCTTTGGTCCATAGACTTGCTGAGACCAAATTTTGTCACAAGTCTTGAGTGCTGGTCTCGAGTGAAAAATGATTTTAGCTCTCAAACTAATTGACTGTTCACAAAATTGTTTAGACCAAATGTGGTCTCAGATCTGGTCTCATATTTAATACTGGTACATTGTTGTCTCAAATATTTTGGTAAATGTGTCAAATATTATTTCATCTAAAATGTGGTGCATATTTTTAATCCACAGCCTTTAAAGGCTATGCAGGTATTGTTTTCACCCATGGCATTCGGCTGGGCAGTCAAGCCTTTGGGCAAGCAGGTAGTGGGAAAAATCTTGTCTGGGCTATGTTTTAGAACCCGTAAGGTATAGCAAGTTTATACTTAATGAGGACATTTATTAGGGGGTGTAGGTGTGCAAAGTCATAGTGTAGTCTTGATTTGATCTTTGATATTGTCATAGTGACCTTGACCTTCAAAATCTTGTCCAGGCTATGTCTTGGAAAGAGTAAGATATAAAAAGTTGATACTTAGTAGGGTTATTAGGTCATGGTGTAGGTTTCCACTTGATGGTGTGACCTTGATTTGAGCTATAACCTTGCTGAAGTGACCTTGACCTTTAAAATTTTGTCTGGGCCATATATCAGAAACTGGAAGGTGTAGAAAGTATATACTTCATAGATATATTAGTTGCGGGTGTAAGTGAGCAATGTCATGGCGTGACCTTGATCATCTGACCTTTGGCCTTTTCATAGTGACTTTACTTTTAAAATCTTGTCCAGAAATTATTTCTGAAACCATAAGGTATAGGAGTGGATACTTGGCAGGAATATTGATTGGGGTGTAGGTGTGCATCTTGATATGGTGTGACCTTGATTTGACTTTTGACCTTGCTGTAATGAACTTGACATTTTAAAAATCTTGTCAAGGCTCTCTTTGAAGACCAGAAGGTGTAGGACATAAAACGTCTTGGTGTGACTTAAAATGCAATCTAAAATCCAAATTTGAAAAACACCTTACTTTAAGACGACTTTTAAACAGTGTTTTTTGACTGCATAGAAACAAGAAAGCAGTTCTTGTGGCATGAAAATGAAAAATTTATTTGATAAAATGTTATTACATTTTCTTTTGTTTTAATTGATATTAAAGATTTTTTGTGAATTATAACACACAAATATTGTCAAACCTTTGAACATATTTACGGTTCATTTAGTTAGCAAAGACTTGAGACTGGTCTCAGCTTGGTCTCAGCTGGGAAACTGTTTGTGAATATACTTATAATATTATCTGAGACTATTTCTTGTCTCATACTAAAGACATGTTTGTGACTACAGGCTGTGATCATTAATATTTCTATCTGTATTGTTTTAAAGTTTGACACTTAATGACTTGTCTCTCACTTTCACAGTTGTTGGTTCATATCCAGGTAGATGAAACATGTTGGATTCTCGCAAACCAACATTAACCTGACTTCAATTGTTGAAAAGGGTGTAAAACCTTAAGTTTGACTTTCTGTTGACAGAAGCGTTTGTTCATTGACCCATTCATGAACACTCAGGATCCAGTGGAAGTTGACCTCCTCTACCATCAATCAGTAACTGACCTGTTTGACCAGAAGATACCTCTCACCAAAACAGATGCTGTGAGTTCATTTCATCTTTCTTCATCATCAGATCATCTCATCTCAACCTTATAAATTTAAGGCACCTTCCCAGTAAACATTTTTGGGTTTTGCAAACGTTTGAAAGGAAACATTTGGCAAAGGTTAAAAAATGATGGGTACGAAAACCATTTGTAATAGAATGTTTTTAAAACATTTTATGAAAACCGTTTATTAAACGTTTGACGGTAAATGTTAGAAAAATGTTATAAATAATGTCTGAATAATAATGAGGTCAGGGGTCAAATTCAATATCTTTGTATGGTTGCTCACTATTGAAAATATTATTTTTATGTCTAAAATTGTAAGATAGTGGCTTAGAAACTGTGCCCCCTTCAATTCTTACTTTTAGGGATTGTATGTGGGGCAATTGTTGACAAAGTCCTCTAAAATTCCCTATTATTGCTCACCGCCATCTTTGTTTGGACATGTTTGAAGGTGGAGGTTTAAAATTATAGGTTTAAAAACGTTTTCGATAGAATGTTTTTAAAACATTTGACAATCAATGTTGTTTAAACATTTTATGTGTACTGTTTATCAAACATTTCATGATGAATGTTTGAAAAATGTTTCCAGCAAAACCTTAATTTCTTCAGCTATTTTATAAATGTTTTAAAAACGTTTCCAGTCATACCTAGCTTCTTGAGTTATTTTACAAAGGTTTAATAAACATTTTCAGTAAAAATGTTTGTATAGAGAATGTTTTAAAAACGTTTTTTAAACATTACAGCGTAAGCATTTACTTAGAAACGTTTAGAAAACCAAAGATAGGGTTTAATTAGGTTTTAAAAACGTTTTGTAAACATTTAAACCATTTAAAAACGTTTCTAATGTTTACTGGTTTTTTAAAATGGAAACTTACTGTTCTGAGGTATTTGTAATAGAAAAACACAATACATTCAACAAAACATTCAGAAAACATTGCCAGCCTCAGCAGGCAAAAACCCCAGCTCCCAGGTACAACTAAATGGGCAAGAGCATTGAGGTTTGGGAAAATCTTTGGAACAGTTTCAGTTGTAAGAAGTATACAGAACCCACAAGATTTTTTTCAGATGTAAGAATTTTCATGTAGTTGAAGAAGGGGGAAAACATATTTTATTCATTAATGATGTGAGTTCCAAGCCCAAGAACCAGTATATAAGAGATATATGGCCATTTTAGTATGATGACACCACTTGACCTTGAAGCAGGGGTGAAGGGTCAAATTTGACACTTGCTAATGGTTCACAGGGCTTCCAAGTTGTTTTCATATTTTGAAGACCTAGAATCAATTGTAAGGGAGATACAAGGTCTTTTAGCATGATGACCCATTTGTCCTTGACATAAGGGTCAAAGGTCAAATTTGACACTTGCAAAACATTTGCAGGCCATGAATTTGTATAGTTGTTTTCACATTTGGAAGCCCTAGAAGCAACAATAAGGGAAATATAGGAGCTTTTTAGTATGATGACCCCACTTGACCTTGAAGCAGGTGTCAGAGTTCAAATATGACACTTGCAAAAGATTTACAGGCCATGATTTCCTAAAAACTGTTTTTCATTCCGAACCCCTAGGACCAATGATAAGGAAGATATTAGGCATTTTTGATATGATGACCCCAGTATTTGACATTAAAGATGTAATATGAAAGCCTCGGTGCATTAGTGCATTATGCAAACATTGTATGTATGAGTAAATAAAATTAATTAAGCTTTCCTAGCCATTTACATTTTATAAAAATCTGATAGAGCTAGCTGCAATATTTTAAGTTTTAGAGCATATTAATGATTTTCAAACAATTGGCTTTGGTAGCCATGTTGTTTTTAAAATTTGGACCAATTTTTTTACAGACATGTTTTTACAGCCATAAACATTCTCTGCCAATTTGGTGAAGATATCTTCATAAATGAATGAGAAAAAATGGTTTATGTAAAATGTGACAAATGCACACATGACAGTCCCCCACATGCACACACACATGGAAGGCATTTCATAATATCCCAGCCCTAGCCATTGGCTTGTGGGAGATGAAAATGCAACTGTAGTAACATCGGTTTAATAGCACCCCTTTTTCTCAATGGAAAAGTTTAAGACGGAAAAGTATTGTTGGGTTCTTACTTTCTCATTTTCTGCTGGTGTGGCCAATTTAATTTCAGGCAGAGTTTCAGTAAAAACACCAATAGGAAAAAAACACAAAGTTCTAATTCATCAAATATATTGCTTTCTTTATACAGGTCCTTTATAAACAGTGAATATACAGTTACATACAATTATGTACAAAGGAACTCACTCCTGCTTTTCATCTCATCATTAACAACCTCATTCTCCACACACTATTTTTACCCTCACTTTTCACTTCAAACTTTGCACTTCCAACTTTGCACACACAACTGACTAAATGCTAGCCCCTTATATAGGGATTTTCAGCCGGGAACCCAGCAGAAGCCCGGAACCCCAGCTCACTCTTTTCTGGAATACTATAACAGCACCGGGAACCCGAAAAGGGGGGCCCGGAGCCTGTAAATACCAGGAACCCGAAGGTGCCCGGTACCGGGATCCCGGAAGAGCCCGGTCCGGAGAGCCCAGCAAGGCTAAATATAGCTCACCCAAGTGAACTTTTGAAAACCACAACACAATTCCCCACCAGGATGCTTACTCCTGGAAGCATGTAATCTATATGGCTGTTTTAGTCAACAATAGTGCAAAGTAATTTATAGCTTCCCCCCACATACCTACAAGTGTATGTTTTGTGTCCTGTTTATGGGTCAAGTATCAGGACTGACACATACATGTTCATTTGCACATTGAAATGTTCTGCAACACCTTGTAACCAGTAAGTAGCTTTTTATTACTTTAAAACATTTACCTTGGTTATCATAACAAATGTCTAAAGCCATCAAGCTGAGAATAACACAGATTTATTTTTAAAGTCTTTTTTAAAGCCCTTAAAGTCTTTTGAGTCTTTTCATATTGCAAATGTCCAGAAGTACACACAACACAATAAAAAAAAGGTTCAACTGATTTAATTAAAGTCTTTAAAATAAAATGTCTGCACAGACCGGGAAAAAAAGCCCGGAAGCCTAGGAGTAACTTTTACATTTACACTAACCGGGCTCCCGCAAAGAGTACCCCGAACCCTGAAGGAAAGCCCGGAACCCGGAAAATGCTCTATATATTAAGTGTCAGAAAATGAACTCAAAGGGAGACATCATCAAGTCAGTCTTGGATGTTTATGTTTATAACCCCAACCTTTCTGGCCTCTTTCTCTGCCTTTGACTTCTCCTGAGTCCTGGATCATTTGATTTTGATGGTTCACTGCCATTGGAATGCTTAGCATCCTGTTTAGAACATTTTCCTCTCCCACTGTTCTTTCTTTCCATGGGTGGGCTAACTTTCCTCCCATGGTCATCCCTGGGAAGAATGTTCTTTCTCAAGTTTTGAACTAATTCTGGGACAGAGTCACTGGTGTAGGGTTTCAGCCTGTCAAAATGTAGGATCTTAGACTTGCCAATTGAATGTGATTTTATTTCAAACAAAAGGTCACTAAATTTCCTAGTTATAACACAAGGTCCTTTCCAAACATTAGATTTTAATTTGGGACTTTTCCCCACTGATCTGGTGCTGTCATGATAGTAAACAAGATCACCTATTTTATAAGTTTTTGAACTTAGTCTGGAGTCACTGTCTTTCTGTGGTAATTTCATCTTAAATGAGTCTCTGACAAGTTGGTATATGCTGTCCAGTTTATCTCTCAGTTCAGAAACATACTGGCTATCTTCTATATTTTTCTGTGGTTCAGCAACAGCACCAAGGGCTAGTTCAATTGGCAAATTGACCTCTCTCCCAAGCATGAGTAGATTTGGGGTATAACCAGTCTTTTCATGTGCACAACTTTTATATGCTGATGTTAACATTGGCAAATACTTGTCCCAATCAGTCTGATTCTGATCAGTATACACTGCAATCATGTCCAACAGAGTCCTGTTAAATCTTTCAATCATTCCATTTGATTGTGGGTGATAAGGTGAAAATCTGGTTTTATTGATCTCCAATAGTCTACACACTTCCTTAAAAAGTGAAGCTTCATAATTTCGACCTTGATCAGAATGTAGATCAAATGGTGTACCAAACCTTGAGAAAAATTCATACACTAACTTTTCAGCTACAGTTTTTGCTGAGAATTCAGGTATAGCATAGGCCTCTATCCATCTTGTAAAATAGTCACCCACTAATAGAATGTACCGGTTTCCAGAGCTAGACTGAGGAAAAGGTCCAAGAATATCTGTAGCGACTCTGTCCATTGGGGCTCCCACACTGTAGTTCTGTGGGGTAGATTTCAGTTTCTTATTGGGCGACTTTCTTGCCCCACACACAGTACAGTTTTTGATCCAGGTTCTAATTGACTCCTTCATTCTGTACCAGTAAAAGCTCTTCTTCACTTTACTGATGGTCTTCTTTATACCCAAGTGACCAGCAGTCAGTCCACAGTGCAGAGACTCTAACACAGTATCTTGAAGTGACCTAGGCACAACTAACTGAAGACGTGGAAGTATTTTCTTCTTGGGGCTGTGCCACTTCCTATACAAGACCCCTTTACTTAACACAAGCTGGTCCCACTGTAGCCAAAGATTTCTTACTGCTGGACTTTCACTTGCCACTTGCTCTCTTGTTGGTTTACCATCCTTCAACTCCAACCAGCTAACCAGTGGAGCAATATCCGGATCTTCAGCCTGTGATTTCTGTAAGTCTCCTGACGAATATTGCTTCAACCAAGGAACATTTACTGACAACTCATTATCTGCGGAGTCTTTTTTACAGCTTGACTCAACCTGCTCTTTTACATCACTTAAATGGTCATCAAGAGGTGGACCTATGTTTTCAGCCACATCTGCATGTGATGAATGCACCCGACGCACTGCCTTATGACCAGATTCCCCACCAAGCTTGTGCCCCATCCAACAAACTTGTACCACTGGAGAACCCACAACAGCTTTGGACCATCTCCACAATGTTGTGATCCACATAACTATGAACATGAAGAATGAACCAGTGAGCCGACATCTGAGTGACTAGAGGGAAGGACACGACAGATCCTTGCATTCTACCCTTCTTGCCATTGGAGGTACAACATCATCCACTTCCTGAAATGATGACCACTGTTCATGCTTCTTATTGCAAACATCACACCCTCCGCATGGTAGATCAGACAACACTGATTGCCCGTCATAACAGGAACATTCTGCAGGGTCACAGGGAACCCTTGACAGAGCATCTGCATTCGAATGCTTCTTGCCATCGTGATGGATAATCTTGAACTTGTACTGGCAAAGTACTTCTAACCATTGGGCCATTTGATCCCTGGGATCCTTAAACGACATGACCCATCTCAATGCACTATGGTCAGTTCTAATTACAAACTCTCTACCTAGATAATGTCTAAAATACTGTACAAAATACACAACAGCAAGAAGTTCTTTTCTTGTCACACAATACTGTCTCTGAGCTTTGGTCAAGCTTTTGCTAGCATGTGCAATAGGTCTTTCTTCTCCTTTTCCACTCTTCTCACAGTACTGGACTTGAGAAAGGGTAGCCCCAATTCCAGTTCCAGATGCGTCTGTGTCTAATACCAAGACACCAGAATCTTTCGGATATGCCATTACTACATCACTGGTCAGGACATCCTTAAGCTCTTGAAATGCACCCATGCACTCATCAGTCCACTCAAACACTACATCGGCCTTCAGTAGATGTGTAAGCGGGCTGACAATAGTTGAGAATCCCCTAACAAAATGTCTGTAATACGAACAGAAACCAACAAAAACACGGATGTCATGGACATTTCGTGGAACAGGCCAATTTGCAACAATCTTTGATGGATCAGGTTTTATACCAGATGCAGATACCACATGTCCCAAAAACACAACTTCTTTTTGCAGTAGGTTACACTTACTGGGCTTCAGTTTCAAGCCTGCTTTGGTCAGTCTTCCAAGAACCTCATTTAAATTGTCAAGATGGCTGTCAAAGGAATCATTGAACAAAATCAGGTCATCCAAAAATATTACCACTGATTTCCACTGCAGTCCTCAGAACACTATTTCCATACACCTCTGAAAAGTACCTGGAGCATTGGTCAGACCAAAGGGCATCGCCCGATATTCATACAATCCATGTCTTGAGGTAAAAGCTGTTTTTGCTCTATCTTTTTTATCCATATTAATTTGCCAATACCCTGATTGAAGATCTAAGCTGGACATATATTTTGCACCATTTAAACAGTCAAGACAGTCAGATGTTACAGGCAGAGGATAAGCATCTTTCTCAGTCACTTCATTGAGTCGGCGATAGTCAACACACGGCCTTAGTGTGCCATCTTTCTTCCTGACATACACAATTGGTGAAGCCCATGGTGAGGATGACTCTTGGATGATACCAGCTTTAAGTTGCTCTTTCAGTATTTTCTCCTCTTTTTCTTCAAGGGCTTTTGGTGTTCGCCTTGGCTGTTGTTTAATGGGCTTTGCAGATCCTGTACTTATACTATGTTTCACCACTGCTGTCTGCCCCAAATCAGTTTGAGACAGGGCAAATGCATGTTTGTTGTGTCCAATAAGCTTTGCCAACTGCTTGCTTTCCTCAACAGACAAATCTTCGATGTTCTTGTTGTATAGCTCTTGTAGAGGTCCTGGCCACTCCTGAATGACAGGGTCTGGTCCATCTCTCCAAGATTGGCCTCCTGTATGCTCGTGTACTGCAGCTGTATGAACTTTCTTGATTTTCCCTGGTATTGGAGGACTTGAACTACTTTCAGATTCAAACAAGAGGCTGATTGAATCTACCTCTGACAGCTGACCGACTACAGTGTCTTTATGAAGCAACAGGCTTTCTGCTGAAACATTCATCAAACGGATGGGTAAATATGTGGCTGCCCTTGTTAGGTCTACCAGAGATTTTCCTACAACCAGACTTTCATTTACTTCTTTTCCTGGAATGGGCTCAAAAAGCGCTATTGTGTGTTTCAGACTTGTGACATTCACCTTAGCACTGACCAAAAGCTGACTATTTGGTGGAATGACAGTGTCCTCTCTCACAGATACCCTAACATTGTCCAAACTGATGCCTTCAACCTCTGTAGTAACTTCCTGGCCATTAAGTTTCAGTCCCCTAATAGAAAGTTCAAAGTTCTGTGCAAATAAAAAGTCCATCCCTAGCAAACCGTCCTCCTCAATGGGAGCTATTAACACATGCCATATGTACCTTTGATGCCCAGTCTCAAATTTGATATCAGCAGCCCCAATCACATCAACTAGACCTTTGTCTTCTACTTCTAGTTTCATTTTACATCCAGTGTCTACAATCTTTGGCCTAATTTCTTCAGGGATTCTCTCGAAAAGTCTCTGGGACATTATAGTAACTTCTGCCCCAGTGTCTATCAAAAATCTTGTCTTTGTCTCACAAATACACACAGGTAAATACACTGATACACCAGCTACAAGTGGTTGTCTACCTACTCTTACTATATACAGGTCAGACATGACCGAACCTTGGCCGTCAGATCCGGTCAGTTTTAGTTTCCCAAGCTTTTAGCATCTTTCATAGGACATTCACGGGCATAATGCCCCTTTTCATGGCAACTGTAGCATTCTACATCTGCCTTGTTTCTGGATCTTGGATGGCTTTTCTTCTCCAGGTTCCTCAACATTGACTCCAGTTTACCAACTCGCTTGTCAAAGCTGGTAACAAGCTCTTCACCAAACTGTTTCAGGTGATGATGGGTCACAAACTGAGTTTCTTGGTCATCGACAGCAGTAACCATTCTTGCCCTTGGTGGTCTTCCCAGATCATCTCTGAGACTGCTATAGGTTTCCAGGGCAGCACGGGCCTCCTCCAGTGTCAGAGGGTCTTTCATCCCCACAGCAACAGCGGTCTGTTGATCTGGCAGCCCCTTTAGGAAGTGCCGCACACCAATGGTTTCCCTGGTCCTATCATCTGCTGTTGGATAGCTTTTGTATACGAGTTTTCTTATGTCAGCTAAGAATTCTGACACCTTTTCTCGTGGCTGAAGCTTGCGCCCCTCTAGCTGAGCCAGATATGAGGTCATGGGACTCCTTTCTTTAAAACGTACCTCAAGTGCAGCAACCAGAGCGTTAAATGATTGCAGTGATTCACTGGGGAGATACCCAAAAGCATATTCAGCAGCTTCATCACGGAGGCTGTTTGTCAGTCGAAACAACTTTTCTTCTTGGCTCCACCCACATGAAACACTAAGTGAAACAAAAGGCTTTATGAAACTGTCCCATGAAGACTTTCCATCAAATAACATTTGACGAGGAAGCGGAACTTCACTAGCAATCTGGGATGGTCTTCCTCCCTGTGATCTTAGTACTTGGAACACACCTTGAGGTGATCCCCTGGGTCCTTGCTGGGATGAAGATGTTCCGAGCATAATCGGTGAAACAGGCGGTGAGGTCCCGTGTTGTTGAAAGTGGTTCCTCATGTTGGAGGTTTGCTTTGTCACACTGGCAGTTCGCCTCACTGCATTCACTTCTCTGGACTTCTCAACCAACTCATCAGCAAGCCTGGCATTATCGCGAGTACATCTTTCAAGATGCTCATAGTTTTGAGACAACTTTTGACGCAGTTGCCTAACCTTCTCTCGTTCATCTTCTGCACAGCTTTCAAAGTCCTTTATTTTTCCCAGGAACTCTTCATGGTCACCTTCAGCAGCAAGAGCCCGTTCTTGTGCTTCTCTAGCTGCTGCTCTGGCCTCTTTTAGTTGAAGCTGCAGAGTTTCCAACTGATCTCTGCAACTGACCTCATCTTCTGATGGTTCTGTTGTTGTGGATTTACTGTTATCTTTCTTGGGCGGCATCTTGTTGCTCCAGTTCTGTACAACTTTATTTCTTACACAGTCTAAAATAACATAAAAGTCTCTCTTTTTTTCTCTCTTTTTTTTCTTCTGATGACGTGTGCAAGTTCTTATCCCACCGCTGCCACCATTTGTTGGGTTCTTACTTTCTCATTTTCTGCTGGTGTGGCCAATTTAATTTCAGGCAGAGTTTCAGTAAAAACACCAATAGGAAAAAAAACCACAAAGTTCTAATTCATCAAATATATTGCTTTCTTTATACAGGTCCTTTATAAACAGTGAATATACAGTTACATACAATTATGTACAAAGGAACTCACTCCTGCTTTTCATCTCATCATTAACAACCTCATTCTCCACACACTATTTTTACCCTCACTTTTCACTTCAAACTTTGGACTTCCAACTTTGCACACACAACTGACTAAATGCTAGCCCCTTATATAGGGATTTTCAGCCGGGAACCCAGCAGAAGCCCGGAACCCCAGCTCACTCTTTTCTGGAATACTATAACAGCACCGGGAACCCGAAAAGGGGGGCCCGGAGCCTGTAAATACCAGGAACCCGAAGGTGCCCGGTACCGGGATCCCGGAAGAGCCCGGTCCGGAGAGCCCGGCAAGGCTAAATATAGCTCACCCAAGTGAACTTTTGAAAACCACAACAGTATTTAAAGCGTTACCATGGCCGCAGCTGTTGCCAGATACCCTCCAAAACACAATAAGCTCTAGATCATCTTGGGGATATGGATATGTTTATCCTTGGAGGAATTGAACCTGATTAGGATTTTTCCAACAGCTGGCAAATACTGTTGTATGTGGCAACACTCTTTCTTTCGGAATGTCTACATTTGTTGATGCTCTGCAATCGATACATGGATTTTTGGTGGTCTCTAATTATCCTGCAAGCTGGGGTTCCCACCTGCCATGACTGGCTATGTTTTATTAAATTTTTGTGGATTTGGAATTTTTGGCTATAGACTAAACCCTTTGTTAGAATTTTACCTAATTTGGTGAAACTATGAATCCTAAAGAAATCTACATCTAATTTTGGGCATGAACTAATAAAAACTTGCCATGGCAAACATAATGATCACTTTGACAGAATTTCACCTAATTTGGGGAAAAGAGGTCTCTTAAAAGATCTATACCTAATTTAGTACCTATATTTAACAAAGCATTTGAGAAATTGAAACATAACAATAAAAATATTACAAAAACATGCTCCATAGATCCTTTTAAGTATAGTATTGATTAAGCATCCATTGGAAAGGGATGATACTTATTGGTTTCACCCATTGTTTCAGACAGCCTATGCCACCGCAGTATTTTCTATGTTGAATATCTCCCTTAACATGAAGTCTGTCAAATAATGTATGGCCGTTATAATGTATAGGGGTGCAGTAATGTTTTGACAGGTGCAAATTTGACCTTTGATCTTTATCAAGGTTACATGATCAAAAACAGTCTTTTCTCGGAAATACTATATGTAGATCTTCAACTTTGGCAAGCAGTTTGTTTACATCAAAATCTAGAAGCAGTTCAAATTTCAGATCAATCAGGCCCTAACTGTCAGATTGAGAACCTATTGATTATCATTAGTATTAAAACATGCTGAAATTGACTCTTTTGGGTACATGGTGTGCATATCTACTCATATTGCGAACCTTACACAGGTTCAATATGTTATTGAAGCATGACAATTGGCATATAGCTTCAAAAGTTACACCATCATGTTAAGTTAACTTTGAAAACAGATGTCTTTGGTATGCACAACTACAGGCGGAAGAGATTTGTAAAATTTCAATTATTTCTTTTAATTTGGGATTTAGAGATCTGAAATCTTGTGGGAAGTAACAGTAAACTACCCAGTAAACATTAGAAATGTTTTAAAATGGTTTAACCATTTACAAAACGTTTTTAAAACCTATTTAAACCCTATCTTATGGTTTTCTAAACATTTCCAAGTAAATGTTTATGCTGTAATGTTTAAAAAACATTTTATAAACATTCTATATACAAACGTTTTAACTGAAAACATTTATTAAATGTTAAAAAATAACTCAAGAAGCTAGGTTTGACTGGAAACTTTTTTTAAACATTTATAAAATAGCTGAAGAAATGAAGGTTATGCTGGAAATGTTTTTCAAGCATTCATCATGAAATGTTTGATAAACAGTACACATAAAATGTTTAAACAACATTGTTGATCAAATGTTTCAAAACATTCTGTCAAAAACGTTTTTTTAAAAGCATTTTTAGAATGCTTATTAAACCTTCACCATCAAACATGTCCAAACAAAGATGGCGGTGAGAAGTAATAGGGGATTTTTGAGGACTTTGTCAAAAATTGCCTCACATGCAATCCCTAAAAGTGAGAATTGAATGGGGGCACAATTTTTAAGCCACTATTTTACAATTTTAGACATAAAAATAATATTTTCATTAGTGAGCAACCTTAAAAAGATATTGAATTTGACTTCATTATTCAGGGGGCCATGGTTACAGAGTGGTAACACTCTCACCTCGCACCTCTGAGGTCGGGGTTTGGTTCCCGGCCCTACCTCAAGTGGGAAAGCTGGTAGTTGCTTGCTGTTAGACGGCAGTTTACAGTACAGAATCTTGACCAACTGTATGTACTGGTTTCCTCTGCCCTTCCAACTACCCGTCGTGATATGACCTGTACAGTGTTAAAAGTGACGTAAAACCCCAAATAAATCACATTATTATTCAGACATCATTATGGTCATTTGTGATGTTTTTCTAACATTTATCACTAAAAATTTAATAAGCAGTATGTATAAAAAGTTTTAAAAACATTCTATTATAAATGGTTTTTGTACCCATCATTTTTTAACCCTCACAAAACATTTCCTTTCAAACATTTGCAAAACCCCGGTGTTTACTGGGTATCGCCTGTGATTCCAAAAACCACATCAAATTTTTCTCCCCTCTCCCCTCAAGCTATTTGAAATCAATTTAGATCTATTCAAACCTAGGGATGTGGCTTTTTGTCCCCTTTTTGACTTTCAGGGTCAACTAAATGAGTCATATTTTTACTTACAAGCCTTTTTTTATACCATTATTCTCTTTCTTTGCTATGGGAAGCTCATTTTTACCTTAGCAAAAACCTTTTTCCTGTTAAACTTAATCAATTATTGTCTATATGTTGATTTTTATGTTATACAGGTAGATTTATGTGCTTTACGGGCGCAAGCAGAATTTGGAGATTTTGGCTATGCCAACAACTTTGACTACAAGTAAGTTAAGTAGTCTGAGTACAAATACAATTACATATAAGTATGTGAGAGGAAAGTGTGTGGAGAAGAGTGATACAGTAAGAAATATGAAATCCATCATAATAATTATGAAATTTTTCATTGAGTAACCCTTATAATGTCCATCCCACTATTCTAGCTACTTTTATCTGTGTGTCCTGTTTCTAGTTTCATTTTGAATTGTGGGACATTATTTTTCTTGGGACTATTGAGACAATTTATTTCATTGAATTTTGTTTCAGCGACATACTGAAGTAAAACTGCCACTTACCCTGCTTTATAACAGGACTTCTTATTTCACAACCAGTAGTTGTGTAGTTGCTCTGCAAATACCTGGACTGTGTTATAAAACACAGCCCAGCCGCTCTTCAGTTGAATAATATGACACAATATATATTTTGTTGTGTTTCCTTCACGAATTCAAACCAAAGAGTGCCTACTTCCGGTACTCGCGTCTTTAAGCTGGTCCCCGATCTTCGGTGACTGCTAAACCCCGGATCCCAACCCCGGATCACCACATTCTCCTCTGTGGTGTTTTTTGGTTATCCTTTAGACGCTAAGGTTAGGCAATTATGAACTACTGTAGCCACCTCGATGGCTACTTAATAAAACATTTAAAGTTACCACAACTACTATAAGGAATTACTTTGGTTAAATATATCTAAGACTTTTTGGTTAAAACTATTTTCTACTGTTGTTATTTGCACATTTACATGTTCAAGGTTACATTCAATAGTCCATTAAATTTACTTTTATTAAAAATACTTTTTTTCCAAATTATTACTTTGTTACAGACATTTTACTTTTTCGTTTATAATCTTGTGAATTTAATTTTACACATTTTGCCTTTACCTTTTGGTATGTCAGCTTGACATACCCTGAGAGCATTGGGTAGCTCTCCCCACACCTGAGTGCTAAGGAATGTCGGCGTAACGACAAACCCAGCAACTCTCCCCCTCCCCCTTCAATGTGAGAGGTTGTAGAATCGCCTGGCATTGTCCGAGGTGGCCTTGATGACATCTTCCACCTGCAGACCCTTCAAGTCGGCGATTCGCTGAGCAACACACAGAATGCCAAAGGGTGTGTTGAAGTCACAGATAGCATGCTCTGGTGCTGTTAGGTGTGGTGCGTCTGTTTCTAACAGAATTCTATCCAATGGCAGTTTCTTGATGACATCACTGACTTCGCGATGACGTTCCGGCCTTAGGATTAAAGCAGTAAAGCCGAACATTATACTTGGGAAACTCTGATGCCATTTTTCCATTTCCTTCACTGGTCCATTGAAACAATGCCTGTGTATTTTACATCTTTTCAGGTCGCAGCCTCGCAACTTGTTTTCCATTGTTTTTAAACACAGGTCACTCGCATCAGGAGAGTTGTTATAATCCCTGCAATGGATAACCAGAACTTTTGACCACAGTTTTGACTCTACGTAGAACGAGAGAATATCCTCTAGAAGTTTGGTCTGATACTCTATTAGGGTGCTGTGGCCGGAAGTACGCTCAATACCAATTTCTCCAATTGCTACGCATCTGGCTTCTTTTAGTATCTTGTCCTTGATGGCTCCCACACGGTGTTGATTGACATACTTCGCGTGTTTCGGATGTACGCCAAAGGCAAAACTGAGACGATGATCTCGTTTCAACATACGTAATTTGTCCCAGGTTGGAACCTCATCACAGAACACAGCGACGGCGGCTTCCAATTGAGAGGGTATATGAGGCATAGGGCCACGTATCATGATAGGATCCAAACGATCAAGCCCTGTTTTCCTCTGCAGCCTGTCCATATGGAAATGCGTGTCTATAAATGAAATTTTTTGGTGAGACCTCAGGTGAGCTAATTTATCGGCTCTGCGGTCCGCCTCCTTTTCATCATACGCGACACCAATCCTGTTTTGATTCAGGTTCATCTCCGTACTTATCTCACGAGCCCGTAATAGGACTGCTTTAAAGTCCATTTTCTTTCCTTGCCCTGTACTGGCACCAGTATCTGATGTTTTTTGACTGGGCTCACTTGAAGGTTTTGTTGATATCGGGGCGACACCACTAGCTGCAATATCCTTTTTACTGGGACGAGTTGGTGATTTAGTGGAGCTACTTGTGGGCTTTGCTGATGATTTCGAGACGATTTCATCAGTGTCCATTGGTTCCTCACCAGCAACACTAGAAGGTCCTGCTTCTTTGGTTGATGTTGTAGCCAAACTTTCATCTATTGAAGCCAATAGAGTGTCGTCATCTGGTACAACTATCACTTTTTCTGCCTCCTTAGTGCTAGAGTCCTCCTTCTGTGTCACTTTTCTACAGACTTTAGAAGTTTTCTCCGGCTCTTCAACTACATCGGTTGTCGTTGTCTCGGATGTTTGTTCAGTCTGTATACTGACTTGTAGAGTCGGCCTTGTAACCTCAAAATGTTCCTCACCAATGACATTGATGAGGCAAGCGGCAATCCTCCAGTGAAGTAAGGACTCAATGACATTAGGTGGATCTATATTTGGTGTTTTCCCAACTGATTCAGGGTGTCTCCACTGATGGAAATCCTGCATCATTTTGCGATCCTCCTCAGATTCATGAATGGTCATTCCCCTGGTATCCGGGTAGATATGATCCTTCAGAACCTTGTTCATTAATTCTCCATTATCACGGCATTTAAGTTGATCCCTCGCGACTTGAAGAAATTGTTCTAATGAGGCCATTCTCTGTGCTAGTTCCATGTCTGTGCCTGCAAATCCTGCTGGCAAATGCGCTTGTATGACATGGCGTCTCATATGTGATTGTTCTTCTCTGCACGATTTAATAGGACATTGCGGACGACGCTTCCTTTTTGGTGCAGGCTTTGGTGTTTCAGACGGATTTGGTCTCTTTTGAGCCTTTTTAACTTCGTCCTTCTGAACATTCGATTTATTCGAGTCCTTTTCATGTTTATGAGACAGTTTACTCGATGGTTTTGAGTATTGTTGATGTTTTTGGGCCTGTTTCCATCTATTAGACCTTCTCTTTGACCTGACTGTCTGCCAGGCATATTGATCTTTTTTGTGTTGTTCCTGACGTCTAGGAGGTGATACTGCCCTGGTTTGAGCAGGCCTGGTGGTACGTCTCAATTCAGCTTCCTCCTCTCTTACTCCATACACACTTTTTGCAGATGATGCTGTTGTAGGTTTAACAGGTTGACTCACCATCTGAGCACTGGACGGAGTTATAGTAGCTCTGGTCACAGTTGATGTGCGCGCTGGGGGTGACAGGTGCGACACCCGCGGTACAACAAAACTGGCCGTCGTGTAACTTGTTGCTACAGAGCTAGAGCTTTGCATCTGAGATTCAAACTCATCGCCAGGATTCCTTGGGAAGAGATTTCTTATGTCCCTAAGACACCTTTCCAATAGCAATGGCTGATCAAAGGGTTCTCTTCGGTTGTGTGACATGAAGACACGTTCACGAACCTGATCCGGTCGTAGCATGGGGTACATTTGCACCAATATCGACACTACTTGTTCGTCTTCAGTTGTAGATGTCGTGCGTGGTCGCTGAGGTGGCTGTGGCACCTGCGAGGAATACTCAGGCACACTTGACCTCACCGGAGATCCTGAAGTATGTCCGGTGTGCGGTGGACTCTGCCTGGTGCGATTTCCTTGCCACCTACCACTGGAACCCTGATTTCTGGATTCATGTCTGGTTC
Organism: Sabellastarte sp. h YS-2021; assembly: GCA_964017235.1. Lineage (NCBI taxonomy): Eukaryota > Metazoa > Annelida > Polychaeta > Sabellida > Sabellidae > Sabellastarte > Sabellastarte sp. h YS-2021. The sequence goes on from OZ024928.1 coordinate 119,658,717, forward strand.
CCCATGGTCTGTCACGCTCTCTGTCATCATATCTGCGACGTCGAGACCTTTCATGGTATCCATCATCATCCCTGTGACGTGGACGGTCAGTGTGAGGGCGGTCAAAGTCGTCACGACGCTGTCCCCCTCCTCTACGTCTGCCCCTCACATAGGCAGATTTGTCATATGGCATCTGAAATAACGACACAATTTTTAAATTCGAGAACATATTTATGAATAATACCCTTTATTTGATTCAAACATGCAAACATCTTAAATAGAATAATCAGCCAGATGTCTGGGTCTCTTCCTCTCACGGCCTGATCTGGTAGCTGGAAGAACATCTGCTGAAGAAGAAACATTCTTATCTATGGATGCATTCTGATTAGTTGAACAGGGTAATAAACAAGCTTTAGTTTTGTTCTCTAATGCGTCGTTATCTTGACTAAAAGTTTGGTTAGACAAATTATTATTATTTTCATGACCAAATAATTGATCTAAATATAATGAATCAGATTCTGGATTTGTCTCACCCAATACAGCAGTACCCTCTGGATCACCTTGGTCCAAGAGTCGGCTTCTCTTTCGTCTCAGCCACAAAGGTATGTCCCTGTCTTCACATGGCTTCAACCTGTCATGGTGTAAAACATAACTTTTCTTTCTATCACATACCCTAAACAATACTGGAGATAAAACCTTTGTAACTAAGAACGGACCCTTCCACACTTGCTGTAACTTAGGACTTTGACCAACCTTCTTAGCAGAATCCAACTTGTAAACTAGATCACCCACTTCGTATGTTTTCACCTTCAATCTGAGATCATAATCTTTCTTCTGTCGTAACTGGGAAGATAACAGGTTATCTCTGGCCAATTGATGAACTTGTTGCAAAATGTTCTTTAATCTGACAACATATTCAGAAGATGAAAGATTAGATGTTTCAATAGTTCCAATCATCAGATCAATGGGTAAAGTAATCTCGCGACCTAGCATCATCAAATTTGGTGTAAAACCGGTATTCCTGTTCACCGTTGAGCGAATAGCCCCAGCCAACTGCTGCAAATGTTCATCCCAGTTTTGCTGGTTCCCTTTCAGAAAACATCTGATAAGTTGTAATAAAGTTCTGTTGTATCGCTCAACTTGACCATTGGAACAGGGTCGGTAGGGTGTGGTTCTGGTCTTGGCAATCTGAAGTAGCTCACAGACAGAAGCAAATAATTTCCCATCAAAATTCTTGCCCTGGTCTGTGTGTATCTCCATAGGACATCCAAATCTTGAAATAAATCCATCAACCATACATTTCGCTACTTCCTCAGCATTTTGGAGTGGTAAAGGATAACATTCTAGCCACTTGGTGAATTGATCAACCATCATAAGCACGTACTGGTTACCCCTGGTACTAGGAGTAAATGGACCAAGTATGTCAATGTGAACTCTTTCCAATGGCGACCCGACATGATATTGTCCTAAAGGTGCTTTTGGCTTCACAGACGCCCTCTTGTTCTTGTTGCAGGTGCTGCAAGATTTAACAAAAAGTTCAACATCCCTTGACAATCCGTACCAAATAAAAGATTTCTTGATACGTGCTACTGTCTTTGCAATCCCCATATGTCCAGTTAAAGGAAGATTGTGGTTCATGGACATCACTTCCCCTTTGAGACTTTCTGGCACTACAAACAACAGTTTATCACCAAGATCATCACTCCATCTGTAATACAAGAGTTCATTTTCATATACCAACTGGCTTCTGTGTAGATATAGGTACTTCACAGTTTGACTACTCAATGCAAGCTCTTTTTGTTCTGGCTCGACCTCTGTAGTAATCCAATTGATAATTTTCTGTAGACATCCGTCTGAATGCTGTGCTTGATGCAACTGTTTTTTAGAATAACCTTCTAACCATACACTATTGGAACTAGATTCAGTTACTGTCTTCACAGCAAGTGGTACGACATAGTCTACATCCTCTTCAAACCGTGACCATTGATTGTGAGCTCTTGTACAGTACTTGCATCCTCCACACGGAAGTGTTTCCGGTTCTGATCCGGCTTTATAACAATCGCAAAACTGAACATCATCAGGAATTCTGGACATTCCATCAGCATTCCCATGTTTAACTCCAGATCTATGCACTACTGTCATGTCAAATTGACTGAGTTCTTCCAACCATCTAGCCAATTGTCCTTCCAGGTACTTGAAACGCAAAAGCCATGTTAGGCTGTTGTGATCTGTTCGGAGTAAAAACTTGCGACCTAACAAATAATGTCGGAACTGTCTTGTGAACCTTACAACTGCCAAGAGTTCTTTGCGAGTGACGCAATATCGTCTCTGTTCAGGTGTAAGAACATAACTTCCATAGCACACAACTCGTTCAACATCATCCTGTACTTGAGATAGAACGGCTCCAATGGCATGATTTGAAGCATCAGTGTCTAACACAAACATATCCGAAGCATTAGGATAACTAAGTATAGGAGCTGTGACCATTTCCTGTTTCAAAGTCTCAAATGCATCCTGATGTCTGGATTCCCAGGTAAAAGTTGCTCGACTTCCTGTCAGTTCATAAAGCACAGACGTCAGTTTGGCATAATCCTTGATATGCTCTCTGTGATAATTGATAAATCCGAGAAACTTTTCAACATCCTTCACGGATTTCGGAACTGGCCACTTGGTCACTTTCTCCACATTCTCTGGATTAATGGACACACCTTCTTCACTGACTATTCTTCCAAGGAATAAAGTCTTGCTATGAAACAAACTACACTTCTTGGGTTTGAGCTTGAGGTTATATTTCTTGAACCTAGCAAATGTGGTTCTCAGGTTTGACAGATGATCTTCAAAGTCTCTTCCTAAGATTATGACATCATCTAAAAATGCTAGTAACTTATCCCAAGTTAACCCACGTAACACAAATTGTATTACACGTTGAAATGTAGCTGGCGCATTGCATAATCCAAAAGCCATCCGTTTATGTTCAAATAAACCATGTTTGGTTATAAATGCAGTTTTATGTCTGTCTTTCTCATCAATTTCAATTTGCCAATAACCACTGGCCATGTCTAAGGTTGAAAAATACTTGTTTCCAGAAAGCTGATCGATACACTGAGAAATGGAAGGTAATGGGAATAGATCCTTCACGGTCCTGTCATTCAATTTCCTGAAATCGACACAATAACGGAGAGTTCCATCTTTCTTCCTGACCAAAACTGGTGCTGATGCCCAGTCTGAGGATGATTCCGTTATAATTCCTGTGTCTAACATCAGTTTCAAGTTTTCCTCCTCTTCTTTCTCAAAGCCTAAAGGGGTTCGACGCATAGCCTCCTTCACGGGGCGCTCATCACCTGTGTTTATGGTATGTTTGATTTCTGAAAAACATCCCAAATCATGGCTCCCTTTAGAGAAAGTATCTTGATATTCTAGTAACAAAGTTCTCAGTTTTCCAGCTTCCTGTGGTGTTAAAGACTTCATAGATCTCTGGTAAAGACCTAGTAAATGTTCTGGTAACTCATCTGAAGATACAGAATTCACTTCCCTGACAGTTGGCCAATCACTATCATAATCATCAACGATGACATCACAAGTAACAGCATAGCCTAACACATGACCTTGACGCAAGACTATTTGACTGTTAGTATCATTCACAAGTTGAATCGGCACGGTAACATCAGAATTCACAAGAGTGTTTGGTAACAATAGTCCCTTGTTGTTCCCGCTTGACACAATGACCATTTCCCCGATACTGGGAATTGAAGTGAAAGCTGTAGTCCTTAGTATACTCATAGGCGGCACACTAATTTTCTTAGCAAGTTTTACTTTGCATTTTTCAAAATGAACACCGTCTTCATTCCTCATTTCAGTAATTTCTGTGGACACTTTGTTAAGTCCAAAAATATTTTTATCAAAGTCCAAAATGGCACCAAAATGACATAAAAAGTCTATTCCAATAATTAATGGATCTTTAATTGATGCCACTAAAACGTTCCATTTCTGGCTTTGACTTCCAAAACAAATGTTAACTCCCTTTAACATCCATGCATTCATGTTCATGTTTTTGGCAACACCAGTCAACTTGTATTTTTCTGACAAAGGTGGCTTTTCTTGCAATTTCCCATACACATCAAAACTCAATAAGCTAACTTCTGCGCCTGTATCCAGCAATGCTTTGGTTGGATATCCGTTCACTGAACATGGTATAATTGCGCTTAAATTCTGCTTATTAGCCTCACACATCTGTTGGCAAATGTGAGTTGAACTGTCTTTGTGTTTATGAGAAACAGCGTTGACACTTAAGAGGGATGGGTCGCTGTCGCCGCCACCCCCCCTTATCAGTTTAAAGGGGTCATCTTGGATTTATCAGAGTAACCACGAGGTGGCGTACTCTTGACATCTCTGAAACTACGACTGGGAGATTGTCCAGGTGAATTTGACCTATAGTTTCTCGATTGTTCATTTGACCTTGACCTCCAATTGGGATCGTCACTTCTACCAGTGTAATTATTCCTGCCTGGACTAAAATTACCTCTCCCTGGGCTGTTAGATCTATTTGGACTATAACCATATCTTGGTGGTTCTCTGCCACGTCCTTCTGGATCATCATATCGGTAATAATCACTTCGGTTATACTGTCCATCATGATTCCAATATCTGGCACCATTAGATCTAGGACTTCCCTGTGAATACCTCCTCCTTGGGCAATCACGTGAAAAATGTCCTCTCTCCCCACACTCATAACAAGCCATTTGATTAATACTGGGTTGTTGAGTCCTGGTTGGTGACCGATTCAGTCCACGAACTAAGTCACTTAATGTCTTTTCCAATCGGTCTATCTTGTTCTCCATAGACTGTTGGTCAGCAAACTGAACCTTTGGCTTAACATCAGTACTTCTGGCTTGAGTTAACTGTCTAACTTTCGCGCTTTCCGCAACACTCTCTTCAGAACTGTCTGAACTATCATGTAGCTGTTGCACCATCTTAGCAGACACTTTCTTGCCATATATTGCTCGCCTCATGTGCTGTTCCTGTTTGACGTACTTGAATGCCTCTTCTAGTGTTTTAGGAGACTTTGTACCAGCTGCTAAAGCGGAATGCTTATCACGGCAACCCTTCAGGAAAGCTTCAATGAACATAGCACAATTTAGTTCCTGCTGAGCTGTATCAGGATACGCGCTGATGATCATCTTCTGTAGGCGTGTCAAAAACCTTTCCAAGGGTTCGTCTTCCCTTTGCTCCACCGCCAGAAGTTCCCATCTGATTGTACTTGGGACATCAGTTTTCTCAAAGTGAGCTTCAAACTTAGTCTTGATTTCATCAAGACTGCTTCTGACTTGTGCGGATAAGATGCTAAAGTACTCGGAAGCTTCTTTTCTCAAACACATGGAAAAAGCATCTATTTTGTTCGCTTCAGTCCACGGCATGTTCCTGGCATATGTTTCAAACTGTCCAATGAAACCTCTCCAGTATTCCCCTGTAAATGTTAGTTTAGGGACATCTAAGCTTCCTTGGTTTCGCACATTTCTAATTCTGGCTGCACCACCACTTCGGGAAGTAACTGCCGGTTCATCAACAACACTACTATCTGAGCTAGGAGCACCATCACTACTCTCAAAACCAAAAGTTACATTGGTAGTTGTGATTGGACGTGATGTCCTCCTGTATGTTCTATTCATAGAAGGTGGTTGATACAACTCCCTGTCACCTCTTATATATCTGGAATCGACCGTCTTTTCAGCAAACACTTTGTCATAGGCTGGGTCAATTCTTGGTGTTGATGACATATTGCTCTGCATCGCTTTGGGATGAGGTGTTGTGTTTGGCTTAGCCTGAGTCATTGAGACTAGAGGTAACTCGTATCCGGTCCACTCTAAGTCCTTCTGCCATCCCGATGGTAAGGTAAATTCCACCCCATGTTTATGCTTCATCTCAGCAACACCACCGGTAATATGATTGCAGACCTGTTTGACCTGTTCACGAAGTATTTCTTCTTCAACTGTATGTTTTTGATCAATGGCCTGAGTCATTTTTGCAACCATTTCAGATCGGTTTCCCTGCATCTGTTGTACACGTTTTATCTGGGTTTCCTTCTCCTCCAGATAACGCTCTACAACGGAGTCACGTTCAGCCTTCAGGTTAGACAATTCCTGTAAGGATTTGTTAAGATCATCTTGAAGAGACCTATAATCAGGATCCTGAAGTTCTTGTGTTTCGACACCTGATGGTCTGGTGTGTATTTGAGCTTTAAGATAATCGACATCCAGTTTCAGAACACCAACATCTTGCTTGAGATACACCAGATCTTTGTTTATAGGTTGTTGTTGGACTTCCACTTTACGGTTAAGGTCCACCACCTTCTGGTCCGTTGATTGAATGCGCAATGTCATGTCACTCAATTCATCTTGGAGTCCTGTGATCTGCTTAGTTTTGTTTTGCACATCACCTTTAACCTTTTCAATGTCGGAGGTTAATTCTGTTTGCACTCCTCGAATGCTATCACCCAAATCGTGAACTTCAGTTTGAGTTGATGTGATATGTTGATGAAGTTCCAAGTTGAAACGATTCACTTTCTCATCAGTCGTCTGAATACTCTTCTTAACTTCACCCAAGTTCTGCTGCATGGAAACTTGGTTTGAGTCACATTTGGACTCGACCCGTTTGACTTCATCATCAGTGGATTTTATGGATGACGAAACGACACCCACATCTTTCTTCATAGTGGACATATTTTGTGTGACATCCTGACTCACACCCTTGACTTCACCATCAAGTTTCCCAACATCCACTTGTACACATGACAGACTGTCTTCTACCTTCTGAACACGCAAAGTCACATCACTCATGTTCTGCTCTTCAGCATTCATCTTATTTTCCAGCTGACAGACTTGCTCTTTACTGGAATCAATTCTACTCTGGACTTCTTCTTGATTCTTATCAACTTTCTGTTCCAATTCCACTACCATACTTTCCACCGCATCACATTTTTCTGCAACTGGCTTTATGGCTTCATCACACTTGGTCTGTAATCCGCCAAGTATTTTGTTCATGAAATCAGACATCTTGTTGTCCAGGAAATCTGTCATTCTGTCATCAATGGATTTTGTTGTCGTTTTCATCTCATCCAATGACTTCACTGTATTGTCCAGTCTGTGTGACATCTGATCCAAACGAGATTCAACAGTCAGTGGCAACGCAACTTCCTGTTGTGGATCAACTTCCACCTTTGGTGAAAACTTTGACATCTGGACTTGACCATCACATGGCGCGACATCTTGTCCTGAACTGACATCACCATCACTGAACTTGATGATCCCTGTGGAAACAATGTCCTGCTTGACACTATCAGGAATCTCGACTTCCGCAAACTGGTCGGCTGTCATAACACCCCCGCATCTTGATCGGGCGGATAAAATAGCTTCTGCTCTGACGTCACCAATTCCATGGATCGTCTTCAGCACTTCAGCTGTAACAGTTTCGATGTGGAACTGCTTTGCTTCAGCCATCTTGTTTTTTATTATTTCATATCTTTCCCCAAATTTTGAACAAAGACAAAAAATATTTTTTTTATTTCTGTTTTATTTCATCTGATTTATTTATTACATACAATGCAACATAATAAGATGAATTTCATTTTACTGACAATAAATTTTCTTATTACACAAATGCAACTTGATAAAATAAGTCAGTTATTTTTTCAAAACTTAATTTTCAAATTCAGTTACAAAATTATAACTTTATTCAAAAATGATAATTAAGCAATAATAATTACATCTGACTGCAACCAAAATGCCTAAAAATTTTATAGTCAAGATTAAGTAAACAAAATTGTAATAATGCAACTTGTATACTTAACTAGTCGTTGATCAGCTGACTGCTTATCCCTGCCTGCAAACTGGGACCTGTAAACTTGTCAACCGCCACCACATGCAACTTGACTATTTAATCAGAATTTTTTATTTTCACAAGATTTGATGCACGAATAAGCTGATTTCAATTTTTCATGCAAATCAATTTCTAAATTCACTCAGCAATAAACACTGATTGATCTTACTTATATATTAGTATTACTGAATCACAGTACGATTTTATGCAATATGCAAAATATTCAATAATAATAATTTTCAATATAGTTTCAATACAAAATCTATACCGTTCAAAATAAATTCAATATTGACAGCTCAGAAATTACACAATAGTAATGTAATTGAACTATGACCAATCTGTCGTCACAGTTACTATTTATTTTAATGTTACTTTTCAATAAAATACTGTCGACCAATTAATGTACTAGTTACTGACAGTATCGAAAATATTTAAATAAACTAGAAATGTCACAGTCGACAAACTAGCTGCAAAAAATTTATTCAAGAAATGAACCAAATTACTGATTCACTTTAATTCAATAATTCACACACACGGTATGAATAAAAATAAATTCACACAGTAGCTATATGTGTGACAGTGAGAAATGTCAAAATCGACACTAATTCTATTTTTTTTTTCAAAGGACCTGAACTACCAATAACAGTAATTCAGAATAAATGAAATTATAAATAGTTCACACTATATCAGCATGAATATGAATTACAATAACAACAGCAAGTATTCCAATATCACTCACTGTAAATATTTTTTTTCAATTATTTTTCAAATAATTCACACCAAAGTATGAATAAAATAAACAGTAAGTATGATTTTAAATAATAACTCACTGTATTTCCATCAAATATCACACATATAATAAATATCTGCTACTGACAGAGTTGATGAACAGAGTTTTACCACTATTTAAAACTACCAAATCACGGTAATTTAATGTGTGAATTTACCGCAAATCACGGTAATTTAATATGTGGAAATAACGCTAAATAAATCAGTTAAATATATTTCCAACTACTATCAACTCTGTTACATAATATTTTGACAAGTGACAATATGGCTACCAGTGTAAATAGGTCACAAATCCGCGCCAATTTACTTCTGGTACCAATGAAGTAAAACTGCCACTTACCCTGCTTTATAACAGGACTTCTTATTTCACAACCAGTAGTTGTGTAGTTGCTCTGCAAATACCTGGACTGTGTTATAAAACACAGCCCAGCCGCTCTTCAGTTGAATAATATGACACAATATATATTTTGTTGTGTTTCCTTCACGAATTCAAACCAAAGAGTGCCTACTTCCGGTACTCGCGTCTTTAAGCTGGTCCCCGATCTTCGGTGACTGCTAAACCCCGGATCCCAACCCCGGATCACCACAATACTGTAAAAATGATGATCTACATAAATTTGCCGTATGTCCCTATTCCAAAATGGTAAAATATAAATAGTAAAGTAACCTTTTTCTGTGAAAATTTTTGACGTTTAATTGTCGTTTGGGACAAAACAAATGGGTGTTCATTCTGCAGAGGGTGTATCATAGAATAGCTTTAGTCTTGGCCTGTTCTGATGTGGCATTAGCCATTGAAAAAGATGTAAAACACTGTGATTTTAACTTAATGTTATGGGATGTTCTTTGTATCAAAATTAATGTGCTTTTTGTATGCTTACATTAATTTTCTTATTCAATATAAGGTTTTGATGCAATTTGAACTGCTATATTTCAATTAGATTCAATGTTTTGATTAATTTACATTTTTATTGTGTTAATACATTGTACCTAAATGGGCAGTTAGCTACACTGTCAGCTGACCTTGCCAAATATCTGAAAAAGACGGCTAGGTTGCCACCATTCACTAGGTGGCATGCAGTACTTCCTTCCTGGATAACATGACATCATGGCATCTTATTTGTTTGACACATGAGCAGTGCAGACACGTTTTGGAAAGCTCTCAAAAGTTGAAAGAATTTTGCTAATTTCTTCAGAAATAGACTTTATTTCACCAAACTTTTTGTGTACAAATACAACACTTGTCTTACTTTGTTTTCGTCTCAATGGCTACCCATTAAACATTAAAAACATTTTTAAAACCTATCTTATGTTTTTCTAAATGATTCCAAGTAAACATTTAGAATGTAATGTTTAAAAATGTGTTATGAGCATTCTCTGTACAAAGTTTTTACTGAAAACATTTATTAAACCTTCATAAAATAACTGAAGAAACTAGGTTTGACTATAAATGTTTTTCAACATTTATAAAATAGCTAAAGATATAAAGGTTATGCTGGAAATGTTTTATAAACATTCATCGTGAAATGTTTGATACACACAAAACACATAAAACGTTAAAGAAACATTTGTGGACAATATTTTGCAAATGTTTGCTCTGAAAATGTTTTGCAAACATTTAATAGCAACTGGTTTTCATACCCAACATTTTAAAATGTTTTTGAAATGTTTTCTATCAAATGTTTTAAAAACATTCTGTCAAAAAAAGTTTTTCAAGCCCATATTTTCAGAATGTTTATTGAATGTTTACCTTCAAACATGTCCAAACAAAGATGGCGGTGAGCAATAATAGGGGATTTTAGAAAAATGTCAAAAATTGCCCCACACGCAATCCATAAAAGTAAGCATTGAATGGGGGCACAATTTCTAAGCCACTATCTTACAATTTTAGACATAAAAATAATATTTTCACCAGTGAGCAATCTTAAAAAGATATTGAATTTGACCTCTGACCCCATTATTATTGAGACATTATTATGTTCATTTGTAATGTTTTTGTAATATTTATCATTAAACGTTTGATAAACAGTATACATAAAACGTCTTGAAAACATTCTAAAGTAAATGGTTTCCGTACCCATCATTTTTAACTTTTTCCAAACCTTTCCTTTCAAATGTTTTACAAAACCCCAAAATATTTACTGGGTAGCATTTTAAAAACATTTTTAATGTTTAATGGGTAGCCACTGAGATGAAAACAAAGTTAGACAAGTGTTGTATTTGTACACAAAAAGTTTGGTGAAATAAAGTCTATTTCTGAAGCTACTCTGTATCTGGAGAATGTGCTTAAGAAAGCCAAAGATGACACAGCCCACCCTGCGAACAAAGGCAGTCTGGCCAACCAGTATGGAAAAACATAAGAGGACGTGTGCAGATCAAGAAAAGTCGGGGTAAGACATCCAGTTGATCTCTACTGGCCAAGGGTCAGTTGTCTTATACATTACCATCACTGTGTATAAGTTTCTGTATCATGACAACCCCAGGGAACAGAGACTTTAGAACTTTATCAGACTTAGAATGTAAATTGTCATGTTGCAGATTATCAAGGTCAATCCTACCAGTTTAAAGCCCACCCATTTGATCTGTGCACCACCCCCGGCCCCATATGGAATTCATGGTTGGCCAAATATGAGAGCGATACAGCGGTATTTGAAAAACAATTGGAGAGTACCAGAATCACTAGAAAAGTTGATCCCTAACCCCAGGTCACTCTATCCTCATTTAAGGTGGTGGCTTCAGGAAGCTAATGCCCTTCAAGGCCAACCACTACACCCTCTCAAGCATGCTCTGGAAATTTTTATAGATGCATCAAAAGAAGGATGGGGTGCCTGCTTATGGGACTTGGTCCTTCCCAGAAAGCAAGTTGTATATATAAACTACCTGGAACTAAAGGCAGTCTTTTTGGCCTTAAAAGAGTTCCAAGACCTCTATTTTTAAACAAAATAGTGATCATTGCAGTGGGCAACACCACAGTAGTTACCTATATAAACATGGAAGGAGGCATGACGTCAGCCCCTCTGTCTACCCTATTGTGGAGAATCCTGACTTGGTGTTCCAGGAAAGAAAGTGAGCCTCAAATCCAGACACGTTCTAGACTGGCTGAATGTGATAGCAGACAAGCTATCCAGGCTAGGCCAGACCATTCAAATAGAGTGGTCTCTCCTTCCAAAGGTCGTCCAGTTGATATGCAAAGATTTCACCAGCCGCAAATAGACTTGTTTGCAAAGAGGTTCAACAACAAATTGCCTCAGTTTGTGTAACCAGTTCCAGACCCCCTAGCTTGGGAAGTGGATGCCCTAGCCTGCCTTGGGAGGATGTGGACCTCTATGCCTTGCCACCAGTAGCCATTCTGGGCAATGTGGTGGCAAAATTAAGGGACTAGTCATGCAAGAGAATCATTCTGATTGCTCCACGGTGGCCCAACATGCCCTGGTTCTGGGATCTAGTGGCCATGTCAGGCCAAATACCTCTGTGCCTGCCCAACCTGCCCAATCTGCTAACTCAGCCTTTCAATTAGATTCCCCACAAGAATCTATTAAACCTAAATCCAGAGGCCTGGCTCCTAGACCCTCAGCTATCAAGGACCAAGGCTTCTCATGAGGCAGTGGCAGTAACAATTAAGGCTCATCAAAGAGACTCAATCAGATCAGTCTATGAGGCAAAGTGGACCATTTTTACAAAGTGATGCCACATTAAACAGGCATCAGATCCAAAGCTGACTTCCTCCTGTATATTTTCTAGGACAGGAATTTATAGCCAAGTAAAATTGATGGGTGCAAATCAGCCATTGCAGACAATCTGGGGAATTCACCCTTTTATTGCGTTAATACATCTTACCAGTGGACAAATACATTTGTCCGGCACCCTGCTGGTCATGCCAAAACGTCCTGAGCTGGGCTCTGGCCGGGACAGGTAGTGTCCTGTTCATTCATCAGGTGGCTGTACAGTCTCCCTGCCGGTGTGCGCCATATTTGAAAAGTCACGGAAAATTTACAGAGAAATTTTTGATAAAATATTGTTGGATAGACACTTTAAACTTAATTTTTTGTGTGCATATTGTGTGCATATATGGCATATATTAATAATCATGCCATCTCCAGGCGAGTTTAAAGACCAGAGCAGGGGCGCTTGTGGACATATCATGGCAGCCTTCGATTTACATGAGCATTGTGCCCATTGTAGGGATAAAAAGATAGGCCAAGATCCTTGTTTGAAAGACAGTCCATGTTCTATTAGTGACAATTTCTCTGACTTGCAAAGGGAGACATTATCTACGCCATCTTACAGGATACATAAAGACAGGAAAGCAGGTCTTTTACTTTCCCCTAAAGAGGTTACAGTGATTTCTACTGTTGAAGAATTGTCGTCTGACACTACACCGGCAGATAATTCCACTGCACAGGCAGCACTGGTTTTGCAACCTTCTGCGTAGGTTTCTGCACAGGCACCTGCCGCATCTGCTTCTGCCACCCAAGATGTTTCTTACGTTACTTCTGACCCATTCTCAACAATGAGAGAAGAGGTGGCTGAACAATTTGCTCGTTGAGGCACCTCTTTCAAGAGGAAACGTTTTTAGTGCCCCTAAAATGTCTGTCACTCCTGTTTCTGCTGATCAGGTTATTTCTGAAAAACCCTTCTTAGATCCCACTGCCCGACCCACCGGTCCAGTGAGGCTTCCGGCAGAGTTGGTGGATGATAAAGGGTCTGAGAGCACACATGAGAAGAAAAAGTCACATAAATCTAAGTCTAAGCACAAATCTGACCAAAAGTTGCATAGACATTCTGATAGACATTCTGATAAATCATCTGACAGACATTCTAATAGGTTTGATACTCTTGCTCTGGCTGGGGAATTTCCCCTTTCTTCCAGTATGGCACCGACAGGCATCAAAGATATTCCCGGTCTGGGAATCAAGTCAATGGCTTCTCAGCCCGGTATGTCACATACTGCATCTCATGCCACAGGTCAAGTTTCTCAGGATCCACTATCTACCGGGTAGGTTCTGCTAAAAGCTCAACCAAGTTCCTCTGCTAGTTCATCTACCTATGGACCCACCGGTCCGGAAATCTACCCACCGGCAAATGCCTTTCCTGGTCTACCAGACAATCCGGAAGATACTGAACAGTTCAGTTATTCAGAGCCGGATGAGGGCCAGTTGTCTGATAGTTGTGGAAAGCAAGAAGTTACAGAGGACATGAACTACCGGGAAACTGTCCTGTTGGTAAGATCGTTCATGGGCTGGAATTACATCCCTGTTTTTGAAGGAGACTTCATTGAACCGGACAAAAGCAACAACCCCAGGAAGGGTAAAGTGCCAAAATGTCCTGCCCGTGTTTCAGTTGCAATGCCACTAGATGATGGGTTGTGCCAGAATCTTGAATGGTTGAACACAACTGTGGCAGAGGGCTATCCATCAAGGTCTCAAGACTCTGGAGGTTTAAAGAAGAATCAAAGCATTAAGATGCCCAAATCTCAGTCCAGGTGGTATCAGATGCACACAATTAAACTGGACATTTCACATAGACCTGGAAAATCTGTTTTCAGCTGGAGAAATACAGAAATGAAGGTAAATTCACAATTTCCCCGCATCACCAAGGCTGCTGCATACCCTCCAACTGGTCCAGTCTCATGCCCTATTACTCAGGAGTATCTCCAGAGATGGGAGAAAAGTGCTAAAGAATGGAGTTACATTGTAAATCAAGCAGAGGGATTCAGCAAGTGTGCCAGTGAGCTACAGGAGCGTATGGGACAAACTTTAACTTTTCTTCAAACCAGTTTCAGCAAAGGGAAGGCTCCCAAAGAGGTCACAGATGCCATCCATGACATGAAGGACTATTTAGCTTTTCACCAGAACGTGTCGATTGCCATAAGCACTTCCCTTCGGCACCTAGCTGCTAGCCTTTTTGTGAACATGGCTAATCTCAAACTCCTGAGAAGAGATTCATACTTAGAGCATGTCAAGCCAGGTATCAAGCCTGATACATGGAATCAACTCAGAAACGCCCCTCTCTTTGGATACGGGTTGTTCCAGATGACATGATATGTATTGTGGAACAGGATATTAATAAATTTGAGGCCTCCAGTGCTGCTCCAAGACCCGGACCGGACCGTGGCAACAGTTTGCTAGAGGCAAAGGGGTCCCCAGATGGCATTCTGCCGTTGGACCTACATTGGCTGTTGGTCGCATGGTCAGCAGATTTTGCCAACGTTGGGCCAACCTATGATTCAAAGCGGTTATGTGAATCCCGCAAAGAACCGTTTCCTCAAAGAGGCATTGATAAATCTGAAAGAAAAGTTGGCAGTAGAAACAGTGGTTGTCTGGTCTTCCTTAGCCTTTTACAACCGCCTGTTCCTAGTCCCCAAACCAAACAACAAATGGAGACCGATCCTAGATCTAAGTCAGTTAAACCGGTACCTCAAGAGCGGTACTTTCAAGATGGAAACTCAGGAAACAATCCGAATATCACTCCAAAAAGGGGAGTGGGTCTGCATTTCAGTGGCGAGTACATGAGGTTCTTTCTGAACAAACAAACTTATCAGTTCACTGCCCTTCCTTTTGGTCTGGACACAACTCCATTGGAGTTCACAAAGGTGGTCAAGGAAGTGAAACTTATGGCACAGATCAGGGGTATAAGAATCCACCAGTACCTAGACAACTGGTTACTCAGAGCCCCTTCCCAGGAAAAGTGCC
Organism: Sabellastarte sp. h YS-2021; assembly: GCA_964017235.1. NCBI lineage: Eukaryota > Metazoa > Annelida > Polychaeta > Sabellida > Sabellidae > Sabellastarte > Sabellastarte sp. h YS-2021. The sequence continues at coordinate 119,674,046 of OZ024928.1, forward strand.
TACAACACACCCAGACCCTCTTGGACCTTTGCCGCGAACTGGGTTGGGTAGTGAACATGACAAAATCAGAGCTAACCCCTCAACAGGTTTTCAATTTTGTCAGTTACTGGTTTGACCTGTTGACCAGTCGGGTTTTGCCAACTCAAGAAAGATGGGCAAGCTTACATCAAAAGCTTGTCTCAAGACTTGGAAGACTTGCACGGTCAGGCAGTTCATGTCCTTGATAGGACTATTGACAGCCACAAAGAACCAAGTGTGGTCAGGTCGTCTCCACATGAGGCCCATACAGTGGCACGTGAAATGACACTGGCACGTTCCAGAAATTTTAGAAAAGGTCATTTCCCTTCCCACCTCTCTTCACCCACACCTCAACTGGTGGGTGGAACTAAAGGCAGTTTTTCTGGCCCTCAAGAGTTTCGAGCTACTTTGCGGGAATCAGATTGTGTTGGTAGCAATGGATCAGGCTCTCTTTGTTCCCTCCTTTGGAGACTTCTGTGCTGGTGCCACCCCAGGGGAATAGTCTTGAGGGCACAGCACATTCCAGGATGCCTGAATGTGATTGCAGACAAGTTGTCCAGACACAATCAGGTAATCCAGACAGAGTGGTCCCTGTCTCAGCAGGTGTTCAATCTCTTGTGCTCCAGATGGGCCCGTCCACAGCTAGACCTGTTTGCAACCCGGTTCAATCACAAACTTCCCAGCTTTGTTTCACCAGTCCCAGATCAAAAAGCCTGGGCGATATGTTGCTCTGAGCCTCCCATGGACGGATCTGGATACCAATCTCACTGCTCAAGCAGGTGGTCTCCAAAGTGATGGACCAAGGCTGTCACAGAATGATCTTAATTGCACCGGGTTGGCCCAACATGCCCTGGTTCTGGGACCTAGTCAACCTATCAGTATAAATTCCCTCTACCTCTGCAGTCAGATCTGGTGACACAGCCGTTCAACGGGCTTCCTCACTGAGACCTCAAGAATCCGAATCTGCATGCCTGGCTAGAGCCTCTATCATTGAAGAACAAGGATTCTCTACTGAAGTGGCAGCAAGAATTGAGGCTCCTCAGAGATTATCAACAAGAGCTGTCTACAAATCAAAGTGGGCCATTTTTGTCAAATGGTGCAGGTCAAATGAGGTGGACTTTGGGTCACCCTCTGTAACCCAGATTGCAGATTTTCCGTTGCACCTTTTTCCGGATAGGAAGTTACAACCCAGCACTATTGCGGGTTATAGAACAGCCATTGCTGATATGGTAGGCAATGATAATTTCAATATCAGCAAGGATGAAAACCTTACCCGTTTGTTGGATAGCTTCCATAGAGACAAGCCTAACAGCAGGCAGGGGATGCCTACTTGGAACCTTTCACTGGTACTTCACCGGCTTACCAAGACTCCCTTTGAACCTATGTGGAAGGCCTCTCTTAAGCACTTGACTTTTAAGACAGTTTTTCTGTTGGCCTTAGGTTCTGGCAAGAGACAGAGTGAGATTCATGTCTGGTTATACAAGAACATCAGGCATCAGGAAAATTGGGGAAAGGTTTTCATGTGTCCTTTTCCCATTTTCCTGTCCAAAAATCAGTTGGCTCGGGAGGGTCCTTCTTGTGAGGCCCCAGTAGTTATACCAGCTACAACTCCTACTCTGGACAATTCTCTCCAGGAGGACAAAACTGGTGAGAGCCTACTATCTGGACAGGACCAAGGATTTGCGTAAAGGCAAAGATCTAGTGTTTGTATCCTTCAAGAAGAATTTTCATAAGGATATTTTTCCTACCACTATCTCTTTCTGGATCAAACAGACTGTCCTGTTATGTTACCAGCTTTCAGATGAAGAAGCCTAGAATTTGCATCAAGTAAGAGCACATGATGTTAGGGCCTTTGCGGCTTCCAAGGCTTTTCAAGGAGGGGTGTCCTTGGTCCAGATCCTCTCAGCCTGCCACTGGAAATACTTTCACACAGTTTTATCTGAAAGACGTGGCTTGGGCAAACTCACAGTTATATCATCTGGGCCCTGTCGTAGCTGCCCAGCAAGTCCATGAGTAATACCAGATCAGTGTACATACCTGTATATAGTGTACATATATATAAAAAAACTGTTCTTATTCCTCTATTAAAATTCTAGAATTCTTTCCCTCATCTCTCCCTTTTTCACTGTACACTCAGGTCGAGTTTGGTACAATAGAAAGGGAGGGGGGAGGCTTTTCAGACAGGGCCAGAGTTCTCTGGAAATCCCCTTTTTAAGCTACGGTAACCCTCCTTCCAGTGGGTAGTTATTCTGTGTTTGTCCACTAGGTAAGATGTATTAACACAAAATAATGGAAAATTTAATAGTAAAATAAATTTGCGCAGCACACCAGTAGGGAGGCTGTACAGCCACCTGGCGAATGAACAGGACACTACCGGTCCCGGCCAGAGCCCAGCTCCGGACGTATTTTTCTAACGTTTGGCATGACTGGCAGGGCGCCAGACAAATGCATTTGTCCACTAGGTAAGGTATTAACTTATAAAAATTTAATGTAGTATTAAATTTTCCAATATATGTCAGCAAAGATGAAAATCTCACTCATCTCCTAGATAGTTTCCATAGAAACAGACCTAAGGGTTGCTGAGGTGTACCCTCTTGGAACCTTTCCCTAGTACTTCACCAGCTCACACAGGCTCCCTTTGGACCCCTTAAAGAGGCCTCCTTGAAGCACTTGACCTTCAAGACTGTCTTCCTCTTAGCTCTGGGTTCTGACAAATGCAGTAGTGGGATCCATGCTTGATTAAACAATAACATGAGATGCCAAGTAGGTGTCTCTCTACCCCTCACCCAGCTTTCTTTCAAAGAATCAGCTGGCCAAGGAGGGTCCAGACAATGTAGGACCTCAAGCAGAACAAGGAGCTGGTCTTTGTCTCCTTTAAGAAAGGCATCGACAAAGATATCTCTCCTGCCACTATCTCTTTGTGGATCAAGCAAACTGTGATCCAGTGCTATGAGCTCTCTGATCAAGAGGCCCTAACCCTACATCAGTTTAAAGCCCATGATGTGAGGGCCTTCTGAATGGGAGTTTCCTTGGAACAACTTTTATCAGCCTGTCAGTGGAAGTCAGGCAACACCTTTACATAGTTTTACTTGAAGGGTGTGGCCTTGCTTATTCAGAGCTTTTTCATCTGGGACTTGTGGTGGCTGCGCAGCAAATACACCACTAACCCAGATATGTACATTCAGCCTCTCACCTTACCCATCAGGGTTTTCAAAGTGGCAGGACCTGTTTTGTTTAACAGCTAAATTCCTCTTCCTTCCTAAGAAGGACCTTTCCAGGAACTGAACTCACACCTCTCCCGAGTCTCCTCCCCTACCTCTGAGCAGGTCTGTAAAAAAGGAGTGGGGTAAGCCATGTTGGTATACTACCAGCAACCTGGACATGGGCAACCAACCAATGGGACTGACTGATGTCCTGTTTGAGGCCCTTAGTGCCTTTGATTTTGAGTTCAAAGTCGAGTCCCTGATAAGCTACCAACCCTCCAAGTTGTAGCTATTATAGCTTATTCCCTTTTAGGTAGGATGTATTAACACAATCAAATTGTAAATTTAATAAATAAATTAAACTTTTATAAGTTAATACCTTACCTAAAATATACAGGAGAGGCCCTCCCACTCACCACACATTCGCCTTACTTCTGGTCACTCAAGGTTAGATGGATGAAAAAGGATGCCATGACGTCATGTCTAGCCAGGAAGGAAGTACTGCATGCCTTCTAGTGAATGGTGGCAACCTAGCTGGTCTCACGGGTGAAGACCCAGAATGTCTTTTTCTGATGTTTGGCAAGGCCAGCTGGCACCGGCAATATAGCTAATTGTCCATAGTTAAATTTAACAAAATTAATTTAATTTAATTTAATTTGCAAGTTACCAAAGCTTTGAAGCAGTTTCAGTTTGAAAATATAGCTGTTTTTGTCTTTCAGATCTGTGATGCGTATTTTGCCGAGACATTTGCGGGACCTGATTCAAGTATCTGAGGTATCCTATGCCCATAAGAAGCTTCAAGGCACTTCTCCCATGAAAGCCAACATTTCATTCATGGAGACACTACGTCACTGGCCACTTTATGGAGCTGCAATTTTTGAAGTGTCAGTAAGTAACTACTGGACAGAAATGAAGAACTGTCAAAAATCATCCTAGAAACTTGTAATTTGCATGATCTAAGTACCAGTCTGAAACTTTAACAGTTTCAGCTAAAGGGGAATTCCCAATAAGTCCATATTATTAGAATACAGATCAATTTGGAGGATAAGACCCAGCAGAGCAAATTAGTTCATCCATTGACAAGTAGATAGTGAGTAATACATTCTGTACTTCAAGTGAAAGGCTACAAGTAGACTACATTTTGTGCTAGTTTGTTTTCAAAAATTATGTGTGTGCATGTTTATATTGAATGCAATATATATATATATATCTGTTGAGAAAAGTTTAATGAAGGCACATTTCAGTTAGTTTACCATGTATATTTAATCCATAATACTTTGCACCATTTTCTAGTTCTGTAAAAATTTAATAAAAAAATCCATGAGAGATTTTCATCAGAAAATATCTTGTTTACAGAACAATAATACAATTTTTTGGCATAGCTATATAGTATAAGATGTTATTTTAAATGCATGCTGGGTAATATTTGTCTCACAGAATGACAATGACAGTCTTCCAAAGAATTTGTGGCTGGCTGTGACACAGATGGGGGTCCACCTTATGGAAAGGAGAGGCCAGGTAATTGGTATAGTATATCTTTCTGTGGACTGGGACTTGATTGGAGGATGGTAAAGCATCTTTGCCTCCCATCTCACTGGTTGTAGGTTTAGACATTACCCACAACCTGAAAAGTGATTGGTTATCTAGTCTTAACTGTGTTTCCAAAGCAAATTTAAATCTAAGAATCAGGTAATCCATAGATTTTGTGAATAAAAGTCAATTTTATTGCGTTAATACATCCTATCCAATGGACAATATGCTAAACCGGTCGGAAAAAGACACCCGGTGTTTCCACCGGCTGGCCGGTCCGTAGTACTGTTCACTCCCCAGATGGCGCCTCGTACTTCCTTCCTGTCTAGACAACCTGACGTCATAGCATCTTTTTCGTTTGGTGCGTGTACTGTGGGGACGTGTCCAGAGTTTAAAGGAAAAGTGTGCATTATGACGGATTTTCAACCTTATTTGCAATATTTTAGAGTAGAAGGGTTATCTACATTTCAAGCACGGATATATGTTAAGAAATCTGCTGGAAACGCTCCCTAGTTGACTCAATTTAGTGTTGATGATAGGGCAGTAATCTACGAGAAATATGATGACAGCCATTTTCTAGTTTCCTCCCATTCAACAATTGTGTTGTTTGGGGCAGATCGACAATATTTAGAAATATATTGGATTTACTACTTACAAGTTATTTTATCCGTGTCTTTGTTTGAATGCACCGTCTATAACCTTCCAGCTACAGTCACCATAGAAACGTCTTTCCTAGTACCAAAGAAATCACGGAAACCTCAATCTACATAGTTTTGAGCACTGTAAATAGAAGGGAATCCCCATGAAGGTGCATTCTTCATCAGAGCGCACTGGTAAAGACTTCTCTGCTGTAGGGCATCAGTCACACCAGCCAGCTCGTGTATTTAGTGTTTTTTCATCAGAAGCATGAGATGAATTCTTCAGATTTCTTCAGAACTACATAGAAGGAACTTCACTCTCAGTCCCACCCTTGTGGACCCGGCACTTGTGTCGGTAGTAAGGGCAGTGGATGGCCAGGAAACTGGTTTGAGTGTACAGTCGGCTGAGAAGAAGAATCGACTTCAGACCGGCCAGGACTTTCATCTATAGAGCGCACTGGTCCAGACTTCTCTGCTTTTAAAGCATCAACCGACCGGCCAGCACAAAAGAACACGACCTCTGATGTCATATCCAATCAGCCAATCGCGTGTCCTTTCTACCAAATCACGAAGCTGGTCACGTGATGCACCGACTAGGTCACGAAGTTAATCACGTGATCCACCGAACAAGAAGGTCGGAAGTGCATTCTTTGCACTCACGTCTACTGTGACTCCAGTTTTTAGGTTCCTGAAATTCACCTCCAGCACACTGGTACAGACTTCTCTGCTACAAGCATCAGTCGACCAGTCAGGTCACGTTTACTATGATATAAAGAAAGAACGCGTCCAGTGAGGGTTTTTCCCCGAAGTTGGTCACGTGATTCACCGACCAGGTCACGAAGCTGATCATCATCTCCAATCAGCCAATCACGTTGTCCCTCCGACCAGCAAACTGGTCACGTGACACACAGACCAACAATTGTTTCTAAATATAGCTCAGAAGGGCTTTCCCAGCAACTGTCAAACCTACAAATAAGACGTACAAAGAAATATCTTTATTTATGGCGGAAACCTACAGTCAGCTGAATTCAAAACAAGATAGTTGTAAGTACATTTACTTCAACAACTGGTTACAGTGTACCGACCGGCTACACAGCCTTGTACACTATCTTCAACAACTGGTTACAGAATGTACCGACTGACTACCGGCAAAACAGCCTTGTACAGTTACTTCAACAACTGGTTACAGTGTACTGACCGGCTACACAGCCTTATACAGTAGCTTTAACAACTGGTTACAGTGTACCGGCAGGATACTGGCTACACAGCCTTGTACAGTCACTTCAACAACTGGTTACAGTGTACCGACCGGCTACACAGCCTTATACAGTAGCTTTATCAACTGGTTACAGTGTACCAGCAGGGTACCGGCTACACAGCCTTGTACAGTTTTGGCAACTGGTTACAGAGTGTACCGACTGGTTACCGGCGGCACAGCCTGCACTGAACAGCTCGCTTCATATTAGCTGCCTACAAGCTTTCTTGCCTTACCAACCAGCACTAGGAATCACCAACCCAAAGGTATCCTACCAGCTGACCACTCCTCATCAGCAGCCTATTCACTGACCTAAGACTGATGACAGGCCTAATAATGTGTAGTCACTGACGGGAGGTTTTTTCCTGCACAGAAACTGCTTTAGCCGGTAACAGAGCTCACGAACCAGTTTCCAGCGATACAGTTTTCACTGAGCAGTTGCTTGACACTGGTTAGTTACAGAGATTACCGACCTGCTATCAGGTGTTAGTAGACCAGTAACTAAATTCAATGGTCAGCCTAGCCTGCCAGTTTTACTGGTTACAGAGTACTATGGGCTACAGAAAATTGCTGTGGCCAAAAACTGCTGGTTACAGAGAAATCAAGTGGGGTTTTTTTTAACAGCAAGAGGAAATGTGGTCCACAATCGAACAAGTTTCTTTGTGTCCGGTCAGGGGTCAGCCATCATAGAAATGACAATGTTTACATGCTCCACCTTACAGGCGGCTGGTCTAGGGTCAAGAGTCTATGTAATGTGAAGAGTTGTGTCAGCCCCACCCTGGCTGGACCACAGCATGATCAAGTGGACTGTTAACTGGTATCACTGTCACCAGGTCGGACCAGTGTCCAGAGGGACAGTAAATGTTTATCAGTCTACCAAAGGTTGTACTAAACTTACCGGAAGGGGCCAGACTAAGTCACTTTTGGGAACTTAAGAAGCCTTGGGAGCTGGTCCCCAGGTAGTACAATTTAGAAGGAGGGCCACACACCCCCTTTCCAAACCAGACCAGGCTTGACAAGGACCCTGAAAAGTCGGAGCTGGAACCAAAACAGATCTTCGATTTTGTAGGTTACCAGTCCAACCTCAGGGCCGGACGGGTCCGACCGACACCGGACCATTGGCAGAACCTTCAGAACATCATACTAGAAATACTGTCACTACTGGCTTGTCCGGTCCAGCAGTTCATGTATGTGATGGGTTTACTAACAGCCACAGAAAAGCAGGTTCATCTAGGCCGACCTCTTATGAGACCCATACAGTGGCATCTCAAAACAACTGGAGGGTACCAGAGTCACTAGAAAAGGAGATTACAATACCAAGGTCCTTGCACCCACATTTACAATGGTGGCTGCAAGAGGACATTGGCCTTACAGGCTAACCATTATACCCAGTAAAACATGCTCTACAAATCTTTTCAGACACATGAAAAGAGGGGTGGGGCCCTCACTTGAATGAACGCACTACAAGAGACCCCTGGTTCCTTCCGGGAAGCAAGTTGCATATCAATGATCTAGAACTCAAGGCAGTCTTTCTAGCCTTAAAAGAGTTCCAAGACCTCTGCATACACAAGATAGTACTTGTAGCAACTGATAACATCACAGTGGTGTCATTCATAAACAAAGAAGGAGGCATAAAGTTGGGCCCACTTTGTGCTCTACTAGGGAGAATCTTGACTGGGTGCACCAGAAATCAAGTAACTCAAAGCCCGACACTTTCCAGGCCGGCTAATGTGGTAGCAGACAAGCTATCCAAGCTAGGCCAGACCATCCAAACAGAGTGGTCTCTCCTTCAGGAGGTCTTCCAAGCAATATGTAGCCAGTGGCACTGGGCTCAAATAGACCTTTTTGCCATGAGGTTCAACAAGAAGTTGCCTCTGTTTGTGTCACCTGTACCGGATCCCCTGGCCACAACAGTGAATGCACTAAGTCTGCCATGGGAGGATCTGGACATGTATGCCTTCCCACCAATAGCCATCTTGGGCAAAGTGGTGGAGAAGTTACAGGACTCCCCATGCAAGAGAATATTCTGATTGCTCCGGGGAGGCCCAACAGACCTTGGTTTTGGGATCTAATGGCTATGTCCAGTCAGATTCCACGGAGTCTGCCTAACCTGTCCAACCTGTTAACACAGCCCTCAATCTGATCCCTCACAGAAATCTGACAAATCTGATTCTCCATACATGGCTCCTAGAGCCACAGCAATAAAAAAAAGGGATTCTCCGAGGCAGTGGCAGCAAGGTTTGAGGCTCCTCAAAGAGGATCAATCAGATCAGTCAGTGAGGCAAAGTGGTGCATCACTAATCAGGTGGACCTCAGGGCACCTCCTATAAAGTCAGTTGCTGACTTCCTTATGTGTCATTTTGAGGACAGGAAGTTACAGCCCATCACCATGTATGGTTACAGGTCAGGCATTGCTGATAAACTAGGTATTATACCTCATCAGCAAAGACAAAAATCTCACTCGTCTCCTGGATAGTTTCCATAGAGACAGACCTCCTGGAACCTATCCCTGGCGTTACACCAGCTAACTAAAGCTCCCTTTGAACCAATCCTAGAGGTTTCCTTGAAGCACCTGACCTTCAAACTTTTTATCCTCTTGGCCCTTGGGTAAGGCAAGTGCAGAAGTGAGATTCATGCTTGGCAAAACAGGAATATCAGACACCAATCTGATCAAAGGTGTTCCTGTATCCATAACCCAGCTTTCCTTTCAAGAATCAGCTGGCCAAAGAGGGTCCAGACAGTGTGGCCCCAGTGGTTATACCAGCCCTGGCCCAAACTCTGGATAGGTCCCTCAAGTCTGACAGGTCCCTCTTTCCGGTTAGAGCATTGCGCTAGTATTTGGACAGGGCCTCAGACCTCAGGCAGAATAAGGAAGTGGTTTTGTCTCCTTTAGGAAAGGTTTCAACAAAGACACGTCACTTGCCTCTATCTCCTCTTGGATCAAGCAGACTGTGATCCTAGGTTATGAGCTCTCTGACCAGGAGGCTCACCCTTTACATCAAGTTAAAAGCTCATGATGTCAGGGCCTTTGCTGCTCCTAAGGGCTTCCAGTCGGGAGTCTCCTTAGATCCATTCTTGTCAGCCTACCACTGAAGTCACTTAATACCTTCACACTGTTCTATCTGAAGGGGTGTGACTTGGGCTGACTCAGAGCTTTACCAACTGGGCTCGGTGTTGGCTGCTCAGCAGAACCACAGGTGGCCCTTAGATTGAGGAGATTTGTATGTATGTACATAATGTAAACAGTTCTGCATGCACATAATATAAAATGCGATGGGCTTCCTTTGGGAGGTTTACTTGCCTTCTGGGACTGAACTCGGCTATTGGCAACCGACCAAGGCCTTACAGGGTTTCCTGACCTTAAGGTCAATCCAGGCCTGGGCCTATAGGTCTCCTGACGAAGTCAGCCTAGACCGTAGATTAAAATTTGCTATCATTTGTGAGTTCACATAAGTCCCTAGTAATTTACCCGCTGACCAAGCGGTAGTTATTCACCATATTGTCCATTGGATAGGATGTATTAACGCAATAAAATTGCAAATTTAATAAGTAAATTAAATTTTTATAAGTTAATACCCTATCCAATGGACACACAAGACCCTCCCACCAACCCCGCTATCAGCTTACTAGGGGTCAAAGAGTTTTAGACAACAAAAAAGATGCTATGACGTCAGGTTGTCTAGACAGGAAGGAAGTACGAGGCGCCATCTGGGGAGTGCACAGTACTATGGACCGGCCAGCCGGTGGAAACACAGGGCGTCTTTTTCTGACGTTTGGCGGGCCGGTCTGCGCCGACCGGTTTAGCATATTGTCCATTGGATAGGGTATTAACTTATAAAAATTTAATTTACTTATTAAATTTGCAATTCTAATGCAAAGCCTATTGTTATAACGAAAGTTACACCTTGAAGTATAAAGCATGTGCCCAACAAAATGAGATTGAATTCTCAATTATATAACATGCACATCATTGCATTGATATGAAGGATAACATAAGAAAACTTCCTGAATAACATCTACAAAAATACATCATCAATGAACATGACAATATAATAAAAGTGCATAGTATCAATATTATACTGTTCATCTTCATGAGTGATATATTATACCCCAAGATGAAAATCAGGGATAAACGGGTTTCTTGTCCATCGTGCCACCACTGCTGCCAATACTGTATGTGATCTCTCTTTGAAGAAAATTTGGGTTCTTTAGTTTTAATTTTAAGGTCACAGTAAAGTTTCTAAAATTACCACAGGGACCCAGTTTATATCTTTTGGACCATTTTTTTCTAGAAACTATGTAACATGACTCTTTCTCTACCTCATCCTAGTCAATATTAAGATCAATCAGGTGATAAAGATTGTTAAGAAAATGATTGATTATCTGTTTACATATAATTTTTCTTATTTTTATCTTATCTTTCTCATAACTTCGAAATTAATATGAACTGAGTTAGCCTATATTTTAATATGAATCATGTGCAATTCTAAGCTTTTTAGCTGTAATACTATTTTAAAAAGTACTAAAAACCATTAAAATACTTTGAAAAAGGATTAATCTTATCACTGCAGGAAACATGAAAAAATGGTTTGACCCCAAAAAAAAAGAAAAGAAAATTGGTTTATAATAATTGTGAATCACACAAATGCCTGTGGCCTGTCTGGGGATATGTTGGCATTGAGTCAGCACAATCTAGATTTTCATATATGTCCAGTGAGGGATGGTTTACTTTTAATATTCACTTTTTACCCCACAGCCCTTAAGGGCTGTTGGGGTATTGTTTTCACCCATGGTGTCCGGATGGGCGGGTGGGCGGGCGTCCGGGCGGGCGGCGGTAAATAGTTTGTCCGGGCTGTATCTCAGGAACCGTAAGGTGTAGGAAGTTGATACTTGGTAGGGACATTGGTTAGGGGGTGTAGCTGTGCAACGTCATGGTCTGACCTTGATTTGACCTTTGACCTTGCCGTAGTGACCTTGAGTTTGAAAATCTTGTCCGGGCTATATCGCGGAAACTGTAAGGTGTAGGAAGTTGATACTTGGTAGGGACATTGGTTAGGGGGTGTAGTTGATCAGCGTCATAGTCTGACCTTGATTTGACCTTTGACCTTGCCGTAGTGACCTTGACCTATAAAATCTTGTCCGGGCTATATCTCGGAAACCGTAAGGTGTAGGAAGTTGACACTTGGTAGGGATATTGGTTAGGGGGTGTAGGTGTGCAGCGTCATGGTCTGACCTTGATTTGACCTTTGACCTTGCCGTAGTGACCTTGACCTATAAAATGTTGTCCGGGCTATATCTCGGAAACTGTAAGGCTTGGGAAGTTGATATTTGGTAGGGACATTGGTTAGGGGGTGTGGGTGTGCAACATCATGGTGTGACCTTGATTTGACCTTTGACCTTGCTGTAGTGACCTTGACCTATAAAATGTTGTCCGGGCTATATCTCAGAAACTGTAAGGTGTAGAAAGTTGATACGTGGTGCGGATATTGGTTAGGGGGTGTAGGTGTGCAACGTCATGGTGTTACCTTGATTTGACCTTTGACCTTGCCGTAGTGGCCTTGACCTATAAAATCTTGTCCAGGCTATATCTCAGAAACCGTAAGGTGTAGGAAGTTGATACTTGGCAGGGATATTGATTAGGGGGTGTAGGTGTGCAACGTCATGGTCTGACCTTGATTTGACCTTTGACCTTGCCGTAGTGACCTTGACCTATAAAATGTTGTCCGGGCTATATCTCAGAAACTGTAAGGTGTAGAAAGTTGATACGTGGTGCGGATATTGGTTAGGGGGTGTAGGTGTGCAACGTCATGGTGTTACCTTGATTTGACCTTTGACCTTGCCGTAGTGGCCTTGACCTATAAAATCTTGTCCAGGCTATATCTCAGAAACCGTAAGGTGTAGGAAGTTGATACTTGGCAGGGATATTGATTAGGGGGTGTAGGTGTGCAACGTCATGGTCTGACCTTGATTTGACCTTTGACCTTGCCGTAGTGACCTTGACCTATAAAATGTTGTCTGGGCTATATCTCAGAAACCATAAGGTGTATAGGAAGTTGATACTTGGTAGGGATATTAATTAGGGGGTGTAGGTGTGCAATGTCATGGTCTGACCTTGATTTGACCTTTAACCTTGCCGTAGTGACCTTGACCTATAAAATATTGTCCGGGCTTTATCTCGGAAACTGTTAGGTGCAGGAAGTTGATATTTGGTAGAGACATTGGCTAGGGGGTGTAGGTGTGCAGCATCATGGTGTGACCTTGATTTAACCTTTGACCTTGCCATAGTGACCTTGACCTATAAAATCGTCAGGGCTGTATCTCAGCAACCGTAACGTGTAGGAAGTTGATACTTGGTAGGGACATTGGTTATTGGCTATAGGTGTGTATTATCATGGTGTCACCTTAATTTGACCTTTTACCTTGCCGTAGTGACCTTGACTTTTAAAATCTTGTTGCACCTTTGGGTCTGTCTTTTGATGCAGATTAAGCAAAAGTCATATTAGAATTTATTAAGAATTTTACTTTCATAACTTCCCATTGTAAGAGATAGAATTTCATCAAGTGAGCCGCAGATTTTACTCCAACACCACACATAAGCATTCATTAAATGTATTACCACTTCTGTATGCATGGTAATATTCAAACCATCTAAACCATAATTCGGAAATGCAGATGTATATAAAGAGTGTTGAATTTTAGTTTACTGATTAATGCTGTCATCTTGTCATTGAATTATCTTGTTTTAATACTTCATCTTTATACGCATTATCTTTCTTTCAAACATTATTTCTCCATTTAAACATTGTTTGGATCTTTATATAACTGACAGTGCTCTGAAAGTATCCTGAAGTTTGTACTGGTACAGTACTTATATATCTCATGGTGTTGAAAATATTTCCCAAGGCTGTGGGGTACGGGCATCTCTGATGCTATTTTTATTATTCAATGTTTTACAAGCCAGTTTTACTGAAACACACAAACATGGGATGCTGTCACATATAAAAAATTTTTTGCGGTCTATATTTTTCCCTATTTCCAGAGAACAGTGCCTTGAGTGCATAATAAATCTAAATTTTTATTGCGCTACAATAGCTTACCATGTGGAACTGAATGCTATCTCGGGAGGCCGCAGGCATTGGCCAACATCCAAGAAAAATAGACCTTTAGTACTGGCCGATGCCTCAACGGGAAGGTGAACCCCATTGTGTAATACTGCTTAAACCTCCTTCTTTCTCGTTGGCTGCATGACTAGAAAGCATCTATTTTTGCTCACTATATATTATTGAAATTCTCTGGATATATGTATTCTTGGATGTTTTTATTTTAGCCTTTTTCTTTATTAATTGTCATAGTTCATTCTGTATTGTTTTTGAAGTTACAGGATAAGTATTTGTCTTTATTTCAGTGTTTTGTGAGTTCTGTTTCTGATTATTCGGACAAACGTGCATTATGTCATCTCACCAAGCTAATACAAATAACCCCAGATCTTTGAAATGTCGTCACTTCTACTTGCCGTTCGACCTTCATAATTATTGTCACTCCTGCAGAGAGGCAGGTAAGGGTGATGACCCTTGTGTCACTAATGAACAGCAATGCCTTTTATGCAAGTCTTTCACAGAAGAACAAAAATTAAACATCAAAAACAGAAGAAGGTACGTTCCGAAGCAGAAATTGAATTCGTCTAAAGACGAACTGGATCTTCTGGGGGACCCAGAAGTGGAGGACGCGTTTTCAGGTTCTTATGAGGACCTGGAAAATGTTGCTGAACCGCTCTACTCCACTCCTCTATGCCCCAGCCATTATGTTTGAAACTGTGTCATTAAGAATGCCTCAAACTGTCCCACCCACTCCAGGCACAGTCCTTCAAATAGATTTGAAAACAAACTAGAAAAAAGTCTGAGTTCTCAATTTAACATCCAACTATACTGAAAAATGGGAGTGTTCCAGGCTTTGGTCATGGAAGCAATGCAATCTCTTAGAGACAAGATTAAATCTGTCAAAAAGACTTCAGAAGCGGAGGTGGATCAGATCTCTGTTCAGATCCGAAGTTTGGTCCCAGTAAACAATCAGATGACTTGCCTTCTTACCCGAACACTCAACCGAACATCCAACTTTGGATGAGCCCATGGAGACTGACTTCTGTGGGCCTGCCTTACCACCACAGTTCGGTGAGGAAGTTCAATCCGAGATCGGATCAGAACTCTGAACAATCCAAACGTGTTTGTTCAGTTAAAGCAAAGAAACAATCGGATAAGAGAAAACATAAGGTTCGGGCCAAATATGTTTCTTCATCATCTTCCTCAGAGCAATCTAAGCCCTCTGTGGAAGTCAAAAAGTCTTCTAAGCCCAAAAGGGTTTCTTCTGATCAAGACAAACAAAAAATAGATCCAGATTCTGTTTTATAGGGAGGTAGATATGTCTGACTTGCCCTTACAATATGCAGAGGACATAGGAACCTTTAGGCCAATTTTAAATCTCCCTGACCTCAGGGACACCATGCCTAGGTCCTGTACCACTATTTTGGGTCTGGATGATGAAAAAGGCCAAGGGGCCCTTCAGCTTTGCTCCCACTCAGTCCTTACCTAAAAGATGTCTTTGAAAAATTTGAACAGGACTTTCAGGCCTCTAATTTACCTGAGGGTAAATATATAAAACCCCCTACTTCCACTCCAAAGTGGTACAAGTGGGACAACCTTGTTTTTGAGGACAGATTACAGAAATTAAACACAGATTTTGCAAAAAAATGCATCTCTCCTAAACCCTCTGAGGCCCCTATGGGCAAGGTTCCCTTACAGGTACTCAAAGAATTTGAGCATCAGGCAAGACAAAATCTCTGCACTGCTAATTTTGCAGCTACCTTTGATAAGACTGCTTCTGTTTGTAATTCCACCCTGGAAAAGTGCCAGGACAGTGTCAAGTCTACTGCCAAAAAAAGTCAAAAGCCAAATTCAAAAGGGTGCCAATCCTGAAAAAGCAGCTAGACGTGGTTATGAAACAACCTGTGACTATCTAGATGTCCTGCATAAGAGGATACTTATTCAGCAGAGAGCCTTAGCCTGCCTAAGTAAGTCCTCAGCCCATATTCTCCAGAGGGAGTTGCACACCATGGGTAATTAAAACCTTTTCAGATGTGAGACTGAAATGACCCATCTTCAACCTCATTTGGGGGATTCTAGACGTCAGCAACTAAGGAGCTCCCCCTTTTGGCCCTCCCTTTGTTCTGGTCTCAACTAGTTAAGGATGGAGAAGAGTTCCTCCTTTAAAAGACACCCCTAAAGACACACAGGGTTTTGGACCCTATCAAAACAAGTCCTTTCGTGGTCCCCACCACAACAAGAAAAAGAGGCTCCTACAGGAAATCCACTCCAAGCAGTAATTGTTTTCCCCAGGTAGGGGGAAATCGAATAACAGAGGCTTCAGAGGTCATTTTTCACCTCACTCAAGGGGATGAGGGTGTGGAAACCCCTCCCCCCAATGGCTCCTTAAAAGCCTCACTCAGTCCACCAGTAGGAGTTTGCCTCCTTTCTTTCAGCAAAGACTGGAAAACAAACAAATGCCCAAACAATGTGTTAACGTGTTAGTTCCTCCAGAGACACAAGGCCCATCAAAAAGATTTACCTCTGGCCTCTTTTATCCAGTCTCTTCTGTCAAAGAACGTAATAGAAAGGGTGGAAAATGTAAAATCTTTCGGGTTTTACAGTCGTCTGTTTCTAGTCCCAAGCCTCACCAAAAGTGGAGGCCAGTTATAGACCTAAGCCGGCTCAACACCTTCCTACTTGTAGAAAGGTTCAAAATGGAAACTCCATGGAGTCCATCAGGGCCTCTCTGATTCCAGGGGAATGGGTGTCATCGATAAACCTGTCAGATGCCTATCTTCACATCCCCATCCACCAAAACTCAAGGAAGTACCTAAGGTTTTGCCATAGTTCCAGTTCACCTCTCTCCCTTTCGGCATAGCCATGGCCCCACAGGTCTTTACAATGATTGTAAAGGAAGTGAAGCTGATGGCCCTCACAAGGGGAGTCAGATTTCACCAATACCTGGACGACTGGCTTATCATGGCCCCATCTGACAAGGAAGCACAAGTGAACACTCAGACCGTGGTAGACCTGACACAGTCCTTAGGGTGGATAATAAATCAAAAGAAGTCCAAACTGAAACCTACTCAATAGTTTTTGTTTGTGGGCTATGAATACCACCTAGATTCAGCCCTTGTAAAACCCACTCAAGAGAGATGGCTCAAACTTCAGGATTTGATCCTATGCTTAAAGTCAAAACATGTTTTGACTGCAAGATGTTTGATGTCGCTATTTGGTTTGCTTGCCACAACAGAGAAGATGGTCCCAGAGGGACGCTTTCACATGAGGCCCTTTTAGTTTCACCTCAAGAAACACTGGAGATATCCACAGTTGTTGGACAGCCTCCTTCCTTTGTCAGAAACCATTTCAGCTCACCTAGAGTGGTGGTAAAATCCCGCAAATGTGATGAAGGGCGCAGACCTTCACCCCAAAGACCACAGTATCCAAATCTTTACAGACGCTACAAATGAAGGTTGGGGCGCTCATTTAGAGCAAGTCTTTACAAAAGGTCTGTGGTCAGACAGGGAAAAGGCTACACATAAATGTTCTAGAGTTGATGGCTGTATCTCTGGGCTTGAAAAGGTTCAAAGATAAGTGCCAAAACCAAACAAGTGGTTGCTACAGACAACTGAACAGTAGTAGCCCACATAAACAAACAAGGATGAACCCACTAGACAGAGATGTGTGCTCTTCTTTGGAAAATCTTGACCTGGTGCCATCATTACCAGATAACTCTAAGAGACAGGCACATTCCAGGGTGTCTGAATGTGAGGGCCAACCTTCTGTCCAGGTCAAACCAAGTTCAATCAACAGAATGGTAACTGCATCCACAGGTGTTCAAACAGATCTGTCAAAAGTGGTTCACTCCTCATGTAGATCTAATTGCCACTCGTCTGAACCACAAAGTTCCTTTGTTTATATCTCCGGTCCCGGACCAACATGCTTGGGACATAGATGCTCCGAACATAAACTGGTTGGGTCTCACTGCTTATGCTTACCCTCCCACGGCTCTCCTTCACAGGGTGATCCAAAAAAATCAGACAATCCAATTGTCTGATCATTGTAATTGTCCCAGGCTGGCCAGGGATGCCCTGGTTTGGGACCTAGTGCAGCTCTCAACAGAGATTCCACTCCAGTTACCAGTGTTGACAACACTTCTAAAACAGTTCCACAATCAGGTGTTTCACAGCAATCCTCAACATCTCAACCTCCACACCTGGTGTCTAGGAGTGGACAAGGCTTCTTTATGGAGGTGGCAGAGAGAAATGCTGCCCCTCAAAGGTCATCAACAAGGACCATCTACATGTCAAAGTGGGCCCTATTTGAGAAATGGTGCAGAGAAAATTTGGTGGATTTTTCCACTCCCTCTGTGAAACAAGTCTCAGACTTTTTCATGTACCTATACCAAGATCTAAACCGGTGCCTGTCGACCATTGATGGTTACAGGACGGCCATTGTTGACACTTTGAGCCCAGCAAGGCTCCATATTTCTCAAAGCTCTGACCTTAATAGGTTACTTTCTAGCTTTCACAGGGATTGTCCCAAAAGTTCCAGGAATCTTCCTAAGTGGAACCTTTCTGTTGTTCTTAATGATCGCACTAAAGCAACCTTTGAGCCTATGAAAGACACAAACCTCAAACAACTTACACTCAAAACTGCTTTCTTGCTAGCTTTGGCCCCTGGCAAGCACCGTAGCGAAATTCATGCCTGGGTTGCAAACAAAGTATCGAATCTCAGACATCAGACCCGCTACTCTGTCTTCTAACTATGGTACTTTGTTACAAACAAGCAGACCAACAGTCCTTGGACTTGGTTAAGTTAAAGCGCATGACATTAGGGCCTTTTACGGTGGGGTTTCAGTGCAAATCATGCAAGCTTGTCACTGGAAAGCTAACAACACATTTACAAAATGTTACCTAAAAGACCTTGCTTGGTCAGATAACGACAGCAATATGTATTTGGGTCCAGTAGTAGCAGCTCAACAAGTTCTAGACCCTTCCCCTCAGACTAGCCATCCTAGGAAAGAAAGGAAGGGATGGGGGAGGGGGGGGGCAGGGGCACATCCACTGCAGCCAAGTCTTCAGGAGTATAAATTCCAGGGTTTAGGTATACGACTACCTCCTCAGGATGTTTGGTAAGGTCTTTTATCTTTTATTTCAGTTGCAATATTTAACATGTATAATGTATTAAGTACTTATTCAGGTAATCCTATAATCTCATCATAAGTTTGGCAAGTTAATGCGATTTTCAAGCCCAGGGCTTGTTTTCATTCGTGCTGAAGCCCTTATGACTATATACCGTATAAGTGAACACGGCTGCACTTGCTCCTTCAAAATCCAGACATCCAGACAGAATTAGTATTGTCATGCACTCAAATATGCTGCTTTTTGGCTTCTTACAGGCCCAGTTCCCGGAAACGGGGCACTGTGAGCAGGACTCAGAAGGGCTTTTTCTCAAAAACATTCATTCTAATCTAATTAATTCAAAATCCAAGAAAAATTAACAAATACCTCCAGTCTCAGCTGTAATCCCTCTTCCTAGCGGTTGGATTCAACATTCAGTTCCACATGGTAAGCTATTGTAGCTTATTGTATTCAATTGTATTCCTTTAAGACTGGCCTCTAGAAGTTTCAGAGGATAGGAGTTCTTGTTGTATTCAATTGTATTCCTTTAAGACTGGCTTCTAGAAGTTTCAGAGGATAGGAATTCTTATTGTATTCAATTGTATTCCTTTAAGACTGGCCTCTAGAAGTTTCAGAGGATAGGAGTTCTTGTTGTATTCAATTGTATTCCTTTAAGACTGGCTTCTAGAAGTTTAGATATAGTTGATGTATTGCTAATAAAATACATCTATGCTTCTGCTTTTTACGTTCAGATGTGGAAATTGTTAGTGATTTACATCAAAGTTAGACCATTGTGTATCACATTCTAAGTTGCCTAATATTATGCCTTTCCAGGAAATACAGTGTAAATATATACAACACAATTTGGGATTCAGTAATTTACATAAGAAGATTTAGGCTGTCTGATGGTTTTGTAAGAGGAATTAGCTGATTCAGCATATGGTATTGATGAAATAATCAGTCAGGAATACTGCCTCACTCCATATATGACCAATATGTCCTCATATGAACAGGTCTTTGCCTCTTGATGATTGCTATATAGTTTCCCAAGGTCTGTTTTATGCTGTGCATGTAATGTTGATTTGATAAACTACTACAAACAGGTTCCCTCTATAAATAAATTATTTTCCATGTGTCTCTAGTCTAATCTAATGTGGACTTTTAAAGCACTTAATCTCCATCAATTAACAGACTCAAAGGTTCAACGGAGCATAAAAAAGGTGAATAATCTTAATTCCAATGACATAGTCCGGTCATACCAAGAAGACATAGAGGTCAACTATGGAAAAAAGGGTTTGAGTTGTAGCGTGAGGAATGGAAAGGAGGAACTGTCAGGTATTGACGATCAGGGTGACCATGCCTGGTACTGTAGGAGCATCTGCCAAGGATGACAAGGATGGTTCAAAATAGCACGGAGAACCAGTGTATACAAATTTATAAACTAGTGCTGTTGTTTTGGACATGCAGCAGTAATTGAGAGATAGCCAGTGGAGTCACTTTAGGATCTGAGTGACATGAGCATACTTTCTACGATTTGTGACAATACTTGCAAGAGTATTCTGAATATGTCTGATAGAGTCTGAAAATGTAGTGTTTAAAGCAAGAGAAAAAACCAGAATAACATATACTAAATATCAGATACCAAATATCATTAATATATCTTCTTTGCCTTTTTCTCTAGAAATATTAGAGATCATAACCATCATGTCATACTTTAAATTACTGATTCTTTTTATTCATTTCAGCATATCTTCTTCACCTATTCCTTCAAAGAGATCTGTGACGTTAGCCCAGGGCAGAAGAACCTGACTTTGGTGGTGGGAAACAACCCTCAAGGTGCCAGTTTGTATTTTGTCACTTCGGAAGCCAAAGAAATTGTCCAGCTAATCTCAGATTACAGAGAGAACACTGAAGCAAGAGTCAGTGTATTGCCAGCAGGTAATGGACTGACAGTGGAACAGACAGGAAGTACAGTGAAGAAAAATAGGAAGAGAAAAGAAAGTGGGGCAGGTGCTGCTGGAGGGGAATTGGAGAAAAGAATGGGCTTTGTGACAGACACATCAGAAAGTGGAACATACAATAACAATGATGTAGGAAATCTGGAGGATGTTAATTCTAGTATTAGCAACATAGAAAATGAGTTGTCACTTCATGCAGATGTGACATGTTTCAGACAGAGCGGAAACAAATTAGGCAGTATGGATGCTATGAAGAGTATGGAAGACATAGATCTGATGCTGCTGCGTGGAGTGAGTGATAAAAGGGAATTTCTGGGTCACACAGGAAGCCAACAGCCATTACTAGTTAAAGAGAGTCCTAGTCCCATTGAAAGTGTAAGCAATGGTAGTCATGGTAGGCCAAAGACTACTGTGTCTACTGACCTGTAGCTTCCTGTCATTATCTGAGATCTTGCCCAGCTGCATATAAAAAGCCTAATTCAACCCTATCACAGTCTGTATACCACATCTCACCCAGATGATTTTCAATTGCTAGCATGCCAATATAAATCAAACAATATACTACTCTGTTTGACAGGGTGATAAGCTCCTGAGTTTCCTATTCATATTCATTTGCATGGAGTTGGTTTTGTGCATTAAAATTAATTATTTAGTGATGTCACATTGATATCACATCAGTAACAGACATGGCTCTAAGATAAAGTTTTAGTGGGGCGATGAGGGTAAGATTATTACTCTGTGCAAAAATACTCATCATAAATTATTACCCTGTCCAACTATATTCAGTAAAGCTTATGTTAAGATTTTGGTCTAATGACATTCATAAGTTAAGACAACTAAAGATAATTAAGTGTCTCTTGAAAAGGGCGCTTATTTGTTTTCATATCGAGTTTCCACACCGCCATTGCTTTGTCTTCTCCTTTGGATGTCTTCCTTATTAGTGGGCGGATTCTAACCATTTTTGCCACTTGTGTACCTCAGGGGTGGGAAATTTTTTCCACATGCTTGTATTTTCCCTTTAACCTTTATCAAGGTTACATGATCAAAAATAAATTTTTTGGGTATATTGAGAGTTATCGCTACTCAGCCAAAATCTGGTAAGGTTGTTATTTAACATATATGTTAATACTATCAAAATTTTGAGCTGATTAGATTTTCAGAGCAATTGGACCAAAATTGAGAGATTTATGAGTGTTTTTCTATACCAGACAGTAATCAGAAAGCTTAACTTCATTAGAACCCTCCAATTGTTTCCTTATTTCTTGCATTTAGAACCTTAAATTGTATTGGGAGGTTATATGAAACCATATGCAGAGAGTCTAAAAAGACAATCAGATTTTCCCCCTGATCCCCCCCCCCCCCCCAACACACACACACACACTGGGATAATAAAACTGGCGATTTTTAAATTTCAGATTTTACCTCTTTTAATGTTGCTTTTACAGCTTTTACCCCACAGCCTTTAAGGCTTCCAGATGGGGGGGCCACAGTGGCAGAGTGGTAACACTCTCGCCTCCCACTTCTGAGGCCGGGGTTCGGTTCCCGGCACGGCCTCAAGTGGGAAAGCTGGTAGTTGCTTGCAGTTGGTCAGCAGTTTATAGTACAGAACCCTGACGAACTGTATGTACTGGTTTCCTCTGCCCTTCCAACTACCCATTGTGATATGACCTGTGCAGTGTTGAAAGAACCCCAAATAATAAATAAATTAAGGCTTCCAGATGGATGCGTGGGTGGGCAGATGGTCAGTGGGAAAAAGTTTGTCCAGACTGTATCTCAGAAACCATAAGGTTGAAACTTGGTAGGGATATTGGTTGTGGGGTGTAGGTGTGCAATGTCATGATGTGACCTTGATTTGACCTTGCTGTAGTGACTTTGAGTTTAAAAATCTTGTCCGGGCTATATCTCGGAAACCATAAGTTGTAGGAAGTTGATATTTGTTAGAGACATTGGTTGGAGCTGATTCTTGGATGGGTCACTAGATTTGTCATTGGTTGGGGAGTGTAGGTATGCTATGTCATGATGTTCTCTAACCGTGGCCCTGCCAAAGTGTGTTCACGTACAATAATTGAGATATATTTTGCTTATCACAAAGATCTATGGATAGCTGTAACTGATTATTATATTTACTTTTACTTCATTGTACTATTTCTTTTTGGTAGCTACACATCAATTAATTAATTTTACAGCTTCATAATTTACAGATATTTACTTAAACATTATTTTCTTTACCAACATTATTTGGACCTTTACATAACTGCCATTTTTTGCTGTGAAATTCCACTGATCTTTGTATTATTTCACGTCTTCTATATCTCATGGTGTCGAAAACTGTTCCCCTGGGCCGTGGGGTATGGGAATTTCCGATGCTATTTTGAATTCATTGGGAGTAATAAGAAACCATATACATGGAGTCTAGAGAGCCGGTCAGATTTACCCCCCCCCCCCTCCTCCCCCCCCCCCCACCGCTTATGGGTCAAACTTGGGTCAGAAAAACGTAGATTTTTGGGATTTTGCCTTTTTCTCCTTTATTATTGCTTTTACAGGTATTGAATGTATTTTTTGGGGGGGAGGTAATAGGAAACTGTATATAGGGAGTCTAAGGAGCGGGTCAGATTTACCCCCAGGCTCCTCCTTATGTGTAGGTGTGCAACATCATGGTCTGACCTTGATTTGACCTTTGACCTTGCCATAGTGACCTTGAGTTTGAAAATCTTGTCCGGGCTATATCTCGGAAACCGTAAGGTGTAGGAAGTTGATACTTGGTAGGGACATTGGTTAGGGGTGTAGGTGTGCAACGTCATGATCTGACCTTGATTTGACCTTTGACCTTGCCGTAGTGACCTTGACCTATAAAATCTTGTTCGGGCTATATCTTGGAAACCGTAAGGTGTAGGAAGTTGATACTTGGTAGGGACATGGGTTAGGGGGTGTAGGTGTGCAATGTCATGGTCTGACCTTGATTTTACCTTTGACCTTGCTGTAGTGACCTTGACCTATAAAATCTAGTCAGGGCTATATCTCGGAAACCGTAAGGTGTAGGAAGTTGATACTTGGTAGGCACATTGGTTAGGGGGTGTAGGTGTGCAACATCATGGTCTGACCAGGATTTGACCTTTGACCTTGCCATGGTGACCTTGACCTTTAAAATCTTGTTGCACCTTTGGGTCTGTCTTTTGATGCAGATTAAGCACTGTTAAAGTCATATTAGAATTCGTTAAGAATTTTACTTTTACAACTTCCCATTGTAACAGATGGAATTTCATCAAGTGAGCCACAAATTTTGCTCCAACACCACACATAAGCATTCATTGAATGTATTACCACTTCTGTATGCATGGTAATATTCAAAACATCTAAACCATAATTCGGCCATGCCAGATGTAGATAAAGAGTATATGCATTATCTTTCTCTTAGATATTATTTTCTCTATTTAAACATTGTTTGGAACTTTATATAAGTGACAGTGCTCTGAAAGTATCCTGAACTTTGTACTGATACAGTACTTCTATATCTCATGGTGTTAAAAATATTTCCCTAGGCTGTGGGGTATGGGCATCTCTGATGCTATTTTTAGCTTTGATCTTCTTTATTACTGTTTACAGCTTATGAATGGAGGTAAAGGCAATATCAATCCTACACTTTGGTATTTAACAATAAATTTACAGAAATGTAACTGTCAGCATTATTTTATATGAGAATATTTTTGATGGCATCCTTTTTCCCATCCTTTAAACTTTAACATGTTTTCATCTTTCAGCTTATTGGGATGCTCGTTTTGTTTTCAAAAACCTTTTTCTAGTTACTATTTTGGCCCCATCTGCAAATTGGTGCACGGACATTTGGCCGGTGGACGTCTGCCAGCCAAATGTCCTGAATTCCTGCAAAACAGTGGGTGTGAAGAGCTCATACCCATGCAACATGTTAAAGATGGCTGGTTCATCGTCAAGTTATGAAAATCATTCTTTGTTACTGCTTTTTGTTATTGCTCAGAAAATCAAAATTCTTGTGGCATAATAGTATTATGTATGTTATCGGAGACTGGTTCACTCTTGGCTGTTTTGTATTTTGATAATTGATCTTTTTCAGTGTATATTTGTTTTGTATGTTATAAAATATATATTTGGGAACCTTTAGAGATTGCCTTCATTATTGTAGATCACTGATAAATGTGGAAGATATTAGGGGGTACTTAATGTACTTTTTCCATGCCCTTTTTTTCTATATGGTTGCCTTTTTGCAATACATATTCTTCATGTGAGTTATATATATATTTGTTGTATCACATAATGAAAACCGGTGTTCTGTCACTAAAATGTCTTCCCCAACCATCTATGTATAGCAAGGTACAAGTATATCCATAGCCCGATAATGTCAGTTATTTGAGTCATGGTGAGCTACTTTTTCAAATCTAGCAGCATTTGTTTGAAGGCCTTCCTAAATCTGTAATTTAAATGGAGATTTTATGCTATAATGAGAATGACTAGTTTAATAAGTGTACAAGAATGACTAGTTTAACTGTGTACAAGTTCTGCCTAGAATGCAACAGGTTGGGTTCATGTAAGATTAATACATCGATGTATATTCAATGTGACAAGTTATGTTGCATCTATATATTTACAGATCATAAGAGAATTTGGATTTGTGTGTTTTTCACTTGCTTTTTGTACATCGTTTTTAAATCACTGAATAGTTTTCTGTGTTTTGGTTTGTTGTTCAGTTCTTTGCAGTGTGCCATCATTTGTTGCAAACTCCATTTATTAACAGTATTAATTAAATTTTAGCTTTAAAAAGTTTAGATAGTTCTGTAAACCATATTTTAATTAGTGTACAAGTTTCAAAACATGTAGCTCAGTACAAATCTATTCTTCTGCTGCAAGAATAGGAGTAGTGTACAGTAAAATCTTAATGTGTTAAATTGAAACATTATTCAACTATGCATTTATTTCTGTACAATCTATGAAATATAGATATAATAAGCATTTAACATTTATAAATAATGTATTTTTCAATTTTAAGTTCTTGCTTTTAGATAAATTAGATAATGTCTTAGTTTCTCATTGTAGACAGTATCACTACAGGAATTTCATCAGTATTATCATTGAATTGTGACATCTTACTGTAACTGAAACTACAAAACTTCAAGAAACATATCATTTGAAACTAAATCAAAATTTTGAAGATTGCTTGGAAACTTGGTACTTGGAAAAAACCCCATATTATTAACATGTTCGAGTGAATTCCTTTTTAACCCCAACCCATAAAGGCTGTGGTTATAGTTGTCCCCTGTGCCGTCTGGGCAGCGACGGGCATAAAGCTTGTGGGTGTTGCACAGCCTAAACCCATTCTCGGATTTTCAGCCAATTTTCAGGGCATGTTTATCCCAAGAGGATCTAGAGCTGATTAGGTTTTGGGGAATATCTGGCAACAACTGTTGCCATAGCAACACTTTTAACATTTTTTGGTCTTAAAGTTTGTGGGTGTTCCACAGCCTAAACCCATGCATGGATTTTCAAATTTTCAGGGTATATTTACCAAAGAGGATCTCGAGCTGATTAGGTTTTTTGGGTATCTGGTAACAACTGTTGCCATGGCAACACTTAAGATTTTGGGGTTTTAACATTTGTGGGTGTTCCACGGCCTAAACTGATACATGGATTTTCACCAAATTTTGAGGATATGTTAACCGAAACAGGATCTACAGCTGAGTGGGTTTTGGATGGTATCGGACATCTATTGCCATGGGAACACTTTAAATACTTTTCAGTCTTAAACCTCTTAATTGAAAAAGGGGTGCCATTAAACAGATGCTACTACAGTTGTGTTTTAATCTCCTGCTGGCCAAGGCCGGGGTTGGGAGATTATGAAACGGCTTCCATACATGCGTGCATGTGTGTGTGCATGCGTGTGTGCGTTTGTCACATTTTTAAATCAAGCTTTATATTTCATTCAGTTATGAAGATATCTTCACCAAATTTGCAGAGAATGTTTATGGCTGTGAAAACCTGTTCTGTAAAAAATGATGGTACTCATTTAAAAAAAAAACATGGCCGCCATAGCGCATTGTTGGAAAATCATTGGTCCTAGGGGTTTGGAATGATAAAACAACTTCTTGGAAATCGTGGTCTGCAAATCTTTTGTGTCAAATTTTACCTTTGACCCCTGCTTCAAGTTCATGTAGGGTCGTAATGCTAAAGGGACCTTATATCTCCCTTATAATTGGTTCTGGGACTTCAAAATATGAAAACAACTTGTAAGAAATCATGGCCTGTGAATCTTACATCGGACAATATTTGGTGGATTCTGTATACTTCTTATAACTGAAGTTGTTCCTAAGATTTTCCCAAATCTCAAAGTTGTTGCCCATTTAGTTGTACCCGCGGGCTGGGGTTCTTGCCTCCTGAGGCTGGCTATTTTTCAGTTAAGATGTTGATTGATGATGGCAAGATAGATTTTGTTGATACACACTTGTATGATTTACTGCAAATCCTGTTTCAGTTTTGTTATGTAGAAAAGTACAGTAGAACCCCTATCACCAACCCATTTGTTTTCTGAATATCCAATTGTGGTCAAACTACCCCAAATGAAAGAGTTCCAGTGTCTTTAAACTAATATGTCTTTTCTTAAACCTTTTGTTAACCAAACAAACCATATTAACCAGATCTCATTCTCCTAACATGTTTGGATAATGGATGGGGTTCCACTGTACTGAAATATACAATTGTACTGAAGGTGAAACAATTACTTTTCCTGTCATAGTGTATCTCTAGTCAAATCATGAGGGAAAATATTGATGATTATAACCATTTGCTTTGTACAATCATCCACACCAATTTGCGTATCAAATTTCTCAAACTTTTATATGGCTGAAGCCCTGTGCCAACAAGACTCTAAGGTACAGGAGGCAAATGATAGTACATTTAGAATAGGTTTTACTGTTTTAGAGAAAAAGAGCCCCTTCTAAATCAACCCAAAACTTATTAAGATTTTCAAATCAAAAGTTTTAGTGTGATGCAAATGATCAGGTTTCTGACAAGATATAAATTTATCCAGTTGCAAGATAATGATGGAATAATTCATTGATATGGAACAATTCATAGATATGTAGCCAACGTCATTTTCAACACATACGGTAATACAGGTTATATAATGGCGGGAAGTTGAGGGAAGGAAGAAAAGCAGTCTAAAACTAATTGGTGAAACTTTTGCACAGAATACTCTCACACACCAGCATGAAACTTTCCAACATGAGGCTGGGTTTTATTTGCTGGGATCCATATCAAGATGCACATGCTGCAACAAATAAGTTACCACAAGGGAATTGGAAGGACGGGAAATCAGATGAAAGTAGAGACAATTTCTTAATCTAAAAGTCAGAATAAATTACATTAAATCTTTTCATTTGTAACTTTATCAACTTGGATGCTGTGTTTAAATTGCAAAGTTTACAAATTGATTGAAAAAAAACTGTCTTACTGTATTGCTATTTACTTTTTGCATTAATTGTTCTGTTTTTGAAAGAGGCAGTGACTATTGGCTTTCATGTATAAACTTAATTACATCATTTTTTATATGTTCCATTAAGACATGCTCTAGAATATTTACTAGAAAATACCCAGGATTTCAATAAAATTTCCATAATCCTCTTCCACTGGTCATATTTCAAACTCTTACAAATCTTTTCTTCAGTTCATAGTTGTTATTCTGATTGGTGAAATACATTTACCAGTGACAGCACTGGAATCTTAGAAGTTCTAAACATCTGCCAATGCACAATATTGGGTCATTGGCAAAACTGAAATACTTGGAGCAAGTGCACATACATCGCAGCATGTTTCTTTAAATATTCAAGATGCATTGATAATTCAATCGATAGTCATTCATTTATGTCTGCCATGAAATGCCACAAAAAATATGAAGAGGAGTCCATCTACAGGATATAATGACCAAAACTGGAAGAAATAACTGAACATATTGTAATGTTCATATGTAAGATTTCACCTCAATAAAGACCTCTACAGAATCTGTTCCCCTCTAGATCTTAAAACATCAGTTCTTTTAACAAATGCTTTGGTGAGCAGCAGATTGGACTATAGCAATTCCCTGTTCGTATCACTCACTGATTTTGAGTTAAGAAGATT
This sequence comes from Sabellastarte sp. h YS-2021, assembly GCA_964017235.1. Taxonomy (NCBI): domain Eukaryota; kingdom Metazoa; phylum Annelida; class Polychaeta; order Sabellida; family Sabellidae; genus Sabellastarte; species Sabellastarte sp. h YS-2021. The sequence continues at coordinate 119,702,989 of OZ024928.1, forward strand.
GCAGTTATTCCAAAAGGCACTCTGCAGGGTTGTCGCCCGTTCCTCTAAATTCTCTCACATTACCCCACAACTGAAAAAAAAAAAACTCCATTGGCTCCCAGTCAGTACAGGATACAATTTAAAATAGGCCTCATTACATACAAAATTCTCAACCAAGGTCAACCAGCTTACCTCAGAGAATTAATTCACCCTCACACCTCTTCCAGAAATACAAGACGAAGCACCCCCAAACTCAAGTTCCTTCATACCCCCAGTTTCGACTGTAGAATTCATAAATCAAACATTTTTCAAATTCCTTCAGTCACTACGCCCCAGTTCTTTGGAACTCTTTCTCCTTCAAAATAAGAAATAGCACCTCTGTCCTACATCTATCAGGAAACACCTTGAAACCAACCTCTTCAACTCCAGTTTCCCAACTTGGTCTCCTTCCCTCTTGGTCACACCCACAACTCCGGACCGCTGACCTTGATCGCCCCTCGACTCTCCTTACGATAATGATTTTTGTGTTCCCTTTGTGGGGAAGATATTACACCTGCAAAGCAGTAAATTATATTAGATTCTGTGGATGGATGATAGTGGTGCATACTTGCTGGTCAACATTGTACAATGTCAAATATATGACTGTGCAAAAAAAGCCTCCAAGTTTCCTATTTGCAGTCAAAACTGAATCGAAACCCATGACCTCCATGGTATTGTCCCACTACACCACCATGCCCTCAATACATACAGACTCAAGAGAACACAATGACAAAAGGTAAGAAACACAGATAGTACCAGATCCATCCAAACATTACACCCACAGCTGGAAAAGCAGGGCACCTGTCCAAATATGATCCTGGGTGTAAAACATTAACCTTTGCATTGTCTTGAAGTGAATTACAGCTTACAGTTGCAGTTTGAATACCACGAGGACACTGAAGACAGCACTGGTAGAAATGCATAATCTTCTGTATAAAACCATCATTGTTTTGGCATAATAATGTCAAAGTGGTGAAAAAATATGTAAAACAAGTGATAAAAAATCTAATTTATTATTTAAGTACATCATTTTATTGTTATACACTTTACAATTAAAGTTGTAAATATACATTATGATAAAACTTCAGTGTATAAGCTATACAGATGATCTGTTCAAACACATCAAGAATGAGAACTTTTTCATTTGAAAAACAGAAACATTGAAGAAGTGGATGTCAACATGACGTCTAGCCAAGTCATGTGTCATACTATTTTAAATTTTAACACACCTATGTATGTTAAAAATCACCTTTCACAACATTGTAATGCAGATGAAAAAGAACTCCTGACTCAAAATGGCTACAACAATTTAGAAACAAAAATGAACATAAAAGTTCACTTGATAGAATCAGTCTTCAAAGTTCATTACATTGATCATATATCTATATGGGTACGTTGCTGTCTACAAGAATTAACTGATTTTTTTAATATTAAAAACAAAATGTAGAAATCACAAGATAAACATGTATAAGTAATTTATGCGATATCACATAATACATACAATCAAAGGAGTCCATAACATGTAAACAGAATATATTGCAAAAACCATAAAAATGTGTAGTTTTCTTGCATTCCTGCCATTGACCAAATTGTCAATGACTCAATAATTGTAATTCAGTCTGTTTTCCAAAAACTATTGCTAAAACAGCAATTTCTCTACCTCACAAAAAATTTCTTTAAAGATACACAAAACTCTGACTTTGCAGTAGTTATGTAACGCCACTGTTCATCTGTCATGACTAAAAGATCTAGCCAAGTTTAAACGTGGGATGCTGTGACTGAATCTGTTAAAAATGGCAGAGAAAAACCATGTGATTTATACCGAGTGACAAATATCAGTTATACGACATACTGTCAACCACTCGAAACACTTAACTCCGAGCACTCTTGTGCAATAATTGAGACAATCTATGACTAAGCTGTCTCTTGGGACCAGCTCACTCAAATGTTTAATATTTTTCAATCAGCATCTACAATCACTGTGTTTATGTTCTACAATTAAATGTGGGGAGAAACTAGTAACTGTCCAACAATCCAACAATACTCCCATTCATACTAATAATAGGCAGACAACATTTGCACACTCTTTGGCAACAAAGAATAACAAAATACAATTCTGTACAAGAGTTTTGTACAATTTCTTTTATTCAAATAAATTATCATACTTTTTCACTATTCAATACAATAGTTGTACGGACTTTTCTCAGCATCTCAAAGGAGACAGAAGGTTGCACATCAATCCCTTTACATAAAGCAAACCCAGTTCACTGTGCATTTAAGACTTACAGAAAACCTACCAAATAGGAATAAATTAAAACAGTCCGCATAAAAACATCAACTAAATTGGTGGATATGTCTGAAAAGGATGAGTATTTACACACTACTCTATATTCATTAGCCTAACTTACTGATGGAATCAAGCTGAATCCACAAATACACACCCGTCACTAGCTACTACAATAAGTTAAAATATAAAGCTATCATTACTATTCCATGACACACTTTTCAAAACTAGACCAATGAGAGATCTCATTGTTTGAAATATTATGGTGCGGCTTCTATTCATTTGTGCAAATCCATTTATTTTCAAAATATAAAATACTTAACTCTGAATAAGAATACGTTGGTTTTCAAGTCCGGATTTTTTCACTGTGCAAAATTTTTGCCAAGTATATTACTCATTCTGTTTTGTTTGTATGTTTGTTTACAACATGACTCCAAAACTACTCCATTGGTGGTTATGATTTTTTTTGGTAGCATCAAAACTGATAAAAGGAGGAGTTGATTCAAATTTGGGCATGATCAGTTCAATATCCTTGATTCTGGCTGAGTAATATACTTTGCAAAAATTGTGCAAAGTTTGCACTCAGCTTGCCTCTGAGTGCTCTTTGTTGCCTTTTAAGGATAAACAAAGAATTAAGTTGCATTTTGAAGTAGCCACCGGTAGAATGTTATATATATCATACACACAATACTAATAAATATGCAAATAAACCAAACTACTGACATAACTTTTTCGGTTAAATTTTAACTCAATGAAATTTAGTGCAAATTTTTACACTTTAAAAAGGAATACGTGTCTTTAATTTTTACTAGGGCTGCGAATGGTTACCCGAGCCTCGATAGATGAGTCGGTCATTGCTGGGACTCTAGTCCATTTTAACTACTCAATTACTCACAGTGTATTGTATTATCGCCTGCAAAATGAAACGTTTGTGTAAAATATGCTACATTTTTGCATTTCCGCCACATAATATCAATAAAAGTTGTGGTTTTGGCTTAAAAACATATAATTTACTCTATATTCTACTATAGCTGGTTAAACAGCCGACATTTTTTTTCAAAAGTTTCGCTACCATTTCTTTACAGAAGACTTCTAATGGGAGATACTAAATCTCACGGTTACTTGAATTCAGGTCGGTTGTCAAGAGTGCGGGTACTCGGAGCTGTTTTTTAGCACCCGTCGCAGCCCTAATCTTTACTCTACATTTGATCTCAATGAACAATTCACACAAATTCTTGCAAAAAGTTCTGCATAAAGTGCTGCACTATACTGCTGTAAACTGTAATGCAAAAACTATAGTAAGCTATGCACTGTAAATATTACTCAATAATATTTGTGTAAAAATCACAATATGTTTCAATATTAGACCCTGAATAATTATGCTAACATATAAATTATTATGTAAATGGAACATGTCATGGTATTGTGTGGACTTGAATTAAAACTTGATATATAGTAGCTTTTGTAATTAAACAGCTACCTACTAAAAACTAAAAAAAAAAAAAAATAAAATAAAATGGCACTTTGTTTTGTTTAGTCATAAAGCGACTTCATACCTGGATATTTGTCTTATACTTATTAGCATCTACAGAGACTCTGACACAGTATCCAGGCACCTGAAAATGGGGGTGAATGTTGAAAAAACGAGTGTGAACTAGTGAACTGGACACGTATAAAACAATAAAAAAAATTCAATTTGTGTATTTCCGTTAAAAAAAAAGGTGAAACCTACATGATGATGTTTCAAGTGAGATTTTTCTGCCTAATATTCTACGTTATTTATTTTTTACTTTTTTTTTTACTTTACACAATTTTTATGTTATCACTGATAGTTGACATTTTTGATAATTAACATAGCATTTATTTTACATCAGCAGCCATATTTGTTTCACTGACAACTGCAGGTGGTTTCAACTAAAATGTAAAAACTCAAATTCTGAAAGGCTATTACAATATAGATGGCCTGTTTTTCAACAAGTGTTACACCCCTAGTATCTATGACCAGAAACACCATTAATGAAGTGAAACATACTCAGAACCATTCAGTAAAACTATCGAGTATGTTCCCCCTTGTCAGTAGATATCAATTTATACCAAATCACCCCATGTAAAATTTCACATTTTTTGGAAACTTATGTCAAGTAGGAGTATCTTTTTACTGTTGAAAATTCCAATGCAGACTTTAGCTGTGCACTAACAAGTCTGAATCTTTTATTACAGACACTCTTTTAAGGAAAAGTTTCTTCCTAATTTAATATTTATAACAAAGTCACTTTTCAATAAGTTTTCACTTGCATTGAAAATTTGCAAGAAATTTCAAACTGGGTGCATTTCATTGGCTGACAAGACAATACATATTAAAACACTTTATAATACATAAATATCATTTGCAGTTAAATCATAATAAAAAAAATGGACAAGACAAATAAACATAGATTATGTTGAAACCTATACATCTATACACATGTATCACAAACAAAAAATCCAATCAGCCAGGCTAAGATTAAAGTAACAACCTTTGTTAATACTTAAGTTATATCAGAACTACTCACCAACAAGCTAAGATTTTATCCCTAGATCTATGTAGCAAGATATATACAGCAGAACAGGAAGACTTTTTACCTTCTACATATTTAACAATATGACTGGCACATCAAATAACAGGAGCACTTGGACAGTGCATACCTCTACCAAGGACCAACACCTCCACTGTTGCAAACTAGATCGCACCGACTCGACACCAACTCGACAACAACACATCCCGACAGGCCATCTCTCATGCCACAGGCATTCATTGGGTATTTTTTGTAGCATCCATGTTGTATGATTCACAGTTATTATAAACCTTTTTTGTCAATCTTCTTGCAATGTAAAGATTAATTGCTTTTTCAAAGTATTTAAATGGTTTTCAGTATTATCTAAAATACTGTAAAATGAGAAATCTTCGCAGCTATTAAAGTTCGTGGTTTTCCCTTTAAAATTAATTGGCACTATTAAAGTTCGTTGATTTTTCCCGTTTTTTGAGCGATAATTCCCATATTTGGGTGTATACTAGTACTAAACTAAATTTCGGGCGAATTTTTTTCGTGCTTTTCCCTCGATCACGAAATTCGCCAAATAAATCGTCTGCAAACATTTCTCGTTTTACAGTAGTAGCACAAAACTTTTGTAGGGCTTGTGTACTTTTAATATATTTGTGGAGAGACAAAATCATAAAATACTGTGATTAGATCTTTGCAGATTCACTTATGTTGGAAGAGATTTGGATTTCCTTGTTACAAAAAAAAAAGAAAAAGAAAAAAAAAAGTAAGTCCAGTCATGAGACAGATCTCTTCTTACTCCAAAAAATCCACTGGGTGAGGTGGTTATTGGCCCGATACACAGGTTAAATGTCATTTAAATTCCTGATTTTTGGTACATGCAAAAAGAACACATTAATATATCCCAGATGAGATTTTATGTGAATGCACCACATAGTTTTAGAGCTATAGAGCTTGAAGTGGCAAAATTTCCATAGATTGGGTTGCTGTGGGTAATTTAGAGACTTAAGGTGACCTTAAAATTCAAGTTACATACTTTACATTTTCCACAAAGATTACATATAAAAGTTATACCAGTATAGTTTGAGACTTGCCAGACTTACCATTTCCAAGTTATAGGGCAAAATATGTGAAAATGCAGAAAAAAGGGCACTTTGGTGAGTGTTTACGGTCATCATACACATGTTAAATGTCTACATAATGCCTTAATTTTTGGTCAAAAGAACATATTAATATATTCCCAGATGAGATTTCAGGTCTATCAGACACATAGTTTGACAGCTATAGGGCTTAAAAGTGGAAAAAGTCAATAAACTGGGTCTCTGGGCAATTTAGAGATCTCGAGCCACAGACTTCAAATTTTCCATGACAAAATTACATATAAAAGTTATATCTAGCACAGCTGGAGACTCGCCACTTACCATTTCCAAATTACAGAGCAAAATATGTGGAAAATGTAGAAAAAATCCCCAAGTAGGGTTTTTGTGGGCCTCAAACATAATTTTAAGTTCAACATAAACTCTTAATATTTGGCAAGTATTAGGATATATTAAAGTGTTCCCAGGTAACATTTGAGCCAGATGAGACACATAGTTTGTGGCCAAAAGGCAAACTTCTGACCTTAAGGTGCCATAAGTTCTTTATTATTGGAGGTTTAAAGTCCTTTTACAATAGGGTTCCTCTCCTGACCAAAATACATGTGTGTGTTAAGTTTGAAAGAAATCTGTTCAAGTGTTTTTGAGTTATCACACACACACAAGTCAAAATGTACAGTGACAGAGATGAAACCAATATATCCCTGACTTTCGTCTGGGGATACAATGTGGGCAATGGCAAAAAAAATCCTTAGAAAAACTCCTAGATCCAGATGGTTATTGGGATCACCACTAAAACTGAATCATCCATTTCTTGTGCCAGACATTTCTTGTTAGTTTTATCAAAATCCGCTCTTAACATTTACAGTTAGTTTAGAGGTAATTTCTGGATTTGACTGTAATTCATATGCCTATCTTGACAGAAAATCGTTTCCTGTCTGTCATATCGAGAATCCTTATTCACAAAATTTAGCGAAGTTGTATTGTATATATGGAGGTTCTTATTTCAGCCCACCGAAGTTTAAGGAGTTGAATATCTTTAGATCTTCATTTTTTAAGGGCAAGCTCTAGCGCGGCTCAGGCTTCTAGTGATCACTTTTTTTTTTTGCTTGTCTCCAGACTTTATGAATTGTGGCGCAGCGTGATGAGCAACTGTCTGTTAACTGAAGTTAAGCGGCAATGGGCCATGTTAGTACTGGGGTGGGTGACCGCTTCAGTGCACTACTCGTGTCTCTGATGGCTTTGCAGCTCGCGCTAGTAGACCGAAACCCTTTTGGCCTTGTTCAATCTTTATCTGACTTTTTGTTCAGAACTGCTGACTCAATTCCAAAACTTTAAAATCTTAGTTGCAAATATTGTAATTACCACAAACTATGAATGTAAACTTGTTCAACTTTGTAACCTTTGTCTTATAGCTGACATTAGTCCCCCTAGTCAACTTCAATAAGCTTTCAGAAATGGGAAAATCTGAAATATAGTATCATTTCTTTCATCCATAAGTATAAAATTGCAAATTTAATAAGTAAATTAAATTTTTATAAGTTAATACCCTATCCAATGGACAATAGCTTATCCGGTCGGCGCAGACCGGCCCGCCAAATGTCAGAAAAAGACGTCCTGTGTCTCCACCGGCAGGTCGGTCCCTAGTACTTTTTGTTCAGGGGTTAAAGCGTTGCAGTGAGAACAGTTAGTAGAGTCCTTATTCTCGACACACGTGTCTTTCCCCTTTCCCTTGTCCCTACAACGGGCGCAAGAAAGATGTCCATCAAAACTAGCCATAGCGTGTCCGCACGCCCCCCTTTTCTGTCCTGGAGAAGACATAACACTTCTACAATATGATAATAATCCAGTGAGAACACTAAATTTCCAAATTCGAATGAAAACTTGAAGAAATATCTGGCTAAGAATTTTCCTTGTGCACTAGTCACGCGCCAAACGAAAAAGATGCTATGACGTCACTCTGTCTAGACAGGAAGGAAGTACGACACGCCATCTGGCGAGTGCACTAGTACTAGGGACCGACCTGCCGGTGGAGACACAGGACGTCTTTTTCTGACGTTTGGCGGGCCGGTCCGCGCCGACCGGATAAGCTATTGTCCATTGGATAGGATGTATTAACGCAATAAAACTCAATATTCAATCATATGAACAAAGTTCTACTCTTCAAAACTGAAAATATTCCACTGATTTAGACTTGAAATGTTAACTTCCAAACAAAATCTTACTCATAAAGTATGTTCATGCAATAGGGATTCTACTGTTCATTAGGGATGGGTCAGTGGTCCTGCGATCTTGGTATCAAGAACATTTTACTGAAATACCATGATGATATTACATCTGACTTCTCAGACACATATAACTGAGGGAAAATTTAAATATTGGCAACAAACCTGAATAGATTGCAAGCTTTTATCCCCCATTTTTGTATATTTGGGGAATATTATTGCGATTCCAGTGAGAAGAAACTGCCATGTTTAGGTTTCACGAGTTTCATATCCTGTTAGTGGCTTATTCTACTGGGGGTGTACTAAAACGCATATTTTCGGGAAGAGCGCATTCAGAATGTTTTTGCATTGGCGCAATACCGAAATGAAAAATATGCTACTAACACATGATTAATGTACATTGTAACCTGACAAAACCCACTAAGTATGTAAAAGTTTGGAGTCCTGTGTTCAACCATAAATAACGAGGAAAGCAAGCAAAAATACAGACATATATGAGACACTGTATGCAAATAATAGGATACAATAAGTGAAATGCAATTATAAATCAATGGATGACCACTTGTGCACACAATAACTTCTATGACAAACTATCTGATCATATTCACTTCCTTTTTAAATGGGGTAAAGTGTTTTGGAGAAACTTAAATAGTAAAACACCCAGAGCCTGAAAGAGTGGACTATGTACACAGAATATACTGAAGCTTGAAAATGATTGATTTAAGTGTCTGAGAAAATTAGTTTTTTAACAAAGACAAATTTAAGTTTTCAATAATTATTTTTATGGTTATTTTTTTTTTCCACAGGACACAATGGTTCTCTCCTGTATGACTTTTTTTAAGGCAACTCCTAGGGACTGAAACAATCAACCACAGCAACCAAATATAAGGATATTAAAACACTAGCCTTATATAGTATTTCTGCATTTTACGTTACTGTTAGATCTTGGGAGTTTTAACCTACAAAAGGAGTGAATTTGAACTATTTTATGTGTACATTATCTTAAAAAAAAAAAAACTTTATGTTTGGAAATTCTGCAAAAATTTATGTAAAGTTGTACTTTTCAGGATATTTGAGATCAGCCATATTGTATCCAATGTTTACATCCAGGGTGTGGCCCAGTTGACATTTTGGTAGTTCCTCAAAGATGTTATATATTAGCGATGGGTTACTGGCTGGTTGATGGCTAATGCAAGCAGATACCCAATGACCATATAATGCTAATCGTTACAGCCTTACAAAGTAAGTAAATCTAAAGTACACAAATTAATTTTTCAAAAACTTTTGAAAAAATAATTGTGACCACTTATTTCACTGACATTCAGTGAAAAAAATGCTTTGTCCACGTAATGCACAAAACAAGTAAAACCAAAAAGTTTAATACAATCTATTCTTCAACAACAAGACCTTTGTCATCATTTTAAATTGCCTAAAATAACACATATTAATAATGATGCCTAAAAAGTTCATCACATTACATGGAAGTACAAATACATGCGTAACTATTTAAAGAATTCAACTCAATTAAAATACCATGACTATGTAGAATGAGGCTTCATCACACGACATATTTAAAAATTGCATTTAAAGTCAATCAGTACAGGACAGATTTTCAAACAGTAACTAACTGCTAGTCTTGAAACCTTTTGTACTAGCAGAGTACATCCAGTCTACTCTATTAGTCCTACATCACCAAACTGACATTTAACTTCAGGATAGTTTGGTAACAGATTTAAAGCATTTCTTTAGCCAAAAAAAACCCCAAAACATGAACACAAAATGTGATTACTGTACACATAACAGAATTTGTTTTCAGTCATTTAACCACAAAATTTCTCAAAAGCCAACAAGTATGTAAATGCTTCCAGAAAAGCTAAATGGAAAACTCCAAGCCCTGCATGTACTGTTTCTTCTGACTGTATAACTTTTAAAATTTCTCGGGTCTATTTTTGTGATAAGATGGATAAAATATTGAGAAAATTGCAAATTTAATAAGTAAATTAAATTTTTATAAATTAATACCTTACCAAATAAACAGTTAGCTATACCTGTTGGCTCCGACTAGTCCCGCCAAATGCCAGAAAAAGACGTCTCGTGCAATGCACCAGCATGACCGGTCCTGTGACGCATTCGCTAGGTGGCGTGACCTACTTCCTTCCTGTCTAGACGTGACATCGTGGGATCTTTTTCACTGCCTAAACTTAGATAACCCCAAGTAAGCCAACAGAGGTGTCAGTTGGGAAGGCCTCTCTTGTCCATTAGAAAAGGTATTAACTCATAAAAATTTAATTTACTTATTGTATTTGCAATTTTATTGTGTTAATAAATCTTACCTAATGAACAATTAGCTAGAATAACTACCACTTGGAAGGTGGGTAACTTACCATGGACTTGAGATAGCACGAGGATTGGGTGCCCGGAAATTTAGATACCCATTGAGACCACTACTTTAAAGCCTGATAATTGTCCACAAATGTCTCTGTCCTCCCGACCATTTCCACAAACCCCTCTGGGGTACACAGTAAATGTCATTTATAAGAACTATGCTCCTTGGCCGGTTGCTGGGAGTATTTGGAGATTTTGTCTTGATCTTTCCTGTTCTGACCATGAGAGCTAAATTGTTTCCAGGTCCCGACTTTTTGCCAGCCTCTGGTGCTTGCTTGGCAGACTGACTGTAAGGATGGTACCAGTCAGACTTTTTCTGAGAGCCACCACAGTAGTGCTTGTCATCATGGTTGTGCAATTTCCTCCTCAGCATTTGAGATAACATAGATCTGGGAACAGAGAGGTCATACGAAGTGGTAAGTTTCTAATAGCTGCCACTGTGTCAACCTTGATTCCTTGTTTAAAAAAATATAGGTAGCTGTCATGTCTGAGCAGAGTGATGTTCACCATGTTAACTAGAGGATCGCTCGCAAAAAAAAAGATAATGTTTTTGCATAGCAAAAACAAAGCGTCCCGAAAAGGATATAAAGGTGAGTGCTAAAGTATTAAGAAAATGCTTCGTTTCTAGCCTTATACTGTTGCGGCAACCAAAGTCAGCGCAGTCTGCTCTATCTAGCACGGTTTTCACGATATAAGCATTTTTGTGTTTTGCAAAAAATAAAAAAATTAAAAATGTCTGCTATATTTGGCGAGACAAAAATATTTTGAAAATTGGCATGGCTACTCTGCAGAGATACCCAGCAGGTCCCAAATTTTGTTGAGTTCGCTCCATATAGCACAGTTTTCGAGATATAAGCATTTTTGTGTTTTGCAAAAACTTTGAAAATTCAAAATGGCCACCATTTTTGGGGAGACAAAAATTTTTGTCAAGACCACTGCCGTGGTGTGTATCTCCCGCCGAGCATTAAAGCAGAAGAAATAGCTTTTCCGAGATATTCACAATTTTTCATTTTCGTGTGTGAAAGGTCTTCCAAAAGTAGGTGAATGAGCTATTTGAGAAAAATTGGCTATCTGCAATACTATTAAGAGATAATTCACATTTACTCATTTTGAGTAGGTGAATAATTATCTATGGGTCTGAAACTTCACCAAGTGAAAGCTCTCCCAAAAGTAGGTGAATGAGTTATTTGAGAAAAATTGGCTATCTGCAATACTTTTACAGATAATTCGCATTTACTCATTTTGAGTAGGTGAGTAATTAGCTATGGGTCTGAAACTTCACCATGTGAAAGCTCTCCCACAAGTAGATGAATGAGTATTTGATAAAAATTGGGTATCCGCAATACTTTTACAGACAATTAGCATTTACTCATTTTGAGTAGGTGAATAAATAGCTATGGGTCTGAAACTTCACAGAGTGAAAGCTCTCCCAAAAGTAGGTGAATGAGTTATTTGAGAAAAATTGGCTATCTGCAATACTTTTAGAGATAATTCACATTTACTCATTTTGAGTAGGTGAATAAATAGCTATGGGTCTGAAACTTCACCAAGTGAAAGCTGTGCCAAAAGTAGGTGAATGAGTTATTTGAGAAAAATTGGCTATCTGCAATACTTTTAGAGATAATTCGCATTTACTCATTTTGAGTAGGTGAGTAATTAGCTATGGGTCTGAAACTTCACCAAGTGAAAGCTCTCCCAAAAGTAGGTGAATGAGTTATTTGAGAAAAATTGGCTATCTGCAATACTTTTAGAGATAATTCGCATTTACTCATTTTGAGTAGACGAGTAATTAGCTATGGGTCTGAAACTTCACCAAGTGAAAGCTCTCCCAAAAGTAGGTGAATGATTAATTTGAGAAAAATTGGCTATCTGCAATACTTTTCGAGATAATTCGCATTTACTCATTTTGAGTAGGTGAATAAATAGCTATGGGTCTGAAACTTCACCAAGTGAAAGCTGTGCCAAAAGTAGGTGAATGAGTTATTTGAGAAAAATTGGCTATCTGCAATACTTTTACAGATAATTCGCATTTACTCATTTTGAGTAGGTGAGTAATTAGCTATGGGTCTGAAACTTCACAGAGTGAAAGCTCTCCCAAAAGTAGGTGAATGAGTTATTTGACAAAAATTGGCTATCTGCAATACTTTTAGAGATAATTCGCATTTACTCATTTTGAGTAGACGAGTAATTAGCTATGGGTCTGAAACTTCACCAAGTGAAAGCTCTCCCGAAAGTAGGTGAATGAGTTATTTGAGAAAAATTGGCTATCTGCAATACTTTTAGAGATAATTCGCATTTACTCATTTTGAGTAGACGAGTAATTAGCTATGGGTCTGAAACTTCACAGAGTGAAAGCTCTCCCAAAAGTAGGTGAATGAGTTATTTGACAAAAATTGGCTATCTGCAATACTTTTAGAGATAATTCGCATTTACTCATTTTGAGTAGACGAGTAATTAGCTATGGGTCTGAAACTTCACCAAGTGAAAGCTCTCCCGAAAGTAGGTGAATGAGTTATTTGAGAAAAATTGGCTATCTGCAATACTTTTAGAGATAATTCGCATTTACTCATTTTGAGTAGGTGAGTAATTAGCTATGGGTCTGAAACTTCACGAAGTGAAAGCTCTCCCAAAAGTAGGTGAATGAGTTATTTGAGAAAAATTGGCTATCTGCAATACTTTTAGAGATAATTCGCATTTACTCATTTTGAGTAGGTGAGTAATTAGCTAAGGGTCTGAAACTTCACCAAGTGAAAGCTCTCCCAAAAGTAGGTGAATGAGTTATTTGAGAAAAATTGGCTATCTGCAATACTTTTAGAGATAATTCGCATTTACTCATTTTGAGTAGACGAGTAATTAGCTATGAGTCTGAAACTTCACCAAGTGAAAGCTCTCCCAAAAGTAGGTGAATGATTAATTTGAGAAAAATTGGCTATCTGCAATACTTTTCGAGATAATTCGCATTTACTCATTTTGAGTAGGTGAGTAATTAGCTATGGGTCTGAAACTTCACCAAGTGAAAGCTCTCCCAAAAGTAGGTGAATGAGTTATTTGAGAAAAATTGGCTATCTGCAATACTTTTAGAGATAATTTGCATTTACTCATTTTGAGTAGGTGAGTAATTAGCTATGGGTCTGAAACTTCACAGAGTGAAAGCTCTCCCAAAAGTAGGTGAATGAGTTATTTGAGAAAAATTGGCTATCTGCAATACTTTTAGAGATAATTCGCATTTACTCATTTTGAGTAGACGAGTAATTAGCTATGGGTCTGAAACTTCACCAAGTGAAAGCTCTCCCAAAAGTAGGTGAATGAGTTATTTGAGAAAAATTGGCTATCTGCAATACTTTTAGAGATAATTTGCATTTACTCATTTTGAGTAGGTGAGTAATTAGCTATGGGTCTGAAACTTCACCAAGTGAAAGCTCTCCCAAAAGTAGGTGAATGAGTTATTTGATAAAAATTGGCTATCTGCAATACTTTTAGAGATAATTTGCATTTACTCATTTTGAGTAGGTGAGTAATTAGCTATGGGTCTGAAACTTCACAGAGTGAAAGCTCTCCCAAAAGTAGGTGAATGAGTTATTTGAGAAAAATTGGCTATCTGCAATACTTTTAGAGATAATTCGCATTTACTCATTTTGAGTAGGTGAGTAATTAGCTATGGGTCTGAAACTTCACCAAGTGAAAGCTCTCCCAAAAGTAGGTGAGATACCATGCGGGTCAAAAATTTCGTCGAAATCGCTCTATCTAGCAGGGTTTTTGAGATATAAGCATTTTTATGTTTTGCAATTTTTGCGAAAAATTCAAAAATTCAAAATGGCCGCCATTTTTGGCGAGACAAAATTTTTTTGAAAATTGGCATGGCTACTCTGCAGATATACCCTGTGGGTCAAAAATTTCGTCGAAATCGCTCTATCTAGCAGGGTTTTCGAGATATAACCATTTTTATGTTTTGCAATTTTTGCGAAAAATTCGAAAATTCAAAATGGCCGCCATTTTTGGCGAGACAAAATTTTTTTTCAAAATTGGGATAACTACTCTGCAGAGATACCCTGAGGGTCAAAAATTTCGTCGAAATCGCTCTATCTAGCACGGTTTTCGAGATATAAGCATTTTTGTGTTTTGCAATTTTTGCGAAAATTTCGAAAATTCAAAATGGCCGCCATTTTTGGCGAGACAAAAATTTTTGGAAAATTGGGAAAAGTACTCCGCAGAGATATCCTGCGGGTCAAAAATTTTGTCGAAATTGCTCTATCTAGCACGGTTTTTGAGATATAAGCATTTTTGTGTTTTGCAATTTTTGCGAAAATTTCGAAAATTCAAAATGGCCGCCATTTTGGGCGAGACAAAAATTTTTTGAAAATTGGGAAAACTACTCCGCAGAGATACCCTGCGGGTCAAAAATTTCGTCGAAATCGCTCTATCTAGCACGGTTTTCGAGATATAAGCATTTTTGTGTTTTCCTTATTTGGAAAATTCGTAATGATTAATTAATCATTAATTACTCGGCCATTTCTTGACCAATCAATGCCAAAATCTAATGATTTCCAGATTTTAATAGAATGAATGTATTTGCCAAGTTTCAGGTGAATTGATAAAATTCCTTTCAAGTTATCATCCGGACAAGCTTCCCCATCGAAAAAAGACATTTTTGGTCATGTGACCTCTCTGATTGGTTGAAATGTCACTGCAGCATATTCAAAAAAATTCCCCAGGGCTACTGCCTAAACCTGCCAAATTTGAAAAGAATCCGCCTAACGGTTACAGAGTTATAAGGAAAACAAAATGCGGAGCCGGCGGAGCCGGCGGAGCCGGCGGAGCCGCCGGAGCCGGCGGAGCCGGCGGAGCCAGAAGCTCTCCCATACACAAACAAGCGTCCCTTGCGGGACGCTTAATAAACACAAAGTCTGATACGTTGTGCATGGTCCTAGCCATAGCAAACTTTGGTTGAATGTCATTAAGTAGGCTAACTCATCAGTTGCCTCCTATGTTTTAGTGGTTGACTTCCCCTTTGCTTTCTCTTCCTGAATAATACTGAGATGGGTGACCATGCTGTCCTGAACCTTAGTTAAACAGCGACTAAAGCTGGTGGCCTGGTTGCACATAAAGGTTGAGTCTCTAGCCGACCTATCTCATTGCCTTAATGTTTCCTGTGCTATGGGTTAGGATGCCCTTGACTTTGTAGACAGGGAAGGTCTAGCACTATTGAGTTTTGCCGGTTCATTGTGTCGGGAAAAGTCTTTGTTTTCTGAGTACACATCATACCACTTCTGAGTGTGAGGAACCTTTAAAAACTGGTTCTTACACAGTCTATTGGTATCAGAACTATGAGTAGGGTAGCCTTCTGTCAGTGTCAAGTTCGGTTTCTGCAACTTCCGGCAGAGCCAGTCACCAGATGGAAGTTTAACAAATATTTTACTGGTTGCTTGGCTTTTGACCGGCAAAAGGGTTGTCATCTTCAGAAGACACTGAACTTTCAAATTCAGGTAACAGGTGCCAACCCATATATGATCTTACTCCTCTGACAGTTTCCCCGTTAGTTTTGCTCTTCAGATATCTATTGATCAGGGACCTGTTCTGGTATGCCAGCTTCCAGGTCAGACACATTTCCCTCTTCCTCAAGAGGACGGACAGGGAAAGTGGGGTCGGCTTGCTGTTCAAAGTCAGTCTGGATACTGAGATGCAGAACCGGCAAAGAAAATTGGTACACAGGGGCTTATCACTGGTACTGGTCACAGGCTGGGTATCAGCAAACTCATTGGCTGCCTGTAAAAAGAGTGGCATCGACCTCCCCAAGAATCTGAACAGATCCTGAATCTACAAGGTGAGGACTGGCTGTCTCTTTTTAAGTGTTATAAGTGGGGGTAGCAAGCTGGGACTTCTGAAGTTAAAGAGTTACAGAGTTTACAGTCTTCCTTCAAAACACAAGGATCACTCCCCAACCCATCTTGTGACACCTCGCGCACTTACTGTGTAAGTTGAATGTGCCATCACATGTCCACAACTCCCACGTTTCTGTCCTGGAGAGGCCATGATATATATACAATGAAAGATATAAACTATTTTTCAAAATAAAATATCTTTGCAGTAATTTTACAAATTATCCTTCAACTTTTGAAAAAGCATCAAAATGTACATGCGCCAAATGAAAAACATGTCATGATGTCACGTCTAGACAGGAAGGAAGTAGGTCACGCCAATTAGCGAATGCATCACACAACCATCCCTGCCGGTGCATTGCACAGGACATCTTTTTCTGGCATTTGGTGGGACCAGTCAGCGCAGCCCAGTATAGATAATTGCAAAGTAAGATGTATTAACGCAATAAAAAAGTCAATTTTATGTGCATTACAGTGCAGTGAAACAAAGACTGCAAAATAACAATCTCTGGCTACAATAACATTGTGCTTTGGGACTTGGGTAGAAAAATCTTCAAACATTAATCTTTCATTTCAGTTTCAAGTTAAAATAAGAAAACTTGGAAAATGACCCATTACTTAACTTTTTAAAATATTTAAACAAAAAAAATTGCCTTGTTAAAATTACTGACTAAATAAACCAGAATCATAGCAGTAAAATATTGATCAAAATGGTGATCAACAAATAAAAAAAGTATTTTGTAATTTTGTAAATTATTGACAAATTTATCAAATTTGTCACATATGTTGTTAAAAATGATCAAATACTTTAACAAGAGTAAATATTGAAAATTGCACATAGAACAAAATAAACATGTAAAAATGAATGAAAAAATGAAAAGACCTGTCATCTGACATCCCGTAAAATGACTACAACCCTAAAAGTTTCATTTCTTTAACAGAAGAAAAACCTTGTGTACATGTGTATGTTATGTACATATGCCATAATCTGTATTGTGGGGAAACTAGACTGTAATTTTCAATATCCATATTAGTTTTAGGTTATTGTGAAGCTAACAAATTTAATACCAACAATGAAAATTACTGAGCCTTTATTGATTAATATCGATATATTGATTGTCTTCAGTATAACTAGAATCTCCAACTGCTACAGGACTTGGTTATGGTTAATATTCACTTCATTTTAAAAATAAATACAACATTTTAAGATTTAGGGATCTCTAAATTGGTTTCATTTACACTTCAATGTGATTCACACAGGTTTTTACTGCATATAATATAACAATATCAAAAGAAAAGCTTTTAATATGGATATTGAAACTCGGAGGTTTTCTATGAATCAAAGTTGAATTATAGACAGATGATTGACCAACTATCTGCATACATATGCCATATTTACACACTTGTATATAAAAGCACTTGATGTTCTACAACTGCAGCTTGAAGGTCTGTGTCACTGAGTCCCCTGCCTGGAATGGATTACTGGAGGCAGAGCTGTTGGTGGTGGCAGACTTTGGAGTGTTGGGACTTTTTGTGGCCCATGCGGCGTCAAAAGGATCTGTAGTTGTGGGTCCCAGGGCGGCACCCCAGGGATTAGTTCCGCCATTGGGCTGCTGTTTACTGGCCATTGGCATTTCTGTACTAACTGTTGTAGACTTTTGTGAATGAAAGTTCACCAGTTGGTTCCTCTGCTGGAGTTCTCGTAATGTAGGTGCTTTCTGGTTGTTATACCACTGTACATCTCCACTATCCACTGTCTGGCTTCGTATCTGACCTAATGGGGGTGGATGAAGTGGAGGTGTGCCTCCTTGTATTTGGCGCTCACGGCTCAGGTTTGATGGAGGTGTGTGGACTTGAACTACTGATGGCATGACCACGCCGGTTTGCTTTGTAGGAGTGTTTGCATTTCCATTGTTTATTTGTGGCACTGACGTGGTGCCATTGGTTGCGGTATTCTGGCCGCCGGTTGATACAGAGGTGGCAGTAGATTGCAGCCATGACTCAGCAGCAGAGTTATGACGGAAGGCGGGTGGTGTGTCCCAGGGGTTGGTCTGTCTGATGGGCTGAACACCTGGAATGTTAGAGCTTGGACCTGTACTCCCATTACCTGCAACAGGAAAGCAAAAGCTTTAAATTTCTGGGGCTTCCAAGGAAAACATTTATATTCATGTGACTAAGAACTTAAGTAATTCAATCTAAAATATTATATCCCCAGACGACAGATGTGAATCCAGGAACTTTGCCCCGAAGAACTTTGCCCAATGTGAACTCTACCCACAGGAGCTTTGCCAACCACAATCTTTACAGGGTAGGATGTCCACCCACAATATAAATTTTTCTTACAACATAGACACTTTCATTTTTATCAATCAATCAATGAATGAATCAATCAATTAATCAATCAGTCAGTACTTCCCTTAGATAACTACTCAGGACATATAGTGTTGAAAGCAATAAACATTAACTGTACTTCCTAAGTCATGCTATATAAAGTATACAAGCTGATTTCATTAGCATTTAATTCAGTATTGATAAATTTACATAGTATTGCAAAAAAAAAAACCCAAAAAAAACCAAAACCTTTGCAATGAAGAATACACGTATACTAAAAAGGTTTCAAGCAAGTCCAACATTCATTGAAAGTATTATTATATTGTAAGCATTACATACTTATAATTCAATAATATAATAAGAAGATGACCTTTAACATGATATTGTACACTTATACTTCAATAAAACAGTAAAGGTACTGTGGGCAAGACTCCTTGTGGGTAAAGGTCCACACACAAATTTATCTCTTTCTATGTTTTAAATATTTTAGTGGATAGATGAAATATTATAAAGCACATATGTGATTAGATCCCAACTAAATACCTCCGCCAAGTAGGTTATGTTTTCATCTGGGTTTGTTTGTGGGTTTGTGAGTTTGTTTGTGAACAAGATAACTCAAAAACTTACGATGGATTTTGATGAAATTTTCAGGATATGTCTGAAAAGGTAAAAGGAAGAAATGATTCAATTTTGGGGGTGATCCGGATCACTATCTGGATCCATAAAATGTAATTTTTAAAGACATATAACTCAAAAATAGCATCAGAGATGCCTGTACCCCACAGCCTAGGGAAATATTTTTAACACCATGAGATATAGAAGTACTGTACCAGTACAAAGTTCAGGATACTTTCAGAGCACTGTCAGTTATATAAAGTTCCAAACAATGTTTAAATGGAGAAAATAATGTTTAAAAGAAAGATAATGCATGTAAAGATGAAGTATTAAAACAAGATAATTCAATGACAAGATGACAGCATTAATCAGCAAACTAAAATTCAACACTCTTTATCTACATCTGCATGGCCGAATTACGGTTTAGATGTTTTGAATATTACCATGCATACAGAAGTGGTAATGCATTTAATGAATGCTTATGTGCGGTGTTGGAGCAAAATCTGTGGCTCACTTGATGAAATTCTATCTCTTACAATGGGAAGTTATGAAAGTAAAATTCTTAATAAATTCTAATATGAATTAACAGTGCTTAATCTGCATCAAAAGACAGACCCAAAGGTGCAAGAAGATTTTAAAGGTCAAGGTCACTACGACAAGGTCAAAGGTCAAATTAAGGTCACACCATGATAATACACACCTATAGCCGATAACCAATGTCCCTACCAAGTACCAACTTCCTACACCTTACGGTTCCGAGATAAGGACCAGACAAGATTTTATAGGTCAAGGTCACTACCGCAAGGTCAAAGGTCAAATCAAGGTCACACCATGACGTTGCACACCTACACCCCCTAACCAATATCCCTAGCAAGTATCAACTTCCTACACCTTACAGTTTCTGAGATATAGCCCGGACAAGATTTTATAGGTCAAGGTCACTACGACAAGGTCAAATCAAGGTCAGACCACGACGTTGCACAACTACACACCCTAACAAATGTCCCTACCACATATCAACTTCCTACACCTTACAGTTTTCGAGATATAGCCCGGACAAGATTTTATAGGTCAAGGTCACTACGGCAAGGTCAAAGGTCAAATCAAGGTCACACCATGTTGTGCACACCTACACTCCCTAACCAATATCCCTACCAAGTATCAACTTCCTACACCTTACGGTTTCCGAGATATAACCCGGACAAGATTTTATAGGTCAAGGTCACTACGGCAAGGTCAAAGGTCAAATCAAGGTCACACCATGACGTTGCACACCTACACCCCCTAACCAATATCCCTACCAAGTATCAACTTCCTACACCTTACAGTTTCCGAGATATAGCCCGGACAAGATTTTATAGGTCAAGGTCACTACGGTAAGATTAAAGGTCAAGTCAAGGTCAGACCATGACGATGCACAACTACACCCCCTAACCAATGTCCCTACCAAGTATAAACTTCCTACACCTTACAGTTTCTGAGATATAGCCCGGACAAACTTTTTCCCGCCGCCCGCCCGCCCATCCGGACACCATGGGTGAAAACAATACCCCGACAGCCCTTAAGGGCTGTGGGGTAAAAACTTATGGACGGATTTTGATAAAATTTTCAGGATATGTGCTTCCTTGGCAGAGGTCTGCGCTCTCCGAGTGCTCTCGTTAAGTTATACTTTTAGAATTTTGCATTTTTTTCCTTCATAATTTGACATATATCCTTCCAAGTCTTTTACAAAGTAAACTAGACTAAGGATGCGAAAGAAGAGGGTCAACTTTAATTCCTGGGTCTGGTGGATGAAACTTTTATCTCTCTGGCATCTTTGGTGTCAGCTTGCTATGTCTCTGGATTTTGAAGTTTTTCTTAACGTTATGAAAGTACTCATCAGATTACACAACTGTATTCTTCTTATTAGCTTTGCTGGATACTTTCATGCATTGCTGTGTTCTATATTTAAACTTACTGTTACATTTGTGTGGCCTCACAGTGTTTTCAGCTGTACTGTATTCTGTTCTGTATTCTATACTGTATTCACAGAATGTATCAAGTTCTGAGGGTTTCTGTATTTGTATTTACAGTTACTTTTTTTCCTCACAGTCTTAGAGGAGTACTCTTTCCTTAGTGTTAGTTTTACAGGATATTTCTGGTATTGCTGTGTGCTCTGTTCAAACTTACTGTTAGTTTTGCTGGGTGTCGCTGTGTTTTGAGGGGGAGGTGTACTGTTTGAGTTCTGCATCTCCAATGCAGCAGACAAGCCTTGGATCTGCTCACACAAGTCAGAAATGTGTTCTTGTTCCTTACTCGGAGACACTTCCTCTATGGCCTCAACTTTATGAAAAAACAAAATACAGCATTTAATTTTAACTAAACTTTAATATGTTTTGTCAAACAAAACAGTTGAAACATCAAACAAATACTACAATGGTTTTGTGTTAGGTTGCCACTGGGAACCACTTTGAAGCAGTATCATGATGACTGGAATTTCATACCATTCTAAAAAGGCTGGAATTTAAAAATCAGAGATAACTAACTCCTAGGAAAATCGTTGAATCCATTCATGTATACCGAGACCCTGGTCTTTCAATTTTTCTCTTGATTTTCAAAGCACAAGGCCTTAATGGATGAGCATGGGTGAAATCACCAATGTGTATTTCTATGTCATCCAATTCCCTATGATTTAGTACAATTCAATGTTGTCCAGTGCATCCAACTATTTGTACTTTGGTAGTTTTGTGTGTTATGTTGTTAACATGGAACAGGTCCGTGAGCCTCCTTTTGGATTTTGCCAGCACTTTATAATTTACAAGTTTAATTTAAAACTTGAATTTTTTTTAATACCTCAGTTAATATCACATTGAATCAATAATAATTTCACTTAAATATTAAACAAAACTGGGACTTCTTGCTCTGCACATTCTTTAAGGTATGAATCTTAAACAATACTAACAAAATGATAATTTACTCTGAATGCAAAATTACAATATTAGAACCAGCATTATGTGACTTTTAATTTTCTTCACATAATCCATTTCATATATACTCTCCTATATTTGTATTTTCATGTTGTTTTATATCAAACTAGCTCTAGAACTACAACTCTTCCATTACCCAACAGAAAACTTACTTTCAAAGTAAGGATTTTTCGACAACTCTTGAATCTTTCAAAAACATTACTGATACAATGCAAAGTAGAGAACTTTCCTGTAACTTAACCTATTAAAGTGCCAGGCACATTTTATTCTCAGCATGTGCAAATCATATTACTGTAGTACTTTCAATTCAACTATCTCTTCTTCAAGTCCCTCTATGCTTTTACCATTACCTGTGCCATTAGTTGTGGGGAAGCTGTGTCCCATGCTTTTTAGATGCTCTTGGCGAGCCAGGTTGGAGGGTAGCTCATTCAGTCTCAGGGACAGCTGTCTCTTAAATGGGGAGTTGTCACTGAGTTTGGAGAAACCTCGGAATGATGCCTGCCGTTGTAGCATGTCTTCTGAGGCCCGTGGTCTCTCTACCATGGCAACCCCTGCCACAGCAACAGGATTCTCCATCCCTTCTCCCTCTTTCTTACTGCTTGTGTCCCCGTCTCCTGAACCAGTCTCTGATTTAAAATAAAAAGCGCATTGTACTTGAAGGGCAAAATACCTTCAACAAAGGACAACGGAAACCTTGCCTATTTTATTTTTAGCAATTCAATGTAAATTACTTTTGGTTAAAAGTATTCATGGACAGAAAGTGTTACTTATAGATGGACTAACAGCAAAAACTGCCAGCCAACTCTCAAAGTCATTATGTGAGATATTTGATCCATTTATACAGTAATTTCATTATTTTTGTGATATTTAAGGCATACCATGGGCTAAAACTAGGGCTGCGAACGAGTACTCGAGCCTCGGTGTACGAGGCGGTCTTGGCTTGTACTCGAGTTCATTTTAAAAACTCGGTTCCTCGCGAGGTATTGTATTATCGCCCACGTAATCAAACGCTGGTGTAAAATATGCTACATTTCAGCATTTCCGTCGCATAATATATCAATTAAAGTTGTTATTTTCGCTTGAAAACATACAGTTTACTCCATATTCTATAATATATGGTCAAATAGAAGACGTTTTTCTTCAAAAGATTCGTTTCCGGAACCGACTATTTGTTTACAGAAGACTTCTAATGGTAGATACTAAATCTCGCGGTTACTCGAATTCGGGCCGGTTGTCAGAGGGCGAGTACTCGATGCCGTTTTTCAGCACCCGTCACAGCCCTAGCTAAAACATGATAGTTTTCTAGCAATAAGTTTCTACAGTGGACGTCACAACGTCAAATCCTGGTATTGAGGGTACTGCTCTGAGGTTCAGATTTTAGGTTCTTCAGAAGAAATATAATTTTCATCTCTTTTTTTATTTACTACTCACTTCTTTTAATCAAGTCAGTTATAGCAGCTAACCTGTTGTGTCTTTTAATTTTATTTTTACCATAGTACCAAGCGCCCTTACATAAACACATATTCCTTAATCACAATTTAGTATTTTCTTTAAATCTTATAAATTTAGTACTTGTACCTTTTCTTCTGAGTACCTAGTTCCCTCTTATAAATCCTGTTGCTTAACAATTTTTTTTATAAACATAACAAACCTTGGAAATTAACTTAAACACAATCATCATTTAAACTTTATTCTTCCAACTTAAAATTTGAAGTTCTGTCTAAATAATTTAAAGTTCTGTCAGATCAAAAGTTCTGTCATGACATACACATATCAGCTGTCACTCACCAGCTATGATAACACTCTGTGGGTCCTGCATCCGCTCAGTGAGAGTAGCCTGTCTAAAGGAACCCATCCTGGTGAAACTGGTGCCCTTGTCATTGTATGTTACGGACACTGCATCTTTGTCACGCTTCTGTTTCTTCTCAAGACAAATGGCGAAGGCACAGCCAACAGCATGGCTCAACCGCTCACCCTGTAAATGATATGGACTATATTATAATTTATACAAGGTGACAACTGAGAGAGAAAGACCTGCAGTCTTATCCATAACAAATCTCAAGTTTAATCAGATGTCAAATCAGAACTGGTGTTTTCTTTCTTAACTTAAGATTTTCTTTAAAAATAAGTAGTTAACAAATAGAAACATTAAAAACAGAATTTATAATTGGTTTCAGGTTAATTTCAATGACTGTTGAACCTATTACCACTGTATTAGCCAAATATACTTGTAGAAAGTCATAAAGAAAACCATCACCCAAAGGCAGCAGACCAGCAAACTAAACAAGTCCAACCGCCTGTGTAAAAGACTCAAAGAAATGCAGACCATGAAGCTAGCCATAACAGAAAGTTATAATCTGGGTATAAAACATTATGATTTATACAGTAGAATAATACAAACATATAAAACTTTACAATGAAGGATTATTTTTGTTAAAGTAATACTAGTTAAGTCAAGTGAGCAAAACAAAGAAAGGATTTAACTGCATTTCTTATGTCTCAGCTAAATAATCTAATTTTTTATTTGTTTTTTCTTATAGGAGAGTCTCAATAAATTGCAGCTAAAAGAAGCATAGACATACCAAAACAAGCGGCAACATTTAATCACCCACATAGTGGCTGTTAAACTTGTAGTGCTAATATATAAATAACCTGACAATTGTTGCAATTATTTTTCCGAGAATACAATTGAAGCAAAAGATCAATGTAATATCATATTCTATTATAGACCAGTGAAAGGGAATTTTAATTAACCTTAACCAGCCCGGATAACACCCATATTTAGCAGTTTTTATTGACCCTGCTCTAGATTAATTAAGCCTCCAAAACAAGGTTCCAATAGAAATTTGTTGAATGCTGGATTGTAACACCACAAGTGTAACCTGAAGAGCTGATATTTTTCAATACAATTATTGGAGGCAATAAAAATTTGTGAAAATTCCCCACATTGTGTCCATAAATACCCAGAAATTGAAACATGCTATAGAATATTTGTTACACATTTCCCGATACATTAAACTGTTCAAGCGCAAAGGCTGAGAAGAAAGAAAATGTATCTTGTTCTATACCAAATTGTTTTTGATTTTTTTCCAAGTTTCAAGTAATTTTACACTTTACATTTTCACTCTTAAAAACTGTGCAATGTTTGTCAAGATAAACAAAGTACACCCTCTATTATCCAACCTTCTATCATCCAAATATTCAATTTTATGAACTCATTAACAATGTCCACAAATTTGAATTTTGCTATGCAAAAATACCTCTTTTCTTTACAAACCTATTATGAGAGCAAAATATTACTGAATGTGGCATGGGCGTGTAATACAGGTTTTGCTGTTTACTTAAATGTTACATCGAGTTTAACCAAAGAAGATTGAAAGAAAACAATTTCACTTTATCAATATTAAACTTAAGAAATGAGGAAAAAAAACAATTTAATACAACACACAAAATGTGCAACCTCGATAAAGCAAAGGTTTGATTTCCATTCAAGGTATTTCAAACCATGTTATGTGGAACTTCAAGGCACCAAAATCACATTTCTACTTAACCAGATTTTCCAGATAACACACAGTAAATGTCAATGGAAAATGCTCTCTGATGACTCGATATGTCAACTATTTGAGAGATTTGTTCTGAAACAGGTTCAGCTTCAGGTTCATGCACCCATCCTGTCAAGTTAAATCCCAAGTGACCAGAAGATGCTCCTACTGAACCAGGAATTCTATTGACAGGGGGTAAATGTCAGTGTGAAGACCCATGCAGGACCTCAAATTAAATTCAATTAAAGAAGGGAGTTCCACTTAACACAGTTCTATGTAAAATGCTTTGACTCTATATCTTTGGATGCACAGTTAAATAACCACTATAAAGACCGGAAGTGCGCAGTAATCAAAAACATTTCTCTGCGTATTCAATCAGCGGGCCAAAAAAGGAGTACAAATGCCCGCTAAAACCCGGAAGTGCTGTTTCAAATAGTTCAATTGTATGTTGGCAGTAAAATCGTCTGCTTTTATGAGAGCGATCATGCATTCAAAACAATATGGCGGCCTCCTTGTTTGTGTCACCTCATAAAAATAAAGTGATATTTCTTTAAACCAGATAGGCCGGTCTTTATAAGAGTAATAAATACCTCATGTTCAGGCATTTGTTACGCTATTTATGCCTGGCAAAAATTGAAATAATGCATGACTGCTTATGGCCCTCGTGCATTATTTAAATTTTTGCCGGGCATAAACAGCGTAACAAATGCCCGAACATGAGTATTCCTACAACTATGGCATCTCTCATTACATCCATTACAATAGAACATACTGACAACACACACCCATGCATTAAGAAAACACCAACATTTTTAGATTTAAAACTCAAATGCTTCGTCTTATCCAACATAAAACAAAAACAAGCTGTACAAAATGCAACACACAAGATTTTTAATGATTTTATCAAATTAATCAATAACCACCATCAAGTACATTTCATTGTGAGGACAAGCAAAGTTTTTTATGATAACCAAGAGAAGTTAAAGTTTACTTGTGAGATTTAATTTTCAGAAGTTATGTCATATTGCTGAAAATTAAAGGTTGTAAGAAAATTAAAAAATTAATGTAATTAATACATACAACAATCATTGCCTGTAAATACAACTAACATTTCCTTTAATTTTCCATTATGTTTTCACTTTGAGTAACAAAAAAAAAACATCATACGAGAGAAAGGTAGAAACACGTTTGGTCTTTGTTAAATTCTACTTTTAGATGCAATGAAACAAATCTCACTGAAGAGCATTTGTATACATATAAGCAAGACTGCTGACAGTTCAAACAGAAGATATTAACAGTCACGACAACAATTCCTCGTTTGTTCTTCCATAAGTTTAATTACGACTACTTTCCAAGATAAAATACTGAGAACAGTGTTCAGGACCCATATTCACTAACATTCTTATACTTAAAATAAGAATTTTCTTAGAATTTTTCTTAGAAAATTCTAAGAATAAGTATTTTTGGTATTCACTAAATTCTTATTCTTATATTTTTTCTTATTCTTAGAAATAACTAGAAATAGGCCGCCCTGTTGATAGTAGATGCGAATAGAAACAGGATAGCATAGAAGAACACACATTATCATGTGTAATGTCCACCCATGAACCTTTTGCCCAAATTGTACAGTAGTCTTACAAGACCCTGTTTCATTTGTAAAATATATCAATGATGCTTAAATATTTGTTAGTGTAGATGTAAATTATTTCAGCTTCATGCCTTTTTGCATTGGTTGGGTTGAAAATTTTGACGAAATCACTCTATCTTGCACGGTTAAGAAGATAGAAGCAAATTCCTGTTTTTCTATTTTTGGCAAAAATTTGAAAATTCAAAATGGCCGCCATTTTTGGGAAAAGGAAATTTTTTTGAAAATTGCCAAGAGTACATTTCTTAGATACCCTATGGGTCGAAAATTTCAACAAAATAACTCTATTTTGCACGGTTAAGGCCAGTTTGTGTTTTTCCATTTTAAGCAAAAATTCGAAAATTCAAAATGGCTGCCATTTTTGGGGAGGGGAAATTTTTTTGAAAATTGCAAAGATTACATTCCTTAGATACCCTGTGGGTTGAAAAATTTCGACGAAATCGCTCTATCTCGCATGGTTAAGGAGATAGAAGCAAATTTGTGTTTTGCCATTTTTGGCAAAAATTTGAAAATTCAAAATGGCCGCCATTTTTGGGGAGGGGAAAATTTTTGGAAGATTGCAAAGATTGCATTCCTTAGATACCCTGTAGGTCGAAAATTTCGACGATATCACTCTATCTCGCACGGTTAAAGAGATAGAAGCAAATTTGTGTTTTGCCATTTTTGGCAAAAATTCGAAAATTCAAAATGGCCGCCATTTTTGGGGAGGGGAAAATTTTTGGAAAATTGCAAATATTACATTCCTTAGATACCCTGTGGGTTGAAAATTTCGACGAAATCGCTCTATCTCACACGGTTAAGGAGATAGAAGGAAATTTGTGTTTTGCCATTTTTGGCAAAAATTCGAAAATTCAAAATGGCCGCCATTTTTGGGGAGGGGAAAATTTTTTGAAAATTGCAAGAGTACACTCCTCAGATACCCTGTGGGTCGAAAATTTTGCCGAAATCGCTCTATCTCGCACGGTTAAGGAGATAGAAGCAAATTAGTGTTTTGCCATTTTTGGCAAAAATTCGAAAATTCAAAATGGCCGCCATTTTTGGGGAGGGGAAAATTTTTTGAAAATTGCAAAGAGTACACTCCTCAGATACCCTGTGGGTCGAAAATTTTGACGAAATCGCTCTATCTCGCACGGTTAAGGAGATAGAAGCAAATTTGTGTTTTGCCATTTTTGGCAAAAATTCGAAAATTCAAAATGGCCGCCATTTTTGGGGAGGGGAAAATTTTTTGAATATTGCAAAGAGTACACTCCTCAGATACCCTGTGGGTCGAAAATTTTGACGAAATCGCTCTATCTCGCACGGTTAAGGAGATAGAAGCAAATTTGTGTTTTGCCATTTTTGGCAAAAATTCGAAAATTTAAAATGGCCGCCATTTTTAGGGAGGGGAAAATTTTTTGAAAATTGCAAATATTACATTCCTTAGATACCCTGTGGGTCGAAAATTTCGACGAAATCGCTCTATCTCGCACGGTTAAGGAGATAGAAGCAAATTTGTGTTTTGCCATTTTTGGCAAAAATTCGAAAATTCAAAATGGCCGCCATTTTTGGGGAGGGGAAAATTTTTTGAAAATTGCAAAGAGTACACTCCTTAGATACCCTGTGGGTTGAAAATTTCGACGAAATCGCTCTATCTCACACGGTTAAAGAGATAGAGGGAAATTTGTGTTTTGCCATTTTTGGCAAAAATTCGAAAATTCAAAATGGCCGCCATTTTTGGGGAGGGGAAAATTTTTTGAAAATTGCAAAGAGTACACTCCTCAGATACCCTGTGGGTCGAAAATTTTGCCGAAATCGCTCTATCTCGCACAGTTAAGGAGATAGAAGCAAATTAGTGTTTTGCCATTTTTGGCAAAAATTCGAAAATTCAAAATGGCCGCCATTTTTGGGGAGGGGAAAATTTTTTGAAAATTGCAAAGAGTACACTCCTCAGATACCCTGCGGGTCGAAAATTTTGCCGAAATCGCTCTATCTTGCACGGTTAAGGAGATACAAGCAAATTACTCAAAAGTAGTACTGAAAATACACAATGAAGTACCTAAATGGCTATTACTCATGTACTGACAAAGCTATCAGTCCCAAATGCAATACCAAGCGAGCTATGGACATAACAATCTTGTATTCAAAATTGTAGTAAAATATCTTTAATTATTTTGGCTTAAATGCACGGAAACCAATGGGTACTGAAAATAGCTGTACTTAAGTATTACTCAGTAAGCAAAAGAGGTACAACAGCCAAAAGCAATCCCAAGCAAGCTACTGACCCAATAAGCCTGCATACCAAATTTGGTGACAATAGCTCTAATACTTTTCCTTTAAATGAGCGGAAACCATGCGTGACGCCGGACATCGGACGCCGGACGCCGGACATCGGACATCG
This sequence comes from Sabellastarte sp. h YS-2021, assembly GCA_964017235.1. Lineage (NCBI taxonomy): Eukaryota > Metazoa > Annelida > Polychaeta > Sabellida > Sabellidae > Sabellastarte > Sabellastarte sp. h YS-2021. The sequence continues at coordinate 119,732,887 of OZ024928.1, forward strand.
GACATCGGACGGCGAAAAAAGCAAAAATAATATATCCACCCCCCAGGGGGGTGGACATAATTCTTAACTAAGAATTGCTTTGTGAATACAATTTTTTTCTAAGAATAAGAAAATTTTCTAATTCTAAGAAAAATTCTTTTTCTAAGAATAAGAATGTTAGTGAATACGGGTCCAGACAAGGAAATTAATCCAAAATCCAAATGAACTATTCATTTTTTAAAGTTTCAATCACAATTCAATTTGTACTGATGGTTTACTCACATTTAATAATTAACAGGAATTTATGATCTTGAATGCTGACTGAACTGATCTGATATGTTGATCCAAAACCTTCCCCAAATTTATACCATGTTAATAAAATAGAATCAGAGATGCCTGTACCCCACAGCCTGGGGAAATAGTTTTCAACACCATGAGATATAGGAGCAGTGAAAAAGTACAAAGATTGGGATACTTTCAGAGCAGTGTCAGTTATATAAAACTCCAAATAATATTTAAGCAGAGAAACTAACATCTAAGAGAAAGAAAATGTATGTAAAGATAAAGTACTTAAACAAGACAATTCAATAACAAGATGACAGCATTAATCAGTATACTAAAAATTATGAAGCTGTAAAATTTATTAAATGGGGAATAGCTGTCAATGGAAATAGCACAATTATGTAAAAGTGCATATAATAATCAGTTGCAGCAATCCATATATCTTTGTCATAAGAGAAACTCAAATATGGCAGGTGAACACAAGTTGGCAGAGCAAAAAGCTCATACCATGATGCACACCTACACCCCCTAACCAATGACCCTACCAAGTATCACCCTTCTACACCTTATGGAATCCTAGAAATAGCCCAGACATGATTTTAAAACTCATGGTCACTACGACAAGGTCAAAGTCAAATCAAGGTCACACCGTGATGCTGCACACCTACAATCCCTAACCAATGTCCCTACCAAGTATCAACTTCCTACACCTTATGGTTTCCGAGATATAGCTCAGACAAGATTTTATAGGTCAAGGTCACTACAGCAAGGTCAAACGTCAAATCAAGGTCACCCCATGATGCTGCACACCTACACCCCCTATCCAATGTCCCTCCCAAGTTACAATTTCCTACACCTTATGGTTTCCGAGATATAGCCCGGACAAAGATTTCATAGGTCAAGGTCACTACAGCAAGGTCAAATCAAGGTCACAGCATGACGCTGCACACCTACAACCCCTGACCAATGTCCCTACCAAGTATCAACTTCCTATACATCATGGTTTCCATGATATAGCCCTGACATGATTTTATAGGTCAAGGTCACCACGGCAAGGTCAAAAGTCAAATCAAGGTCACACCATGATGTTGCACACCTACACCTTACAGTTTTTGAGATATAGCCTGGACAAGATTTTACAGGTCAATGTCACTACGGCAAGGTCAAAGGTCGAATCTAGGTCACACCATGTCGTTGCATGCCTACAAACCCTAACCAATGTCCCTACTAAGTATCACCTTCCTACACCTTATAGTTTTTGGGTTATAGCCTGGACAATAGTTTATAGGGCAAGGTCAAAGCACAAATCAAAGTCACACCATGACGTTGCACACCTACAACCCCTAACCTATGTCCCCAGTAAGTATCACCTTCCTCCGCCTTACAGTTTTTGGGATATAGCCTGGATAAGATTTTATTGGTCAAGGTCACTATGGCAAGGTCAGGCACAAATCAAGGTCAAACCATGACACTGCACACCTACAACCCCTAACCAATGTCACTACGAAGTATCACATTCCTAAACCTTACTCTTTTCAGGATATAAGAATTATAGGTCAAGGTCACTACAGCAAGGTCAAAGGTCAACCCACGGTCACACCATGATGTTGCACACCTACACCCCTAACCAATGTCCCTACCAAAAAACAATTTCCTACACCTTACAGTTTTTTAGATATAGCCCAGACAAGATTTTATAGGCCAAGGTCACTACGGCAAGCTCAAAGGACAAATCAAAGTCACACCATGACGCTGCACACCTACACCCCCTCACCAATGTCCCTACCAAGTATCAACTTCCTACACCTAACGGTTTCCGAGATATAGCTCGGACAAGGTTTCACAGGTCAAGGTCACTATGGCAAGGTCAAAGGTCAAATCAAGGTCACATCATGACATTGCACACCTACACCCCCTTACCAATGTCCTTACCACGTATCAACTTCCTACACCTCATGGTTTCTGAGATATAGCTTGGACAAACTTTTTTCCACCGCCTGCCCGCCCAAACGCCCACTTACTCACCCATCCGGACACCTTGGGTGAAAACAATACCCCGACAGCCCTTAAGGGCTGTGGGATAAAAAACCTTTTTAGGAATAATCAAAATTTATCTTCTGTTCCAAAATGAACTCCTATGAATGTGATAAATTTAAAAGGCATTTTGGATATATTGGGGAGTATCTTTCTCCAAACTTTGGGGCTATGCTTCTACTTAGTAGAAGCCCTGGCCTATCTTATCATTCGTAAACTCAACTTTACAATTCATAAAATACTTGGCCCCCTTCATCGTGACAACTGGAGAATGGATTGAAGAGTCAACAGGTCACCCAAAAAGGTGAAGGTCATTCAAAGTGCAAGGCAGAATCAGGCAACATGGGTGTCAGGGTGAGGTAGGAAGCAAGGAGGGGTATCTTGTCCACTACATCATCTCAACACACTCTACAGCAAAAAAAACAAAACAATGATAAATAATAAAGGTAACACTGACACTTACGGATTCCTTGACTGCCAGGAAACCATGGCACATCCAGCGCCGAGTGGTACCATCGCGGCAAATGTACGCAAAACCTTTCTCATGGTTACGATCAGGGGCACAGAAAGATACCTTCTCAATGGTCTGGTCCACGATTAAACCCTGGAAAAACATAAAAAGGAACATATACTAATGTTTGTACAGAAACTTTGAAGACTGATACAATAAATACATGCAGATGTATACACATGGTGAACCACTGTTTGTCAATACAAGGGGACTGAACCCAATGTTTCAAAATATTTCATTTTTGTTGGTATCAATGGAAGTTAACCACAAGTTCAACACATTCTGGTGATTAATATACTCTTTATACACATTTTTCTTAAAGTATGAGAAGATACAATCATGTATCCATGTAATTTTATTTGAGCATTCTACAAACTTTGACTTGTACCTTGGCAGATGTGGCAATTCAATTGAATTGTATTTTAAGATGGGGTTTCATGATTATAAATTTGTAGTTATATGACTGTAACTAAGGCTGCAAACGAGTCCAAAAATGCGCCTCGATTACTCGTTCTGGAAGACTCGATTCGGACTCGGTTATTCGCTTGATTATCGCCCACGAAATAAACTGCATAATATTTTGACATATCACGCCTTATAAAATGGTTAAAAGGCACACAACATGAAGGAATTGGGATAATTTGTTGAATTTTGATGAAAATACGCATTTATAATGCAAAATATATAAAATTTAAACCATTTTTATATTGCGAGATTTGAGGCGTCTTCGAAATACGTTATATGAAAATGCCGTCTATTAAAACATTGTTACACAAAATATTAAAGTTTGTAAATACTTAAAATATAAAAATCAGAAACGAAGACACTTTATATTAGTAACATTTATAAATATTTTCATATAATTAGAGAAAAAATTTAATTTTGTAGTAGATTTTATGTCTATATTTAGCTGTTTTCGAATAGCCGGTTCAGTTTTCTTGCTTCGAGTACTGAACTGATTCGTTTCGTTTCCGAGTAACCGAAGAATCGTTGCAGCCTTAACTGTAACTACTTCTTAAATGATGCCATCTTACATTTAATTTTAAAGGCAAACTTCACTAAAGCATACACTTCACCATTCAAGTTTTTATTTTTAAATAAACACCTCAACAATTTATTCTTTTGTTTTTATTCACAAAATCTTTTCATTTATATCATAACCTTATATTATTAATGGATTAACAAAACATTTGTAAAAATGTTGAATTTGTTTAAACAGTAAACTGAATGGTAGCAGAAAAAAAGAAGAAAAATGGGGGTAGTCCTAGAATAAGTGAACAACTGTCCTGGAAGATGTCTACCTCTACTTAATGCACAGCATTGACAGTTAAAAGCCAGTCTTGTCAACACCTATCTTGTCAAAAATAAAAGAAAGTGCATCTGTACTAGTTGTAAAAAACATGATATTTTCTTGAGAACTGGCACTTTTTCCCTTAATCACAAAATTCCAAGTCTTGTCATAGGCTGTGCTTAAACTAGCATACAACAGAACTGAAGACTGGTAATTAATGCTGTGAAATCGTTTCGAATATCGGGTTCGATGTTTGGTATCTGTATAAGCTAGCGAACTTCGGTCTAGTTCGATCTTTGAAATGACGTTTTCAAAACCCGTTAAAATGCAGAAATCTCACATAAAATCCTGTCACTTTCTTGAAAATATAGCAAAAATGTAAAATCCATGTATATTTTAAACTAGAAATAGGACGCCCTGTTGATAGTAGATGCGAATAGAAACAGGGTAGCATAGAAGAACACACATTATCATGTGTAATGTCCACCCCATGAACCTTTTGCCAAAATTGTACAGTAGTCTTACAAGACCCTGTTTCATTTGTAAAATATATCAATGATGCTTAAATATTTATTAGTGTAGATGTAAATTATTTCAGCTTCATGCCTTTTTGCATTGGTTGGGTCGAAAATTTTGACGAAATCACTCTATCTTGCACGGTTAAGAAGATAGAAGCAAAATCGCTCTATCTCGCACGGTTAAGGAGATAGAAGCAAATTTGTGTTTTGCCATTTTTGGCAAAAATTCGAAAATTCAAAATGGCCGCCATTTTTGGGGAGGGGAAAATTTTTTGAAAATTGCCAAGAGTACATTCCTTAGATACCCTGTGGCTCGAAAATTTCGACGCAATCGCTCTATCTCGCACAGTTAAGGAGATAGAAGCAAATTTGTGTTTTGCCATTTTGGGCAAAAATTCGAAAATTCAGAATGGCCGCCATTGTTGGGGAGGGGAAATTTTTTTGAAAATTGCAAAGATTACATTCCTTAGATACCCTGTGGGTCGAAAATTTCGACGAAATCGCTCTATCTCGCACGGTTAAGGAGATAGAAGGAAATTTGTGTTTTGCCATTTTTGGCAAAAATTCGAAAATTCAAAATGGCCGCCATTTTTGGGGAGGGAAAATTTTTTTTTGAAAATTGCAAAGATTACATTCCTTAGATACCCTGTGGGTCGAAAATTTCGACGAAATCGCTCTATCAAGCAAATTTGTGTTTTGCCATTTTTGGCAAAAATTCGAAAATTCAAAATGGCCGCCATTGTTGGGGAGGGGAAAATTTTTTGAAAATTGCAAAGATTACATTCTTTAGATACCCTGTGGGTCGAAAATTTTGACGAAATCACTCTATCTTGCACGGTTAAGGAGATAGAAGGAGGTTAAGGAGATAGAAGGAAATTTGTGTTTTGCCATTTTTGGCAAAAATTCGAAAAATCAAAATGGCCGCCATTTTTGGGGAGGGGAAAATTTTTTGAAAATTGCAAAGAGTACATTCCTTAGATACCCTGTGGCTCGAAAATTTCGACGAAATCGCTCTATCTCGCACGGTTAAGGAGATAGAAGGAAATTTGTGTTTTGCCATTTTTGGCAAAAATTCGAAAATTAAAAATGGCCGCCATTTTTGGGGAGGGGAAAATTTTTTTGAAAAATGCAAAGATTACATGTCTTAGATACCCTGTGGGTCGAAAATTTTGACGAAATCGCTCTATCTCGCACGGTTTAGGAGATATGAGCACATTTGCCTTTTTCAGTATTCAAAATAGCCAATTACTCATTTATTTAATTACCGTAAATGACCTATTTAGCGCACCCGCCCTTGTAACCGCACCCCATTGCTTTTCAAGGCAATATACTTGACAACTTCTACAGTACTGGGAGGAAAATTACAGTACTACAGTACAGTAGACCGCGACAGTGCACACTCGCGGTTGGTTACTAAAGGTTTCTAATGATAAACTATCCAGCTTAAATCTTACCTTTCTTAATTTTCCTCAATATCCACATATTTTTAAAATATTGCACGTATTTTTACTGAATAAATTGACACTTGTGTCACAACTTTCGAGTTTGTTTTCATCTACTGCCATATTTACAGGAAGTGGGTTCTTTCGGTAGATGCTAAATGTTGAAACACCGTTATTCTTACGGATTGACCTATACTTCATCCCGGAAAGTGGTTTATGTTGGGGTGCGCTTAAAGGGGAATTTTTTCACCAAAAAATTGACAAAAAAATAGACTTTCCTTAGCGCACTGTGCGCTAAATAGGTCATTTACGGTAATTACTCACTCATTTATGAAGCAATTCCCCCCAAAAGCAATCCCATATAAGCTATTAACCCAATGAACCTCCATACCAAATTTCAGAAAGCTAGGCTTAATAGCATTCCTTAAAATGTCTGGAAACCAAAGAGCTACTCAAAAGTAGCAAAGTAGCTATTACTCAGTTAGCTATAGAGCTATCATCACCAAAAGCAATCCCATACAAGCTATTAACCCAATAAACCTGCATGCCAAATTTGGTAAAGATAGGATAAGAACTGTTGCCTAAAATGTCTGGAAACCAAGTGGGACGCCGGACGGTGGAAAAAGCAAAAATAATATGTCCACCCCCCAGTGGGGTGGACATAATAAAGTCCGCCATATTTTCAACAAAAGAAACAAGTTTTATAGATGGGCAAAAATAGAATCCGTTGGATGTGGTGTGATATCGGGGATTTGTAAACCTTTTGCAAAGTCCGAATTTCAGACGTTTGAACCGAACTCCGAAATCGGTGCAGTAAACGAGCGAAATATCGAACTTCTTCAAACTTTGTCGCAGCACTACTGGTAATTGTGAAAGTCCAAAGTCAAGAGGTTGAAGAACATTTACTATCATTCATTCTCAAGTCAAATGTTATGCCTGAGTATTAAAAGTAAACATCATACCATATACATGGCAAGTGTCAAATAACTAATGTACATATTAAGCTGTAACACTGCTGTGGATATAAAAGTTTAGAGAGGATTTCACTGTCATACAGATGATATGCAATACCTCAGCAGTCAGCTGGGGTTGTTTATTCTTCTAGATACCACCTGTGAGTGTGTCAAGAATGAAATTTAATGAGACTTTTTGTCCCAGGAAGAAAACTTTCCCCTTTAACTGTGGCAACCAAAAAAAAAAAAAGAAAAACAAAAAACCATACATTACCCTATTAAATAAGATTTCAATTGTGACCTAAATGACCCCCTTGAGATAATAAAAGACTGCCAAAAATTTTTGCTTTCAAAAGAAATGCAATATATCATGACTCATTGAGAGAGCGACTCTGCAGGATGAACTGTCTCATTTATATAGTTTCTTGAAACAAATTCTCAGTCTTATGAAAGGCTAAAACATTACAAGTTCATACACAGTTCTATTCACCAAAGGAGTTGTTATTTCTGACATCAACTTTATTTGCTTTCAACACAACAATACCTCTACTTCTTCCCCAGAATTTTTTTTCAGAGATAAAGTTTTTGACCTATAAATTTCAGGCATTTTGAAAATAATTTTACAGTTTTTACCCCCACCTCCATCAATCCCCCTTCCTAATTTCCAGTAGTCTAATATCATTCTTAGGCAAAATATTATTTACATAAACATTACTGGAGGTATTTCGATATCAAAGACATCATTTAAGACTTTCTGCTAAACTGTGATTTTTTTTATGTAATTCAATAAATAATAGTATAACTAAGGCTCATGAATATCATTAAACTACAAATAAAAATGCAACCACAATCTCATTATTCAAATAATGCTAAGTTGTTAATTTAAACGAAAAAGTAGATCTATGGTGTATTTCTCCAGGGTTTCTTATGCAGACTTGTATTAAATGTTTATTCTCTCAGATGCCTCAGGGATACCTTACATAACTTCCCATCCTGTTTTTTCTCTTGGCCTCAGGCAAATTCCAAGATATCAGTAAGGTGAAGCAGTAGCATTACTTTTCTTTGGCCATTTGCTTGAGCGTTTTTCCAGTGTACTTTATACCCATTAAACCACTGTAGTCAATTAAACTACCATGGGTGTAACAATAAGACAGTAAGGATTTAAGGCAAGGAAATCTGTGTCATGTTCAGTATCTTACAATATACAGAGTCATAAAACATCTTTTTTCTGTATTATCAATTATTAATACTAGGTGGTTCTCTTGTGCATTATTAAAATGGAATATAGAAACTTCCATAATAGTGAGTCACAACTGTTTTTTATCCAGGTATTTTTTTCAATGCAAAATTATGACTAAAATTGTCTGCTGTAGCACCACCTGGGTAACAAGTCGGCAGAAAAATACAAGGGGGGAAGGTGGGGGGGTTATGTGAACACAGACATACACACATTTCAGCAACCAACTTACCTCAAAATATTACACAAAAATTTGAAAAGTTAACAATCCACATGTAAATTCCAGTATTTGTCTTTATAAAATAAATATACAACATCACAAATGGACTACCAATCAAATGTATTGTACCTGCCACATTCTTTGCCGGTCAAAATCCATGAAACAGTCATCCAAAAAATGGGGGAGTTCCACTTTGATTATCATGATTATAACCGGTATAACATGATGCAATCTTAGTAAAATAAAGTGGGAGAAAATTATTTTAACTGTACATAATACAGCATGGGAAAATGGTGATTCCTTAGTTTTGCAAAGTCTATTAAGTACTAACATTATCTGGGGATTATTTGGCATTTACTTTGATCCCAAATATCTTACATCCAACAAATCTATGTACAAAGGCCAAACATGTATATGGAAACAGGTCTCTATGGAAAATGTTCTTACCTTGCTAATTTCATCCACAACTCTCAATGCATCTCCAGATACATAAAGTACTGCACGCTGATACTTTCCCTTGCATTGCTGAAAATAACACAAATTTTAGCCAAAAGAAAAAAAATAGAAATAGAGGAAGCTCAAATTGTAGTGCTTTCAAGCAAAGCACGAATACAAGTAACATCAACTGGGGATAACTATGCACAAAAAAAATAAAATAATAATAATAAAAAAACTTTACTGAACCAAACAACAACTAGAGGATCGCTCGCAAAAAAAAAGATAATGTTTTTGCATAGCAAAAACAAAGCGTCACGAAAAGGATATAAAGGTGAGTGCTAAAGTATTAAGAAAATGCTTCGTTTCTAGCCTTATACTGTTGTGGCAACCAAAGTCAGCGCAGTCTGCTCTATCTAGCATGGTTTTCAAGATATAAGCATTTTTGTGTTTTGCAAAAAATAAAAAAATTAAAAATGTCCGCTATATTTGGCGAGACAAAAATATTTTGAAAATTGGCATGGCTACTCTGCAGAGATACCCAGCAGGTCCAAAATTTTGTTGAGTTTACTCCATGTAGCACGGTTTTCGAGATATAAGCATTTTTGTGTTTTGCAAAAACTTTGAAAATTCAAAATGGCCACCATTTTTGGGGAGACAAAAATTTTTGTCAAGACCACTGCCGTGGTGTGTATCTCCCGCCGAGCATTAAAGCAGAATAAATAGCTTTTCCGAGATATTCACAATTTTTCATTTTCGTGTGTGAAAGGTCTTCCAAAAGTAGGTGAATGAGTTATTTGAGAAAAATTGGCTATCTGCAATACTATTAAGAGATAATTCACATTTACTCATTTTGAGTAGGTGAATAATTATCTATGGGTCTGAAACTTCACCAAGTGAAAGCTCTCCCACAAGTAGGTGAATGAGTTATTTGAGAAAAATTGGCTATCTGCAATACTTTTAGAGATAATTCGCATTTACTCATTTTGAGTAGGTGAGTAATTAGCTATGGGTCTGAAACTTCACCATGTGAAAGCTCTCCCACAAGTAGATGAATGAGTATTTGATAAAAATTGGGTATCCGCAATACTTTTACAGATAATTAGCATTTACTCATTTTGAGTAGGTGAATAAATAGCTATGGGTCTGAAACTTCACAGAGTGAAAGCTCTCCCAAAAGTAGGTGAATGAGTTATTTGAGAAAAATTGGCTATCTGCAATACTTTTAGAGATAATTCACATTTACTCATTTTGAGTAGGTGAATAATTAGCTATGGGTCTGAAACTTCACCTAGTGAAAGCTCTGCCAAAAGTAGGTGAAGGATTTATTTGAGAAAAATTGGCTATCTGCAATACTTTTAGAGATAATTCGCATTTACTCATTTTGAGTAGGTGAGTAATTAGCTATGGGTCTGAAACTTCACCAAGTGAAAGCTCTCCCAAAAGTAGGTGAATGAGTTATTTGAGAAAAATTGGCTATCTGCAATACTTTTAGAGATAATTCGCATTTACTCATTTTGAGTAGACGAGTAATTAGCTATGGGTCTGAAACTTCACCAAGTGAAAGCTCTCCCAAAAGTAGGTGAATGATTAATTTGAGAAAAATTGGCTATCTGCAATACTTTTAGAGATAATTCACATTTACTCATTTTGAGTAGACGAGTAATTAGCTATGGGTCTGAAACTTCACCAAGTGAAAGCTCTCCCAAAAGTAGGTGAATGAGTTATTTGAGAAAAATTGGCTATCTGCAATACTTTTACAGATAATTCGCATTTACTCATTTTGAGTAGGTGAGTAATTAGCTATGGGTGTGAAACTTCACCAAGTGAAAGCTCTCCCAAAAGTAGGTGAATGATTAATTTGAGAAAAATTGGCTATCTGCAATACTTTTAGAGATAATTCGCATTTACTCATTTTGAGTAGGTGAGTAATTAGCTATGGGTCTGAAACTTCACCAAGTGAAAGCTCTCCCAAAAGTAGGTGAATGAGTTATTTGAGAAAAATTGGCTATCTGCAATACTTTTAGAGATAATTCACATTTACTCATTTTGAGTAGGTGAGTAATTAGCTATGGGTCTGAAACTTCACAGAGTGAAAGCTCTGCCAAAAGTAGGTGAATGAGTTATTTGAGAAAAATTGGCTATCTGCAATACTTTTACAGATAATTCGCATTTACTCATTTTGAGTAGGTGAGTAATTAGCTATGGGTCTGAAACTTCACAGAGTGAAAGCTCTCCCAAAAGTAGGTGAATGAGTTATTTGAGAAAAATTGGCTATCTGCAATACTTTTAGAGATAATTAGCATTTACTCATTTTGAGTAGACGAGTAATTAGCTATGGGTCTGAAACTTCACCAAGTGAAAGCTCTCCCAAAAGTAGGTGAATGATTAATTTGAGAAGAATTGGCTATCTGCAATACTTTTAGAGATAATTCACATTTACTCATTTTGAGTAGGTGAGTAATTAGCTATGGGTCTGAAACTTCACCAAGTGAAAGCTCTCTCAAAAGTAGGTGAATGAGTTATTTGAGAAAAATTGGCTATCTGCAATACTTTTAGAGATAATTCACATTTACTCATTTTGAGTAGGTGAGTAATTAGCTATGGGTCTGAAACTTCACCAAGTGAAAGCTCTCCCAAAAGTAGGTGAATGAGTTATTTGAGAAAAATTGGCTATCTGCAATACTTTTAGAGATAATTCGCATTTACTCATTTTGAGTAGGTGAGTAATTAGCTATGGGTCTGAAACTTCACCAAGTGAAAGCTCTCCCAAAAGTAGGTGAATGAGTTATTTGAGAAAAATTGGCTATCTGCAATACTTTTAGAGATAATTCGCATTTACTCATTTTGAGTAGGTGAGTAATTAGCTATGGGTCTGAAACTTCACCAAGTGAAAGCTCTCCCAAAAGTAGGTGAATGAGTTATTTGAGAAAAATTGGCTATCTGCAATACTTTTAGAGATAATTCGCATTTACTCATTTTGAGTAGGTGAGTAATTAGCTATGGGTCTGAAACTTCACCATGTGAAAGCTCTCCCACAAGTAGATGAATGAGTTATTTGATAAAAATTGGGTATCCGCAATACTTTTACAGATAATTAGCATTTACTCATTTTGAGTAGGTAAATAATTAGCTATGGGTCTGAAACTTCACCATGTGAAAGCTCTCCCAAAAGTAGGTGAAAGAGTTATTTGAGAAAAATTGGCTATCTGCAATACTTTTAGAGATAATTCACATTTACTCATTTTGAGTAGGTGAGTAATTGGCTATGGGTCTGAAACCTCACCATGTGAAAGCTCTTCCAAAAGTAGGTGAATGAGTTATTTGAGAAAAATTGGCCATCTGCAATACTTTTAGAGGTAATTCGCATTTACTCTTTTTGAGTAGGTGAGCAATTAGCTATGGGTCTGAAACTTCACCAAGTGAAAGCTCTTTGGGATAGCTGCTCTGCAGAGATACCCTGAAGATAAAAAATTTTGTTGAAATCGCTCTATGTAGCACGGTTTTCGAAATATTAGCATTTTTGTGTTTTGCAATTTTTGCGCAAAAATTCGAAAATTCAAAATGGCCGCCATTTTTGGCAAGACAAAATTTTTTTGAAAATTGGCATGGCTACTCTGCATGGATACCCTGCGGGTCAAAATTTCGTCGAAATCGCTCTATCTAGCACGGTTTTCGAGATATAAGCATTTTTGTGTTTTGCAATTTTGCGAAAAATTCGAAAATTCAAAATGGCCGCCATTTTTTGCGAGAAATTTTTTGTTTGAAAATTGGCAGCTAATCTGCAGAGATACCCTGCGGGTCAAAAATTTCGTCGAAATCGCTCTATCTAGCAGGGTTTTCGAGATATAAGCATTTTTATGTTTTGCAATTTTTGCGAAAAATTCGAAAATTCAAAATGGCCGCCATTTTTGGCGAGACAAAAATTTTTTCAAAACTAGAAATAGGCCGCCCTGTTGATAGTAGATGCGAATAGAAACAGGATAGCATAGAAGAACACACATTATCATGTGTAATGTCCACCCATGAACCTTTTGCCCAAATTGTACAGTAGTCTTACAAGACCCTGTTTCATTTGTAAAATATATCAATGATGCTTAAATATTTGTTAGTGTAGATGTAAATTATTTCAGCTTCATGCCTTTTTGCATTGGTTGGGTTGAAAATTTTGACGAAATCACTCTATCTTGCACGGTTAAGAAGATAGAAGCAAATTCCTGTTTTTCTATTTTTGGCAAAAATTTGAAAATTCAAAATGGCCGCCATTTTTGGGAAAAGGAAATTTTTTTGAAAATTGCCAAGAGTACATTTCTTAGATACCCTATGGGTCGAAAATTTCAACAAAATAACTCTATTTTGCACGGTTAAGGCCAGTTTGTGTTTTTCCATTTTAAGCAAAAATTCGAAAATTCAAAATGGCTGCCATTTTTGGGGAGGGGAAATTTTTTTGAAAATTGCAAAGATTACATTCCTTAGATACCCTGTGGGTTGAAAAATTTCGACGAAATCGCTCTATCTCGCATGGTTAAGGAGATAGAAGGAAATTTGTGTTTTGCCATTTTTGGCAAAAATTTGAAAATTCAAAATGGCCGCCATTTTTGGGGAGGGGAAAATTTTTGGAAGATTGCAAAGATTGCATTCCTTAGATACCCTGTAGGTCGAAAATTTCGACGATATCACTCTATCTCGCACGGTTAAGGAGATAGAAGCAAATTTGTGTTTTGCCATTTTTGGCAAAAATTCGAAAATTCAAAATGGCCGCCATTTTTGGGGAGGGGAAAATTTTTGGAAAATTGCAAATATTACATTCCTTAGATACCCTGTGGGTTGAAAATTTCGACGAAATCGCTCTATCTCACACGGTTAAGGAGATAGAAGGAAATTTGTGTTTTGCCATTTTTGGCAAAAATTCGAAAATTCAAAATGGCCGCCATTTTTGGGGAGGGGAAAATTTTTTGAAAATTGCAAGAGTACACTCCTCAGATACCCTGTGGGTCGAAAATTTTGCCGAAATCGCTCTATCTCGCACGGTTAAGGAGATAGAAGCAAATTAGTGTTTTGCCATTTTTGGCAAAAATTCGAAAATTCAAAATGGCCGCCATTTTTGGGGAGGGGAAAATTTTTTGAAAATTGCAAAGAGTACACTCCTCAGATACCCTGTGGGTCGAAAATTTTGACGAAATCGCTCTATCTCGCACGGTTAAGGAGATAGAAGCAAATTTGTGTTTTGCCATTTTTGGCAAAAATTCGAAAATTTAAAATGGCCGCCATTTTTAGGGAGGGGAAAATTTTTTGAAAATTGCAAATATTACATTCCTTAGATACCCTGTGGGTCGAAAATTTCAACGAAATCGCTCTATCTCGCACGGTTAAGGAGATAGAAGCAAATTTGTGTTTTGCCATTTTTGGCAAAAATTCGAAAATTCAAAATGGCCGCCATTTTTGGGGAGGGGAAAATTTTTTGAAAATTGCAAAGATTGCATTCCTTAGATACCCTGTGGGTCGAAAATTTCGACAAAATCGCTCTATCTCGCACGCTTAAGGAGATAGAAGCAAATTTGTGTTTTGCCATTTTTGGCAAAAATTCGAAAATTCAAAATGGCCGCCATTTTTGGGGAGGGGAAAATTTTTTAAAAATTACCAAGAGTACAATGCTCAGATACCCTGTGGGTCGAAAATTTCGACGAAATCGCTCTATCTGGCACGGTTAAGGAGATAGAAGCAAATTTGTGTTTTGCCATTTTTGGCAAAAATTCGAAAATTCAAAATGGCCGCCATTTTTGGGGAGGGGAAAATTTTTTAAAAATTACCAAGAGTACAATGCTCAGATACCCTGTGGGTCGAAAATTTCGACGAAATCGCTCTATCTGGCACGGTTAAGGAGATAGAAGCAAATTTGTGTTTTGCCATTTTTGGCAAAAATTCGAAAATTCAAAATGGCCGCCATTTTTGGGGAGGGGAAAATTTTTTGAAGATTGCAAAGATTGCATTCCTTAGATACCCTGTAGGTCGAAAATTTCGACGATATCACTCTATCTCGCACGGTTAAGGAGATAGAAGCAAATTTGTGTTTTGCCATTTTTGGCAAAAATTCGAAAATTCAAAATGGCCGCCATTTTTGGGGAGGGGAAAATTTTTGGAAGATTGCAAATATTACATTGCTTAGATACCCTGTGGGTTGAAAATTTCGACGAAATCGCTCTATCTCGCACGGTTAAGGAGATAGAAGGAAATTTGTGTTTTGCCATTTTTGGCAAAAATTCGAAAATTCAAAATGGCCGCCATTTTTGGGGAGGGGAAAATTTTTGGAAAATTGCAAATATTACATTCCTTAGATACCCTGTGGGTCGAAAATTTTGCCGAAATCGCTCTATCTCGCACGGTTAAGGAGATAGAAGCAAATTAGTGTTTTGCCATTTTTGGCAAAAATTCGAAAATTCAAAATGGCCGCCATTTATGGGGAGGGGAAAATTTTTTTAAAATTGCAAAGAGTACACTCCTCAGATACCCTGTGGGTCGAAAATTTTGACGAAATCGCTCTATCTCGCACGGTTAAGGAGATAGAAGCAAATTTGTGTTTTGCCATTTTTGGCAAAAATTCGAAAATTTAAAATGGCCGCCATTTTTAGGGAGGGGAAAATTTTTTGAAAATTGCAAATATTACATTCCTTAGATACCCTGTGGGTCGAAAATTTCGACGAAATCGCTCTATCTCGCACGGTTAAGGAGATAGAAGCAAATTTGTGTTTTGCCATTTTTGGCAAAAATTCGAAAATTCAAAATGGCCGCCATTTTTAGGGAGGGGAAAATTTTTTGAAAATTGCAAAGAGTACACTCCTTAGATACCCTGTGGGTTGAAAATTTCGACGAAATCGCTCTATCTCGCACGGTTAAGGAGATAGAGGGAAATTTGTGTTTTGCCATTTTTGGCAAAAATTCGAAAATTCAAAATGGCCGCCATTTTTGGGGAGGGGAAAATTTTTTGAAAATTGCAAAGAGTACACTCCTCAGATACCCTGTGGGTCGAAAATTTCGACGAAATCGCTCTATCTCGCACGGTTAAGGAGATAGAGGGAAATTTGTGTTTTGCCATTTTTGGCAAAAATTCGAAAATTCAAAATGGCCGCCATTTTTGGGGAGGGGAAAATTTTTTGAAAATTGCAAAGAGTACACTCCTCAGATACCCTGTGGGTCGAAAATTTTGCCGAAATCGCTCTATCTCGCACGGTTAAGGAGATAGAAGCAAATTAGTGTTTTGCCATTTTTGGCAAAAATTCGAAAATTCAAAATGGCCGCCATTTTTGGGGAGGGGAAAATTTTTTGAAAATTGCAAAGAGTACACTCCTCAGATACCCTGTGGGTCGAAAATTTTGACGAAATCGCTCTATCTCGCACGGTTAAGGAGATAGAAGCAAATTTGTGTTTTGCCATTTTTGGCAAAAATTCGAAAATTCAAAATGGCCGCCATTTTTGGGGAGGGGAAAATTTTTTGAATATTGCAAAGAGTACACTCCTCAGATACCCTGTGGGTCGAAAATTTTGACGAAATCGCTCTATCTCGCACGGTTAAGGAGATAGAAGCAAATTTGTGTTTTGCCATTTTTGGCAAAAATTCGAAAATTTAAAATGGCCGCCATTTTTAGGGAGGGGAAAATTTTTTGAAAATTGCAAATATTACATTCCTTAGATACCCTGTGGGTCGAAAATTTCGACGAAATCGCTCTATCTCGCACGGTTAAGGAGATAGAAGCAAATTTGTGTTTTGCCATTTTTGGCAAAAATTCGAAAATTCAAAATGGCCGCCATTTTTGGGGAGGGGAAAATTTTTTGAAAATTGCAAAGAGTACACTCCTTAGATACCCTGTGGGTTGAAAATTTCGACGAAATCGCTCTATCTCACACGGTTAAAGAGATAGAGGGAAATTTGTGTTTTGCCATTTTTGGCAAAAATTCGAAAATTCAAAATGGCCGCCATTTTTGGGGAGGGGAAAATTTTTTGAAAATTGCAAAGAGTACACTCCTCAGATACCCTGTGGGTCGAAAATTTTGCCGAAATCGCTCTATCTCGCACGGTTAAGGAGATAGAAGCAAATTAGTGTTTTGCCATTTTTGGCAAAAATTCGAAAATTCAAAATGGCCGCCATTTTTGGGGAGGGGAAAATTTTTTGAAAATTGCAAAGAGTACACTCCTCAGATACCCTGCGGGTCGAAAATTTTGCCGAAATCGCTCTATCTTGCACGGTTAAGGAGATACAAGCAAATTACTCAAAAGTAGTACTGAAAATACACAATGAA
This sequence comes from Sabellastarte sp. h YS-2021, assembly GCA_964017235.1. Lineage (NCBI taxonomy): Eukaryota > Metazoa > Annelida > Polychaeta > Sabellida > Sabellidae > Sabellastarte > Sabellastarte sp. h YS-2021. The sequence goes on from OZ024928.1 coordinate 119,750,084, forward strand.
GTACCTAAATGGCTATTACTCATGTACTGACAAAGCTATCAGTCCCAAATGCAATACCAAGCGAGCTATGGACATAACAATCTTGTATTCAAAATTGTAGTAAAATATCTTTAATTATTTTGGCTTAAATGCACGGAAACCAATGGGTACTGAAAATAGCTGTACTTAAGTATTACTCAGTAAGCAAAAGAGGTACAACAGCCAAAAGCAATCCCAAGCAAGCTACTGACCCAATAAGCCTGCATACCAAATTTGGTGACAATAGCTCTAATACTTTTCCTTTAAATGAGCGGAAACCATGCGTGACGCCGGACATCGGACGCCGGACGCCGGACATCGGACATCGGACGGCGAAAAAAGCAAAAATAATATATCCACCCCCCAGGGGGGTGGACATAATTAGGATAACTACTCTGCAGAGATACCCTGTGGGTCAAAAATTTCGTTGAAATCGCTCTATCTAGCACGGTTTTCGAGATATAAGCATTTTTGTGTTTTGCAATTTTTGCGAAAATTCAAAATGGCCGCCATTTTTGGCGAGACAAAAATTTTTTCAAAATTGGGAAAAGTACTTCGCAGAGATATCCTGCGGGTCAAAAATTTTGTTGAAATTGCTCTATCTAGCACGGTTTTTGAGATATAAGCATTTTTGTGTTTTGCAATTTTTGCGAAAAATTCGAAAATTCAAAATGGCCGCCATTTTTGGCGAGACAAAAATTTTTTCAAAATTGGGATTACTACTCTGCAGAGATACCCTGTGGCTCAAAAATTTCGTCGAAATCGCTCTATCTAGCACGGTTTTCGAGATATAAGCATTTTTGTGTTTTGCAATTTTTGCGAAAATTTCGAAAATTCAAAATGGCCGCCATTTTGGGCGAGACAAAAATTTTTTGAAAATTGGGAAAACTACTCCGCAGAGATACCCTGTGGGTCAAAAATTTCGTCGAAATCGCTCTATCTAGCACGGTTTTCGAGATATAAGCATTTTTGTGTTTTCCTTATTTGGAAAATTCGTAATAATTAATTAATCATTAATTACTCGGCCATTTCTTGACCAATCAATGCCAAAATCTAATGATTTCCAGATTTTAATAGAATGAATGTATTTGCCAAGTTTCAGGTGAATTGATAAAATTCCTTTCAAGTTATCATCCGGACAAGCTTCCCCATCGAAAAAAGACATTTTTGGTCATGTGACCTCTCTGATTGGTTGAAATGTCACTGCAGCATATTCAAAAAAATTCCCCAAGGCTACTGCCTAAACCTGCCAAATTTGAAAAGAATCCGCCTAACGGTTACAGAGTTATAAGGAAAACAAAATGCGGAGCTGGCGGAGCCGCCGGAGCCAGAAGCTCTCCCATACACAAACAAGCGTCCCTTGCGGGACGCTTAATGACAAAACAGATAAAGAAATGAATAAAATCAGAATAATAAGTAATTTAGGCTTTGTTCCTTCAAAATTATCAGTGTGGTATATAATTCCATGTAAAACTGAATGAATATATGTTTCAGGAGACAAAGGAGTAGCTTGAAAAGATTCTTCAGATGAATTCAATGAAAAGGAAATAGATAAATGTTCATAAAATACACCAGTAAACCTTAGAGTTACAAAAACTCAGCAGTCTCTCAATTATCCCCTTTATAGTTATTATTTAATCTGCCTTGTAAAGTCCATTAAGCTTTCTATTAAGTTGTGTTTGCTGGCTCAAATCCTCAAAAAATTCTAGGGCTGCGAACGGTTACCCAAGCCTCAACAAGTGAGTCAGTCATTGCTGTGACTAGAGTCCATTTTAACTACTCGAGTACTCACAGCGCATTGTATTATCGCTTGCGAAATGAAACATTTGTGTAAAATATGCTACATTTTTGCATTTCCGCCACATAATGTTAATTAAAGTTGTGGATTTGGCTTTAAAATATATAATTTACTCCATTTTCTATAATACCTGGTTAAATAGATGACATTTTTCTTCAAAAGTTTCGCAACAATTTCTTTGCAGAAGACTTCTAATGGTGATACTAAATCTTGCGGTTACTCGAATTCGGGTCTGATCTCAGAGTGCGGGTACTCGGAGCCTTTTTTTAGTACCCGTCCCAGCCCTAAAAATTCTCAAAACATTTTGATATGATTTTTAATTTTTAGACATTTGGCACTTGGTAAAACAAAAGCTTATCTTAGTAGAACCAAGGATTGGTAAATGCCTGCAGCAATGTATCTTCATATATTCATAAAAACATATTGACAAAACTTGTCCAATTAAATTGGGCTTTATAATACTGTAAAAAGTGTTAAAGAACCAATATAATACTGTAAATTATTTATCATTACTTCATTGGTACCTTAGAAGGTGTACAATACACATAGCTTTGAACTAAAGGTCATTTCCAAGCACATGCACAAATTAAGCAAAAAAAGTATAGCAGTAAAATAAAAGACAAGAACCAAATTTAACAAAATTTTAACCATTTTTAAATGGAAAATAATCAAAATCAACATATCTATGAACATAAAAATCAGTTAACATGTCCAATGTTGAAGAGATAAATAAACGTTTCAGAAAACCAACACCACAGAAGCAAGCATGTAGGTCACCTAAGTTAAATTGGTAACTCTCAGAATCCCAGACATCGTATGTCACTATAATGGTATGTATGTGCAACTGTATTGCATTTGCATGTGCTTTGATTAAGTAATTAATTCCTCTAACTATAAAGGAAATCACCCAGGAAGTTGTAGTTTTATACTTTTATAGTTTTGAAAAAAAAAACACATAATCAATTTCTGAAATTAATCTGATGCTAAAATTTTAACTAAACTTGGACAATAGGCCAAAGTGGTGGCATATCTTGGATATGGAGATGGCTGTCACTCTTTAGTATGTTTAATACACTGTACAACCTTGCAAAGTTGTTAAATAGTCTAAAACCATTGAAAAACATTAATATAACAAACCAAGCTTTGTTGGACACCTCAATTTTGCTACATAAAGTTCCAAACCACAAATCTGAAATATATTCTACTATCACCTATTAAGTAAACTTATGATAGAAAAGGAATAAAATATGCAACAATAAGATTATATCGCCGCACGTCCCATTATCAACCACTTCCTATTATCGACCGGGAGCAATTTTTTCCTTTCTCAGGTCACATAACTGCATTTTGAATTTGCCGATTGGAGAATTGAATGTAAACACCTCCTGAAATAATATCACACAAAACTTTCAAAAAGATGAGGTCAAACAGGCATGAAATTTTAAAGAGTTAAAAAGTGTATGTGATAATTTCTCAATACACTAATGTCCGTTTTTCACAATTAATAATTCTTCAATTTTGTAGTATTTTATAAATGTTTCTGCCACTAATTTCATTTCTCTCCTGCAGAATTCTGTCTATTTTTATTCCAAACCAATAAATAGATCTAAACGGTTCAGAATAATGTGTAATAAACCTGAAGGAGTGATATGGTCCTTATATGTCCTCTCTCAGAAAAGTTAAAAATTGTTGCTCAAATATTTCTATTACTTCATTTTAAAAGAAGGTTTTGTTGCATCTTACTGCAGAAAAATCCTGACCATGTCAAGAAGCTTATCTGACCTTAGTATTATTGCAAGCTGTGATTGATGAAGGTCACTCAATTAGAGGCGCAGCCAAGTTTTTGAAATATGCTCTTTACTGTCAATAAAAAAGTAGTGATGCATCAGCCCTCGAAACATAAGATCTTCCAGATCCTAATTATTACAATTTGGCTTAAGCTGATATATTAAATCTTATAGTTTTATAATTTTCTGTCATCAATAGTATTTTTTATTTATCTCACAACCTTAAGTCTGCTACTTCTAGCTTTAGATGCAACCTTTAGTCATGTGATCGATAATTGGAAGTGATGCTTCCTGTATAACATGTGTGACATACCTAAGAAAAACAATCATTTCTGTGCAAAATATCATATCAAACCGGGATATATACATACCAATAGATGGATAACATAATATGACAACAACCAACTGGATATTTGCAAATGTATGTTATTTCATATTATTTATTGTCGATTTTCCTGCTTACGTGGTTGATAATTGGACGTGCGAGGATATATCTATTTTCTGTCATATTCAAAGTTTTCTGCTGATATTAAACTAAATGACAATACCCAAATATTTTATACATTTTTTTTTTCCGCAAGACTCAAGCTTTCACTTGTGACATCCATTTTATCTTTCTTTTCAGAAGAGCTCAAGTGGCCACACAAATCTGTATCGAGAAAAGTGTGTGGCACATTCAACAGTTTGATCAGATAAAAAGCCAGCCTAATGCTTCAATATCTTACATCCTCAAAACGATTTTATATTTTCATAAATCTACTGAATTTACTCTCAATAGCTCCTCTTGTATAAATTTCATATTTGTTTTCTTATTAGTTGCTCGGCTGGGGGCAAAAACATTGCTCATATTGGTTACAAATTTAAAATGGAAACTATGATTAAATACATAAACTACTCATATCTAATTGAGCAACAAACATATTAATAACATATTAATATGGCTTTAAAGAAACACATTCTTAACAAATTTTTCAACTTTTACTCTGTGTTTGTCACAGTTTTTATATGAACCATTTTTGATGTGTATTTCCCAAGACAAAGTATAAAATATTGGCTATACCAAATGAGGTGTAGAAACTAGAAATTGAATTTTTACAACCAAATTAAATAGATTAAGGATTACAGTCTACTATTCATACAAAATTAAAGGGAAATCAATGGAGTTTCTTACACTTTTACTAGAAAGTAGTCAGCAGAATATTTATAATATTGTCTTACAAAGTTACCACAAAGACAGGATGTATAAAAGTCATAAATTAACATATTTAGCATCACTTCATACACCAAAACTGTATCCTGGTCAAAGTACATATTTTAAAAAACAAGACCACTGCCGCGGTATGTATCTCCCGCCGAGTACCGCAGGGGAAGAAATACTACATTGAAATTTTTCCCCTTTGCATAGGACACTGTTGTACCATCCTGCAGGTCGAAAATTCGCTTGAAACCGCTCTATCTGTTATGCTTTTCGAGATATTGACACTTTTCCATTTTCAGCAAAAATCCAAGATGGCCGCCGAAAGTGGCGAAAAATGAAATTTTTCCCCTTTGGACAGGACACTCTTGTATCACCCTGCGGGTCAAAAAATCGCTCAAAATCGCTCGATCTGTTACGGTTTTCGAGATATTGACACTTTTTCATTTTCCGCAAAAATGTAAGATGGCCGCCAAAAGTGGCGAAAATTGAAATTTTCCCCCTTTGCACAGGACATTCTTGTACTACCTTGCAGGTCAAAAATTCGCTCGAAATTGCTCTATCTCTTATGGTTTTCGAGATATTCACACTTTTTCATTTTTTTCCCGCTAAAATCCAAGAAGGCCGCCAAAAGTGGCGAAAATTGAAATCTTTCCCCTTTGCATAGGACACTTTTGTACTACCCTGAAGGTCTAAATGCAATAGTTTTCAAGTTACAAGTGATTTCACTCATGATGGAAGTTAGTGAAAAATCCAAAAGTAGCTATTACTCACTTATCTATTGAGATAGACACCCAAGTTACTCACCATGTTGTTGCTGTGGGAAAAAGTAGGTGAATAACATATTTTAACAAAATGCTCTAAATACAATACTTTTCAAGTTATAATCGATTTAGTGCATGATTTCATTAATTTTAATGCATTAAAAATTATTTTAATAATTCATAAAAAAACTTTAGCATGTGAAATATCTCCAAAATGTAGGTGAATGAGTTATTTGAGAAATACTGGCTATCTGCAATACTTTTGGTGATAATAGGCAATTACTCATTTTGAGTAGGTGAGTAATTAGATATGGATCTGAAAATTCACTAATTGAAAGTTCTCCCGAAATATAGGTGAAGTGAGTTATTTGAAAAATACTGGCTATCTGCAATACTTTTAGAGATAATTCGCATTTACTCATTTTGAGTAGGTGAGTAATTACCTACAGGTTTGGAACTTCACCATGTGAAAGCTCTTCCAAAAGTAGATGAATGAGTTATTTGATAAAAATTGGGTACCCACAATACTTTTAGAGATAATTAGCATTTACTCATTTTGAGTAGGTGAGTAATTACCTACGAGTCTGAAACTTCACCATGTGAAAGCTCTTTCAAAAGTACATGAATGAGTTATTTGAGAAAAATTGGCTATCTGCAATACTTTTAGAGATAATTCGCAGTTACTCATTTTGAGTAGGTGAGTAATTAGCTACAGGTCTGAAACTTCACCATGTGAAAGCTCTTCCAAAAGTAGGTGAATGAGTTATTTGAGAAAAATTGGCTATCTGCAATACTTTTAGAGAGAATTCGCATTTACTCATTTTGAGTAGGTGAGTAATTAGCTATGGGTCTGAAACTTCACCATGTGAAAGCTGTTCCAAAAGTAGATGAATGAGTTATTTGAGAAAAATTGGCTATCTGCAATACTTTTAGAGATAATTAGCATTTACTCATTTTGAGTAGGTGAGTAATTAGCTACGGGTCTGAAACTTCACCAAGTGAAAGCTCTCCCAAAAGTAGGTGAATGAGTTATTTGAGAAAAATTGGCTATCTGCAATACTTTTAGAGAGCATTCGCATTTACTCATTTTGAGTAGGTGAGTAATTAGCTATGGGTCTGAAACTTCACCATGTGAAAGCTCTTCCAAAAGTAAATGAATGAGTTATTTGAGAAAAATTGGCTATCTGCAATACTTTTCGAGATATTTAGCGTTTACTCATTTTGAGTAGGTGAGAAATTAGCTACAGGTCTGACACTTCACCAAGTGAAAGCTCTCGCAAAAGTAGGTGAATGAGTTATTTGAGAAAAATTGGCTATCTTCTATACTTTTAGAGATAATTCGCATTTACTCATTTTGAGTAGGTGAGAAATTAGCTAGGGGTCTGAAACCTCACTAAGTGAAAGCTCTTCCAAAAGTATATGAATGAGTTATTTGAGAAAAATTGGCTATCTGCAATACTTTTAGACATAATTAGCATTTACTCATTTTGAGTAGGCGAGTAAGTAGCTATGGGTCTGAAACTTCACAATGTGAAAGCTCTTCCAAAAGTAGGTGAATGAGTTATTTGAGAAAAATTGGCTATCTGCAATACTTTTAGAGAAAATTCGCATTTACTCATTTTGAGTAGGTGAGTAATTAGCTATGGGTCTGAAACTTCACCATGTGAAAGCTCTTCCAAAAGTAGATGAATGAGTTATTTGAGAAAAATTGGCTATCTGCAATACTTTTAGAGATAATTAGCATTTACTCATTTTGAGTAGGTGAATAATTAGCTACGGGTCTGAAACTTCACCAAGTGAAAGCTCTCCCAAAAGTAGGTGAATGAGTTATTTGAGAAAAATTGGCTATCTGCAATACTTTTAGAGAGAATTCGCATTTACTCATTTTGAGTAGGTGAGTAATTAGCTATGGGTCTGAAACTTCACCATGTGAAAGCTCTTCCAAAAGTAGATGAATGAGTTATTTGAGAAAAATTGGCTATCTGCAATACTTTTAGAGATAATTCGCATTTACTCATTTTGAGTAGGCGAGTAATTAGCTATGGGTCTGAAACTTCACCATGTGAAAGCTCTTCCAAAAGTAAATGAATGAGTTATTTGAGAAAAATTGGCTATCTGCAATACTTTTCGAGATATTTAGCATTTACTCATTTTGAGTAGGTGAGAAATTAGCTACAGGTCTGACACTTCACCAAGTGAAAGCTCTCGCAAAAGTAGGTGAATGAGTTATTTGAGAAAAATTGGCTATCTTCTATACTTTTAGAGATAATTCGCATTTACTCATTTTGAGTAGGTGAGAAATTAGCTAGGGGTCTAAAACCTCACTAAGTGAAAGCTCTTCCAAAAGTATATGAATGAGTTATTTGAGAAAAATTGGCTATCTGCAATACTTTTAGACATAATTAGCATTTACTCATTTTGAGTAGGTGAGTAACTAGCTACGCATCTGAAACTTAACCAAGTGAAAGCTCTCCCAAAAGTAGGTGAATGAGTTATTTGAGAAAAAATGGCTACCTGCAATACTTTTAGAGATAATTCGCATTTACTCATTTTGAGGAGGTGAGTAAGTAGGCCAAAGTTCACCAAACCATTTTCCCCTTAGCATAGGATACTCTAGTACTACCCTGTGGTTCAAAAATTTGCTCGAAATTTCTCTATCTCTTACAGTTTGAGAGATATTTCTGATTTTTCACATTTTCACTAAAAGTAGCAATAAAGTAGCCATTACTCACTTGTACATTGAGCAACAGTTGTGAAACTTAAATATGTTACAGTTCACAAAAAAGTACATGAACAACATATTTGAGAGAAATTGTGTAGCTGCAATACTTTTGAAGATATAAGCCATTTACTCATTATGGTTATCATTAAAAATGGAAAAAGTAGGTATTACTCACTTAGCTATGGAGATACACTTCCAAATTACTGACCATGTTGTAGCTGTGGAGAAAGTAGCTGAACATCATATTGGAACAAAATTGTGTAGCTGCAATACTTTTGAAGATATAAGCCATTTACTCATTGACAGTTAAAAGTCATATAATTATATTAGGTAAAAGCGCTATTACTCACTCAAAAGTAGGCCAAAGTTCACCAAACCTTTCCCCCCTTAGCAATAGGATACTCTAGTACTACCCTGTTGGTCAAAAATTTGCTCGAAATTGCTCTATATCTTACGGTTTGAGAGATATTTCTGATTTTTCACATTTTCACTAAAAGTAGCAATAAAGTAGCCATTACTCACTTGTACATCGAGCAACAGTTGTGAAACTTAAATATGTTACAGTTCACAAAAAAGTACATGAACAACATATTTGAGAGAAATTGTGTAGCTGCAATACTTTTGAAGATATAAGCCATTTACTCATTATGGTTATCATTAAAAATTGAAAAAGTAGCTATTACTCACTTAGCTATGGAGATACACTTCCAAATTACTGACCATGTTGTAGCTGTTGAGAAAGTAGCTGAACATCATATTGGAACAAAATTGTGTAGCTGCAATACTTATGAAGATATAAGCCATTTACTCATTGACAGTTATAAGTCATATAATTATATTAGGTAAAAGCGCTATTACTCACTCAAAAGTAGGCCAAAGTTCACCAAACTTTTTCCCCCTTAGAAATAGGATACTCTAGTACTACCCTGTGGGTCAAAAATTTGCTCGAAATTGCTCTATATCTTACAGTTTGAGAGATATTTCTGATTTTTCACATTTTCACTAAAAGTAGCAATAAAGTAGCCATTACTCACTTGTACATTGAGCAACAGTTGTGAAACTTAAATATGTTACAGTTCACAAAAAAGTACATGAACAACATATTTGAGAGAAATTGTGTAGCTGCAATACTTTTGAAGATATAAGCAATTTACTCATTATGGTTATCATTAAAAATTGAAAAAGTAGCTATTACTCACTTAGCTATGGAGATACACTTCCAAATTACTGACCATGTTGTAGCTGTTGAGAAAGTAGCTGAACATCATATTGGAACAAAATTGTGTAGCTGCAATACTTATGAAGATATAAGCCATTTACTCATTGACAGTTATAAGTCATATAATTATATTAGGTAAAAGCGCTATTACTCACTCAAAAGTAGGCCAAAGTTCACCAAACTTTTTCCCCCTTAGAAATAGGATACTCTAGTACTACCCTGTGGGTCAAAAATTTGCTCGAAATTGCTCTATATCTTACAGTTTGAGAGATATTTCTGATTTTTCACATTTTCACTAAAAGTAGCAATAAAGTAGCCATTACTCACTTGTACATTGAGCAACAGTTGTGAAACTTAAATATGTTACAGTTCACAAAAAAGTACATGAACAACATATTTGAGAGAAATTGTGTAGCTGCAATACTTTTGAAGATATAAGCAATTTACTCATTATGGTTATCATTAAAAATTGAAAAAGTAGCTATTACTCACTTAGCTACGGAGATACACTTCCAAACTACTGACCATGTTGTAGCAGAGGAGAAAGTAGCCGAACAACATATTGGAACAAAATTGTGTAGCTGCAATACTTTTGAAGATATAAGCCATTTACTCATTATGGTTATCATTAAAAATTGAAAAAGTAGCTAGAAAGTAGCTGAACAACATATTGGAACAAAATTGTGTAGCTGCAATACTTATGAAGATATAAGCCATTTACTCATTATGGTTATAATTAAAAATTGACAAAGTAGCTATTACTCACTTAGCTATGGAGATACACTTCCAAACTACTGGCCATGTTGTAGCTGTGGAGAAAGTAGCTGAACAACATATTAGAACAAAATACTGTAAATGCAATAGTTTCAGAGTTATAAGCCATATAATTATATTAGCTAAAATAGCTATTACTCACTCAAAAGTAGGCCAAAGTTCACCAAACCCCAAAAATATTGAAGAGCAAAAAAATTCATTAGGACTTGTGATTTACCAAAAATGTGTAACTGTAGTAGTTTCAGAGAAAACTGTGTGACACACGCACGCACGCACGCACGTACACACGCACATGGTGCAAATTATGATCTCCCTCCGGCGAGCCGGGCGGGAGATAATAAAACCTTTAAACATGCAAGAATGTGCTATGTGACAGAAAGATGATGACAACACCTATCCCAGCTGTATCTACAGATGAAATTTCAGTGTGATTTTGACCAGCCACTGAATTACAGCCTATTTTTACTTGATCTATTAATACATCTGCTATGATTCAAAGCTAATGATGCAATTAATTAGCTAAATATAAATTTCTTTTAATTAATATACAGTAGAACCTCTATTATCCAACCATCTTGGGAGAGTAAAAAATTTGGTCGGATAATAGGAAGGCTAAAATAGCGGGCAAAGTGGAGTTGGGAGAGTGGATTTGAGGTTGGATAATTGAAAATTTGGATAATAGAGGTTCTACTGTATATGGCTAAAGAAATGCTGTTATTCTATTAAAATCTGCTTTATCTGTGTTGTAAATTTTTACCGAGACAGGCTAAATCTTCCTGATCTAAGTATTGTATATGTTTTCTGCAGAGAATCCCTCATCATTACAACTTACAATTATTTTGCGAGAAAATTCTAAAAGAATATTTCTCTTCGATAGGCACCTACTATTTTTCCTTTTTCGTAAAGAATAACTTATCTCAATGAAATAAAAATTTCCTGCTGAGCAAATTCCAATAAAAATTGTGTCATTAAATACAATGTAATGCTAAAGCAGAGATAAAATATCTGTATGAATCAAGACTCCATACCCATCTTCTTTCACAACTAAGTCGTATTTTAGCCTTTGAAACTCTTCACAAATGTTTGGGCATTATTAAAGCCTTCTGAAATAATTATAACTAGAGCTCGAGGATCGCTTGCAAAAATAAGCATTTTTGTGTTTTGCAAATTTTGTGAAAAATTTGAAAATTCAAAACGGCGGGACAAATTTTTTTTGAAAATTGGGATGGCTGCCCTGCAGAGATACCCTGCAGTTTAAAAATTTTGTCGAAATCGCTCTATTAGCATGGTTTTCGAGATATAAGCATTTTTGTGTTTTGCAATTTTTGCGAAAAATTAAAAAATGGCCGTCATTTAGGGCGAGGCAAATTTTTTTTGAAAACTGGGATGGCTACTCCACACAGATACCCTATGGGTAAAAAATTTTGTCGAAATCGCTCTATCTAGCACGGTTTTCAAGATATAAGCATTTTTGTGTTTTGCAATTTTTGTGAAAAATTCAAAATCACTGCCATTTTGGGCGAGACAATTGGAGCAGCCATTACGAATTTTGAAGTTTTCGCCAAAAATGGCAAAACACAAAAATGTTTATATCTCGGAAACTGTGCTAGTTAGAGCGATTTCAAAATGGCTGCCATTTTGGGCGAGACCATATTTTTTTTGAAAATTGGGATCGCCACTCTGCAGAGATACCCTGTGGGTCAAAAATTTTTATAAGGAAAACGAAACGTGGAGCCCGCGGAGCCTGATTTTCACGTTTAAATGGGATGCATTTGTATGCTTAATGTCCACCCAAAGGGAATCATGAGTTTTGCTCTAAAACTTGGACAAAATTGGCAAGAGTAGATTGCTGAGATACCCCGTGGATCGAAAATTTCGTCGAAATCGTTCTATCTCACACAGTTAAGGAGATAGAAGCAAATTTGTGTCTTTGCATTTTTAGCAAAAATTTGAAAATTCAAAATGGCCGTCATTTTTATGGGGATGAAAAGTTTTGGAAAATTACACATAGTACTTTGCTGAGATACCATGTGGGTCGAAAATTTCAACGAAATCACTCTATCTCGTATGGTTAAGGAGATAGAAGTAAATTTGTCTTTTTGCATTTTTGATGAAAATGCGAAAATTCAAAATAGCCATCATGTTTAAGGGGATGACAATTTTTTGAAAATTACACAGTGAAATAGACTGTGGGTCGAAATTTCGACGAAATCGCTCTATCTCGCATGGTTGAGGAGATAGAAGCAAATTTGTGTTTTTGCATTTTTGGCAAAAATGCGAAAATTCAAAATGGCTGCATTTTTGGGGAAGAGTAAAATTTTTTTTGAAAATTGCCAATAGTACATTGCTTAGCTACCCTGTGGGTCGAAAATTTCGACGAAATCGCTCTATCTCACACTGTTAAGGAGACAGAAGCAAATTTTGTTTTGTATTTTTGGCAAAAATTCGAAAATTAAAAATGGTCGCCCTTTTTGGGGAGGAAATTTTTTTTTTAAAATTGCCAATAGCACATTGCTTAGCTACCCTGCGGGTCGAAAATTTCGACGAAATCGCTGTATCTCGCACGGTTAAGGAGATAGAAGCAAATTTGTGTTTTTCCATTTTTGGCCAAAATTCAAAATGGCCACCATTTTGGGGAGAGGAAATTTTTTTTGAAAATTGCCAATAGTACATTTTTTAGATACCCTGCGGGTCGAAAATTTCGACGAAATCACTCTATCTCACATGGTTAAGGAGATGGAAGCAAATTTGTGTTTTTCCATTTTTTGCAAAGATTCGAAAATCTAAAATGGCTGCTATTTTTGGGGAGAGGATAATTTTTTGAAAATTGCCAAGAGTACATTGCTTAGATACCCTGTGGGTCAAAAATTTCGACAAAATCTTTCTATCTTGCACGGTTTAGGAGATAGACATATTTATGTTTTTGTTATGTAGCTATTACTCAGAATTGCCGTGCTATAAATGAGAAAATAGCTATTACTCATTTATTATATATAATGGAGCTCTAAAACTATGTGCCATCTGGTAGTTCAGAACAAAGTAGCTGAACAACATACCGGTGCCGCGCTCTGTAACGCCCATGGTCAATGTAACCAAATATTTGCAAAAGTTGGGGATGGGCGTTTACAACAATGAAAACCAGCCGGGCGTTTCGAAAAAAATAACCCGAATTTGGGGAAACCGCATTTTAGCACACACCGACTGGAAGTAAAATATGCGGTTGGTAAACAAATCTCGTTGCAATAAAAGGTGACATAACTGCTAAAATAAGGAAAATTCGTTGAAAATGGATATAAATTAATCATATTTCACCAATTATTGAGTTTATATGGAGAAAGTTTACCTCGAAACGACATTATAGTAATTTATGAGAGATAACGTAAGATTGGGGATGGGCGCTTTCAAAAACATGAGCGTTACAGAGCGCGGCAACGGTATCTTAGGAAAATACTCTAACTGCAATAGTATGGTAGTTACAACGGATTTACTCAACAGCAAGAATTTCAAAGTAGTTATTACTCAGCTATAAAATGTGCAACAGGTGTGAAACTATATCATGTGATAACTTATCAAACACCAGAAAAATAATATATTTGAAAAGATTTGCCTAAAATTAATACTTTTTTAAAGATATTTGACATATACTTCTGTCATTATTTTGCTACAAATAAGAAAATAGCTATTACTATTATGGTATGCAATGGAACCCTGAACTATGTACCATTGTATAGCCAAGGACAAATTAGCTTAATTAAGGGACACTTAATTAATAAAAAAAAAAAAATTAAGACAGATCCAGGTCTGATACTCATATAAGGGAATCTACTTGTGGTCTAGTACATATATGACAGAAATGAGAGAAATCCCTGCAATAGTCACTGAGAAAATTTTGACAAAGTGTTGAAATGTTCACACTTTCAGTGGGGGTACCTCCCTTGTAATGTCTCTAGTAAACAGACGAACTGTAACAAATTTTATTGTAATTTAACTTTTTACAAGTTAAATACTTACCTTATCCTCACAAGTGCTTGGTTTGGTTTTGTGGAGCAAAAGCATCGACCGACGAGTCTTTTAATAAAGACTTTTCTTGTCGAGAAGTGACCCCTTTGTCTGCGAATATCCGCGCATGCGCCGACACCGTAGACGAGAGTGACTGTCCAGAAACTCTTCATTATATTTTTGGTCCCCAAGATAACAAATTAGAGGGGAGGTAGGGTGGGTTTATCCTTGTGAGGATAAGGTAAGTATTTAACTTGTAAAAAGTTAAATTACAATAAAATTTGTTACATTTTATTGCGTAAAATAGCCTTACCTTATCCTCACAAGTGCTTGAATACAACCATAACAGGTGGAGGGAATTTGTTGTAACCACACTGTAAGATGATTGTCAGACAAGGGGTCACTATGTAAAGCACTTTGATAAGAGGATAAGATAAGCTTAAGTACGCCACATCTCAGATTAAACAGTACTTCTTTAGCAATAATGATAAGTAACTTTGCTAACCTTGGATTTCAGTGGCTGATGTAGTTGTAAATGTCATCAGTTGTTGCAAAATAAACATCATGAAGTCCTCTTAACTAGTCAACAGTGAAGGTCAGAGGAGTCTTCCTATACCCTCAGGCTGGCTGCCGTCATTCTATAAGAAGAAGCCTCCGAGCTGGAGCTGTAATCCTAACTACAGATGATTATGGAGCCATCTGAAGGAAAGAAAATAAAAATACAAATGTCAGTAAGAAATACTGGTATGTATGGAGAACGATGAATATGTATGTCATAAGTTAAAATGAAGACGTACTTAAACATTGACAATGTGTTGAGCTGAGACCACTGGGCCTAGTTTATAGTCAGACTGGTCATGAGATTGCCAAGCTACATCCTTCAAATAAAATGTGGTAAAGGTGTTGTGACTCTTCCAATAGCAGGAGCCTAAAATCTGCTCAAGCGAAGCCCCACCCTTGAAAGCTAAAGATGCAGACATGGATCGGATGTCATGTGCCTTAATATGAAGATCCTGAGAATCAGCCTTAGAGGATTGATATGCTAGTAAAACAGTTTGTTTAATCCAGGAAGATATGGTAGATCTCATGATATCTCTGTCAAAGCCTTCTTTAAATGATATGAATAGGAGGTTCTTTCTCCTCCTCAACTCATTGGTTCTGTCTAGATAGTATCTAAGTGCCCTGACAGGACATAAGGTCATATCCTCAGTCAAATCCGAGCTAAGGAAAGGTTTTAAGGCTGGAATGACCACTGGTCTTAATAAGTCTGGACCATCTGATGCCAATTGATTCTTTGCAAGGAAAGCAGGAGAAGGAGAGATGGTGACCTCCTTCCAGTGAGGTTTGTGTCTAAGAGAGGAGTATGTCCAAGAATGCACCTCCCCCCTTCTTTTGCCAGATGCCAATGCCATCAAGAAGACAGTTTTTAAAGTCAAAATCTTTAGACTTGCATCTTTTAATGGTTCAAAAGGAGCCTTTGTCAATGCCAAAAGTACCAAAGATAAATCCCACGAGGGTATTCCCCTATTAGCAGTAGGTTTATCTCTATAGAAGCTGGCAATAAGTCTGTTCAAGTCAAGACTCTTGCTCACCTCTTGGCCAAAGGGACCTAAATGATCGGCAATAGCAGTTCTGTAGCCCACAATAGTAGCAGGTTTGAGATTTTTGACAGTGAAAAGATAGTTCAAGAAATCTGCAATTTTTGAGATAGTAGGCTCTGAGCTGACCACCTGACTCTGTTGGCACCAGAGTTCAAAAATAGCATCAGAGATGCCCGTACCCCACAACCTAGGGAAATATTTTCAACACCATGAGATACAGAAGTACTGTACCAGTACAAACTTCAGGATACTTTCAGAGCACTGTCAGTTATATAAAGGTCCAAACAATGTTTAAATGGAGAAATAATGTTTAAAAGAAAGATAATGCATATAAAGATGAAGTACTAAAACAAGATAATTCAATAACAAGACAACAGCATTAATCAGCAAACTAAAATTCAACACTCTTTATCTACACCTGCATGGCCCAATTATGGTTTAGATGGTTTGAATATTATCATGCATACAGAAGTGGTAATACATTTAATGAATGCTTATGTGTGGTGTTGGAGCAAAATCTGTGGCTCACTTGATGAAATTCTATCTCTTACAATGGGAAGTTATGAAAGTAAAATTCTTAATAAATTCTAATATGACTTTAACAGTGCTAAATCTGCATCAAAAAAACAGACTCAAAGGTGCAACAAGATTTTATAGGTCAAGGTCACTACAGCAAGGTCAAAGGTCAAATCAAGGTCAGATCATGACGTTGCACAACTACACCCCCTAACCAATGTCCCTACCAAGTATCAACTTCCTACACCTTGCGGTTTCCGAGATATAGCCCGGACAAGATTTTCGAACTCAAGGTCACTACGGCAAGGTCAAAGGTCAAATCCTTGTCAGACCCAGGGTTCGCGATTACGCCGTCCGAGTATATTAAACACGCGGTATTTCAGATTTGGACGCAAATTTCGGTTGTCAGTGCGTCCATCGGGACGCGATTTTTATGAAGGAAATATTTCTGCTTTAGAAGCGAATTTCGGTGGCACGAAGCGTAGATATGCAAGCAATATATATAACACTGAAAATAAGCTTTATATTTAAAATTAAATGGTTTCGAGCGATTTCCTGGCAAGTTGTTTACGTCCACCATTGTAAAGCGAGATATTTCGTACACTAGCATATCTACTCAAAATGTTATATATCGAAAGAAAGGCTGATCTCTGCACGGAAACAGTCGAAACGACAAGCCAGAACCGTGAATTTCGTGGGAGACAAACTATTTTACCAAATCTCGGAAACTCCTGATATTTAACCCCGGAAAGTTGCCCGGAAAATAAAAGCTGTAAAATTCGAAAATATTTACAGGGGATGTAACAAAAAAACTATATCTCTGGGACTACCCAATGAATTTTTGTCAAACAAAAAGCAATGAAACCTACAAATTTTTATATTTCAAACAGTATCAATGCCATATTTGTAGCTTAAATACAAAATAAATTTCAATCTAATTGCACTAAAATGAAGTTTGTTGACTGGGGTTTAGCTTTTAAAAATATTTTTAGCATTTATTTATGTACAGATGCATATTATTTATCAGTATAAAGGAAATTGGATAGTGCTTATATATATTTAAATGTACCTGAATTACGGGAGAAAAATTATTACTTGCACCCAATTTTCATACAGTGGTACCCCTTTTTGATGAGCTATAAAGTACAAGGTACCCGACGTTTCATAACACTAACGCAAACACTGGACTCAGGAAAAAATGATTGGGACTCCATTTTTCGGAGGACATGTAGTCCGTTGGACTCCATATTTTAGAGGTACTTCGCTAACCCTGAGACCATGACATTGCACACCTACACCCCCTAACCAATATCCCTACCAAGTATCAACTTCCTACACCTTACGGTTTCTGAGATATAGCCTGGACAAGATTTTATAGGTCAAGGTCACTACGGCAAGGTCAAAGGACAAATCAAGGTCAGACCATGACGTTGCACACCTATACCCCCTAACCAATATCCCTACCAAGTATCAACTTCCTACACCTTACAGTTTCTGAGATATAGCCCGGACAAGATTTTATAGGTCAAGGTCACTACGGCAAGGTCAAATCAAGGTCAGACCATGACGCTGCACACCTACACCCCCTAACCAATATTCCTACCAAGTATCAACTTCCTACACCTTACGGTTTTTGAGATACAGCCCGGACAAACTCTTTTCCCGCCGCCCGCCCACCCGCCCGCCCGGACGCCCGCCCATCCGGACACCATGGGTGAAAACAATACCCCAACAGCCCTTAAGGGCTGTGGGGTAAAAATGGACCACCTTGATTCGTACAATCTTCTAGATGAGGGTCTTTGAGGTGACTTAATTCTCTCTGCCACCTGCTCAGAGAATGATTCAAGTGATTCTGAGTGGTGTCCAGGTGCCAAACATGAAGATTCAGATACAACAGATTCTGATGGTATTTGTGACTGAATGGTTGTTTTAACAGATGAGGCCAGTGAGGTAGCTGCAATGGAGGTTTGGTTGACAGATTCACCAGATCCCACCATGCATCATGGGCCACCCTGGTGCTACTACTATCATTCTGCACCTGTAGGTGTTCATTTTCTGTATGACCTTTGGTATGAGGGCTACAGGACAAAAGGCATAGCCGTCCAGACCCTCCCAGGAGATGTTCAATGCATCTATGTTCATAGCATTTGCATCTGGGACTGGTGAGACATAGATTGGTAGTTTGTGATTCAATTTGGTGGCAAACATGTCCACCATTGGAGTGTGCCAAACTTTGCAAATCAGACTGAACATTTGAGGATGAAGAGACCATTCTGTCTGAATAATTTTGTCTTTCCTGGAGAGACTGTCGGCTATGACATTGAGGCAACCCTGAATGTGTCTGGCTCTTATGAGTATGTTTCGAGGATTGCAGTAGGCCATGATGCGCCAAACCAGGAGACACATGTCCCATGAGTGTGTTCCGCCTTGTTTGTTCAGATAACTGACTACAGTGGCGTTGTCTGTTGCTATGAGAACCCTCTTGTCTAGAATTCTGTTTTGAAAGCTTTTTAAGGCCAGAAATACCGCCTTTAACTCTAGGACATTGATATGAAGCAATTTTTCCTGATCTGTCCAATTGCCATTGACTGTCGGATTTTCTAAATGAGCTCCCCAACCCTGGTTTGACGCATCTGTGAAAATAAGGGTATTGTGTTCCTGAGGATGTAAAGGACAACCCTTTTCTAGATTTTTGGGATTTTTCCACCACTGAAGATAACTTTTCAGAAGATTTGAAACCGGAATCTTCAGGTCTAGAGACTGGGGATATTGCCAATGTGTCTTCAGGTACCACTGAAATGGACGCATGTGGAGCCTGCCCATTGGTATTGTCTTTTCTAGGGATGCTAGTACATCTATCAGGGACATAAGCAACCTTGGGGTTGTTTGTGATACGACCTCCATGTCCTGAACAGCTTTTGCTAGAATTTTCAACTTCTTTTGGGTTGGAAAGACTTTTCCTTGTAACAAATCGAAATGGTAGCCCAGAAAGTCGATTCTTTGTGTAGGTTCGAGCTCTGATTTTTCAAAGTTTATCACGAAACCTAGTTCCTGGACTGTGTGAAGGAGTTCTTTTGTCTGGCGCATGCACTGGTGTTGGGAGCTTGCCCTTAACAACCAGTCGTCCAGGTATTGGTGAACTCGAATTCCGCGAGACTGAAGAACGAGTTTTGCTTCTTTTACAATCCGCGTGAACTCTAGTGGTGCTGTTGCTAAACTGAAAGGGAGAGCTTTGAACTGATACGTTCTGTTGTCTACATGGAAGCGTAGCAAGTGTTGAGAGTCCGGATGTATGGGCACGTGAAAGTACGCGTCTTTTAAATCTATGGACACTACCCACTCGCTCTTTGTCAGAGAATTTCTTATAATTTCCGCAGTTTCCATTTTGAAGGTCGGTACATGCATGTAGCTGTTCAGGACACTGAGATCTATTACTGGCCGCCATTTTTTGCCGGGTTTCGGTACAAGAAATAATCTGCTTGAGAAACCTGGAGTTGTGCAGTCCTTGAGATGGTAAATTGCATCTTTTTGAAGCATTTGAACTACGCAATCTTGAAGGAAGCCATGTTTTTCCTGTCTGTTGTACCCGCTTTGCATTATGGGATAAACAGACAGGGGCGGATTCGATTGGAGAGGAATTCGGTAACCCCACCTCAAGATCTGCACAACTCTGGGATGACAATAAAGATTCTCCCATACCTGCCAAAAATGCTGCAAACGGCCCCCATGGTGAGTAACTACGCTGTAGTCACCTACGCTTGCTTCCACCTCTTCTGGAAGGCTGAGAAGAGTGGAAGTTTGATTTCTTGAAGGAAGATGAGTTTTGTTCATGAAAACTCTTCTGGTTGTAGTTGGAATGCTGTTTATTGGTATTCCTGTCATCAGAGTGTCTTTTGAAACTAAAGGAAGACTTCTGATCTGTTCTAGGCCTTTTTGGAGACTTTTGAATCTCTTTTCAACTTCATTCAACACAAAAAAAGATCATGAGATTTGAACCCCGTCCTCCTTAGTCTGTTGAAATCGTGTTCGTTGAGGTTGGGAGCAAGATTCTTGAGTACCGTATCTCTTCTTGCCAGTTCCAAGTTGGAAGATGCAGCAATCGAATTATCAGTCACGTTTTCTAAAGCCTTTTCAATAGAAGAAATACAGCTAAATTGAATCTGAAGGCCAGACAGCATAGTTTCTAACTCTTTGATGATGGCTTGATCCTTTGTGGAGGATTTTAAAGTCAAAATGGTGGACTCCAGGTTATTGGCCGTCTTTTCTATGGCATTGAGAAAGAAATGTACATAAGAAAGGATCTGTACATGCTCCCTGCTTACTGTTTCTAACAGAGTGTGTTGCTTCATGGGAATACGAACTGAAGACGGCATAGGCCCAGGAAATGATGAGCGAAAAGAATCCTGGCATCTTGGAGCTTGGAATGAAAAGTCCGCAGATGTGGACTTATAAAACTTCATTGGTGCCCTTGTGAAATATAAGAAATTGTCATAGTTCAAAGGGTTAGTCTTTAGAAGGTGAGGTTGATCTTGCTGAGGATTTCCAGAGGACTTCTTTTCATAAAAATCCCATCTCTCCAATACTCCATCTACAGGAGGCATGACCATTGGTAATAAAGACGCTTTTCGCTTGTCTTTTTGTCTAGAACCAAAAATGCGGGAGGGTTGTTTGGAGAATTGCTCAGGAATAGTGAGTTGTAACAAAGAACGTACCGCAGCAAGGGTTTGTCTGTAGGAAGGGTCGTCTTCAATATCATCAGGTGAGGGCGATCTGTCACGTTTCTTTGAGTTCTTTAACTCTTGAAGGGTGGAGTCTTCGTCTGAGGCTTCGCCTTCCTCAGAGTGAATAGACACAGAAACCTCGCTGTTTCTGTCTTTAAGAGCAGTTAACTGGCCCTGCATATCATCTAATCTCTGTAAAATAGTTTGAAGGGGGTCTGTCGTAGTTCCCTCTGTTGTAGGTCGTGGATTGGAAGAAACTGGGTTCTAATGGCACTCCACCCCCAGTAAAGCATCTTCAATCTCTTGAGACACCACGCTAGGTGTAGATTTTTCTTTTCTTTTACTCTTATGGATCAGTTTACGCTTCTGATCCTCAGAGAATTGTAGACAAATGAAGCAATCTTCTTCTTTATTCTTCACACAAACGTCGTTGCCACGACCCTTTTCTCTGCATGGAAAGCAAAATTGATGACAATCCCAGTCAAATAAAGGATGTCCGCATCCTGGTGCACGTTTAAGTTCCTTCGAGTTTTTGACCTGCGCATCGGCCATGATGATAGAAGAAGAAACGATGCTGCTCCCAGTACGACCAAAAATGTAATGAAGAGTTTCTAGACAGTCACTCTCGTCTATGGTGTCAGCGCATGCGCGGATATTCGCAGACAAAGGGGTCACTTCTCGACAAGAAAAGTCTTTATTAAAAGACTCGTCGGTCGATGCTTTTGCTCCACAAAACCAAACCAAGCACTTGTGAGGATAAGGTAAGGCTATTTTACGTAATAAAAAGACAGATTTGCATGCCTTGAACACTTTTTCATCCTCGATAGAGAAGGTATCTTTTAAAAAAGAAGTACGTCTCTAGGACTTGTAGTTTTTGAGAAGTTGTTCATGAAGACGCAGACGGTGCAGAGTGATGCCATAATGTCAGCTGACTAAAAAGTCAGCAGACATAAAAACATAACTACCCAACTAAAATTATTTATAACTCATCAATTCAAACTTGTAAATTTGATTTTATTTCAAACCTATGAATATCTGTAAATAAAACTTCAAAATCATTATACAAACATTAAAACCCATCATGAAATACACACATGACAAACCATTATAATACCAGCATTTAATGAATGCCACTAGATGTAATTACCTGGTCCTTTTGTTTTTTCTTTCTAATGGACATGCGAGACCATACACTACGGTGTTGTCGCTGTAAAGAAATAGCAGCAAGAGTATCTTCCTTTAGTAGTTGGGACTGAAGGCCATCACGATTATACCATGACCATAAATTGGGTTATTCTACATTCATGCCAGTTAGTTACAATTGTGAAGAGTGTTACGTGTTTAGTAAAAGTATTTTCCAAATAGTATTTTTTTAATTGATATAAAATGTTAGAGGAAAACTACACGTACTTGGTTAATACAACTGGTCAGTGGTGTTCTGACAATCACATTTCAAGCAATGAAAGATGTGGCATAAGTATTCCTGATTCACAATGATTAAAATTTAAAAGAATAGTAACTACGACATGATGGGTTTATTCTCAACGCTTGGTGTATCAAGAAGAAATGTGTCTTATCAATGATCGTGAAGACATAAAGTAAAGTTTAAATCTTAAACGAAACCAAAGACTAAGTGAAACCAAGCCACTACCATTTAATCATCCATGGAGTCCCATATATTATTATATCTTGCAAAGCTAACTTGCCCAATAATAATACAAATCCTGTCATATAAAAGTCTTTCAGTATTAACGCTACAATGCCATATACTATTGCTACGCAATAAAAAACACATTTCAATTAATCTGTTTGGAAAGTACAACATAACATTATTACCACCTACACAACTTTTTTGAAATAGTGTTGTGGTTGAATATATATATTTTAGAACCAGTTCCCAAAAGCAGAAAAAAACCAAGTACATTTGATTTGGTAAATGCCATCACAGAAGTTATCAAAATGTGTTCATGATCTATAAGTCGCATATAAAAAGAAAGCATGTTGTGCTTTTTGAAGAATTTTTACTTGCAAATATGTTAATATCTTAATAGAATACACTAATAATAACATCAGACATACCCATACCCCACAGCCCAGGGAAATATTATTTGATACCATTAGATATAAAACCTACAATGTAAGTAATGCAAAGGTGCAGGAAAAATAACAGAAAGTGACAGAAAATATATGTACAGACAAAGTATTAAACTAGAGGATCGCTTGCAAAAAAAAAAAGATAATGTTTTTGGACAGCAAAAACAAAGTGTCCCAAAAGGATATAATAGTGAGTGCTAAAGTATTAAGAAAATGCTCTGCTTATAGCCTTATACTGTTGTGGCAACCTAAGTCTGCGTAGTTTATTAGGTATTGAGCAATCACAAAAATAGCCAGCCTCAGCAGGCAAGAACCCCAGCCTGCAGGTACTGGTAAATGGCCAATGACATTGAGATTTGGGGAAATCTTAGGAACAACGTCTGTTGTAAGAAGTATAGAGGACCCACAAGATGTTCTACAAAGATTCATAGGCCATGATTTCTTACAAGTAGTTTTCATATTTTGAAGCCCTAGAAACAATTATAAGGGAGATATAAGACCTTTTTGACATGATCACCCTCCTATTTGGTATCAACGATGTGATATGGCGGCCGTTTTGTTTCCAAAACAAGGACACAATTACTCTGACACACGCCTTCCTGGGCATTTACATTTTGTGCAAATCTGATGAAGCTAGCTGCAATATTTTAGGTTACAGAAAATAGTAAAGATTTTAGAACAAACTTTAAGACCCCAAATTTTTTTGGAAAAATGTCTTTGTTAATCTGCAGAGATACCCTGCGGGTCAAACATTTTGTGGAATTGCTCTATCTCACACAGTTTTCGAGATATAAGTATTTTTGTCTTTTACAATTTTTGTGAAAAATTAACAAATTCAAAATGGCCGCTAATTTTGGTGAGACAAATTTTCATTTTGAAAATTGAGATGGCTGCTCTGCAGAGATACCCTGTGGGTCAAAAATTTTGTCAAAATTGCTCCATCTCACATGGTTCTATCTTGTACAGTTTTCGAGATATAAGCATTTTTGTCTTTTGCAATTTTTGTGAAAAATTCGAAATTTCAAAATGGCAAATTTTTTTTAAAAATTGGGTTGGCTACTCTGCAGACACCCTGAGGGTAAAAAATTTCGTCAAAATTGCTCTATCTAGCACAGTTTACTATCGATCATGATACACTCCTTTCCTGTTTGTCAGCTAGGTTTGGCTTTGCTGGATCTGCACTAAAATGGTTTAGATCCTACCTCCAGGATCATTTTCAGTCAGTCAAGATTGGTTCTAGTCTTTCGAATTTGTTCAAATTGAAGTTTGGAGTCCCCCAAGGTTCTGTCTTAGGTCCTCTTCTATTTTCCCTCTATACAACACCTCTTGGTCAAGTCATCAGAAAATATACTGGAGTTTAATCCACTTTTATGCTGACGATACCTAGCTGTTCATTCACTTATCCCCTGATGATAGTCTCAAGTCTTTTGACCGTCTTAAATCCTGTTTGAATGATATTCAGGTCTGGATGTCTGAAAACAAACTTAAGCTAAACCCTGATAAAACAGAATTCATAGTCTTTGGTGCCAAAGACAGATACAAATGGCTCAGTGACTCATTTCCTGTCAATATCCTGGGTAATTGTCTCCCACAGATGTTGTACACAATTTGGGTGTTTTGTTTGATGCAAAGTTCTGTTTCACCAATCACGTAAATTCTGTCATCAAATCTTGTTTTATTAGCCTCAGGGACCTTTATCGTATCAGGAGGTTTCTCTCCGTTGATACATCAATGGTGATTGCAAATGCTCTGGTCAGCAGTCGTTTGGATTATTGCAATTCTCTATTTTGCAGTTTGTCATCCCATAATGCTACCAGGCTACAATATGTTCAAAATGCTCTTGCACGGTTTGTCACCGCTGCTTCTAAGTACACTCACATCACATCCAGCCTTAGGACACTTCATTGGCTACCCATCAGACAACAAATTATCTTCAAAACACTAGTTCTGGTGTATAAGTACCTCACCACTGGCCAGCCTAAGTATTTTGCACCATATCTCTCCTTGTACAAATCTGCCGTGAATACAAGACGTTCCAACCCCAAAAATTTGTTCCTCTAGGTTCCTCATTTTCGTGCTTCCATCCATAAATCAAAGATCCACTTCAACAACAGTTTCTCATATGATGCCCCGAAGTTATGGAATGATCTTCCACATGATATCCGCAGTGCTCCAAATCTCTCCTGTTTCAAAAGTCAACTAAAAACCTATCTATTTCAGAAATCATTTCCACCTTAGCTTCTAACTACCGAACACCGGATCGCCTCCCTGGGTATGACTTGGAACATGTCTAATGTCTTGATGATTTATTCCTTATGAACTGGATGGAGTGCCTTAGCAGAGATTAAGCACTTGGACAACTGATTGATTGATTTTCGAGATATAAACATTTGTGTGTTTTGCAATTTTTGCAGAAAATTTGAAAATTCAAAATGGCCGCCATTTTTGGCGAGACAAGTTTTTTTTTGAAAAATGTCTTAGTTAATCTGTAAAGATACCCTGTGGGTCAAAAATTTCGTCGAAATCGCTCTATCATGCATGGTTTTCAAGATACAGGCATTTTTGTGTTTTCCTTATTTGGAAAATTTGTAATGATTAATCATTAATTACTCAGCCATTTCTTAACCAATCAATGCCAAAATCTAATGATTTCCAGATTTTAATAGAATGAATGTATTTGTCAAGTTTCAGGTGAATCAAAACTTGAGACACCATACTGGACAATTAAGATCTGACATTGCAATAGTTTGCTTTATATGCAAATTGTACCCATTTTTGAACAGGTAAAGGTAATGTCACTTTTTATGAACTTAATCCATTTTTGTCCAGTTACAATGGCTCACATTCGTCAACCTAACATCATGAATTGGACCTAACTGAAACATTTTTTACTTAAAAGTTTTAGGGCAGATCAAACATTTTTATTTGTCTGAATCTAAATCAATGATACCTAAGCTAACAAGTGACACAAGAAGCTATGATATCATACCATTTTTCACAAAGAAAGCAGCTATAATTACACTTTTAAAACATCTCAAAATCTCCCAAATTTCTTGTGATCTTATTAAGTTACATTACTTACAAGGATTACAAGTTACTACACTAACAAGGATTAAAGCAGTCTGAGCACACTATGGGAAGTATGGTCACATTGAAACACCACAAAAAAAAAAAAAAAAAAAAAAACACCACTAGAGTATTGCTTCACAAGAGAAAAAGCACAGCAAAAAACAAAGCGTCCCAATGAGTATTAATCAGTTTGTAGAAATGACTGTCTTCCTGTGTTTAATATGCTTTTCCATTTGTGACAAAATGCAAGGTTTCCTAGATGAATCTGGTTTGTTTATTTATTTATTTTTCTTTTTTATTTATTTATTTTTTTCTTTCTGGAGATACCATACAGGTCAAAAATTTCGTTGAAATCGCTCTATCTCACTCCGTTTCTGAGATAAACAGGTTTTTGCGTTTAACGCAGAAATTCAAGATGGCCGCCAAAAGTCACATACCCTGTGGGTCAAAAATTTCGTCGAAATCGCTCTATCTTGCTCCGTTTCCGAGATAAACATGTTTTTGTGTTTAACGCAGAAATTCAAGAAGGCCGTCAAAAGTGGCAGGAAAATGAATTTTGCAAAATGTCGCCAATAAAAACTGCAGATATCCTGCATATCAAAAATTTTGTCGAAATCAATCTATCTCACTCTGTTTCCGATATAAACGGGTTTTTGCGTTTAACACAGAAATTCAAGATGGCCTCCAAAAGTGCAGGAAAACAATTTTTCGGAAAATCGCCAGTAGACTCTGCAGATACCCTGTGGGTCAAAAATTTCATCGAAATCGCTCTATCTCGCACTGTTTCCAAGATAAACACGTTTTATGTTTAACGCAGAAATTCAAGATGGCCGCCAAAAGTGGCGGGAAAATGAATTTTGCAAAATGTCGCCGATAGACTCTGCAGATATACTGCGTGTCAAAAATTTTGTCGAAATCGCTCATCTCGCTCCGTTTCCGAGATAAACGCGTTTTTGCGTTTAATGCAGAAATTCAAGACGGCCACCAAAAGTGGTAGGAAAACTATTTTGCGAAAAAGTCAACAGTACACTCCGCAGACACCCTGTGGGTCAAAAATTTCGTCGAATTCGCTCTATCTCGCTCCGTTATGTAGATAAACAAATTTTTGCATTTAACGGAGAAATTCAAGATGGCCGCCAAAAGTGGCGGGAAAATGATTTTTGCGAAAAGTCACCAGCAGACTTTGCAGATACACTGTGGGTCAAAAATTTTCGTCGAAATCGCTCTATCTTGCTCCGTTTCCGAGATGAACGCGTTTTTGCGTTTAACGCAGAAATTCAAGATGGCCACCAAAAGTGGCGGAAGAACAATTTTTGCGAAAAGCTGCCAGTAGACTCTGCAAAAACCCTGTGGGTCAAAATTTTCATTGAAATTGCTCTATCTCGCTCCTTTTCCGAGATAAATGCGTTTTTGCATTTTCAGCGTTAAGAAAAATTGTAGTAAATTGTAAATTGCATTTAGTAAATTGTTAATAAGTCGGCCATTTTGTATTGGATCACTTCCAAAAGTTAATGATTTCCAGACATATATATAAAAATAACATCAGAGATGCCCGTACCCCATAGCCTGGGGAAATATTTGTCAACACCATGAGATATAGAAGTAGTGTACAAAGTTTAAGATACTTGCAGAGCAGTGTAAGTTACATTAAGGTCCAAATAATGCTTAAGTAGAGAAAATAATATCTAAGAAAAAGAAATGTATATAAAGATGAAGTATTAAAACAAGACAATTCAATAATAAAATGACAGCATTTATCAGTAAACCAAAAATGGCCGAATTATGGTTTGGATGTTTTGAATATTACCCATGCATACAGAAGTGGCAATACATTCAATGAATGCTTATGTGTGGTGTTGGAGAAAAGCCTGTGGCTCACTGATGAAATTCCATCTGTTACAATGGGAACTTGCAAAAGGAAATTCTTACTGAATTCTAATATGACTTTAACAGTGCTTAATCTGCATCAACAGACAGTCCCAAAGGTGCAACAAGATTTTAAAGGTCAATACAGCAAGGTCAAAGGTCAATCAGTGTTACACCATGACGTGGCACACCTAAAACCCTCAACCAATGTCCCTACCAAGTATAAACTTCCTACACCTTACAGTCTCTGAGATATAACCTGGACAAGATTTTATAGGTCAGGGTCACTACAGCAAGATCAAAGGTCAGATCAAGGTCACATGACGTAGCACACCTAAACCCCCTAACCAATGTCCCTAACAAGTATCAACTTCCTACACCTCTTCCTACACGGTTTCCAAGATATAGCTCAGACCAGGTATTATAGGTCAAGTTCACTATGGCAAGTACAAAGGTCAAATCAAGGTCACACCATGACGTTGCACACCTACTACCCCCAACCAATGTCCTCACCAAGTATCAGCTTCCTGCAACTATATCTCAGTTTCTAAAATATAGCCCAGACAAGATTTTATAGGTCAAGGTCACTACGGCAAGATCAAACCAATGTCCCTACCAAGTATCAACTTCCTACACCTTACAGTTGCTGAGATATAGCCCGGACAAGGTTTTATAGGTCAAGGTCACTACGGCAAGGTCAAATCAAGGTCAGACCATGATGTTGCACACCTACAACTCCTACCCAATGTTCCTACCAAGTATCAACTTCCTACACCTTACGGTTTCCGAGATATAGCCCGGACAAGATTTTACAGGTCAAGGTCACTACAGCAAGGTCAAAGGCCAAATCAAGGTCAGACCATGACGTTGCACACCTACCCCCCCTAACCAATGTCCCTACGAAGTGTCAACTTCCTACAACTTACAGTTGCTGAGATATAACCCGGACAAGGTTTTATAGGTCAAGGTGACTACGGCAAGGTCAAAGGTCAAATCAAGGTCAGACCATGATGTTGCACACCTACAACTCCTAACCAATGTTGCTACCAAGTATCAACTTCCTACACCTTACGGTTTCCGAGATATAGCCCGGACAAAATTTTATAGGTCAAGGTCACTACAGCAAGGTCAAAGGCCAAATCAAGGTCAGACCATGATGTTGCATACCTACAACCCCTAACTAATGTCCCGGCCAAGTATCAACTTCCTACACCTTACGGTTTCCGAGATATAGCCCGGACAAGATTTTATAGGTCAAGGTCACTACAGCAAGGTCAAAGGCCAAATCAAGGTCAGACCATGACGTTGCACACCTACAACCCCTAACTAATGTCCCTGCCAAGTATCAACTTCCTACACCTTATTGTTGCCGAGATATAGCCCGGACAAGATTTTCAAACTCAATGTCACTACGGCAAGGTCAAATCAAGGTCAGACCATGACGTTGCATACCTACACCCCCCAACCAATGTCTCTGCCAAGTATGAACTTCCTACACCTTACGGTTTCTGAGATACAGCCTGGACAACTATTTCCCGCCGCCCACCCGCCCATCCGGACACCATGGGCGAAAAAAATACCCCGACAGCCCTTAAGGGCTGTGGGGTAATAAACCTACTTGTCAAATTTTATGTGAATAGGTGAAGTGCTTTTTAAGTTATCATCCGGACAAGCACACCCTTTTGAAAAACATGTTTTTGGTCATGTGACTTCTCTGATTGGTTGAATTGTCATGACATCATATTCAGAAATTTTTCCCAGGGCTACTGCATACACTTGCCAAATATGAAGAGAATCCGCCTTATGGCTGCAAAGCTATTGTGAATAGAAAATGTGGATCCGGGGGAGTCGCTTCTCCCATATACAAACAAGCATCCTGTGAGCGATGCTTAATTCAAACATATACAATAAATGGATGAATAATAAGGTGGTTATGGGGTGTATGACACACAATCAAAAACATGTTGTGACAACAGGTGCAACAACACTATGACAGTAAAATTGAGTAAATCTTTTCATACAAAGACAAAGAAGTGCAATACAAGATTCTCAAGAATAAGGCACACATGAAGTATCACAAAATAAAAATACAATGTATCTACAAAATAATATGTTTTTTAATAAACTCATTCGATGAAAGAACAAAATATCTAAATTTGTATTTAGATATTAATAGGTAACTTGACATAACAAAACTGAAAAGCATGTAACTGTTTAACAAGCTGTTTAACTCTACAAAATATAACTAAGTAAATTCAATCTTTTCTGTCCACATTGTGTTATATATCTCTTTTGAATTTATTTACTTAAATGAGAATTGATGTGCACAACATACCTAAAGCATTTGAAAGCAATTCCCACACAAAAATATAAATGTATAAAAGCTAATACTGTAAGCTATTATTATTATTATTTACAGCCTTTTTAAAGCACTTAATTTTGATGCTATGTCAAAGACGATATTTTTACAGCATAAAGATAAATGCTGTAAAGAATTGTAAAGTGGGTCTTACTGATTTTAATGACTTGACAGCCTCTTCACAGACTTGAATACCCCTTGACTCAAACACTTCAATACATCCTAAATACTGAAAGTAAAAAGAAACATAAACTTTATTTCAGTTGCATATCACAACAATAACACTTATTACCACATATGTATGGTACATATTTGGCAAGTGTATGCAGTAGCCCTGGGAAAAATTTCTGAATAAGAAATATTTGACCAAAGCATGTGTGTATGTCCATCAATTTATGACACAATTTTCACTGGCAAGTTGCAAGAGAACCATAACTTGCTCTGCCCGTTGGCAAGAATGTTTGGATCAACAAGGGCACAACAAAATATCTGCAAATCAGCACTCAACTAACAGATCAAGATAATCAAAAATCGATTTCATATTTCTCAATTGTAACATCATTGGTTTATCTTTAATCACAGATTTTTCTGACTAATTATATTTTAATTTGTGCTCCAATACCACATGCCATATTTTTGTCACGACAGATAAATATATTACAAAAGTTTTGACTTGTCAGCCTTACCCTAACTTGAAAGCTGCATGTTGCATCTCGGACTTTTTTCTCATCTTCCTGCCACTGGTGTGGCTTACTTGATTCTGGTGTGTGATCTTTCTTTTTGCGAAGACTAAATCTACGTTTAAACCTCTCCATAGTTGGTTTTCAGATCAACATATGTCACTTTTCCACCTCTATGCTCTACCACATATTATGTCCATAACTCAACACCTAAAATTGAATTAAAAATACATCTAGACCTTTCGTATAGTTAGGTAATATTTAAACAACAGTGTAGTTTGTACTGAAAGGAGATGAGCACTAAAGTTTTGGATTTTTTCATGTATAAATATTCTGATAAAAGATTTTCCACAATACAAAGATCATATTACTTGCCGCAGAAGTACAGGTAAAAAATAGCAAACAATAATTAGAAAACATATTTTCATGTAGGACAGTGAAACGATATTCACCTACAGACCAGACAGG
This sequence comes from Sabellastarte sp. h YS-2021, assembly GCA_964017235.1. Taxonomy (NCBI): domain Eukaryota; kingdom Metazoa; phylum Annelida; class Polychaeta; order Sabellida; family Sabellidae; genus Sabellastarte; species Sabellastarte sp. h YS-2021. The sequence continues at coordinate 119,781,734 of OZ024928.1, forward strand.
AGGTGTCTAAAAAATAACTGCTTTTAATAAAAATGTACACGGGTGGACACAAAGATAAATGGTTTTCACAAATTTGCATATCATTATCTTTAAGTGGTATAAACAAAAAAAATTGCACAAATTAACTCACAGATGTCATGAATACCTTTGTTTAAATGTATTTTGTTATTTAGTCTGTGCAATCTTGTTATTATTATCACTTATATTTGAAAATTCTGAAGAATGTTTATCTTCATGTCTGTTTATTTTATTGTCAATTTTTATGTTATGAAATAATTATATTTTCAAATAGCATATTTCCTAAATATAGAACTAGAACTAATATCCCTTGATTAAAAACAGGGTGTGTGTGCAAATTGTGACCAAAACAGCTCGCACACAAAATTCACATAAAATATTGTTGGGAAACCCCACGGGATTCCGTGAACTCATATATTTTCTATGCATATATGACTATTATGCGTACCGCTTGCGATTTTAAAGTATTTACTCTTCAAATGGTATTTTTATTAAAATATTGTTAGAAAACCTCATCAAATTCCATGACCTCATATATTTTCTATGCTTACATGAATAACTAGACCTATCGCATCGGAGAACCGATGCAAATTGTATCCACCAGAAGAAAACTCACCAAAGCCATTCTAACATCGCTTAACCTTGAAGGAGAAGCCCAAGGTGAAATCTGACCATATTAAAAGATTCTTAGCCCATGATTTCCTATAGGTTGGTGTGACACTGCAAACCTCTAGGAATACGAATAAGCAAGATATAAACACTAATTTTGGCAATCCTCATTTGACCTTGAAAGAGGGGCCAAAGGTCAAATCCGATCACACCAAAAGATTCCCAGCCCATGATTTCCTAGATTTTGGTTTACCATTCCAAAGCTCTAGGACCAATAATAAGTGAGTTATAAGCACTTTTAAGTTTGGCTATCCTCGTTTGACCTTGATGGAGGGTCCAAGGTCAAATCCGACCACAGCAATACATTCCCAGCACATGATTTTGTGTACTCTCCTCGTTTGACCTTGAAGGAGGGGTCCAAGGTCAAATCCGACCACAGCAATAGATTCCCAGCCCATGATTTCCTATATGTTGGTTTACCATCCCAAACCTCTAGGACCAATAATAAGCGAGTTATGAGCACTTTTAAGTTTGGCTATCCTCATTTGACCTTGAAGGAGGGGTCCAAGGTCAAATCCGACCGCAGCAATAGATTCCCAGCCCATGATTTCCTATAGTTTGGTTTACCATCCCAAACCTCTAGGACCGATAATAAGCGAGTTATAAGCACTTTAAGTTTGGCTATGCTCATTTGACCTTGAAGGAGGGGTCCAAGGTCAAATCCGACCACACCAAAAGATTCCCGGCTCATGATTTCCTATAGGTTGGTTTACCATCCCAAACCTCTAGCACCAATAATAAGCGAGTTATAAGCACTTTTAAGTTTGGCTATCCTCGTTTGACCTTGAAGGGGGGGTCCAAGGTCAAATCCAACCACACCAAAGATTCCTAGCCCATGATTTCCTATAGGTTGGCTTACCATCCCAAACCTCTAGGACCAATAATAAGCGACTTATAAGCACTTTTAAGTTTGGCTATCCTCGTTTGACCTTGAAGGAGGGGGTCCAAGGTCAAATCTGACCACACCAAAAGATTCCTAGGTTGGTTTACCATCCCAAACCTCTAGGACCAATAATAAGGGAGATATAAGCACTTTTCATGACTGCAAAGAAACGCCTGTGGCGGCCATCTTATTTTTCAAAATGAGGCCAAAAATATTCCCAGGCAAGATTTTATGGCTATGAATATATCCTGCAAATTTGAGAAGGCTAGCTATAATATTTTTTTCGTTAGAGCGGTAACGGTGAAATCTCTCTACACACCGTGGCGGCAGCGGCGTAGGCGTAACGACGTCAAATCCATAGTATCCACCGGATGCTATCCGGTGGATACAATAATGAGTTCCATTTGTGAATTTGAAGTATTTTCTCCTTGAACAGCATTTTAAAGTACAGTCTATTTATTAATAAAATATTGCTAGAAAACCTAATGTGACCTTATATTTTCAAACAGATGTGTATACATATTGAATATATTTGTTTTTGGGTGTGAGTTGTATGTGCGAGTTGCTGGGTGCGAGTTATTCTGGTCGCGACTTGCCAGTAAATCTAAAGAGCCATCCAGTAAAGGACAGGTGAATGAAAAGGTCACATATATTTCACAGATTAGGTAATTAAAATCCTGAAGATTTAACTAGAGGAATGTTTTTGCTAACAAAAGTGAAGCGTCCCTTAAAGTTTAAAATGCTTTGTGGTTTTAATAAGCATGCTGTAAAGCTAAGAATGCACAAAGCTGAGCACTAAAGCTGAATGCACAAAGCACTAAGGCAAAAACTCCAAAGCAGCTATTTATGACCCCAGTTTGGCCCATAAGGGAGGGACGGGGGGTAAAACTGACCGGGTATTTAGACTCTCCACATGTGCTTTCCCAATGCCTCTTAATACATTCTGAAGCTATACAGCAACAATATTGCAAATTTAATAAGTAAATTAAATTTTTATAAGTTAATACCCTATCCAATGGACAATTGCTTTACCGGTCGGCGCGACCGGTCCCGCCAAACGCCAGAAAAAGACGTCCTGTATATACTACCGGCAGGACCGGTCACAGAGTGTGCATTCGCCAGGTGGCGCATCGTACTTCATTTCCTGTTTACCTCTTGACGTCATAGCATCTTTTTCGTGTCTAATCCTAGTAAGACCCCTAGTAAGCTGATAGCGGGGCCGGTTGGGTGGGCCTTGCCTGTCCATTGGATAGGGTATTAACTTATAAAAATTTAATTTACTTATTAAATTTGCAATTTTATTGCGTTAATACATCCTATCCAATGGACAATTGCTGAATAACTACCGCTTGGTAGGCGGGTAAGCAGCTAGGGACTTATGTGAACTCATAACAACAATTTTTAACAGGCCCATTTGACCTAGGGTCAGAGAACCCTGAAAGGTCAGGGTCGGTCACTAACTCACCGGTTAACCGGGAGCCTACCGACGTTGCCCCCCCCCCCTTTTTTTTCCTTTCCTTCAGAGTTGGTCTGAGTTGGAAAGATAGAGAGAGAGAGGGGCTGAGTTCAGTCCCAGAAGAAATAAACTTCCCAAAGGAAGCAAGTCACAGTTTTTTTTTGTTTTTTTTTTTGAACATTTATGTACATTCAACATATTTACATTATGTACATATCTAGCATATTTACACTATGTACATATTTACATATATACAACATCTCCTCACTTCTGGGCCTGGTGGTGCACCTGCTGGGCAGCCACTACAGGTCCCAGATGGAAAAGCTCTGAGTCAGCCCAGGCAACATCCTTCAAATAGAATTGGGTGAAGGTGTTGTGAGATTTCCAGTGGCAGGCTGACAAGATCTGATCTAAGGAGATCCCTGATTGGAAAGCCTTAGAAGCAGCAAAGGCCCTAACATCATGGGCTTTAACCTGATGTAAGGTGAGGGCCTCCTGGTCAGAGAGCTCATAGCACAGAACCACAGTCTGTTTGATCCATGAGGAGATGGTGGCAGGCGAGATGTCTTTATCAAAACCCTTCTTGAAGGAGACAAAGACTAACTCCTTATTCTGCCTGAGGTCTGCAGTCCTGTCCAAGTAGTAACGTAGGGCTCTAACTGGACATAGGGACCTGTCACCCTTGAGTGACCTATCCAGAGATGGTGCCAGGGCTGGGATGACCACTGGTGCCACACTATCTGGACCTTCCTTAGCCAGCTGATTCTTGGATAGGAAGCTGGGTGAGGGGTACAAAGACACCTTAGACCAGTCTGACTGGTGTCTGATGTTCTTATGTAACCAAGCATGGATCTCACTCCTGCGTTTACCTGAACCCAAAGCCAGCAAGAAAACAGTCTTGAAAGTTAAATGTTTCAAGGAGGACTCTTTCAGGGGTTCAAAAGGAGCCTTTGTGAGCTGATGTAAAACCAGTGAAAGGTTCCAGGAGGGGATGCCCCTCCTGCCCTTAGGTCTGTCTCTATGGAAACTATCCAGGAGACGAGTGAGATTCTCATCTTTGCTGACATTAATGGTGGAATTGCCCAGTTTGTCAGCAATGGCTGATCTGTAGCCATCAATAGTGCCTGGTTGTAACTTCTTGTCCTGAAACAAGTGCAGGAGGAAGTCAGCAATGGCCTTCAGAGGTGGTGCCCTGAAGTCCACCTGATTACTGAGGCACCACTTTGTAAAAATGGTCCACTTTGCCTCATAGACAGATCTGGTTGATCTTCTTTGAGGAGCCTCAATTCGTGCTGCCACTGCCTCAGAGAAGCCTTGCTCCTTGATTGCTGAGGCTCTAGGAGCCAGGCATGTAGGTTCAGATTCGACAGGTTCCTGTGAAGGACCTGGTTGAATGGCTGAGACACAAGGTTTGGTATGCTGGGCAGACAGAGTGGGATCTGGCTTGACATTGCTACCAGGTCCCAAAACCAGGGCATGTTGGGCCACCCTGGGGCAATCAGGATTATTCTGTTGCAGGGGTAGTCCTGGAGCTTCTCCACCACTTTGCCCAAGATGGCTGCCGGTGGGAAGGCGTATGGGTCCAGGTACTCCCAGGAGAGACTGAGTGCATCCACTGCCCAAGCCTGGGGGTCTGGCACCGGTGACACAAACTGAGGTAGTTTGTTGTTGAACCTGGTGGCAAACAGGTCCACTTTTGGCTGGTGCCACCTTGCGCATACAGCTTGGAATACTGCTGGATGAAGTGACCACTCTGTTTGAATGGTCTGGCCAAGTCTGGATAGCTGGTCTGCTATCACGTTCAGCCGGCCGGGGATGTGACGTGCCCTGAGGGTTACCTGTTGTCTGGTGCACCAGGACAGGATTCTCCACAGTAGGGCACACAGTGACCCCGACTTCATCCCCCCTTCTTTGTTGATATAGGCAACCACTGTTGTGTTGTCTGTAGCTATCAACACAGTCTTGTTGCAGACCAGGGTTCGAAACTCCTTTAGAGCTAGAAAAACTGCTTTTAGCTCTAAGTGGTTTATGTGCAACTTGCTTTCTGGAAGGGACCAGGTTCCCCTTGCAGTATGGTCGTCCAAGTGAGCGCCCCACCCTTCGCTTGATGCGTCTGTAAAGATCTGCAGAGCATGTTTTAGAGGGTGTAATGGTTGACCTAGTAGCACATTGCCTTCCTCCAGCCACCACCTTAGATGAGGGTGGAGGGACTTGGGGACCGGTATCACCTTTTCCAGTGACTCTGGGACCCTCCAATTGTTTTTCAAGTGCCACTGTATGGGTCTCATGTGGAGTCGCCCTAAGTGGACTTGTTTTTCTGTTGCTGTGAGGAGACCTATGAGGGACATGAATTTCCGGACCGGGCAAACCGGATCCGACATCATTGATCTGATTTTGTCTGTCAAGGCCTGCCAACGGTCTTCTGTTGGTCTGACCTTGCCCTCTTTCAGGTCGAACTGGTAACCTACGAAATTGAAGACCTGTTTGGGTGTCAGTTCTGACTTTTCCTTGTTCACCAGCCACCCTAGTTCCTGACAAAGAGTGACCAGGGTTTGAGTATGCTGGAGACAGGTGTGGAGGGTAGAGGCCCTCACCAGCCAGTCGTCTAGGTACTGGTGGATTCTTATACCCTGTCGTAAGGCCATGAGCTTGACCTCTTTGGCCACCACTGTGAACTCCATGGATGCTGTGGAAAGACCAAAGGGCAGGGCCTTGAACTGGTAGGAGTGGCCCTGAATGTGAAAACGCATGTACTTCCTTGACTGGCTGTGAATTGGAATGTGGAAGTAAGCGTCTTTGAAGTCTATGGATGTGACCCACTCCCCTGCCTGTAGGGAGGTTCTTATTGTCTCTGGGGTCTCCATCTTGAACGACTCTGTGTTTAAAAAGGTGTTCAAAGTGCTCAGGTCCAAGATAGGTCTCCACCGGTTGTTGGGTTTGGGAACCAAAAATAGCCGGTTGTAAAACCCTAGGGAGGTCTGATTTGTTACCGGTTCTACTGCATTCTTGTTTGTTAGCTGAGTCAGTGCCTCCAAAAGGAAGGCCGGTCTTTGGGGGTTTACATATTTGCTGATGACCATTGGTGACCTGGTTAGGTTGGGTCTGAACCGGAAGGGAAGGGTGTAGCCCTCTCTCAGTATTCTGATAACTTTTGGACTCGCACCCAGAGTTTCCCACTTTTTCCAAAACTGCTGAAGTCTTGCCCCTACAGGAAGATTTGTGACAACAGTTTGGACATTTGTGCCAATATTTACAAAACTCAAGTGATCTACACAGGAAACATCTTTCACATGGTTTATTTCTCTGATAGATTGACAATAAGCGGGGTTTACACCTTTCTTTTGCGGTGACCCGCTGACAAAAGGAACACTTGCAACAAAAGAGTTTACATGTGGAAACACAGTCTCGCTCTTGTTTGTCACTGGAGGTGGTGGGTTCAAGCCCTCCATCTTGTCGGTACATTTACAGAGTTCAGCAATCCGACCACATTTGCAAAACAGTGATTGTCATTTATGCTTTTTAAAACCTCTGGCCGGCTTCTGGCTGAAGTTTGAGGCTTTACCACCCCCTTTCTGAGCAGTTTGCCGGTCTCTAATCTGCTTCCATGCCGGAGTAGTGGGCTTCCGGTCCGGCTGGTGAGGGGTTCGGTTGGAGGAGACGTATGGATGAAAACGTCCAGGTTTCCTTGGTGTGGTACCAGCAGAACGCCTCTCTTCACTACGTAAGATTTCCTCTTCAGCTTTGACCAGTAAGCTGTCCGGGAAGAGTGATAGTTGGTGAACTGGAGACGTATGTAAGGCAGACAAGGTGTCCGGTTTAATGCCACCCCTTATGAACTCTAAATAACTGTCCCGACGTGCCAGGGTGAGATTAGCCATGCTGATAAAGACTCCCTCTGATAAATCCTGCATGGTACGCTGCATAGCCTGTGAAATTGACCGGTTAAACGTAACCAGATATTCCAGTTCTTCAACAGCTTGTTGTTGTTTCTCAGCACTTTTGCCCTTTGAGGAATCGAACCTCAGGGACTTTAACTGGGTGACCATGGAGTCCTGTACTTTGGTGAGGCATCTAGAGAGGCCAGCAGCGTGATTACACATCACTGATTGTTCTCTGAATGACCTCTCCCACCTTCTAAGGGTGTCCTGGCTGAAGGTCCTGGAAGCTGGGGCAGAAGGTAAACTGCGCCTTGCAACTCTAGAAAACATACTGTTAAGCTTTGCCGGTTCCGGAGACCAGTCACCAACAGCCTGGTTAGACGCATCCTTCTTAACAGCTTGCATGTCGTACCACTTGGAAGTACGGGGTGTCTTGACAAATTGATCACGCAGCAGTCCACTGGTTTCAGTATTCCTAGAAGGATAACCTTCAGCAATAGTCACATTTAGTTTCTCCAGCTTCTTACAAAGCCATTCATCCACCGGCAATTTTACTGACACTTTACCGGTAGTCTTCACTCTAGAACCGGCAAAGGGATTGTCATCCATGGATGCAGCTGAGGTGTCATAATCCGGGATTTGATGCCAGCCCATGAAACTCCTCACCCCTCTCAATGTTTCCCGGTAATTAGCATCCTCAGAAAGATCCTGGTCAGTGTTTGATTCCGGTACATCACCCTGGTAGTGAACACTAGCCGGTGAAACCGGTTCCGCATCCACCTCAGCCTCACTGTCAGATTCCCTAGCAACCTCAGAATTCTGGCCAATGGGAGGCGACTGGTTAGACAGCGTAGTTTCATAACCGGAAGGCAGAACCTCAGGACCCGCACCGGGAGCCTGTGGAGGCTGGGTGGCAGTCCCTGCACCGGGAACCAGTAAAGGTTGGGTGGCAACAGTCTCAGAGGTACCGGGGCCCTGAACAGGGTGGGTAGCACTCTTAGTAACTTCCTTCACAGCTTGTGTACCGGGAACCCCCAGCGGAGGTTGGGTAGCCGTCAACTGCGTAGCAACGTCACTAGTGCCCTCAGAAAACATAACACTTGTAGAGGCACCCGGATCAAAGAAGGGGTGTTCTCTGGGCACCACAGAAGCAGAATTCACCGGTCTCACAGGGACAGCAAATGACTGGTTAACCAGCATTGCTTCCAGACGGGAAAATCTCTCACTCCACTTGTCATCAAGGGACTTGAGGTCATCTGAAGTGGGCTTACTGCTGTGCTTCCGTTTACTAGACCTTGGGGAGCCATCAGAACGCTTCTTCTTCTGCTTGGGTGTAGAATCAACAGGAGACTGCGTCCCTGAGTTGACTGGACCCAGCAGTGAAACCTCAGACGGATCAACAAGCTTGGGAGACGTACTTGTCGATTCTTCAGATTTCTTCTGGCTAGAGCGTTCTTTCCGTTCCTTATAGGTGGGGGTTGCTAACTGGTGGATCTGAGCAGGCGTAAACGCCTTACAGATACTACAAGGCAACTTCTTCACACACGGGTCGTCTCCCACCCCCTTGTCACGACAACGCGCGCATTTCTTATGGTTGTCAAAAAGGGCCATAACGTGCCCGCAAGAACCTCGTTTCTGTCCAGGAGACGACATAATGATCAGTAACGTTGTAGAATTACTCCGTACTAATAAAAAACAAGAAACTTGGAAGAGTTCGTTGTAAAATGTCAAAAACGTATCTCTGAAGAAAATCTTCTGCACACTCTTTCGCGCCAAACGAAAAAGATGCTATGACGTCAAGAGGTAAACAGGAAATGAAGTACGATGCGCCATCTGGCGAATGCACACTCTGTGACCGGTCCTGCCGGTAGTATATACAGGACGTCTTTTTCTGGCGTTTGGCGGGACCGGTCGCGCCGACCGGTAAAGCAATTGTCCATTGGATAGGATGTATTAACGCAATAAAAAAGGAGATATAAGGCAAAAACTCAAAATCAGCTATTTTATGACCCCAGTTTGACCCATAAGGGGGGAGGGGGAGGGGGGGGGGGTAAAACTGATCGGCTATTTAGATTCTCCACATATGCTTTCCCAATACCTCTTAATACATTCTGAAGCTATAAAAGCAACGATAAAGGAGATATAAGGCAAAAACTCCAAAGCAGCTATTTATGACCCCAGTTTGGCCCATAAGGAGGGGTCAGAGGGTAAAACTGACCTGCTATTTAGACTCTCCACATATGCTTTCCCAATACCTCTTAATATATTCTGAAGCTATAAAAGCAACAATAAAGGATATATAAGGCAAAAACTCAAAATCAGCTATTTTATGACCCCAGTTTGACCCATAAGGGGGGGTTGGGGGGTAAAACTGACCGGCTATTTAGACTCTCCATATATGGTTTCCCAATACCTCTTAATATATTCTGAAGCTATAAAAGCAACAATAAAGGAGATATAAGGCAAAAAATCAAAATCAGCTATTTTATGACCCCAGTTTGACCCATAAGGGGGGGCCGTGGGGTAAAACTGACCGGCTATTTAGACTCTGCACATATGGTTTCCTATTACCTCCCAGTACATTTTATAGCTCTAAATGCAATACTTAAGAAGATAATAGGGGGGTTGGCCTAAATTTAAGGCTTTCAGATTGGAAGGTGTCAGAAAATCACTCATAAATGAGTTATTTTTCAAGGGATTGCTCCCAAAATCTAATCAGCTCGCGTTTTCGATAGTATGAACAGGTGTGTCAAATTATAAGGCTGTGTAGCAAGTAGTTTTTCCTGAACTGCGATGACAGGGGGGTGTACTTCAAAAAATTGTTTTTGATCATATGACCTTCATAAAGGTCAAAGGTCAAATTTAAGCATGCAGAAAAAAAATTTTCCCACGCCTAAGGTATATAACTGCCAAATATGGTGTGAAACCTTGTATTAATAAGGGAGATATTCAAGGGAGACCATAATGCGGCGGCGGTGGCGAGGAAACTGAGGCGAAAACAAATAAGCGCCCTTCAGGGACGCTTAATTAGGGACATCACAACTCTGTATATTGTATGCTGGCTAATCGCTAGGTACTATTGCTAGTCGACAACAAATAATAGTTGAATTTATAAAAATACAACAAATGTTACGTTTCCTGTTCTAAAAGGTAATGAAGATGTTAAATATGTGAAATAAAGTGAAAATGTGGGTCTATAATCTGTAAAATTCATTTTCTATTTTGCCTGCTACTTCTGGTACATTTTTCTCATACAGAAAGTGAGTTATATAACAGATATGTGGTACTTTTGGTTTTTACGTGAATGCATAAACAATACACAATACATGGCTGTAATTTCATTTTAACATATTTTACTGGGCAATATGCAAGTACTTGATGGATTCAGACCTTTTGCCATATTTTACTGCATTCAGTAATTATTTTTTCATTAAAATAGGATTCAAAAAACTAGAGATTGCGTCTCGACGCAGTGTATCCCCGGACGGGACATAGTTAAGGCGTGAATGTGTCGGGCTTGAGCCTGTTTCCTGGAGCACCAGGTCAGGATTCTCCATAGTACCAGATTACTTCCAAAAGCTAATCACTAGTTGTTTCACTTATATCTGTCTTTAAAAATTACATTTCATGGATCCAGAAGATCCATATAGTGATCCGGATCGCTTCCAAACCTCAATCATTTCATCCTTTTACCTTTTCAGACGTATTCTAAAAATTTCATCGAAATCCATCCATAAGTTTTTGAGTTATCTTGTACACAGACACATCTGGCAGCCTGGATCCACATGATCCAGACAGTGATCCAGATTACTCCCAAAATCTAATCACTTGTTCTTTGTCCCATTTAAGACATTTCCTGAAAATTTCATAAAAATCCATTCATGACTTTCTGAGCTATTTGTCTTTAAAAATTACATTCACGGATCCAGAAGATCCAGATAGTGGTCCAGATCACTCGCAAAATTGAACCATTTCTTTCTTTTACCACTTCTTCCTTGTACCATTTGTAACATATCCTGAAAATAGTAAAATCCATTCCAAGAGTATGTGCAAGCCTGGATCCAGATGATCCAGATCACTCCAAAAATGTAATCACTTGTTCCTTGTACCATTTAGGCCATTTGCTGAAACAATCCATCCATAACTTTTTGAGGTATCTGTCTTAAAAAATTACATTTCATGGATCCAGAGGATCCATATAGTGATCCGGATCACTTCCAAAATTCAATCATTTCATCCTTTTACCACTTCTTCCTTTTACTATTTGTAACATAGCCTAAAAATATCATCAAAATTCATCGTAAAATCATGTTGCAGCCTCGATCCAGACGGTGATCCAGATCATTCCAAAAGTATAATCACTTGTTCCTTGTACCATTTACGTCATTTGCTGAAAATGTCATCACAATCCATCCATAACTTTTTGAGGTATGTCTTATTACATTTCACGGATCCAGAAGATCCATACAGTGATCCAGATCACTTCCAAAATTCAGTTATTTCATCCTTTTACCTTTTCAGACATATCCTGAAAATTTCATCAAAATCCGTCCATAAGTTTTTTTGCTACAATGTACACAAACACATCTGGCAACCTGGATCCAGATGATCCAGACAGTGATCCAGATCACTCCCCAAATCTAATCACTTGTTCCTCGCACCATTTAGGTCATTTGCTGAAAATGTCATCACAATCCATCCATAACTTTTTGAGGTATCTGTCTTATTACATTTCATGGATCCAGAAGATCCATATAGTGATCCGGATCACTTACAAAATTCAGCCATTTCATCCTTTTACCTTTTCAGACATATCCTGAAAATTTCATCAAAATCCGTCCATAAGTTTTTTTGCTACAATGTACACAAACACATCTGCAACCTGGATCCAGATGATCCAGACAGTGATTCAGATCACTCCCCAAATCTAATCACTTGTTCCTCGCACCATTTAGGTCATTTGCTGAAAATGTCATCACAATCCATCCATAACTTTTTGAGGTATCTGTCTTTAAAAATTACATTTCATGGATCCAGAAGATCCATATAGTGATCCGGATCACTTCTAAAATTCAACCATTTCATCTTTTTACCTTTTCAGACATATCCTGAAAATTTCATCAAAATCCGTTGATAAGTTTTTGAGCTATATTGTACACAAACACATCTGGCAGTCTGGATCCAGATGATCCAGACAGTGATCCGGATCACTCCCAAAATCTAATCACTTGTTCCTCGTCCCAATAAGGACATCTCCTGAAAATTTCATCAAAATGCACCCATAACTTTTTGAGCTATCTGTGTTTAAAAATTAAATTTCATGGATCCAGAAGATCCAGACAGTGATCCGGATCACATCTTCCTTTTACCAATTTGGACATATCCTGAAAATTTTATCAAAATCCGTCTGTCAGTTTTTGAGTTATCTTGTTTACAAACAAACAAACAAATAGAGGGCCCAAAATGACCCTCGGTCAGGTACTTTGGCGGTCAGTGGCTGTAACCGGTCAGCCTGGATGCTGGTACTCCGTCATGTACTCAACCTCAAAAGCCATTTTCAATAGTTTCCACGCAATGTAGTCAGCATTAAGTGTGAAAATATCTCCAAATATGCCAAAAATGACCCTTGGTCAGGTACTTTGGCGGTCAGTGGATGACCTTCAATGAAGAGCTTCAAGGTCAAATTTCTGCATGCTTATAGAGGACATATATATGTATTATATATACCAGCCATAGGATGATCTAACTTTCTGTCTTGGAGAACTGGGCCAAAATGTGCAAAAATGGCCAAAATCTGACCTTTAAGTGGCGGTCAGTGGATGACCTTAAATGAAGATCTGTAACCAGTAAACCTGGATGGCAGAAGTCCATCATGTACTCAACCTCCAAAGCCATTTTCAATAGTTTCCATGCAATATAGTCAGCGTTAAGTGTGAAAATATCTCCAAAAAGACCAAAAATGCCCCTCGGTCAAGTACTTTGGCGGTCAGTGGATGACCTTCAATGAAGAACTTCAAGGTCAAATTTCTGCATGCTTATAGAGGACATATATATGTATTATATATACCAGCCATAGGATGATCTAACTTTCTGTCTTGGAGAACTGGGCCAAAATGTGCAAAAATGGCCAAAATCTGACCTTTAAGTGGCCACCAGTGACCTTGAGATTGAAGGTCAAGGTCACAAAACAATAGCGTTCGTGGCATTGCCCATATATACCCACATACCAAATTTGAAAGTTCTAACTAAAATATTTTTTAAGTTATCGCGTCCAAAAGGAAATCTCTGCGGCGGCGGCGGCGTGACCGTACTGAATCCTAAGTATCCCCGACTTTCGTCCGGGGATACAACAAAACAAAACAAAAAAAAACCACAATTCCAACTGTTGTTGATTAGTCAGCTGATCTTGACTTATCTAGATTTAAGATACAGGCATGAAATTCTTAGTGTAAAAATTTCAGAAAAAAGGATGAAATATAAGATAAACTACTTAAGCTTCATAAATGTATATCCCAAAATCATCCGCGGAAACAGCCATGGACCCTTCACTGGGATGACCAGCAAAGCCGGATGTGTAATATTTTCACACAAAACAAGTACAGTAGAACCTCGATTATCCGAACTAATTGAAGGACACAGTATCGGGTCAGATAATCGATCGGTTCGGATAGATGAACAAAAAATTCACCATCTATGGGTTATCAAGTAGCCAATAATTGGAGAACCATAATTTTTATGGACCAATTCTACACATGGGTGGTCACTGACGAAGTTGTTTAACATATTTGTGCAATATGATATAACTGACCCTCTAACTGCGGCTTATTTGCTTCATTTATGTGTATATTATGACTTTTATTTAAAATATTACGCGGACTTGAGCTAGGTGTATTTGGTTAGTACATGAATTATAGACATTTCATTGCTGATAAGCATCTTCATGCATTTTGTAGTTGAAAAACTCCAGATTATTTATTGTAAAACCTCAAGTGAACATGCCTTCAGTGATAGGTATGTTTGGCGGGTAATGCATTGTTAACATTCTTTCAGTGCACACTGCAAGCCTGTAAATTGATCTACTCCGAGAGATTATAAATTGTGAGTCTCAATTGAATTATCTTTCAGTAATTGGCGCATTGTCCTGTGCCCTATATATATATGTAGGGAGACAAGATTTCAGTTAGGTTAAATCGGATGACAGAGGGCGGATAATCAAGGTTCTACTGTACTAGAAAACAAGTACTAATGTGTACCATCAGTATAGTGGATGATTGTAATGTCAATCACTTAAGAAAGACTTAAAAAGGTGCAATTGTTTTCACTATATAAAATTCAAATCAACCTCAAAATACTAAGGTACATTGAAAAATATGACCTCATTAAGCAAACAAACTAATGCAGCCAGACTTTTGAGATTTTTTTTCAACAGACAATTAAACTTTGGGTTTGAAAATGCCACAAAAAATAGGCCAAGGCCTGCTGCTTACTGGCGACACGCATGTTGTGGTTGTGCCACCCAAATACTTTTTTGATACTTGTGTATTTCGTCACATGTATTTTTATATTCTGTGATGATATAACCTGGTCACCCAAATAGGTCGGTGATTATGCAAAAGAATATATATTGTGAACACAACTAAAACTTCAATGTAATACAACTTCTTCAATAAAGCAATTATTATTTGTCAGTTTTGCATGCATACATTTCATTATGTACCAGAAAGTTAGGAAAAACTTTTCTTAGAATGTCAGGAGTATAAATTAGGTTATTGTGTGTTTTCGATAGTGTAACCTTAGTTTCACCTTACTGTAGTGACCTTGCCATTTTTACATCATGTCTGGGCCCGGTGTACCACGAAATCCTCCCCCCCAGAAATCCTCCCCACCGGGGGGGGGGGGGGGGGGGGGGGGGTGGATGTCCTAGGATATCCTCCCCCGGGGGGTAAATTTTCTAGGAAATCCTCCACCCCGGGGGGGAGGAACTCCTAGGAATATGACCCCCCCTCCATGTTGTTGCTATGGAAAAAGTAGATGAATAACATATTTTAACAAAATGCTGTAAATGCACTACTTTTCTAGTTAACGCTCGACAATAGGATTATTATTAGGGTTATTGTGATCAGTTTGTTTCTGTCTGTCTGTCTGTGCACCGTTTCACCCTTATAACTCACTATATGCACTACTTTTCTAGTTAACGCTCGACAATAGGATTATTATTAGGGTTATTGTGATCAGTTTGTTTCTGTCTGTCTGTCTGAGCACCGTTTCACCCTTATAACTCAAATAGAAATAGGACAGTTGGGTCGAAAATTTTGACGGTTAATCTTGCACGGTTAAGGAGATAAGCAAATTTTTGTTTTTCCATTTTTTTTCATTTCTTACATACCCTGTGGGTCGAAAATTTCGACGAAATTGCTCTATCTCGCACGGTTAAGGAGATACAAGCAATTTTGTGTTTTGCCATTTTTGGCAAAAATTCGAAAATTCAAAATGGCCGCCATTTTTGGGGAGGGAAATTTTTTTTGAAAATTGCCAAGAGTACATTCCCTAGATACCCTGTGGGTTGAAAATTTCGATGAAATCGCTCTATCTCGCACGGTTAAGGAGATAGACGCAATTTTGTGTTTTTCCATTTTTGGCAAAAATTCGAAAATTCAAAATGGCCGCCATTTTTGGGAAAGGGAAATTTTTTTGAAAATTGGCAAGTCTACATTCCCTAGATACCCTGTGGGTCGAAAATTTTGACGAAATCGCTCTATCTCGCACGGTTAAGGAGATAGAAGCAATTTTGTGTTTTGCCATTTTTGGCAAAAATTCAAAAAGGCCGCCATTTTTGGGGAGGGGAAATTTTATGGAAAATTGCAAGAGTACATTCCTTAGATACTCTGTGGGTCTAATAGTCTGACGAAATCGCTCTATCTCGCACGGTTTAGGAGATAGAAGCAATTTTGTGTTTTTCCATTTTTGGCAAAAATTCGAAAATTCATGGCCGCCATTTTTGGGAAGGGGAAAACTTTTAAAAATTGGCAAGACTACATTCCTTAGATACCCTGTGGGTCGAAAATTTTGACGAAATCGCTCTATCTGGCACGGTTAAGGAGATAGAAGCAATTTTGTGTTTTGCCATTTTTGGGGAGGGGAAAATTTTTTGAAAATTGCCAAAACTACATTCCTTAGATGCCTTCTGGGTCGAAAATTTCGACGAAATCGCTCTATCTCGCACAGTTAAGGAGATTCGAAAATTCAAAATGGCCGCCATTTTTGGAAAGGGGAAAATTTTTTGAATATTGGCAAGAGTACATTTCTTAGATACCCTATGGGTCAAAAATTTCGACGAAATCGCTCTATCTGGCACGGTTAAAGAGATAGAAGCAATTTTGTGTTTTCCCATTTTTGGCAAAAATTCAAAATGGCCGCCATTTTTGAGGAGGGGAAAATTTTTTCAAAATTGTCAAGAGTACACTTCTTATATACCCTGTGGGTCGAAAATTTCGACGAAATTGCTCTATCTCGCACGGTTAAGGAGATACAAGCAATTTTGTGTTTTGCCATTTTTGGCAAAAATTCAAAATGGCCACCATTTTTGAGGAGGGGAAAATTTTTTCAAAATTGGCAAGAGTACACTTCTTATATACCCTGTGGGTCGAAAATTTCGACGAAATCGCTCTATCTCGCACGGTTAAGGAGATAGAAGCAATCTTGTGTTTTGCCATTTTTGGCAAAAATTCAAAATGGCCGCCACTTTTGGGGAGGGGAAATTTTTTTTGAAAATTGGCAAGAATACATTCCTAAGATACCCTGTGGGTCGAAAATTTCGACGAAATTGCTCTATCTCGCACGGTTAAGGAGATACAAGCAATTTTGTGTTTTTCCATTTTTGGCAAAAAATCGAAAATTCAAAATGGCCGCCATTTTTGGAGAGGGGAAATTTTTTTTTGAAAATTGCCAAGAGTACAGTCCTTAGATACCCTATGGGTCGAAAATTTCGACGAAATTGCTCTATCTTGCACGGTTAAGGAGATAGAAGTAATTTTGCGTTTTTCCATTTTTGGCAAAAATTCGAAAATTCAAAATGGCCGCCATTTTTGAGGAGGGGAAAATTTTTTGAAAATTGCCAAGAGTACATTCCTTAGTTACCCTGTGGCTCGAAAATTTCGACGAAATCGCTCTATCTCGCACGGTTAAGGAGATACAAGCAATTTTGTGTTTTTCCATTTTTGGCAAAAAATCGAAAATTCAAAATGGCCGCCATTTTTGGGGAGGGGAAAATTTTTTGAAAATTCCAAAGAGTACGCTCCTTAGAAACCCCGGGGATCGAAAATTTCGACGAAATCGCTCTATCTCGCACCGTTTCTGAGATAAACATGTTTTTGTTTTTTCAGCGTTAAGAAAAATCGAGACATTTAGTAAATTATTAATAAGTCGGCCATTTTGTATTGGATCACTTCGAAAAGTTATTGATTTCCAGACATGTATATAACGAACCTACTTGCAAAATTTCATGTGAATAGGTGAAGCGCTTTTTAAGTTATCATCCAGACAAGCACACCCTTTTGAAAAACATGATTTTGGTCATGTGACCTTCTCTGATTGGTTGAAAAACATGGAATGAGGAAATATGATAGTCCTCTACCCAAGGAAGCTCCATACCAAATTTCAAAGAAATCGGTGCAGTAGTTTCTGAGGAGAAGAGGCTGGAAAAAATTGTTGACAACAACAACAACAACGAAGACGACGCCAGGCCATGCCATTAGCTTACGGCTGTTGGCCAGTAACGGCCGTAAGCTAAAACAAGAGGAGAGTGCCCGTGAACGGGCACTGTGTCAGCTGACTGAGTGTTTTTGATTTGTGAAGGTGATTAGAGGACAGAATAATTATCAGGAAAAGGGCTGTACAGAAATACAGTAAATGGTAACTGAACAGCAAGTTCGAAAGAAATTCCGAAGCTGACAGAAGAAAAGGATAAAAAAGTAGTGCCCTGTAAATGGTATTATGAAGGAAAATAACAAGGTAATTGTTTAAGTGTAAAAAATAGGTTAAAACATATTTAAAGAAATACTACAAATGCAATATCCTCGTTCGACCTTGAAGAAGGGGTCCAAGGTCAAATCTAACCACACAAATACATTCCCAGCCCATGATTTCCTATGGTTTACCATTCCAAACCTCTAGGACCAATTATAAATGAGTTATAAGCACTTTTAAGCTTGGCTGTCCTCATTTGACCTTGAAGGGGGGGTCCAAAGGTCAAATCTGACCATACCAAAAGATTCCGAGCCAATGATTTCCTATGGGATGGTTTACCATCCCAAATCTCTGTCACCAATAATAAGCGAGTTGTAGGCACTTTCAATTTTCGCTATCCTCATTTGACCTTGAAGGAGGGTTCCAAGGTCAAATCGGACCATATCAACAGATTCACAGCCCATGATTTCCTGTCTGTTTACCATCCCAAACCTCTGGGACCAATAATAAGCCAGTTATAAGCACTTTTAAGTTTGGCTATCCTTGTTTGACCTTGAAGGAGGGGTCATTGAAGGTCAAATCTGACCACACCAAAAGATTCCCACCCCATGATTTCCTACAGGTTGGTTTATCATCCCAAACCTCTAGGATCAATAATAAGGGAGATATAAGCACTTTTCATGACTGACAAAAAACACAAAAGTAGTTGAATAACATATTTGCACAAATTGCTGTAAATGCAATAGTTTTCCAATTATAACTGATTTACTCAACAGTGAGAACTTCAAAGTAGCTATTACTCAGCTATGAAATGAGCCACAGGTCTGAAACTTCACTATGTTATAGCTGACCCCAAAATAGGTGAATAACATATTGAAACAAAATACTCTAAATGCAATAGTTTTCAAGTTATAAGTGATTTACTCAACAGTGATAACCTAAAAGTAGCTATTACTCAGCTATGCCATGAGCTACAGGTCTGAAATTTTACTATGTTATAGCTGGCCCAAAAGTAGCTGAATAACATATTTATACGAAATTCTCTAAATGCAATAGTTTTTAAGTTACAAGTGATTTTACTCATGATGGAAGTTACTGAAAAGCCCAAAAGTAGCTATTACTCACTTAGCTATTGAGACAGACACCCAACTTACTCACCATATTGTAGCTATGAAAAAAGTAGCTGAATAACATATTTTAACAAAATGCTCTAAATGCAACACTTTTCAAGTTATAAGTGATTTACTCAACAGTGATAACCTAAAAGTAGCTATTACCCAGCTATGCCATGAGCTACAGGTCTGAAATTTTACTATGTTATAGCTGACCCAAAAGTAGTTGAATAACATATTTATACAAAATTCTCTAAATGCAATAGTTTTCAAGTTATAAGCGATTTACTCAACAGTGATAACCTAAAAGTAGCTATTACTCAGCTATGCCATGAGCTACAGGTCTGAAATTTCACTATGTTATAGCTGGCCCAAAAGTAGCTGAATAACATATTTATACGAAATTCTCTAAATGCAATAGTTTTTAAGTTACAAGTGAT
Source organism: Sabellastarte sp. h YS-2021 (assembly GCA_964017235.1). Lineage (NCBI taxonomy): Eukaryota > Metazoa > Annelida > Polychaeta > Sabellida > Sabellidae > Sabellastarte > Sabellastarte sp. h YS-2021. The sequence goes on from OZ024928.1 coordinate 119,801,155, forward strand.
TTTACTCATAATGGAAGTTACTGAAAAGCCCAAAAGTAGCTATTACTCACTTAGCTATTGAGACAGACACCCAACTTACTCACCATATTGTAGCTATGAAAAAAGTAACTGAACAACATATTTTCACAAAATGCTGTAAATGCAACACTTTTGAAGTTATAAGTGATTTAGTGCATGATTTCATGAATTTTAATGCATTAAAAATTATTAAAAAAATTTATTAAAAAAAAAGTAAGACAGATCCAGGTCTCATACTCACACAAGAGAATCTACCTCTGGCCTAGTACATATATGCAAGATATGAGAGAAATCCCTGCAATAGTCACTGAGAAAATTGTGATAAAAAGTTGAAATTTTCACACTTTTGGTGGGGGTACCCCCTTGTAATGTCTCTAGCAAACAGAGGAACAGACAGATTTCCATGCCTTGAACAATTTTTCATCCTCGATAGATAAGGTATCTTTTAAAAAAAACAGCATGTCTCTAGGCCTTGTAGTTTTGGAGAAGTTGTTCATGCGGACGCGGACGCTGCAGAGTGATGACATAATGTCAGCTGACCGACAAGTCAGCTGACATAAAAAAAGGACTATCATTTGTAAGATTGATCATTAAGTCGATTTCATTGGTATCAACTAGTGGTCGGACCGGTTCTGAAAATAAAAACCGGTTTTCGGGGCTTTGAAACTGAATGAAATCTGGGATTTCAAAAGTTTGCAGAGATACAGTAAAAAAAATTTACACAAGCCTACATGAGCTATATTTTCAAGAGGGAATATGCATTCACGAGATATTTTCAAGTTTATAAACTTCATTTACCATGAAAATAAAATGAAAATGTGAGTTATTGCCTCAAATACATGTGTTCTTTATTGTTTTGATGAAGTATTCACCAGTAAAAAGCATAATACAATGACATTTTCAATTACCGGTACTTAAATATTGAAACGAAATGCGATATACCAGGTTACCGTTCATACCACTAGTATCAAACTATCAACAAGGTGAAAAACTTGTTACCAGATCATCAATTATATCTAACTTGTACACAGATTTTATAGTAGTTGTATAAAAATAAACTTAATGGTTTATTTCTGTAATGAGGTCATATTTTAGTGTTTATTCCCGAAAATATAAAAATATATCTGCTTGTAACACATTGCATGGGTATTTCTGTAAAAAAAAAATTCAAGAAAAGGGCGTTTGTTTATTTGCAATTTCAAATGATGCTTGTAATGTGTGGTAAAGCTGTCAATGCCAACCGATTGACTCAATGAGCATACTGACATTATGATCATCTACTATTTATAAATAGTGACTGGTGCTGAGACAAAACCAGACCAACATATTAATGTATCAATTTGTTCTCAGGTGAAATTTTAGCTGAATAGTTAACACAGTTAAAATTTTAGCTGAATGGTTAACAGTTTGAGGGATATAGGGCTTAAAATGCCAAAATGTCCATTTCTGACCTGAAGGTGCTCATAAGTTCTATAACATTGGGATTTTAAGGCCATCTTAAATAGGATTCCTCTCCTTGTCTTAATACACATGTCAAATCTGAATGAAGTCTGTGGATGCGTTTCAGAGCTATTGCACAAGTGAAAATGTACAGTGGCATGACAGGTGCAAAGCCCGGATACATCCATGATTTTTTTCTGGGCATTTAATTATTTCATTACTCTTTTATAATAATAACAATAAAAACTCAGACTAATTTGATATGCATATTTTAATGAATTGAAATCCATGTCATTATACATGTAAGCATAAATAAGGATTTTGTATTCACGCTGTGTCGAATTATACCGTTTGTGCCCATATCATGGCACAAACCTTAACTTGGCACATATGACTGTAATCGATAAAACTCGTGCATATTCACATGAAAAATAAAGTTACAATGATGACAGGATTTACATGCATATCGCACCAACTTCAAATTGCTACCACTAACTCGCACCCACAAATCGGACCCATTTTTTTTTATTTCATCTTTTTCTCCTTTGTCTTTTATTTCTTTTGAATATTGGGGCATTGATTCACTGAAATAACATAACTTAAAATATGTTGGGAAACCTCACAGAATACTGTGAATCGTCAAATATTTTCTATGTGTGTACAAATATTCCAGCGACCTCATTCGTGACCTCAAGAATATTAATGAGTTGTCCGTGAATTTTGATCTTGAAGTAACATATTTTCTACACATACATTTATTGGAAAACCCCACAGATTTCCTTGAACTCATATATATTCTATGCAATTGTCAAGCACATTTACCGCAAATAAATTAACTGAACTGTCGAGCCTGATACTTAGTGCAATGCCATGAGTTTAGACAAAAATCCTATTATAAAATATCATTTTTAAAATGGGTGTGATTTGTGGGTGCGAGTTAGCGGTAACGATTTTAAGTGGGTGCGATATGCAAGTATCCCTGATGACTAGGGGTGCGACAGTACCAGATTTTCTAGTCCGGGATTCCGCAAATGCAAAACCGTCCCGATTCCGGGATACCGAAAACGTTTGAGTTTCAGCATTTCATCAATCAAATAGACCTAAAAACAGGAAGTGATTTTCTGTAATCCAAAACATGGCAGTTTTTCTCAAAGAAATCACTATAAATGCATTAAAATCTTGTGAAATACGAGCTAATAGTTCATAATTTCTTCAGATTCAGGTCTGGCATTTAATATTTTATGTTTCCCAATAATTATATAAGTTGACATTTAAGATTCCGGTTGTTAAAAGCGGTCACGGTATTTCAGTAAACATGTCTCGATACCGGTATACCACCACTACCGACTCAGCCCTACTGATGACAGCAATGTCCTCAGCCTTTTTCATGTATCTTTGGCAGTTTTCATATGCAAACAGTGCCAATTTTGGGTGCTGATTTTAAGCAGAAACTATGTTGTCCATTAAAAACAAATCTCTATCTTCACTTGTCCAACTTATATGGGAAGCAGTACGTAGTACTACTGCTCAGCCAGTGAATTTCGTCACCTGCTATTTAAACCCTTAAAAACCAGTGATATTTGTGTTTAAACACATGTAACCACAACGTGTAATATTAATATGTAATTCAGCGATGGAAATTAAGTGTAAAAATGAATCAATATTGTCATGAAATGCAGGTGACGAAATTCACTGGGTGACGAAATTCACTGGCTGAGCAGTACACGGGTGTCATTAATGTTAGACGTCATTAATGTTAGACAAGTTGTCATTATATTGTCTGGTTTTATGTTACTTCGGTAAATTATTAAGAAATGAAATAAGTAAACCCTTGTTTATATGTATCAGTGTATATGTATCACATTAAATGTGTTTAGCTACCTATTTTATACCATTGTCTAACATTAATGACACCCGTGTATACCTCAGAAAATTTAATTGATATTATTCATAACTGCATGATATTTTGCAACACTTCAAACAACAAAGAAACACAAAAATATGCCTTTAAAATTTACAGCAATTTTACATAGGATGGCGTTTGTTTTCCATTAATAAGTACAAAATTACAACACTGTCAAAACTGTACTGGTTGGCCAGTGAAGTTCGTCACCTGCTGTAAAAACGTTCAAGGGCAGGCAATATTCACATTTAAATAAAGGTAGAGGATATTTACCCAATGGCTGTGTATGCTAGATCAGTTTCACTGCTAGCGTACCCAACGGTTGTGTACGCAAGATCTATTTGACTGCTAGTGTACCCAACGGTTGGGTACGCAAGATTTATATCACTGCTAGCGTACCCAACGGTTGGGTACGCTAACAGAGATATCAGTCTAGCATACCCAACGGCTGTGTACCCAAGATTTATATCAGTGCTAGTGTGCCCAACGGCTGCGTACATACACTACTGGCATACCCAACTACCCTGCACCCCAGGCATTGAACCCTATGTTCCCAAAGGCTGTGTACACTAGATCAGTTTCACTGCTAGCATAGCCAATGGTTGGGTACGCTAACAGGGATATCGGTCTATCGTACCCAACAGCTGTGTACGCAAGATTTATATCAGTGCTAGTTTGTCCAACAGCTGTGTATATACACTACTGGCATACCCAACTACCCTGCACCCAAGGCACTGAACCCTATGTTCCCAATGGCTGTGTACACTAGATCAGTTTCACTGCTAGCATAGCCAATGGTTGGGTACGCTAACAGGGATATTGGTCTATTGTACCCAACGGCTGTGTACGCAAGATTTATATCAGTGCTAGTTTGCCCAACAGCTGTGTATATACACTACTGGCATACCCAACTACCCTGCACCCAAGGCACTGAACCCTATGTTCCCAATGGCTGTGTACACTAGATCAGTTTCACTGCTAGTGTAGCCAATGGTTGGGTACGCAAGATGTATTACACTGCTAGCATTCCCAATGGTTCTGTACGCTAGCAGGGATATCAGTCTCAGTCTAGCGTACCCAATGGTTGTGTACGTAAGATCTATTTCACTGCTAGTGTACCCAACGGTTGTGAACGCTAGCAGTGATATTGGTCTAGCATACCCAACGGTTGTGTACGCAAGATTTATATCGCAGCTGGCCTACACAATGGCTGTATACATACACTACTGGCATACCCAACTACCCTGCACTCAAGGCAGTGAACCCTATGTTCCCAATGGTTGTGCACCCTAGGTCAATAGCTTTCTTAGCATACCCAACAGTTGTGAAAGCAAGATCTATTTCACTGCTAGCCTACCCAACGGTTGTGTACGTTAGCAGTGATATGGGTCTAGCTTACCCAAAGACTGTGTATGGAAGACCCATATCACTGCTAGCATACCCAACAGCTGTGTATGTACACTAACGGCATACCCAACTATCCTGCAATCAAAGCAGTGAACCCTTTGTTCCCAATGGTTGTGCACCCTACATCAATAGCATTGTTAGTGTACCCAACTGTTCTAATTCTAATAGTATTTTTATAGCGCCTAATCTCTATCCAAAGACAGACTCTAGGTGCACCAAACAGAAGCAAAAAACTGTAATCATAAACCTGAGACATAGCAAGGGTCAGCGCCACGGAGAGAAATGAGGGAAAGCAAAAGTCAGGGCGGATATGCTTGTGCGAAGAGATAGGCTTTGAGCTTCCTTCTGAATGAGTGGAGAGAAGTGGCCGAACGTACATCATCAGGCAAATCATTCCAAATCTTTGGAGCGTCATAAGCAAAGCTGAGGCCGAAATGCTTAGAAGACTTACACAGTGAGGTGGCAAAGTGGGGGATCTCAAGGAACACAACATCAGCTTGGCTTTTGCGTGTGTTGTAGACACTTTGTCTGGGTTTAAAAAAAGGTGCAAAACATCTTGGTTGACCACAATTTAGGAACTTGTACACCAGTAAGGCAGTCTTAAATATGGAGCGTTGTTCAATAGGCAACCAATGTAGAATCTTCCTAACAGGAGTGATGTGTGAGTACTTGGTGGTGTTGGGTGACAATTCTAGCCAGACTATTTTGAACACATTGCAGCTTACGAAGATCAAGAGCTGAGAAACTGTTGTGTACACAAGATGTATTTCACTGCTAGTGTACCCAACGGTTGTGTACTCTAACAGTGATATCGGTCTAGCCTACCAAATGGTTGTGTACACAAGATCTATATCACTGCTAACATACACAACGGCTGTTTATGTACACTAATGGCATATGCAACTCTCCTGCATCCAGTCAAAGCACTAAGTTCTGTTTTCCCAATGGTTATGTACCCTAGATTAACGTCATTGATAGTTACTTTTGTTAGTGTAACCAAAAGCTGTTTAAGGTACTGGCATACCCAACTACCCTGTACCCAAGGCAGTGAACTCTGTGTTCCCAATGGTTTTGCACCTAAGATCAGTATCATTGCTGGCATACCCAGTGGCTGTGTACACAAGATCCATATCACTGCTAGTGTACCCAGCAGTTGTGATATTGGTCTAGTGTACCCAGTGGTTGTGCACACAAGATCTATATCGCTGCTAGTGTACCCAACAACTCCCAATTTTTTACAGCCTGCCCAATTTCTCACTAGATTGGGCCAACTCGGCGCCAACATATCCCCAGACAGGTCATCACTCACGCCACAGGTTTTGATCGGGAATTTTTTAAAACATAATTACCCATTATTATATGAACTTCAGCACATCAATCTGCTCTGTTTATATCTCCCCAAGGAAGATGGTGTATCCCCAGACGCCGAATACATAACTCAAATTATATTTTCAATCTTCCTGCAATGATAACTCTAAACCTATTTTCAAAGTATTTAAATGATTGATGATTGAATGTCCATTCTAAAATAATAATCCCAAAAGAGCATATCTGTTTCTATATTTGTTGACAAATAAAATATTATTTTTAACTCAACTCATCATATTTTTCAATCTTCCTTCAAAGTATTTAAATGATTGATGATTCAATGTCCATTCTAAAATTCATAATCCCAAAAGCGCATATCTGTTTCTATATTTGTTCACAAATAAAATATTATTTAAAAAAAAATTATTTATATTATTATTTTATTATATTATTTTTAGAATTTGCAAATTGTTTTCAGTTATTCATTTCCTCTATACCTATATATGTGGTCCATATATATGCAACCTAAATATGTGACACAATCTCAGTTCTGACTCCCCTTTGTGTTATATGTAATGAAGCCCACCACCTCCCACCCCCACCCCTCTCCCCTTCTCCACACCTCTCTCACTATTACACAAGATCTGCAACCCCATTGAGTTCTTTGTTTCTCATCTGATATCATTAAATACCTTTGTTTATTTAGTGTCACTCAATATAGCTGGAGGTCCCAGAGGTGGGTGGGGGGAATCCGGGTGGGGGGATGTGGGTTGAGCATAAATGGTAAACAAACAATCTATATAAAAGGGGTACTCAAATACAAAAAGAATTGAGAATTTTAAGTATGTGATTATCAACTGAAATGAGTTCATAACTGTAGGAGCTGTGCCAAAATTAACTGAGGCAAGTTGAATAAAACTGGGCTAGTTGAGGGTTAAAAATCCCCTAGTTTTACTACATAAGGATATAATTTCATTAATATTGGGACTTAAAGCTCACTTAAAGTGTCCATTTTGTCTACTTCAATATGTTTCACCAGTTTCATTTTAAAAAGTGAAAAACTCAGCAAGCAGAGGTATAACACACAAAAATAAGTTCTTAAAAGACTAAGATAGCCATAACATTATTAATATTCAAAATTTAAATAGACAGGCATTTCCTTTTAAAAATTCAAAGATTTCAGCTCTATAACCCACATAGTTTGACAGTTACTGGGCTTTAAAGTGGCATAATATCCATAAATTGGGTTTCTGTGAGCATTTTACAATTGTTAAAGAGACCTTAGCAATTAAACTACAGATCTGAAACTTTTTGGGGGGACATACATAACAAACAAAAATCATATATAATACAGTTTAAGACTTGTCACACTAAGCATTTCCAAATAACAGGGCAAAATACGGAAAAAATGTCAAAAAAGGCACTTGGGCGAGTGTCTATGGCCCTCATACACAGGTTAAATGTCTACTAAAAACCTTGATTTTCGGCATATGTAAAAAGGACATAATAATGCATTCCCAGATGGGATTTCAGCTCCATCAATCACATAGTTTAACAGTTACAGGGCTTAAAGGTGGTAAAAAGTCCAAATATTGGGTCATTGTGGGGCCTTTTAGAGATCTCGATGTGGCTTTCAAATTAAAGCTTCAGACTTAAAATTTCTTACATACTAAGATTACACATAGAATATGTATCTAATAAAGTTTGAAACTTCTCAGACTTACCATTTCCAAGTTACAGAGCAAAATATGTGAAAAATGTCTTAAAAGGGTCACTCAGGTGGGTGTTAAAGGTCCTCATACACAGGTTAAATGTCTACTTGAAGCCTTGATTTTTGGCACATGTAAAAAGAACATAATAATGTATTCCCAGATGAGATTTCAGCTCTATCAGTCACATAGTTTAACAGTCACAGGCCTTAAAATTGGCAAAAAGTCCAAATACTGGGTCTTTATGGGGCCTTCTAGAGACCTAAATGTGGCCTTCAAATTAAAGCTTCAGACTTAAAATTTGTCACATACTAAGATTACACATAGAATATGCATCTAATACAGTTTGAAACTTCTTAGACTTACCATTTCCAAGTTACAGGGAAAAATATGTGAAAAATGTCTAAAAATGGTCACTCGGGTGGGGATTTATGGTCCTCATACACAGGTTAAATGTCTTCTTAAAGCCTTAATTTTTGGCACATATAAAAATAACATACTAATATCTTCTCAGATAGGATTTGAGCTCTATCAGTCACATAGTTTGACAGTCACAGGGCTTAAAAGTAGCAAAAAGTCCAAATATTGGGTCTTTGGGAGCCTTTTAGAGACCTCAATTTGACCTTCAAAATTAAAGCTTCAGACTTAAAATCTGTTACATACTAAGATTACACACAGAATATATATCTAATACAGTTTGAAACTTCTCAGACTTACCATTTCCAAGTTACAGGGAAAAAGATGTGAAAAATGTCTTATAAGGGTCACTCGGGTGGGTGTTTATGGTCCTGATACACAGGTTAACTGTCTATTAAAGGCCTAAATGTTGGGGCACATATAAGAAAACACATAGATATATTCCCAGATGATATTTAACTTAGATGAGAGACATAGCTTGAAAGCTACAGTGCTTGAAAGTGGCAAAAAGTGCATAAATTGGGTCTCTGTGGGCACTTTTGAGACCTTAAGTCGACCCCTTTGGGTAAACCTACAGCCCTAAAATTTTCTACAGACAAGGATTACATATCAAAGTTATACCTAGCGCAGTTTGAGACTCATCAGAATTATCACTTCCAAATTATAGGGCAAAATATGTGTAAAGTATAGCAAAAAATCCCTAAGTGGGGGTATTTATGGGCCTCAAACACAATTTTCTCCTCAACTTAAAGTCATGATTTTCGGCACATGTACTAAGAACATATTAATGTGTTGTCAGGTAAAATTTCAGCCAGCTGAGCATCATAGTTTGTGACCTACAGGGCTCTAAGTGGCCAAAAGTGCAATTTCTGACCTTAAGGTGGCCATAAGTTCTTTTTTACTGGGAGTTTAAGGTCACCTTAAAATAGGGATCTTCCTTTGGGCACCCTTAACATGTGTACCAAGTTTGAAAAAAAAATATTAATTTGTTTTTGAGTTATCGCGTCCACAAGGAAATTTCTACGGCGGCGGCGGCGCGACGGACCTGAATCCAATATATCCCCGACTTTCGTCTGGGGATATAATTACCCAAGGTAGTATGCACTCAATGGTTGTGCACTCGATATCAGTACCCTTCATAGCGTACTCAACAGGTCTGTATCCAAGACATTGTGAAGTAATTAGTTTTTAAGGAATTTTTTTGAGTAGTCAGAAATGGGCCAAGGACTACTCTCTGAATTATACTTACTCAGCTTATTGTTATATTTTAACAAAGTTAATTTAAGGAAGAAGGATTAAAATATGGGTACACTAGCACTGATCTTGTGTAGACAGCCGTTGGGTATGCTAGCGATGATATAAATCTTGTATACACAGCCGTTGGGTATGCTAGCGATGATATAAATCTTGTATACACAGCCGTTGGGTACGCTAGACCAATATCACAACTAGCGTACACAGCCGTTGGGTAAATAACCACTCCGTTAAATAAATGGAATAGCTTCTTCCAACGGCCAGGTACACGGGTTGTCACAATTCCGTGCATGTCATAATACCGTGTGTTTTTGTTTAGAAATCTATTCCAGCAATACATTGGCTTTCATCGTGTGATATTTTGTTGAATTTTCATTTAATTGATCGTTATTTAAGCTCCAGTTCTTTATTTTCTGTCATATGAATGCATAGGTTTCACTATTAGTTTGCTCAATATTGACGCACGGAATTATGACATGCACGGAATTGTGACAACCCATGTATACATGTATGCCATAGTGGTGGTGGACCAATTCACGCCCGGGTACCAATTCAGGCCCACCCCCAATTTTCTTGAAGACTTGTAGTTTTTCATAGAGAATATGTTTACCAGATCATAGATAATTATCAAATTGATCATATACATTGGTAATTTATTGTGTAATTGTGATTGTTTTGGAGAAATTAGGGGGTGGGCGTGAATAGGTACGCGGGCGTGAACTGGTCCACCACCACTAACTGGACAGTGAAAACTCTTTAATATTGTCATAAAATGCAGGTGACGAACTTCACCGGGGTGACGAATTTTACTGGCTGAGCAGTAGTGACTACATACTGAGTACTGTACTGTAGTGCTACAGTAAGCAATGAGTTAACGGTGGTTAGTGACTTTTGGTAATACAATTTTATTAATAATGCTTTATTCCATCGAAATTTAAGATTGGAGATAAACTTGGTATATAGAGTAAACAGTGGGTAAATTTACCATGGAACATTAAATAATGTTTAATATTTTCTCAACATTTCCGCATAACAAAACAAGGACAAAACGCATGCGCTACAGCCACCTTTGTTTAGCCATCTGGCGAATGAATCAAGAAAAACGTTAGCCTGATACCCATCGGGGGGGGGTCTCTACAATTTTGGAATTTTTACTATCAGGGGCATAGGAAGCATTTTTGGGTTGGGGGCGAGGACCAAAGGAACAAAAGTTGCACCAACTCGATGCTTATTTATTTAATTAATTTATTTGGGGTTTTATGTCGCTTTCAACACTGTACAGGTCATATCACAATGGGTAGTTGGAAGGGCAGAGGAAACCAGTACATACAGTTCGTTAGGGTTCTGTACTGTAAACTGCTGACCAACGGCAAGCAACTACCAGCTTTCCTACATGAGGCCGTGGCGGGAATCGAACCCCGGCCTCAGAGGTGGGCGGCGAGAGTGTTACCACTCTGCCACCGTGGCCCCCCCAACTCGATGCAAACATATCCACAGACAGGTCATCTCTCAAGCCACAGGCATTCAATGTGTATGTTCTAGCACCCATTTTGTGTGATTCACAATTAATATAAATTATTTTTCATTATTTTTATTTTTTGGTTTTTAGTCAAACCATATTTTCATTTTTTTTTGGTCAGTTTTAAAAAGTCCTCTGGGTACATTGTGTTTATGGGCCTCTTATACATGTTAAATGTCTACTTAAACCCTTGCTTTTTAGCACATGTAAAAAGAGCATGAAAGAACATATTAATATACAGTAGATTTGGTTCAAGTAGAACTACCATAAGTAGAATATTGCCATAAGTAGAAGTAGTTTCTAAGTCCCAACAATTATTAGTGGAAAATATAAGGATAGCTAGAGAAGTTCGACTTACAGAAAGTGGCCATAACTAGAACCTAATTTGATGCACAAATTGTTACTTTTCAATGGGAATAATAAGGTATAAGTAGAACCTATCAATCTTGTGTCTACAGAAGTGTCAATATGTGTGTTATTAAGTCAAAACACCAAACAAATAAATTTCACATTAGAGTGATCACACAAATGCTAATTCTTGCAAGACAGTTAAATTACTTAGTATGTTTAATACTTTTTTCCATATTTTATTGTTTATAAACAAATACAACATAATAAAAAGAACATCACATAAAATTATACAGAGAACCACACACAGAGACTTAACACAGTTAATACATGACACACTTTATATAATACAATGTACACCACAAATTGGTACAAAACATAGACACATGATATAAGTTTGTCATCAGTAATAGCATTTCCGAAGTTTGTTTAATACTTCTTATATTTCTCAATGTGGGTATAACTAGAAGTTACCATAAGTAGAAGTAAATGGCTGACATTTTGCAACTTCGACATAGACCAAATCCACTGTATTGCCATATGAGATTTCAGTTCTATCAGACACATAGTATGACAGCTATAGAGCTTAAATGTAGCAAAAGCTCCATAAATTAGGTCTCTGTGGGCATTTTAGAGACCTTAAAGTAATTTTAAAAATTAAAGTTACTGACTTCAAATTTTTCACAGACAAACATTACATATACAAATCATATCTAATTCTATTTGAGACTTGTCAGACCTTCCATTTTCAAGTCACAGGGCATAATATGTGAAAAATGTTGAAAAAGGGTTACTTAAGTGGGTGTTTATGGCCCTCATACACAAGTTAATGTCTATTTAAAGCCTTGATTATTCACTCATGTGAAAGGGGCCACGGTGGCAGAGTGGTAACACTCTCCTCTCCCACCTCTGCGGCCGGGGTTCGATCCCCGTCATGGCCGTAAGGGGGAAAGCTGGTACTTGCTTGCCGTTGGTCGGCAGTTTACAGTACAGAACCCTAGCGAACTATATGTACTGGTTTCCTCTGCCCTTCCAACTACCCATCGTGATATGACCTTTACAGTGTTGAAAGCGATGTAAAACCCCAAATAAATAAATAAATCACTCATGTGAAAAAAAACAACATATTAATATATTCTCAAATGAGACTTCAGCTCTATGAGTCACAGCTATAGGGCTTAAAAGTGGAAAAAGTCCAAAAGTCCAATGAGTCTCTGTGGGCATAATAGAGATCTTGAAGTGACCCTAAAGTTAAAGTTACAGACTTTAAATGTTGTACACATAAATATTACATATTTAAAGTTATATCTACTACATATTAAGACTTGTAAGACTTACTGTTTTTAAATCACAGTGCAAAATATGTGAAAACTATTGAAAAATTTTAACCTTGACATAAAGTCTTGATAATTTTGCATATATAAAAAGAACATATTAATGTGTTTCCTGGTAAAATTTGAGCCAGATGAGCTACATTGTTTTTGATGTAGAGGGCATTATTTAGTTAAAAGTCAAATTCTTAAATTCTTTATTATTAAGAATTTAAGGTCACCTTAAAATAGGGTTCCTCTCCTAACTCAAATACATGGGTGTGCCAAGTTTGAATGAAATCCATGAAAATGTTTCTGAGTCATTGCACACACAAGTAAAAACATTTGGCAATGGCGTGATGGAGGTGAAACCGGTATATCCCAGATTTTTGTCTTGGGATATACTGAAATATATACAGACAGAGCTCTTGGAGTTTTTATACTCTCAGATATATTATAAACTTCTTTAGCTATGCTTTGCCCTTCAAAGAAAATTTAAAAATTATAAAACACCAAAGTGTTATGCAGTTCAAAAATTATCATTCTTGTTTCATGTATTTACCTGGGACTTCTAATGTCCAAATCAAAAAGATTATTAAATAATTAGCCAATGGTTAATCTAAAGAAGTACAATTGGTCAATGGATTTTTGAAGTTTTTCTTACAATATATAACTATATCACTTTTATTACTTTTATTCCTACTATAATAAACTTTATTATATTTCTTGGCTGTTTTACCAGGTATTGTTAAACATTAATTGTATTTCTTGGCTGTTTTACCAGATATTGTTAAACAATAATTGTATTGGTTGTTTTACCAGATATTGTTAAACAATAATTGTTTAACAATACATGGTAAAACAGCCAAAAAATATAATAAAATTTATTATAGTAGGAATAAAAGTAAAACCCAATATAGTTATATGTCTTTTATTAGAGATTTATGTATATATATTAATAAATATGTATAAATACTCTTAATTAAGCATAAATACAAAACTATAAACCAGTTAGAAAAAGACTAACATCCATATATCAGTACTCCTTTAAAACAGTCCCAGATAGCATTCCGCCGTCGGACCGACATTGGCTATTGGTCGCATGGTCGGCAGACTTTGCCGACGTTGGGCCGACGTTGGCTTGCCAACCAACACTCTGGTTAGATGTCTCTATTTTGCCGATGTTGGGCCGACGTTGGGCCAACGTTGGGCCGACGTTGGCTTGCCAACCAACACTCAGGTTAGATGTCTATATTTTGCATGTTGGGCCAACGGCGGATTTTTATTCAAGATGGCGGCGAGCAATAATAGGGGATTTGGGGTAACTTAGAAAAAAAATATTTATTATGGTATGTCTAAAAATCATATTTCAGTGAGCCCATAAATTTTAACTAACCATTTAACAATTTTGCACATAAAAATAATATTCTCATTAAAAATTCACACTACAAAAGCTATCAATGAACATCATCTGATTGGCTGATGCTATACATAGAATATAATTTTCACCGGTGGCTTGCCGACGTTGGGCCAACGTTGGCCCGATGGTCAAAAAGCCGTTGGCCCAACGTCGGACCGACGTATGTGCCGACGTTGGGCCAACGTCGGTCCGACGGTGGAATGCTATCCGAGGTGCTTTACAAAGAGCAAGGAAATGAGTTAAATACTCAATACTGATTTAGACTATATGCTGATGACATAATAGTTAATCCCTCTATAGCACTTAATTTTGAATTAAAATGATAAGCTGCTAGTTCAATTATAATACTAACAACTAGTATAATAATCTGAACACAAATTATCTGCCCCTCTAACAAACCTGAAATTGTTTCTTTCAACAGGTACAGAACCCCTAAAAGCACCTGTACTGGTTCTGAACCGGTTCTAAACTGGTAAAAACTGGGGTTCACTACAGGATCCCAAAAAGTACTTCAGTAGAGAGGGAACCAGATAGTTTTATTGCCTCTGATGAGACTTCTTCAAAATGTATTATTAGAGTCAAAATACAATAAACCATATACAGGTTTATTATATCAGGCCAATTTATATTTTACTAAGCCTACTCTGTCTAGAGCAGGAAGTAGATTTGATATTATTTTCATAATGAGTGCTCCTTCAACAACTGCCAGCCAGACTGGTTTCTGTGATGCCATGTCCAGGATCAACGTCACTTCAGAACCTCCTAGTGGCAGTGATACACCCATCCCTACCCATAGATTCTCAGATGATACATTGAACACCCTCAATGAAGTCAACCAGAAGTTCAAAAAGCAATAGACCAAACCAGGCAACCCCAGAAAGAGGGCCAGATAAAGCTCTTCTAGTACCAGCGATCAGAACCAGGGGTACACTGACACCAGAGAGCAGTACCCCTCAGCAAGCAAAACCCATATATTTGAGACTAATGGGACTTCATAGAAAGAAGCTATCCTTGGCCTCAAACATTAAAATTATGGAAGGTAAATTGTCTAAAAACTGTTAGCCCACAAGCTTAGATTTCAAATTCAAAGAGAATACCATCAGAAACCCAAAACTCAAAGAAAAATGGACAAGGTCCATAAGGAAATACAAAACAAACATGACCTTGGCACTTCTGGATGACATGCAGACAATGTCCTATATCTTATCACATGCACTAAGTGCAAAAAAACTATGTTGGTGAAACCAGCAGAGCACTTACGAAAAGGATGTATGAACATAAAGCATCAGTCCAAAAGGATGGACAGCTAACACCAGTTTCACGCCATTTTAAGGATGATGGACACAGCCACAAACATATGTAGTTCACTGTGCTAGAGTGGTGTACACTGAAATTTGATGCATCCATAACAGCCATAAGAAGAAGAATTGAGCTGAGTTGGATATTTAGATTACACTCTCCAGCCCCAATTGGCATCAACCAATTTGTGTGATTCTTCATGGGTATTATTTGGACAACTTTACACTTAATTGTCCCCCCTTTTCTCTACTTTGATAAATAACGTGGTTCAAGTATTACCAATGTATCTATTGCAATACACATCACACGTTTTCAATTATTATTTGCATATACAGTTGTGCACATCATGTAAATGTTACTTAGTCACAGAAATTATCTGTTACCTGTATTAACTAAATAGAGGGGGTAGATTGTGGGAGGCCTCCCCAAATCTACCGCGGGGTGTAATCTAAGAGGGAGGGGTAGATTCTGGGAGGCCACCAGAATCTATTCCAGGATAGATTCTGGAGGTCAACCAGAATCTACCTGGGTATAAAATGAAGGGCGTATACTTTCAGAGTTTACACCGGTCCCACCTAGAGCCCCAGAAGCAAAAGGGCACATGGCCACATTCACAGTCTCAGATCCCATCCTTGTCACCAATTATAATGTTTGTGTTTGTATTAATTAAAACAAACTTAGTTTAACATATAAGTAAATATAAGTGTTGGTGTCAGTAACTAAGTAGTTATTCCCTCAGATAACCTGCCTTATATTTCAAAAATTATTTGAATTTTCTCATCAGAGGCTGAAGATCCATCCCACTTTCTACAAGCAAGTTTCAAATTTGCTAATCCATTTCTCCTATCTTGCACCTCAAATGACTCAAATGATGGTAATGCAGTAGCAATCTTCAACAAAGTTTTTTTTCTTTAAAACCACATGTATTATCCCAAAAGAGTACTCACTATGTATAAAAACAATTACAGTTTTATCTTCGTCACCAACTATAATGTTTGTGTTTGTATTAATTAAAACATATTTAGTTTAACATATTGTAATGGATCTGGGGTTGTCTATTATCTATTATTTTTTTATAAACACTGTCCTGAAATGAGTCACAACTGGGTAAATCACCAGAAATATGTTGATAATATGCTCAGTTATTTACTTGTGTTATTCCCTCTTTTATTTACTTTGTTCAAGTAGGGCCACTGTGGCCTAGCGGGTAACACGCTTGTCTAGGAACATGGGTTCAATCCCAGGTACAGGCAGATACATAGTGGCTCGGATGACCACTTAAAATGGCGGTCCTCTGTCATTGGGGCCTATCCCCAGTGGCAGGTTAAAGAACCTCAAGGACGTTGATAAATGGTCATCCTTGAGCCTCTATCTTCCAGTTAGGGGAATGTCAGTTACTTGTGATTTGGGGCTGTACATGTACAGTTGGATTGGTTAAATAGCGCTTTGAGTCCTGTAGTATAAGGAGATTTTGCGCTGAGTATAAATACATAATAATAATAATAGGGCCTAGGTTATTGATTAAATAGTGGCCTGTCTTATGTAAATACCTGCTGATCTGAATCCCAGTCATGTATAATGTGTAAATAACAACTCGGGCCTTATCTAGCCATTTATCAACGCCCTAGAATAAAATGGGGGAGAACAGTATTGATTTTCTTGAGATATGTACATTCCAATTGAAGCACATGTCCCCTGGGACACCTGTCATGAACCGGTAATAGACTAATAAAACCAAAGCTTGTTCTTATGCTAATTAGGCTTGTGTAAACATTGACTGACCTTCTTTAGAGTCACTTGCAGTACTTGGCTGGTGTAGATACAAGATAATTATTGATTTTTAGTGGGTTTTAGCTGTGTGTTATTCAGCTTTCACTATGGGCTGCCATGTTTATGATGTGTTTTTGGTTTTTGTTTACTTACTGTCAGCATGTCTGTTGAAATGAGAATTCAAAGGAAGTTTAGTATAAACATAAAATGTGTTTTGTCAGGATAGGCTCTTAAATTATATGGATAGGTGAATAACATTCTTATTTGAAGATATTATGAGGTATTTTAGTGCATTTAAATAGGGGCTTTCAATGGTTTCATGTATAGGTAATTTGGCTTGTAATTTACAACAGCTCCAGGATGGAGCTTACTGAGCACAGAGCTTGTCATATCTCCATAGCAACCACATACATTATATAAGCACTGTCCTTACGACGTTCTGATGGAAACTCCCTAGGTCCACACCTCTTTTTAAGAAATACTGAGAGAAGACTAATTTTCTTCAAGAATTGCTTCAGATATTCAAAGTTAGTAATTATAATTGTGTTTTAGTGCCAGTCCCCGTGAAGTTTTTCTTTTAATGATTTATTTATTCTTAATTTATTCAGATTTATTTTTGGCGCAAATTTGGTCAAGGTCGTGTAAACAAATCATATTAGGAGAAGCTACTATAATTTTACTCTAAGTTACAACTCACAGCTTTGATAGTAATTTTCATTTGAACTGATTGTAGTAATCATTTTTAATCTTTCTTCAGTTTGAAATAGAAACAATCCAAGCCCATTTGGTAAACATTTGGCCCATCTTTGTAAATATATCTGTTCATAGTTGGATATTTTTTTAGCTGCTCTTTAATTTAATTTTAATTGGGATAACTTTGATGAATAGTCCCTGAAAACCAAACTGTACATACTGTTTATTTATTTCAAAGTGGTTTTTTCTTTAAAACCACATGTATTATCCCAAAAGAGTACTCACTATGTATAAAAACAATTACAGTTTTATCTTCGTCACCAACTATAATGTTTGTGTTTGTATTAATTAAAACATATTTAGTTTAACATATTGTAATGGATCTGGGGTTGTCTATTATCTATTATTTTTTTATAAACACTGTCCTGAAATGAGTCACAACTGGGTAAATCACCAGAAATATGTTGATAATATGCTCAGTTATTTACTTGTGTTATTCCCTCTTTTATTTACTTTGTTCAAGTAGGGCCACTGTGGCCTAGCGGGTAACACGCTTGTCTAGGAACATGGGTTCAATCCCAGGTACAGGCAGATACATAGTGGCTCGGATGACCACTTAAAATGGCGGTCCTCTGTCATTGGGGCCTATCCCCAGTGGCAGGTTAAAGAACCTCAAGGACGTTGATAAATGGTCATCCTTGAGCCTCTATCTTCCAGTTAGGGGAATGTCAGTTACTTGTGATTTGGGGCTGTACTTGTACAGTTGGATTGGTTAAATAGCGCTTTGAGTCCTGTAGTATAAGGAGATTTTGCGCTGAGTATAAATACATAATAATAATAATAGGGCCTAGGTTATTGATTAAATAGTGGCCTGTCTTATGTAAATACCTGCCGATCTGAATCCCAGTCATGTATAATGTGTAAATAACAACTCGGGCCTTATCTAGCCATTTATCAACACCCTAGAATAAAATGGGGGAGAACAGTATTGATTTTCTTGAGATATGTACATTCCAATTGAAGCACATGTCCCCTGGGACACCTGTCATGAACCGGTAATAGACTAATAAAACCAAAGCTTGTTCTTATGCTAATTAGGCTTGTGTAAACATTGACTGACCTTCTTTAGAGTCACTTGCAGTACTTGGCTGGTGTAGATACAAGATAATTATTGATTTTTAGTGGGTTTTAGCTGTGTGTTATTCAGCTTTCACTATGGGCTGCCATGTTTATGATGTGTTTTTGGTTTTTGTTTACTTACTGTCAGCATGTCTGTTGAAATGAGTATTCAAAGGAAGTTTAGTATAAACATAAAATGTGTTTTGTCAGGATAGGCTCTTAAATTATATGGATAGGTGAATAACATTCTTATTTGAAGATATTATGAGGTATTTTAGTGCATTTAAATAGGGGCTTTCAATGGTTTCATGTATAGGTAATTTGGCTTGTAATTTACAACAGCTCCAGGATGGAGCTTACTGAGCACAGAGCTTGTCATATCTCCATAGCAACCACATACATTATATAAGCACTGTCCTTACGACGTTCTGATGGAAACTCCCTAGGTCCACACCTCTTTTTAAGAAATACTGAGAGAAGACTAATTTTCTTCAAGAATTGCTTCAGATATTCAAAGTTAGTAATTATAATTGTGTTTTAGTGCCAGTCCCCGTGAAGTTTTTCTTTTAATGATTTATTTATTCTTAATTTATTCAGATTTATTTTTGGCGCAAATTTGGTCAAGGTCGTGTAAACAAATCATATTAGGAGAAGCTACTATAATTTTACTCTAAGTTACAACTCACAGCTTTGATAGTAATTTTCATTTGAACTGATTGTAGTAATCATTTTTAATCTTTCTTCAGTTTGAAATAGAAACAATCCAAGCCCATTTGGTAAACATTTGGCCCATCTTTGTAAATATATCTGTTCATAGTTGGATATTTTTTTAGCTGCTCTTTAATTTAATTTTAATTGGGATAACTTTGATGAATAGTCCCTGAAAACCAAACTGTACATACTGTTTATTTATTTCAAAGTGGTTTTTTCTTTAAAACCACATGTATTATCCCAAAAGAGTACTCACTATGTATAAAAACAATTACAGTTTTATCTTCGTCACCAACTATAATGTTTGTGTTTGTATTAATTAAAACATATTTAGTTTAACATATTGTAATGGATCTGGGGTTGTCTATTATCTATTATTTTTTTATAAACACTGTCCTGAAATGAGTCACAACTGGGTAAATCACCAGAAATATGTTGATAATATGCTCAGTTATTTACTTGTGTTATTCCCTCTTTTATTTACTTTGTTCAAGTAGGGCCACTGTGGCCTAGCGGGTAACACGCTTGTCTAGGAACATGGGTTCAATCCCAGGTACAGGCAGATACATAGTGGCTCGGATGACCACTTAAAATGGCGGTCCTCTGTCATTGGGGCCTATCCCCAGTGGCAGGTTAAAGAACCTCAAGGACGTTGATAAATGGTCATCCTTGAGCCTCTATCTTCCAGTTAGGGGAATGTCAGTTACTTGTGATTTGGGGCTGTACTTGTACAGTTGGATTGGTTAAATAGCGCTTTGAGTCCTGTAGTATAAGGAGATTTTGCGCTGAGTATAAATACATAATAATAATAATAGGGCCTAGGTTATTGATTAAATAGTGGCCTGTCTTATGTAAATACCTGCCGATCTGAATCCCAGTCATGTATAATGTGTAAATAACAACTCGGGCCTTATCTAGCCATTTATCAACACCCTAGAATAAAATGGGGGAGAACAGTATTGATTTTCTTGAGATATGTACATTCCAATTGAAGCACATGTCCCCTGGGACACCTGTCATGAACCGGTAATAGACTAATAAAACCAAAGCTTGTTCTTATGCTAATTAGGCTTGTGTAAACATTGACTGACCTTCTTTAGAGTCACTTGCAGTACTTGGCTGGTGTAGATACAAGATAATTATTGATTTTTAGTGGGTTTTAGCTGTGTGTTATTCAGCTTTCACTATGGGCTGCCATGTTTATGATGTGTTTTTGGTTTTTGTTTACTTACTGTCAGCATGTCTGTTGAAATGAGTATTCAAAGGAAGTTTAGTATAAACATAAAATGTGTTTTGTCAGGATAGGCTCTTAAATTATATGGATAGGTGAATAACATTCTTATTTGAAGATATTATGAGGTATTTTAGTGCATTTAAATAGGGGCTTTCAATGGTTTCATGTATAGGTAATTTGGCTTGTAATTTACAACAGCTCCAGGATGGAGCTTACTGAGCACAGAGCTTGTCATATCTCCATAGCAACCACATACATTATATAAGCACTGTCCTTACGACGTTCTGATGGAAACTCCCTAGGTCCACACCTCTTTTTAAGAAATACTGAGAGAAGACTAATTTTCTTCAAGAATTGCTTCAGATATTCAAAGTTAGTAATTATAATTGTGTTTTAGTGCCAGTCCCCGTGAAGTTTTTCTTTTAATGATTTATTTATTCTTAATTTATTCAGATTTATTTTTGGCGCAAATTTGGTCAAGGTCGTGTAAACAAATCATATTAGGAGAAGCTACTATAATTTTACTCTAAGTTACAACTCACAGCTTTGATAGTAATTTTCATTTGAACTGATTGTAGTAATCATTTTTAATCTTTCTTCAGTTTGAAATAGAAACAATCCAAGCCCATTTGGTAAACATTTGGCCCATCTTTGTAAATATATCTGTTCATAGTTGGATATTTTTTTAGCTGCTCTTTAATTTAATTTTAATTGGGATAACTTTGATGAATAGTCCCTGAAAACCAAACTGTACATACTGTTTATTTATTTCAAAGTGGTTTTTTCTTTAAAACCACATGTATTATCCCAAAAGAGTACTCACTATGTATAAAAACAATTACAGTTTTATCTTCGTCACCAACTATAATGTTTGTGTTTGTATTAATTAAAACATATTTAGTTTAACATATTGTAATGGATCTGGGGTTGTCTATTATCTATTATTTTTTTATAAACACTGTCCTGAAATGAGTCACAACTGGGTAAATCACCAGAAATATGTTGATAATATGCTCAGTTATTTACTTGTGTTATTCCCTCTTTTATTTACTTTGTTCAAGTAGGGCCACTGTGGCCTAGCGGGTAACACGCTTGTCTAGGAACATGGGTTCAATCCCAGGTACAGGCAGATACATAGTGGCTCGGATGACCACTTAAAATGGCGGTCCTCTGTCATTGGGGCCTATCCCCAGTGGCAGGTTAAAGAACCTCAAGGACGTTGATAAATGGTCATCCTTGAGCCTCTATCTTCCAGTTAGGGGAATGTCAGTTACTTGTGATTTGGGGCTGTACTTGTACAGTTGGATTGGTTAAATAGCGCTTTGAGTCCTGTAGTATAAGGAGATTTTGCGCTGAGTATAAATACATAATAATAATAATAGGGCCTAGGTTATTGATTAAATAGTGGCCTGTCTTATGTAAATACCTGCCGATCTGAATCCCAGTCATGTATAATGTGTAAATAACAACTCGGGCCTTATCTAGCCATTTATCAACACCCTAGAATAAAATGGGGGAGAACAGTATTGATTTTCTTGAGATATGTACATTCCAATTGAAGCACATGTCCCCTGGGACACCTGTCATGAACCGGTAATAGACTAATAAAACCAAAGCTTGTTCTTATGCTAATTAGGCTTGTGTAAACATTGACTGACCTTCTTTAGAGTCACTTGCAGTACTTGGCTGGTGTAGATACAAGATAATTATTGATTTTTAGTGGGTTTTAGCTGTGTGTTATTCAGCTTTCACTATGGGCTGCCATGTTTATGATGTGTTTTTGGTTTTTGTTTACTTACTGTCAGCATGTCTGTTGAAATGAGTATTCAAAGGAAGTTTAGTATAAACATAAAATGTGTTTTGTCAGGATAGGCTCTTAAATTATATGGATAGGTGAATAACATTCTTATTTGAAGATATTATGAGGTATTTTAGTGCATTTAAATAGGGGCTTTCAATGGTTTCATGTATAGGTAATTTGGCTTGTAATTTACAACAGCTCCAGGATGGAGCTTACTGAGCACAGAGCTTGTCATATCTCCATAGCAACCACATACATTATATAAGCACTGTCCTTACGACGTTCTGATGGAAACTCCCTAGGTCCACACCTCTTTTTAAGAAATACTGAGAGAAGACTAATTTTCTTCAAGAATTGCTTCAGATATTCAAAGTTAGTAATTATAATTGTGTTTTAGTGCCAGTCCCCGTGAAGTTTTTCTTTTAATGATTTATTTATTCTTAATTTATTCAGATTTATTTTTGGCGCAAATTTGGTCAAGGTCGTGTAAACAAATCATATTAGGAGAAGCTACTATAATTTTACTCTAAGTTACAACTCACAGCTTTGATAGTAATTTTCATTTGAACTGATTGTAGTAATCATTTTTAATCTTTCTTCAGTTTGAAATAGAAACAATCCAAGCCCATTTGGTAAACATTTGGCCCATCTTTGTAAATATATCTGTTCATAGTTGGATATTTTTTTAGCTGCTCTTTAATTTAATTTTAATTGGGATAACTTTGATGAATAGTCCCTGAAAACCAAACTGTACATACTGTTTATTTATTTCAAAGTGATATTTATATGATGTAGAAATATTTGGATTTGATAACCATAATAGTGTGAATTGCACTGTTCTTGCGTGTGTACAGTATTTATTGGTCTATTAATTGTTTGCCCCATTTACTGTACACTGTTAGTACATTTATTTGATTAGTTAGTTTAACCATTTCAGTATTTAACAAGCTTTATTTATTCCTTCCTTACACCGGTTATATATTCTAATCTAATCTAATCTACTGCTTTGCAAGCGCAATATCTTCCCCACGAAGGGGAACTCAGTGCGCTAACCAAACAAAATCATAATCTTAGGGAAGTTGAGGGGCATTCAAGGTTGGCAATCCAGGATTGTGGGTGTGACCGGGAGGGAAGAAAGACTAAGCTAGAGCTGAAGAGGTGAGTTTTAAGGTGCTTCCTAAAAGAAGCCAAGTGCTAGTTCACTGATTCCATAATAAACATTGAGCCTGTCCAGGAGAATGGTGTGGTCGATGGTATCGAAAACGGCGGAAAGATCCAGAAGGGTGAGGGCAGTTACAGAACCTTTGGCTATATGTTGAGAAGAATGTTGTTTTGATATTGAGGAGGGCGCTTTCAGTAGAGTGGTGTTTTCTATAAGCCGATTGGAAGCCAGTCATAAGACCGACTTCATGAAGATGAGTTTGTAGCTGGACGGCTGCAACCCTTTCAAGTATCTTTGAGATAAAGTTTAAATTTGAGACAGGCCTGTAGTTTTTAAAAACTTCTTTATCTGAGGATGATTTTTTGAGGATAGGAGTAACGTGGGCCTGCTTAAAAATTTGGACACTTACCTTGCTCAAGAGAAGCATTGATTATTGAGGTGATGGGGGTAATGAGAATATACAGATAATCAAAAGCAAGGAAGGTAGGCCAAGGGTCTAGCGAACATGATTTACTAGAATTGGTAACAATTTTAGTGACATCCTCTGTTACCGTAGAAAAATTATAGAACATGGGGGGAGGAGAGTCAGGGGTGATGTGTTGCAAATTGACAGAAGCAGAGAATGTTGAACGTATTTTTTGAATTTTTTCTGTGAAGAACTCCACGAACCTGTCAGCAAAAAGCTGAGGGGGCTTTATCGATGGGAGGATCTTGGCTATTCAAACTTTCCCAACCATAATTAAGAACTCTGGCACATAAAATCACACACTGAGTAAATTCTGAAGACTGAGTTTCCTCTGAAAACTACAAATTATGGACATTGGTCATTTGCGTTGGCGAATCATCAGTATTTGAGATATTCAACATTTGCCTACATTAAGATTCATCAGGCACTCAAAACAAAGATTCATCATACTAATGAGCCTGAGATACTGAGAACCATCCTCTGCATGAGATATTGAGCATCATATCACCTGCACGTGATATTAGAGTCATCACCAACTTGAGACTGAGAGACTCATTGCTTCCTACAGTGATAACTAGATGGAGGCCCTATTACTTCATATTAGATTGTACCAAGTAGACCGCCCGTCCATTTCAATATATTCTAATTTATTGCTTAACCCTTGGCAGTCATACAGGACTCTGACTCTTTATTCTTTGAAGTACACAGGTGATACATTTTAAATAAATTCAGATGAATGATAAATCTTAAATGAGAACATTGTGGATACCAAATTATTGTAATGCAATATATGAGTACATTTTAAATCAGACTATTACACTCTCCACAGGCCAATCATGAATACATGGTACTGGTTTGCCATACATCCAGACAGGAGATGGTTGCTGCTGCTGATGGCCAGGAGGCAGGGCCTCCAGGAACAGGCAGTCCCCAGTCTGTCCCGTCAGATGCCTTTGTTGTTGCTGTTGCCTCAGATGAGGAGGACGGGGTGGGGTAAGTATTTCTGAACCATTTCATGCATATGTATAGCTGTCTGTTTTGTGGATATGTATAGCAGTATTGGTGTTTTACACATGTCTACTGAAAAATATCAAGGAAGTCTACCCTATAGAGAGGATTATAATAAATATGAAGTGATAACTCGTCTTAACTTGCAAGTAAAAGGTGTTTTCTTTTACAATTTCTACTTTTGGATTACTTTTACTCCGATGCACATACATTCATTTGTTAGAGGGTAGTTTTATAGGCAGAAGAAACCAGTATATACAGTTGGTCAAGGTTCTGTACAGTAAACTGCAGACCAATGGCAAGCAACTACCAGTTGAGGTTGGGCCGGGATTTGAACTCCTATCTCAAAGGTGGGGGGTGAGAGTCTTACCACTCCACCACTGTGGTCCCTCAATTAATGTTAGGAATTTGGTAGTTATTTGCTGATGCAGAATCATGACTAGCTTGTTTACACTGGTTTCTCAACCATGAACTACTCATCACAATAGTATCCTGGGCACTGAATGCGAATGAAAACACAAAGACAAGTAAATACATTGATATGTAGCATTACTTGTTTTAGTATGCATTACAAACTGTAAACAATCTTCTTTGTGACTTAACTGAGGAAAACATAACTACTTACATAAGAACTTGAGTAATTCAATTTAGAATACTTTATTTTGCAAGCAAAATTGTATACCCAGATGATGGGTAGGAATCCAGGAACTTTGCCCACAAGAACTTTGTTTTATCAATCAATCAGTCAATACTCCCCTTAGATAACTACGTAGGACATATATTGTTGAAAAAGACAAACATTAATTGTACTTCCTAAGTCACACTATATAAAGTATATAATATTGAAAATTGGAAAAAATAAACATTACTGGAGGTGGCCAAAACCTTTGCAGTGAAGAATAGATGTATACTAAAAAAGTTTCAATAAAGTCCAACATTTATGGAGAATATTATTATATTGTAATCATTAAATACTAAAAGTTCAATAATATAATAAAAGGTTGACCTTTAACATGTTTGACCTTGTACACATATACTTCAATAAAACATTAAAAAATTAATTTTATGGATATTATTTCATATCATTATTTGTGAAAAATTCCCCTGTAAAAATGTGGTGAGCAAAGTCCTTTGTGAGAAAAGGTCTACACACAGGTGTATCTGTTTCTATGTTTGAATATATAAGTGGATAGATGAAATATTGTTAAAGAAATATGTTATTAGATCCTAACAGATTAAGTTATACTTTTACAGTTTTTTTTTTTCTTCATAATTGACATGTATCCTTCTAAGCCTTTTACAAAGTAAATTAAAGTTGGCTTCATGGTTTTATTTATAATAAGAAGAAATACAGTAGTGAGATCTGACATTATCACTTTTCAGTTCCTTGCAAACAAAATTAAGTTTTAGTTTAGAGAGTGCTACATATGCCAGGTTTTACACCACCCCACTACTTAAACAAAGAGGATGATGGCTTTTTCCATATATCTGTGTACAGTAAAAAAGAAGATATGGTATAAATTTGATATATGCTTTGTGTGTATCTAGTTAAATATATATTGAATAAATAGTGAAGACCACTGAAAAGACAGCCACAGAAGATCCACAACTCCACTGAGCAACAGAAATTTTCTATCTGATACCTCTTCTATACTTCCATTTACTTAGTGTCACTGAGATAGCTTGGGGGACGCCACTACCAAATGAGACTAAGGAGGCCGAGGCGTGTAAATAAATCCAATATAATGTTAACTGCATGAGCTAATGAATTCCCCCACTAACACTTATGTCTATAGAGCCACTGATACCATATAAATGGTATGAGATAACAAACGCTCCAATATATATAAACTGGATAATAAAATACTCAGAAATCATCAATGGCCCAGCCGATAAAAATCGCATAAAAAAGCTTTTTTTATACGATTTCTATGGTCCAGCCTATCCATTTTACAAACCTGCCTCAGCAATAAAAAAATCACATATATGAATAAGGACTGTCCAACAGGAAAATTATACCTACCAGATTTATAAAGAAATTATTAAAGCCACAAGAATGGAACTCTGAAGGCAGTGTTGTATAATGTACTTAAAATTGTGATTTACAGATGTGTGATTATCAACAGAAATAAGTTCATAAATGCAGGAGCTGTCAAAATTAACTAAGGCAGGTTAAATAATACTGGGCTAGTTAAGGGCTAAAAATCCCACACTTTTACCACAAAGTCATAATTTCATTACTATTGGGACTTAAAGCTCACCAGAAAATAACAATGTCCCTATTGTCTACATTAATACGTGTAACCAGTTTGATTTTAGAAAGTTAAAATCTCAGCAAGAAGAGGGATGAAAACACAAAAAAAAATATTTCTTTAACCTTAAGATAGCCATAACATCTTTAATATTCAAATAGTCCTTCCTTTGAAAAATTTCAATGTCTATGACAAATGATGGAGTTACATCAAACATACATTTCTAGTTGAAAGGCAAAATATGTGAAATACTGCAGCAGAAATTCACCCTGTCGGCCTAATACACAAGTAAAGGTCACTCAGGTGAGCATTTATGGGCCTCCTGTACAGGCTGAATGTCTACTTAAAGCCTCGCTTTTTGGAAAGGACATAATAACATTCCCAGATGAGATTTCAGCTCAATCAGTTACACAGTTTAACAGCCACAGTATGGCAGACTTGTCGGGCTTACCATTTCCAAGTTATAGGGCAAAATATGAGAAAAATGTCTGATAAGGGTCACTCAGGTGGGTTGTTTATGGTCCTCATACACATGTTAAATGTGTATTTAAAGCCTTTATTTCTGGCACATGTTAAAATAAAATAATAACATATTCCCAGATGAGATTTCATCTCTATCAGTTATACAGTTTAACAGCCACAGGGCTTTAAATGGCAAAAAGTCCAAGTATTGGGTCTCTGTTGGCCTTTCAGAGACCTCAATATGTCCTTAAAATTAAAGCTTCAGTCTTCAAGTTTTGTCACACACAAAGATTACATATAAAATTTATATATAATACAGTTTGAAGCTTCTTAGACTTACCATTTTAAAGTTACAGGACAAAATACGTAAAAAATGTTGAAAAATCACTCAGGTGGGTGTTCATGGTCCTCACACACAGGTTAAACATCTATTAAAGGCCTAGATTTTGGCATATGTGAAAAGAACATGCAGGCACACAACTTTGAAATCTGGTTGAATCCAACGTAGAAATCTGGTTGAAATACGTGTAGATTTTGCAAACCATTTTTGGTTGGATCCATCCGGTGAAATCAGGTTGAATTCAGTGGGTGAAATCTGGTTGAAATACATGTAGATTTTGCAAACTGTTCTTGGTTGAATCCAATGTATAAAATAGGGTTGAATTCAATGGATAAAATCAGGTTGTTTACGCTGTCTTCTTTATTTGAATCATTGTATTTTATTGCGCTACAATAGCTTACCATGTGGGACTGAATGCTTTACTGGTTGCCGCGAGGCATCACGACCAACGTCTAAGAAAAAAAGACATTTATACTTGGCCGTAGCCTCAGGTTGTCGTCACGTGATCTGCCCCTTATGTTACAACTTTTTTTGTTGGTCGCCGCCATCTTTCAATCTTTGGGAAGTATTTACTGCCTTTTTCTTTCTATATCTCAGTGCAATATTATTGTTAAACATTCCCGTTTATGCATTTCATTTATTACTGTATAAAGCCCATTCTGGCCAATTTTCAGCACTTCCGCTTTTGTAAATTTTGCCAAGACTTCCTCTTTCTGTCATGTCACTTAGGAGAAGTTTCAATATAGCCTGAAACACTTTTCAAACAGGTCAAGTCTCAGATCAAGAGAGGTGCCGACCCTGATAAAGTAGCGAAACGTGGTTATGAGGAAGCCTGTGAGTCTCTGGATCTGTGGAATAAGACCATCCTGATCCAACACAGGGACTTGACTTGCCTTAGTAGTCCTTGTCCCATATTCTCCAGAGAAAATTATACTCAATGGGCAATACTGGCTTGGATTAGGCTCGAAGCCGAAATGACCCTATTACAACCACACTTAGGAGAAACCAGGCACCAAGAATTAGTTGGTGAAGGAAGACGAGGACTTCCTTCTTAAAAAAGGCACCTCAAAAGGTTCTCAGGGTTTCGGACCCTACCAGAATAAGCCCTTTAAGAACTCCAGAAGGCATCCTTCTGGCCGTCTTCCTTATTTAATTCATAGTTGGTGAAGGAAGGCAAGGACTTCCTTCCTAAAAAGGGCACCTCAAAAGGTTCTCAGGGTTTCGGACCCTACCAGAATAAGCCCTTTAAGAACTCCAGAAGGCGTCCTTCTGGCCGTCTTCCTTATTTAATTCATAGTTGGTGAAGGAAGGCAAGGACTTCCTTCCTAAAAAGGCACCTCAAAGATTCTCAGGGTTTCGGATCCTACCAGAATAAGCCCTTTCGTGCTCCCCACAAGAAAAGAGGCTCCTACAGGAAACGCCTCTATGGGGGTAATTCCTCACAAAGCAGTAACCAGTCGTTTTTCTTCCAACAGGGGAAAACAGAACTTCAGAGGCTCCAAGGGTCGTTTTTTTCGACCCCACAACAGGGGAAGAGGGCGTGGATCCCTCTTCCCAATGACTCCTTTAAAGCCTCAAGCAGTCCACCAGTAGGAGGTTGCCTCCGTTCTTTCAGCAGAGACTGGCAAACAAACAATTGTTCATTCAACGTATTAAACCTTATCACCAATGGCTACGTACTGCCATTCCTCTCAAAGCCCAACTTGGTCAGTTTTTCTCTGATAATATCAGAATACAAGGCCCTCCCAAGGACCAAGCCTTGCCCCATTGCATCCAGTCTCTACTGTCATAGAATGTTATCGAAAGGGTGGAAAATGTAAAATCTCTCGGGTTTTACAATCGCCTGTTTCTAGTACCCATGCCTCACCAAGGTGGAGGCCAGTTATAAACTTAAGCAGGCTCAACACTTTTCTACATGTAGAAAAGTTCAAGATGAAAACTCCAGAGTCCATCAGGACCTCCCTGATTCCAGGGGAATGGGTATCGTCGATAGGTCTATCGGACACCTACCTTCACATCCCCATCCATCCCCACTCAAGGAAATACCTAAGATTTTGCCACAGGTCTCAGGTGTTCCGGTTCTCCTCCCTACCTTTCAGACTGTCCACAGCCCCCCAGGTCTTTACCATGATCGTAAAGGAGGTGAAGCTCACGACCCTCTCTAGAGGTGTAAGACTCCACCAATACCTGGACAACTAGCTGATTGGGTCTTAGTCGCGGGAGGAAGCCCTAGGGAACACTCAGGCAGTGGTAGATCTAACCCGGCCCTTGGGATGGATCATCAATGAGGAAAAATCAGAACTGAATCCCACTCAGGTGTTTTCGTTTGTGGGTTACGAATACCACCGGGATTCAGCCCTTGTAAAACCCGCTCAAGAGAGATGGCTCAAACCAGTGAGGTGCCTTTTTTGAGAAGGAAGTCCTCACCTTCCTTAACGAGTTGAGACTCGAACAAGGAGGAGTCCCAGAAGGACGAGTTCCTAAGTTCTTGGCGTCTCGTTTCCCCTAGCTGGGGATGTAATAGAGTCATCTCAGCTTCGCGCCTGAGCAAGCCGGTATTAGCCATGGAATATAATTCCCTCTGGAGAATATGGGCTAGAGATTTACTGAGACAAGTAAGAGCTCTATGTTGGACAAGAACCGTCTTGTTCCAAAAATCCAAGTACTCAGCAACTTCCTCATATCCGCGCTTTGCCGCTTTCTCAGGATTGGCACCTTTCTGGATCTGAGATTTTATCTTCTTGACAGTTGACTTAATGCTATGTTGGCATTTTTCCAAGGAAGCATTGCAAGAAGAAGAGGTTTTGGCAAAGGCAGCGGTGAAATTGAGGGTTGAAATATTTTGTCTAGCCTGATGTTCCAGCTCCTTAAGAACTGGCAGAGGGACTTTGGCTACTGGTGCCCCAGGAGGTCTAGGAGTAATACAGATCTTAGCAAAGTCCGTATTCAACTCCTGAATTTTGTCTTGAAAAGTGGGCTGTCCAACCTTATACCACTTAGAAGTGGATGAAGGAGACTTGACATATTTGCCCTCAGCTAAATTGGCAGCTTTGAAATCATGTTGGAATTTATCAAAGGCGTCCTTGATAACTGAGCTAAGTGGTAGAATAGAGGAAGGACCTCTAGGTCTGAGCTCTTGACGGCCTTTTTCGTCATCCAGACCCAACACTGAAGTTGAAGACCTAGGCATAGAGTCCCTGGGATCAGGGAGAGAAAGAATGCGCCTGAAGGTGTCTACTTCTTCAGAGTATTGGGAGGGAATGTCAGACAGTGCTACTTCCCTATAATAAGGGGGGTCTGGATCATGTTGTGGGAGGTCTTGATCAGAAGCTGCGCCTGAGGGCTCAGCCCTAGAGGGCTTAGAAGACCTGTGTCTGGCCACAGGGGAGTGATCTTCCTCTGAAGATGACACATATCTGGACCTAGATTTATGCTTGCTCTTGTCAGAGTGTTTCTTAGGTCTAGTTGGACGGATCCGAGGTTCGTCGGAATCCTCATCCAGTTGATCCAAGGCAGAGCTCGGTGCTACTGTTTGTCTGTGGCTTTGTTTTTTGTGTGAGTACGAGGAATCCTTCGGTATAGCCTCAGAAGGGGCAACGTACTGATCCGAGGAAGTTTGGTTAAGTACTAGTCGAGGAGGGAGTGCTGGACCAACGTCCACATCCATTGCCTCAGACTGAGCATTAATACTTGACCTCGGAGGGGGTAGGTCCAGATGAGCAGCAATGTTGCTGGATGGACCAGCTTTTGAAGCATGAGACGAGGGTTCAACCTCGGATGGCTTTTTAATTGATAACTCCTCTCGGAGTGATTGAAATGCTTCTAACATGGATGCCTGGAAGGAACCCATTTGCTGCTGTATATGTATATTTAAGGAATCACCCAGGGATTTCTCTAAATTTCTTTGAATTTTGTTTTGCAAAACAGTACCTGGGGTGGGTGGGACAGCTTTAGCTGGGGTCTTTAATGATAAAGAACTGAAGGCGAATGGTTGAGGACGGGGGGGTGAGGTAAAGAGGTTATCGGCAGCACTCTCTAAGTCTGCATTGGAACCAGTAAAAGAGTCCCCATCGCCTTCACCCAAGAGATCTAGTTCATCTTTAGAACTAGTTTCCGCTTTATGCTTCTTTAAGTACCGCTTCCTGTTTTGAATTTTTTGCAATTGCTCATCAGTGAGAGACGTGCAAATATGGCAGGGTGCTTCAAAGGTGACACAGGGGTCATCTCCCTTGCCAGCCTCCCTACAGGTAGGGCAGTAATTATGATTATCAAAACTGAAGCAAAAATGGCGGCATTTCTGAGCTCTCGGTTTGTCTTTGTTTGCTCGATGGAGAGACATTTTAACGCAATAAAAAGACGTACAATTAAAATTGCCTGAACCGAGAAAACTAAAAACACGCGGATTGTAAGGAAAATACTTAAGTTGTGAAATCAATAATTTTACAGAACAATCTATGAAATATATGAAATGAAAAAGACGTTGGCCCCGGGTGTGGCAACCCGAGAACAGCATTAAGTCCCACATGGTAAGCTATTGTAGCGTAATAAAATAAGCTTTAATTTCGTAGAATAAACCGTGTTTTCTTCAAACTTGGAGATAACTTCAAAACGCGTCTGCACACTACACGCGCCAAACGAAAAAGATGAACTGACATCACTCTGTCTGGACAGGAAGCAAGTATGATGCGCCACCTAGTGAATGCACACTACTGACAGGTCCTGCCGGTATTATATACAGGACGTCTTTTTCTGGCGTTTGGCGGGACCGGTCGTGCCGACCGGTAAAGCAATTGTCCATTGGATAGGATGTATTAACGCAATAAAATCCTGTTTTTGGTCATGTGACTTCTCTGATTGGTTGAAATGTCATGGTACCAAATTCAGAAAATTTTCCAAGGGCTACTTAATAATTCCATCCACTAGTGAAGACGCTATAGGTAGGCAAACTTGCGGAGCCGGCGGACCCTTCCGCGAGATTCTTCCCATATGCAAACAAGCGTCCCTTGCGGTACGCTTAATAAAGGTCTGCCTGAGATCCAGTAAAGGATCCAATGTCCTCATCCCCTAAGAGATCGAGTTCATCATCTTTAGAACTAGTAGGGTCTTTCTTTTGCTTTTTGACATAGTGTTTTCTGTGTGTAATTATAATTAATTGCTCTTCGGTGAAAGAAGCACAGATTTCACAGGGAGATTCAAACGTGACACAGGGGTCATCACCCTTGCCAGATTCCCTACAGGTAGGGCAGTAATTTTGAGAATCAAACGCAAAGCAAAAGTGGCGACACTTAACAGATCTCGGCTTACCTTTATTTGTTAGGTGGGAAGACATCTTGAAACGCAATAAAACGTTAGAGGACAAAGACCTGTACCGAGGAAAACTCAAAAACACCAAAATAAGAAAAAATACTTATCCTGTCGAAACAAAACTTTCACAGAATAATCTATGGTATATATTACATAAAATGTCTGAAAATTAACATCCAACAATACGTATCTGCTGAGAAATAGATTAAAATATCTGTGTGACAGAAGCTACAAAATACGCGGCCAACGAGTAAGTAGGAAGAGATCTCACAAAGCTCTGTGAGAAGGCTAACTAAGGCTACGGCCAACTATAAATGTCTTTTTTGCATTGTTGTGTTAACTTCAGATTAAAGAAGCATTTTAATCTTTTTATGTGTCATGTGGACGACCATTGAAATGAGTGCATATCACCTTTAAGTGTGGTCTGGATTGATTTGTGAACTATAAGCGGTCTTTCCTATATTTATGTTTTAGAATAGTTGTGTTTCAATAGAGGGAGGGGGTGCCGGGGTGGGGGTATTGTGTTAGGAAGGATTTGGTTAGCCCTTGTGAAAACAGCAGGGCTTGTGTTAAGGAGAGGGATTACTAGTATTTCCTGAAAAATCTAACAAATATACCTCAAAAACAATATAGTCAGCTTAAAAGTTTAAATACACCACAAAAACAAAGCGTCACAAAATAGCATCAGAGATGCACATACCCCACAGTCTAGGGAAATATTTTTAACACCATGAGATATAGAAGTACTGTATCAGTATAAAGTTCAGGATACTTTCAGAGCACGGTTAGTTATATAAAGGTCCAAACAATGTTTAAATAGAGCAAATAATGTCCAAGAGGAAGATTATGCATGTACTTTTTATCTACATCTGGCATGGTAGAATTATGATTTAGATGTTTCGAATATTACCATGCATACAGAAGTGGTAATACATTCAATGAATGCTTGTGTGGTATTGGAGCAAAATCTGTGGCTCACTTGATGAAATTACATCTGTTATAATGGGATGTTGTTCTTAATGAATTCTAATATGACTTTAACAGTGCTTAATCTGCATCAAAAGACAGACCCAAAGGTGCAACAAGATTTTTGAGGTCAAGGTCACTACGACAATGTCAAAGGTCAAATCAAGGTCACACCATGATCCTGCACACCTACAATCCCTAACTAACGTCCCTACCAAGCATCAACTTCCTACACCTTACAGTTTCCGAGATATAGCCCTGACAAGATTTTATAGGTCAAGGTCACTATGGCAAGGTCAAATCAAGGTCACACCATGATGTTGCTCACCTACAACCCCCAAACAAATGTCCCTATCAAGTATCAACTTCCTTCACCTTATGCTTTCAGAGATATAGCCCAAACAAGATTTTATAGGTAAAGGTCACTATAGCAAGGTCAAATCAAGGTCACATCATGACATTGCACACCTACAACCCCCAACCAATGTCCCTACCAAGTATCAACTTCTTACACCTTACGGTTTCCCAGATATAGCCCTGACAAGATTTTATAGGTCAAGGTCACTACGGCAAGGTCAAAGGCCAAATCAAGGTTACACCATGACTTTGCACACCTACATCCCCTAACCAATGTCCCTACCACATATCAACTTCCTACACCTTACGGTTTCCGAGATATAGCCCGGACAAGATTTTATAGGTCAAGGTCAAAGGTCAAATCAAGGTCACACCATGATGTTGCTCACCTACAACCCCCCAAAAATGTCCCTACCAAGTATAAACTTCCTACACCTTACGCTTTCAAAGATATAGCCCAAACAAGATTTTGTAGGTCAAGGTCACTACAGCAAGGTCAAATCAAGGTCACATCATGACGTTGCACACCTACAACCCCCAACCAATGTCCCTACCAAGTATCAACTTCTTAAACCTTACGGTTTCCGTGATATAGCCCAGACAAGATTTTATAGGTCAAGGTCACATCAAGGTCACACAATGACGTTTCACACCTTCAACCCCTAACCAATGTCCCTACCAAGTATCAACTTCCTACACCTTACGGTTTCTGAGATATAGCCCCGACAAGATTTTATAGGTCAAGGTCACTACAGCAAGGTCAAAGGCCAAATCATGGTTACACCATGACGCTGCACACCTACACCCCCTAACCAATGTCCCTACTAAGTATCAACTTCCTACACCGTTCGGTTTCCGAGATATAGCCCAGACAAGATTTTACAGGTCAAGGTCACTATGACAAGGTCAAATCAAGGTCAGACCATGATGTTGCACACCTACACCCCCTAACCAATGTCCCTACTAATTATCAACTTCCTACACCTTACGGTTTGAGATACAGCCTGGACAAACTTTTGCCCGCCCGCCCGAACACCATGGGTGGAAACAATACCCTGACAGCCCTTAAGGGCTGTGGGGTAAAAAGGACTGTGTGGGTAAAAAATCATGAAAGTGTAACACTTTTGTACTTTACAATTTTTGAGAAAAATTAAAAAAATTAAAATGGCCGCCATTTTTGGCAGGGAAATTTTTTTGGGGGAAAATTGGGACAGCTACTCAGCAGGGTTAACCTGTGGCTCGTCCAAATCGCTCTATCTAGCACAGTTTTCGAGATAGAAGCATTTTTGTGTTTTCCATTTTAGAAAAGAAATTTGGAAATTTTAATTACTTAAATGTAGCTTTTATAAGCTACAAGCTTACCATGTGGGACTTAATGCTGTTCTCGGGTTGCCACACCCGGGGCCAACGTCTTAGAAAAAAAGATCGTTCTTGTTAGCCACCGGATATACTGGTAGTTGTCGTCACGTGATAACTTCTGACCAATCGCCCTACTTTCTCGTTGAAATTTTTTATTAAACCTACCCCTCAGCTGTAAACAGCGGGGAGGCAGGGTGGGACTCTCCTAAGTCCCACATGGTAAGCTTGTAGCTTATAAAAGCTACATTTAAGTAATTAAAATTTCCAATTTTATTACGCTACAATAGCTTACCATGTGGGACTTAATGCTGAATTCAACCGCCCGGTGGCGGGATTACAGCTGAGACTGGAAGATATGTAATTTTTTTCTAAGATTTGAATTAATATATACAGAATAGTGCCAGAAATGCCAGTCTGAGTCCCTTTTACAGAGCCCCGATCCCGAAGATCGGGCCTGTAACGAGCCAAAAACCTGAGTAAAAAGGGACAGTGCTAAAACTGTCCAGATGTTTGGTAGTAGGACGGAAGTGCAGCAGTGCTCACTTCGAGGTCTAAGGGTCCCTATTAGACCTTCACGTGTGATTGACCAACCCAGTGGTCGGGCATCTCATGAAATTTTTAACCTGAAATATGAGATTAACGACAACTGACTAAGTCCTTAATCAAAGTCAAAGTTGGGGTTTTACGTCCCGTTCAACAGCCAGGGTCATATTGGGACAGGTCCTCAGAATTGCCACTTGTGGGACTCGAACCCACAGAGGTGACAGCCTATGATTAGATGCCAAACTTGCTAACCACTAGGCCACTGAGGACCTAAAATCATATCAGTTATACACTTATTCTGTTGACATTTTTGGAAGGACACCACTCAGTGTATTAAATACAATATTCACTTAATAGAAATTACCTGATAATTGAAAAATAAAATGACCTTACCCGTAACATCTTGAAAGTAAAGGAATACCTAGATCCTGGGAGAGACTCCTGAAGACTTGGTTGTAGCGGATGTGCCCCCCCCCCCTTTTTTCTTTCCGAGGACAACTGGTCTGAGGGGAAGGATCTAGGACTTGTTGTGCCGCCACTACGGGTCCCAGATACATATTGTTGTCGGTGTCCGACCAAGTAAGGTCTTTTAGGTAAAAATTTGTGAATGTGTTGTGAGCTTTCCAGTGACAGGCTTGCATGATTTGGTCCACCGATACTCCACCGTAAAAAGCCTTAGAGGCCACGAAGGCCCGGATGTCATGCGCTTTGACTTGGACCAAGTCCAAGGCTTGTTGATCTGCTTGTTTGTAACAAAGTAGAATGGTTTGTTTCAACCATGAGGAGAGTGTAGCGGGTCTGATGTCTGAGGTATGTCCTTTCTTAAAGGAGATGAAAAGGAGAGAACAAGACCCTCTCAGGTCTTTAGTTCGGTCCAAATAGAACCTCAGGGCCCGCACGGGACACAGGGTCCTGTCTTCCTTAAACTGTCTATCTACAATGGTAGTCAAAGCAGGAATAGTCACTGGTGGCACACTTTGAGAACCTTCTCTTGCTAGTTGGTTTTTGGCTATGAAATCAGAAGAAGGGAACAAGGCTACCTTTTCCCATTGGCCTAAATTAGCTACTTTGTTAGCGACCCAGGCATGGATTTCGCTGCGGCGCTTGCCGGAGGCCAAGGCTAGCAAGAAAGCAGTTTTGAGAGTAAGATGTTTGAGGTCTGAGTCTTTCATTGGCTCAAATGGTGCTTTGGTGAGCTCGTTAAGGACAACAGAAAGGTTCCACTTGGGTAAATTTCTGGAACTTTTAGGACGATCCCTGTGGAAACTGGAGAGTAACCTATGAAGGTCTGCATTGTGCGCAATGTGTTGGGCCGTTGGGCCCAAAGTGTCAACGATAGCAGTCCTGTAACCATCAATGGTCGAGGGGCACCTGTTTAGGTCTTGGTACAGGTACATGAAAAAATCTGAGATTTGTTTCACAGATGGAGTGGAGAAATCCACCGAATTTTCTCTGCACCATTTTTCAAATAGGGCCCACTTTGACCTGTAGATGGTCCTTGTTGATGACCGCTGAGGGGCAGCAATTCTCTCTGCCACCTCCACAGAGAAGCCTTGTTCTTGGAGTTGTCCGCTCCTAGACACCAGGCGTGGAGGTTCAGCTGTTGTGGATTGTTGTGGAACACATAGTTGTGGGACTGTTTGAGTAGGGTCATTGACACTGGGAGTTGTAGTGGGATCTCTGTTGAGAGCTGCACTAGGTCCCAAAACCAGGGCATCCCTGGCCAGCCTGGGGCTATCACGATGATCAGGCAATGGCATTGCTTGAACTTTTGGATCACCTTGTGAAGGAGAGCCGTAGGAGGGTAGGCGTAGGCCGTGAGGTTGGTCCAGTTTATGTTCAGAGCATCTATGTTCCAGGCCCTTGGTTCTGGGATAGGAGACACATATAGAGGGAGTTTGTGATTCAGGTGAATGGCGAATAAGTCTACATGAGGGGTGAACCACTTTCGGCAGATTTGCTTGAAGACCTGAGGGTGCAGGGACCATTCTGTTGACTGCACTTGGTTGGACCTGGATAGGAGGTCGGCCATCACATTCAGACACCCTGGAATGTGCCTGGCTTTCAATGTTATATGGTAGTGATGGCACCAGGTCATGATTTTCCACAGGAGAGCGCACATCTCTGCTGAGTGAGTTCCCCCTTGTTTGTTGATGTAGGCTACCACTGTTGAGTTGTCCGTCGCAACTAACACTGTTTGATTCTGGCACTGGTCCTTGAAGTCTCGAAGGGCCAGGGAGACCGCCTTCAATTCCAGGACATTTATGTGTAGCCTTTTTTCCCGCTCTGACCACAGCCCTTTTGTAGAATTTTGATCTAAGTGAGCGCCCCAACCTTCGTTTGAGGCGTCGGTAAAGAGTTGGGTACTGTGGTCCTTGGGATGAAGGTCTGCGCCTTTCATCACATTTGAGGGGTTTTGCCACCAATCTAGGTGGGCTACAATGGCTTCTGTCCAAGGAAGGAGGTTGTCCAGCGACTGAGGATATCTCCAGTGCTCCCTGAGATGAAACTGAAAGGGCCTCATGTGAAGGCGTCCCTCCGGGACCATTTTCTCCGTTGAGGCTAGCAACCCAATTAGAGACATCAAACATCTTGCAGTCAAAACACGTTTTGACTTGAGTCGTAGGATCAAATCCTGAAGTTTGAGCCATCTCTCGTGAGTGGGTCTTACAAGGGCTGAATCTAGGTGGTATTCGTAGCCCACGAATGAAAACACCCGAGTAGGTTTCAGTTCTGATTTTTCCTGGTTGATTATCCAACCCAAGGATTGGGTTAGGTCTACCACTGCCTGTGTGTCCCTTTGAGATTCCTCCTGGGACTGGGACCTGATCAGCCAGTCGTCCAGGTATTGGTGAATTCTGAGTCCTCTTGAGAGGGCCATTAGTTTCACTTCCTTTACGATCATCGTAAAGACCTGGGGGGCTGTGGCCAGTCCGAAAGGTAGGGAGGTGAACTGGAACACCTGGGCCTTGTAGCAAAACCTTAGGTACTTCCTTGAGTTTGGATGGATGGGGATGTGAAGGTATGCGTCCGACAGGTCTATCGACGATACCCACTCCCCTGGGACCAGGGAAGTCCGGATGGACTCCGGGGTTTCGATTTTGAACTTTTCTACATGTAGAAAAGTGTTGAGCCTGCTTAGGTCTATGACTGGCCTCCACCTTTGGTGAGGCTTGGGTACTAGGAACAGGCGACTGTAAAACCCGAGAGATTTTACGTTTTCCACCCTTTCGATGGCGTTCTTTGACAAGAGAGACTGGATACAAGTGGCCAAGGCTTGGTCTTTTTGTTGGGCCTTGTACTCTGATAGAATCAGAGGAAATCTGATCAAGTTTGGCTTTGAATGGAATGGCAGAACGTAGCCATTGGTGATAATGTTTAACACGTTTTGAGAACATTTGTTTGTTAGCCAGTCTCTCTTGAAAGAACGGAGGCGACTTCCTACTGGTGGACTGAATGAGGCTTTGGAGGAGTCATTGCGAAGGGGGGTTTCCACACCCCCTTCCCCTATTGTGGGGTCGAAAACGACCCCTGGAGCCTCTGAAGTTGGATTTTCCTCTTCCCGAGGGAAAGGATTGGTTACTGCTTTGAGAGGTTTTGCCCCCAAAGGGGCGTTTCCTGTAGGAGCCTCTTTTCTTGTGGGGGCCACGAAAGGGCTTATTCTGGTAGGGTGCAAAACCCTGAGAATCTTTTGAGGTGCCTTTTTTGAGAAGGAAGTCCTCACCTTCCTTTACAAGTTGAGACTCGAACAAGGAGGAGTCCCAGAAGGACGAGTTCCTAAGTTCTTGGCCTCTCGTTTCCCCTAGCTGGGGATGCAATAGAGTCATTTCGGCTTTGCGCCTAAGCAAGCCGGTATTAGCCATGGAATATAATTCCCACTGGAGAATATGGGCTAGCGATTTGCTGAGACAGGTAAGAGCTCTATGTTGAACAAGAACCGTCTTGTTCCAAAAATCCAAGTACTCAGCAACTTCCTCATATCCGCGCTTTGCTGCTTTCTCAGGATTGGCACCTTTCTGGATCTGAGACTTTATTTCTTGACAGTTGACTTGATGCTATGTTGGCACTTCTCCAAGGAAGCATTGCAAGAAGAAGAGGTTTTGGCAAAGGCAGCAGTGAAATTGAGGGTTGAGATATTTTGTCTAGCCTGATGTTCCAGCTCCTTAAGGACTGGCATAGGGACTTTGGCTACTGGTGCCCCAGGAGTAATACAGATCTTGGCAAAGTCCGTATTCAACTCCTGGATTTTGTCTTGAAAAGTGGGCTGTCCAACCTTATACCACTTAGAAGTGGAAGGAGGAGGCTTGACATATTTTCCCTCAGAT
This sequence comes from Sabellastarte sp. h YS-2021, assembly GCA_964017235.1. Classification (NCBI taxonomy): domain Eukaryota; kingdom Metazoa; phylum Annelida; class Polychaeta; order Sabellida; family Sabellidae; genus Sabellastarte; species Sabellastarte sp. h YS-2021. The sequence continues at coordinate 119,842,379 of OZ024928.1, forward strand.
AAATTGGCAGCTTTGAAATCATGTTGAAATTTATCAAAGGCGTCCTTGATAACTGAGCTAAGTGGTAGGATAGAGGAAGGACCTCTAGGTCTGAGCTCTTGACGGCCTTTTTCGTCATCCAGACCCAACACTGAAGTTGAAGACCTAGGCATAGAGTCCCTGGGGTCAGGGAGAGAAAGAATGCGCCTGAAGGTGTCTACCTCTTCAGAGTATTGGGAGGGAATGTCAGACAGGGCTACTTCCCTATAATAAGGGGGGTCTGGATCATGTTGTGGGAGGTCTTGATCAGAAGCTGCGCCTGAGGGCTGAGCCCTAGAGGGCTTAGAAGACCTGTGTCTGGCCACAGGGGAGTGATCTTCCTCTGAAGATGACACATATCTGGACCTAGATTTATGCTTGCTCTTGTCAGAGTGTTTCTTAGGTCTAGGATGGATCCGAGGTTCGTCGGAATCCTCATCCAGATGATCCGAGGCAGAGCTCGGTGCTACTGTTTGCCTGTGGCTTTGTTTTTTGTGAGAGTACGAGGAATCCTTCGGTATTGCTTCAGAAGGGGCAACGTACTGATCCGAGGAAGTTTGGTTAAGTACTAGTCGAGGAGGGAGTGCTGGACCAACGTCCACATCCATTGCCTCGGACTGTGCATTAGTACTTGACCTCGGAGGGGGTAGGACCAGCTTTTGAAGCATTAGGCGAGGGATCAACCTCGGCAGACTTTTTAACTGCCAACTCCTCTCGGAGTGATTGAAATGCTTCTAACATGGATGCCTGGAAGGAACCCATTTGCTGCTGGATATGTATATTTAAGGAATCACCCAGGGATTTCTCTAGATTTCTTTGAATTTTGTTTTGTAAAACAGTACCTGGGGTGGGAGGAACAGCCTTGGCTGGGGTCTTTAGTGATAAAGAACTGAAGGCGAGAGGTTGAGGACGGGGGGGTGAGGTAAAGACGTTATCGGCAGCACTCTCAAGGTCTGCATTAGAACCAGTAAAAGAGTCCCCATCGCCTTCACCCAAGAGATCTAGTTCATCTTTGGAACTAGTTTCCGCTTTTTGCTTTTTTAAGTACCGCTTCCTGTTTTGAATTTTTTGCAATTGTTCATCAGAGAGAGACATGCAAATATGGCAGGGTGCTTCAAAAGTGACACAGGGGTCATCTCCCTTGCCGGCCTCCCTACAGGTAGGGCAGTAATTATGAGTATCAAAACTGAAGCAAAAATGGTGGCATTTCTGAGCTCTCGGTTTGTCTTTGTTTGCTTGATGGAGAGACATTTTAACGCAATAAAAAGACGTACAATTGAAATTGCCTGAACCGAGAAAACTCAAAACACGCGGATTGTAAGGAAAATACTTAAGTTGTGAAATTAAAAATTTTACAGTATAATCTATGAAATATATTTAAAGAAATATCCAAATATTAGCCTCCAACAATACGTGAATACTGAGAAATAAATGAAAATGTCTGTATATTTACAAACTGCTACCAGTCATCGTGGCCAACGAGAAAGTAGGGCGATTGGTCAGAAGTTATCACGTGACGACAACTACCAGTATATCCGGTGGCTAACAAGAACGATCTTTTTTTCTAAGATGTTGGCCCCGGGTGTGGCAACCTGAGAACAGCATTAAGTCCCACATGGTAAGCTATTGTAGCGTAATAAAATTGAAAATTCAAAATGGTCGGATTTTTGGCGAGTGAAAAATTCTTTCAAACTTGGAAAGGCTAGTCTTCCCAGATACCGTGTGGGTTACAATTTTGCCAAAATCACTCTATCTCACACAGTTTTCGAGATATAAGAATTTTTGCATTTTGAGATTTTTTGCGAAAAATCAAAATGGCCGCCATTTTTGGCGAGACAATTTTTTTTTTTTTTTAAATTAGGTCAGATACCCAGCAGATTAACCCTGTGGGTTAAACTTATTGTTGAAATCGCTGTATCTAGCATGTTATCAAGATATTAGCATTTTTGTGTTTTGCATTTTTTTTCAAAATGGCCGCCATTTTTTGGCGATTGAAAAATTCATTAAAACTTGGAAAGGCAAGACTTCAACAATATCCTGTGGGGTCAAAAATTTTGCTGAAATCACTCTATCTAACACGGTTTTTGAGAATGTAGCATTTGTGTGTTTTGCGATTTTTTGCGAAAACTTCGAAAATTCAAAATGGCAGCCATTTTCGGCAAGACAAAAATGTTTTCAAATTTGGGTAACTTAATCTACAGAGATGCCCCGAGGGTGAAAAATTTGTCGAAATCGCTCTATCTAGCATGGCTTTCGAGATATAGGCATTTTTGTGTTTTGTAATTTGAAAAAAATTCGAAAGTTCAAAATGGCCGCCATTTTTGGCGAGTGAAAAATGCATTAAAACTTGGAAGGGCAAGACTTGACAGATATGCTGCGGGTCAAAAGTTTTGCCGAAATCGCTCAATCTGGCACGGTTTTTGAGACACAACTATATTTTTGTTTTGTGATTTTTGCAAAAAATTCCAAAACTTAAAATAGCATCAGAGATGCCCATACCCCACAGCCTGGGGAAATAGTTTTCAACACCATGAGATATAGAAGTAGTGACACAGTACAAAGATCGGGATACTTTCAGAGCCGTGTCAGTTATATTAAGGTCAAAATGATGTTTAAGTAGAGAAAATAACATATAAGAGAAGGAAAATGTATGTAAAGATAAAGTATTAAAACAGGGCAATTCAATAGCAAGATGACAGCATTATTATCAGTAAACTAAAAACTAGATTGGGCCAACTCGGCGCCAACATATCCCCAGACAGGTCATCACTCATGCCACAGGTTTTGATCGGGAATTTTTTATGTAAGCCATTTGTTGTATGCCATAAATCTTGGGAAAAGTTATATGAACTTCAGCACATCAATCTACTAAGTTTATATCTTCCCAAGGAAGATGGTGTATCCCCAGACGCCGAATACATAACTCAACAGAGCATATTTTCAATCTTCCTGCAATGATAACTTTGAACCTATTTTCAAAGTATTTAAATGATTGATGATTGAATGTCCATTCCAAATTAATAATCCCAAAAGAGCATATCTGTTTCTATATTTGTTGACAAATAAAATATTATTTCTAACTCAACTCATCATACTTTTCAATCGAAGGACGGACAAAAAGAAACCGGACAAAAAGAAACTGGACAAAAAGAAACCAGACAAAAAGAAACCGGACAAAAAGTTTTACTAGTAGGACAAAGGGTGACTCTGAACCTATTTTCAAAGTATTTAAATGATTAATAATCCCAAAAGCGCATATCTGTTTCTATATTTGTTCACAAATAAAATATTATTTAAAAATTATATATTATTTATATTATTATTTTATTATATTATTTTTAGAATTTGCATTGTTTTTCAGTTATTCATTTCCTCAATTCCTATATATGTGGTCCATATATATGCAACCTAAATATGTGACACAATCTCAGTTCTGACTCCCCTTTGTCTTATTAGATAATGAAGCAAACCACATCTCCCAACCCCACCCCACCCCTCTCCCCTTCTCCACACCTCTCTCACTGTTACAGAAGATCTGCAACCCCACTGAAAAGTCGGGTTCTTTGTTTCTCATTTGATATCATTCAATACCTTTGTTTATTTAGTGTCACTCAATAGCTGGAGGTCCCAGAGGTGGATGGGGGGTGGGACTAAATACAGCACAAATGGTAAACAAACAAAAAGGGTAATCAAATACAAAAACCTCAGTTAATCTTATCACTAAAATCAAATCAAATATATAAATAAGGAATGTCCAACAGGAAAATTATATACCTCCAGAATTAAATATAAATTATCAAACCACAAGAACAGATTTATAATAATAAGTCAGAATTGAGAATTTTAAGAATGTGATTATCAACTGAAATGAGTTAGTAACTGTAGGAACTGTGTCAAAATTAACTGAGGCAAACTGAATAAAACTGGGCTAGTTGAGGGTTAAAAATCCCCTATTTTTACTACATAAGGGTATAATTTCACTAATATTGGACTTATAGCTCACCAGAAAATAACAGTGTCCATTTTGCCTACTTGAATATGTCTAACCAGTTTCATTTTAAAAAGTTAAAAACTCAGCAAGCAGAGAGATAACACACAAAAATAAGTACTTAAAAGCCTAAGATAGCCATAACATTATTAATAAAAATTTAAATAGACAGGCACTTCCTTTGAAAAATTCAAAGATTTCAGCTCTATGACCCACATAGTTCGACAGTTACAGGGCTTTAAAGTGGTATAATATCCATAAACTGGGTCTCTGTGGGCATTTTACAATTGTTAAAGAGACCTTAGCAATTAAACTACAGAGCTGAAACTTTTTGGGGGACAAACATAACAAAAAAAATTATATATAATACAGTTTAAGACCTGTCACACTAAGCATTTCCAAATAACAGGGCAAAATACGGAAAAAAATGTCAAAAAAGGTCACTTGGGTGAGTGTTTATGGCCCTCATACACAGGTTAAATGTCTACTAAAAGCCTTGATTTTCGGCACATGTAGAAAGGACATAATAATGCATTAATGATGTGATTTCAGCTCCATCAATCACATAGTTTAACAGTCACAGGGCTTAAAGGTGGCAAAAAGTCCAAATATTGGGTCTCTGTGGGCCTTTTAGAGATCTCGATGTGGCCTTTAAATTAAAGCTTCAGATTTATAATCTGTCACATACTAAGATTATACATAGAATATATATCTAATAAAGTTTGAAACTTCTCAGACTTACCATTTCCAAGTTACAGAGCAAAATATGTGAAAAATGTCTTAAAACGGTGGGTGTTTATGGTCCTCATACACAGTTTAAATGTCTACTTGAAGCCATGATTTTTGGCACATGTAAAAAGAACATAATAATGTATTCCCAGATGAGATTTCAGCCCTATCAGTCACATAGTTTAACAGTCACAGGGCTTAAAGGTGGCAAAAAGTCCAAATACTGGGTCTTTGGGAGCCCGTCAGAGACCTCAATGTGGCCTTCAAATTAAAGCTTCAGACTTAAAATTTGTCACATACTAAGATTACACATAGAATATGTATCTAATACAGTTTGAAACTTCTCAGACTTACCATTTCCAAGTTACAGAGCAAAATATGTGAAAAATGTCTAAAAAGGGTCACTCGGGTGGGGATTTATGGTTCTCATACATGGGTTAAATGTCTATTAAAGGCCTAAATTTTGGAGTACATACAAGAAAACAAGAGGAGAGTGCCCGTGAAAGGGCACTGTGTCAGCTGACTGAATGTTTTTGATTTGTGATGGTGATAATGAGAGGAAAGCATAATTATCAGGGAAAGGGCTGTACAGAAATACAGTAAATGGTAACTGAACAGCATGTTCGAAAGATATTCCGAAGCTGACAGAAAAAAAGGACAAAAAAGTTGTGCCCTGCAAATGGTATTATGAAATAAAGTAACAAGGTAATTGTTTAAGTGTAAAAAGTAGGTTAAAATATTTAAAGAAATACTATAAATGCAATATCCTCGTTCGACCATGAAGAAGGGGTCCAAAGGTCAAATCTGACCATACCAAAAGATTCCCAGCCAAAGAATTTAGGATGGTTTACCATCCCAAACCTCTCGGACCAATAATAAGTGAGTCATAGGCACTTTTTAAGTTTGGCTATCCTTGTTTGACCTTGACGGACGGGTCCAAGGTCAAATCCGACCACACAAAAAAATTCCCAGCCCATGATTTCCTGTAGCTTGTTTACCATCCCAAACCTGTAGGACCAATAATAAGTGAGTTCTAAGCAATTGTAAGTTTGGCTATCCTCAACTGACCTTGAAGGAGGGGTCCCAGGTCAAATCTGACCACACCAAAAGAATCCCAGCCCATGATTTCCTATACGTTGGTTTACCATCCCAAACCTCCAAGACCAATAATACGCGAGTTATAAGCACTTTAAGTTTGGCTATCTTCGTTTGACCTGGAAGGAGGGGTCTAAGGTGAAATCTGACCACACCAAAAGATTCCCAGCCCATGATTTTCTATAGGTTGGTTTTCCATTCCAAACCTCTAGGACCAATAATAAGCGAGTTATAAGCACTTTTAAGTTTGGCTATCCTCATTTGACCTTGAAGGAGGGGTCCAAGGTGAAATCCGACCACACCAAAAAATTCCCAGCTCATGATTTTCTATAGGTTGGTTTTCATTCCAAACCTCTAGGACCAATAATAAGCGAGTTATAAGCACTTTTATGTTTGGCTATCCTCATTTGACCTTGAAGGAGGGTTCCAAGGTCAAATCGGACCATATTAACAGATTCCCAGCCCATGATTTCCTACAGGTTGGATACAATGATTTACTCAACAGTGAGAACCTGAAAGAAGCTATTGCTCAGCTATGCCATGACATAGAGGTCTGCAATTTCACTATGTTATAGCTGACCAAAACGTCTGTGAATAACATATTTAACAAAATACTCTAAATGTAATAGTTTTCAAGTTACTACTGATTTACTCAAGAGTGAGAACCTCAACGTAACTATTACTCAGCTATGCAATGAGCTACATGTCTGAATTTTTGCTCTGTTATAGCTGACCTAAAAGTAGGTGAACAACATATTTAAGCAAAATACTGTAAATGCAATAGTTTTCAAGTTACAACCGATTTACTCAATAGTGAGAACCTGAAAATAGCTATTGCTCCGCTATGCCATGAGCTATAGGTCTGTAATTTCACTATGTTATAGCTAACCCAAAAGTAGGTGAACAATATATTTTAACAAAATACTCCAAATGCAATATTTTTCAAGTTATAGCCGATTTACTCAACAGTCAGTGCCTGAGAATAGCTATTGCTCAGTTGTGCCATGAGCTACAGGTCTGTAATTTCACTATGTTATAGCTGACCCAAAAGTAGCTGAATAACATATTTGCACAAATTTCTGTAAAGGCAATAGTTTTCAAATTATAAGTGATTTGCTCAACATTGAGAACTTCAAAGTAGCTATTACTCAGCTATGCAATGAGTCACAGGTCTGGAACTTCACTATGTTATAGCTGACCCCAAAATAGGTGAATAACATATTGAAACAAAATACTCTAAATGCAATAATTTCCAAGTTATAAGCGATTTACTCAACAGTGATAACCTAAAAGTAGCTATTACTCAGCTATGCCATGAGCTACAGGTCTGAAATTTTACTATGTTATAGCTGACCCAAAAGTAGCTGAATAACATATTTATACTAAATTCTCTAAATGCAATAGTTTTCAAATTATAAGTGATTTGCTCAACATTGAGAACTTCAAAGTAGCTATTACTCAGCTATGCAATGAGTCACAGGTCTGGAACTTCACTATGTTATAGCTGACCCCAAAATAGGTGAATAACATATTGAAACAAAATACTCTAAATGCAATAATTTCCAAGTTATAAGCGATTTACTCAACAGTGATAACCTCAAAGTAGCTATTACTCAGCTATGCCATGAGCTACAAGTCTGAAATTTTACTATGTTATAGCTGACCCAAAAGTAGGTGAACAACATATTTAAGCAAAATACTGTAAATGCAATAGTTTTGAAGTTACAACTGATTTACTCAATAGTGATGACCTAACAGTAGCTATTACTCAGCTATGCCATGAGCTACAGGTCTGAAATTTTACTATGTTATAGCTGACCCAAAAGTAGCTGAATAACATATTTATACGAAATTCTGTAAATGCAATAGTTTTCCAATTACAACTGATTTACTCAATAGTGAGAACTTCAAAGTAGCTATTACTCAGCTGTGCCATGACCTACAGATCTGAAATTTCACTATGTTATAGCTGGCCCAAAAGTAGCTGAATAACATATTTATACGAAATTCTCTAAATGCAATAGGTTTTAAGTTACAAGTGATTTACTCAATAGTGAGAACTTCAAAGTAGCTATTACTCAGCTATGCAATGAGCCACAGATCTGAAACTTCACTATGTTATAGCTGATCCCAAAATAGGTGAATAACATATTGAAACAAAATACTCTAAATGCAATAGTTTCCAAGTTATAAGCGATTTACTCAACAGTGATAACCTACAAGTAGCTATTACTCAGCTATGCCATGAGCTACAGGTCTAAAATTTTACTATGTTATAGCTGGCCCAAAAGTAGCTGAATAATATATTTATACGAAATTCTCTAAATGCAATAGTTTTTAAGTTACAAGTGATTTTACTCATGATGGAAGTTACTGAAAAGCCCAAAAGTAGCTATTACTCACTTAGCTATTGAGACAGGCACCCAACTTACTCACCATATTGTAGCTATGAAAAAAGTAGCTGAATAACATATTTTAACAAAATGCTCTAAATGCAACACTTTTCAAGTTATAAATGATTTAGTGCATGATTTCATGAATTTTAATGCATTAAAAATTATTAAAAAAATTTATTAAAAAAAAAGTAAGACAGATCCAGGTCTCATACTCACACAAGAGAATCTACCTCTGGCCTAGTACATATATGCAAGATATGAGAGAAATCCCCGCAATAGTCACTGAGAAAATTGTGATTAAGTGTTAAAATTTTCACACTTTTGGTGGGGGTACCCCCCTTGTAATGTCTCTAGCAAACAGACGAACTTGCAAATTTAATAAGTAAATTAAATTTTTATAAGTTAATACCCTATCCAATGGACAATTGCTAATCCGGTCGGCGCAGACCGGCCCGCCAAACGCCAGAAAAAGACGTCCTGTGTTGTCCATAGTACTGTGCACTCCCCAGATGGCGCCTCGTACTTCCTTCCTGTCTAGACAACCTGACGTCATAGCATCTTTTTCGTTGTCTAAACCTCTTAGACCCCTAGTAAGCTGATAGCGGGGTCGGTGGGAGGGTCTTGTGTGTCCATTGGATAGGGTATTAACTTATAAAAATTTAATTTACTTATTAAATTTGCAATTTTATTGCGTTAATACATCCTATCCAATGGACAATTGCTGAATAACTACCGCTTGGTCGGCGGGTAAGTTACTAGGGACTTATGTGAACTCACAAGTAATAGCAAATTTTAACCTACGGTCTAGGCTGACTTCGTCAGGAGACCTATAGGTCCAGGCCTGGGTTGACTTTAAGGTCAGGAAACCCTGCAAGGCCATGGTCGGTTGCCAGCAGCCGGTTACCCGGGGCTATACCGCCGTCGCCCCCCCCCCTTTTGTAGACCTGCTCTGAGGTAGGGGAAGAGAGGGATGAGTTCAGTCCCAGAATGCAAATAAACCTCCCGAAGGAAGCACGCCACACTTAATTCTTATGTACATGAAGAACTGTTATGTACATATACAAATCTCCTCAATCCAAAGGCCACTTGTGGATCTGCTGAGCAGCCACTACCTAGCCCCAATTGGTAAAGCTCTGAATCAGCCCAAGCCCCGCCCTTCATATGGAACTGTGTGAAGGTATTGTGACTTCAGTGGCGGGCTGACAAGATTGGATCTAAGGTGACTCCCGACTGGAAGATCTTAGAAGCAGCAAAGGCCCTGACATAATGGGCTTTAACCTGATGTTAAAAATGGGCCTCCTGGTCAGAGAGCTCATAATATAGCATCACAGTCTGCTTGAGGAGATAGTGGCAGGTGAGATGTCTTTGTTGAAAACCCTTCTTAAAGGAGACACAAAAACCACCTCCTATTCTGCCTGATGTCTGAGGTCCTGTCCAAATAGTAGCACAATGCTCTGACCGGACTGAGGGACCTGTCAGACTTGAGGGATCTATCCAGAGTCGGGGCCAGGGCTGTTATAACCCCAGGGGCCACACTGGACACTCTATGGCCAGCTGATTCTAGGATAGAAAGCTGGGTGATGGATACAGGGATACCTTTGACCAATTGGATTGGCGTCCAATATATCAGTTTTGCCAGGCATGAATCTCACTTTTGCACTTGCCCGACCCAAAGGCCAAGAGGAATACTGTCTTGAAGGACAAATGCTTCAAGGGGGCCTCCTTGATTGGATCAAATGGAGTCTTAGCTGGTGCACGGCCCGTAAGAAGTTCCAGGAGGGTATGCCTTTGGGTCTGTCTCTGAGGAAACTATCCAGGAGGCGAGATTTCCGTCCTTACTGATGTTGAAGGGTGAATTTCCCAGTTTATCAACAATGGGAGACCTATAACCATCAATGGTGCTGGGCTGTTTGCCAAGCATGTATCTCACTTCTACGCTTGCCCGAACCCAGGGCCAAGAGGAAACTGCCTTGAAGGTCAAATGCTTCAAGGAGGCCTTCAATTGGTTCAAAATGAACCTTGTCAGCTGGTGCAAAAACCAGGGAGAGGTTCCAGGAGGGGGTTCCCCTCCGGCCTTCGGGTCTGTCTCAGTGGAAGTTATCCAGGAGACGAGTGAGATTTTCATCCTTACTAACATTGATGGGCAAATTTTCCAGACTATCAGCAATGGCTGACCTGTAACCATCAATGGTACTGGGCTGCAACTTCCTCTCCTGAAGCAGGTACCTAAGGAAGTCAGCAACTGACTTTACAGGTGGTGCCCGAAGTCCACCTGATGAATGATACATCACTTGATAAAAATGACCCATTTGCCTCATAGACTGATCTGACTGACCCCCCTTTTGAGGAGCCTCAATTCTTGCTGCCACTGCCTCAGACAAGTCCTGCTCCTCGATTGCTGAGGCTCTAGGAACCCTGCATGGAGATTAAGATTTGTCAGATTTCTGTGAGGGATCTGATCGAATGGCTGTGAACAGGCTGGGCAGATTGGGCAGGCTCAGAGGGATGTGGCTGGACATGGCCACTAGATCCCAAAACCAAGGCATGTTGGGCCACCCCGGAGCAATCAGAATGATTCTCTTACATGGGGAGTCTTGTGACTTCTCCACCACTTTGCCCAATATGGCTGATGGTGAGGTGTATCCTTTTAGATCCTACCATGGCCGACTGAGCACATCCACTGCTGTGGCCAGGGGATCCGGTACCGGTGACACAAAACAGAGGTGACTTGTTGTTGAACCTTGTGGCAAATAAGTCTATTTTGGGCCGATGCCACCTACTGCATAGAGTGGAAGACCTCTAGAAGGAGAAACCACTGTTTTGATGGTCTGGCCTAGCCTGGACAGCCTGTCTGCTACCACATTATGCTGGCCTGGAATGTGTCGTGCTTTAGAGTCACTTGTTTCCTGGTACACCAGGTCAAGATTCCCCATAGTAGGGCACAAAGTGGGCCCGACCTCATTTCTCCTTCCTTTATGTATGACACTACTGTGGTGTTGTCAGTTGCTACAAGTACTATCTTGCTTGAGCAAAGGTCTTAGAACTCTTAAAGTCAGAAAAACTGCTTAAAGTTCTAGATAGTTAATATACAACCTGCTTCCCGGAGGGGACCAGGTTGCTCTTGCAAAGTGCTCATCTAAGTGAGCGCCCCACCCTTCTATTGAAGCGTCTGTAAATATTTGCAGAGCATGTTTAATTGGGTGTAATGGTTGGCCTGTAAGAACATTGTCTTCCTTCAGCCACCATTGTAAATGGGGGGGTGCAGGGACCTGGGGACTTGGATCACCTTTTCCAGTGATTCTGGTACCCTCCAGTTGTTTTGAGATGCCACTGTATGGGTCTCATATGGAGTCAACCTAGATTAACTTGCTTTTCTGTAGCCGTCAGTAACCCATCAAGGACATGAATTCCCGGACCGGGCAAGCCGGTAGGGATAGCAGTTTTAACATAGTCTCTTGAAGGTTCTGTCACCGGTCCAGAGTCGGTCGGAACCGATCAGACCTGAAGTCGAACTGGTAGCCTACAAAATCAAAGTCTTGTTTGGGCTCCCGCTCTGATTTCTGTAAGTTCATCAGCCAAACCAGTTGCTGACACACTATTTACTAGTTCCCTTTGTATCTTGGAGACAAGCCTGGGATCCGGCTCTCACCAACCAGTCGTCTAGGTACTGGTGGCTTCTTAAGTCCTTGTGTATGGTCACAAATTTCACCTCCTTTGGTATCACAGTGAATTCCAAGGGTGCTGTAGACAAACCGAATAGCAGGCACTAACTGGATTGTCCTTGTATAAGAATATGGGAGTATGTATCCCTCCTTGAACATTTATAATACCTAGGGTCTAGCCCCCGAGGCTTCCTAAGTTCCCGAAAAAGGGCTTAGTCTGGAACCTACAGGCAGATTGTGTGCCACATTTGGGACATTTGGTATTTTGGAAAATATATTTCCTGTCCCTCCGGACACTGGTCCGGTCTGGTGACAATGATCCAGGTTAACAGTCTCTCTGTTCTTATTGTGGTACTGGTGGGACTGACACAACTTTTCATATTAATAGACTCTTCGCCCCGGGCCAGCAGCCTGCAAGGTGCAGCATTTACAGAGCAATTGTTATTCGTGAGATGTCTGACCCCTGGCCAGACCTGATGACAAAATTTATTATCTCTCCAGCCAAGTCCAGCACTGATAACAGATTGTTGAGAGATGTGATAAGGGAAGGTTGCCTGGCAGTAGGTTGGGACACTGTCATGTCACATCACCAAGACCATTGACAGGTCTAAAAATTCTCTGTAACCAAAATTAACCTTAGGCAACTCTGTCTGGTACCAGGACTCCATACCCGGTACTTAGCTGTAACCAGCAATTCTCTGTAACCGGCAAAAAACTGGCAGTCTGGGGTCACCAATCAATTTTGACAGCTACTGGTCTATATTTAGCCAGCCTTTTTTTTTTTTTTTTTTTTGTAGCCAATACCAGTCGGTACACTCTGTAACCAGTTGTTGAAGCAAGTGTACTAGGCTGTGTAGCCAGTCCCAGCCGGTACACCTTGTAATCAGTTGTTGAAGCAAGTGTACTAGGCTGTGTAGCCAGTACCAGCCGGTACACTCTGTAACCTGTAACCAGTTGTTGAGGCAAGTGTACACGGCTGTGTAGCCAGTACCAGCTGGTACACTCTGTAACCAGTTGTAGCCAGTAATAAAAACTGTAACTGGCAAAAAACTGGCAGGCTGGGGTCAACAACGAATTTAGACAGCCACTGGTCTATATTAGTCAGTTTATGTAACCAGTTGGGTGAAAAACTGTATAGTAAGGACTGTGTAGCCAGTACCCTGCCGGTAGACTTGTAACTGGTAGGTTGAAGCCATATGTAGCCAATTGCTAAAGCAAGTGTACAAGGCTGTATAGCCAGTACCGGCCGGTACACTCTGTAACCAGTTGTTGAGGCAAGTGTACAAGGCTGTGTAGCCGGTACAGGTCGGTACACTCTGTAAACAGTTGTTGAGGCAAGGGTATAAGGCAGTGTAGCCGGTACAGGTCGGTACACTCTGTAACTAGTTGTTGAGGCAAGGGTATAAGGCTGTGTAGTCGGTGCACTCTGTAACCCATTGCTAAAGCAATTTTACAACTATATTTTATGTTGAATTCAGCTGGCTGTAGGTTTCCTCCATTAATAAAAGTATTTCTTTGAACGTACGTCTTAATTGTAGATTTGACAGTTGCTGGGAAAGCCCTTGTGAGCTATATTTAGAAACGAAAGTTGGTCGGTGTATCACGTGACCAGCTTGCTGGTCGGAGGGACAACGTGATTGGCTGATGAAAGATCACGATCAGCTTCGTGACCTGGTCGGTGAATCACGTGACCAACTTCGGGGAGATGCCCTCACTAGACGAATTCTTTCCTATATCCCAGTAAACGTAAGCTTACTGGTCGACTGATGTCTGTAGCAGAGAAATCTGTATCAGTACGTTGGAGGTGGATTACAGGAACTAAAACTGGAATCACAGTAGACGCGAGTGCAAAGAACGTACTACCGACCTTCTTGTTCGGTGATTTCCGTGATAAACTTCGTGACTGGTCGGTCAAAACACGTGACCAGTTTCGTGAAGACACGCGATTGGCTGACTGGATATGACGTCAGAGGTCGCGTTCTTTTAGCTGGCCGGCCGGCTGTTGCTTTAAAAGCAGAGAAGCCTGGGCCAGTGCACTCTGAAGATGATATTCCTGGCCGGTCTGAAGTCGGTTCATCTTCTCAGCCGGCTGTACACTCAAACCAGTTTCCTGGCCATCCACTGCCCTTACTACCGACACAAGTGCCGGGTCCATAAGGGTGGGACTGAGAGTGTTCTGAAGAAATCTGCAGAGTTCATCTCTTGCTTCTGATGAAATAATACTGGAGCTAGGCTGGTGTGACTGATGCTTTACAGCAGAGAAGTCGGTACCAGTGCGCTCTGAAGAAATCTGAAGAATTCATCTCATGCTTCTGATGAAAAAACACTATATACTCGAGCTGGCTGGTGTGACTGATGCCTTACAGCAGAGAAGTCTGTACCAGTGCGCTCTGATGAAGAATGCACCTTCCATGAGGAATCCCCTTTGGTTTACAGTGCTCAAAACTACGTAGACTGAGGTTTCCGTGATTTCTAAGACGTTTCTATGGCGACTGTAGGTGGAAGGTTATAGATGGTACATTCAAAAACAAGGACACGGATAAAAATACTTGTAAGTAGAATATCCATAATTCCTCAATAAAATCGATCTGCCCCTAACAACACAATGGTTGAATGGGAGGAAACTAGCAAATGGCTGCCTTCATATTTCCCGCCGATTACGTACTGCCCTATCATCAACACTAAATTGAGTCAGCTAGGGAGCGTTTCCAGCAGATTTTAAATGTATATCCGTGCTTGAACAGTAGATAAAACTTCTACACTGAAAATATCCACATATAAGGTTGAAAATCCGTCATAAAACACACTTTTCCTTTAAAAAACTGGAGATGTTGAAAACACGTCTGCACAGTACACGCGCCAAACGAAAAAAGATGCTATGACGTCAGGTTGTCTAGACAGGAAGGAAGTACGAGGCGCCATCTGGGGAGTGCACAGTACTACGGACCGGCCAGCCGGTGGCAACACAGGACGTCTTTTTCTGGCGTTTGGCGGGCCGGTCTGCGCCGACCGGATTAGCAATTGTCCATTGGATAGGATGTATTAACGCAATAAAAAGACAGATTTGCATGCCTTGAACAATTTTTCATCCTCGATAGATAAGATATCTTTTTAAAAAAACAGCACGTCTCTAGGCCTTGTAGTTTTGGAGGAGAAGTTGTTCACGCGTACGCCCACGCCGCAGAGTGACGACATAATGTCAGCTGACTGACAAGTCAGCTGAAATAAACATATTGATATATTCTCAGATGATATTTCACTTAGATTAGAGACATTGTTTGAAAGCTACAGTGCTTGAAGGTGGCAAAAAGTCCATAAATTGGGTCTCTGTGGGCAATTTTGAGACCTCAAGTCGGCCTAACAGGTAAACCTACAGCCTTTAAATTTTTCACAGACAAGGATTACATATAAGAGTTACACCTAGAGCAGTTTGAGACTCATCAGAATTACCACTTCCAAATTATAGGGCAAAATATGTTAAAAATCTAGGAAAAAAGACCTAAGTGGGGTCTTTATGGGCCCCAAACACAATTTTCTCCTCAACTTAAAGTCTTGATTTTCGGCACATGTACTAAGAATATATTAATGTGTTCTCAGGTAAAATTTAAGCCAGATACGCCTCATAGTTTGTGACCTAGAGGGCTCTAAGTGGTCAAAAGTGCAAGTCAAAGGTGGCCATAAGTTCTTTATTATTTGGAGTTTAAGGTCACCTTAAAATAGGGATCTTCCTTTGGGCATCCTTAACATGTGTACCAAGTTTGAAAAAAAAAATTAATTGGTTTTTGAGTTATCGCGTCCACAAGGAAATTTCTACGGCGGCGGCGCGACGGACCTGAATCCAATATATCCCCGACTTTCGTCTGGGGATATAATTATGATGCACACCTACAACCCCTAACCAATTCCCCTACCATCAACTTCCTACACTTTACGGTTTCAGAGATATTGTCTGGACAAAATTTTAAAGGTCAAGGTCACTACAGCAAGGTCAAAGGTCAAATCAAGGTCACACCATGACATTATACACATACAACCCCCAACAAATGTCCCTACCATGTATCAACTTCCTACACCTTACGGTTTTTCGAGATATAGCCCGGACAAGATTTTATAGGTCAAGGTCACTACAGCAAGGTCAAATCAAGGTTACATCATGACGTTGCACACCTTCAACTCCCAACCAGTGTCCTTACCAAGTATCAACTTCTTACACCTTATGGGTTCCAAGATATAGCGCGGACAAAATTTAGATTTATTTGTTGTTTTACGTCGTGTTCAACAGCCAGGGTCATATTCAACACCATGACGTTGCACACCTCCATCCCCTAACCAATGTCCCTACCAAGTATCAACTTCCTACACCTAACGTTTTTTTCGAGATATAGCCCGGACAAGATTTTATAGGTCAAGGTCACTAAAGCAAGGTCAAATCAAGGTCACACCATGACGTTGCACACCTACACCCCCTAACCAATGTCCCTACCAAGTATCAACTTCCTACACTTTACTGTTTCAGAGATATAGCCCGGACAAGATTTTATAGGTCAAGGTCACTACGGAAAGGTCAAGTCAAGGTCACACCATGACATTGCACACCTACATGTTCCCCGTAACCAATGTCCCTACCAAGTATCAACTTCCTACACCTTACGGTTTCTGAGATATAGCCCGGACAAGATTTTCAAACTCAAGGTCACTGCGGCAAGGTCAAATCAAGGTCACACCATGACATTGCACACCTACACCCCCTATCAATGTCCCTACCAAGTATCAACTTCCTAAACGTTACGTTTTCTGAGATACAGCCCGGACAAACTTTTTCCAGCCGCCCGCCCGGACACTATGGGTGAAAACAATACGGCTGTGGGGTAAAAATTGCGGCCATTTTTGGCAAGAGAAATTTTTTTCAAATTCCGGTACGTTAATCTGCAGAGATACCCTGTGGGTCCAAATTTTTTGTCTAAATCACTCTATGTAGCACGGTTTTAAGTTTTCCCATTTTACCTTTTAGTTTATGAAGAAAATGGTTTCAAAAAGAACTTATATATCAGTATTGTTCCACATGTGTACATTATGAGGCTATATTTATTTAATTATAATTTTAAGTTACGTAGTTTTGTGAAAAATTTGAAAATTGAATATGACCCTCCCTTTTTAGGAGAAAATTTGTGGAAAATTGCAGAGAGTACTTTGATCAGTGTTGATTCTAGAAATTTTGAAACGTGGGGGCAGTTCCCCCCCATGTCCGAAAAATGTGGGGGCTTGGTCAATTAAAATGGGAACTTGTACCTCCGCCAAAGAGGGATTAATTTCAGAAGCATTTGTCTGTCTGTATATTTGTTAGCAGGACTACACAAATGCTACTGTACTGCTTCCCTGCTTAAGTTGGCCGCAGTTATAAGTTGGCCGCCCTCACCACAGCTTCACAGGGCTTTAACATGAGTGGCCTACTACACCCTGAAACCATGTATTATTGTTAAACTTATTATATGCAACAGTTTTCATTGGTGTACAATAACCTATTTGTCTTTCTGGAGCCTGTAGATGAGCCGCGGCCAACTTATGACTGTGGTCAACTTACTTGCAGGGAAGCAGTATGGATCTTCGTGAAAAAATAGAAGATGGAAACTGATCCAACTCAGATCACAATAAGTTATGTAACCTATCTGGATCAGTGCTTGGATAGAAAAAAAATCAAAGACCTGGGGCCATATTCTACAACAATACTTTTCTAGCAATATTTTTTCAAACAGAAGTGCCTCGATGAAAGACCAAATGCTTTAAACTGGGGAACTCATGGCCATAGCACCCAAGTCATTAATATTCATGAGATGATATGAGGTTATAGATTTCCATAAGGGTTTTCTAGCAATATTTTATAAAATAGAACCTTCAACAAAGATCTAAGACTTTAAACTTGAGAACTCACGGTCATAGCTCCCAACTTATTAATATTCATGAGAAGATAAGAGGTAACACACATGCTGTATGAACAGTATTGTTGTTAGTATCTGACGTTTGCATCATCCACTTTCAAACTGTAGTATCCGTTTTGTTTTCATGTCAAATAACATTTTTCACTGAAAAAACGACCAAATATAGCCTTCATGATGATAAAATTAAAGGATTCTCGCGAAACGATCGGTGCCCCTCCATTTTGTAAACATGCGGGATCGCGTCTTCTACCGAACGCGCCGAATGTACCGAATTGGGGGCTAGTACTAAAACTCGCGAGATATCGCGTATCCCGCGCTCTAGAAGCATCACTGTTGATTAGATACCCTGTGGGTCGAAAATTTCGACGAAATCTCTCTATCTCGCACGGTTAAGGAGATACAAGCAGTTTTGTGTTTTACTCATTAATAAAATTGTTGATGCTTAATTAATCATCAATAACTCAGTCATTTCTTAACCTATCCCTGCCAAAATTTAATGTTGCCCAGATATTTTTATGAGGAAGCTATTTGCTAAATATCAGGTGGATAGATTTAATGCTTCTTAATGTGGGTGTTCCACCACACGACTAAGGCTCCCGATTAAGGGTTTTGGGGGGTCGGTTTGAAATATTTGCTTAGTCCCAGGCTTCCTGTAAGGATCGGTTGTGGTCGGTTGAGGCCGTGTGAAAAATCAAACATGTTTGATATTTCACACGACTACAACCGATTCCTATTTCCCGCCGTCAACAAAATGTCCAGTCCCAGGCGTCCTCAGGCCTCCTCAGACCCAAATTTACAGTCGGTTGTTGTCCCAGGCGTCCTGCGACCCTTAGTCCCAGACCTCCGTAGCTTAGTCCCAGGCGGCCGGTTCTTAATCCCAGACTCAAATATGATGCGTATGAATTTCATGCGTCTGAAAGTGAGTCGGTTTCATTAGTCCCCGGAAGCCTCAGACCGTCTGCGGTGTCCTGCGACCCAAAAATCAAGGTCTGGGACTAAGAACCGACTAAGGGTAACCGACCCTAACCGATCCAAACCGGCCTCCCCAGGACGCCTGGGACCACGCATTTTCAGTCTGCGGCGTCCTGAGGACGCCCCAGGCGGCCTGGGACTAACAACGGATTAAGAACCGACTGTTTTCCGCGCGTTGGAAATTAAAACGAGGCAATGACCAGGTCTGGGACTATATAAGCGACCGCGCACACATTCTCGTTGTTACTGACTGTTTGGCTACTGAGAGACGTGTGTCACTGATTTGTAGGGGTTTTCAGTTTTTATTTTATATTTTATATACTTGAGCTTAAGGCAAATTTCACAGTTAGGAGACACATTTTACTATTTTTTTATTATTTTGTCGACTGGATCATGAGAAAAGAGAAAGGAGGGAAGAGAGGAAGGAAAAAGATGGATGAGAGGGAGAAGGAAAGTCAAGTAGAGGAGAGGAGCGAAGTTATTACAGAAGAAGGAAGTGAGAGGAGAGAGGAGGAGGAGATTCAGGAAGATCCAGCTATTGGGGAAGCTGTGGCAGAAGAAGAAGAGAGGTGTGAGGAAGATCCGGAGTGCCATTCTTCAGCCAAGAGAGCCAGGGTGTGTGCCACTTTTACAGACAGTGATGAAGTTTCCATTGTAGAATTCGTCAAGCTGCACCCTGAACTGTATGACAAGGAACATTCACGTTTCCACGACAGGAACAGAAGAGAGGCTCTCTGGGCAGAAATATCTGCAGAACTTAAGCTCCAGCCCTTTGATGTGAGAAGGTGGTTTGAGTCCCAGCGAACCCGTTATGGAAAGCTGTCTAAGCTCCAATCTGGCCAAGCCCCGAGGGAGATGACCAAGAGACAGTCCTGGGTCTACCAACAGATGGGTTTTCTTAAAACCCACATCAGAAGAAAGGGGGCCAATAGAAGTTCAGGTTTTGAGGCCAGTCCAAATACCAGCAAGCAGGACGAATCACGTGGGTCAACTACTGACACAGAACACCTCGAGTCCAGTGTCCTGAGGGAGAGGAGTCAGTCCATCATTACATCAACACCCGTTTCAACTACAGACTCCAAGATTCTCGAACACTTTGAGCAGATGAGGACACTTATCTCAGGTTTTCTGCATCAGAAGTCAGACAGGCAGCCCTTCTTTGACTACGTGGCATCAGAGGCCGAAAAGATGACTCAAGAAGAATTTGAAGAATTAAAGGGCAAGATATTCAGAGATATCGAAAATATTAAGAGTAACCGCAGACGTCAGCCATTGCCCAGAAGATCAGCCACTGTTACCACGGAGTACCAGAGGGTCGGCCTACTGCCAACAACCACTCCACAGGCGTCAAGTTCCACTCAAGCAGCAGCTAGCAGCAGTTTTGTGTACTATACACCAAGCCCCATTGGCTTCAGCAACCCTACATCTGTCCTAACTGTACAGGACGAAGGGAGCAGACACAATCTGAGTGGAATCTTAAGCCAGCTACCAGATCTGACATCAACACAGATCGTCGAGCAGCCTCAGCAGCAGCAGCAGCAGCAACAACCGCAGCAGCAGCTCTTTACTATCACCACTTCAGCACCGCCTCAACAGCAGCAGCAGCCTCCTCAGTAGCCATCCAGTCAGGGCGGGTCTTTGACCTGCCAGGCCCTTTTCAGGGCCACCAAATCTTCCAAAAACAATTATTCAGCTACGTGTTCTTCCAATTCCCCTCCCAAAACAAAAAAGTTCAGTACAAATACTTATCACAAGAAAAAAAAAATTAAAGTCCAACACTTACACCACCCCAAACATGAAACAAATAACCCATGGTACTACACATAACCAAAAAGGCCACATAAAAAAAATATTAAAAGTAACTCCCAATATGGCCATTAATCAGCCCATTTTTAGATTAAAATCCATGGGATAGTTTAAAATCTGTAATTGAAAAGTCCAACACTTGCACCTTCCCTAGAGTTAAAAGGCATAATTACATACTTACCAACCCACAAACAGACAAACCCAATACCAAACATAACCCCCAAATAACAAACCCAGTACCAAACCTAATACCCAACTACCCCAAAAAAACCCAACCCCAGTAACCACCAACCAACAAACACCCAAACCCAAAAGTAAATAGAACCCATGCCAACGAACTGACAAACTATTTAGCAAACACAATCCCCCATTATTGAAAGCAAAACTAGTTCCATGGTTATATTTTCCAAATTTTTGTGATTAGAAATGAATATTTAAAATTGAATATTTCCATAAAAAAATTTCTGCTACAAATAAGTTTCCCAGCCATGAAAAAAGAAAAATGTTTAAATTATGATGTGGATTTGAAAATATATAAAA
The DNA here is from genome assembly GCA_964017235.1 of Sabellastarte sp. h YS-2021. NCBI lineage: Eukaryota > Metazoa > Annelida > Polychaeta > Sabellida > Sabellidae > Sabellastarte > Sabellastarte sp. h YS-2021. The sequence goes on from OZ024928.1 coordinate 119,863,521, forward strand.
TAATAATTCAATTTAGGATATTATGTGTGACTTTGTGTTTCGCTTTTGTTTAACAGTGGGTTTGTCTGTTTGTTGGGTGAGTAAGTTATGTTTGTCTGTTTGTCTGTCTGAACAAGTTATGTTTGGCATGGGGTTTGTCTGTTTGTCCGTCTCAACAAGTTATGCTTGGCATGGGGTTTGTCTGTTTGTCCGTCTCAACAAGTTATGTTTGGCATGGGGTTTGTCTGTTTGTCCGTCTCAACAAGTTATGCTTGGCATGGGGTTTGTCTGTTTGTCCGTCTCAACAAGTTATGCTTGGCATGGGATTTGTCTGATTGTCCACATAGCTGATTAATTGTTTTTGGAATATTTGGTAGTCCTGAAAAGGACTGTTATAGTTAGTCCTGAAAAGGACTGTTTACTGCAACAGGACTTATATTCTGCCATCTTGCCAGGCCACTGCTCCCTCATTATTGAAGTAGTCCTTCAGGTAATCCCTCTGTCTTTTGGCCTCTCTAGCAGGGTTTCTGTCTTGGCCACCACCAGCAGCACCACCAATCAATCCACAATCACCAGGCACATCATCATCATCATCATCCCCCCCAGGCTGCTGACCAGCAGGTTGACCTTGATACTGGCTTCTGAGTATATTGTGCAGAACCACACAGGTCATGACCACTTCTCTAACTGTTTCTGGGGGTAGTTCAATGGTGGTCCTCATGACCCTAAATCTTGACACAAGGATGCCAAAAGCGTTCTCCACAACTCTCCTGCCCCTTGATATTCTGTAGTTGGCAATCCTTTCCTCCCTTGTTAACAGCCTTCTGCCATAGGGTTTCATGAGCCAGGTCTTCAGGGCAAAGGCATCATCTGCCAAAATGAAGTAGGGGACATCTCTACCACCCTGTGTTATAGGAGCTGGGTCAGGGAAGCCTATCCTGCCATCTTCAATCCTCCTCTTCAGCTGAGAGGCATTAAATATCTGGGCATCTGAGCAAGACCCTTCTGTACCCACATCCACCCATCTGAATTTGTACTGCCCATCTACCAAGGCCAACATGACAATGGAAAAGAACCCCTTGTAGTTGTGGTAGAGGGCTCCAGAGTTCTTGGGTTTCTTCAGGGCCACATGCTTTCCATCCAGGGCTCCCAGGGCATGTGGAACATTCCACCTGATCCTGAATTCCCTTTCCAGTTCTTTCCACTCATCTGGAGTAGTAGGACATTTGAGGTACTCTCTGGTGAACTCATCCTGGATGGCCCTGCAGACCTCTGGTAGAAACTTGGAAATGGTGGATCTGCCAACCCTGAACTGACAGGATAATGATGTGTATGACTCTCCAGTGGCCAGATATCTGATGGTGAGGGCTAACTTCTCCCCAACACTGATAGGAGCTCTGTAGTTGGTGGCCTGCCTGGCTAGATGTGGTTCCAGTCTGGTCTTTATCATTTCAAAGAATTCTGGGGTCATCCTCATGTAGTTGGTGAATCCTGGAATGTCTGTGGCATACAGATCAGCCATAATGTTGTGGTAGGCCCCCCTCTCCTCTCTCTGCAGTAAGCCATGGCCTGACCCACATGTTGTGCCTTCTTCTAGGTCTCTGTATGGGTGCTGGTGGTGCTGGTTGCTGTGCTTGACGTAAAAAATGGAAATACATGATTATTTGTAACTGAATAAAAACCAAGAAAGCCCTAAGTTGTTGTTGAATCTGTCTTCCATTAAAAGGTGGCATCCTGGTGTGTTCCTAGAAAAGCAATGATGATTAGATCGCAAATTTTATATATATATACCCAGAAAATCCAGCAACTTTGCAAAACAATAATCGGGGATCGTGGTCTGGGGAGGCCTGAGGAGGCCTGAGGACGCCGGTAGTTAATCGTGGGTTAGTCGGCTCTTAGTCCCAGGAGGCCTGAGGCGTCCTGGGACCCAGTCGGTTTGTGTCCGACAGGATCGTGGTTGAAACCGACCCGAAAACTGGCTTAGTCGGTTCTTAGTCCCAGACCAGTCGGGGACTGTCTGCGGCCGCCTGAGGCGTCCTGAGGTGTCCTGAGGCGTCCTGGGGACGATCTGTTCTTAATCCCAGACTTCAGTACCGACCCAGTATTCCCGCCCATTTTTGTCTTTTTTCAACCGACTGTGCACGATTAAGGGTCGCCGACAGGATCGGGGCTTAATCTTTTGGTGGAACAGGGGCATAAGTTATCATCCGGACAAGGACACCTTTCTAAAAAAATGCATTTTCTGTCATGTGACCTCTGTGATTGGTCAAAATGTCCCTGTAGCATATCCAAAAAAAAATCCCCTGGGCTACTGCATACACCTACCAAATTTGAAAGGAAACTGCCGAACGGTCACAGAGTTATGAGGAAAAGAAAACGTGGAGCTCACAGAGCTGGCAGAGCCAGATATCCTCCCATATACAAACAAGAGTCCATTGAGGGACGCTAAATCAGTTTCATGAAAAGATGCACAATATGATCAGAAAATAATCATTTACGTCTTTGTATACTTTTATTTATATGAACTGAATTCTTATTTTCTTAATTTCTACACACTTAAAAATACATACACATCTTCATCTTTGCATAATATATACACAGCAGAAGTCAACAGTTGACAAAACTATTATACTAAAATGAGTTGCTTGTTGGATTATTTTTCTCTAAGCTGATAACATTTACTAAATTTTTTTTATTTCATTCTTTTAAGAGAAAATTCTATGCATGAAGTCTCCTGAATTCTTACATAGAATAAGACAGGAAATAGGTTAAACAAAGAATACAGTAAAACTTGCACATACAACAACTTGCAATAGCGAACACTTTCCACCAAGAGAGCGGCATTCAAATTTTTTTTGCAAGAAACTTTGTGGTTGTGGTTAAAGGGTCAGTTCAGTTAATATTGACTGCAAGCTGGCAGTTTTGGCAAAAAAACATTTCTGTAAATGCTTGGCAACAGTGCAAAGGCATTAAAATTACTTTTAAATTTGCATTTTAGCAACATGTGAGGTTAACTTGTACAGCAGTAACCACAGTGGTTTATAATATAACTCAAAGCAAGTGGCCATGCATACGTTAAGCTGTGTACTCGAATAAAACAATATAATAGAAGCATGCCTTTTTACTACTGAGTACAGATGTCGCCTTTTACCATCACTAGGATTTAAAATCCTGTGCCACTTTTTAAATTTCTTAAAAAAACATCTGTATATCTGTTTTTATCATGTTTTATAAATGTTAAATAAAATGATTTTTTTACAATTGAAGTGACCACACATATCATTCACTGTTGCAGAGAAATACTTTTGTATTGCTATTTTTTTACCCACTTATGGATGAATTTATTTTTACATAAAAGGCATTCATATCCATTTAAAACAGACTTAAAATTAATCCATCTCCCAGACATTACGGTAACTTTTTACCACAACACAAAACAGGAGTTTTCCTTGTTGAAGCAACACTAGGTTGCTATTCAGACAATATACACTAACTTAATAATTCAAAACTACAATCTACAATTTTACACAACATATAAAATGATTTGTTGCACAATATAATATTGCAGCACATATTCTTTATGCAGTCTGTTCCCAGTGGTGGCACGGTTCTGTGGATCCCCAGATTTCAGTCATCTTCCCGATCAGACTTATCATCATCATCATCATACTTTTTGTTTGTTGCTGGGGAGGGTGATCGACTCTTTGATTTTGTCATACTGCGAGGTGATCTGAAATCATTACCACCATACATGATAACACAAGCCTGACACATGGAAGCTTTGACAATAGACTTTGCATTCATTGACATATTAGTGATATGACAGAAACAAAGATTATGGACCTTCTCAACAGAAGTGGTGAGATTCTGTCAATATAAGTATTGTTTTGCTTTGGTCTACTGATTAAAAATGGTTTTCTGGTTAAAGTTTTTGTTGACTGAATTAATTATTGCATCAGCTAATTTTTCTTAAATAAAATAACATTTGCATTCAATGTCAATGAGAAGCACTACTTGAGAACACTTGTTGTCAACATCAATGACCATATTTAATACACAATCACCCCAATACAACCTAATCAAAAATGGACATTTCCTCATAACGACATTGCAATAAAAGTCCCCAAATGGACAAAATATGAGAGAAACCTGTATAATTTCTTCAGATTTCTTGTTTGTTCCCAATATTTTAAGTTTTCCTTCCATTATATGTGTTGTCAAGTGAGGTTATAAAGTGTTGTAACTAAAACATGGCAGTTCTGCTCAATGTGTCACTATAAAAGTCTGCAAATGGATGAAAATATGGGGATAAAGGCTGATAATTTCTTCAGATTTTGGGTATGTTTCTAATATTTTAACTCTTCCTTGCATTATATATGTTGGCAAGCGAAGTGGCAGTTTTAAAATCTTGTCACAGTATTTCAGTAAAATGCTCTTGATACCGAGATACCGGACTTTTCGACCCAGCCCTAATAAAAACATGCAGTGCTGAGAGCAGAAGTGAAAGTTAAGCAGACAGTGTGGAGGTTTATGCATTAACATGCAAGAAAAGTTTAAGCTTTATTTTGTTTTCTATGGTCATAAATTGTGAAACGTTATTTTAATAAATGCTTTAATTTGTAAGAAGAGTAGTTTTAAAGGCGATATAAGGCAAAAAGTCTACTGAAGTCTGCTCTTTTTTGACCCCAGTAGGACTCATAAGAGGAGGTCAGGGGGAAAACCTGACCTGCTATCTAAACTCTCCTCATATGAAATCGATTCTAAAGCTGTAAAAGCAATAATAAAGGAGACATAAGGCAAAAGGATCAAATCTGATATTTTATGACCTCAGTTTGACCCATAAGAGGGGTCAGGGGGTAAATCTGACCGGCTAATTAGACTCTCCACATATGGTTTCCCAATACCTCTTACTACATTCAAAAGCTGTAAAAGCAATAATATAGGAGATATTAGTAAGTAAGTAGGTAAGAAACACTTATAAAGCACCGAAATTGATGTAACCATCCTCTATGGCGCTGATATCCATAAAGGGATAGTCCAGTTATAAAAAGAGGTCCATTTCCATATTAGATATAAGGCAAAAAGCCTAAATCTGCTATTTTATGACCTCAGTTTGACCATAACGGGGGGTCAGGGGGAAAATCTGACCAGCTATCTGGACTCTTAAGATGTTTCCCAATACCCTTAATACATTCTAAAGCTCTAAAAGCAAGAATAAAGGAGATATAAGGCAAAATGTCAAAATCGGCTATTTTATGACCCCAGTTTGACCCCTAAATTTGACTTGCTTTCTAGACTCTCCACATATGGTTTCCTACTAACTTCCAATACATTTTAAGGCTCTAAATGCAATACTTAAGAAGATAATGGGGGTGGGGGGTCACATGAAATTTAAGCTTTCTGGTTGGTACCTGTGAGAAAATCGCCCATAAATCAGTCAATTTTCATCAGATTGCTCCCAAAATCTAATCAGCTCGCATTTTTGATAGTATGAACATGTGTCTGAAATTACATGCCTTTGTGGTCAGTAGATTTTGCCGAGCAGGGATGACAGGCGGGTGTACCCCCCAAAAAACTATTTTTTGATCATGTGACCTTGATAAAGATCAACGGTCAAATTTAAGCATGTGGAAAAATTTCCCCATGCCTAAGGTATATAACTGCCAAATGTGGTTAGAAAGCTTCCAATAATAAGGGCGATATTCAAGGGAGACCATAATGTGGCGGCAGCAGCAAGGAACTAAAGCGAAAACAACTAAGCGCCCTTTTCAGGAATGCTTAATTATGTAATTAAAATATTTAAGATGAGAATCCCTGCAAAAACTGATTGTGTAGTTTCTATTACAATACCATAGACAACAGATTTATCTGGTTCTTTTTCACAAATCTTTAGCCATACCACTCATATGTAGCTTCATGGTACCTGAAATCGAATGATAAGTAACTACTACCTTTGCACATTACCATTACTATCATCCACAGCTGCATAATTCAACCACTAAGCTTAGAAGACATTTCACCCAATTCTATTTAAATACTCAGACACTTAATTCCTGCCTTACCTGCTACCGCTCTTGCTTCGACTGCTTTGCGACCTTGACCTGCGGCGTGACCTAGATCTGCTGCGACTTCGGGAATGAGAACTTGATCTACTGATATAAATAAAGATATATAAATATAAATAGTGGAGTATTCACTCTTCTGACAGACTTAATCTAAACCCATACTTAAATCTAAGATTTTTTTCTCAGCTAAGAATTGTCATAATTAAGCACTCACAATCAAATCTTTGCTGGGACAAAAGTGCTAACTTAAGACCAGGCTGACACTAATATTTCATATAGCTAATGGTTTTTTGAACTCACTTTTACAATGACAAATGGATAACACAACTATTGTTTGAGTTATTAATATTAAATGTATATGAAATACTGGATGTCCTATTGAGGTTCAAAATCAACAATCCACCAAAATTAGATCCATAAATTGATAAATGATTCTGTAATATTTTACCATACACAAAAACATTGACACACTGCCCTTTATTGAATTTGATGTATTTGATTTGCTTGTGCCAGGAAATGTAAACAGAAATGAGCCAATGGTTTAACATTACACACGCAACTTTGACAATAACGTCTACCTGAGTCAAGGTCAGTGAACAAAATATATTATGGGAAAAGAATAAATTCAACTACTGATATATTGTCCGTCAGCTGAATGAATAGGTTATTAATAGGTTATTGTGTAGCTTAGTTATTGTTTCTCTTCCAGAACATATTTTATAAAACTCTGTTTAATATAAATTTGAAAATTTTAATTACTTAAATGTAGCTTTTATAAGCTACAAGCTTACCATGTGGGACTGAATGCTTTACTGGTAGCCGCGAGAAACTACGACAAACGTCTAAGAAAAAAAGACATTTATTCTTGGCCGTAGCCTCAGGTTGTCATCACGTGATCTGCCCCTTTGTAAGCACTTTTTTCGTTGAGATTTTAAGCCCATACCCCTCAGCTGTAATACAACGGGGAGGCAGAGTGGGACTCTCCTCAGTCCCACATGGTAAGCTTGTAGCTTATAAAAGCTTCATTTAAGTAATTAAAATTTTCAATTTTATTACGCTACAATAGCTTACCATGTGGGACTGAATGCTGAATCCAACCGTCCGGAGGAGGGATTACAGCTGAGACTGGCAGATAAGTCTGTTTTTTCTTAGAATTTTGATAATAATGGTAGAATGAAAGAATCGAAAGTACCAGTCGGAGTCCCGTCTACAGGGCCCCAATCCCGAAGACCGGGCCTGTAGAAGCCAAAAACCTGAATGAATGAATGACAGTGCTAAAACTGTCAGGGTGTTTGACGAAAAGAACGGGTGTACCCTAGATACACAGGCGGGGTCAGTCCCAAGGACGATCACGGAAGAACCTGAGCTTAAGGCTCGGGAACTGAGTAAAATGACAACCTTCAGGTCCTTAATAATGTACAACTAGAGGAGTGCTTTTGCTAACAAAAGCGAAGCGTCCCTTAAAGTTTAAAATAAAAGTTTCAAAAAATCAAGGTCAAAAAATCAAGGTCAAATTTAAGCATGCAGAAAAATTTTCCCACGCCTAAGGTATATAACTGGCAAATATGGTTTGAAACCTTCCAATAATAAGGAAGATATTCAAGGGAGAACATAGTGCAGCGGCGAGGAAACTGAGGCAAAAGCAAATAAGCGCCCTTGCAGGGACGCTTAATGAACATGAATAAAGACTAGATAGACCTTACCGTATACACCCTGATGAGGTAGACGTATACCTAGACCCTGGGCTTAGACTCCTGAAGATTTGGTTGCAGCGGATGCTCCCCCCCCCCTTCTTTTCTTTCCGAGGATGACTGGACTGAGGAGAAGGGTCTAGGACCTGCTGTGCTGCTACTACTGGTCCCAGATACAGATTGTTGTCATTGTCCGACCAAGTAAGGTCTTTTAGATAAAAATTGGTAAAAGTGTTGTGAGCTTTCCAGTGACAGGCTTGCATGATCTGGTCCGCCGATGCCCCACCGTAAAACGCCTTAGAGGCTGCGAAGGCCCAAATGTCATGTGCCTTGACTTGGACTAAATCCAAGGCTTGTTGGTCTGCTTATTTATAACAAAGTAGGATGGTTTGTTTCAACCAAGAAGAGAGGGTAGCGGGTCTGATGTCTGAGGTATGTCCTTTCTTGAAGATGAAAAGGAGGGACTGGGAACCTCTTAGGTCCTTGGTATGGTCCAGGTAGTACCTCAGGGCCCGTACCGGACACAGGGTCCTGTCTTCTTTGAATTGTCTATCCACAATGGTAGTCAAAGCAGGAATAGTTACCGGAGACATACTTTGAGAACCTTCTCTTGATAGTTGGTTTTTGGCTATGAAGTCAGAAGAAGGGAACAAGGCGACCTTTTCCCATTGGCCTAGATTAGATACTTTGTTTGCGACCCAGGCATGGATTTCGCTGCGGCGCTTGCCGGAGGCCAAAGCTAGCAAGAAAGCAGTTTTGAGAGTGAGATGTTTGAGGTCTGTGTCTTTCATAGGCTCAAAGGGTGCTTTTGTGAGCTCATTGAGAACAACAGAAAGGTTCCACTTGGGGAGATTTCTGGAACTTTTAGGGCGATCCCTGTGGAAACTGGAGAGCAACCTATGAAGGTCCTCATTATGAGCAATATGTTGGCCCGATGGGCCCAAGGAGTCAACAATGGCAGTCCTGTAACCATCAATGGTGGAGGGGCGCCTGTTTAGGTCTTGGTACAGATACATGAAGAAATCGGAGATTTGTTTCACAGGTGGAGTGGAGAAATCCACCGAATTTTCTCTGCACCATTTTTCAAATAGGGCCCACTTTGATTTGTAGATGGTCCTTGTTGATGACCGCTGAGGTGCAGCAATTCTCTCTGCCACTTCCACAGAGAAGCCTTGTTCTTGGAGTTGTCCACTCCTAGACACCAGGCGTGGAGGTTGAGGTGCTACGGGTTCCTGTGGAACACGTAATTGTGGGACTGCTTGAGGAGTGTTGTCGACACCGGGAGTTGTAGTGGGATCTCTGTTGAGAGCTGCACTAGGTCCCAAAACCAGGGCATCCCCGGACAGCCTGGGGCTATTAGTATGATCAGACATTTGCATTGTCTGATTTTTTGGATCACCCTGTGAAGGAGAGCCGTTGGAGGGTAAGCATAGGCAGTGAGACCCGTCCAATCTATGTTTAGAGCATCTATGTCCCAGGCCTTCGGGTCTGGGACAGGAGACACGTACAGAGGGAGCTTGTGGTTCAGATGAGTGGCAAATAGGTCCACGTGGGGAGTGAACCACTTTCGGGAGATCTGTTTGAACACCTGTGGATGTAGTGACCATTCGGTCGACTGTACCTGATTTGACCTGGAAAGTAGGTCGGCCATCACATTCAGGCACCCTGGAATGTGCCTGGCTTTCAATATTATGTGAAAGTGATGGCACCAGGTCATGATTCTCCACAGGAGTGCACACATCTCCGCTGAGTGTGTTCCCCCTTGTTTGTTTATGTAGGCAACCACAATTGAGTTGTCCGTTGCAACTAGCACTGTTTGGTCCTGACACTGGTCTTTGAACTGTCTCAGGGCCAGAAAGACAGCTTTCAATTCTAGGACGTTTATGTGAAGGCCTTTTTCCTGGGGAGACCACAGACCTTGGGTAGAACTTTGTTCCAAGTGAGCGCCCCAACCTTCGTTTGAGGCGTCTGTAAAGAGTTGGATACTGTGGTCTTTGGGATGAAGGTCTGAGCCTTTAATCACGTTTGCAGGGTTCTGCCACCAGTCTAGGTGTGCAGAGATGGCTTCTGTCCAAGGAAGGAGGCTGTCCAGTGGTTGAGGAAATTTCCAGTGCTCCTTGAGGTGAAACTGAAAGGGCCTCATGTGAAGTCGCCCTCCGGGACCATTTTCTCCGTTGAGGCTAGCAACCCAATTAGAGACATCAAACATCTTGCAGTCAAAACATGTTTTGACTTGAGTTGCAGGATAAAATCCTGAAGTTTGAGCCATCTCTCTTGAGTGGGTTTTACAAGGGCTGAATCTAGGTGGTACTCGTAACCCACGAATGAAAACACCTGAGTGGGATTCAGTTCTGATTTTTGTTGATTGATGATCCATCCCAAGGACTGGGTTAGATCTACCACTGCCTGAGTGTTCACTAGGGCTTCCTCCCGGGATTGAGACCTGATCAGCCAGTCGTCCAGGTATTGGTGGAGTCTGAGCCCTTGGGAGAGGGCCATGAGCTTCACCTCCTTTATGATCATGGTAAAGACCTGGGGGGGCTGTGGCCAGTCCGAAAGGTAGGGAGGTGAACTGGAACACCTGAGACCTGTGGCAAAATCTTAGGTATTTCCTTGAGTGAGGATGGATGGGGATGTGAAGGTAAGCGTCCGACAGATCTATCGACGCTACCCATTCCCCTGGAATCAGGGAGGTCCTGATGGATTCTGGAGTTTCCATCTTGAACTTCTCTATGTGTAGAAAAGTATTGAGCCTGCTTAGGTCTATTACTGGCCTCCACCTTTGGTGAGGCTTGGGTACTAGAAACAGGCGACTGTAAAACCAGAGAGATTTTACATTTTCTACCCTTTCGATGGCGTTCTTTGACAGCAGAGACTGGATACAATCGGCTAAGGCTTGGTCTTTTGGAAGGGCCTTGTATTCTGATATTATCAGAGGAAATCTGACCAAGTTTTGTTTTGAGAGGAATGGCAGAACGTAGCCATTGGTGATAATGTTTAACACGTTGGGTGAACAATTGTTTGTTTGCCAGTCTCTACGGAAAGAACGGAGGCGACCTCCTACTGGTGGACTGTTTTAGGCTTTGGAGGAGTCATTGGGAAGACAGGTTTCCACGCCCTCTTCCCCTATTGTGGGGTGGAGCCTCTGAAGTTTTGTTTTCCCCTTTTGGAGGGAAACGATTGGTTACTGCTTTGAGAGGAATTGCCCCCATAGGGGCGTTTCCTGTAGGAGCCTCTTTTCTTGTGGGGACCAAGAAAGGGCTTTTTCTGGTAGGGTCCGAAAACCCTGAGAATCTTTTGAGGTGCCTTTTTTAAGAAGGAAGTCCTCGCCTTCCTTTAGCAACTGTGATTTAAACAAGGACGGCGGCCAGAAGCGCCTGGTTTCTCCTAAGTGGGGTTGTAACAGTTTTTGGAGTCATTTCGGCTTCGCGCCTAAGCAAGCCAAGATTGCCCATAGAGTACAATTCTCTCTGGAGAATATGGGCCAGTGATTTACTAAGGTAAGTTAAGGCCCTGTGTTGGATTAAGACGGTCTTATTCCACAAATCCAAATACTCACAGGATTCCTCATATCCACGTTTCGCTGCTTTTTCAGGGTTGGCACCTTTCCTGATCTGAGACTTGACCTTTTTGGAGGTCGCTTTTAAGCTATGTTGACACCTCTCCAGAGTGGCATTACAGGAAGAGGAGGTTTTGGCAAAGGTGGTAGCGAAATTGAGAGTGGAAATATTGGCATAGGGACCTTGCCTATAGGAGCCCCAGGTGGTTTAGGAGAAAAACAAATCTTGGCAAAGTCTGTGTTCAGCTCTTGTATTTTGTCCTCATAACAAGGCTGGCCTACCTTGTACCACTTGGCAGTGGAGGGAGGAGGTTTGATGTATTTGCCCTCAGGTAAATTTGCTGCCTGGAAGTCCTGATTGAATTTATTAAAGGGATCCTTGATGACTGAATTGAGAGGCAACATGGAGGAAGGACCTCTTGGCCTAAGTTCTTGCCTGCCTTTCTCATCATCAAGGCCCCTCACCGCTGTTAAAGACCTAGGTAGGGATTCCCTAGGATCCAGAAGTTTAAGGATGCGTCGAAACGTATCCACCTCCTCGGCATATTGAGATGGGATGTCAGACAAGGCTACTTCCCTGTAATAAGGAGGGTCAGGATCATGTTGGGGGTGGTCCTGATCAGTGTAAGACTTCCCAGAGGGCTTAGGGGACCTATGCCTACGTTCAGGGGACTGATCCTCCTCTGAAGATGATGGTAAAAATCTGGCCCTCGATTTGTGTTTTGATTTATCAGAGTGCTTTTTGGGCCTAGGGGCCGGCTGAGGGTCAACAGAATAGTCTGAGTAGTGGTCTCAGGCAGAGCTCGCATCCACGACCTGATATTTAGAAGAGTGTGTAGGTCGTTTTGGTTTGGTCAAGGCTACCTTCGAGGGTTCCTCGCCAGAACTACGAACCTGCGCCGAGTCGTCTTCGAGGCGACTGAAGTACGAGTCGAGGCGAGGAGGAAGATCTGGACCATACTCGACCTCCATGGACTCGAGTGCAGTACTGGACTGCGAGGGTTTGGCTATATCTTTGGAGGGTGCGTTCATTTTAGAAGCAGAAGAAGAGGTCTGATCTACCTCCCCTTGTTTTTGTAAAGATTTCTGAAAATCTTCACGAAGACTATTAAACGCCTCCAACATACTAGCCTGAAAAGCCCCCATTTTCTGATCCCTTTGTATGTCGAGGCGAGAAGACAAAGATTTTTCTAGGTTAGCTTGAACTTTTTGTTGTAAGGCCGTACCTGGTGTAGGCGGGACAGTACGAGCTGGAGTTTGCATAGATAACGCCTCGAATGAAAGAGGCTGAGGGCGAGGCGGGGATGTGAAGAGACGATTCACAGCCACTTCTAACTCTGCATGCAAACCTCCATAGGATTCTCAAGAGTTGTCACCCAATAGTTCAGAATCTATGTCTTCTGCCTTATTTTTATCAGATTTCTTAGAGTAGCGTTTCCTGTGGGTGATTTTTGCTAGTTGTTCATCAGTAAAAGACGAGCAAATAGTACAGGAAGACAATAAAGTGACACACGGATCGTCGCCTTTACCTGCCTCTCTGCAGGTAGGGCAGTAGTTGTGATGATCAAATGGGTGGCAAAAATGGTTACATTTGGATGCACGAGGTTGGTCTTTGTTAGACTGGTGAGAAGACATGTTTTAAATGCAATAAAAAGAACGCGAGTAAATCCTCGACTAAAATACTCGCAGAAGAAAACCAGTCGAGGCGAGCTAACAAAACTCAAAATAAGGACAAATTACAAAAGCGGAAGTGCTGAAAATTGGCCAGATTGTGCTTTAAACAATAATAATGAAATACATAAAAAGGGACGTATAACAATAAAACTGCATATAGCTATGAGATATAGCTAGAAAACGGCAGTAAATACTTCCCAAAGACTGTAAAATGGCGGCGACCAACGAGAAAAGTGCTTACAAAGGGGCAGATCACGTGACGACAACCTGAGGCTACGGCCAAGAATAAATGTCTTTTTTTTCTTAGACGTTGGTCGTAGTTCCTCGCGGCTACCAGTAAAGCATTCAGTCCCACATGGTAAGCTATTGTAGTATAATAAAAGCACATTTATTACGCAAAAAAATACTTGCACAATATGGTTGAAAGTGTTTGAAAAGTTCTTGCCAGATACCTCCAAAACCTAATCAGCTCTAGATCCTCATGGTGTAAACATATATTGAAACTTTGGTCAAAACCCTATATAGGATGTAGAACACCCACAAGATTTATGCATGCTGACGCCACCAAGACAGTGCAGAGGACGACTACAACCCCAGCCCTTATTGGCTGGGGTGAAAAATGGGCCAACAAAGGCACAAGTTCAATGGTATTCATTTAAAATGCTTCAATTTCTTGTAACTAAAGCATCACAGGGCTGTCACAATGGGCACAATTACTGCTAAAAGTAGCCAATTATAAGACCACTAAATCACACCCATAGTGATTTGAGCTAAGATCAGTTTTGATAATTCTAGGAAATCTGTATGAGTACTGGGTTCACTTAATGACACTCCAGCATATATAATTTACCTTCTTTTTCTGCTTCTTGGTTTATCTTCTATTAATCTAATTTTTCTTCCATTGACCTCAGTACCATCCAACTTATCCAATGCACGCCTCATATCATCATAGCTTGCAAATTCTACAACACTGAAATAAATTGGAAACAAGATTTACCAGGTTTTAAATATCTTTTTGAAAATTTTTAAGTTTTGCTGTGAGGTTAAATCACAGATGCCTGTACCCCACAGCCTGGGGAAATATTTTTCAACACCATGAGATACAGAATTAGTGAAACAGTACAAATATCAGGATGCTTTCAGTTATATGTCAGTTATATAAAGGTCCAAATAATGTTTAAGTAGAGAAAATAATGTCTAAGAGAAAGAAAATGTATGTAAAGATGAAGCATTAAAGCGAGACAATTCGATGATAGCATTAATCAGTAAACTAAAAAGTATGACGCTGTAAAATGTATTAACTAAAGAATAAATGTCAATGTTAATAGCACAATTATGCAAAAGTTCATATAATAATCAGTTGCAGCAATCCATATATCTTTGCTATGAGAGAAACATGTCTCAAATATGGCAGGTGAAGACACTTTGACAGAGCCAAAGCCAACCACCCGCCCATCCGCACACAATGGGTGAAAACAATACCCTGACAGCTTCTAAGGGCTGTGGGGTAAAAAAAGGATTGAGGTGCACACATAAATACTAGTATCCACTTACCCCTCGTTTTTGTGTAATCTGTGAGCATCAGCATATGTAATTTCACCAGCCTTCCGCATGACATCCTTCAGGTCCTGCAAGTGAAGAGAAATATTTTTGTGAAAATAAATAAATTTATTATCCATCCTTTTTTGAGAAAACACAAAACACAATTTCCTGAAACATAAACATACAATAAACATCGGGTGTCTTACAGATACTTTGTTACACAGTGTTACTCTCTGGGGGGGAAAACTGACTTAGCGTCCATCAGCTGTGAAGGCAAAATAAGAAGCACAACAGTCAAACTTGTACATGAGGATCAATATAAGGAAACACAGTAAGGTTTAGACATTATGATGCCTGAAAGCAGAGAGGGAACGAACAGTAATTCTTTAAGATTAGTTTTTTCAGGACTCACTCTGTGCCAGCAGGGGAGAGAGAGTAATGTACATCAAATTAATCATCACTGCAGGTTTCAGAGTGGTTATATTTTGAAAAGTTCAAATGTACAAGTTTAACTATAAGTATAATTGCACCATAACACCTTTCAAGTTTCAACTGTAACCATTATGTTTTTGCTAAATTTTCCCTGCAAAATTATTATTTATTTTTAGCATTACTCTTACTTTAAGCACAGAAAATGACTCACGATCAGTTGTGGATTTGATCAAATTGCTGAACAACATACTATGCAAGTAGATTCACTTTTATCTATTTCAACACACAGTTTTATGAAGAACTGTATCAATAATAAAGGCTTCAAATTAAAACAAACTTGACCAACACAGAGGTACCTAAATAATGCTTGCATACTCAAAAATACATTCAACTTATACACATGAACTCCCAATATGGACGCAGGAAAAAAGTATAAAACAACTCATTAAAACTCAATAACACAAACCACATGAAATTACCTTAATTGTATGTATCGACCGAATGTTTGGAACAGGACTTTGCACCTGAACTGAACCGATAGGGATGAATTTCCAGCCTAGTTTGTGGTGTCGCCTCAAGGAACGGGCAGAGGATTGTGTGGAGAAGCCCCCCTTGGCTCGAACTCTCTGTTGTAGGCCTGAACCATGAGCACCGAGTTTGAACCAGTTGCAGTCAACCCAAAGCACGTTGATCTCTGGTTTTTATTGTGGGCCCCGGATTTATATTAAATACACTTGGTTGCCCAGCACAGCCAAGCGCCCCCAAAAGGATGGAGACATTTAATACAAATTTTTCTTTGGACTTTGGACAGCCACCAAAGCAAAAACTGATGGTGATGGTTGTCGTTGGATGCTTCTGAAAACCATGTGGCCCTCAACCATACTGCACAAGCTCCCTGTGGAAGTAGTTTGAATGGATAGGTGGATTTCCAAGATTTGCCTTTGTACACATACAATTTGCCTCACCTTATACCAGCCTGACCCGGTGGCTACAAGAAAAGTGATTACAGCAACAAAGAACATATTAAGACGATTAGAATTTGATAAGTTACTGCTCAGTTTATAAGTATTTACTATATCATTACACTTTTTAAAATTTTTTTTTTGTGCAATGGTTAACTATTTTTTCAACTTTTTAAATCTTTAAATATTACAAATCAGCAAAAAATCTGGGATACACGAATTCATTTTTTCTTGCAAAGTAAAAGAACTATTTCACTGTCAAATCTTTGGAAAGATGATATAAATATGTTACACAAATATACAAAGCAGTGTAAAGCACCTGCCAACTTGTTCTTGAGGAGAGGTTTTCCACAATCAGTCTGTGTTCAGTTCTTACTGGAGGACCAAACCTAAAAATATGGCATATTTATTTTATTGTCTCACTATTATTGTGGCTTTGTCAAAAAAGAGAAAAGTCTGGGCAAGTTGACAGTATATACCAGGATTTTCTGCATGTTAAAACAAGAAGAGCTATTAAAGTTCTTCGGTGATCAAAATATTTCAAACGATGAGATATACTTGTATCACGTCAAAGTCAAAGTTGATGTTTATGTCCTGTTCAACTTAAATCATGTCTACACACATAAGAAGCCTGTTATTGCATATGTTATCAACTTATTATTCAAGTACATGTTATTAATATTATCAACTCTATATCTCCCAAATTAAAAAAAATAACAAAATGCCTCATCTATTTTTATGAATATTCTATTTTCTATTTATAAATATGCTATAGCTAGTACTTCCAATATTAAGGCAGCAAAAAGTGTACTACAGTCAAATTGAAAAAGCCATTTCCTGCGGGCTAAAAACCATACAAGAGGGATCGTAAATAGGCGAGAAAACAGGATAATGTTGAATGTAATTAGTTGATTACACTCTGGGTTACATGTCTCTGGCATTTTGGAAAGACCGGCTCATTTAATTTGAGGATAGTTACTAGGTGGGAAGCATTTATTCCTACATTTTTAGCACAAAGAGCAGTTTGTAACTGTACATGCTTCCAATCAACAGCACTTAATTCAAGTCTACAATCTCCATTAGGTCAAGGATTCAACCCAGACCTTCCACTCCCAAGTCCAACCACCTGCAGCACCACAAAAATTGTAACTGTTCACTTTTTAGTCTGAGACCATGTACAAGAGTACAATGTTTGTGACCAGAATGAGAACTGAACCCCAGTCCTTCTGCTCTAACTTCCAACACCAACTGCCATATCATGAGACCACAATCTTTGGCCTAGCATTCCATAAAAATAAATTCCAATCAATTCTTACCTGTCTCTTCTGCCTCTATCACCCCCACTGCGGCGTCTTCCTCCTCCTCCACCCCCACCACCCCCGTATCTGAAGCCCCTCTCCTGGTCACGTAGCATGTCCCTACCATGTGGGGTACCATGTGCATGTTCTACTGTCACTCTAGGAAAATAATGCAAGCAATATTTTCAGTATCATTCTATACATTAGTTATATGGGCTATTCATGTATTTGTAAAAATATAAGCCAGGAAAAAAAGTAAAGGTAGAAAAATAATAACTAGTCAACCTGTCCTAACATAGCATAGCCCTACAGGACCAAGTCAGCACAATACACAGATATTCCTCCAAATGAGAGTAAAAAGATTTTATGATGAGCTCAAAGTGCTAAACCTTGAAACATGTGAACTGTTAAATATAAAGATGTGCTGCCCATAATTACCTTTCAGTTTTAATGACATTCAAAGCCCCAAGGAGCAATAAGCGCTATTGCAAATTCAAATGGCTTCCATTATGTATTTCTCTTAGTTAAAATATGTAAAAAAACACATGCCAAACTAGAAACTTTTGGAGTAATGTCAACCAGAAAGTGAAAGTCACTGAAAATATATTAAAAGTGAGACCTTTGAGAAGATTTGGGATTTTTTGGTATCCAGAATATGATCCAGGGGCTGACTTCAAAAAGGATCTTGGACTTAGCCAGCACTTAGGCTGTCAGAAACCTAAGTCTGGGTCTTCAGTCTAAGATAAGTCTAATGACTTCAATAGACTTCACGAAGGCCGTCTTAGCTTATTCCAAGCTTATCAAGTAATCAGAGTGGTTTGTTTTCTATGTTATGTGACCCTTTATTTCTTTCCAAAATATTTTATTATGACATATATCATTTGTTTAACTCATTTTATCTTTTGTAAAATGCTATTTTTCAATGGAAAACCTTGTAACTACATGAAAATGTCCAGAGACTAATTTAGGCAGGTGTGCTGTATATTTCTTTATATTTAGGCATTTCAAATTTTGAAGTGAGAAAAAGTATTCTGATATTACGTTATCACAGTCCATGTGCAACCCTTTAAAGCTAAATAAACTTGGAATTCAGGTAGCTAAGAAGTAAGAATGTACAACTATAAACTAGATCTAGTGCATCAGAGAACCCATACAAATTGTATTCAATGGAAAGACAACTCACCAAAGCCAGTGAACTATCGTTTGACCTTAAAAGGAGGGGCCAAAGGCTAAATCTGACAACATCTTAAGATTCCCAGCCCATGACTTCCTATAGGTTGGTTTTGCATTCCAAAACTGTATGAGCAATAATAACCGAGTTATAAGCACTTTAACTTTGGCTACCCTAATCTGACCTTGCAGGAAGGGCCCAAGGTCAAATCTGACCACTTCAGAAGATTCCTGGTCCATAACTTCCGGCAGGTTGATTTGACATCCGAAAACTCTAGGAGCAATAAGAAGTGAGTTATTAGCACTCTTGAATTTGGCTACCATTGTTTGACCTTGAAGGAGGGCCCACAATCAAATCTGACCACTTCAGAAGATTCCCAGCCGATTATTTCCAACAGGCTGGTTTCACATCCCAAACTTCTAGCAATAATAAACAAGTTATAAGCACTTTTAAAAGTTGGCTTCCCTCGTTTGACCTTGAAGGAAAAGCCCAAGGTCAAATCTCCCACAGCAAAATATTCCTAGGCCATGATTTCCTTTTCGTTGAGTTTCGCATTCCAAAACCCTAGAAGCAATAATAAGGGAGATATAGGCACTTAAAAGTCTGGCTACCCTTAAAGGTCAAATCTAACCACATCACAGAATTTAAAGTCCATGATTTCCTAGTAGTTGGGAGTCACATTGCTAACCTCTAGGACTATAAGAAGCAAAATATAAGCACTTCTAAGTTTGGCAATCCAAAGATTCCCAGCCCATTATTTCCAACAGGATGGTTTCACATCCCAAACTTCTAGCAATAATAATCAAGTTATAAGCAATTTTTAAAAATGGCTTCCCTCGTTTGACATTGAAGGAGGGGCCCAAGGTCAAATCTGACCACATCACCATGATTTTCTATAGGGTGGTTTCACATTGCATACCTCAAAGACCAATAATAAGCGAGTTATAAGCACTTTTAACTTTGGCTATCCTCATTTGACTTTGATGGAGGGGCTCAAGGTCAAATCTGACCACATCGGAAGATCCCCAGCCAATGATTTCCCATTGGTTTCATACTCCAAACCTCTAGAAACAATAATAAGCGGGTTATAGGCACTTTTAAGTTTGGCTACCCTCGTTTGACCTTCGAGGTGCCCATGGTCAAATCTGACCACATCAGAAAATCCCAAGCCAATGACTTCCTATTGTTTGGTTTCAAACTCCAAACTTCTAGGAGCAATACTAAGCAAGTTATAGGCACTTTTAAGTTTGTCTACCCTTGTTTGACCTTTGTTGGTCCAAGGTTGAATCTGACCACATCAGAGGATTCCCGGCCCATGATTTCCTGTAGGTTGGTTTCACATACCAAACCTCTAGGACCAATAATAAGGGAGATATAGGGACTTTTAAAGTCCGCTATGTGGGTACTTTGGCACTCCTTGGATGACCTTAAATGAAGAGCTTCAAGGTCAAATGTGCTAGTAGAGGACATACATATCTGTTATACATATAACCTATGAAGAGTTTCAACCATCTACTTACGAGAACCAGCCAGCAGAAAAAGGTAGATAATTTTCAAAGAAATGCCCGGGGCCATCTTGTTTTAAGAATAAGACTAATTTCAGTCCCAGAGAAGTTTACCTCCCCATGATGATATCCTGCAAATTTTGTGAAGCTACCTGGTGTAGTTTTCCACTAATAGCGTTAATGTTGAAAATCTCTAGGCAGCAGTGTAGCGAATGCTAAAGTATTCACCTGATGCATCCGGTGGATACAATAATACAAACTACATATTGAATTCCAGATAGGTTTAAAGCAATATAACTGTAGGTGTATTTACCCTGAGAATAGACTAGTTTAAACTCTAAATCTCCAAGCTGGTTCAAGTTAACATTAGGTTCAGATAAATAGCAGTCTGGTTCAGAACATTGAGGGGATGTGGCAGAGGAGGAAAACAATGTATAATGCCATTTTTTTCTATTTTTCGATTTCAAACAGATTTCTGGTTCAAATGAATATCAGGACTACTTGTCACATAACACATTTTACAGCAGGGTCACGTTTAGCGAGAAAGAATGTACTTTACTACTTCTACATATAACACATTGAAAAGCTACTCAAACTACAGTAGAACCTTGATTATCCGGCCTTCTATTATCCAAATCTCCAGATTAACCGAACTGAAATCTTGTCTCCCTACATCAATATCCATCAAATGCACCATCTAGCGTGAGCGATAATAGAAGATTTAACACATTCTCGGAAACTATTTATTCCATTGCTTATAAAACATACAATCCACAAAAAGCCTAACTTCTTTGATCTTTATCACCATTGTTACAATTGCGGAGAGATTCAATTACACGGCCCCGCTACACAACTTCTTTGATAATGCGCCAATCAATGAAAGCGTGTTCAATTGGGTTTTGCAATTTATAATCTCCCAGAGTAGGTCGATTCACAGACTGACAACGTGTACTAAAAGAAAACACGTCAACAATGCATTACCAACCGAACACATCTACCACTGAAGGTGTGTTTGGTATGGATTTTACAACAAATAATCTCCCGGAGTTTTTCAATTGACAAAATGCATGACGATGTATACCTAAAATTAAAATGTCCACAATGTGTACTAACAATGCGTGTACCAACCAAACACATCCAGCATAAGTCCGCGTAATATTTTAAATAAAAAAATGATAATATCCATAGATATGGAGCAAATAAGTGGCAACTAGAGGGTCAGTTATATTACACAAATATGTTAAACTATATCATCAATGACCACCGACGTCTATATTTAGTGCATAAATGAATTTTTCTTCAATTATCGCCTATTCGGTAACCCACAGACGGTGAATTTCGGCTTCCTTCATCTATCCGAACCCCTTGATTATCCTATTGGATTATCTGTATATATAATTTTTATTTCAATTTACCTGTCGCCCTTTAAATTTCGACCATTCAACTCATAAATTGCATCATCTGCATCTCTGTAGTCATCAAGCTCCTGTAAAAATATTACTTTTAAGCTCAAAACTATTATCAATATCACACTTGAACATATCAACATTAAATACAAAATGTTTTTTAACAAAAACAAAGCAGCCTGGATGATAAAAAAAAAGCTGAAATGTGGAACTTTATGCATTAGAATGTAAGCAGAATGTAAGTCTTCTTGCATTCTAGAGTGTTGATTCTAGAAATTTCGAAAAGTGGGGGCAATCCCCTACCACTGGACAAAATGTGGGGGAGGAGCTAAAAAATCTGGGGGATAATTTTATAAGTTTAAACTAATGAAAAACACTTTTTTATTTATTTAGTCATTTTAACAGTGGACTTCTGTTACTAATCAAGGCCACTTGGCTAACTATGAAGAGCTATGTACAAAAATAAATGCCACCTGATAGTCTGGTGCAACAAAAATAAAATCCAAGCCTAGTACGTGGCCTTGTCAGTGACCAGTGACAACACCTACCCTTAATTGTACCCGTTTTTTGTGTTAACTAAGATTGTTCTGTTAATTACTGGCGGGGAACTTTATGTTGATGTAATCCTAAAGCAATGTTTAAACACCCCCATCCCCACGTCCACCACTCGTATCCATAATTAGTTTCTATCTTTTCAGGGCTACCACCACCAGACATGGGGTCAAATGCAAATACATTTAAATGCATTTTAAATACTTTTCGAAAGTATTTGCATTTGACATTTTCAATGAAAAGTATTTGCATTTATAAAAAAATTCAAATACTTTTCAAATACATTTTGTAAATACAATTTATTCTGCAAGTGAATGAATTTGCTGTTTTTTTCTTCCTTTTTGTAAAGCATATAATTTAAGCTATTCTTTTGTTACTATTAATGTTATGTATTACATAGCTCAATTTAATTTAGGCTTTTAATAAGTATTTTTAAAAAGTAATAGGTTAACAAGAGGGTCAGATATGCCCCAAAAGGCGGGTTGCGCAGGCAGCAATAAGGATAGCGACTGCTGTAATTAAATTTAGAAACAAGGAAAGAAATGTTAGGTCACCCAGTTAAGGTAAATATGTTAGACGTGCTAAGAAAAGTAAAACTTGTATCTAGGTTACATAATTGTATCTATGCTATAAACGGAAACGAACAGACAGAATTACACCAATTTCAAAAGCAACTTAGCTATGATGGTTATCTATCTCCCTGTCAAGTTTGAATTCGATTGGACAAAGCATTTTCGAGTTAGAGTCCAGAAATGGAAATGTTGACGGACAGACAAATGGACAAACGAACAAACGAAATTACACAAACTTCGAAAGCATCCACAGGGTATCTGACAAATGTACTCTTGGCAATTTTCAAATAAGAGGAGAGTGCCCGTGAACGGGCACTGTGTCAGCTGACTGAGTGTTTTTGATTTGTGAAGGTAATAATGATAGGAAAGCATAATTATCAGGGAAAGTGCTGTACAGAAGTACAGTAAATGGTAATTGAACAGCATGTTCAAAAGAAATTCTGAAACTGACAGAAGAAAAGGACAAAAAAGTTTTGCCCTGCAAATGGTATTATGAAGGAAAGTAACAAGGTAACTGTTTAAGTGTAAAGAGTAGGTTAAAACATATTTAAAGAAATACTGCAAATGCAGTATCCTCGTACGACCTTGAAGAAGGGGTCCACGGTCAAATCCAACCACACAAAAACATTCCCAGCCCATGATTTCCTATAGGTTGGTTTACCATCCCAAACCTCTAGGACCAATAATAAGCGAGTTATAAGCACTTTTAAGTTTGGCTGTCCTTATTTGACCTTGAAGGAGGGGTCCAAAGGTCAAATGTGACCACACCAAAAGATTCCCAGCCCATGATTTCCTATAGGATGGTTTACCATCCCAAACCTCTAGAACCAATGATAAGCGATTTATAGGCACTTTTAAGTTTGGCTATCTTTGTTTGACCTTGAAGGAGGGGTCCAAGGTCAAATCTGACCACACCAAATGATTCCCAGCCCATGATTTCCTGTAGGTTGGTTTACCATCCCAAACCCGTAGGACCAATAACAAGCGAGTTATAAGCAATTTTAAGTTTGGCTATCCTCAACTGACCTTGAAGGAGGGGTCCAAGGTCAAATCTGACCACACCAAAAGAATCCCAGTCCATGATTTCCTATACATTGTTTTACCATCCCAAACCTCTAAGACCAATAATAAGTGAGTTATAAGCACTTTTAAGTTTGGCTATCCTCATTTGACCTTGAAGAAGAGGTCCAAGGTGAAATCGGACCACATCAACAGATTCCCAGCCCATGATTTCCTATATGTCTGTTTACCATCCCAAACCTCTAGGACCAATAATAAGTGAGTTATAAGCACTTTTAAGTTTGGCTATCCTCATTTGACCTTGAAGGAGGGGTCAAAGGTCAAATCTGACCACACCAGAAGATTCCCAGCCCATGATTTCCTACAGGTTGGTTTACCATCCCAAACCTCTAGGACCAATAATAAGGGAGATATAAGCACTTTTCATGACTGACAAAGAAGCACCTGTGATGGCCATCTTGTTTTTCAAAATGAGGCCAAAAATATTCCCAGTCGAGATTTTATAATGAGGAACATATCCTGCGAATTTGAGATCTCTACCTATAATACCCTTTCCTCTAGAGGGCCAACAAAAGTCCTTGTTTAAAGTCGAATAAACGTCCTTGGCGGCCATCTTGTTTTTCAAAAATATTCCCAGGCAACATTTTATGGTTATTAATATATTCTGCAAACTTGAGAAGGATAGCTATAATATTTTTTTCATTAGAGCGGTAATGGTGAAATCTCTCTACACACTGCGGCTATCCAGTGGATACAATGATTTACTCAATAGTGAGAACCTGAAAGTAGCTATTGCTCAGCTATAGCATGACATAGAGGTCTGCAATTTCACTATGATATAACTGACCAAAAATTATGTGAATAACATATTTAAACAAAATACTCTAAATGTAATAGTTTTCAAGTTACAACTGATTTTAACAAAATACTCCAAATGCAATATTTTTCAAGTTACAATTGATTTACTCAACAGTCAGTACCTGAAAATAGCTATTGCTCAGTTGTGCCATGACTTACAGGTCTGTAATTTCACTATGTTATAGCTGACCCAAAAGTAGCTGAATAACATATTTACACAAATTACTGTGAATGCAATAGTTTTCAAGTTATAAATGATTTACTCAACAGTGATAACCTAAAAGTAGCTATTACTCAGCTATGCCAGGAGCTACAGGTCTGAAATTTTACTATGTTATAGCTGACCCCAAAACAGGTGAATAACATATTGAAACAAAATACTGTAAGTGCAATAGTTTTCAAGTTATAAGTGATTTACTCAACAGTGATAACCTAAAAGTAGCTATTACTCAGCTATGCCATGAGCTTCAGGTCTGAAATTTTACTATGTTATAGCTGACCCCAAAATAGGTGAATAACATATTGAAACAAAATACTCCAAATGCAATAATTTTCAAGTTATAAGTGATTTACTCAACAGTGATAACCTAAAAGTAGCTATTACTCAGCTATGCCATGAGCTACATGTCTGAAATTTTACTATGTTATAGCTGACCCAAAAGTAGGTGAACAACATATTTAAGCAAAATACTGTAAATGCAATATTTTTCAAGTTACAATTGATTTACTCAACAGTCAGTACCTGAAAATAGCTATTGCTCAGTTGTGCCATGAGCTACAGGTCTGTAATTTCACTATGTTATAGCTGACCCCAAAAGTAGCTGAATAACGTATTGAAACAAAATACTCTAAATGCAATTCTTTTCAAGTTATAAGTGATTTACTCAACAGTGATAACCTCAAAGTAGCTATTACTCAGCTATGCCATGAGCTATAGGTCTGTAATTTCACTATGTTATAGCTGACCCAAAAGTAGGTGAACAACATATTTTAACAAAATACTCCAAATGCAATATTTTTCAAGTTACAACTGATTTACTCAACATACAGTACCTGAAAATAGCTATTGCTCAGTTGTGCCATGAGCTACAGGTCTGTAATTTCACTATGTTATAGCTGACCCAAAAGTAGCTGAATAACATATTTACACAAATTTCTGTAAATGCAATAGTTTTCAAGTTATAAGTGATTTACTCAACAGTGATAACCTAAAAGTAGCTATTACTCAGCTATGCCATGAGCTACAGATCTGAAATTTTACTATGTTATAGCTGACCCCAAAACAGGTGAATAACATATTGAAACAAAATACTGTAAGTGCAATAGTTTTCAAGTTATAAGTGATTTACTCAACAGTGATAACCTAAAAGTAGCTATTACTCAGCTATGCCATGAGCTACAGGTCTGAAATTTTACTATGTTATAGCTGACCCCAAAATAGGTGAATAACTTATTCAAACAAAATACTCTAAATGCAATAGTTTTCAAGTTATAAGTGATTTACTCACCAGTGATAACCTAAAAGTAGCTATTACTCAGCTATGCCATGAGCTACAGGTCTAAAATTTTACTATGTTATACCTGACTCAAAAGTAACTGAATAACATATTTATAAGAAATTCTCTAAATGCAATAGTTTTCATGTTACAAGTGATTTTACTCAAGATGGTAGTTACTGAAAAGCCCAAAAGTATCTATTACTCACTTAGCTATTGAGACAGACACCCAAGTTACTCACCATGTTGTAGCTATGAAAAAAGTAGCTGAACAACATATTTTAACAAAATGCTCTAAATGCAACACTTTTCAAGTTATAAGTGATTTAGTGCATGATTTCATGAATTTTAATGCATTAAAAATTATTAAAAAAATTTATTAAAAAAAAACTAAGACAGATCCAGGTCTCATACTCACACAAGAGAATCTACCTCTGGCCTAGTACATATATGCAAGATATGAGAGAAATCCCTGAAATAGTCACTGAGAAAATTGTGATAAAGTGTTGAAATTTTCACACTTTTGGTGGGGGTACCTCCCTTGCAACGTCTCTAGCAAACAGACGAACAGACAGATTTGCATGCCTTGAACAATTTTTCATCCTCGATAGATAAGGTATCTTTTAAAAAAAACAGCATGTCTCTAGGCCTTGTAGTTTTGGAGAAGAAGATGTTCACGCGGACGCGGACGCCCACGCCACAGAGTGACGACATAAAAATTTTCCCCTCCCCAAAAATGGCAGCCATTTTGAATTTTCAAATTTTGGCCAAAATTGCCAAAACACAAATTTGCTTCTATCTCCTTAACTGTGCGAGATAGAACGATTTCGTCAAAATTTTCGACCCACAGGGTATCTGAGAAATGTACTCTTGGTAATTTTCAAAAAATTTTCCTTTTCCCCACATATGGCGGCCATTTTGAATTTTTGTCAAAAATGGGAAAAAAAAGAAATTTGCGTCTATCTTCTTAACCGTGTGAGATCGAGCGATTTTTTCAAAATGTTCGACCCACAGGGTATCTGAGCAATGTACCAATGTACTCTTGCCAATTTTCAAAAAAATTTCCCCTCCCTAAAAATGGCGGCCATTTTGTATTTTCGAATTTTTGGCAAAAAATGGAAAAACACAAATTTGCTACTATCGCCTTAACCGTGCGAGATAGAGCGATTTCGTCGAAATTTTCGACCCACAGGGTATCTAAGCAATGTATTGGCAATTTTCAAAAAATTTTCCTCTTCCCAAAAATGGCGGCCATTTTGAATTTTCGAATTTTGCCAAAAATTGAAAAATAGGAATTTGCTTCTATCTCCTTAACTGTGCAAGATAGAGCGATTTCGTCGAAATTTTCAACCCAACAAATGCAAAAAGGCATGAAGCTGAAATAATTTACATGTATACTAATAAATATTTAAGCATCATTGATATATTTTACAAATGAAACAGGGTCTTGTAAGACTACTGCACAATTTTTGCAAAAGGTTCATGGTGTGGACATTACACATGATAATGTGTGTTCTTCTATGCTATCCTGTTTCTATTCATATGTCGCAGCTACTATCAACAGGGCGTCCTATCTCTAGTTTTAAATTCTGTAGGAGTAACTTTTTGTATCCTTGTTCGACCATACCTGTGGGTGGTGGTGGTCAGACTTGGGGTTAAATACTTTTAAAACTATTTAAATGCAAATGCAAATACTTTTCAATTTTTCAAATGCAAATACTGTTATTTTTGGCAAATGCAAATAGTTTTCAAAAGTATTTCAAATATTTTCAAATACTTAAAAATTTTTATATATTAGCATACATCAATCAATTTAATGCAAAAATTGTAACGCAAACTAGATGAATGCTTTTGCTAACAAAAGCGAAGCGTCCCTGAGTTTAAAATGCCTTGTGGTTTTAATAAGCATGCTGTACAGCTAAGAATGCACAAAGCTGTACCGTACTGTTACATAAACCAACCCCCTTAGTGATATCATGACAGGGAAAATCCTACAAAGGTCTTCTTTAATTAACATAAACAAGCGTTGTAGACATAGACAAGCTGGAGAAAGTGTTGTACATTGGATGTACAACATTGGATGTAACTTTGGTAAATTTTGTGTAAATGCTACAAAGCATTTCAGTAACGCGCATTGATAACTTCATATATAATCATGTGTGCAAGTATGTATTGTCCACAGGGTTTTGCAATAGGTTTTAATACATTGTGAAAGCATAAAAGCAACAATAAAGGCAAAAGCTATTTCATGACCCCAGTTTGACCCATACATGGGGGTCAGGAGGTAAAACTAACCGGCTATTTAGACTGTCCACATATGGTTTCCCAATACCTCTTAATACATTCCGAAGCTATAATAGCAACAATGAAGGAGATATCAGGTAAAAACTCGAAAACAGCTATTTTTTACCCCAGTTTGACCCATAAGGGGGGGGGGGGGTCGGGTGGTAAAACTGACCAGCTACTTAGACTCTCCACATATGGTTTCGCAATACCTCTTAATACATTCTGAAGCTATAAAAGCAACGATAAAGGAGATATAAGGCAAAAACTCCAAAGCAGCTATTTATGACCCCAGTTTAGCCTATAAGGGGGGGGGGGGGGGGTAAAACTGACCGGCTATTTAGACTCTCCACATATGCTTTCCCAATACCTCTTCATACATTCTGAAGCTATAAAAGCAACAATAAAGGAGATATAAGGCAAAACTCAAAATCAGCTATTTTATGACCCCAGTTTGACCCATAAGGAGGGGTTGGGGGGTAAAACTGACCGGCTATTTAGACTCTCCACATATGCTTTCCCAATACCTCTTAATACATTCTGAAGCTATAAAAGCAACAATAAAGGAGATATAAGGCAAAAACTCAAAATCAGCTATTTTATGACCCCAGTTTGACCCATAAGGGGGGGCCGTGGGGTAAAACTGACCGGCTATTCAGACTCTCCACATATGGTTTCCTATTACCTCCCAATACATTTTATGGCTCTAAATGCAATACTTAAGAAGATAATATGGGGGTTGACCTAAATTTAAAGCTCTCACATTGGAAGTTGTGAGGAAATCACCCATAAATGAGACATTTTTCAAAGGATTGCTCCCAAAATCTAATCGGCTCGCGTTTTCGATAGTATGAACAGGTGTGTCAAATTATAAGGCTGTGTAGCAAGTAGTTTTTCCTGAACTGTGATGACGGGGGTGGGGGGTGGGGGGGTGGGGGGGTGTACTTAAAAAAATTGTTTTTGATCATGTGACCTTCATAAAGGTCAAATTTAAGCATGCAGAAATTTTCCCACGCCTAAGGTATATAAGTGCCAAATATGGTTTGAAACCTTCTAATAATAAGGGAGATATTCAAGCGAGACCATAATGCGGCGGCGGTGGCGGCGAGGAAACTGAGGCGAAAACAAATAAGCGCCCTTTCAGGGATGCTTAATTAATACAGTGGGAATGAGCTACATCAAGTAAGTAGTAAGTACAGTAGGTATCATTAGTGATAGGACTTTTTACAGAAATCAAAACCGGTTACCGGGGGCTGTGAAACAAACAAATTCTGATCATTGATTATTTCTCGAATTATTTCATGAACTTCTGAGATATTTATTTTCTAATTACATAACTTCTTCATGAAGGACTGAACTTTTACCTTAAAATAACATTAATTGGAAATGCTTAAAGTTGTAATCTTCACGTGACGGGGATTAGTGGTTGGAAATGCTTAAAATTGTAACCTTCAAGTGAGGGGATTAGTGGCTGCTTTTGTTAAGTCCCTGAATTCACTAGAACAAGTGGGCATCTGTACTTGAGACCTTGCTAGGAGCCGGAGTCTTGGGTCCAGCAAAAGGGAGGTCATCTGAGGGGTTGACTCAAGACAAGAAATACTGTCCTTTCTGGAAGCTTTCTGCAGAGTAGGTGAGCCATATCCGGTAGTGAAAGCAGATTTAGGTCAGTCGGTCGGTGAGAGGACGGTCAGTGAGTGAAGCACTGGACCCTTGAGCAGGCAGACTGGAAGATCGGTGAGAATCAGTGTGAGGCTTGCCGGTCGACTTACTCTTAACAGTAGCAGTGTCTGGACCAGTGCGCCCTGTTGAAGACTTGGATCGGTGATGCTCTGGTTTAAGCTTACCGGCCAACTTCTGCTTTGCAGCAGTACTGTCTGGGCCAGTGCGCTGCAAGGAAGAACTCCCTGAAGCAGAAATGTCTGTAGGTAGCTTGCCGGTCAACTTCTGCTTTGCAGCAGTACTGTCTGGGCCAGTGCGCTGAGAAGATTAACTTCCTGAAGCAGAACTGTCTGTAGGCAGCTTGCCGGCCGATGGCTGCTGGGCAGCACCAAAGTCTCGGCCAGTGCGCTGAGGAGTTGAAGGATCATCTAAAGTTCTGCTGGTTGGTTGAAAGAAAGGTTCAGTGTCCCTGGCGATGTTAGTAGGAAGTGAGTGAGAAGGGGTAATTCTAACCTTAGACGAGAAAGTCGGCTGCAGAGACTTTGACAACAAAAGGGCCTCTAACCTGTTAAAGCGTTCCGACCATTTCTGGTCTAACTCTGAGATTCTGTCATCAGACGTGGAAGTAGAGGCTTTTCCTTTCTTTGCTTTAGTAGGGGCTTTATCTTTCTTTAGTTTCTTTTCAGGGGGCAGTACTGGAGATTTATCAGATTTAGCGTCACCCACAACCCGAATAACAGACACTGCAGAAGGGTCCACAAGGGAACTATCGTTGGTGGGGGTGGAACTGTCCAGACGCTTAGCTTCTCTCTTTTCTTTTTTGAGTTTATACGATGGTGTTGAAATGTGTGCCCTTTGCTCTGGTGTGAAAAGGTTGCAAAAATTACAATCAGATGTCTTTTTATTAGCAATACAGGGTTCTGTACCTTTCCCTTTCTCCCTTTTCCCATCTTTTTTGAGTTTATACGATGGTGTTGAAATGTGTGTCCTTTGCTCTGGTGTGAAAAGGTTGCAAAAATTACAATCAGATGTCTTTTTATTAGCAATACAGGGTTCTGTACCTTTCCCTTTCTCCCTTTTCTCCCTTTTCCCATCGAGCACAAAAAGAATGGCCATCAAAGCCGGCCATAACATGTCCACAGCAGCCCCTTTTTTGCCCCGGAGATGACATAATAGTCTATAAGTATGTAGAAATCAAATAAAATCAACAAAAGATGGAATCCTTCAATAATAATCACAAATACCACAAAAACTGGCAATGAAATAAAAACCGTGTGCACTAGTTTGCGCCAAACGAAAAAGATGCTATGACGTCACGCTGTCTAGACAGGAAGGAAGTATGACACGCCATCTGACGAGTGCACTGGTACTGGCCAGTGGAAACACCGGACGTCTTTTTCTGACATTTGGCGGGCCGGTCTGTGCTGACCGGATTAGCAATTGTCCATTGGATAGGATGTATTAACGCAATAAAAATCACTTTTTCAGTACTTTGTAAACACAGCATCAATGCAATCCACCACATAATCAATCGTGATGAAAGCTATAGTTTCTTTGTTATTAGGGAAAACATTCAGCTCTGATAAAGCTTTGGTTTAGATATTGCTACAATGCCAGGTTTTTCATCACAATACTGCTGACTCTGCTGATACCCTGGGGGCCAAAACTTTCGATGAAATCGTTCTATCACAAACAGTTTTCGAGATAAACGTGTTTATGTGTTTTACGCAGAAATTCGTGTTGGCTGCCAAAAATGGCGGGGAAACGATTTTTGGAAAAAGTCGCCAGTCAACTCTGGGATACCCTAGCGATCAAAAATTTCAACGAAATCGCTCTATTATACATTGTTTCCGAGATAAATGCATTTTTGCGTTTTATGCAGAAATTCAAGATCACCACCAAAAATGGCAGCATGATTTTTAGGAAAAGTCACCAGTTGACTCTGGGGATACCCTGGCGCTCAATAATTTTAACGAAATCGCTCTATCTCGCACCGTTTGAGATATTTACACTTTTTTATTTTCCGCTAAAATCCAAGATGGCCACCATAAATTTCGAAAATTGAAAGTTTTCTCTTGTCAATAAGACACCCTTGTACTACCCAGTGGGCCAAAAATTCACTTGAAATCACTCTATCTCTTATAGTTTTGGAGATATTTACACTTTTTTCCCACAAAAATCCAAGATGGCCGCCAAAAGTTCCAAAAATTGAAATTTTTCGTTTTTACCCAGGATAATCTTCTATTACCCTTTGGGTCGAAAATTTGCTCAAAATCGCTCTGCCTGTAACGGTTTCTGAGATAAAGGCAAATTACTCAAAAGAAGTATTGAAAATAGCCATTAAAGTACCTAAATGGCTATTACTCACTTACTTACAGAGCTATCAGTCCCAAATAAGCTATAGACATAACAATCTTATATTCCCAATTTTTCTGAAATAACTTGAATCATTTTCCCTTCAATGCACAGAAACCAACAGGTACTGAAAATAGCTATATTTGGGTATTACTCAGTAAGCAAACGAGCTACAACAGCTGAAAGCAATCCCAAGCAAGAAACTGACCTACTAATCCTCCATACCAAATTTGGTGAAAATAGCTCTAATACTTTTCCTTAAAATGATGTGGGATGAAGTGGGGCAGTTCTGAGAGATGTTAAAGTGTCCTGCTTTATTCCAGCTTTAATGTACTCCAGGTAACTATCTTGTTGTGCAAGTGTCAAATTAGCCACATTCACAAACACCCCTTCTGAAAAATCTTGCATGGTGCAAGCCATAGCCTGTGTAATGCTGCAGTTGAAAGTCACTAGAAAATCCAACTCATCAGCAGCTTGGCTAACCTTGGTGGCTGATTTCCCTTTGCACGTAACACTTTGAACTAGATTGGGCCAACTCGGCGCCAACATATCCCCAGACAGGTCATCACCCACGCCACAGGTTTTGATCGGGAATTTTTTAAAACATAATTACCCATTATTATATGAACTTCAGCACATCAATCTACTCTGTTTATATCTCCCCAAGGAAGATGGTGTATCCCCAGACGCCGAATACATAACTCAAATTATATTTTCAATCTTCCTGCAATGATAACTCTAAACCTATTTTCAAAGTATTTAAATGATTGATGATTGAATGTCCATTCTAAAATAATAATCCCAAAAGAGCATATCTGTTTCTATATTTGTTGACAAATAAAATATTATTTTTAACTCAACTCATCATATTTTTCAATCTTCCTTCAAAGTATTTAAATGATTGATGATTCAATGTCCATTCTAAAATTCATAATCCCAAAAGCGCATATCTGTTTCTATATTTGTTCACAAATAAAATATTACTTAAAAAAAAATTATTTATATTATTATTTTATTATATTATTTTTAGAATTTGCAAATTGTTTTCAGTTATTCATTTCCTCTATACCTATATATGTGGTCCATATATATGCAACCTAAATATGTGACACAATCTCAGTTCTGACTCCCCTTTGTGTTATATGTAATGAAGCCCACCACCTCCCACCCCCACCCCTCTCCCCTTCTCCACACCTCTCTCACTATTACACAAGATCTGCAACCCCATTGAGTTCTTTGTTTCTCATCTGATATCATTAAATACCTTTGTTTATTTAGTGTCACTCAATATAGCTGGAGGTCCCAGAGGTGGGTGGGGGGAATCCGGGTGGGGGATGTGGGTTGAGCATAAATGGTAAACAAACAATCTATATAAAAGGGGTACTCAAATACAAAAAGAATTGAGAATTTTAAGTATGTGATTATCAACTGAAATGAGTTCATAACTGTAGGAGCTGTGCCAAAATTAACTGAGGCAAGTTGAATAAAACTGGGCTAGTTGAGGGTTAAAAATCCCCTAGTTTTACTACATAAGGATATAATTTCATTAATATTGGGACTTAAAGCTCACTTAAAGTGTCCATTTTGTCTACTTGAATATGTTTAACCAGTTTCATTTTAAAAAGTGAAAAACTCAGCAAGCAGAGGTATAACACACAAAAACTAGAAATAGGCCGCCCTGTTGATAGTAGATGCGAATAGAAACAGGATAGCATAGAAGAACACACATTATCATGTGTAATGTCCACCCATGAACCTTTTGCCCAAATTGTACAGTAGTCTTACAAGACCCTGTTTCATTTGTAAAATATATCAATGATGCTTAAATATTTGATAGTGTAGATGTAATTTATTTCAGCTTCATGCCTTTTTGCATTGGTTGGGTTGAAAATTTTGACGAAATCACTCTATCTTGCACGGTTAAGAAGATAGAAGCCAATTCCTGTTTTTCTATTTTTGGCAAAAATTTGAAAATTCAAAATGGCCGCCATTATTGGGAAAAGGAAATTTTTTTGAAAATTGCCAAGAGTACATTTCTTAGATACCCTATGGGTCGAAAATTTCAACAAAATAACTCTATTTTGCACGGTTAAGGCCAGTTTGTGTTTTTCCATTTTGGGCAAAAATTCGAAAATTCAAAATGGCTGCCATTTTTGGGGAGGGGAAAATTTTTTGAAAATTGCAAAGATTACATTCCTTAGATACCCTGTGGGTTGAAAATTTCGACGAAATCGCTCTATCTCGCATGGTTAAGGAGATAGAAGCAAATTTGTGTTTTGCCATTTTTGGCAAAAATTTGAAAATTCAAAATGGCCGCCATTTTAGGGGAGGGGAAAATTTTTTAGAAATTACCAAGAGTACAATGCTCAGATACCCTGTGGGTCGAAAATTTTGACGAAATCACTCTATCTGGCACGGTTAAGGAGATAGAAGCAAATTTGTGTTTTGCCATTTTTGGCAAAAATTCGAAAATTCAAAATGGCCGCCATTTTTGGGGAGGGGAAAATTTTTGGAAAATTGCAAAGATTGCATTCCTTAGATACCCTGTGGGTCGAAAATTTCGACGAAATCGCTCTATCTCGCACGGTTAAGGAGATAGAAGCAAATTTGTGTTTTGCCATTTTTGGCAAAAATTCGAAAATTCAAAATGGCCGCCATTTTTGGGGAGGGGAAAATTTTTTGAAAATTGCAAATATTACATTCCTTAGATACCCTGTGGGTCGAAAATTTCGATGAAATCGCTCTATCTCGCACGGTTAAGGAGATAGAAGCAAATTTGTGTTTTGCCATTTATGGCAAAAATTCGAAAATTCAAAATGGCCGCCATTTTTGGGGAGGGGAAAATTTTTGGAAAATTGCAAAGATTGCATTCCTTAGATACCCTGTGGGTCGAAAATTTCGACGAAATCGCTCTATCTCGCACGGTTAAGGAGATAGAAGCAAATTTGTGTTTTGCAATTTTTGGCAAAAATTCGAAAATTCAAAATGGCCGCCATTTTTGGGGAGGGGAAAATTTTTTGAAAATTGCAAAGATTGCATTGCTTAGATACCCTGTGCGTCGAAAATTTTGCCGAAATCGCTCTATCTCGCACGGTTAAGGAGATAGAAGCAAATTTGTGTTTTGCCATTTTTGGCAAAAATTCGAAAATTCAAAATGGCCGCCATTTTTGGGGAGGGGAAAATTTTTGGAAAATTGCAAAGATTGCATTCCTTAGATCCCCTGTGGGTCGAAAATTTTGCCGAAATCGCTCTATCTCGCACGGTTAAGGAGATAGAAGCAAATTTGTGTTTTGCCATTTTTGGCAAAAATTCGAAAATTCAAAATGGCCGCCATTTTTGGGGAGGGGAAATTTTTTTGAAAATTGCAAATATTACATTCCTTAGATACCCTGTGGGTCGAAAATTTCGACGAAATCGCTCTATCTCGCACGGTTAAGGAGATAGAAGCAAATTTGTGTTTTGCCATTTTTGGCAAAAATTCAAAAATTCAAAATGGCCGCCATTTTTGGGGAGGGGAAAATATTTTGAAAATTGCAAAGATTGCATTGGTTAGATACCCTGTGTGTCGAAAATTTTGCCGAAATCGCTCTATCTCACACGGTTAAGGAGATAGAAGCAAATTTGTGTTTTGCCATTTTTGGCAAAAATTCGAAAATTCAAAATGGCCGCCATTTTTGGGGAGGGGAAATTTTTTTGAAAATTGCAAATATTACATTCCTTAGATACCCTGTGGGTCGAAAATTTCGATGAAATCGCTCTATCTCGCACGGTTAAGGAGATAGAAGCAAATTTGTGTTTTGCCATTTTTGGCAAAAATTCGAAAATTCAAAATGGCCGCCATTTTTGGGGAGGGGAAAATTTTTGGAAAATTGCAAAGATTGCATTCCTTAGATCCCCTGTGGGTCGAAAATTTTGCCGAAATCGCTCTATCTCGCACGGTTAAGGAGATAGAAGCAAATTTGTGTTTTGCCATTTTTGGCAAAAATTCGAAAATTCAAAATGGCCGCCATTTTTGGGGAGGGGAAATTTTTTTGAAAATTGCAAATATTACATTCCTTAGATACCCTGTGGGTCGAAAATTTCGACGAAATCGCTCTATCTCGCACGGTTAAGGAGATAGAAGCAAATTTGTGTTTTGCCATTTTTGGCAAAAATTCGAAAATTCAAAATGGCCGCCATTTTTGGGGAGGGGAAAATTTTTGGAAAATTGCAAAGATTGCATTCCTTAGATACCCTGTGGGTTGAAAATTTCGACGAAATCGCTCTATCTCGCACGGTTAAGGAGATAGAAGCAAATTTGTGTTTTGCCATTTTTGGCAAAAATTCGAAAATTCAAAATGGCCGCCATTTTTGGGGAGGGGAAAATTTTTTGAAAATTGCAAATATTACATTCCTTAGATACCCTGTGGGTCGAAAATTTCGACGAAATCGCTCTATCTCGCACGGTTAAGGAGATAGAAGCAAATTTGTGTTTTGCCATTTTTGGCAAAAATTCAAAAATTCAAAATGGCCGCCATTTTTGGGGAGGGGAAAATATTTTGAAAATTGCAAAGATTGCATTGGTTAGATACCCTGTGGGTCGAAAATTTCGACGAAATCGCTCTATCTCGCACGGTTAAGGAGATAGAAGCAAATTTGTGTTTTGCCATTTTTGGCAAAAATTCGAAAATTCAAAATGGCCGCCATTTTTGGGGAGGGGAAATTTTATTGAAAATTGCAAATATTACATTCCTTAGATACCCTGTGGGTCGAAAATTTCGACGAAATCGCTCTATCTCGCACGGTTAAGGAGATAGAAGCAAATTTGTGTTTTGCCATTTTTGGCAAAAATTCAAAAATTCAAAATGGCCGCCATTTTTGGGGAGGGGAAAATATTTTGAAAATTGCAAAGATTGCATTGGTTAGATACCCTGTGTGTCGAAAATTTTGCCGAAATCGCTCTATCTCACACGGTTAAGGAGATAGAAGCAAATTTGTGTTTTGCCATTTTTGGCAAAAATTCGAAAATTCAAAATGGCCGCCATTTTTGGGGAGGGGAAATTTTTTTGAAAATTGCAAATATTACATTCCTTGGATACCCTGTGGGTCGAAAATTTCGATGAAATCGCTCTATCTCGCACGGTTAAGGAGATAGAAGCAAATTTGTGTTTTGCCATTTTTGGCAAAAATTCGAAAATTCAAAATGGCCGCCATTTTTGGGGAGGGGAAAATTTTTGGAAAATTGCAAAGATTGCATTCCTTAGATACCCTGTGGGTCGAAAATTTCGACGAAATCGCTCTATCTCGCACGGTTAAGGAGATAGAAGCAAATTTGTGTTTTGCCATTTTTGGCAAAAATTCGAAAATTCAAAATGGCCGCCATTTTTGGGGAGGGGAAAATTTTTTGAAAATTGCAAAGATTGCATTCCTTAGATACCCTGTGGGTCGAAAATTTCGACGAAATCGCTCTATCTTGCACGGTTAAGGAGATAGAAGCAAATTTGTGTTTTGCCATTTTTGGCAAAAATTCGAAAATTCAAAATGGCCGCCATTTTTGGGGAGGGGAAAATATTTTGAAAATTGCAAAGATTGCATTACTTACATACCCTGTGCGTCTAAAATTTTGCCGAAATCGCTCTATCTCGCACGGTTAAGGAGATAGAAGCAAATTAGTGTTTTGCCATTTTTGGCAAAAATTCGAAAATTCAAAATGGCCGCCATTTTTGGGGAGGGGAAAATTTTTGGAAAATTGCAAAGATTGCATTCCTTAGATCCCCTGTGGGTCGAAAATTTTGCCGAAATCGCTCTATCTCGCACGGTTAAGGAGATAGAAGCAAATTTGTGTTTTGCCATTTTTGGCAAAAATTCGAAAATTCAAAATGGCCGCCATTTTTGGGGAGGGGAAATTTTTTTGAAAATTGCAAATATTACATTCCTTAGATACCCTGTGGGTCGAAAATTTCGACGAAATCGCTCTATCTCGCACGGTTAAGGAGATAGAAGCAAATTTGTGTTTTGCCATTTTTGGCAAAAATTCGAAAATTCAAAATGGCCGCCATTTTTGGGGAGGGGAAAATTTTTTGAAAATTGCAAATATTGCATTCCTTAGATACCCTGTGGGTCGAAAATTTCGACGAAATCGCTCTATCTCGCACGGTTAAGGAGATAGAAGCAAATTTGTGTTTTGCCATTTTTGGCAAAAATTCAAAATGGCCGCCATTTTTGGGGAGGGGAAAATATTTTGAAAATTGCAAAGATTGCATTGCTTAGATACCCTGTGTGTCGAAAATTTTGCCGAAATCGCTCTATCTCGCACGGTTAAGGAGATAGAAGCAAATTAGTGTTTTGCCATTTTTGGCAAAAATTCGAAAATTCAAAATGGCCGCCATTTTTGGGGAGGGGAAAATTTTTGGAAAATTGCAAAGATTGCATTCCTTAGATCCCCTGTGGGTCGAAAATTTTGCCGAAATCGCTCTATCTCGCACGGTTAAGGAGATAGAAGCAAATTTGTGTTTTGCCATTTTTGGCAAAAATTCGAAAATTCAAAATGGCCGCCATTTTTGGGGAGGGGAAATTTTTTTGAAAATTGCAAATATTACATTCCTTAGATACCCTGTGGGTCGAAAATTTCGACGAAATCGCTCTATCTCGCACGGTTAAGGAGATAGAAGCAAATTTGTGTTTTGCCATTTTTGGCAAAAATTCGAAAATTCAAAATGGCCGCCATTTTTGGGGAGGGGAAAATTTTTTGAAAATTGCAAAGAGTACACTCCTCAGATACCCTGCGGGTCGAAAATTTTGCCGAAATCGCTCTATCTCGCACGGTTAAGGAGATAGAAGCAAATTACTCAAAAGTAGTACTGAAAATACACAATGAAGTACCTAAATGGCTATTACTCATGTACTGACAAAGCTATCAGTCCCAAATGCAATACCAAGCGAGCTATGGACATAACAATCTTGTATTCAAAATTGTAGTAAAATATCTTTAATTATTTTGGCTTAAATGCACGGAAACCAATGGGTACTGAAAATAGCTGTACTTAAGTATTACTCAGTAAGCAAAAGAGGTACAACAGCCAAAAGCAATCCCAAGCAAGCTACTGACCCAATAAGCCTGCATACCAAATTTGGTGACAATAGCTCTAATACTTTTCCTTTAAATGAGCGGAAACCATGCGTGACGCCGGACATCGGACGCCGGACATCGGACATCGGACAACGGACATCGGACGGCGAAAAAAGCAAAAATAATATATCCACCCCCCAGGGGGGTGGACATAATAAGTTCTTAAAAGACTAAGATAGCCATAACATTATTAATATTCAAAATTTAAATAGACAGGCATTTCCTTTTAAAAATTCAAAGATTTCAGCTCTATAACCCACATAGTTTGACAGTTACTGGGCTTTAAAGTGGCATAATATCCATAAATTGGGTTTCTGTGGGCATTTTACAATTGTTAAAGAGACCTTAGCAATTAAACTACAGATCTGAAACTTTTTGGGGGACATACATAACAAACAAAAATTATATATAATACAGTTTAAGACTTGTCACACTAAGCATTTCCAAATAACAGGGCAAAATACGGAAAAAATGTCAAAAAAGGCACTTGGGCGAGTGTCTATGGCCCTCATACACAGGTTAAATGTCTACTAAAAACCTTGATTTTCGGCATATGTAAAAAGGACATAATAATGCATTCCCAGATGGGATTTCAGCTCCATCAATCACATAGTTTAACAGTTACAGGGCTTAAAGGTGGTAAAAAGTCCAAATATTGGGTCTCTGTGGGCCTTTTAGAGATCTCGATGTGGCTTTCAAATTAAAGCTTCAGACTTAAAATTTGTTACATACTAAGATTACACATAGAATATGTATCTAATAAAGTTTGAAACTTCTCAGACTTACCATTTCCAAGTTACAGAGCAAAATATGTGAAAAATGTCTTAAAAGGGTCACTCAGGTGGGTGTTTAAGGTCCTCATACACAGGTTAAATGTCTACTTGAAGCCTTGATTTTTGGCACATGTAAAAAGAACATAATAATGTATTCCCAGATGAGATTTCAGCTCTATCAGTCACATAGTTTAACAGTCACAGGCCTTAAAATTGGCAAAAAGTCCAAATACTGGGTCTTTATGGGGCCTTCTAGAGACCTAAATGTGGCCTTCAAATTAAAGCTTCAGACTTAAAATTTGTCACATACTAAGATTACACATAGAATATGCATCTAATACAGTTTGAAACTTCTTAGACTTACCATTTCCAAGTTACAGGGAAAAATATGTGAAAAATGTCTAAAAATGGTCACTCGGGTGGGGATTTATGGTCCTCATACACAGGTTAAATGTCTTCTTAAAGCCTTAATTTTTGGCACATATAAAAATAACATACTAATATCTTCTCAGATAGGATTTGAGCTCTATCAGTCACATAGTTTGACAGTCACAGGGCTTAAAAGTAGCAAAAAGTCCAAATATTGGGTCTTTGGGAGCCTTTTAGAGACCTCAATTTGACCTTCAAAATTAAAGCTTCAGACTTAAAATCTGTTACATACTAAGATTACACACAGAATATATATCTAATACAGTTTGAAACTTCTCAGACTTACCATTTCCAAGTTACAGGGAAAAAGATGTGAAAAATGTCTTATAAGGGTCACTCGGGTGGGTGTTTATGGTCCTGATACACAGGTTAACTGTCTATTAAAGGCCTAAATGTTGGGGCACATATAAGAAAACACATAGATATATTCCCAGATGATATTTAACTTAGATGAGAGACATAGTTTGAAAGCTACAGTGCTTGAAAGTGGCAAAAAGTGCATAAATTGGGTCTCTGTGGGCACTTTTGAGACCTTAAGTCGACCCCTTTGGGTAAACCTACAGCCCTAAAATTTTCTACAGACAAGGATTACATATCAAAGTTATACCTAGCGCAGTTTGAGACTCATCAGAATTATCACTTCCAAATTATAGGGCAAAATATGTGAAAAGTATAGCAAAAAATCCCTAAGTGGGGGTATTTATGGGCCTCAAACACAATTTTCTCCTCAACTTAAAGTCATGATTTTCGGCACATGTACTAAGAACATATTAATGTGTTGTCAGGTAAAATTTCAGCCAGCTGAGCATCATAGTTTGTGACCTACAGGGCTCTAAGTGGCCAAAAGTGCAATTTCTGACCTTAAGGTGGCCATAAGTTCTTTTTTACTGGGAGTTTAAGGTCACCTTAAAATAGGGATCTTCCTTTGGGCACCCTTAACATGTGTACCAAGTTTGAAAAAAAAATATTAATTTGTTTTTGAGTTATCGCGTCCACAAGGAAATTTCTACGGCGGCGGCGGCGCGACGGACCTGAATCCAATATATCCCCGACTTTCGTCTGGGGATATAATAATCTTAAGCTGTGAAGCCATGTTGTCCTGCACTCTGGTGAGACACCGGCTAAAAGCTGCAGCCTAATTACACATGTAGGACTGGTCACGTGCAGCTCATTCCCACTTCCTTAGATTTTCTTGTGATACGGGTCTTGAGGCAGGAACTGAAAGTAGGGATCTGTTGGCTATTCTTGGGAAGGTACTGTTCATCCTAGCCGGTTCATTTGTCCAAGTATGAACTTTGGAGCGAGAAAAGTCTTTCTTCTCACAGTGCATCCCCGTACTATTTCAATGTCTTTGGAGGCTTGATGAACTGATCCCTAGCTAAACCTGCAGTCTCAGATGTACGAGACGTGTAGCCCTCCTGTACAGTTATATTGAGTTTCTCCATCTTTTTACACAACCTTTTCGTCTACAGGGACTTTAACTGACACTTTCCCGGTATGAGAACTCTTGGAGCCGGTAAACAGGTTGTCATCCTGTGAACTTGATGAAGAGTCAAACCAAGGAATGTCCTTCCAGGCCATAAATGACCTAACACCTCGCAGAGTTTCCCTGTACGTCTGTTCAGCAGTGAGTTCTTGGTCCACATCCAACAATTCCTCACAATCTGGACCAGTAGCTTCCAAGTCAGAGACCTCTCCATCAGCTAAGCTGGAAGCCCGGTCACTGAACTGATCTGACTCTGCTGCTGCTTCCTCAACAGGGACTACAGAACCGGGATGAGATGTAGAAATCTGCTTGGCTGTGGCAGATGGTTGAGCAGCAGGACCTGGGGGCTGAACCTCGTGTCTGTAGACTACTGCAGGTAGCTCAGCTTCCTGGCCGGTGGTGTATGTCACAGGTGCAGCACCGGGAGCCTCAACAGGCCGGGTGGCTAGCACAGTACCGGAAACCTGAACAGGTTGGGTGGCTCTCTCAACATCCATCTTTGCACCGGATGTTCTCTGCATCTTCTCACAGTTAACACCGGTAGCCTGTTGAACTGATGGGATATAGGGCCTGAGAGGGGAAGAAATACTCTTTCAAGATATTCACAATTTTTCATTTTCCGCTAAAATCCAAATGGCCGCCAAAAGTGGCGAAAATCAAAATTGCTCTATCTCTTACCATTTCCGAGATATTTTCAATGTTTTATTTTCCGCTAAAATCCAAGATGGCGGCTAAAATTGGTAAAAATTGAAATTTTTCCCCTTTGCACGGGGATACTCATGTACTAGCCTGGAGGTAAAAAATTAGCTCGAAATCACACTGTCTCTTACCGTTTGCGAGATATTTTGAATGTTTTATATTCCGCTAAAATCCAAGATGGTCGCCAAAGGTGGTGAAAATTGAAATATTTTTCCTTTGAATAGGATACTCTTGTACTACCCTGTGGGTCAAAAATTCCCTCAAAATCGCTCCATCTCTTACAGTTTTTGAGATATTCACACGTTTTTATTTTCTGCTAAAATCCAAGATGGCTGCCAAAAGTGGCGAAAATTGATATTTTTCCCCTAGGCACAGGATACTCCTGTACTACCCCGTGGGTCAAACATTTGCTCGAAATCGCTCTATCTCTGACTGTTCTGAGATATTTTCAATGTTTTATATTCCGCTAAAATCCAAGATAGCCACCAAAAGTGGTGAAAATTGAAATTTTTCCCCTTTGCATAGGATACTCTTGTACTACCATGTGGGTCAAAAATTCGCTTGAAATCGCTCTATCTCTTACGGTTTTCAAGATATTTGTGACTCTTCACATTTTCACTAAAAGCAACAATAAATTAGCCATTACTCACTTGTACATTGAGCAACAGGTGTGAAACTTAAATATGTTACAGTTCATACAAAAGTAGATGAACAACATATTTGAGGTAGAAGAGACATTTCCTTAAAATATAGGAAATACAGGAGAATTTATGCAAAATATAGGAATTTTTTCCTCCCCTCTAAAATATAGGATGTGAGCCTGAAATACAGGAGAATATAGGAAATATAGGAATACTTTGACACCATGCTTATCTTCTTCTGGAGCTCTTTTTGTGTCCTGTAAGTAGGGGTGGCCAGCTGTTTCTTCTGATCTTCAGAAAAGTTATCACAGATCTGGCAAGGTTTCTTCTCTACACAAGGGTCTTGGCCAATCCCCTTTTCACAACATCGTGCACATTTAGAGAGTCAAAAAGTGCCATAATGTGGCCACACAACCCTTTCTTCTGTCCAGGAGATGCCATAACTACTCCAGAAGCAATAAAAGTTCTTTATAATTGAAAATAAAAT
The DNA here is from genome assembly GCA_964017235.1 of Sabellastarte sp. h YS-2021. Classification (NCBI taxonomy): domain Eukaryota; kingdom Metazoa; phylum Annelida; class Polychaeta; order Sabellida; family Sabellidae; genus Sabellastarte; species Sabellastarte sp. h YS-2021. The sequence continues at coordinate 119,907,223 of OZ024928.1, forward strand.
GAAAGTTTGAAGTTGTCTTAAAAATACTTCGCGTTGAAACACTCTCGGCAAAACACGTCTGTACACTCCACGCGCCAAACGAAAAAGACGCGATGACGTCATCCTGTCTAGACAGGAAGTATACATGAGGCGACACCTGGCGAATGTACCCTCCTGCCGGTAGTTTATACAGGATGACTTTTTCTGTCATTTGGCGGGACCAGTTGCGCCGACCGGTAAAGCAATTGTCCATTGGATAGGATGAATTAACGCAATAAAAAGACAGATTTGCATGCCTTGAAAAATTTTCATCCTGGATAGTTAAGGTATCTTTTATAAAAAAAAAACAAAAAAACAGCATGTCTCTGGGCATTGTAGTTTTGGAGGAGAAGTTTTTCATGCGGACGTGGACGCCCATGCCACAGAGTGGCGACATAAAAAGAAAACAAGAGGAGAGTGCCCGTGAACGGGCACTGTGTCAGCTGACTGAGTGTTTTTGATTTGTGAAGGTCATTAGAGGACAGAATAATTATCAGGAAAAGGGCTGTACAGAAATACAGTAAATGGTAACTGAACAGCAAGTTCGAAAGAAATTCCGAAACTGACAGAAGAAAAGGATAAAAAAGTTGTGCCCTGTAAATGGTATTATGAAGGAAAATAACAAGGTAATTGTTTAAGTGTAAAAAATAGGTTAAAACATATTTAAAGAAATACTACAAATGCAATATCCTCGTTCGACCTTGAAGAAGGGGTCCAAGGTCAAATCTAACCACACAAATACATTCCCAGCCCATGATTTCCTATGGTTTACCATTCCAAACCTCTAGGACCAATTATAAATGAGTTATAAGCACTTTTAAGCTTGGCTGTCCTCATTTGACCTTGAAGGAGGGGTCCAAAGGTCAAATCTGACCATACCAAAAGATTCCGAGCCAATGATTTCCTATGGGATGGTTTACCATCCCAAATCTCTGTCACCAATAATAAGCGAGTTGTAGGCACTTTCAATTTTCGCTATCCTCATTTGACCTTGAAGGAGGGTTCCAAGGTCAAATCGGACCATATCAACAGATTCACAGCCCATGATTTCCTGTCTGTTTACCATCCCAAACCTCTGGGACCAATAATAAGCGAGTTATAAGCACTTTTTAAGTTTGGCTATCCTTGTTTGACCTTGAAGGAGGGGTCACTGAAGGTCAAATCTGACCACACCAAAAGATTCCCACCCCATGATTTCCAACAGGTTGGTTTATCATCCCAAACCTCTAGGATCAATAATAAGGGAGATATAAGCACTTTTCATGACTGACAAAAAACACCTGTGGCGGCCATCTTGTTTCTCAAAATGAGGCCAAAAATATTCCCAGACAACATTTTATGGTTATTAATATATACTGCAAACTTAAGAAAGCTAGCTATAATATTTTTTTTCATCAGAGCAGTAATGGTGAAATCTCTCTCTACACACTGCGGCTACCCAGTGGATACAATGATTTACTCAACAGTGAGAACCTGAAAGTAGCTATTGCTCAGCTATGCCATGACATAGAGGTCTGCAATTTCACTATGTTATAGCTGACCAAAAATTCTGTGAATAACATATTTAACAAATTACTCTAAATGTAATAGTTTTCAAGTTACAACTGAGTTACTCAACAGTGAGAACCTCAAAGGAACTATTACTCAGCTATGCAATGAGCTACATGTCTGAAATTTTACTATGTTATAGCTAACCCAAAAGTAGGTGAACAACATATTTAAGCAAACTACTGTAAATGCAATAGTTTTCAAGCTACAACTGATTTACTCAATAGTGAGAACCTGAAAATAGCTATTGCTCCGCTATGCCATGAGCTATAGGTCTGTAATTTCACTATGTTATAGCTGACCCAAAAGTAGGTGAACAATATATTTTAACAAAATACTCCAAATGCAATATTTTTCAAGTTATAGCTGATTTACTCAACAGTCAGTACCTGAGAATAGCTATTGCTCAGTTGTGCCATGAGCTATAGGTCTATAATTTCGCTATGTTATAGCTGACCCAAAAGTAGCTGAATAACATATTTGCACAAATTTCTGTAAATGCAATAGTTTTTCCAATTATAACTGATTTACTCAACAGTGAGAACTTCAAAGTAGCTATTACTCAGCTATGAAATGAGCCACAGGTCTGAAACTTCACTATGTTATAGCTGACCCCAAAATAGATGAATAACATATTGAAACAAAATACTCTAAATGCAATAGTTTTCAAGTTATAAGTGATTTACTCAACAGTGATAACCTAAAAGTAGCTATTACTCAGCTATGCCAAGAGGTACAGGTCTGAAATTTTACTATGTTATAGCTGGCCCAAAAGTAGCTGAATAATATATTTATACGAAATTCTCTAAATGCAATAGTTTTTAAGTTACAAGTGATTTTACTCATGATGGAAGTTACTGAAAAGCCCAAAAGTAGCTATTACTCACTTAGCTATTGAGACAGACACCCAACTTACTCACCATATTGTAGCTATGAAAAAAGTAGCTGAATAACATATTTTAACAAAATGCTCTAAATGCAACACTTTTGAAGTTATAAGTGATTTAGTGCATGATTTCATGAATTTTAATGCATTAAAAATTATTAAAAAAATTTATTAAAAAAAAGTAAGACAGATCCAGGTCTCATACTCACACAAGAGAATCTACCTCTGGCCTAGTACATATATGCAAGATATGAGAGAAATCCCTGCAATAGTCACTGAGAAAATTGTGATAAAAAGTTGAAATTTTCACACTTTTGGTGGGGGTACCTCCCTTGTAATGTCTCTAGCAAACAGACGAACAGACAGATTTGCATGCCTTGAACATTTTTCATCCTCGATAGATAAGGTATCTTTTAAAAAAAACAGCATATCTCTAGGCCTTGTAGTTTTGGAGAAGAAGTTGTTCACGCGGACGCCCACGCCGCAGAGTGATGACATAATGTCAGCTGACTGACAAGTCAGCTGACATAAAAATTCCAACGAAAAAACCTTAAGGACATCCAATTTCATTTGAGGTCCTAATTATGTAACACGAAAACAATATAAATGCATCACATATGTTACACATTTCACCATAAAAAACATATCAAGTTCATTTGAGGTCCTAATTATGTAACATGAAAACGATATGAACACATCACATATGTTACACATTTCACCATAAAAAACATATCACACACTTTGCACACTGAATATATAGAAATACTTGCCACAAATCCATATCCATTTTTCAAAACTACTTCCCGTATTTTGCCATAGCCTTTGAAGAATCGCTCAATATCTCTTTCTCGAGCACCAGATGACAAATTACCAATATACAGACGAGTACCCATTTTGCTTCTGAAAAATAAAAGACTACTTTTTTAAATATACAAAATTTTACTTTAAGATTATTATTTAGTATTATTTATTGGTATTGACTTGAGAAATATTTTTAGACTTTCCCCTGATACTGAACAAATATTATGTTTGAAGATTTCTTCATCACAACTAGAAATAGGACGCCCTGTTGATAGTAGATGCGAATAGAAACAGGATAGCATAGAAGAACACACATTATCATGTGTAATGTCCACCCCATGAACCTTTTGCCAAAATTGTACAGTAGTCTTACAAGACCCTGTTTCATTTGTAAAATATATCAATGATGCTTAAATATTTATTAGTGTAGATGTAAATTATTTCAGCTTCATGCCTTTTTGCATTGGTTGGGTCGAAAATTTTGACGAAATCACTCTATCTTGCACGGTTAAGAAGATAGAAGCAAATTTCTGTTTTTCTATTTTTGGCAAAAATTCGAAAAATCAAAATGGCCGCCATTTTTGGGGAGGGGAAAATTTTTTGAAAATTGCAAAGAGTACATTCCTTAGATACCCTGTGGGTCGAAAATTTCGACGAAATCGCTCTATCTCGCACGGTTTAGGAGATAGAAGCAAAGTTGTGTTTTGCCATTTTTGGCAAAAATTCGAAAATTCAAAATGGCCGCCATTTTGGGGGAGGGGAAATTTTTTTGAAAATTGCAAAGATTACTTTCTCTAGATACCCTGTGGGTCGAAAATTTTGTCGAAATTGCTCTATCTCGCACGGTTAAGGAGATAGAAGCAAATTTGTGTTTTGCCATTTTTGGTAAAAATCCGAAAAATCAAAATGGCTGCCATTTTTGGGGAGGGGAAAATTTTTTGAAAATTGCAAAGAGTACATTCCTTAGATACCCTGTGGGTCAAAAATTTCGACGAAATCGCTCTATCTCGCACGGTTAAGGAGATAGAAGGAAATTTGTGTTTTGCCATTTTTGGCAAAAATTCGAAAATTCAAAATGGTCGCCATTTTTGGGGAGGGGAAATTTTTTTGAAAATTGCAAAGAATACATTCCTTAGATACCCTGTGGGTCAAAAATTTCGACGAAATCGCTCTATCTCGCACGGTTAAGGAGATAGAAGGAAATTTGTGTTTTACCATTTTTGGCAAAAATTCGAAAATTCAAAATGGCCGCCATTTTTGGGGAGGGGAAAATTTTTTGAAAATTGCAAAGCGTACACTCCTTAGATACCCTGTGGGTCGAAAATTTCGACGAAATCGCTCTATCTCGCACGGTTTAGGAGATATGAGCACATTTGCCTTTTTCAGTGTTCAAAATAGCTAATTACTCATTTATTTAATTAATTACTCACTCATCTATGAAGGAATTCCCCCCAAAAGCAATCCCATACAAGCTATTAACCCAATGAACCTCCATACCAAATTTCAGAAAGCTAGGCTTAATAGCATTCCTTAAAATGTCTGGAAACCAAAGAGCTACTCAAAAGTAGCAAAGTAGCTATTACTCAGTTACAGTGTTCGCTCTCGAGCGCGATTTCGCGAGTTTGTACACACTCTGGGGCGAGTTGTCGCAAAACGAACTCACCAACGCGCCTGTGCTGTCGCTACCAGGCGAAACACTCAAAACTGACTGAAGAAATTCGTCTATTATCGGAAGCGACGACGTACATATTTCCTCATAGAAACGGGTGAGAAAAGCAGTTTATTTTATTTTATATATCCAACTAACAGCAATTCACGTGAGATTTCCTGTATTCTCGCGAGATTTCCGTGCTTTTTGTCGATTTTAAAACTCGTCTTCTGCTTATAGTGTCACAGTCCAAACAACTATTGACCAAAGAAATTTGTCTGTTATCGGAAGCGACAACGTACATATTTCCTCATAGAAATAGGTGAGAAAGACATGAAAGTGAGTTTATTTTATTTGATACATCCAACTAACAGTAATTCACGCGAGAATTTGGGTATTCTCACGAGATTTCCGTGCTTTATGTCTAATTTTTAACTCGTCTTCTGCATATTGTGTCACAGGCGAAACAGTCGAAACAACTACTGACCAAAGAAATTCGTCTATTATCGGAAGGGACAATATATATATATTTCTTCAAAGAAAAGAGAAAAAAATGCAATTTATTTATTTATTTCACGAATTCAGATAACAGTAATAAAAAAAATTAAAAATAATTAAAAAAAAACAGTAGCACCCAGCCAATAAGCCATTAAGATGTGGTTTAGAAGTGAAATTTAAAAAAAAAAAGACAAAATTTAATAAAAACAGCATTAAATAGTTTATTTATTTGAACTTTTAGTTTAGCATCTATTTCTTATTATTTAAATAAAGAAGATTTTATGCAGTCCCAAATTGGAACTAAATATTTCAAAATATCTTGAAGTTAGACATGTCTCGCATTTTTTCACAGTTGTCTCGCCTTTTCAAGTGAAGGGAGACAGTCTGTCTCGCATTCATTTTTGACGAGAGCGAACACTGCAGTTAGCTATATTTGTTTGTTTATTTGGGGTTTTACGTCGCTTTCAACACTGTACAGGTCATATCACGACGGGTAGTTGGAAGGGCAGAGGAAACCAGTACATATAGTTCGCTAGGGATCTGTACTGTAAACTGCCGACCAACGGCAAGCAACTACCAGCTTTCCCACTTACGGCCATTACGGGGATCGAACCCCGGCCGCAGAGGTGGGAGGCGAGAGTGTTACCACTCTGCCACCGTGGCCCCCGTCAGTTAGCTATAGAGCTATCATCACCAAAAGCAATCCCATACAAGCTATTAACCCAATAAACCTGCATGCCAAATTTGGTAAAGATAGGATAAGAACTGTTGCCTCAAATGTCTGGAAACCAAGTGGGACGCCGGACCTCCATACCAAATTTCAGAAAGCTAGGCTTAATAGCATTCCTTAAAATGTCTGGAAACCAAAGAGCTACTCAAAAGTAGCAAAGTAGCTATTACTCAGTTAGCTATAGAGCTATCATCACCAAAAGCAATCCCATACAAGCTATTAACCCAATAGACCTTTTCAACATCTCTTCACGTGACTGATCTGAGGTAAACACACACACTCCTGCAGATACTGTTTTACTGCAGTGTGTGCACAAACATGCTTTTGTTTTCTCAGTACACATTTTTCAGGCATAAATATCACTTAAATTCTGTGATATTTAACAGTGTAAATTATCTTGTGTTCAATGTTAGCTTTAAAAAGATTTGATTATCATTTAAAGCCAGTGTACAATATTGTCCTGCTTTCACATAGTACCAGGTGTTTCAATGGGGCAGGAACGCAATAAAGTTGAAATTATTTTGACATATTTCCCAGAAGAAAATGTAGACCATGACTAAAAACAAAGTTTATCATGGTGTACCTTACTTTGTGGACATTCAAAATGAATGCAATAATAAAGAAAAAATGTAACCACAATCCTCCTTATCTGCATAATTTTTGTGTTTGATCAATGAAGAATATTTTAAATTCATATTTTTAAATATTCAGAAACATTGCCTTATATTTATATGTGTTATCAATGCTACCTCCATAAGGGGGATATATTTTTGGATGTGTTTGTTTGTCTGTTTGTATCTCTGCTTGTGATTACTGCAAACAAAATGAATAGATCTTTAAGATTTTTTTTATGAACCTGGGGTCTGACCAAAGAGATAAAACTTTGTGAAAGATCCAGATCCAATTCTGGAAACCAAAAAACTTGAAAATTTTAATTACTTAAATGTAGCTTTTATAAGCTACAAGCTTACCATGTGGGACTTAATGCTGATCTCGGGTTGCCACACCCGGGGCCAACGTCTTAGAAAAAAAGACAGTTCTTGTTAGCCACCGGATATACTGGTAGTTGTCGTCACGTGATAACTTCTGACCAATCGTCCTACTTTCTCGTTGAAATTTTTTAAACCTACCCCTCAGCTGTAAACAGCGGGGAGGCAGGGTGGGACTCTTCTAAGTCCCACATGGTAAGCTTGTAGCTTATAAAAGCTACATTTAAGTAATTAAAATTTTCAATTTTATTACGCTACAATAGCTTACCATGTGGGACTTAATGCTGAATTCAACCGCCCGGTGGCGGGATTACAGCTGAGACTGGAAGGTATGTCATTTTTTCTAAGATTTTGAATTAACATGTATAGAATAGTGCCAGAAATACCAGTCTGAGTCCCATTTACAGTGCCCCTATCCCGAAGGCCGGGCCTGTAACGAGCCAAAAACCTAAGTAAATGAGAGACAGTGCTAAAACTGTCTAGATGTTTTATTGTAGGACGGAAGTGCAGCAGAGCTCACTCCGAGGTCTGAGGGTCCAAAAGGGCCCTTCACGTATGACTGACCAACCCAGTGGTTGGGCATCTCATAAAATTTTTACAACCTGAAAATGAGATTAATGACAACTAAATAAGTCCTTAATAGAAATTACTTGATAATTGAAGGATAAAATGACCTTACCCGTAACATCTTGAAGGTAAAGGAATACCTAGATCCTGGGAAAGACTCCTGAAGACTTGGTTGTAGCGGATGTGCCCCCCCCCCCTTTTTTTCTTTCCGAGGACAACTGGTCTGAGGGGAAGGATCTAGGACTTGTTGTGCAGCCACTACGGGTCCCAGGTACAAATTGTTGTCGGTGTCCGACCAAGTAAGGTCTTTTAGGTAAAAATTTGTAAATGTGTTGTGAGCTTTCCAGTGACAGGCTTGCATGATTTGGTCCACCGATACCCCACCGTAAAAGGCCTTAGAGGCCGCGAAGGCCCGGATGTCATGCGCTTTGACTTGGACCAAGTCCAAGGCTTGTTGATCTGCTTGTTTGTAACAAAGTAAAATGGTTTGTTTCAACCATGAAGAGAGTGTAGCGGGTCTGATGTCTGAGGTATGTCCTTTCTTAAAGGAGATGAAAAGGAGAGAACGAGACCCTCTCAGGTCTTTAGTTCGGTCCAAATAAAACCTCAGGGCCCGTACGGGACACAGGGTCCTGTCTTCTTTAAATTGTCTATCCACAATGGTAGTCAGAGCAGGGATAGTCACCGGAGACACACTTTGAGAACCTTCTCTTGCTAGTTGGTTTTTGGCTATGAAATCAGAAGAAGGGAACAAGGCAACCTTTTCCCATTGGCCTAAATTAGATACTTTGTTAGCGACCCAGGCATGGATTTCGCTGCGGCGCTTGCCGGAGGCCAAGGCTAGCAAGAAAGCAGTTTTTAAAGTGAGATGTTTGAGGTCTGAGTCTTTCATGGGCTCAAAAGGTGCTTTGGTGAGCTCGTTAAGGACAACAGAAAGGTTCCACTTGGGTAAGTTTCTGGAACTTTTGGGACGATCCCTGTGAAAACTGGAGAGTAACCTATGAAGGTCTGCATTGTGTGCAATATGTTGGGCTGTTGGGCCCAAAGTGTCAACGATTGCAGTCCTGTAACCATCAATGGTCGAGGGGCGCCTGTTTAAGTCTTGGTACAGGTACATGAAAAAATCTGAGATTTGTTTCACAGATGGAGTGGAGAAATCCACCGAATTTTCTCTGCACCATTTTTCAAATAGGGCCCACTTTGACTTGTAGATGGTCCTTGTTGATGACCGCTGAGGGGCAGCAATTCTCTCTGCCACCTCCACAGAGAAGCCTTGTTCTTGGAGTTGTCCGCTCCTAGACACCAGGCGTGGAGGTTCAGGTGCTGGGGGTTGTTGTGGAACACCAGCTTGTGGGACTGTTTGAGTAGGGTTGTTGACACTGGGAGTTGCAGTGGGATCTCTGTTGAGAGCTGCACTAGGTCCCAAAACCAGGGCATCCCTGGCCAGCCTGGGGCTATTACGATGATCAGGCACTGGCATTGCCTGATCTTTTGGATCACCTTGTGAAGGAGAGCCGTAGGAGGGTACGCATATGCTGTGAGGTTGGTCCAGTTTATGTTCAGAGCATCTATGTCCCAGGCCTTTGGGTCTGGGATAGGAGACACGTATAGAGGGAGTTTGTGGTTCAGGTGAGTGGCAAATAGGTCTACATGAGGTGTGAACCACTTCTGGCAGATCTGTTTGAAGACCTGTGGGTGCAGAGACCATTCTGTTGACTGCACTTGGTTGGACCTGGATAGCAGGTCGGCCATCACATTCAGGCACCCTGGAATGTGCCTGGCTTTCAATGTTATGTGGTAGTGATGGCACCAGGTCATGATCTTCCACAGGAGAGCACACATCTCTGCCGAGTGTGTTCCTCCTTGTTTGTTGATGTAGGCTACCACTGTTGAGTTGTCCGTCGCAACCAACACTGTTTGATTCTGGCACTGGTCCTTGAAGTCTCGAAGGGCCAGGGAGACCGCCTTCAATTCTAGGACATTTATGTGAAGCCTTTTTTCCCGATCTGACCACAGACCCTTGGTAAAATTTTGGTCTAAGTGAGCGCCCCAACCTTCGTTTGAGGCGTTGGTAAAGAGTTGGATACTGTGGTCTTTGGGATGAAGGTCTGCACCTTTCATCACCTTGGAGGGATTTTGCCACCAATCTAGGTGGGCTGCAATGGCTTCTGTCCAGGGAAGGAGGTTGTCCAGCGACTGAGGATATCTCCAGTGCTCCTTGAGATGAAACTGAAACGGCCTCATGTGAAGGCGTCCCTCCGGGACCATTTTCTCCGTTGAGGCTAGCAACCCAATTAGAGACATCAAACATCTTGCAGTCAAAACACGTTTTGACTTGAGTCGTAGGATCAAATCCTGGAGTTTGAGCCATCTCTCTTGAGTGGGTTTTACAAGGGCTGAATCTAGGTGGTATTCGTAGCCCACGAACGAAAACACCTGTGTAGGTTTCAGTTCTGATTTTTCCTGATTTATTATCCATCCCAAGGACTGAGTCAGTTCTACTACTGCCTGAGTGTTCACTTGTGCTTCCTCCTGAGACTGGGACCTGATCAGCCAGTCGTCCAGGTATTGGTGAATTCTGAGTCCTCTTGAGAGGGCCATTAGTTTCACTTCCTTTACGATCATTGTAAAGACCTGGGGGGATGTGGCCAGTCCGAACGGGAGGGAGGTGAATTGGAACACCTGAGCCTTGTAGCAAAACCTTAGGTATTTCCTTGAGCTTGGGTGGATGGGGATATGCAGGTAGGCGTCCGACAGATCTATCGACGATACCCACTCCCCTGGAATCAGGGAGGTCCTGATGGACTCTGGAGTTTCCATTTTGAACTTTTCTACGTGTAGAAAAGTATTGAGCCTGCTTAAGTCTATAACTGGCCTCCACCTTTGGTGAGGCTTGGGTACTAGGAACAGGCGACTGTAAAACCCGAGAGATTTTACATTGTCTACCCTTTCGATAGCGTTCTTTGACAGGAGAGACTGGATACAAGTAGCCAAGGCTTGGTCTTTTTGTTGGGCCTTGTACTCTGACAGAATCAGAGGAAATCTGATCAAGTTTGGCTTTGAACGGAATGGCAGAACGTAGCCATTGGTGATAATGTTTAACACGTTTTGAGAACATTTGTTTGTGAGCCAGTCTCTCCTGAAAGAACGGAGGCGACCTCCTACTGGTGGACTGAGTGAGGCTTTGGAGGAGTCATTGGGGAGGGGGGTTTCCAAGCCCCCTTCCTCTATTGTGGGGTCGAAAACGACCCCTGAAGCCTCTGAAGTTGGATTTTCCTCTTCCCGAAGGAAAGGACTGGTTACTGCTTTGAGAGGTATTGCCCCTATAGGGGCGTTTCCTGTAGGAGCCTCTTTTCTTGTGGGGACCACGAAAGGGCTTATTCTGGTAGGGTGGAAAACCCTGAGAATCTTTTGAGGTGCCTTTTTTGAGAAGGAAGTCCTCACCTTCCTTCACTAATTGAGACTCGAACAAGGAAGCGTCCCAAAAGGACGAGTTCCTGAGTTCTTGACGTCTCGTTTCTCCTAATTGTGGATGTAATAGAGTCATCTCGGCTTCGCGCCTAAGCAAGCCGGTATTAGCCATAGAGTATAATTCCCTCTGCAAAATATGGGCTAGAGATTTGCTGAGACAAGTGAGGGCCCTGTGTTGAACAAGTACTGTCTTGTTCCAAAAATCTAAGTAGTCAGCTACTTCCTCATATCCGCGCTTTGCTGCTCTCTCAGGATCGGCACCTTTTTGAATCTGAGATTTAATCTTCTTGACCGTAGACTTAATGCTATGTTGACATTTTTCCAATGAAGCATTGCAAGAAGAGGAGGTCTTGGCAAAAGCAGCGGTGAAGTTGAGGGTAGAGATATTTTGTCTAGCCTGAAGTTCTAGCTCCTTGAGAACTGGCAGGGGAACTCTGGCTACTGGGGGCCCAGAAGGTCTAGGAGTAATACAGATCTTAGCAAAGTCTGTATTCAACTCCTGGATTTTGTCTTGAAAAGTTGGTTGTCCCACCTTGTACCACTTTGAAGTTGAGGGAGGAGGCTTGACATATTTTCCCTCAGATAAGTTGGCAGCCTTAAAGTCATGTTGGAATTTATCAAAGGCGTCCTTGATAACTGAGCTAAGTGGAAGAATAGAGGAGGGACCTCTAGGTCTGAGCTCTTGACGGCCTTTTTCATCATCCAGACCCAACACCGAGGTGGAAGACCTGGGCATAGATTCCCTGGGGTCAGGGAGAGACAAAATACGCCTGAAGGTATCAACTTCCTCAGAGTATTGTGAGGGCATGTCAGACAAAGCTACTGCCCTATAATAAGGGGGGTCTGGATCATGTTGTGGGAGGTCTTGATCAGAAGCAACTCCTGAGGGCTGAGCCCTAGAGGGCTTAGAAGACCTGTGTCTGGCTACAGGGGAGTGATCCTCCTCTGAGGTAAAAGACACGTATCTAGATCTTGATTTATGTTTGCTCTTGTCAGAGTGCTTTTTGGATCTAGAAGAAGGTATCCGAGGTTCATCGGAATCCTCATTTAGTTGGTCCGAGGCAGAGCTCGGGTCAACTGGCTGCCTATGGCTTTGCTTTTTGTGAGAGTACGAAACCTCTTCGGGATGACCTTCAGAGGGGGCAACGTACTGATCCGAGGAAGGTTGAGTAGATACTAAACGAGGAGGAAGAACTGGACCGTAGTCCACATCCATATCCTCGCTTGGAATGTTAGTACCAGATCTCGGAGGGGGCAAATCCAGAGGGGCAGCAGAAGAACTGGACAAGCCAGGTTTTGAAGCAAGAGTCGAGGACTGAGCCTCGACTTTCTGTTTTACAGTCAACTCCTCTCGGAGTGACTTAAAAGCTTCCAACATGGATGCCTGAAAGGAACCCATTTGCTGCTGTAAGTGTATATTTAAGGAATCACCGAGTGATTTCTCTAAATTTGACTGGATTTTATTTTGCAAAGCTGTACCAGGGGTGGGTGGAACGGTTTTTGCTGGCGTTTTCAAAGACAGGGAACTGAAGGCAAGAGGTTGTGGACGGGGGGGTGAGGTAAAAAGGCTATCAGCCGCACACTCGAGGTCTGCATTAGACCCAGTGAAGGAATCCCCGTCGCCTTCACCCAAAAGATCTAGTTCATCTTTGGAACTAGTTGTCGCTTTCTGCTTTTTCAAATACCGTTTCCGGTTTTGGATTTTCTGAAGTTGCTCATCTGTAAAAGACGTGCAAACTTCGCAAGGGGTTTCAAAGGTGACACAGGGGTCATCTCCCTTGCCAGCCTCCCTACAAGTAGGGCAGAAATTATGTGTATCAAAACTAAAGCAGAAATGGCGGCATTTCTGCGCTCTCGGTTTGTCTTTATTTGCTTGATGTGTAGACATTTTGTACGCAATAAAAGACGTAGAAAGAATTAGCCTGAACCGAGGAAAACTCAAAACACGCGACTGCAATAAAAATACTTATCCTGTGGAAATGAAACTTTTACAGAATAATCTATGATATATATTACAAGAAATATGCAAATATTAGCCTCCAACAATAAGTAAAGTCTGAGAAATAAATGAAAATGTCTGTATATTTACAAACTGCTACCAGTCAATCGTGGCCAACGAGAAAGTAGGACGATTGGTCAGAAGTTATCACGTGACGACAACTACCAGTATATCCGGTGGCTAACAAGAACTGTCTTTTTTTCTAAGACGTTGGCCCCGGTGTGGCAACCCGAGATCAGCATTAAGTCCCACATGGTAAGCTATTGTAGCGTAATAAAACCTGAATTTTCAAAGGTTAAATTGTCAATGTATTTCAAATGATTGTTTGCTTTCTGGTTAATATTACTCAAAAATAATAAGCAGATCTTCATGACATTTTTCAAATAGGTAGGAAGAAAGGAATACAGTTTTGCAAAGACCGGATCAAATTCATAAAACAAAATAAATTCTTGAATTTTCGGAAACACCCCTGATAGATGCAATTTTTAGTTAAAGTTTGAAGGTGATCTTAAAATTTGAGATTCAAGCACAAACATGTAATACCTATCTTTATCTGATTTATTGTTTACAAATTATAATTGGCATCTTTAAGATTTCTAAATGCTTCTGAGCTTTCCCAGAGCTCTGAATGGCTTGGTATACTGAGAATCTGGATGATGGGAGTTAAACACATTCAACCAGTTTATCTCATTTCATCATGAGATATCAAACTTTAAAATATAAGCTTTAAAAATCAGTCTTCACTACTCTTTCACATTTTTATCAGGAGTAAAATGTATTATCTGAAATATACATTTATCACCATAATATTTGAGATCAGTACACTAAGAATAAACTTGTGAAGCTGAAACTCTATGAAGGAATAAATTAATTGAATAAAGTTTCTTTCAAATTAAAGTAACTAGCTTTTTTGAAATTTTCTGTTTACATTGATGCCACTGGTTAGAATTTCTGGGAATAGTGAGCTATAGTAAGACAAGGAAAAAACTTAATTTTATATGTCTTTGTTCTTTGGGACACTTTGTGAAAAAATGCATCTATGTTTGCATTAATTAAAAATTTGACATTAAAAACCCATAGTTAACACATGTAACATTCAAACATATGTAAAGTTAAATATATTCTTGCAGAAATATTTGTTGTATTTTGCAAAAATAACCCCTCATAAAAAGAACAACACACAGCATACACTAGAGTCAATGCAGAAATCCACACACAGTAAATCTCTGCTTACCTCAGAAGGATCACATGACTGAAAACTGCCTTTGTTTGTTGAAAAGGTCTATAAACCTGCATGCCAAATTTGGTAAAGATAGGATAAGAACTGTTGCCTCAAATGTCTGGAAACCAAGTGGGACGCCGGACGGCGGAAAAAGCAAAAATAATATGTCCACCCCACTGTATTGATTACATTATAAATATTTGTATGAATTAACCTGATAAACCATATTAAGCAAGTAATATTTGCTTTATCTTTGACAGCCTTTTTAAATGTATTATTTCTGGTTGTTAATGCAGGAAATCCATGAGTTTATTGGAATGAATATTCTTCTGTCTGGTAACGCGTCATAAGTGACCTACTTACACCGGTAAGGTAAAAGAAAAAAAAGTTATTTATTCCCAAATTTATTCCTCTATTTACAGTAATAATTCTTACAATATATATGTCTTGATATACAGTACTCGTATAAATAAATTTTCATAATTTTGTGGTTACTATGTCACAAACATAGTTTGTTTTCACTTAAAAGCAAACGGTCACGGATTTGTTGGACAGAAGAATGGGCAAGGTCTATTCTTCTCTTATTACGGTAAAGATTGGTACTCAGTTTTATTACTATTATATCTGGTATTGGGAATCATCATTTGCGCTAAAGTTATATCAGTGTTTTAAATAATTATTGGATCTGACACTACTGACTTTGTTTTTATGGCTTGTGATAGAAAGAGTGGCTTTCTACCAGTAAACGCCTGCCTACCAGTGAATGCCCGCCTTATATATCTTTATTAGAGATCAAGGACAAATGCTTCTATTTGCAAACAAAATCGGCATTCACTGGTATTTCCAGTTTGCGGTAAAGATGGCCGATAATAGAGATACTGCCTTGCTACCCATTACCGCTACCCAGAAATTAAATGTTAATATTTCATTAGCAGCCATAATAAAGCATGCAGTGATATCAGCGAACTTGGCGATATTGCGTTTTTATCATTTCATTATGATACAGTTTGAAATTGATGTATTATGATTGTAACTTATATTTATTTACCTTTTTGGTGTCATATACTGTTATCCTTGTTGTATATGATTGCTGTAAATGATTTTATTGGGTCCTCATGTCAATGTACAGAGCAAAGGTCAAAGGTCAAAGTTGGGGTTTTACGTCCCGTTCAACAGCCAGGGTCATATTGGGACAGGTCCTCAGAATTGCCACTTGTGGGACTCGAACCCACAGAGGTGACAGCCTATGATTAGATGCCAAACTTGCTAACCACTAGGCCACTGAGGACCTTATCAATGTACAGAGAGGAAGCTGTCACTTCAAAGTCTGGGGGAATACTAAATTTTAAACGAATAGGATTCCTTGTTTCAATTTTACAGGTGCAGACTAAGCCAGACTTTGAGTTATTCTTCCATGTCTGGGATTTCTCTATAAAAGCAGGATGAATTCTGTCATTCCTTGCTGAATTGGTATAGGTACCAGAAGGCAGTCATGTCAGGGTAAAACCTGAGATTTTCTTCTGTGGTTAGATTTTAGAGATGTCAGGGTAAAACCTGCTTGCTGTTATTTTCATAGTTTAGGTTACAGGCAAAGTTGCAAGATGACTTTGGTAACATTTTAAAGCAGGGAAAAAGAGAATGTTCTGTACATAATTTGTTTGATTTCAGGGTAAAACCTGTTTGGGAATTTACTTTAAAGTATCATGATATTTTAACTGTTTATTTCAGGGGAAGTTGGTTTTCATTTAATACTTTTCTGCCTGTTGTATTTGACTGTGTGAATGAAATAATAATGAAGTAGTTTGCATTTTATTTATAGTGCCAGGGTAAAACCTGGCAAGAATTGAATGCACTTAAATGTTATAGTCGTATGTGGTTGATTGTGCATGATGCGTTGATTCCAGTCAAATGATTATAGGTTTCAGGCTGGATGCCGGTGATTTGATAAATGTTTCATGGGGTAAAACCCATGACTAATTGAATTAATTTCAATTCATTTCATTAGGTACTGAATCTACTATGGTACTTGGTAAAGGATGGAACCAGCGTTTTGACATAGACTATGATCCAAGGTCTTAGTGTTAGTAGACAGTAGGTTTGCAGTGTGATGTCTTGTTTTCAATTCTTTTAGATGATTCTGATGGAGTTATTAGAATGTGTGTATTAATATAAATGGGATTTCTGATTATTTTTGATACTTTTGTGACTTTAGTGCTTGTACCAATTCAGCCCCAGCATTTGCTGGTAAAATATTTGTTATATTTTGTGAATAAATGTTCTGTTATGTGACATAAGGCTTTCTCTTGACTTTGGTTCAACTCAAGACCCTTGGCACATTACAAAATTTAGTGGCAGTGGTGGGATTAATTTGATTAAATGTGCAACTAGAAAAAGGTTTTTGCTAACAAAAAATGAGCGGCCCGGATGGAGAGCTGTACTAGTTGGGGTATGAGACTGTAAGCAGAACGTAAGCTTCACTGTGTTTTGTATCTGAGCGAAAAGTGGATGATTTAAAAACTGTAGCAGTTACAGTATTAAACTGTAAAAGCAAAATGTGAGCTTCATTGTGTTTCGTAAAGCAGTATATTCTACGAAGTATTTTTGCTAGAGGTTGGCTGAAGAGAAACTGTAGCTGTAAATGTGGAATCGTAAATTGTTTCCAGACTATATTTAATTTAAGGCTTTTTCCATTCTCTGAAAACAGACAAGACGCTGCAGAGTGATACCATAATAAAGCAAAACCATTTGAAAAAATACATTAAAATTTGACATTTGAAAATTCAGGGTTTTTGTATCCAGAATGTGATCTTGATTTTTTCACAAAATTTCATTTCATTTCCTTCAGTCAGGCCCTACGTACATAAAAAAATTTCATAAAGATTTGTTCATGTCTTTTTGAGTATTAAGAAACAGAGGTACAGACAAACATATCCAAAACATAACCTCCTTACGGTAGTAATGAGAACAGATATTAGCATAAGGTAATATTTCTGAATGTCCAAATCTGAATTTAAAATACTCTTCATTGATCATATACAAATTGTGCATGTAATAAGGAATCTTTATGGATTTTCTTTGCTAATGCATTTATTTTGACTTTCCATAAAGTAAGGCTGACCATAACAAGCTTTGTTTTTAACTTAAAGAAACATTTTTTCTGGGTAATTTGTCAAAATATTCAAGTACATGTACATTGCAACCCCTCTCCATTAAAAACCTGGGACAATGTGAATATGGAACAGTGTTATAAACTGCTTTTCTAATTGTAAATGAAATATTTTTAAAGTTAACATGCAACACAAAATAAGTCCAAGTATTAAATATCATAGAATTTAAGTGATATTTGTGCCTCAATAATGTACACTAAGAGAAAAACAAGGAATGTTTGTGTGTGCACTGCAGTAAATCTGTAATGCAGGAGTGAGTGTTTATGTAAGTTCAGTCACCTGAGGAGATGTTGAAAAGGTCTATTGTAAATCTTCCCCAGCCCTACCCCCACCCCTCTCCACTTAATTGAAACACTGAAGGGAGAAACAAACAGACATACACACGCACAAACGCAATTCTTTATTTTCTGTAACACACATACAGGGAATTCTTAGCTCTGATGCAGATTTTGCACAGATCAGAAAATGTGGCAAATGTATAGTTTTATATGTAGCTATTACATAATTTTGCAACCAGCTACAAGTCTGAAATTTTATTATGTTATAGCTGAAAGAAAAATAGGTGAAAAACATATTTAATAAAAAATATTATAAATGCAATACTTTTTAAGTTATAAGTGATTTACTGCATGAACTCATGCGGTTTAATGCCTAAAAAAATTATTTAAAAAATTCATGAAAAAAAAAAATTGGAAAGATCCAGGCCTGAGACTCACACAAAGGAATTTATTTATGGCCTAGTACATATCTGCAAGATAAGAGAGAGATCCCTGCAATAGTGAATGAGAAAATTGTGTGATAAAGTGTTGACATTTTCATACTTTGGGTGGGGGTACCTCTCTTCTAATGGCTCTAACAAACAGACGAACAGACTGATCTGCATGAATTTTACGATTTATCATCCTCTATAGATAAGGTGTCTTTTAAAAGTAACAGCATGTCTCTGGGTCTTGTGGTTTTTGAGAAGTTGTTCGCAGAGTGATGCTATAATGTCAGCTCACTGACAAGTCAGCTGACATAAAAATGAGGTGGGAACAAGAACTATATATTAACTATGTTAAGATGGCCAAAGTCTCTGAAATACAAGAATTTTAAGTAAAAAGAACATAAAAATCTTCCTTAAGCTTAATCAATGTGTCGAGTTAAACTGATGTTTTTGAACCGTAAGTCAGTTGGTGGCTGAAAACACTCATTTTTATGTCAAGATGGCCATGGCTGTACTTGTATTGGAACTCCAAGGTGGAAAGAAAATTAGAATGTCCCTATTGTCATCTTTAATAAGTGTGCAAAATTTTACGGAGGTCAGCCGAACAATACGATAGCTGGAGGTTAAAAACTCCATAATTTCACTGCAAGGTGGCCATAACTTCATTCATGTTGAGACTTTAAGGTGACCATAAAAGAAAAATATCCCTTTTGTCATCCTTTATAAGTGGACAAAGTTTAGCTGAGGTCAGTTGAACAATAAGATAGCTGAAGGCTGAAAACTTCCTTTTTTTCACTGTAAGCTGACCATAACTTCATTGATATTGGGACTTTAAGGTGACCATAAAATCATAATATCCCTTCTGGCAACCTTTATAAATGTGCCAAGTTTTATTCTAAAAATTTTAAAATTAACCGAACTTAGAGCTGAAAACCCCTACATTTTAAGTTTAAGATGGCCATAACATTATTAATATTTAAATCATAAGGTAGTTAGAGTCTTCTTTTGATCAACCTCAATATCAATATAAGATAGATTCTTTAAAAATAAAGAAACATAAGTAATAGCAATGGTGGCTACTTTAAGTAAAGTGCTCATAACTCCAAAACGACTGCATTTAGAGCATTTCTGTGAAATGTTGTTCAGCTACTTTCTCCATGCCTACAAGATGGTACCATTTTTAGGGGTCTATCTTGATAGCTAAGTGAGTAATAGCTATTTTCTGTTTTTAACAATGACCAAAATGAGTAAGTTGCTTTTATCTTTGTAACTGTTACTTACAATATTGGTCTCAAATAAGTTGTTGAACTCCTTCATGTACTATATCATGGGGAGGTTTCCAAGGTGTAGCACCATAGCTAGCCGAGTAATAGCTACACTAAGTTTAACATTTGACCATTCAGCAAGTCACTTATAACTCAAAAACTATTGAATATAGAGCATTTTTGTCAAATATGTTGTTTATCTACTTTTTGATGTACTGTGTCATGGTGAATTTTCAGAGCTGTAAGTCCATAGCTAACAGAGTAATAGCTACTTTGAAATTTCTTAATTTCAACATTGAATAAATCACTTATACCTCCAAAACTATTGAATTTAGGGAATTACTGTCAAATATGTTAATCAGTTACTTTTTAATGTTCTGTGTCGTGGAAAAGTTTCAGAGCTGTATTTCCATAGCTGAGTAATGGCTACTTTGAATTTCAACAATGAGTAAATCACTTATAACTCCAAAACTATTAAATTTTGAGAATTATTATCAAATATGTTGTTCACTTACTATTTGATGTACTGTGTCATGGGAAATTTTCACAGCTCTATCTCCATAGCTGCCTGAGTAATAGCTACTTTGAGGGCTTCCATTGAGTAAATCACCTTTAACAGTGAAACTGTTGAATTTAGAGGATTTTTGTGAAACATATTGTTCATGTACTTTTTAATGTTCTGTGTCATGGCAAAGTTTCAGAGCTGTAGGTCCATAGCTAACTGAATAATAGCTACTTTCATGGTTTTCCATTGAGTAAATTGCTTATCGCAGCAAAACTGTTGAATTTAAAGGATTTTTGTCAAATATGTTGTTCACCTACTTTTTGATGTATTGTGTAATGGCAAATTTTGAGACCTGTAAGTCTATAGCTAACTGAGTAATAGCTACTTTGATTTTTGCGGAAAATGAAAAAGTCTTAATATCTCGAAAACCGTAAGAGATAGAGCGATTTTGAGTGAATTTTTGACCCACAGGGTAGTACATGAGTACACTTATGCAAAAGGGAAAAAATTCAATTTTCGCCACTTTTGGCGGCTATGTTGGATTTTAGAAGAAAATAAACATTGAAAATATCTTCTAAACGGTAACAGAGCGATTTTGAGCGAATTTTTGACCCACAGGGTAGTACAACAGTATTCTGTGCCTAGGGGAAAAAATGTTGTCTTGGAATTTAGCAGAAAATTGTGAATATCTCGGAAAAGGTATTTCCTCCCCTTTAATGCTCGGCGGGAGATACACACCGCGGCAGTGGTCTTCTTATAACTAATTTTCATGACACTTATATCCACTTGAAAGATAAACAACTACAATACAATATTTTTGTAAAATTTCCTATTATTCTTTTCAGCCTCACTTATTAGCTTTATTATGTACTGATCTTAAGTACATGATTTGAGCTTTAGTTTTCTTGTTTAAGGTCAGCCAGGGAGTACAAAAGTCCACCACCAATGGGACTACATATGCCGCTCCATTCAATTATCATTTCCTACCCTTTTTTACACTAGTGAATTACATATATAGGGTATAGGCTAGGTTGGTTAGCCTGTCATATCTTAAAACAATTGAGATATTTATGTTATAATTTTTTGAAAAATTTTAAGATTAAGAACATGTTCATTTTTGACAAGCTGTGCTGATAATATCAAAGTAAGAGTAATGATTTCAATTTTCAGCAATTGTAATTCGTATTTTTTTAATTTTTTTTGTCCAATTGCTAAGAAAATGAACGCTGCATGTACACAAATACCCATCTTATGTCTACAATGTTTTTTTTAAATTTTTATTGATACACCCCCTCCCCCAACATTGCTTCTCCTCAGATTAATTCCGTTAAAATCTACCCATAACTAAACAAAAATAATAATAATAAAATTATTGAAATTTACTTTTTTCCAACTGTATGTAATTTTTTTCCAGATATTTGTACCCCATGAAATATCTGCCCACCAAATTTGAACACCAAATTTTTATCCAAAATTTTCCATTTTTTTTTTTAGCAAATACGTACACAACTATTTTCAACTAATAAACATATACAGTTGCTGGTGTTCTCAACAGTTTCCCAAATTTATTAGCTAAAACTGTACAGATTATTTCAAATAAAACTAGAGGAATGCTTTTGCTAACAAAAGCTAAGCATCCCCGAAAGTTTAAAATGCTTTGTGGTTTTAATAAGCATGCTGTAAAGCTAAGAATGCACAAAGCTGCGCTGTATGCTTTCCCAATACCTCTTAATACATTCTGAAGGTATAAAAGCAACGATAAAGGAGATATAAGGCAAAAACTCCAAAGCAGCTATTTATGACCCCAGTTTGGCCCATAAGGGGGGGGGGGGGGTAAAACAGACCGGCTATTTAGACTCTCCACATATGCTTTCCTAATACCTCTTTATACATTTTGAAGCTAAAAAAGCAATGATAAAGGAGATATAAAGCAAAAACTCCAAAGCAGCTATTTATGACCCCAGTTTGGCCCATAAGGGGGTCGGGGGGGTAAAACTGACCGGCTATTTAGACTCTCCACATATGCTTTCCCAATACCTCTTAATACATTCTGAAGGTATAAAAGCAACAATAAAGGAGACATAAGCTAAACTCCAAAGGAACTATTTTATGACCCCAGTTTGACCCATAAGGGGGGGTCGGGGGATAAAACTGACTGGCTATTTAGATTCTCCACATATGCTTTCCTAATACCTCTTAATACATTTTGAAGCTAAAAAAGCAACGATAAAGGAGATATAAAGCAAAAACTCCAAAGCAGCTATTTATGACCCCAGTTTGGCCCATAAGGGGGGGGTCGGGGGGTAAAACTGACCGGCTATTTAGACTCTCCACATATGTTTTGCCAATACCTCTTAATGTATTCTGAAGGTATAAAAGCAACAATAAAGGAGATATAAGGCAAAAACTCCAAAGCAGCTATTTTATGACCCCAGTTTGACCCATAAGTGGGGGCCGGGGGTAAAACTGACCGGCTATTTAGACTCTCCACATATGCTTTCCCAATATCTCTTAATACATTCTGAAGGTATAAAATAGCATCAGAGATACCCATACCCCACAGCCTGGGGAAATATTTTTAACACCATGAGATTTGAAGAGCTACCGACCAGTGTCCGGTCTTAGCTTCTTGTCAAAATTGGTCGAGCGAATTGTGGCTGCCCAAATTAGATCTCACATGGATTCTCATGATCTTGGTAATACTTTCCAGTCAGCCTACAAGGTAGGCCACTCGACAGAAACTGCCTTGTTGTGCATCAAAAATGAGATTCACTTATCTCTGTCCAAGGGCATGCCTACAGCACTAGTGCTACTCGACCTGTCTGCGGCATTCGATACTATCGATCATGACACACTCCTATCCTGTCTGTCGTCTAGATTTGGTTTTGCTGGATCAGCATTAAAATGGTTTAGATCCTATCTCCAGGATCGTTTTCAGTCAGTCAAGATTGGTTCTAGTCTTTCGAATTTGTTCAAATTGAAGTTTGGAGTCCCCCAAGGTTCTGTCTTAGGTCCCCTTCTGTTTTCCCTCTACACAACACCTCTGAGTCAAGTCATCAGAAAATATACCGGAGTCCGTTACCACTTCTATGCGGACGACACTCAGTTGTTCATTCACTTATCCCCTGATGATAGTCTCAAGTCTTTTGACCGTCTTAAATCATGTTTGAATGATATTCAGGTCTGGATGTCTGAAAACAAACTCAAGCTAAATCCCGATAAAACAGAATTCATAGTCTTCGGTGCCAAAGACAGACACAAATGGCTCAGTGACTCACTACCTGTCAATATCCTGGGAAATTGTCTCTCTCCCGCAGATGTTGTACGCAATCTGGGCGTTCTGTTTGATACAAAGTTTTGTTTCACCAATCACGTAAATTCTGTTATCAAATCCTGCTTTATCAGCCTCAGGGACCTTCATCGTATCAGGAGGTTTCTTTCTGTGGATACATCAGTGGTGATTGCAAATGCTCTGGTCAGTAGTCGTTTGGATTATTGCAACTCTCTTTTTCGCAGTTTGTCATCCCGAAATGCTACAAGGCTCCAATATGTTCAAAATGCGCTTGCACGGTTTGTCACTGGTGCTTCAAAGTACACTCACATTACATCCACCCTTAGGACACTCCACTGGCTACCTGTTAGACAACGTATTATCTTCAAAACCCTAGTTTTGGTCTATAAGTACCTCACCACTGGCCAGCCTAAGTATTTTGCACCATATCTCCCCTTGTACAAATCTGCCGTGAATACAAGACGTTCCAATCCCAAAAATTTGTTCCTTCTGGTTCACTTTTACTGTCCTTCCATCCATAAATCAAAGGTCCATTTTAACAATAGTTTCTCATATGATGCCCCGAAGTTATGGAATGATCTTCCATATGATATACGCAGTGCTCCAAATCTCTCCAGTTTCAAAAGTCGACTCAAAACCTACCTATTTCAGAAATCATTCCCACCATAGCTTCTTACTACCGAACACCGGACCGCCTCCCTGGCAACGACTCGGAACATGTCTAATGTCTCATGATTTATGCCTTACGGATTGGATGGTGTGCCTTAGAATCCGTTGATACGGAGATTAAGCACCTGGACAACTGATTGATTGATGAGATATAGAAGTAGTATAACAGTACAAAGTACAAGATACTTTCACAGCAGTGTCAGTTATATTAAGGTCCAAATGATGCTTAAGTAGAGAAAATAATATCTAAGGAAAAGAATTGTGTGTAAAGATGAAGTATTAAAACAAAACAATTCAATAATAAAATGACAGCACTTATCAGTAAACCAAAAATGGCCGAATTATGGTTTGGATGTTTTGAATATTACCCATGCATACAGAAGTGGCAATACATTCAATGAATGCTTATGTGTGGTGTTGGATAAAAGCCTGTGGCTCACATGATGAAATTCCATCTGTTACAATGGGAACTTGCAAAAGGAAATTCTTAATGAATTCTAATATGACTTTAACAGTGCTTAATCTGGATCAGCAGGGATAATTTCTTCACGCATGCATACTCGAAATGCTGATTAGGCTTATTTCCATGACTTTTCCAGGCCTGGAAAAAATAATTGAATTCAATGCTTTTTCAGGTTTTCCATGACTGGATAAAATAATAAAATATTTAATAAAATATTTCAAAAGCTGAGCATGATTAAAATATGCTGCGGACATAAGTTGGCCGCCATCATCATATTTTTAAATTTCTATAAACTAAAGGCCTGTGTCATTCTTGAATGGTCTATTATAATAAGATTTATGGTAACCACCACTTTTAAACCCTGTGCAACCACACATTTGTCTGTTTGACACATTCAAATGAGTGGCGGCCAAGTTATGCCTAGAAGCAGTAATGCCTGGCACCATATAATGGCACACGCCTCAAATTGGCACAAACAGAAGTTAAAATATTTAATAACAATGGTTCTTTATTGCCCACACTCACGCATTTTCCGCTTAACAAATAGGAAGTGGAAGTGATGACAGAGATAATTTAAATATCGACAATTTCTGTATGCAAATTGTACCAATTTGAGGCGCTGATTCCATGTAGAAACTAGATCAAGGACGCATCTGTGGACAGATGCAAGATGTATCCACCAGAAAAGGACAACTATTTTATTTATTTATTTGGGGTTTTACATCGCTTTCAACACTGTACAGGTCATATCACGATGGGTAGTTGGAAAGGCAGAGGAAACCAGTACATAGAGTTCGTTAGGGTTCTGTATTGTAAACTGCCGACCAACGGCAAGCAACTACCAGCTTTCCCACTTGAGGTCGTGCCGGGAATCGAACCCCGGCCACAGAGGTGGGAGGCGAGAGTGTTACACTCTGCCACTGTGGCCCCTGAAAGGACAACATGGCTTTGAAGATAAACAGCATTTTTCAAAAATAAGCGAGTTGTAAGCACTTTTAAGTTTGGCTACCCTCATTTGACCTTGAAGGAGCGGCCTGTTTAGCGGTACACAATTATAAGTAGAGACTTTTTGCTGGAGTTCTGTCAGCCTTCTATTTATTTATTTAGGGTTTTACATCGCTTTCAATACTGCACAGGTCATATCACGACGGGTAGTTGGAAGGGCAGAGGAAACCAGTATATACAGTTCGTCAGGATTCTGTTCTGTAAACTGCCAACCAACGGCAAGCAACTACCAGCTTTCCCACTTGAGGCCATGCCGGGAACCGAAACCTGGCCTCAGAGGTGAGTGTTACCACTCCCCTTGTCAGCCGTCTCCCGCTTGTTGAAGTGTACCACTCCCTCAGATGTCCCTTGGTCAACCTCCTTTATGTGTTGAGCAGCTACTCCACTAGCTCTCAGCATGTCAACTGCTTCATTTAGATTGGCTGCCTTCTCTTCAAACATCCGTGCCCTTGCAGCCTTGTCTTTTGCCCCCAGAACCACTTGATCTTTCAACAAAAATTGTCAGTCATTGTTTCAAAATTGCAAGACATTGAAAGATGTCTCAGTCTGTTAACCCAGTGATCCACATTTTCATTGGGCCCTTCATCACATGAGTAGAACATGTTCATAAATCTCATTTTGGATTGGTTTGTCCTTACATTCTTTGATTTCTCACTTAGACCAGTGGCAACTTCGTAATTTTCCCACTGATCTTTAAAAAATGTCCAATTACTAAGTCAGTCACCTTTCACCTCCAATGGAGCTGGAATAGGGATATTAACAAAAGCCATTCTGAATATTTTGATTGTGCTGTGTATTATATCCTGTTGTCACTGTTTGTACTCTATTATGAGATGTATTCCTCTATAATAGTGACACACCTGACACCATGTTTATAGTTCTGATGTATATATTATATTTTCAATAACTACAAGTAAAGATAGTTACATAAACACTATATCTGTCTATTTTACTGTATAATCACAAACACACATATATAAAGGCACATGTATATGGTTTTGTTCCCAAGATTTAACTACTGCTGTATACCTTTATAAAAGGATCTTAGAGCTCAAGAGGAAGTCATTTCCATAAACTGATACAATTAATATCTGGATTTTATACTTCACTTTACAACTGTCTTAGCCTTTCCCAAAGTCTCTACTTATAATTGTATACCTCTAAACAGGGCCCAAGGCCAAATCTAACCACATCAGAAGATTCCTAGCTTATGGTTTCCCATATGTTGGTTTCATATTACAAACCCTCTAGGACCAATAATAAGCGAGATAAAAGCACTTCAAAAATTTGCCTATCCTCGTTTGACCTCAAAGGAGGAACCAAGTCAAATCTGAAGGCATCAGAAGATTCCCAGCCCATGAGTTCCTGCAAGTAGGTTTAACATTGCAAAACTCTAGGACCAATAATAAGCAAGTTATAAGCAATTTTAGGTTTGGCTATCCTCGTTTGACCTTGAAGGAGGGGCCCCAAGGTCAAATCTGACCACATAAAGAGATTCCCAGCCCATGATTTGCCATAGGTTGGCTTCACATCCCAAACCTCTAGGACCAACTATAGGATCCCTTGCAAAAACAAAAAAGATAATGTTTTTGCACAGCAAAAACAAAGCGTCCCGAAAAGGATATAAAGGTGAATGCTAAAGTATTAAGAAAATGCTCTGCTTTTAGCCTTATACTGTTGTGGCAACCAAAGTCTGCATAGTCTGCTCTATCTAGCACGGTTTTCGAGATATAAGCATTTTTGTGTTTTGCATTTTTTGGGAAAAATTCTAAAATTCAAAATTCTTTTGAATATTTGGATAGCCATTCTGCAGAGATACCCTGTGGGCCAAAAATTTCGTCGAAATCGCTCTATCTAGCACGGTTTTCGAGATATAAGCATTTTTGTGCTTTGCAATTTTTGCGAAAAATTCTAAAATTTAAAATGGCCGCCATTTTGGGAGAGACAAAAAACTTTTTGAAAATTGGGATGGCCACTCCGCAGACATACCCCGTGGGTCAAAAATTGTCAAAATTGCTCTATCTAGCACAGTTTTTGAGATAAAAGTATTTTTATGTTTTGCAATTTTTGCAAAAAAATTCGAAAATTCAAAATGGCCACCATTTTGGGCGAGATAAATTTTTTTTGGAAAATTGGGATAACTACTCTGCAGAGATACCCAAGTGGGTCAAAAATTTCGTTGAAATCGCTCTATCTAGCATGGTTTTCGAGATATAAGCATTTTTTGTGTTTTGCAATTTTTGTGAAAAATTTGAATTTTTTTTTGAAATTCGGGATGGCTACTCTGCAGAGGGTCAAAAATTTCGTCGAAATTGCTCTATCATGCACGTTTTTTTGGATATAAGCATTTTTGTGTTTTCTTTATTTGGAAAATTCGTAATAATTGATTAATCATTAATTACTACGCCATTTCTTAACCAATCAATGCCAAAATCTAATGATTTCCAGATTTTAATAGAATGAATGTATTTGCCAAGTTTCAGGTGAATTGATAAAATCCCTTTCAAGTTATCATCTGGACAAGCTTACCCATCGAAAAGAGACATTTTTGGTCATGTGACCTCTCTGATTGGTCGAAATGTCACTGCAGTATATTTCAAAACATTCCCCAACGCTACTGCATACACCTGCCAAATTTGAAAAGAATTTGAAAAGAATCCTCCCAACGGTCACAGAGTTACAAGGAAAACGAAATGCGGAGCCTGCAGAACCTTGATTCTCTCCCATACACAAAAAACGCTTAATAATAAGCAAGTTATAAGCACTTTTAGGTTTGGCTATCCTTATTTGACCTTGAAGGAGGGGCCCAAGGTCAAATCTGACCACACCAAAAGATTTCCAGCCCATGATTTCCTATAGGTTAGTTTCAGATCCCAAACCTCTAGGACCAATAATAAGCAAGTTATAAGCACTTTTAGGTTTGGCCATCCTCATTTGACCTTGAAGGAGGGGCCCAAGGTCAAATCTGACCACACCAAAGGATTTCCAGCCCATGATTCCTATAGGTTAGTTTCAGACCCCAAACCTCAAGGACCAATAATAAGCAAGTTATAAGCACTTTTAGGTTTGGCTATCCTCATTTGACCTTGAAGGAGGGGACCAAGGTCAAATCTGACCACACCAAAAGATTCCCAGCCTATGATTTCCTACAGTGTTCGCTCTCGTCAAAAATGAATGCGAGACAGACTGTCTCCCTTCACTTGAAAAGGCGAGACAACTGTGAAAAAATGCGAGACATGTCCAACTTCAAGATATTTTGAAATATTTAGTTCCAATTTGGGACTGCATAAAATCTTCTTTATTTAAATAATAAGAAATAGATGCTAAACTAAAAGTTCAAATAAATAAACTATTTAATGCTGTTTTTATTAAATTTTGTCTTTTTTTTTTTAAATTTCACTTCTAAACCACATCTTAATGGCTTATTGGCTGGGTGCTACTGGTTTTTTTTTAATTATTTTTAATTTTTTTTATTACTGTTATCTGGATTCGTGAAATAAATAAATAAATTGCATTTTTTTCTCTTTTCTTTGAAGAAATATATATATATTGTCCCTTCCGATAATAGACGAATTTCTTTGGTCAGTAGTTGTTTCGACTGTTTCGCCTGTGACACAATATGCAGAAGAAGAGTTAAAAATTAGACATAAAGCACGGAAATCTCGTGATAATACCCAAATTCTCGCGTGAATTACTGTTAGTTGGATGTATCAAATAAAATAAACTCACTTTCATGTCTTTCTCACCTATTTCTATGAGGACATATGTACGTCATCGCTTCCGATAATAGACGAATTTCTGTGGTCAGTAGTTGTTTCGACTGTTTCGCCTGTGACACAATATGCAGAAGACGAGTTAAAAATTAGACATAAAGCACGGAAATCTCATGAGAATACCCAAATTCTCGCGTGAATTACTGTTAGTTGGATGTATCAAATAAAATAAACTCACTTTCATGTCTTTCTCACTTATTTCTATGAGGAAATATGTACGTTGTCGCTTCCGATAACAGACAAATTTCTTTGGTCAATAGTTGTTTCGACTGTTTCGCCTGTGACACTATAAGCAGAAGACGAGTTTTAAAATCGACAAAAAGCACGGAAATCTCGTGAGAATACAGGAAATCTCACGTGAATTGCTGTTAGTTGGATATATAAAATAAACTGCTTTTCTCACCCGTTTCTATGAGGAAATATGTACGTCGTCGCTTCCGATAATAGACGAATTTCTTCAGTCAGTTTTGAGTGTTTCGCCTGGTAGCGACAGCACAGACGCGTTGGTGAGTTCGTTTTGCGACAACTCGCCCCAGAGTGTGTACAAACTCGCGAAATCGCGCTCGAGAGCGAACACTGTTCCTACATTACATTACATTAACATTTACTAAGCGCTTTACAATATGCACAATATACAGTAAATGCCTAGCAATTGTATGCTGATCTGAATAGATAGGTTTTTAATTTCTTTTTGAAGTCCAGGATGGCATTACAACTTCTAAGTTCAGCAGGCAAGCTGTTCCATAGGCGTGGTGCAGCAGAACTTAAAGCACGGTCACCATAGGTTTTACTTTTGGTTCTTGGAACTCTCAGCAGCTTCTGGTAACCTGATCGAAGGCACCTAATTGGAACATGTTGAGTCAACAGGGATGAATGGTAGTCTGGTGCAAGGCCATGGATGGCTTTGAAACATAGTAGGAGAACTTTGTATTCTATCCGTTGCTGTACTGGAAGCCAGTGAAGTGATTTTAATATGGGTGTAATATGATCAAATTTTCTGATGCCACAGACTAGTCGTGCTGCTGCATTTTGAACACGCTGGAGTTTATGAATGAGAGCTACCGGTAATCCATGGTAAAGAGCATTTCCATAGTCAAGCTTAGGCACCACCAGGGCTTGGACGAGTACTTGAGCTGCCTCCTGTGTGAGAAAAGGCCGAATTTTGTGAAGCAAAAATATTTGATGGAGAGCAGATCTACATACTTGCTGAACTTGGTGTGCTAATGTCAGGGTCTCATCAATCCAAATGCCAAGGTTTTTTGCAATAGGGGCAGCCGTTATAGTATGCTCACCTACTTTTATTGAATTATGAACAACTTTCAATCTTATAGGTTGGTTTCACATTCCAAACCTCTAGGACCAATAATAAGCGAGTTATAAGCACTTTTAGGTTTGGCTATCCTCGTTTGACCATGAAGGAGGGACCCAAGGTCAAATCTGACCACCCCAAAACATTCCCAGCCCATGATTTCCTATAGGTTGGTTTACCATCCCAAACCTCTAGGACCAAAAACTTTGGCTATCCTCGTTTGACCTTGAAGGAGGGGCCCAAGGTCAAATCTCACCACACTAAAAGATTCACAGCCCATGATTTCCTATGGGTTGGTTTGACATTGCAAACCTCTAGGACCAATAATAAGGTAGATATACGCACTTTTCACGACTGAAAAGAAATGCCCGTGGCGGCCATGTTGTTGTTCAAGATGAGGCCAAAAATATTTTCAGTCAATATGTCATAATGATGAACATATCCTGGGAATCTGAGATCTCTACCTATAATATCCTTTGTTCTAGAGGGCCAACAAAACTCCTTGCTGAAAATAAAAAAAAACGCTGGTGGCGGCCATCTTGTTTTTCAAAATGAGGCCAAAAATATTCCCTGGCAAGATTTTATGGTTATGAATATATCCTACACATTTGAGAACTCTACCTATAATACCCTGGCCTCCAGAGGGGTAACGAGAACATCTCTACACAATGCGGCGCTGACGGCGTAATCCATGGTATGCTATCCGGTGGATACAATTATATTAACACTGGGGCTGCAACGATTCTTCGGTTATTCAGAATCGAAATGAATCAGTTTAATACTCGAGGCAAGAAAAGTGAACCGGGTCTTCGAAAACTACTAAACATAGACATAAATGTACTACAAAATTAGATTTTTCCTTTAAATATATTAACATTTTTATATATTTTACTAATAAAAGGTGTTTCCGTTTCAGTTTCTCTCTTTAGCATTTGCAAACTTTAATTGTTTGTGTAACAATGTTTTTATAAGACGGCATTTTCATATAACATATTTCGAAGACGCCTCAAATCTCGCAATATAAAAATGGTTAAAGTTTCCTGTATTTTGCATTATAAATGCGTCTTTTTACCAAAATTCAATAATTATCAAAATTCTTTCCTGTTGAGTGCCTTTCAACCATTTTATAAGGTTTAATATATCAAAATATGATGCATTTTATTTCGTGGGCGATAATCATGCGATTAACCGAGTCCGAGTCGGTTCTTCCAAAACAAGGAATCAAGGCGCATTTTCTGGCTCGCTTGCAGCCCTAATTATCACCCCTTAAAAAGGTATACGAGCAGCTCGTGACCAACAACTTGTACCCACAACTCGTTCCCAGGATTTTTTAAATATTGCAGGAAATAATAATTGGGTGATCTCATATTTTTTCATAAATATTATGAGCGGCATATGCAAGTATGTGATATTCAAGCAGAAATAATGTTTATTCTTATAAAATGTTTGTATACAAATTACGGGTACGAGTTGTTGGTCACGAGTTGCATGTAAATCCGAAAAAACCCTTCTTAAACATTTATTGTTTTGACTTTTTGTTATTTATTTTCGGTTTTATGTCGCTTTCAACACTGTACAGGTCATATCATGGTGGGTAGTTGGAAGGGCAGAGGAAACCAGTACATACAGTTCGTTAGGGTTCTGTACTGTAAATTGCCGACCAACGGCAAGCAACTACCAGCTTTCCCACTTGAGGCCGTGCCGGGAATCGAACCCCAGCCTCAGAGGTTGACTTTTTGTTACATTTGCGTTTGTAGTAGTTTTCGATATTGCTTCTCTGCATAAGCTGGCCAGTCATAAGTTGGCCTACTACACTCTGAAACCATGTATTATTGTTAAGCTTATTATATGCAACAGTTTTCATTGGTGTACAATAACTTATTTGTCTTTCTGGAGCCTGTAGATGAGCCGCGGCCAGCTTATGCAGGGTATGGTCGATGGTCCAGTTTTCGTGCTAGCACTAGTTTTCGTGTGTTTGCTGTGTATTTAGTGTCCCTCGCCATTGTGTCAATCAGTATATCAATAGCACTTGGCGACGGGACAGAAACTCGGTCTAGCCGACCAGTAGTATTGTGCAAAAATTATTTAATTTCTGAAATAACCAACAGATAGCATGAAAACTGGGTCAGTAACCCTGTGACATATAACCTGTAACAGTCTAAATTAAATGAATGCAACAAATATTTTTCGTGCGAATATTTTTTCGCATTTTTGTGGACATTTTCTTCATAATTCAGCATAAATAATGCCTGAAGTATTTTATAGTTGTGGAGAACTTAATGTAAACTTGTTTTATCACAAACTTTATTGATATTTTTTATTAAGTAGCACGATTACTGGTGCAACTGACACACTACAGTAGCAGTATTGTCAAAAAATGCAGGCGATCCACGAACTTGGGTAGCTGAGTAGTATTTTGACAGTAGAAAAACCATACAGCGAGACCCATTAAAATATGAGGACTTAAACGATCGAAAAAAGAAAAAAGGTATTTGCTGACGAGCGTTTACCTTTTTTTCACAGTAGGTAATGCAGAGTCGCTGTGTCACTTCCTGTAACGGAAGAAAGCCCAAAACAGGAAGCTGCTTATCTGAATATACCAAACCACGGATATATGTCGTGAGCGCATGTGCATGAACAAAAGCGAGATTTAAAACAAATATTGTACATTTCACTTGTAATCACTTGTGCTGGTGTTCCACTGGAGCCAACCCTATATCCAACCCTACGACTCTAGGGTGGGTTGTAAAAGTCTTGGGATCGTATGAGGCACAAAAATGCTGAGTCGGTTAAGAAATCCATGACAGGATGGTATACTTATAGACAGGACGTGGTTACTACCCCAGCAAGACGTAGGGACGGGGATGTAAATTGCATGGCCAGTCGTAGAAGTATTACAACAAAGCTCTAAACCCCTAGCAGACAAGCCTGATCACAAACAGACAAGCCATAAAAACAAACAGACTAGCCTGGACCACGTTCCCAATCCTTGCCGACAGGACTGATTGTTTTTGTGGGTCGGTATCTATACTTGGGATCCAGAATCAGGATCCATATCACACTATATAAACCCCTGTCACTAGGGGTGTGACACTCATTTCATACTTCAAAGATGACAGCAACACATCAAGTGGAACTGTTTGACCAGTTGAGGGTCCTTTGGTTTTTTATTGAGTTGAATATGTTATTTTGGTGTACGTGCAACTCGCTGACAAGGGAAGTCGCTGACACTAACTCGCTGACACAACTCGCTGATAATATGTAAATTAGATATGGCAGGTTAATACTGCTCAGCCAGTAAATTTTGTCACCCCAGTGAAGTTCGTCACCTGCTATAAAAGCATTCAAGGACTAGCAATATCCACATTTTAAAAAGTGGAATACTTGCCTTGGAGAGCAAGGTATAATTGTTTGCAGGAAGACCATAGTAAAGAAATTTTAATACTGTCATAAAATACGAGTGACGAACTTCACTGGGGTGACTAAATTCACTGACTGAGCAGTACAGATGATTAAACTAGAAAACTCACAGCCATAGAACCCAGGTAATATTCATGAGAAGGTATGAGGTCACGGATTTCCCCTGTACTTTCCTAACAATATTTTATAAAATGGAAGCATAGACAAAGACATTAAACTATACAGAACTCACGGCCATAGCACCCAAGTCTTTAATATTCATCAGAAGATATGAGGTCACGGATTTCACCTGGCATTTCCTAACAATATTTTATAAAATGGACGTCTCGACAAAGATCAAATACTTTAAACTACAGAACTCACGACCATATGCAAATAAGATAACATGTATATATATGCACGTACATATTTCTTGTCAGTGAGTTGTGTCAGCGAGTTTCCATTAGCGACTTCCTATGACAGTGAGTTGCACGTAAATCGTTATTTTTCATCATGATTTCAAGACACAGAAAAGAACAGAACCCAGCACCTGCCCAGCCACCACAGCCACAGCCCGAACGATGCAGAAGAAGGAGGAAGCCACAGAATCCATGGGTTATGCCCTGGATATTGCAGAGAGAGGAGAGAGGTTGCTACAGAACACTCTTGGACGAGCTAATTAGAAGTGACATACCAGGCTACAGAAACTTCACCAGGTTGTAACCAGCATTTTTTTATTTAATGGAAGAAAGAATTACCCCACATTTTAGGAAGTCAACCATCAACTTCAGGAAGCCACTGGAAGTCGGACTGAAATTGGCATTTACATTGTGGCACTTATCCACAGGAAAAACATACACTTCACTGCAGAATACAAGTTCCTGTGGGTCAACATGGATCATCATCTGATGCTCAGATATTCAACCGTAGCAAACTGAAGAGAAGAATTGAGAATGAAACTTTGGGACTGTCACCACCTGACCCACTTGGACCTGGGGGAACAAATCTACACATCTTCCTGTTGGGGGATGCCTTTGCCCTTATGCCTTGGCTGGTCAAGCCATACAGCAGACGACGACTGACCAGAGAGGAGAGAATAGCCAACTACAGGATATCCAGGGGCAGGAGGGTGGTCGAGAACTCTTTTGGTATACTAGTAAGAAGATTTTGGGTGCTGCTGACCACCATGGAGCAGAGGCCAAAAGTTATTAGAGACATTGTGTTAACATGTGGTACTATATAACATGCTGAGAAGCCATCGGGGAGAGCAGACAGACCACTGACTCCAGTAGATGACATACAACCACCAAAGAATTACCAGGAGTAGCAGGTACAGGATGGAAACATCAGAAATCCGTGGAGGGAGGTCAAACATCAACAAAACCTACTGAAAGACTACTTCAACAACCTTGGGGCACTGGCTGGGCAGGAGGACAGAATTTAAGAAGACTGGGGGGAGAACAAGCTGTCATCAATCAGTCCTTTTAAGGACTACCCAAATAATGCAAAAACTTTTATTCAGAAAGTGTTACACAAAAATTAAACCCTATTTTCAATCACTCAGATTCAAAATTAAATTATAAAACAAAAATTCACCCCCCAAAAATATTGTGTAAAATCTTATTGCAAAGTTAAACCCAATCTTACACAGATTGAAACCCAAGTCCTGAAATGACAAAGTTTAAAAGTCAAATCCCTATGAAATTACATTATTCCACAAAAATAATAATAAATTCATCCCTGGAAAAAATACCTGTTTTTTAATCATTTCCAGGTGATTTTGCAAAACCCAAACCTTTGAAAAATAAAAATCAAATTTTAACTTAAACGAGTTTTACCAATAAGGTAATATTTAAGTCAGTCTGTCAGTCACCCAATTAACAGTCATGCAGGTAGTGGGATGTATGTGCCACATGAAGTGTTGTTTTGCAACACTGTTTGTTTGTTTGTTTGTCAGTCCATCCACACATTCATAGCAGTTATGTTTTTAGGAACTGTGTTTCATACTTGTTTGTCTGTCTGTATGTGTTTACTATTTCTTTAATATTTTTTGGGGGGTGGGGTGTCACTTCATCTGTTGTATTTTTTTGTATGGGGGTGGTAGGGGTAAACTGTATTTAATATATTTTTTTGAGGGGGGGAGGTGTCCCTTCAAGTTTTGATATATTTTTGGGGCTTGGGGGGAAGTGACACCTAATTTTTATTTTTTGGGGGTGGTGAGTTTTTAAAGTTTTTCTATTGTTTTTTTTTGCATGTGTGTTGGAATTTTATTTTTTGGTGTTAAACATTCACTCATTCATTCACACAAGTTTTTTTCGTGTATTTGGGGGAAGTGTAAGGGTTGGACATTTTTTGTTTTTGTTTTTGTGCAACAGCAAGTAGCTCAATAAATTGCTTTTGGAAGATTCGGGTGGCTCTTAAAAGGGCCGGTTGGTGTGACTTGATGCAGGCTGATCTGCTTATTTGGGCTGACTGGCTGGGAGGTCTTGCCTGTTCTTGATGAGTGGAAGATGGCACTGATGATGGTGCTGGTTGAAGTTGAGAGGGTGAAAATTGTTGTGATGTGTCAATCTGCTAGTACTGTAGTACACTTGGAATCCCACCAAAGAGGCTTGGCAATCCAGAAGTGTTGTGTTGACTTTCCTCTTGTTGTCCAGATGCAATGGAAGGTAGGTTAACTGTCTATGCTGCACTCAAAGTAAACATCACTTGTCTGGAAGTCCCAGGCTGCCGGTCATCCACAACTAGAAAAGATGCTGCAGTGCTGACCCTGATGAAGGCCTTGTTGGTTGCTGTACTTTGGCAATCGCTGTAGCAGGCTGTGTTGTGGCTATCTGAGAAGGCTGCACAACTAGTACGGAGACTGGTTGGGTATCTGGTATGGTATGTATTCATGTCCTACTGTGGCCTGTGTTGCTTCTGGAAGTCAAAATGTGGTGACCTGTTGACTTCTTGTGACCTGTCGCTTGCATTCTTCGGCCTTATACTGTATTTCACTGAAAAGTTTCACTGTCTTATTCCTGAAGGTCAAAAAGTCTTGCTCCTCCAGGTGTTCAATCTCAAGTGAAGATAATTGCAGAACGACTGTCTTGGACTTGGAGTGGGGTCCAGAATGTGCACCCAGAAAACTGGAAATCATCGACCTCATCTGCTGGAACTGATCTAAAACTGGATCTGCAGCATTGGTGGTGGTGACAGCTGGTGGTCATCGTGAAGGGCTAGTGGCTGATGAGTAACATCTGATGCCATGCTAATTATCCATCTCCGATTCAGTCTCTCATGAAGTATCTGGAAGTGAAGCTGTGGCTGCTGCTGCTGAAGGGCGCACTGGTGACTTGAACGCAGAAGACTTAGAAACTCCTTTCCTTCTGATATGACCTCAGAGAAAACTGAAACTGTCCTTCAACCAGGTTTGTCTTTTGGTGCTCTTCTCAGCAGCTTGACCTGACCTTGTCTGGTATGTTGAGTCTCGAACCACTTCTTGACAGTGTTGACAGATAAGTTCCTGGAAGCTGCCACTCTCTCCAGAGGTCCTTCCTTTCTCTGCTTGTCTTTGAACTTGTCGTGTGTCTTGTTGTAAAGTTCCCCATGCTGTTTAATGAACTCCACAAATGGACTTCATTTGCCCCTTCTTCTGTCTGGATTGGGTGGATTCTACATCTGGGTGGATTCTACATCAGTTTCTGTGTCTGTTCGTGGTTGCTTTTCTGTCCTTTCTTGGCTCTCTCCCATCCTCTCTATATATATATCCTCTCTCTGTCCCTCTCCTCCTGTTCTCTCCTCTCTCTCCTCTCTCTATATCCTCAGCCCTATCTCCTAACTCAAACTATGATTGACTATCTTGGGGTACTTCAATCTTTCTCCTTCTGCCCCTTCGCATCCTGATCAGTTAAATGTACAGCTTTTGCAAAAAACAAAAACTTAAAAATAAAAGTAAATAAAGAACTGATTTCACTCCCAGTCAGTCCAGCCTAGATCAAACTTAAGCTAATTTGCAAAAAAAAAATGAAAACAAAATCTAAAGCTGCACAACAGTTGTCCCTCGACAAGTCAAAGCCCAAATATACAAAGAGTGTCTGCTGACTGGCCTTTTTATAGCCACAGAGTTGGAAACTGCCAGGCAGAAGCAAAAATATTGCCAGCCTGTCAGTTACAGTTCCCGGCTTGTCTGTTAGTGTTACAGGCCTGTTGGTTGTTGTTTCATTTTAGGGCCTGTCAGTTACAAATTTTCAAGACTCTAGGACCAAGACGGTAAAAGTTGCCAACTGTACTATAATATTTCCCACACAGTCTGTTTGTCATCATGTATAGTTGGAATCATCATATTTGGGACAGGCCAGATACTTTTTTTATATTTTTATTTCTTTTTTGAGTATATATATACAGTAGATATTCAGAAACGGCAGGTGATACACTAGCTGACATAATCTTTTAGAATATTCTCCTCAGATACTATTTTGACACACAAACTTTACACAAAATTGTTGATATTATCCATATTTAAGTAACTAAAATTAACACATTATAACAAGAAAATACACAGCCTTAGTGACAGGCCAGATACTTCATACAGGCAGGCCTGTTTCATTAACAGACAAGCCAGGAACTGATTTTTACATTTCCTATTCAAATGAACCGCATGCCTGCCCCAAATTTTCCTTCTTTTTCACAGACACAGTAAATAGAATTGCAAAATCAGTAAAAAAGGCACAGAAAAAAAACTTAAGGCTATTGGCTTGATATAATCCTTCCCTTTGAACCAAATTCACTCTAAATGTGAAAATTAGTGTTCTAAAATATTTGTATTCAATTACATCCTGTGATGAAATAAAAATTATGTGTAATTTTTACATACTTTGCATAGGAAGTTTGCATTCATGCATCACATATTGCAGTCAGATGTAGTTCATCAGTTTTTGTTTCCATGGTAGGGTGTTTCCACTAATTTTCAATATTTTTTGCATGAATTTTCCATGACTTCTTCATGACCAAAGCTTTAAAATCAAGGACCTTTTACATACTTCATGGCATGAAAGAGACATGTACTGAGACCACGAGCTCCCGCCGAGGCAACAAGCTACAGTCTGTTTTGCCTTTGATTTTATTTATTTGGGATTTTACGTCGCTTTCAACACTTCACAGGTTATATCACGACGGGTAGTTGGAAACCAGTACATAGAGATTGCTAGGGTTCTGTACTGTAAACTGCCGACCAACGGCAAGCAACTACCAGCTTTCCCACATAAGGCCTTGACAGGGATCGAACCCAGGCCTCAGAGGTGGGAGGTGAGAGTGTTACCACTCTGCCACCGTGGCCCCTGTTTTGCCTTTGAGAACCACACACAAGGTTCCAGTCACATTACAGGAGGATGTGGAAGACATCAAACTTTGATCCGATTACTTAAGCATATCCTTATATTCAAATGCTGGATGAAAGAAAGGAACAACGCCGTTTTATGAGAGGATGTCTTTTGATTTCCATGACTTTTTATGAATTTTCCAAAACCAGGAGTCAATTTCCATGACTTTTCCAGGCCTGGAGAGAAATGGAATTCCATGAGTTTTCTAGGTTTTCCATGACTGGATACACCCTGCCATTGGAAAGATTAAGAACCCTAGTTAACAGGGCCATGTACCTAGCAGCATTGCTATAGGAGTAATACTAAGCAAGGCAAACTCTACATCAACACATTCCAAAGCTTTTTTATGGGTTGGTTTTACATCCTCTAATACAAACAGGGTGCAACCACTTTTAAGGTTAATATCTTTTTTTTGACCTTGAATGAGGAGGTACCTTTAAATATTTCTTCATATCCAACATTCATATCTGGCATTTTGAATTCGCATGTTAATTGTACAAAAAGCTACAAATGTCAAAACATTTTAACAACTACCCATCATAATATAATATAAGATATTGCATTGGCGTGAAGTAAAACACTGAATAAACAAATAAATAACATAAATCAACAGTCATAGAATTTCTTCTGTTTACATCTTTATTTCTTTTGCAGTGATAAAGAATGGATTTTCACAGTGTCAGTTAATCAACTTAATCAACTATCTTTTTGACCTTTATATTTGTTTACACATTCTTGAATTGCATGCTTACATTAAGTAATGCAGTATTTGTTATCTAACTAGAGATGGTCACCTCTGCCTGGGTTCAACTGGCACAAATAAAATAATCTGAGGCTTGTCCCAATATGACTTTGTATAAGTAAATATACAATAAAAGCTGAAGTGAAATCTGTAAATTGATCCTAATATCAATTTAAATTTAGGTATTACATGATACAGTAACCCTAAGAAAAACTGGTATATACAATATGTAATGCCCTACTGAAAGTGATTTTATTGGTAATGTTTAAAGTGTGAGAACAGATCTTAAAAATAATTTAGTTTTATGTATTACATGTTATAGTATAAAAGAAAAGTGGAAATTTTTAATGGCAATGTTTGAAGTAAGCATCAATTCAATTTTATGTATTACATGAGACAGTAAAACTGAAACAAAATGGGTACCCAATAATGTGTAAAATCTGTAATAATTTAAATTTGTTACGGTAATGTGCAAAGTATCAAGTATTGAATTGATACCTAAACAAGTTAATTTTTATGCACTGCATGATTGTTGGCTGTGACAGCAAACTGAAGTAAAACCTGTACACAAATGTAATTCCTGGTTTTGACCAATGTTTTCAGATAAATTTTTAACAAAAATAAGCACAAGGTATTATTTTTCCAATTATGCCAATAGAAATTATTACAAGTTTTGTGTGGTACAGACAACCATGTTAATGTCTGTGACAAAAAATATTTAATTGGTATTATCGAAAGTGTAAAAATTGTTAATTTTGTAACTCTCTGCCAGGAACAATATTTCAAATAATTCTGTAATTAATTTTGTTTATTAATGACTAACAGGCAATGCTGAAATTGCAATTATCAACAAATATCATATTTGAAAATATCACTGCATATCATTGGCTATAAACATAGTTCTTGTAGCTGTTGATGTCACATTGTAATTACTGTAATACATGTGAACTGACTGTGTCAGTCTGTACGAAGTCTGTGTGACATTTAAGACTTACAATGTAGAATATGCATGTCTACATAATACTAGGGTAGCATTCATGCATTGACAGGATCACTCAAGATACTGATTTTGCATCTCTAAATTCTGAAATTCAACACTAAATTTGTATATACTTCCTTGTTTAGAAGCAATATTTGTAATAAACAAAAATTAAGCATGACTAGATAATACTAGCAAGCATGCATGCACAAATAGTAAAATGTATCTTAAAAATAAAAAATGTGGTAATTAATGCTATTACAGCTTGCAACTTATTGTAAACTAGAAAAGACAGGAAACTGTGTGGATGTAGTAATTCCATATTATATTGTTAATAAAAACATGACCGGTTAGATAACACTGAGGAACAATACATGGGTCACTAAAGAAGTGCTATAAATGAATATTTCACTGAAATTTGTAGAACTTTGATCTTAATTAGAAAATAAATTGAAACATGCACCTTTCAAAATTGAATACCTCAAAATTCTGACTTTGCTCCAATCTTATGGAATGTCTATCTGATTGCTAAAATCAATATGTGCCATTAGACTGGAAATACCACATAAACTACACTGAAAATTATTAATTTGTCGAAATGGTGCCTAAAACAACAAGTTTCCAAATTGGCTAATTTAAATGTCATTTTCTTGTTGGATGATAGCCAAATGTTAATAACTTATTACTCAGATTAGCTGAAAACTGATGATAAGAAAAATAGTGCACTTAAGCTTAATTTCATAAGAACTTGGCCAATAACAGGTGGCCAAAATGACAAATTAATTGGACTATCAAGGTCATTTTCTTGTCATAAGTTTGTCCGTTAATTTGTCCAACAAGAAAGTGACAAGTTAAAATTTGTCACTTGGGAAGTTTGTCATTTTAGGCACCATTTTGACAAAGTCTTGACAAATTAATGTTTGTCAGAGGTTTTCAGTGTATTGTTAGATTTACATTGTTAACAAAAGGCCGCATGACAGTAATTATAACCAGTAGGTCACTAAGCATTTGTCAGATTTGAATATTTCACTGAAATTTTATATGTAAAACTTTTGTCAACTTTAAAAAATTCGTTGAAATTTAAATGTTGAAACTGAATCTTTTACTAAAATTTCTACTATGTAAAACTTTTGTCAAAATCTAAAGTTAATTGGAATTTGTATTATGAAAAGCATTTGTACTTGGAAAGTTATGCAGACAATCTCTGTAAGCTGTAAAGAAACATTATGCATTGTTCATCTGTCCAGTCTTTATCAAAATAGATATCATTGTCACCTTTTTTTGTACAATGGAACTTTTCTCCTTGCATATTGGTAAGAATCTGTTGAACATGATTCATCTAGATATATGTAAGTTGGATACAATACAAGCTAAAATTGTACTACTGCTTAACCTACCTATATGACACAAAATGTCTCTATACTTAAGAGGTATATGTTTATATGTATATGTGATATACGTTATTAATATGTTATATGTTCATGTGTCAAGGATGTTTAAGAATTTTAATAGACTCAAAGCTTTGTGTCAGTCCTGGGTAAAATCATATCAAAGGTCAAAGGTCAAAGTTGGGGTTTTACGTCCCGTTCAACAGCCAGGTTCATATTGGGACAGGTCCTCAGAATTGCCACTTGTGGGACTCGAACCCACAGAGGTGACAGCCTATGATTAGATGCCAAACTTGCTAACCACTAGGCCACTGAGGACCTAAAATCATATCAGTTATACACTTATTCTGTTGACATTTTTGGAAGGACACCACTCAGTGTATTAAATACAATATTCACTGTGTAACCAGATCATGGAAAAAAAGCTTGAAATATTAAACTTTAAATCCTTCAATTGCAGAGGTCTACGTAAAAAGAATAAATGAAATCAAATTTTTGCATGGCTAAAGTCTTACCATTGTGGTATTATACTTTTGCAAGAAACTCACTCTTCAACTAATGATGAACAAATTTGGAAGAAAGACTTGGATGGGAAAATACTGTATTCGCATGGTTTAGCTATCAGTCGAGGGGTTGCAATCCTTCTGCCTAAAGATATCGATACTAACTTCGAAATAATATCAATTCAAAGAGACTTGCATGGACATATATTAATGATTGAGTGTAAAATAGAAAGTCAAAGTTTTATAATAGTTAATGTTTATGCTCCTACCAAAGATAAGCCCCAGGAGCAGTTGCTATTTCTGAAGAATCTTCAAAACCTATTAGATATAGGCTCTGATAACGCAATAATAATTGGGGGTGACTTTAACACATATTTGAACGTTACTATTGACAAAAAAGGAGGTATATCAGAGCGACAATCAGAATACAGTCAATTATTGCAAGGCTTTTGCCATGAAATGTCGCTCACAGACATTTAGAGGATAAGGCATGAAAATGATCCCGGATTCACAAGAAGACAAAGAACAAAACTTGGACTTGTACAGTCTAGGCTTGATTTTTGGCTAATTTCAGTGCAGCTTGAATACCATGTAAAATGTGTCAAAACTGCACCTGGCAAAAGCTCTGACCACAGTATTATATCTCTAGAACTTGAACTAGTGGAAAGCCACAAAAGGGGAAAAGGGCTGTGGAAATTCAACAATGATTTTTTAACTGACCCTATGTATGTACAGTTAATAAAAGACACAATTGGTAACATAAAGGATAACATTAATTTTGAAAACAAAAATACACTTTGGGACTATGTAAAATGTGAAATTAGAAGTCATACTATAACTTATACTACAAAAAAGGCAAAGCAAATGAGAAAACAAGAAATAGAATTATCCAATAGATTAGTTGTGGCAAAGCAGCTAAATGAATTCATTTCACGCGAGGGTCTCTTAAATGTCAACCAGTCTGCTTATAAGAGTTCCCACTCCACTGAAACTGCACTGTTGAAAATTCAAAACGATATAGCTTTCTCAGTGGACTCAGGAAAGGCAGTGGCCCTGACATTATTAGACCTGTCAGCAGCGTTTGACACGATTAATCATTCCCTTTTATATGACTGCTGCATGCATGACTGGTTTGGTCTAGATGGTACTGTCTTGTGGATCAAATCGTACCTTTCAAACCGAAAACAAAAAATTAAAATAGGTGATAGTTTCTCTGAGTCGGTAATTCTCCCTTTCAGAGTCCCCCAAGGCTCTGTACTGGGTCCTCTCCTTTTTACCCTTTACACTAGTCCCCGCAGTCAAGTTATTTCTAAATTCAACTTACTCATCACCTATATGCTGATGACACCCAGATCTACTTAGCAGTTGACTCAAGGAACTTTGATTCTGGCATGGAAGAGCTGATCGAGTATCTCAAGTCAGTACAAGAGTGGATGTTTGGTGTTAAGTTAAAACTAAATCCAGAAAAAACCGAATTTATCATCATAGGTCAAAAAGCCATCAGAGGGTCGCTTGCACCAAATTTCCATGTCCCACTCCTCCAAAACAATATCTCTCCGTCCGTGGAAGTAAAGAATCTGGGTGTTACCTTTGACTCAGACAACTCCTTTGACAATCATG
Organism: Sabellastarte sp. h YS-2021; assembly: GCA_964017235.1. NCBI lineage: Eukaryota > Metazoa > Annelida > Polychaeta > Sabellida > Sabellidae > Sabellastarte > Sabellastarte sp. h YS-2021. The sequence goes on from OZ024928.1 coordinate 119,951,745, forward strand.
TTGCCAAGGTTTGCCGAGCATGTTACTATCATCTTCGTGATTTGCGATGAATTCGCAAATTCCTTAGTGATGAAACTGCAATACTTCTGGCAGATGCTATGGTCAGTAGTCGTCTGGACTACTGTAACTCATTACTTTATGGGGTGAGCCAGTCCAACATAGCTAAACTACAGAGAGTCCAGAATGCTCTTTGCCGCATCATCTTGACAAAATGAGTCATGTTACACCCTTTTTAAAAAAACTCCACTGGCTTCCAATTCAACATCGTATCCTTTTTAAGTATAATCTCCTGGTATTCAAGGCTATCAATCTTTCACAGCCCCCATATCTCTCAGCTTTAATAAGATCGAGCAGTCTCACTCGCTGCAACAGGCTATCTGTCTCCTCAACCGGCCCTAAGAAGCACATAGGCAGGCGAGGCTTTGCAGTAGCTGCACCAGCTGAATGGAACAAGCTGCCACAAACTGTCAGATCTGAGCAAACAATAGATCATTTCAGAAGCCAGCTAAAGAATCATTTGTTTAGGCTGGCATACCCCCCACCTTAGTTATACCCTGGCGGGCGATTTTTAGATGTCGACCCGTGCCTGTCCCTGGACTCTCCCTTCTTGGACTTAAGCGCATTAAAGGATTTGCATCAATTTTGCGCTATATAAATCCTACTATTATTATTATTTATTATTAACCCTTTTGGAGAAAAACTTGTCAAATAATCTGGATGATAGCACATATGTACACTACCTTAAATCTAAGCAAGAATGGGAATCCTTAATTAAAAAGAAAACAGAGACAATAATATTAAGATCTAAAGCAAAATGGGTAGAAGAGGGTGAAAAAAGTTTTTCTTAAATCTAGAAAAAAGAAATTACAATAATAAATATATAAAGAAATTGATAGCAGGGGACAATAGAGAACTTACAAACTTAAAAGATATAATTGAAGAAGAAAAGCTATTTTACAAAACCTTATATACAAGCACTAGGAACTCTAAAAAAAGGTATGGAAAACTTGTTTAATAAATTAGATATTCCACAGCTTAACGAGTTAGATAAGTCATTATGTGATAAACCATTAACAATAGAAGAATGCACTAAAGCACTAAAAATTTTAAAAAATAATAAGTCACCTGGATCTGATGGTTTTAGTACAAATTTTCTGGATTGATCTTAAAGACCTACTGTTTCAAAGCTTTAAGTATTCTTTTGAAAACAGAATATTAAGCCAAGAACAGAGAAGAGGGGTTCTCAACCTTATTCCAAAAGTTGGGAAAGACCTTCGATATCTATCAAATTGGAGACCAGTTAGTCTCTTGGAAACGGATTATAAAATTTTGACCAAATGCTTAGCAATACGGTTACAAAAAGTGTTACCTAATATCATTAACTCAGACCAAGTTGGGTACATACCTGGTAGATATATAGGTGAAAATACAAGAACGCTGGAGGACATTATGACCTATACCAGTAAAAACAAAATTCCAGGATATATTGTACTGGTCGACTTTAGAAAGGCCTGTGACTCAATAGAATGGGAGTTTCTCTTTAAAGCCTTAGAAAAATTTAACGTTGGTAACATGTTTATGAGATTGATCAAAATACTATACACTGACATATCTTCATGTGTAGGAAACAATGGTTTTTATTCTGGTTATTTTAACTTGACAAGAGATATCAGACAAGGCTGCCCAATTTCAGCCCTTCTATTTCTTATAGTAGCTGAAATAATTGCAATACGTTTGAGAGAAAATAACAATATTAAAGGGCTTATTGTCAATGGAAGTACATTTAAAATTAAATTGTTAGCAGACAACACAAGTCTCATGCTAAAGGATATGAAATCAGTGGAACTAGCTATTAGGGAATTTGAATACTTTGGAAAATTTTTCGGGTTACATATTAATCTTGACAAAACAGAAATAATCCCCATTGGTAGTAATAGTTACAAACACATTGCCGTTCCAGACTCCTTATCAATGATTAATATTAAAATTGGTCCATTTAAAACCTTAGGTATATGGTTTTCAAAAAATCCAAAAGAAATGGTAACTCTTAACTTTAATAAAAGAATAGAGAATATTAAAAAAATACTTTTCACTTGGAACTCCAGGACTTTGTCACTAAAAGAGAGAATAACCATTATAAAAGCACTTGTATTGCCACAGATTTTATTCTTGTTCAATCTTATTTATGTACCAAAAGAGATACTTGATCAAATAAATAAGGAATTTTTAATTTTTCTCTGGAGAAATAAACCTCCAAAAATAAAGAAAGAAACTATTATTGGACAGCTAGAAGACGGTGGACTAAAAATGATAGATGTGTATAACATGCATGTAGCAGTCCTGGAAAGCTGGATAAAAGTATTTTGTGTTAAACCTGAAACTACTACAGAGATCTTAAACGAATACATTCTGTACAACAGAGAAATTATAATAGGTAAAAAGATTATTGCATTAGATCAGCTTCCAAATAAATATTCCTATGACATTAAAATAGTAGATATACTGGACAATGAGGGAAATAATTTGAAAAGATCTCTGTTAAACCAGAAACTTGAAACCCATTTGAGCGAAATGTTTTATAATTCTGTTGTAAGCTCTATACCACAAGTATGGAAGAAGAAGTTGAGACAAGTCCAAATCCCTAAAGAAGGACACAGTACAGATGAAATTAACATTAAAGTGAACAGTAAATGGACTCCCCTTAGTAAAACTAATTCAAGGTTAATATATAAAAGTTTGCTTAAAAAAATTACTAGGCCACCAACATCGATCAATAAATGGATTGAAATTTATCCATTTCTTGAACAGTTTAATTGGACTGATACTTTTATTCTTCCTTTATAAGTCATCAGAGAAACACATCTGCAAAGTTTCCAATACAAAATTTTGAACAGAATTTGCAATTATAATCTTCATAAATGGGGTATTAAAGAGTCATCACAGTATATTTATTGCACAAGTGTGGATACGGTAGGTCACCACTTATATGAATGTAATGCTTGCGAATTTTTCTGGAAAAACCTGGAAGAGTGGCTATACAAGCAACTAAAGGTCAAATTCCATTTTAGTGTTTGTGAAATTCTATTTGGATTATCTTTATTTGGGGACCCTCCGCTAGAAGTCTTGAACTATGTCATTATCTTGGCAAAAAAATTCATAAATAATAAGAGAAACCATAACAAAGAACTTGTATTCCTTGAATTTATGTATACATTAAAAGAAAATTTAAAAATCTTGCACAGAATTGAAAAAAGTAATGAAAAATTAAATTTTTATGAGTTTTTGAATAACGATCCTTCCTAAAAATATTTGATGGTCTACTCGGGGCTGGCACACAACTACTGAATTGTCCTGATATGTATAGTATTTTCTTCTTTTTTTTCACTTTGTGTATGGCTAATGTGTTGTTTATGTCTTGGATTGTATTTGTATATACATAGTGTATTGTACCTGTAGATATATTGTGTACTGTATATGTTTTCTTGTTACAATAAAATAATGAAAAAAAGTAATGCAGTATCCCTTGTTAAAGTTATATGATACCAGTCATTATGATTTCCACACTTTGCAATGCCACAGTTGAGTGCATTACAAGGAACTTACTTTTTACTTAACATTTTACCAATCTAAAGTAATACTTTACTTCCTGCTATGATAAATTATGTGATTATAGTTAATACTGACCCCCTTATAATCTAGCACTGACACTTTTGACAATGATACAGCACTTATTTATCTTTTATAATGCCATGCCCATTTTAAATGCAAGACAATACATTAGTCATGAAGTGGATTCACAAACTTTACTTTAAAAATGAAAAAGTATTATTTGGTAGCACATGCTTTACAGATATAAAATAGGTGAATTTCTTCAACAATTTCCAATGTTCACAACCAAACACAGAGCATGCTTTTGTTATGGATTTACATTAAAAGCACTAAGAACAAATACACATATGTATATATATGTATGTCAATCACCAGTTTTAGATGTAACAAGACAGCTGCCACAGTGTTTATCTCCCATCGGATATTAAGAAAAAGTGATGGTAGTTTGACCATGAAACAGGCTTCAAAGCCCAAGGAACAATAATTAGGGATGTGACATTATTTCACATTAATATAAAATGAAGTATTTTACTTCATGAAAATACATGTATGTTTTGGAGTTTCACAGAAGGGCACCATTCATGTTGCAGTGTAAGATCAAGGGTACAAAGTAATAGGGTTTGAAGACATATGCATACATATCAAATTTTACAACTTTTCGCACATGAATGGCCATAGTATGAATACCTCAAATTTGACCTTTTCAGGGAGATATACGACCTTTTTATTATAATGCTACAAATAAACCTTCATGCAAGGATCACAGATCAAATCTGACACTCGAAAAAGATTTGCAGGCCATGACATAATATAAGTTGTTTTACATTTCCAAGTCCTAGGTCTATTAATAAGGAAGATATAAGACATTTTTATTATAATGACCGCACTTGACCTTGAAGCATGGGTCAAAGATTACATCTGACCCTTCCAGAGGATTCACAGGCCATAATTTCCTATAACTTTTTTCACATTCTGAACCCCTTTAACTAACAATCAGGGAGATAATAGGCCTCTTTTACACAACAATCTCTATTTGACCTTAAACATGTGACATGGCAGCCACTTTATTTTCAAAACAAGGCCAAAGATTTGCAGACGGTGCATTTATAGAGGTTGTTTTCATATTTCCAAGCCCAATGACCAATAATAAAGGAGCTATCAGACATTTTTAGTATGATGATTCACTTCAACTTGAAACAGGGGTCAAATGTCAAATGCAACATTTGCAAAAGATCACAGGCCATGTTTTCCTATAAACTGATTTTACATTCCAAATCCCTAGGACCAATGAAAATGGAGACATTACACCTTTTTAATATGAAGACCCCTATTTCACCTCAAACATGTGACATGAGTTGTAATTGTTGAGTCAGGAAAACTGCACCTCATTGAAAAATCATTAAAATTGATCCAAAACGATCGAAAATTGATTCAATAAACATATGAGTATGTGTTCACTTTGATCTGATTTAAAGCATATACTCACTCAGTATTAATGTTCATTTGAGGGTATTATACAGATTTAAATATGCTATTCCTAACATCTGCTATCATTCATTAACTCTAAAATTTTAATGTTGTGTGTTATCAAAATAAAAACCATTTATTAGTGCTAGAACAGGGATGATTTATTACTTTTACCTAGATTTTCTTTTGCATAGGATAGATATGGGAAGCATACTACACCATATCTAGATTACTGCTCCACAATATGCTTCTCCACAACTAGAATCCAAGACTCTATATTGCTGAGATATAACCCTTATATCTCATAACCCATCTGTTATTTCAAACACCACCAAATTTGAAATTTGGAAAGACGTGAATGTAATTCATTAAGTATCTGTCTTTTCCTCAATATGCATTGACAAACTGGATCAAAAATAATTAACAAATGGGATCATTGCGTTAGTTGATGCCATTCTTTTTATAAATTTATTTTTATAGTTATACATATATACATATATAGGCAATATTTTTTCTAATTATAATAAGCCGAGATTGCTAATAATCTTAATAATCAATAGATCATTTTTCAATATAAATGAAAACATTTTACAGATTTTAAATAATTTGATCCTGTAATTACAATATGTCTGGAACTATTAAGCTTTGGCATGCATTTATATCTTCAAGTTAAGAATTTTCAATTTAAATAGCCAGCTGATTTTATGCTGCTGGTTAAAAAAGATTTTCCAATAGACAGTTTTGGAAGATATTAAATATGACCGTTTATGGGCAATATCTCTCTCTTTTTTTTACTTGCTATCCATTTTTTTTTCATTCATTTGGGTTTTTACATTGTTTTCAACACATTGTATATAGGTCATATCATGATGGGTAGTTTTATGGGCAGTGCAAACCAGTATATACAGTTGGTCAAGTTTCTGCACTGTAAACTGCCAACCAACAGAAGCAATGACCAGCTTTCCCACTTCAGGTCTGGCTGAGATTCGAACTCCAATCTCAGAGGTGGGGGGCGAGAGTGTTACCACTCTCCCACCGTGGCCCCTCTCTAAAACTTGAAATATTGCAGCTGGCTTTATCACATTTGCACAAAAGATATATAGCAAGAAAAGCTAGTAGGATAGTAATTTGGGCCGAGTTTCAAAAACAAAATGGGCACCATGTAACATATTTAATGTCAAATGGGGTTATGCTACTAAAAAGGCCTTATATCTCCCTTACCATTACTCCAAGGAGGTCAGAATGTGAAAACCACTTATAGGAAGTCATGGCCCTAGAATTTTTTCCAAGTGTTAAATATGACCTTTTACCCGAGCTTCAAAGTCAAGTGGGGTCATTGTATTAAAATGTCTTTATGTCTTCCTTATTATTGCTCCTATGGGCTTCAGAATGCAAAAACAGCTCATCTCCTGCCGGCTGAAGGCTGGGATCAAAAGATTATGACATGCCTTCTGTATGTGCATGCATCCGTCAGTATGTTTGTGATGTTTTTACATAAACCTTTATGTCTCATTCATTTATGAAAATATGTTCACCAAATTTACAGGGAACATTTTTGACAATAAAAACATGTCAATTAAAAATTTTAGCCTCATTTTGAAAAACAAAATGGCCACAATAGCCCATAGTTCTAAAATCATTATCATGTTCTAAAACTTTAAAAAATGCAGTTACCTTCATCAGATTTGCAACAAAATGTATATGGCTAATAAAGCTTGTCTGAGAGCAATGTTCGCCTAGTTTGAAAACATGTCAGTAGCAATTGTTGACTCATGAGAACTGCACCTGATTCAAAAAGCATAAAAATTGATCCAAACTACATCAAATGCTCACTCAATCTAGATAATTAATATAGTAATCCAAACATATGCCTCACATATCCTAACATTTACTTAAAGAAGAATTTATCATCAAAAATTGATCCAAAATATGATCGAAATTTGATCCAAAAAGTACATATGAGCATATATGCTCCTTCAATATAAATAGATCCTAACCTCTGATATATATAAGTTGCTGTTTTAAGTAGACATTATTGACTTTCCAAATTCTTGTCAATATTTCTCAATCTGGAGCATGAGTGTTAACTATTTGCCTTCAATGTGATATAGGTTGAGTATTCAAAGTCTGGTGATAATCTGAAACAAATTAGGCTCTTAATTTGGTATTCTTAACATATGCTTTCGCCCTCTGATTTTATCAAGAATTAAAAAATTAAAAATTGATAAAAAATAAGTAAATCTCCACCAATGAGTCCACAATCAATAAGAGGGGGGGGGGGGGGGGGCAATTTTTTTAATTTTCTGATTAATAACTGATTTGTTATTTGTTCCATAATTTATTTTATCTTTTAATTTTAAACGGACATAATTTTTGGAGAGATGTTAACTATTGCCTTCAATTTCTATTTTTATCTGAGCACTTCTCCTACATTTAGTTTCTTGTTTTACTTCTATAATCAAGATCTGTTAGATCTGAGGCATGTTAGCATATCTAAGCAATGTTTCAAATTTCTACAATGTACTCGATCACTTTGATACCAAATCTTTTTCATGACCTCAGGAAAAATTATATACAAAGTCAGCAACCATTTACCTGGATATTAGTATCAGTCAATCTGAAACATTTTATAATTTGTACAATAAACTTCAAAATGGCTATAACATTTGAAGTAATTATTAGCCAATTCATTTATTTTAGTTAATTAATATAATTATAACATGGTTTATCATGTTAAGTCATATTTTGTATTGTGTTAAGTATATTTTTGAGGTGAAGAAATCTTCAAATATAATATTTGTTCAATGTCAGGTGAAAGGTCAAGTTGAGGTTTTATGCCCCATTCAACAGCCAGGGTCGTATTGTGAAATTCTCCCAACATTCTCATTTGTGGGAGTTGAACCTACTCAGAAATGATAGCCTTTAATAATTTTCCCAACTTATTGCAATGAAAAAATATATAGATCTTGAAATGCAGAGGTCCTTAGTGGCCTAGTGGTTAGCAAGTTTGGCATCTAATCACAGACTGTCACCTCTGTGTGTGTTTGACTTCCACAATTGACTCCCATACCAAATGTGCATGTTGTTATGAAAAGGGTATTGGGAAGGACGCCTGTGTTGAGAAGAAGCCCTGTACTATCTGTGACAGTTTTTCTGAAGAGCAGAGACTTCAACTGGCCACACCAGCCAGGAAGCTTCACTTCACCCTGTGGCTGACAGACCCAAGGTCCAGCCCCCAGGTCCAGCCAGCAAGACGTCCACCAGTGGTTTACCAGAGGTCCAGCAACCAGTTCCCACTGTCCTACCTTCTACTGCTCTCAGGAAACGTTCCTCTGTTGTTTCCGGTCCTGCAACCCTTGTTGAGGAACCAGTATCTGAAGGCAGATATGTCAGTGACTGGGCTTCCAGCCAAGCTGATGAAGGGGAGGTCTCTGACTTAAAATCTACTGGTGCGGATCAAGAAGAATTGTTAGATGCGGACCAGGAGCTATCTGCTGAACAGACATAGCGGGAGAAACTGTGTGGTGTTAGGTCCTTCATGGCCTGGAATGACATTCCGGAGTTGGAAGGATACCCGTCCCATACTTCTGAGAATACCGGTTTAAACAGGGACCAGTTCATTAAACCACCCAAGACATTGAAGTAGTATGGCATGCACACTGATAAGAAGGACTTTTCACGTTCTAAAGTGCACACCTGGACAAATGAACCGGCAAGGTTGAATAGCAGCTTCCCCAGGATTGCTAACCGCTCTCTAACCTCAGCACTCGCCTCAAGACCCATATCTCAGGACACTTTAAGGAAGTGGGAGAGGGCTGCACGTGACCAGACCTACATGTGCAACGAAGCAGCAACCTTAAGCCGGTACCTCACTAAGGTACAGGACAGTATGGTCAGTCAACTTAAGATTATTAAGAGTGTGACTTCCAAAGGCAAATCTGCAAGCAAACTTCATGAGGCAGCAGACGAGTTGGACTATTTGGTCACTTTCAACAGGTCCATTACACAGGCAATGGCCAGGACTATGCAAGATCTATCTTATGGTGACCACAAAGAGCGCGTCCCCTTTCAAAAACTGTTGTAAAAAATAACATCTCACAGCGAATATATATACAATGCATTTTTATTTATTATCCAGTATTTTAGGTTTATTTTATTATCTACCTGATGTTAATTTGATTTTTTATCCCCTATAACTCTTATTGTGATTTTACAGTATTTCAGGTATTATCACCCACCCAGCTGGGAATTACCAGTAACTGTTTTCAATCTGATCATGCCCATTGTATATTCTTGCTAATTGTGTGTAATTTTAATTTAGTTCATTACTCTCATAGATGGTTTTCTGTTGCAGTGTAGCTTCTTTTGTCAGTTTCTCTTTGTATTTCAGTATAAAAATACTCTTTGGGTTCTGGTTGGTTTTGAGTTCATAAGGTTGGCTTTAGTGTGGGTTGCTAGGGTGCCTGTGAGTCGCCCATGGGATGAAGTTTCAAGGGTTAGTCCTTATGGCCATAAAGGTTAGGCCACCCACAGGTGATTTTGATCCTAGGGCATTATCATTTAACCAACCCAACCAAGATGACTGCCATACGCATTTTTATCTTCTGCACCATGTTGATGGTTGCCACTCATCTCAGGAGTGTCTCACATTCCTCATTCCATCCATGTTGAGGATTGCTAAAACTTACTCTTGTAGCTGCTCCTGCCATGTTTCTCCTCCTACCATAAAACAAAGTGGGCTTATGCTATTACTTCTAAAGTGTGGTGATGTTGCCATGAATCCTGGACTGGTTATGCTTGGCTCAGTGAATGCGAGGTCAATCCGGAATAAGGGCCCTCTCCTCTCTGATACAACAGCATCTCATGCCTTTGATTTCCTTTGTCTCACAGAAACACATATTTGTACCACTGATTCTGATAGTTTCCTTCATTCCCTCAACCCTGATGGGTTCTCATTGATACATAAGCCACGTTCAATAGGTATTGATGGTGGTGTTGGTTTCATCATTCGTGAATCATACAAATATCGCAAGGTGGATACCCAAATTATAGTTCCTTTGAAAATATTGTCATATCAATTTCAGTTTCGTGCCGAACTTTGCTCCTAGCTTCTATCTATCATCCTCCTGGGCCGTGTTCTTCCATTTTTTAGATGAATTTATGTCCTTTGTCTGTTTTCTGTCTTCTGTTGATTGCAATTACTTCATCTGTGGTGATTTCAATATACACACTGATGTACCTTGTACTGATAGTTACAAGTTGGATTCCCTTTTAGAATCATGTAATCTAACACAGTCAGTTAACGATACCACTCACTTGCACAGTCATATCCTTGATCTCATTCTTCCCCCCAGTGATCAAGATATGTGCGAACATGTTGACATCTGTGAATTCATATCTGATCATGCAGTCATTAAATGTGCTATTAACTTTCCTTCCTCTCTTGCTAAGTGCCAAACAAGAATTTCCTATAGGAGGTACCATCGTATAAATATATACAACTTTAGGTCTGACCTTAAAGATATGCCTTTTGTGAAATGTCCAGCAAATTCTGTCTCACAGCTCTATGATCAGTACGTACATGACTTGAGTTATATCCTTGACAGGCATTCTCCTCTTGTGTCCAGTTTGAAGATGAAACAGTTTACTGACTGGCTGTCAGAGAGCTATCACTTTGCAAAGTCACTCAGACGTCAATTTGAATGTGCTTGGCGAAAAGATAAAAGTCAATACAACAGGAGTCGTCTTCAATGTCAAATCGCCTGGTGTAATCATCTTGCCAACAGGGACAGGACTGTCTATTACAGGAAATTGACTCTGACAACAGCCATGATTCCAAGAAACTATGGCAGGAGTTACACAAAGTCCTACATAGATTCCACGGCACTACTTTGCCCACTTGTGAATCCTCAAAGTCATTGGCTGATCGTTTTGCTACATTTTTCTCAAATAAAATGATGAAAATTTGTGAGAGTTTCTCCTCATCTGAGTCCTGTAACATGGTACATCCCCCCTTTGACCCTCCTAAATTGACAGTCTTTACTCAAGTCACTCAAGATGAAATTGGTAAAAAAATCAGCAAATCACCCACCAAATCATGCCTGTTGGACCCATTGCCCATATTCCTTATTAAGGAATGCATTGACATCCTACCATCTATAACCAAATTGGTTAATTGTTCGCTCCGGGCACTCCACTTATAAAGAAGGCCTCGCTTTCTGTTGAGGATTTAAAAAACTACTGCCCAGTATCTGGACTTGCTTTATTTCTAAACTGGTGGAACGTGTAGTTGCTAAACAGCTGTTTGACCATATTCATCGACATGGCTTGGATAACTCATACCAGTCAGCATATAAGTCAGGTCACTCAACAGAAACGGCTCTGCTTTCCATCAAAAATGATATTCATTTGTCACTATCTCGGGGTGAAGCTACTGCCTTGGCACTTCTGGATCTCTCAGCCGCCTTTGATACTATTGATCATTCCACTCTCCTCAGCTGTCTTCTGGATTGGTTCGGTATTGGTGGCCCCACTCTCAAATGGTTCTCTTCTTATTTGACAGAACGCTTTCAATCTGTTAAGATTGGTTCTACTTTGTCTGATTTACAAAAGTTGCTGTTTGGTGTGCCTCAGGGTTCTGTTCTGGTTCCTCTGCTATTCTCTCTTTACACATCTCCCCTTAGTACACTGATTGGTAAACACAAAGGCGTAAACTTTCATTTCTATGCCAATGACTCACAACTTTTTGCCTACAAGAAACAGAGAAAAAGGTTAAATGTATGTTTCCCAATTGACATCTTGGGCAACCCCCTTTACCCCACCGAGTCAGTAAGGAACCTGGGTTTGTGGTTTGACAGTTCTTGACTCAGGATGCAGCTGTGTCGGTTGCCAATGCTTTTGTTAGTAGTTGGTTGGACTACTGTAACTCACTTTTCAGGAGTCTCTCCAATTTCAATCTTCATAGATTACAGTCTATCCAAAATAGTGCAGCTAGATTTGTTACAAATTTGAGTAACTATACTCGGATAACTCCGGTACTCAGGAAACTCCATTGGCTCCCTGTTCAGTTTCGCTCAGAGTTCAAACTGGCTACCCTGGTGTAAAAATTTTTTCATACTGGTTTCCCTAAATATTTTGTTCCATATCTATCCACATACCACAATGCTTACAATACTAGACATAGTCAGAGTGTGGCCCATTTCCTTAATGTACCAAAATTTCAACCTACAATTCACAAGTCCACTGAGCAGTTTGGTTTCAGTTTTGCCATTGATGCTCCCACTGTTTGGAATTCACTTCCTGAAGACATTCGTGCATCACCCCCTATTGCCTCTTTTAGAAAGAGGCTCAAAACCTATGTCTACGTAAAGGCTTATCCTCCTTAGATCATTTTCTCTTTTGGCTTCTCTGTGGTGCCAACCTATTTCTGTCCCAGGACTTTGAATTTGCATATTGCTATTGTCTTGTTGCGCCTTAGAGTCCACTACTCAGTGGAGATTAAGCACTATAAAAGTCAAATTAGAATTTTATAAATGTAGCAAACCTCACATTTACCCATAGGGATAGCTACTTGGATTTCCTTAAGAACGGGATTAAACAGGATACTTTCATGGCTCTCAGAACAGCACCACTACATATGAGTACCCTTTTCCCGGACCATATTATTGTTAAAGCAGAAGAGCAGATATGCCATCATCAGGACAAACACAATCCCGGTCCTCCAAGGAAGGCTCCACATTATCACCCTTACACCCAAGGCAGGAAACAACACCAACAGAAAAGTGACCTGAAATCTGTGCCGCCCCCCGCTTGGAAGCAGATCAGGAAACGTGGACAAAAGCCTTCTAGAAACAAGGCCTCCTCATACACCCAACAACCTGCCAAGGGGCAGAAAACTTATAAATGACAATTACTGTGCCATTTCTGTAGCCGGAAATTCAGGGACTGCAAATGTGTCCGGCAGAGTGACCTCGGTGAACAATGTAAGGGAGGATTTGAAGTGTGTACCTGTGACCAGAAATGACTGTTTTGTTGTGACTGGAAAAGAACTCCTTTAAACTATGGTGTTGCAAATCTTGTTCATTTTGCAGGCGGGTCACCACAAAAGAAAGGTGTAAATCCGGATCACAAATGCCAATAAAATCTGTGAAAGGTATTTCTTGTGTAGGTCAATTGTCTTCTGTAAAATGTGTCACAAATGTCCCAACTGTTGCTCCAGATCTACCTGTATGGGCCAGATTGCTTCAGTTTTGGTAAAATGGGAAGCCCTAGGCGTCAACCCCAAAGTTGTAACAGTCCTAAGAGGAGGCTACACTGAAAACCGAAATGACAAATAAGTGACAAAAAAGTTAGCATTACTGTGCCTGAGATGACTACCCTAATGACTAGTGTTTATTTGTTTAAAACTCGTCAAGTATATCTAGTCATAAACTTGTCAGTAAACAACTTTTATTAGTCATTAGTTTGTCATATATTAGTCAGAAAAGTCGCCTCTGATTAACTAATGACAAGTTAATGACTAATTAATGACTAGCATACACTTGCTATTTGTTAGTCAGAGATGCCTATTTTCTGACTAATATATGACAAACATACACTTGTCACTGTGCCAAAGGTAGTCATTTCAGGCACAGTAAAAAGTTTGTCCAAAGATAGTCAAACATATTAGTCAATAGTATGTCATATATCAGTCAACACATAGTCACAAAATAGTCATCTCTGACTAACTAATGATCAGTATATTTGACTAATTCATGACAAACTTTTTACTGTGCCTGAAATGACTACCTTTTCCACATTGACAACTGTATGTTTGTCAAATATTAGTCACAAACTAGTCACCTCTGGAAAACTGAAGACAAATATATTTGACAATTTTATGGCAAACTTTGTACCGTGCCTGAAACGACTACCTTTTACTTATTCACAAATGAATGTTTGTCATACATTAGTCACAAAGTAGTCACATCTGACTGATGTACACTTGTTAGTTTTTTTCAGAGGTGACTCTTTTATGATTAATATATCACACTCATTTGTCAATAAGTAAAAGGTATAGTCTTTTCAGGCACGGTAACAAGTTTGTCATAAAATTGTCAAATATATTTGCCTTTAGTTAGCCAAAAGTGACTAGTTTATGACTAATGCATGCAAACATAGTTGTCACACAATATATAGGAAAGGTAGTCATTTCAGACAGAGTGAAAAGTTGTCATAAAAGTCAAATATATTGGTCAGCCAGGGGTCAGTATCTGAAAAGTAGTCCATAGGCACAGTAAAAGCTTGTCATAAAATTGCTAAATATAAAGTTATTTTGTCAGGTGAGTATTTGACGACAAAGTATGTAAATTTCTCACTAATTCACTCTATCCCCATAGATAGATAAATAGCATCAGATATGCAAGATCAAAGGTCAAATCCAGGTCACACCATGACGTTGCACACATATAACCCCCCGATCAATGTCCCTACCAAATATCAACTTCCTACACCATACAGTTTCCGAGATATGGCCCGGACAAGATTTTATAGGTCAAGGTCACTATGGCAAGGTCAAAGGTCAAATTAAGGTCATGCCATGATATTTTACATCTACACACCATAGCCAATGTCGATATCCAGTATCAACTCCCTGCACCTTACAGTTTCCAAAATATACCCCAGACAAGGTTTTATAGGTCAAGGTCACTATGGCAGGGTCAAAGGTCAAATTACGGTCACACCATGATATTTTACATCTACACACCATAGCCAATGTCGATATCCAGTATCAACTTCCTGCACCTTACGGTTTCCAAAATATACCCCAGACAAGGTTTTTTAGGTCAAGGTCACTATGGCAAGGTCAAAGGTCAAATCAAGGTTACGCCATGATGTTGCACACCTACACCGCCTAATCAATGGCCCTACCATGTATCAACTTCCAAAAACTTATGATTGCTAAGATATAGCCCAGACAAGATTTTATAGGTCAAGGTCACTATGGCAAGGTCAAAGGTCAAATTAAGGTCACACCATGATATTTTACATCTACACACCATAGCCAATGTCGATATCCAGTATCAACTTCCTGCACCTTACGGTTTCCAAAATATACCCCAGACAAGGTTTTATAGGTCAAGGTCACTATGGCAAGGTCAAAGGTCAAATCAAGGTTACACCATGATGTTGCACACCTACACCGCCTAATCAGTGGCCCTACCACATATCAACTATCAAAGATATAGCCCGGACAAGATTTTATAGGTCAAGGTCACTCCAGCAAGGTCAAAGGTCAAATCAAGGCCACACCACACCTACACCCCCTGTATTAAGTACCAACTCCTACACTGTACGGTTTCCGAGATATAGTCCCGACAAGATTTTATAGGTCACTATGGCAAGGTTAAATCAAGGTCACACCATGATGTTGCATACCTACACCCCAAACCAATGTCCTTACTACATAATCCAGGGGTAGCGATCAATCAAACCAACATGAAAACAAATAAGCGCTCCCAAAAGCTGCTTAATAATTGTTGGAAACCCTGATTATAGTTCAGGTAACAAGCTAAGTACACTCAAAACAAGACCACTGCTGCGGTGTGTATCTCCCGCCGAGCATTAAATAGCCCAGACAAGATTTTATAGGTCAAGGTCACTACGGCCAGATCAAGGGAGAAGTCAAGGTCCGACCATGACGTTGCTTACCTACATCCCCTAACCAATGTTCCTACCAAGTATCAACTTCCTACACCTTACGGTTTCCGAGATATAGCTTGGACAAGATCTTCAAACTCAAGGTCACTGCGGCAAGGTCAAATCAGGGTCAGACCATGACGCTGCACACCTACACATCCTAACCAATGTCCCTACCAAGTACCAACTCCCTACACCTTACGGTTTGTGAGATACAGTCTGGACAAACTTTTTCCCGTCGCCTGCCCGCCCATCCGGACACCATAGGCTGTCAAGTAAAAAATAGATGAACAACATGGGTCAAAAACAGTTTCGAGATATTTGTGATTTTTCACATTTTCACTAAAAGTAGCAATAAAGTAGCCATTACTCACTTGTACACTGGACAAAAGTTGTGAAACTTAAATATGTTACAGTCCACAAAAAAGTAGATGAACAACATATTTGAGAGAAATTGTGTAGCTGCAATACTTTTGAAGATATAAGGCATTTACTCATTACGGTTATCATAAAAAATTGACAAAGTAGCTCTTACTGACTTAACTATGGAGATACACTTACAAACTACTGACCATGTTGTAGCTGTGGAGAAAGTAGTTGAACAACATATTGGAACAAATACTCTAAATGCAATAGCTTGAGAGTTATAAGCCATATAATTATATTAGGTAAAAGTGCTATTACTCAGTCAAAAGAAGGCCAAAGTTCACCAAACCCAACAGCATAGGATACCGTTATACTACCCTGTGGCTCAAAAATTCGCTCTAAATTGCTCTATCTCTTATGGTTTGTGAGATATTTGTGATTTTTCACATTTTCACTAAACGTAGCATATATAATTAGCTACGGGTCTGAAACTTCATCAAGTGAAAGCTCTCCCGAAAGTAGGTGAATGAGTTATTTGAGAAAAATTGGCTATGTGCCAATCTTAATTTCAACATTGAGTAAATCACTTATAACTCCCAAAACATTGAATTTAGGGAATTATTGTCAAATATGTTAATCAGTTAATTTTTAATGTTCTGTGTCGTGGCTAAGTTTCAGAGCTGTATCTCCATAGCTAACTGAGTAATGGCTACTTTGAATTTCAACATTGAGTAATCACTTATAACTCCAAAACTATTTAATTTAGAGAATTATTGTCAAATATGTTGTTCACTTACTTTTTGATGTACTGTGTCATGTAAAATTTTCACAGCTGTATCTCCATAGCTACCTGAGTAATAGCTACTTTGAGGGTTTTCCATTGAGTAAATCACCTTTAACAGCAAAACTGTTGAATTTAGAAGATTTTTTTCAAATATATTCTTCACCAACTTTTTGATGTACTGTGAAATGGCAAATTTTGAGAGCTGTAGGTCCATAGCTAACCGAGTAATAGCTACTTTAATGTTTCTCCATTGAGTAAATCACTTATAACAGCAAAACTGTTGAATTTAAAGGATTTTTGTCAAATATGTTGTTCATGTACTTTTTAATGTTCTGTGTCATGGCAAAGTTTCAGAGCTGTAGGTCCATAGCTAACTGAGTAATAGCTACTTTCATGGTTTTCCCCTGAGTAAATCGCTTATCACAGCAAAACTGTTGAATTTAAAGGATTTTTGTCAAATATGTTGTTCATCTACTTTTTGATGTATTGTGTAATGGCAAATTTTGAGACCTGTAGGTCCATAGCTAACTGAATAATAGCTACTTTGATTTTTGCGGAAAATGAAAAAGTCTTAATATCTCAAACTGTAAGAGATAGAGCGATTTTGAGTGAAATTTTTGACCCGCAGGGTAATACATGAGTATACTATGCCAAAGGGAAAAAATTCAATTTTCGCCACTTTTGGCGGCTATCTTGGATTTTTAGCAGAAAATAAACATTGTAAATATCTTCAAAATGGTAACAGACAGAGCGATTTCGAGCGAAAAATGTCATCTTGGATTTTAGCGGAAAATGAAAAATTGTGAATATCTCGGAAAAAGTATTTCCTCCCCTTTAATGATTGGCGGGAGATACACACCGCGGCAGTGGTCTTGTTTTTTATGTTGTAGTATTGCAACAACAAAATAACAGACTGAGTGCTCTGTCACTGAGCTATGATGTCTCGTTCCACAACACTGGGAATCAAACCCAGGCCTCCCAGTCCAATTTTTTGTTACAAGAATGGAATAAAAATATTCAGACATGACTTTTAAAAAAAAATTGTCTTTGAGCAATATGTCTCAAATAATGGATAATTGTATCCACAGGAGGCATCCGGTGGATACTTTGGTTTAGCATTCGCTACGCTGCCGCCGCCGCAGCGCATAGTGATTTTCGGTGTTAATGCTCTCAGAGAAAAACTACACCAGCTAGGTTCACCAAAATTGCAGGACATCTTCATTGGGGGTAAACTTCTCTGGGACTGAAATTAGCCTCATTCTGAAAAACAAGATGGCCGCAGCGGGCATTACTTTGAAAATTATCTACATTTTTCTACTGGCTGGTTCTCATAGGTAGAAGGTTGAATCTCTTCATAGGTGATATTTATAACAGATATACATGTCCTCTACAACCTTGCAGACAATTGACCTTGGAGTTCTAAATTCAAGGTCATCCACAGAGTGCCAAGGTACCCCACATAGTGGACTTTAAAAATGTCTATATCTCCCATATTATTGGTTGCAGAGGTTTGCAATGTAAAACCAACCAAAATCATGTGCTGCGAATCTTCTGATGTGGTCACATTTGACCTTGGAACCCTCCTTCAAGGTCAAATGAGGACAGCCAAACTTAAAAGTGCTTATAACTCGCTTATTATTGGTTTTAGAGGTTTGGGATGGTAAACCAACATATAGGAAATCATGGGCTGGGAATCTTCTGATGTGGTCGGATTTGACCTTGGACCCCTCCTTCAAGGTCAAACAAGGATAGCCAAAGTTAAAAGTGCTCATAACTCGCTTATTATTGGTCCCAGAGGTTTGGGATGGTAAAACAACCTACAGGAAATCATGGGTTGGAAATCTTATGGTGTGGTCAGATTTTACCTTGGGCCCCACCGTCAAGGTCAAATGAGGATGGCCAAACTTAAAAGTGCTTATAACTCACTTATTATTGGCCCTAGAAGTTTGGGATGGTAAACCAACATACTAGGAAATCACACCCTGAGAATCTTCTGGTTTGGACGGATTTGACCTTGGGCCCCTCCTTCATGGTCAAACGAGGATAGCCAAACTTAAAAGTGCTTGTAACTCGCTTATTGTTGGTCCTAGAGGCTTGCAATGTGAAAATAAGTAATGGGAAACCATGGGCAGGGAATCTTCTGATGTGGTCACATTTGACCTTTAGCCCCTCCTTCAAGGTCAAATGAGGACAGTCATAGTTAAAAGTGCTTATAACTCGCTTATTACTGGTCCTAGAGGTTTGGGATGGTAAACCAACATATAGGAAATAATCATGGGCTGGGAATCTTCTGGTGTGGTCGGATTTGACCTTGGACCCTTCCTTCCAGGTCAAACAAGGATAGCCAAACTTAAAAGTGCTTGTAACTCGCTTATTATTGGTCCCAGAGGTTTGGGATGGTAAACCAACCTACAGGAAATCATGGGCTGGAAATCTTCTGGTGTGCTTAGATTTTACCTTGGGGCCCTCCGTCAAGGTCAAATGATGATGGCCAAACTTAAAAGTGCTTATAACTCTCTTATTATTGGCCCTAGAAGTTTGGGATGGTAAACCAACATATAGGAAATCACACCCTGAGAATCTTCTGGTTTGGACAAATTTGACTTTGGGCCCCTCCTTCATGGTCAAACGAGGATAGCCAAAGTTAAAAGCGCTTGTAACTCGCTTATTATTGGTCCTAGAGGCTTGCAATGTGAAACCAAGTAATGGGAAACCATGGGCAGGGAATGTTCTGATGTGGTCACATTTGACCTTTAGCCCCTCCTTCAAGGTCAAATGAGGACAGTCATACTTAAAAGTGCTTATAACTCGCTTATTATTGGTCCTAGACGTTTGGGATGGTAAACCAACCTATAGGAAATCATGGGCTTGGAATCTTCTGGTGTGGTCAGATTTGGCCTTGGACCTCTCCTTCAAGGTCAATTGAGGATAGCCAAACTTAAAAGTGCTAATAACTCACTTAACATTGGTCCTAGAGGTTTGGGATGGTAAACCAACCCATAGGAAATCATGGGCTAGGAATCTTTTGGTGTGGTCTGATTTGACCTTGGGCCCCTTAGTCAAGGTCAAACAAAGATAGCCAATAGTGGTGGGATCGCCAGCTAAAATGGCAGATCGAGCATCACCTATTAGAAGCAAGTTGAACTCGAGCAATTTTCGGGATAAAATATTTCGTTTGATTAATGGAAAATATTTTACATTCTGTACATTAGCTGAAACTTTAACCTGGAAATGGCTTTCGCGAAATAATTTAAGTTAACTCTTCATTGATTTAAGCCAGAATAAAGTAAAAATGCAGTATATTTTTGAAAATTTTAGATATATCTGTTGTGTTGGGGAAGTGTTAGTCTTAGATGGTAAAAATATTGACGTTTTCAAAAACTCGAGTTTCACTTTGCAGATCGATGTTACCCCTAATTATCGCCCATCGAGTTACAACTCGAGTTTCAGTCAACTCGTCCCAGCACTAATAGCCAAGCTTAAAAGTGCTTATAACTTGCTTATTACTGGTCCAAGAGGTTTGGGATGTTAAACCAACCTATAGGAAATCATGGGCTGGGAATCTTTTGCTGTGTTCAGCTTTGACCTTGGGCACCTCCCTCAAGGTCAAACAATGGTTCACTGGCTTTGGTGAGTTGTCTTTCTGGTGGATACAATTTGCATCGGTTCTCCGATATGTAGGTTTAGTTTTATGTGATTCCAACAGGCATATATTCCTGTATATAAGCTGCATGCACGAATCGTGCATTAGTTTGCAAGCAATTGCTGTGTAGACAAGGACAGAAGTTGTTTCTGATGACTTCTTTCAACAAGGACTCATTTTGTGCTTTAATTTATATTTTTAACCCTTAAAATGGTCAAATATGGAAGCAGGTAGGGGTTCAATATTTTATTTCGACAGGCCAATGTCCTGTATGGTATATAACCTGCAGCACGAGTCCTTAATTCTTTACAACGTGAATCCAGAAGTGGACTTAAAGCTGTAAAATATGATAAAAATACTCGTCTGATCTGTGAATTGTCACAAAATAAGATTCTATGCTATAAAATAAAGAAACTGGTGTAGTTTCACAATCCAACGACAAGTATATCCACAGAAATAATAATTTTCTTTCCTTGCAATAAAAGGCACATATTCCATTATTTGCAGCCAACTCAAAAAGAGGAAGTGGATGGCTACATCACTACTGGGGTCACCTGGATTCCAAGGCATCTCGCCACTATTATTGGTCCATTTTCCTTGGACGTTGGCCGAATGCCTGTGGCCTCCCGAGTAAGCATTCAGTTCCACATGGTAAGCTATTGTAGTGCAATAAAATTTACGTTTCTGCGAATGGAAATATTGTTTCTTTTCATCCCAAATTTCTCACAGAGGCAGTTTTCTCGCGAGACCGTGAATTGGCTTATGGCTGATTTTAATTTTAAAGCAATAAGTTCATTGAAATTTGACAACTTACAAACCTTGCCTAGTATAACGAACATCTGACAAACATTAATTTGACACAGATTGACAATGGCAGGGGAAGGTATAGTCAGTTGACAAACTTTGGTCTTTTCCGTGACTAAGTTGTGACAACTAAAATTCATGTGGCCTAATCAAAGCTACAACAATTGCCCCAAATTAAACTGACAATTGAAATAAATAATATAAAGAAGATATATATTGTTATCTTACCCATTCTGGGTAAACTTTTGGGTAAATTCTGTCCAAATCTTTACTTGAAAACCTGCAGCCCACTTCATGAACTTCCCGACTTTCCTGCGCACATCAGGTGATCACCAAACATTCAGGAATTGACTGAGAGAAAAAGGTCAAAGGTCAAAGTTGGGGTTTTACATCCCGTTCAACAGCCAGGGTCATATTGGGACAGGTCCTCAGAATTGCCACTTGTGAGACTCGAACCCACAGTGGTGACAGCCTATGATTAGATGCCAAACTTGCTAACCACTAGGCCACTGAGGACCTTGACTGAGAGAAAAACGAAAACAAACTACAATAAATACTTTGACTGCGGTTTTCAGTGCAGGTAACTGTAAGTAGGTCAACTACAATAGGTGTGTGGTACCTAGTGGTGGTGGACCAGTTCACGCCCGGGTACCAATTCCCGCCCACCCTCAATTTTTTTGAAGATTCATAATTTTTCATAGAGAAGATGTTTACCACATCATAGATAATCATCAATTGAATCATTTACATTTGTAATTTATTGTTTAACTGCGATTGTTTTGGATAAATTTAGGGGTGGGCGTGAATTGGTACCCGGGCGTGAATTGGTCCACCACCACTACGATTGGTATGCACCCATTAGCCACTGATTATGTTTCCAAGGCAATAATTTTAATGAAATTTGTCACCTGACAAACCTTTAACAGTATGACAAATATCTGACGAACATTGATTTGACTGTAGAATGACAATGACACAGGAAGTTAGTCAATTGACAAACTTTGCTCTATCTCGCGACTAATTTGTGACAACTAAAATACATACATGGTCAACTACAAAAGTAACACTAAATTAAACTAACAGTTGAAACATATAGCATAAAGAAGATAAAAATTAATATGCTACCCATCCCAAATAAGTCTATGCATCTATTTCTTTCCAAATTTTTGGAAAACAATCAGGAGCAAGTCACTTTATTATGATGGGTGACAATAGAGGATTCTATCCAACTCACATTTACAACTGTCTGTAAATTGCATATTTCTCAATTTCAGCTTCGATTATTCATTTCAATTCAACCTATACATCAAGTAGCAATTAATATTAGCTTTTGCTTTACTGTATATGCAGATATTTTGTTTAAAACATACCTACTTCATAAACTCCTGTAAACTCCCTTCTGTAAACTTCTTCAACCATGCCACGTGGGTAGTACTAAAAACGAAATAGTGACAAACATTAATCTGTGACAATTCGAGAGACAAATAAATTACAAATGTTAATTCGACCGCGGTTTTCAGTGTAGACCCTACCCTTCTGCTTCCGGCCAAATTTGACCAGGTCACCCAATGTCATAAGCTGTTATGTAAATCCCCACAGGAACCTCTACCTGTTGGAGGCATTGCATCAGCTTTTGACCAAAAATGCAGTAGAATTGGTGACAACTCAAACATCTCTGGGCTTTTACAACCGGTTATCTTTAGTTCCAAAACGCAACATCTGGTGGAGACCTATATTAGACCTCCCACCAGGCACAAGACGTCATTTCGATATCAATGATTGGTCTAAACTGGGACCTGATGTCATTTTGATAGCATAATGATATCTAGACATTATTTGATGGAAACAGACCTGTTGGTCATTACACATGATGTCAGTTTGACATAATTTAATTGCACAAAATCTGATGTTATTCTCTCCACATCATATTAATGTCATTGTGCCATCAGATTAATGTACCCCATAAGTTGGTAATTCTTTTTGACTAATTCAAACTTCCCCTATATTTTTTCTCTTTGTCTAAGTAATGTCACTGTTACATCATGAAGTTCATAGATGTATTTTTTTTTTACTTTAACATTTCTTGACACATCATTTTGATGTCATTATTAACACTTATTTCTCATATTTAACATACAGTCTGTTTGAGTTATATATTTATGTGTAACATCAATCCCAATTGTCAGTCAATCCCAATTGATTAATCACTAATCACTGAAAAGAATTTTGATCACTTCCAGATTTTACCTACTACCAAAAATTTACAAAAAGGACATCAGTGGCAGACAAATTTGCAGTACTACAAACCACCCCCACTTTTTGAATAAGTAAATATAAAAAAGTATATGGCGAGAGCACCCCCTTAGATCAAGGACACTACTGACTTTTTGTAACAACTGTAACTAATACCAGCATTACCATAGCATTGCTGGTAACCCTTGATGCAACTTTGTCATATGCAAACATTCAAAAGGAAGAAGGCCTTAGGGTAGAAAATTACCAATGAAGGGACCCTAAAATGATCAAACATAGACTGTGTACATAATGAAGCTTATGAGATTAGTATTACAAAATACAAACTTCACTTTTATTTATTTATTTCACTTTTAAAAGCAAATAACCATCAATTTGTGTTTAAAATATGTTAAATTGAAGTTAAATACTTGAAATACTGCAACAATAGACTGGATATACTCCAGTCTCCAGGTAATTAAAATTTCTAGTTATTGGTGGCAATTACAGGCTATAATAGACAGGTTGGGTCATTTTCTTGTTTACAGTCATTCAAGTATTAGGTTGATCTACCTGTGATTGTTAACTTTTCTCACATGCATGATAAAGTGCATTTGAGATGTAGTGGCACTGATGTTTTGTTGTGTAATTGCTGTGTATGAAGTGTACTAAAAGTACCAATAAATTTTTATTCACATTCCTGTTTATCACTCTTTGTAGATACCACTGGGAAACTGATGCCAATTCTTTATTATACACAATTCCTTATTTAATAATTTAATTTTATGTTATTTGAATAAAATTTAATTAATTTAAAATTTAATTTATTATCCACCACACATTGTATTTGACCAGTATAGACGGTTATACTGACTGGGATATATTTCATTTGTATACAACGGCACCTCAATCACTTCCAGTTTTTCACCAATATCTCAGAAACTGTGTTACCTACAAATATGTATTATATATCATGATAAAGGTCTTCTTACAGTGCTTCTACTCATGTATGTTACATAAAAAGTCATGTAGAAATGACTGAGATATTGCAGGTTAAAGATTGCAGTTGTTATATTCACTGGTACCCATGATGCTTTCTGACATCCTTTTTAAAATTCTCTCATCAAATATTCATACTATTGAACGCCTAAATCGTACAGAATAGTGGATAATAAAAGTAAAAAACCATCCCTCATCAAACATATCAAAATATATCAACCAAGAAGATTAACAATATAATACTGTTTTCTTCATTGTGATATATTTTTTCTGTATATGTCATTGGGGAAGTTTTCCTATTGTGATGAAACTGTTCCCAAAAGGACATATATAATTTTGGGTGGATTTGAAACTTTAAATTACTTACAGTTTGGATGTCATAAAAATTTAATTTTGATATAATGTATGATGTCATTTAGAGGTCCCCAAAAAGATGTCATTTTGATGTCTTGAAAATAATGTTTCTTTGATGTCATGATAATGATGTCATTTTGATGTCGTGAAAATGATGTCATTAGAACTTTCAAACCAAATCAAAAAAAGACAGTTTATTGACATCGGGCCCGTTGTCATTTTGATGTCAAAATGATGTAACTTTGCCCACTGGGCTTTGAACCACTTTCTAAAGACATAGTCATTCAAAATGGAGACTCCAGAGGCAATGAGGACCTCCCTTCAAATAGGGGAATGGGTCACCTCAGTAGATTTCAAAGCCTCATACTTCCATATACCTATCCAGAGCCAGTCCAGGAAGTACATGCATTTTCAGAAACAAAACCAGTTCAAAGCACTGCCATTCGGCCTCTCCACAGTGCCTGTGTCTGTAGTGGCCAAAGAGGTCAAGTTTATTTCACTACAAAAGGGTATAAGGATCCACCACTACCTAGACGACTGGTTGGTCAGGCCAGATCCCACCAAATTTGTCTCCAGCATACCCAGACCTTGGTAGCTCTCTGTCAGGAGCTAGGTTGGTTAGTGAACAAAGATATATCAGAACTGGTACCCAAACAGGTTTTCAACTTCATTGGTTACCAGTTCGACTTGAGAGAGGGCAGGGTCAGACCCACCCAAGAACGTTGGCAGACCCTACAAACAAAAATAAGAGCCCTCATATCTGGTCCGGTATGCCCGGTCTGGAAACTTATGTCACTGATAGGTTTACTTACGGCTACAGAGAAACAAGAGCATCTAGGTCATCTGCACAGGAGCAAAATAGTGTTCATAGCTACAGACAACACAACAGTGGTTGCCTATATAAACAAGAAGGGGGGATGAGGTTGGGGCCCCTTAGTGCCCTCTTATGGAGAATCCTGACCTGGTGCACCAGGAGACAGGTTACCCTCAAGGGGCCACGGTGGCAGAGTGGTAACACTCTCACTTCCCACCTCTGAGGCCGGGGTTCGGTTCCCGGCACGACCTCAAGTGGGAAAGCTGGTAGTTGCTTGCCGTTGGTCAGCAGTTTACAGTACAGAACCCTGATGAACTGTATGTACTGGTTTCCTCTGCCCTTCCAGCTACCCGTCGTGATATGACCTGTACAGTGTTGAAAGTGCATAAAACCCCAAAATAAATAAAGGTTACCCTCAAAGCTCGACACATCCCAGGCCATCTAAATGTGATAGCAGACAAGTTATTCAGACTGGGCCAGACCATCCAGATAGAATTGTCACTCCATCCAGAGGTTTTCCAGTCAATTTACACCAGGTGGCATCACCCCAAGTAGACCTGTTTGCCACCAGGTTTAACAACAAACTGCCCTAGTTTGTTTCCCTGGTGCCAGACCCCCTAGCCTGGGCAGTGGATGCTCTCAGTCTGCCCTGGGAGGAATTGGACCCATATGTCTTCCCACCAACAGCCATCTTGGGCAAGGTGGTGAAGTTGCAAGACTACCCATGCAACAGAATAATTCTGATTGCCCCAGGGTGGCCCAACATGCCCTCGCTCTGATATCTAGTGGCCATATCCAGTCAGATCCCCCTGTGCCAGCCCAACTTACTGACTCAGCCCTTCAAGCAGACTCTTCACAGGAATCTGGCGAGCCAGAATCTACATACCTGGCTCCTAGAGCCACAGCTACCAAGGGGCAAGGCTTCTCTGAGGCAGTGACAGCAAGAATTGAGGCTCCTCAAAGAGGATCAACCAGATCAGTCTATGAGGTAAAGTGGAACATTTTTACAAAGTGGTGTCTCAGTAATCAGGTG
This sequence comes from Sabellastarte sp. h YS-2021, assembly GCA_964017235.1. Taxonomy (NCBI): domain Eukaryota; kingdom Metazoa; phylum Annelida; class Polychaeta; order Sabellida; family Sabellidae; genus Sabellastarte; species Sabellastarte sp. h YS-2021. The sequence continues at coordinate 119,978,527 of OZ024928.1, forward strand.
GACTTCAGCCATTGCCATTGTTGACTTCCTGCTCTACTTGTTTCAGGACAGGAAGTTACAACCAAGCACAATTGATGGCCATAGATCTGCCATCTCTGACAAACTAGGCAATGCCACCATCAATGTCAGCAAAGATGAAAATCTCAGTCGTCTCTTGGATAGCTTCCACAGAGACAGACCTAAGAGATAGAGGGGCATACCTTCTTGGAACCTCAGCCCAGTGTTGCACCAGCTCTCTAAGCTTAAGGAGGCCTCCTTGAAACACTTGATCTTCAAGACTGTCTTCTTGTTGGCCTTAGGCTCTGGCAAATGTAGAAGTGAGATCCATGGTTGGCTGCACAAGAACATCAGACACCAGTTAGACTGGTCTAAGGTGTCTCTATATCCCTCACCCAGGTTTTCTGTCAAAGAACTAACTGGCTTTGGAGGGACTAGATAGTGTGGCCCCAGTAGTCATACCAGCCCTGGCCCTAACTCTGGATAGGTCGCTCAAGAGTGATAGGTCCTTGTGTCCGGTTAGAGCCCTATACTGAAAACGTCTGACAAATATTACTCCCTCAATAATTTGTCAAAACTGTGCCTAAAACAACAAACTTCCTAATTGACATATTTAAACTTGTCATTTTCTTGTTTGACAAATTAACTGACAAACTTATAGCAAGAAAATAACCCTGATAGTAAAATTAATTTGTCGTTTTAGGCATCTTTTATTGCTGACATTCTTATGAAACTAATTTTAAGTGCACTAATTTTCTTGTCATAAGTTTTCAGTTAATTTGACCAATATGTTATCAACATTTCATTATCATTCAACAAGAAAATAGTATTTAAATTGGTCATTTAGGAAACTTGTTTTAGGCACCATTTGGACAAATTATTAATTTTCAGTGTATGGTATTACTTAGACAGGACCTCAGATCTCAGGCTGAACAAGGAGCTGGTCTTCGTCTCCTTCAAGAAAGGGTTTGACAAGGATATCTCCGTGCCACTATCTCCTCATGGATCAAACAGACTGTGATCCTATGTTATCAGCTCTCAGACCAGCAGGCACTCACCCTGCACCAGGTCAAAGTGCATGATATTAGGGTCTTTGCTGCTTCTAAGGCCTTCCAGTCGGCAGTTTCTTTAGAGCAATTTTTATCAGCCTGCCACTGGAAATCCCATAATACCTTTACACAATTTTGCTTGAAGGATGTGGCCTGGGCTGACACAGAGCTCTTCCACTTAGGGCCTGTTGTGGCTGCTCAACAGATCCACAAGCAGGCCCCAAAATGAGGAAACTTGTACATATGTATATATTTTGTATATAATATTTAAGCAGCATTTATAAAAAACTGTGCTATGCTTCCCTTGGGAGATTTTTTATTCTATTCTGGGATTGAACTCATCCCTCTCTTCCCTCCCCCTCAGAGCAGGTCTGCCAAAAAGTGGGGGTGTAGTCGGCTTACCCAGTTAACCGGTTCTGATAACTGACATTAGCCTTAGAAGGGTCTTGTCCTCAGACCGACCCAAGGCTAGAATTGTTATTTTATTGTTTCACTTAAAGTCCCTAGTAACTTACCAGCCTACCAAGCGGTATTTATTCAGCAATTGTCCATTGGATAGGATGTATCTATTCACCTCACTGCTTAGCCACAACTTCATTCCCTCTTCCATGATAAAAAGTGTGATTGTACCTATTGTGAAGGACAGATCTGGTTATATATTTGCCAAAAGTAACTACAGACCAATTGGACTCAGCTCTACAGCATCAAAAATATTTGAAATTATCTCACTCAAAAGATCCCAGGATAAACTTTATACTACACCTAATCCATTCGACAGAATTGTGTATTTTTCTTCTGAACGAAATATTGAATTTTACGCATCAGCATGGATCTACATCTTTCATTGCTTTTATTGATGCCTCCAAAGCTTTTGACAGAGTGAACCATGGTACATTGATACACAATCTACACAAAAAAGGGTATACCTCTCTACATCTTACGAATTCTGGTCTTCTGGTTCTCTCATAGTGAAGTGTGTGTTCAATGGGGCTCAGTTATGTCTGATTCTTTCATGACAATAAATGGTGTTAGACAGGGTGGAATACTTTTTCCCCTATTCTTCAATATTTATGTTAATGAAATAAGTGAAAGGTTAAACAGTAAAATTATAGGCTGCTCTTTCAAAGGAATGCACATTAATCATCTTATGTATGCTGATGATATTGTTTTGTTCTGCCCTTCAGCTAAAGGCTTACAAGAACTGATAAATTGTTGTGTGTATGAGGGTAATAAGCTAGATCTTAGATTCAATGAAAATAAAACTGTATACATGACAGCCTTAAGTAAATTTGACTGTCACTGTAAGAATCAACTTCCTGACATATACATTAATGATAAAGCATTATCTTTAGTTGACACATACAAATACTTAGGACATTACATTAGTAGCAATCTGGTAGATGACAAGGACATTTTAAGACAGGTTCAAGCTAAATATGCTCAAGGAAACATGTTATGTAATAAGTTTTCAGATAGCTCCTCAGAAGTTAAAGGTGTTCTTTTTAAAACTTACATGTATTCTATGTATACTATGTCACTTTGGAGTAACTACTCAAACACTACCTACAGAAAATTTGTTGTTTCTTACAATAACATATTTAGAATGTTGTTTAAGCAACCAATGTACTGCAGTGCTTCCAACATGTTTGTAAGTAAAATTATTTGCTCTTTGCCAGAAATTCGTTGAATATCCTGCTACAGTTTGCTACAAAGAATAAATACAAGTGATAATGCTCTTATGGTGTCATATTTAACAAGTTGTGCTGTAAAACTCTCTACTATCCTTAAAATATGGAACAAATATGTATATATGTAATGGACAACAGTCCCATGTGATCAACAGATAAATGTATCATTTTTTTCTCTATTAGTACATGTTTTTTTTTCATATTTATATTTATATGAACTAATTACACAAATCTTGTTCTTCTTTACTACCACTCCATGTTGTACACTTATGTTTCTATGGACTAATATATTGTAATATTATGTCTGAAATAAAGTTATATTATTATTATTAATGCAATAAAATTGCAAATTTAATAGTAAATTAAATTTCTATAAGTTAATACCCTATCCAATGGACAAACAAGGGCATCAACCGGTAAAGCAATTGTCCATTGGATAGGGTATTAACTTATAAAAATTTGGATATGGGGGAAGAAGAATATAAATCATGTATATCAGAATGGCAGCAAGAACTGGTGGAGGGATTTGTAGAATTGTTTGACAATGATGCATCAGCAGAACCAAGGTCGGAGGCGTCGGAGTCGGACACTGTCATCCAAGCTGGTTTTGACATGCATGGAAAGATAGAATGGCGTCTACACCCTGTAGAAGTGCCCCTCCTATGCACATGCTATTAAAGGGCATTACCTCAGAGCAGTCCCTACAGGACCTACAATGAGGAACAGGCGTCCATGGTGGCAGAGTGGTAACACTCCCGCCTCCCACCTCTAAGGCCGGGGTTCGGTTCCCAGCATGGCCTCAAGTGGGAAAGCTGGTAGTTGCTTGCCATTGGTCGGCAGTTTACAGTACAGAACCCTGACAAACTGTATGTACTGGTTTCCTCTGCCCTTCCAACTACCTGTCGTGATATGACCTCTACAGTGTTGAAAGTGACATAAAACCCCAAATAACTAAATAAATAAATACAATGATGAACAATGTTTTTAAGCAATGTAGAGTAGATATAATTTTCCCCCTATTTCAGCAGCTTTGGAGGCTTAACTGAAGGGGTAGCTTGTGTACTCTACTGTTGATACATGTTTCTATTTATCATATCATGATTGCTAAAGGATCAGAGACATTTAGTATTTAAATGTGTGTTTTGAAAATAAAGTAATTTAAATAAAGTTTCTTTGATGTAAATGTTAATTTTGTTTGAAAGAAAGGCAAAGATAATAATTTTTTGTTCAGGTGTGAGGGTAATGCATAGCACTTTTCTTAAGGTGAGAGGGTAATGTGACGAATGTTGATTCATTGTCGTATTTTTAAATTCTTGCAAATGGGCAATATTCAACTAATATACATAAAACACTGACCATTTGTGTGCAGATATTCCTGTAAACTATGCACTTCAATATCTGTTGTCTTAATATCATCTTGTGTTATGTTTCATTGTGTTAATGGTAATTGTTGATTCAAGGTGACTCTGTATAAAGGATTAAAAAGAAGTTTTTTTTCCAAAGTCTTGGGGATGACTAAAGTTTAGTCCAATGAGAGGCCTTGTTACTTTACTCATTTGAGTAATTCTGTTCTGTCTGCAATTTCACTATACAAGGGCTAGCATTTCATCAGGTCAATGCTGGACTGGTAGATGCAATATCTGTGCTGGACATTTTGAGGGAAAAACTTGGCTGACACACCATCATCTCAGTTACAGGGTAAAACCTGTAGTTAAGCGGTAAAACCTGCTGATTTAATTAAGGATTGATATGAAATAGTTTGTTTCTCTTGCAGGGTGAAACCTGTCAGAAATGATAGTTTAGGTTTGATAATTTATTTTACGGGGTAAAACCTGTGACTTTAGTTTTATTTGCAGGATTACTCTCTTGGTTAGGACATGTGAATTATTCCAGTATTTTGTGTCTGAATTTCAGGGTGAAACCTGGGTTGTACAAAGTATATATATGTTTTGATTTACAGGGTAAAACTGAGGCCCTGTGATGTTTTTGTAGTGAATTAATGTCATTGTTAGAATGAATCCTGAGGTTCTGTGAGGTTTGCATAGTGGATTTATGTCATTGATAGAATGAATCCTGAGGTCTTTTACTGGGTGAAACCTGAAGGTTTTGTTAATGTATGATTTGTTTCAGCTAAGATAAAGGCAACTGTCTATGATGACTGAGTAAGGATCCAAAGCTGCAGCATTTTATTCAAGCAAAAAGTCTGAAGTTGATTAATGTCAATGTCTAATTTTATTGTCAGCAAGTTTGTATTTTTTCAGTCCAGCCCCAACTTAATTGGTCACTGTATGATATTTTACACTACCACTTTATTGCTATAAAATTGTATAATAGTAATAATTTAGGTGCCACACCATTTACACAATCATAATTCTGATATTTATAAATCAGGTGGAAGTGAACTGTATATATAAAATACCAAGTTCACCATTCAAGCATATGATCCTATTAACCCTAACCCTAACCTATGACCTCATCTTTGCTATATGTAAAACCCTAAACCCTAATAACCCTTAAACTTAGTATGTAAACTATTAATAACATATGCTATATCATCTTATTAACCCTTACCTATGCCCTGATCTCTGGTATTTCTAAAACTATAACACTAAGCATATATCTGACCTCATCTTTAATATGAGTTATGTAAACCCTTTCATCTAACCTCTGGTATGTAAACGATTAACTATAACCATCCTACTAACTTATGACCTCATCTCTGGTATGTACTAATAACCCTTATGATTTCTCAACAGCCTATGACCTCATCTCGGGGTATCTAACCTATGATATATTTTTCTCAACAAGCCAATAGACCCTAAGCCCACTAACTACTTATGACATCATATTTCATATTTGAACCCTCACCACCACCCTAGGGTTAAGTTTAAATACCAGATTTGAGGATCTTTTAAATACCACAGATCAGATCATATTTTACTATTTATTAAATACCAGAAATGAGGTCATAAGCTCTAACAACCCTTATGTTATTGTTAACAAACCTTTAACGGGCAATTAAATCTACATACTGAACTACACATACAATGAACCTGAGGTTTTAAGAAGCCATAGATGAGGTCATAGATTAGAACTGAATAACAATATCAAGAAAAATCCAACCCATATTTTAATGGGGATTTTTTGCATGCAAACTCTAACCTTAATAATCATTAACCATTATACTGACCTCATCTCTGCTATTTAACCCTTAATGTCTTAAAACCCTCCAACCCCTAACCCTTTAAGCAACATTTAAAATTCTGAAGGTCATCTCATCTCTGTAATAACCCAAATATTTTTACAAGGATGTCCAAGTGCAGTTCAAATACCACACTATCCAAAGGACATATCATACTAAATACAGAAAGGCTAATTTAATATAAGGATCTCATAAATACTCTCTCGCGTTACGCCTCTACGTCTATTGAAGGTCTTACCCTCTTATTAACAATTGAAGACATCACGACAATTTCTCGTTATTTATATTCAAACCACTATGGGATACAAATGCAAATTAACCCTCCTTGACCTAATTACACATCTGACCAATTAATGAATTTTAACATCCTTGCATTTGGATCCCATCATGTGACCCTAATCAGCTGTTTTCTGTTTCCATATCTCTCACAATCAACCTAGACAAATATCATATATATGTCTTATTACATTAACTTTTCTTTTCATAAGAATATTACCCCCAACACATACACAGATATCAAAGCTAAATTAACCAAAGGAAATATGCAAAATTACCGCGTCATGCTGGAACAAATAAATAGCCTGGTTCCAAGGACCCACAATCAGAACCCATGTTTCTTCGTCGATGCAATATTATCATCTATTGACATAAATAACAGAAGGAGATTTATAGTTTGTTTTATATATGCTGGATGTTGTTGCTGGCATATATCAACGACACTCTATTAGTATTTTGAAAATTTTTGTAAGACATTTTATACAATCTCTCAGGAAATATAGAAATGGCTGCAAACCTACCACCAATACACTACACCTGTATAGATATTGTGATTGGGATATGATTACTAAATCTAATCTGGAATATCATCAAGGAATATGTTTGTTATCTAACAGAAATAACCAGGAAATCTGTAAAATTTGTGCTAAGAAGTTCAACACAATCACAGAAATGAAGTTTCACCTTAAGAAATGTGGGAAGCATCTATGTTATCAATGCGATATTTGACTACCTCAGCTCTGAATACACACATTATCTCTTACCATTGTAACAGTAAAGCAGATAACAAATCAAAGACATATAGATGTTTTAACTCTAATAAGATTTGTAACTGTAGACAAGAATTATATACACATAGGATGAATCAACATGGAGGTAATGATGATGAGGAGCATGATGATTTACCTCAATATATTAGGAATGAAGAAAATGATAACATTTGTGAAGTTTACAGCACCAACAGAAATCACATAATGGCCAATCACCAAAGGGGCAAATTGAGGCACATATACAACAGTTAAAGTAGTGAAATAATTACCAATAATTTGGATCAAGGATATGCAGAAATCTGAAGACATTTAAATGAAATTTATGATGACCTAAATGTCACCTATGGGATTAACTTTGCCTTTGGTATGATCTTATTTAAGAACCAGACTGGGGGATATAGATATTATATTCCTTACTTTAACAGTAGAATTCTAACCTATCCTTTTACTGAATCCAATAGAAACAGTATTTGTTTATTGATGAATAAAATTCATAGAATAGATATTATAGAACAAGCTCGTGTTTTAAGACCTTCTTCAGCATGGACACTGGCATTTATAACTAATGTACAATACCACGTTTTTTGACAGACTTCCCTCTAGGAGCAGTTACTTATCTGCCAACCTACATTAAAGTTAATAGATATTTAAGAAATATGTTAATAAATCGAAGAAAGAATCAACCATCATCACTACTTGCGTCATGCGCAAAAGCATTAGCACACAAACCCAAAGTGCAAATGATATTAAATGGGCTGTGAAAAAAGAACACAAACACACTAACACAAAACATGTCACTACACATGATAAATCGACCAATACAGACCCACTAGTGGTACTAGATCCAGATGACATCAAAACTCTGCACAGTGGCCTACATATCGCCACTTACTCCCCCTTTCACCAAATTTTTGTCTGCACTAACAACAGCACCAGTATAGTGCCCACACACAGACAACTAATTGATATCAATCAAACACCATTCAGAAGCACTACACAGAATCATACCATAACTAATACTCTGGCCATCCCACCAGTAACAAGTAGTACCATGACCAACACATGTACTACAACCACTATGACCAATCCAACCACCACCACAACAAACACACATAAACAACCTATTGTAGCCACAGCTATCTCAAACACCCCTAGTTTCAGTGATGAAATACACTCACACACAAGTGATGACAATATCACCACAGACATAACCAACATCAAACCCACATACAAACCTGACCAATTGAAAGTACGCAAAAGAGTACAGTGGGATAGTAGCACCATTAGTAAGCTCCTACAGGAACAAATGAAGGGTAAGTGTGATGTTACCATTACTAAACTACCTTGCAAAAATAAGACTACAAAACCTGTGAATACACACAAGAAACTCACTAAACTAGCACAGAAGTATTACCGGTATGAGATTGAAAATCATAGGACACTACCTTCTTATGCACACAAAACACGCACAGATACTGATTGGGTCTCCCTGCCCAACGAAGCCTACAACCCAACAAAACCTGAAATCATCCACATTGATGAAGAACCTACCAATGTCACACCAACAGCATCAACAGATGAAAAAGCTATCATCTTAGATGAACATTTCAAGGATGGACTTTGTGACCTATTCGGTGATGTTTCCAGTTCAGATGAGGATTAAATAAAACAACATACTATATTATATTGATTTATTTATTCATAAACAGTACTCCATGTTGTAAACCACATACACATGATGAAATCTTATATTATTTTGGTAAAATGCAGTAAAACACATAAAACCAATAAAAGGTTGTTTAAACACTTGTTGTTTCTGTTGATTATATCAACCAACATAATTAGTTAGTGTAATAATCCCATGAGATTGATGAAATGATAACAACAATCTTGACCAAAACACCAAATATGGAATAGCTGTGGTAACCACCTAACCTCCTTAAGTCGCTAAGGGGCAATGGGTTTGAGCTGAAGCAAGTATTACCATGGCAACCAACCTGTTCTTACCTGAAATATCTAGTACTTACCTTTTAGACTCATATAAAACTGCTTTAAAAGAGTCTTAGTACCAATTATACCAAATTAATTACTACCAATTCCGAGGGAGCTGGTCAAAATCCGGAGCCTGCAGGAGCTGAAAAAAGTACTTCAGGAGGTCAAGAATCAAAACCTACCAAGCCTCTGATGAGACCATTCCTAGAAGGAAAGTCAAAATATGAGCCACCAATTTGAGCTATATATCAGGCCAACACACTCACTCAGCACACCAACAACCCCTTCTTTATTTTCATATATATATATATATATATATATATATATATATATATATATATATATATATATATATATATATATATATATATAGTTAGGCTGTTGAGATAATATAAGGGTTAATAAGGTTAGGGTATTGGCTTGTTGAGAAAACATAAGGGTTATTAGTACATACCCGAGATGAGGTGACATACCAGAGATCAGGTCATAGGTTAGGGTTAGGGTTAATAAGATGATATGGTGTTAGGGTTAATAAGATGATATGGCCATATTAGTTTAATGGTTATTAGGGTTAGGGATTTACATATAGCAAAGATGAGGTCATAGGTTAGGGTTAACATACCAAAGATGAGGTCATAGTTTAGGGTTAGGGTTAATAGGATCACATGCTTGAATGGTGAACTTGGTATTTTACATTACAGTTCATTTCCATCTGATTTATAAATATCCAATTATGATTGTGTAAATGGTGTGGCACCTAAATTACTACTCACAGTTCTCAGAAATATCCCTCTGTGTTTTTCTGGTTACCACACACATTTTCAAGAATATAACAGCTTGGCACGCTACACCAGTACATACAGTTGGTCAAGGTTCTGCACTGTAAAGTGTTGACCCTCAACCTGTCATTAGTTTATGTGTGGGTCATACAAAGGCTTCTGAAAATAATGTGTGATTTTCAGTTATAACCTACAAATTTATGCACACAGCTAATATTAATTACTTTATAGTTTATAATACGACTTCATTTCTGAAATTTGTATGGTTCTACATACACAATGGAACCTAATCCCTTATGACATTCTGTTCTTTTCTGGATGACACAAACTCAATAGCTGTCATCAACTGTCTACCTTTATTAGTGCCAGCCAGAGGTTTGCAATGAGATAGATCTCATATTTTCTCATAATTGGGTAATTGCCTCTTGTCTTTTCTTCTTTTTTCCATCCTTCATACAGCCATTATGCTCTCATCTAAATCTTGAATCTCACAGGTGCTACAGAATGTGAGTTTAATGTATTTTTTACAGGGATGGTATAACTGTATTATCATGCACCCATGCAATTATCGGATTTTTAGTGGTGCTGAAGGAGTGGAAATAAAACTACAGCTTATCACCCCCCCCCACCGAAGATAGAAGATGAGATATTTAAAGACAAAATACAGGCTCAATGCCATTCAGCAAAAGTTTGCAGTACATACTAGTATTCAAACGTTGAGTCATCATAATGTTAGTCTCTGTGCCTTACTATTGATAAAACATTCTTACACCCCTGTCACTAATATTAGATGACACTTATGTTAAACGGTGAAGCAGAATAGGTAGTAATATTTGTTTTTGTGATGACTATAGCTTCCTATTAATAAAATGATGTTAGAAAACACCAAGGAAATCTGTCACCTCATATCTCATCACAATTAATGAGTTGGGAGCTATGACCGTGAGTTTAATGTATTTGATCATCAAGCAGCTTTATTCTATAAAAAAATCTCTGTAACATACTCCCATTTAAATTCGTGACCTGATATAGAGGTGTAATCAATACGTGCAATGGTTGGTGCCATCCGGGAATAAATCGGTTACGAATTTGGTTACGACCTTAAGGATTGGTTAGGCAATATTATTTTATTCGGTGTTATGTCTCACCTGTGTCTGGAAAAGAAAGGAAAAGAAACCTGCACTCTGGTTGACATAAGAACTCCAGGTACAGTATAATGTAGACCGATTAATCCATCTGTCTCTCAGCCAATTTTAAAAGATGGATGTATTGGCGAGAGATAGATGGCATTAGTATGCAAAGAACATAAACGTCCTGAAGGGCAACAAGTGGCACACATCCTGACATTAAACATGTACACGGGTGGACACAAAGATAAACGGTGGACACGAAGATAAACGTTTTTTGGAATGAAAAATAAAGCTGTGTAAACAACAAAGTCATATACATTATATATTAAAACAGACTGAAACAAATCTTTTTATGAGATTTCTTGGTTATTTGGTGAATTCTTGTTGTTTATTCAACTAAAATACGCAAATTTCCAAAAATCGTTTATCTTCGTGTCCGTTTATCTTTGTGTCCACCCGTGTACCGTACTAGGCTACCACCTTGAGTGTCAAGGATGTGCCCCGCATTAAAAGAAATAAACTTTTTGCATAGTTAATGGATATATTTACCAAAATTTTTTTCACTTGCCAAATTCACAATCACAAAGAGAAAGAAATCAAATAAATCACAATATTTCGCTACTGCTACCCTGCATAAGTTGGCCGCGGGTCATCTAGAGGCTCCAGAAAGACAAATAGGTTATTGTACACCAATGAAAAATGTTGCATACAATAAGTTTAACAATGGGGCCACGATGGCAGAGTGGTAACACTCTCGCCTCCCACCTCTGAGGCCGGGGTTTTATCCCCGTCACGGCCTGAAGTGGGAAACCTGGTAGTTGCAGTTTACAGTACAGAACCCTAACGAACTGTATGTACTGGTTTCCTTAGACATGGTTACCTCAGCTCTACTTTACTTGCGTGTAGAGCCATGGCACGACCCCACATAGAACTGGAGATTTGCATAAAATCTCTTTCTGTTGAATAAAACTTGATAAAATGACTGAAAATGGTTTTAAATATTAGAAACAGTTGATATTAAGCCAAGGACACAACAAATACAACATATGTACAAAATATATGCTATTTTACACTAGGGGTGGGACGAGTACAAATAATTCGGGTCGATTACTCGCGGACCAAAAATCGACTCGACATCGAGCACTCGCGAAGTTTAGTATCCACCATTACAGGAACCAACATCCAATATGGCGGCTCCCGTAAACAATAAAAATATAGAGGTAAAAGCTTTGAATCGCTTGAATTAGCTGATGTCATCATATAATATACTTAATATTATGTTAAAAATGGTGGATTATGCGATTTAATGCTAGCAAGGTATGTTCTTTAATTTTTATTTCCTAAAAAACGTAACCGCTTCAATAGGTTGTTATGTACTTGTATACATACGAGTAGTCGACTCTTAAAATTGGGATCGAATTTTCGTGAAATTTGCCTCGCTCGGCGAGTGTCGACTGCTCGGTCGCACCCCTATTTTACACAGCTTTTATAATAAAAGAACATTTTCAAATTTTTGGAGAAAATGGTCCAAAAACCCTGGAAAATCAGGAAATGTCAGTTATTTTTTGTCAAACGTGTTTGCATGTTGACTGATTGTTGAAGAAAAAGAAACAAAATAGTTGTGGGAACAGTTATGTATTCACATTTGTATGGAATATGTGTTTTATGCAAATCTCCAGTTCTATGTGGGGTCGTGCCACGGCTCTACACGCAAGTAAAGTAGAGCCGAGGTAACCACGTCTGTGGTTTCCTCTGCCCTTCCAACTACCTGTCGTGATATGACCTGTACAGTGTTGAAAGTGACGTAAAACCCCAAATAAATAAATAAGTTTAACAATAATACATGGTTTCAGAGTCTAGTAGGCCACTCATGTGAAAGCCCTGTGAAGCTAGACCGATTAATCTGTCTCTCAGCCAATTTTTAAAAGATGGATGTATTGGCGAGAGACAGATGGCATAAGTATGCAAAAAACATAAACGTCCTGAAGGGCAACAAATGGCACACATCCTGACATTAAACATGTACTAGGCTGCTACCTTGAGTGCCAAGGATGTGCCCTGCGTTAAAAGAAATAAACTTTTTGCATAGTTAATGGATATATTTACCAAAATTTATTTCACCTGCAAAATTTCATCATAGTTTATACAAACAGGAAGTGCAGAAAAAGTGTCTATATTACTGCAAACACTGAATATTATGTTCCTGCATCTAAATGCTTTATACTGTGAATACATTTAAGTGGATATTTTAAAGTTTAAAGTGATAGTAATTTTCAGATATTGAAGTTTTTTGTGTGGCGAGGAACTCTGTCCCAAAACGCCATCCATCAGTTTTAAAAAGTCATATTTGGGGACAGAAAACTCGGTCTATGTGAAGCTGTGGTGAGTGCGGCCAACTTATGACTGCGGCCAACTTATGCAGGGAAGCAGTAATGATGCATATTTCATTTGTTAAACTTTTTCCAATGTTATTTATCAAAATCCAGAGTACCAAAACACTTTATTTAACATGTTTTTATAACGAAAGCACGTGTATTCTGCATCTGTGTTGTCATTAGAGGTGAAGGCAAAAAAGGTTAAAGCATTAGAAACGTTAGAAATTACATGTTGAAGAAATATTTTTTCAATGAAATAACATACATTAAACATTCATAATTACTGGAGTAAAAATTTTATATTTATGCGATTGTGACATACATTTCATTGTAAAGTTCACTTCAGTTTAAGGAAATTAGTTGTGTATGATAAGATATACAATTTTTTTGTACACCAGAGCAAAGTAAGGTATTATAAAACCAAATAAATTTTTTTTTACCTTTTTATATATTTTCTTTATGTGTGGATTTTGATGCAACAAAATGAGTGGAGGCACTAATAAAATCCCTTTCCAATAATATATGGTAGTTTTAAAAATATTTTTGAAAGATGAGCACCCGTTAACACCCTAAACATTTTGCCAAGTTTAGATCAAGACATATTTTAAAAATAAGTTATCATATGACAGTTGAAAATTTAATATGATTTTTAAAAAGCCAATTAATGTTTGTGGTAAACATGGCCAAGGACCTGGATAGAATTTCCCTGGCCAATTTGCAAGAAAATTTCGAAATGCCATAATTATCAAAGCACCCAAGAACTATGTATCTAAGCTGTCATTCACTTCAATATTACTTGTGTCAAAGTCTGTCAGAGGCCAATTATTAAATGATTTTGTCTGGTGACTGTCCGCCCCCACACATTCAGGGCTACCTTTGATTTTGAAAGTGGCCACAATAAAGAAATTACCTTTTAAGATGGTGTGAGGGAGGATAGTCCCCAGTAAAACAGTAACTGTGATCCATTGGGGGTTTGTAAATAGAGGTCACAATGCCATGTCAGCTTTATAAAATATTTCATAATTCTCTTGTTAAATGGATTATCTTATTTGAGCATTATTATATTCGGCGCCATTAATTAATTAATTATTTATTTTATTTTAAAGTAAATTTTACATTAAATCATTCTGAACTATTCTTTTTTGTACTAGACTGTGAATTCATCTACATTCTTGGAGAATCCCCTTATGAGAGCAAACCATTTGTCACCTGTGCCTATTTTTAAAATTATGTCTTCATGTTTCGTATTTTCTGTGACTTTGTCTATAAATGTGACTGTAATAATATGACTATTTGCTTTATATTGGTGAAAATTTGACTAAAAATGATTTTACATGGGAAATAATATTGTCAAAATATTGCAGATCATAAAATTATTGGAATAATTCTATAAAAATAGGTTGGATGACACTGTGCAATTTGCACACTCTTGACCATTTCAAATTTATATTTATATGTTTACAATTATACTTTATACATGTAGGCTTAACTTGGCCAAACTTGTAAAACAAAAACTAAGCCTAACTTAAATAGAATTTTAGATTGAAAATTCTCCAAAGGCATTTACAGGAATTCATATTTGTTCTGCAAGCATCAAAATCATCACAAATTCACCACAAAACCATAAAAACACAACAGAAATTTAATTTCTACTGCCTTGCTACCAATTATCGCCAGACAGAATTCAAATAGATATAACTTCACCAAGGTCTAGCAAATAAGGTAAAACTATTTCCAAAGTGAATGGAACAAATTCACCACAAAAAGCTTTCAAAATATATGACCATTACTGAAATATGCACATTTTATTTTCTGGTGGCGATAATTGGTAGCTGGCGATATGTATTTTATGCTGCAAAATGATATACAATTTGTCAAAATTAAGGAATTATTCTTTTTCATATATTTTAGCCGGGGTAACTAGTGACTATTCTTGTTGGCACATGGTCATTGTTTTTCCGCTTTCTTGATTGTAAACAGAGTTGCCGCACATGTGCACTCGGAACTCCAATAAGGCTTATACACATGCTTTCGTTATAAAAAAACATGTTAAATGAAGTATTTCAGTACTCAGGATTTTGATAAATAACCTCAGAAAACGTATAACAAATGAAATATATATCTTTTGAATAGTGGATAGCGAAATATTATGATTTCTTTTATTTCTTTCTCTTTGTGATTTGTGTTTGTTTACATCCACACATAAACACACAGGCGGTGAATTGTTAAGAAAGGTCAAAACTTTCCACTGGTGGGTACCAATTCACAGGTCATGTGCACAGGCCTTCTGAACGCGACATAAACACCAATAGGCCATCCCCGATTTTGAAACGGTTCGATTGTTGCGACTGTACTATATGATTTCGAGACATGTCATTCTCAACCCATGAGTAAACTGGTTGTTAACGCTCGACGATAGGAGAGGGTTATTGTGCACAGTTTGTGTCCGTCTTTCCCAGATAACAGTCCACTGGTGGCCCAACCCCCCAACAGTGGGCCACCAGCGGTAAATCTGTTGGCCCACTGGAGGCTGCAACCGGTGGGCCACCGTCTTGTTGTCCGTTGGGCCAGTGTTGACCCACCAGTGGCAATAAGCCTTGTCGTAGTTTCAGAAACTGCGATGCATTGTGGGATTGAGGTGGATAAACAAAATTCTTGGCGTGAACCAGGAAGTGTTTTTGCTATAAAATAAATCATTGTCATATTTTTTGAAAGTTAATTTAGGTTTTAAGCATTCATCTTATTGAAATAGTCATTTAATATTATATCTAATTGATCTTTTTATAATATTTTTGTATTCTACTTGTGTTTTAAAAGAAATATGCTATTATCGCTCACTCTCTGTGTTTAATTGTAGTACAGATACTGTGAGATCCTAAAAATATTTTTACCAAAATTTTTTGAACACCTGAACAATTGACGACTTCCAGCTTTATATTGGGGGAATAAAGTTCATGTTTTGTCAAGATAAGGACAATATTTCATTTCTGAAGTACCATTTTGGATGAGAAAAGAATAAATAATTACCAAAAATTTTTTTACCAAAATTTTTTGAACACCTGAACAATTGACGACTTCCAGCTTTATATTGGGGGAATAAAGTTCATGTTTTGTCAAGATAAGGACAATATTTCATTTCTGAAGTACCATTTTGGATGAGAAAAGAATAAATAATTAAATAAATAAGGATATTTCAGCAAAATAAGTCGATAAAAATTAAAATTATCATAAAATGTAAAGTCTCTGGACATAAAAATAATACATTTTAGGCATCAAATATGCCAGAAATTTGACTTAAAAATATATGTAATAGTAGGGTTTATGTCTCCTTTTTATTAATAAATAAAATTAAAAATATCATATTTATAATTGAGTTATCACGACAGCCATGTATATACACAGAATTTTGTCATGGTTCTTGGCTAAGCAAATAGACTTATTGTTACTAGATTTTTAAAAATAATTAAAAAAAACGAACTTAAATAATTTTAAAATTATATTAATATTATTTAAAAAAAATTAAATTAATTTTAAAAAATGATTAAAAAAAACTTAAATAATTTTAAAATTATATTTATAGTTTATTTTTCTAAATTTTTAAATAATTTTTAAAATTATATCTTGAGGGAAAGGTCAGCCATAGCATTGCACACCCCAAGTTATCAAGCTAGAAAGTATCAGCGTTATAAACATTACAGTTTCCAAGATATAATTCAGACATATTTTTAAGGGTCAAGGGACACACTATTCAGGTCAAAGGTCAAATGAAGGTCACACCACAAAGTTGCACACCTGCACCCCCTCCAACCAATGTTGCTACCAAGTATCAAGTTTCGGTATTTGAGATACAGCCTAGAGGTTATTTTTTCCGCCCTCCCACCTGCCAAGCCGGATGCTATGGGTGAAAACAATACACACACAACTTTTAAAGAGTGTGGGGGTAAACATGGCTGGTGAGAAGGTTGGTCCTAGGACCAATAAGAAAAGGCTAACAATTTACACTGACAGTGGGATACAAATGGGTATAAGAACACTCAAAGAGTGTGCATGCATTCACCAAGATCAAATGCCTCCAATATTGCTTATGAGTGCAATAATAAATATATTTTTTAGAAATTTATTGTCACCCTTAATATTAATGAATGAAAGTAGAGATTATTTATTTATTGGGGGTTTTACTTCACTTTCAACACTGCACAGGTCATATGGTATACATTTAGTTGCTCAAGGTTCTGTACTGTAAACTGCTGACCATCAGTAATTAACTACCAACTTTCCCTCATAAGACCCTGGTTTGAACCAATGACCTCAGAGTTGGGGCATGAGTGCACTACCACTGTGTCACCATGGCCCCAAGTAGAGTTTAACTGCCTTAACCTGCTTGTGTGATGTAGTGTGATGAGTACCTATCTCATCTCTGAAGTTAAGCAGCACTGGACTTGGTTAGTACTTGTACAGGTGAGTTCTTGGACAGGTAATAATGAATATTATAAAATATACAATATGATTATAATATAATAAATTTATATATTTGTATTGTACATACTTTTTTCTTTCATTTTAATTAATATTTTAAAGCCAAAACATTATGAAAACAAACAACATATGAAATCAGTCACTGTGGAGTTTTCATGTCATATGCTAATATGAATTAGCAGGTGTTCTGGAGTAAAATGTTTCAAAATATTTTTCATCAAAATGCAACAAACTTTATATATGCCTATATATGTCACAAGGCTGCATTGTGTAATGGGACAACAAAAAACATTCAGAAATATTGAAGAAAAATCGGCAATTGTTGGCGAATTTGTAATGCTAATTGGACCAAATGACAGTGGGCGAAAATAGAAGATACAAGGTTAAAACTGCTGCAAATAATTCACATAAATTTTATACAGTAAAACGAACTAATGTACAAAATATATTCCTTTATTTCCATTAATAATTCTCATAATATTTGTACGTTAATATACAGTAGTCACATAAATAGATTTTTGCTACTTCCTGGTTCACCTGTCGCATATGTAGATTGTTTATCCACTATCAGCTGACGGAAGTTTCCTTGCAGACATGCGCACTTGGAACTATGACAAGGCTTATACAGTATGCTGGTTGAAATTCTGTAATAGCATCAGCCAATCAGATTGCAGCCTGTACTGCTTCTAGGCATAAGTTGGCTGCCATCATCATATTTTGAAATTTCTATAAACTAAAGGCCTGTATCATTCTTGAATGGTCTATTATAATAAGATTTGTGGTAAGTACTAAGTACCACTTTTAAACCTTGTGCAACCACACATTTTTCTGTTTGACACACTGAACTGAGTGGCAGCCATCTTATGCCTGCAGCCAACTTATGCCTAGAAGTAGACGTGGTTACCTCGGCTCTACTTTATACTTGCGTATAGAGCCATGGCACAACCCCACATAGAACTGGAGATTTGCAAAAAATCTTTTTCTGTTGAATAAAATTTGAAAATGACTGAAAATGGTTTAATAAAATTTGAAACAGTTGATACTAAGCCAAGGACACAACAAATAGAATATTTGTACAAATATATCCTATTTAACATAGAGTTTATAATAAAAGAACATTTTCAAATTTTTGGAGAAATGGTCCAAAAACCCTGGGAAATCAGGAAATGTCATTTATTTTTTGTCGAACATGTTTGCATGTTGATTGAATATTGAAGAAAATGAAACAAAATAGTTGTGGGAGCAGTTATGTGTACACATTTGTATGATATTTGTGTTTTATGGAAATCTCCAGTTCTATGTGGGGTCGTGCCACGGCTCTACACGCAAGTAAAGTAGAGCCGAGGTAACCACGTCTAGCCTAGAAGCCGTATAGATAGGTGATTGACAGGTTTTGGGCAGATCTTAGCTAAGGGGATCAATGATTTAGTTACATGACAATGGTGGATGAGAGTCCTGAGGTGATATTCCATAATTCATTGACTCAGGTTTGGTACTGACCACCCTGCTCCAGGGAGGCAGTCTACCATCAAATTGACCAAGGACGGACCTCAGAAAGCAGACCAACCTAAATACCAGACCCTCTCTGAAGAACAGAACTACAGAGAGACTATGAGTGGGATCCGGTTATACATGGCTTGGTCTCACATCCTGGATATGGACAACACCACCTCTTCTGCAGAAGACAACCCATTTTTCAAATCCAAAATCACAACCGACTGGCAAGGTCTCTGTCTATATGCCCTCTGATGACTGGCTGTGCAACAAAATCAAGAAATTGAACTAACTTTGGTAGATGGTTATCCCTCCCATAGTTCTAAGGCCAGTGGCGGTGGACTTCTTTGGGATTAGTTTGTCCGACCAGCGAAGTCACAGTCTAAGTGGTACAGGCTGTATTTTGACCAACAAAAGACTTCTGCTGGGGTTACATCTTGGAACTCTGATGCCTCAAAAATTGAACAGCACGTACAGTCAGATAGCCAGAGCAGCCGGTGTTGCCTCCAACCCATCAGCTTCCAGACAGATCACACAAGAGACTTAAGAAGGTGGGAGAAGTCAACCAGGGAGAGGCTAGTGTGATCTGCAATCAAGCAGCCGGCTTCATGCCTGTTTAAAGTCCAGGATAATGTGCAGCAACAACTTAAGAATCCGATCCAACCAGGGCAAAGGGAAGTCTTCAAGTAAAGTGTCTACTGCCACAGACGAACTGCAATATCTTCAATTCCAGCATTTGTCAAGCTATGGCTAAGACCAATGAACACTTGAGTGACTTTGTGTTTGTTTCCATGGCAAACCTTACTCTAGCCAGAAGGGACTCTACTTATCTCATGTCAAGTGTGGGATCAAACCTGACACTCTTGCAGCCCCCAGGACAGCTCCACTACAGTTGGTTATGCTTTTACCAGACAACATGCTGAAACGAGCTGAGAAAGACATTGTGAACTTTGGAAACAAAGGACACCGCTCATTACAGAAGGTCGTTTCCACCCTTACTCACGCCCAGACAAGTGTACAGAGAATAAAATTTTGTAGTAAATTGTTGCAGTCAAAGAGAATTAAAATATGTGAAAGATGTTTCCTGTGTTGATCAATTGTCTTTTGTTAAACATGCAACAAATGTCCCAACTGTTGCCTCAAATCTGCCTGTAGGGGCCAGACTGCAAAACTTTTGGAAAAATTGGGAAGATCTGGGTGTCGGCCCGAAAATAGTTCAAATGCTCAGAAAGGGCTACACTTCCCCTTCAGATCCGGCCAAACTTGACAAGGTCACTGACCATCATAAGCTGCTGTGTAAATCCACACAGGAACCTCTATCTGCAGGAGGCATTACATCAGCTTATGGACAAAAACGCAGTAGAGTTGGTCAGAAATCAGATATCTGTAGGGTTTTTTCAACCGACTATTTATGGTCTGAAAACCCAACAACCAATGGAGACCTATCCTAGATCTGAGCAAACTAAACCAATTCCTTAAGGCGGAGAAATTCAACATGGAGACACCGAAACCATCAGAATCTCCCTCCATATACCAATACAAAGTCAAAGGTGGGGTTTTACGTCCCGTTCAACAGCCAGGGTCATATTGGGACAGGTCCTCAGCCATGCCACTTGTGGGAGTCGAACCCACACAGAGGTGACTGCCTGTGATTAGATACCAAACTTGCTAACCACTAGGCCACCGAGGACCTCGTATACCAATACAGGAACAGTCCAGGAAATATCTGAGATTTCATCTACAGGGCCAGTCATACCAGTTCAAGGCTCTACCATTCGGACTGTCCACAGCACCCTTAGAATTTGCAGTGATTGCCAAAGGGGTCAAACTGATGGCCTTACACAAGGGTATAAGCATTCACCAGTACCTAGATGACTTGTTGGTGAGAGCCAGATCCCACCAAATTTGTCTCCAGCATACCCAAGAACTAGTTCAAATGTGTCAGAATTTAGGTTGGCTAGTGAACTTGGAGAAACCAGAACTGGACCCAAAACAAGTCTTTGACTTCGTAGGTTACCAGTTCGACCTTCAAAGTGGCTGGATCCAACCCACTCAGGACAGATGGCACTTCCAGAAAACAAGCTGCACATAAATTATCTGGAACTAAAGGCAGTTCTTTTGGCCCTAAAAGAGTTCCAAGACCTCCACAACATAGTTCTTACAGCTACAGACAACACCACAGTGGTTGCCTACATAAACAAGGCCTGGGGGATGAAGTTGAGCCCTTTGTGTCCTCTTCTGTGGAGAATCCTAACCTGGTTCTCCAGAAAACAGGTTACTCTCACAGCCCAACACATTCCAGGCCAGCTGTATGTGGTAGCAGACAAGCTATTCAGGCTAGGCCAGACCATCTGAACTGAGTGGTCTCTCCTTCCAAAGGTTTTCCAGTCAATATGCAGCAGGTGGCACCGACCTCAAATAGACCTATCTGCCATAAAGTTCAACAACAAGTCACCTCTGTTTGTGTCACCGGTACCAGACCCCCTGGCCTGGGCAGTGGATGCACTCATGGGAGGATCTGCACCCATATGTCTTCCCACCAGCAGCCATCATGGACAAAGTGGTGGAGAAGTTGCAGGACTACCCATGCCAAAGAATCATGCTGATTGCTCCCGGGTGTCCCAGCATGCGTTGGTTCTGGGATCTAGTGGCCATGTCCAGCCAAATCCCACTGTGCCTGCCCAGCCTGCCCCAGCTGCTCACTCAGCCTTTCAACCAGACCCCACACAGGAATCTGTCAAACCTAAATCTACATCAACATGCTTGGCTTCTAGAGCCTCAGCGATCAAAGAGCAGGGCTTCTCTGAGGCAGTGGCAGCACGAATTGAGGCTCCTCATAGAGGATCACCCAGATCAGTCTATAAGGCAAAGTGGACCATTTTTATGCACACCAGCTTCATGGTGTGACCTTAATTTGACCTTGCTGTGATGACCTTGATTTTTAAAATCTTATCCGGCTGTATCTCAGTAACCATAAGGTTTAGGAAGTTTGTACTTGATAGAGACATTGGTTTGGGGTGAATGTGTGCAGTGTGACAGTGTCATGGTGTGTCCTTTATTATATCCCCAGACGAAAGTCGGGAATATATTGGATTCAGGTCCGTCGCGCCGCCGCCGCCGTAGAAATTTCCTTGTGTACGCGATAACTCAAAAAAGGATTAATATTTTTTTTTCAAACTTGGTACACATGTTAAGGATGCCCAAAGGAAGATCCCTATTTTAAGGTGACCTTAAACTCCCAATAATAAAGAACTTATGGCCACCTTAAGGTCAGAAATTGCACTTTTGGCCACTTAGAGCCCTCTAGGTCACAAACTATGAGGCTTATCTGCCTCAAATTTTACCTGAGAACACATTAATATATTCTTAGTACATGTGCTGAAAATCAAGACTTTAAGTTGAGGAGAAAATTGTCTTTGAGGCCCATAAAGACCCCACTTAGGACTTTTTATCTCCCGCCGGGCTTTAGCCCGGGAGGGAGATTATGAAATGATGCCTGTGTGTGTGTGCGTGCGTGCGTGTGTGCGTGCGTTAGTTAGTCACGCAGATTCCTCCAAAACTACTACAGCTACAGATTTTTTGTAAATTAATTGTCCCAATGAATTTTCACGCCCTCGAAAATTTTTTTGGTTTTATGGACTTAGGCCTAAAGATAACTGAGTAATAGCTATCTTAGCTACTTGGAGTAAAGGGCTCATAACTCAAAAACTATTGCAGTTACAACTTTTTCTTCAAATATGTTGTTCAGCTACTTTGTCCTTAGCTATAAGATGGTACATAGTTTGGGGTCCCATTGCATGCCATAAGTGAGTAATAGCTATTTTCTCATTTGTAGCTAAAGGAGTAAATGTCAAATATCTTCAAAAGTATTAGAGTTACAGAAATCTTTTCAAATATGTTGTTCATCTACTTTTTGGTAAGCTATCACATAGTAAAGTTTCAGACCTGTTGCACCTTGGATAGCTGAGTAATAGCTACTTTGAAATTCTGACTGTTGAGTAAAGCCATTGTAACTCCAAAACTATTGCAGTTAGAGTGTTTTCCTAAAATATGTTGTTCAGCTACTTTGTCCTTAGCTATAAGATGGTACATACTTTGGGGTTCTATTGCATGCCATAAGTGAGTAATAGAAATTTTCTCATTTGTAGCTAAATAACAAAAGAAGTAAATGCCAAGTATCTTCAAAAGTATTACAGTTAGAGAAATCTTTTCAAATATGTTATTCATCTACTTTTGGGTAAGCTATCACATAATAAAGTTTCAGACCTGTTGCACCGTGGATAGCTGAATAATAGCTACTTTCAAATTCCGACTGTTGAGTAAAGCCATTGTATCTCCAAAACTATTGCAGTTAGAGTGTTTTCCTAAAATATGTTGTTCAGCTACTTTGTCCTTAGCTATAAGATGGTACATAGTTTGGGGTTCTATTGCATGCCATAAGTGAGTAATAGCTATTTTCTCATTTGTAGCTAAATAACAAAAGAAGTAAATGCCAAATATCTTCAAAAGTATTAGAGTTATAGAAATCTTTTCAAATATGTTATTCATCTACTTTTGGGTAAGCTATCACATAGTTAAGTTTCAGACCTGTTGCACCATGGATAGCTGAGTAATAGCTACTTTCAAATTCCGACTGTTGAGTAAAGCCATTGTATCTCCAAAACTATTGCAGTTAGAGTGTTTTCCTAAAATATGTTGTTCAGCTACTTTGTCCTTAGCTATAAGATGGTACATAGTTTGGGGTTCTATTGCATGCCATAAGTGAGTAATAGCTATTTTCTCATTTGTAGCTAAATAACAAAAGAAGTAAATGCCAAATATCTTCAAAAGTATTAGAGTTATAGAAATCTTTTCAAATATGTTATTCATCTACTTTTGGGTAAGCTATCACATAGTTAAATTTCAGACCTGTTGCACCATGGATAGCTGAGTAATAGCTACTTTCAAATTCCGACTGTTGAGTAAAGCCATTGTATCTCCAAAACTATTGCAGTTACAGTGTCTTCCTAAAATATGTTGTTCAGCTACTTTGTCCTTAGCTATAAGATGGTACATAGTTTGGGGTTCTATTGCATGCCATAAGTGAGTAATAGCTATTTTCTCATTTGTAGCTAAATAACAAAAGAAGTAAATGTCAAATATCTTCAAAAGTATTAAAGTTAGTGAAATCTTTTCAAATATGTTGTCCATCTACTTTTTGGTAAGCTATCACATAGTAAAGTTTCAGACCTGTTGAATCTTTGATAGCTGAGTAATAGCTACTTTCAAATTCCGACGGTTGAGTAAAGCCATTGTAACTCCAAAACTATTGCAGTTAGAGTGTTTTCCTAAAATATGTTGTTCAGCTACTTTGTCCTTAGCTATAAGATGGTACAAAGTTTGGGGTTCTATTGCATGCCATAAGTGAGTAATAGCTATTTTCTCATTTGTAGCTAAATAACAAAAGAAGTAAATGTCAAATATCTTCAAAAGTATTAAAGTTAGGGAAATCTTTTCAAATATGTTGTCCATCTACTTTTTGGTAAGCTATTACATAGTAAAGTTTCAGACCTGTTGAACCTTTGATAGCTGAGTCATAGCTACTTTCAAATTCCGACTGTTGAGTAAAGCCATTGTATCTCCAAAACTATTGCAGTTAGAGTGTTTTCCTAAAATATGTTGTTCAGCTACTTTGTCCTTAGCTATAAGATGGTACATAGTTTGGGGTTCTATTGCGTGCCGTAAGTGAGTAATAGCTATTTTCTCATTTGTAGCTAAATAACGAAAGAAGTAAATGTCAAATATCTTCAAGTATTAAAGTTAGGGAAATCTTTTCAGATATGTTGTCCATCTACTTTTTGGTAAGCTATCACATAGTAAAGTTTCAGACCTGTTGAATCTTTGATAGCTGAGTAATAGCTACTTTGAAATTCTGACTGTTGAGTAAAGCCATTGTAGCTCCAAAACTATTGCAGTTAGAGTGTTTGCCTAAAATATGTTGTTCAGCTACTTTGTCCTTAGCTATAAGATGGTACATAGTTTGGGGTTCTATTGCATGCCATAAGTGAGTAATAGAAATTTTCTCATTTGTAGCTAATTGAGAGCTTTCACTTGGTGAAGTTTCAGACCCTTAGCTAATTACTCACCTACTCAAAATGAGTAAATGCGAATTATCTCTAAAAGTATTGCAGATAGCCAATTTTTCTCAACTCATTCACCTACTTTTGGAAGAGCTTTCACATGGTCAAGTTTCAGACCCGTAGCTAATTACTCAAAATGAGTAAATGCTAATTATCTCTAAAAGTATTGTAGATAGCCAATTTTTCTCAAATAACTCATTCACCTACTTTTGGGAGAGCTTTCACTTGGTCAAGTTTCAGACCCGTAGCTAATTACTCACCTACTCAAAATGAGTAAATGCGAATTATCTCTAAAAGTATTGCAGATAGCCAATTTTTCTCAAATAACTCATTCACCTACTTTTGAGAGAGCTTTCACTTGGTGAAGTTTCAGACCTGTAGCTAATTATTCACCTACTCAAAATGAGTAAATGCAAATTATCTGTAAAAGTATTGCAGATAGCCAATTTTTCTCAAATAACTCATTCACCTACTTTTGGAAGAGCTTTCACTTGGTGAAGTTTCAGACCCGTAGCTAATTACTCACCTGCTCAAAATGAGTAAATGCGAATCATCTCTAAAAGTATTGCAGATAGCCAATTTTTCTCAAATAACTCATTCACCTACTATTGAGAGAGCTTTCACTTGGTGAAGTTTCAGACCTGTAGCTAATTATTCACCTACTCAAAATGAGTAAATGCTAATTATCTCTAAAAGTATTGCAGATAGCCAATTTTTCTCAAATAACTCATTCACCTACTTTTGAAAGAGCTTTCACTTCGTGAAGTTTCAGACCCGTAGCTAATTATTCACCTACTCAAAATGAGTAAATGCTAATTATCTCTAAAAGTATTGCAGATAGCCAATTTTTCTCAAATAACTCATTCACCTACTTTTGAAAGAGCTTTCACTTCGTGAAGTTTCAGACCCGTAGCTAATTATTCACCTGCTGAAAATGAGTAAATGCTAATTATCTCTAAAATTATTGCAGATAGACAACTTTTCTCAAATAACTCGTTCATCTACTTTTGGGAGAGCTTTCACTTGGTAAAGTTTCAGACCTGTAGCTAATTATTCACCTGCTGAAAATGAGTAAATGCTAATTATCTCTAAAAGTATTGCAGGTAGCCAATTTTTCTCAAATAACTCCTTCACATACTTTTGGAAGAGCTTTCACATGGTCAAGTTTCAGATCCGTAGCTAATTACTCACCTACTCAAAATGAGTAAATACGAATTATCTCTAAAAGTATTGCAGATAGCCAATTTTCTCAGATAACTCATTCACCTACTTTTGGGAGAGCTTTCACATGGTGAAATTTCAGACCCATAGCTAATTACTCACCTACTCAAAATGAGTAAATGCTAATTATCTCTAAAAGTATTGCGGATAGCCAATTTTTCTCAAATAACTCATTCACCTACTTTTGGGAGAGCTTTCACTTGGTGAAGTTTCAGACCTGTAGCTAATTACTCACCTACTCAAAATGAGTAAATGCTAATTATCTCTAAAAGGATTGCAGATAGCCATTTTTTGTCAAATAACTCATTCACCTACTTTTAGGAGAGCTTTCACTTGGTGAAGTTTCAGACCCATAGCTAATTACTCACCTGCTCAAAATGAGTAAATGCTAATTATCTCTAAAAGTATTGCAGATAGCCAATTTTTCTCAAATAACTCATTCACCTACTTTTGGGAGAGCTTTCACATGGTGAAGTTTCAGCCCCATAGCTAATTACTCACCTGCTCAAAATGAGTAAATGCTAATTATCTCTAAAAGTATTGCAGATAGCCAATTTTTCTCAAATAACTCATTCATCTACTATTGGGAGAGCCATCACTTGGTGAAGTTTCAGACCCGTAGCTAGTTATTCACCTACTCAAAATGAGTAAATGCTAATTATCCCTAGAAGTATTGCGGATAGCCTTCACATGGTGAAGTTCCAGACCCGTAGGTAATTACTCACCTACTCAAAATGAGTAAATGCTAATTATCTCTAAAAGTATTGCAGATAGCCAATTTTTCTCAAATAAGTCATTCACCTACTTTTGGGACAGCTTTCACTTGGTGAAGTTTCAGACCTGTAGCTAATTACTCACCTACTCAAAATAAGTAAATGCCTATTATCACTAAAAGTATTGCAGATAGCCAGTATTTCTCAAATAACTCATTCACCTACATTTTGGAGAAGTTTCACATGCTTAAGTTTTTTTATGAATTTTTAAAATAAATTTTAATACATTAAAATTAATTAAATCATGTACTAAATCAATTATAACTTGAAAAGTACTGCATGTAGAGCACTTTGTGCAAATATGTTATGCAGCTACTTTTGGGTCAGCTATAACATAGTAAAATTTCAGACCTGTAGCTCATGGCATAGCTGAATAATAACTACTTTTAGGTTATCACTGTTGGGTAAATCACTTATAACTTGAAAACTTTTGCATTTACATTATTTAGTTTCAGTATGTTATTCACCTATTTTGAGGCAGCTATAACATAGTAAAATTCCAGACCTGTGGCTCATTGCATAGCGGAGTAATAGCTACTTTGAAGTTCTTACTCAACACTAAATCATTTATAACTTGAAAAGTATTACATTTAGAGCATTTTGTTAAAATATGTCATTCACCTACTTTTTCCATAGCAACAACATGGTGAGTAACTTGGGTGTCTATCTGAATAGCTAAGTGAGTAATAGCTACTTTTGGGCTTTTCACTAACTTCCATCATGAGTAAAATCACTTGTAACTTGAAAACTATTGCATTTAGAGAATTTTGTGCAAATATGTTATTCACCTACTTTTGGGTCAGCTATAACATACTAAAATTTCAGACCTCTAGCTCGTGCCATAGCTGAGTAATAGCTACTTTTGCCTTTGCTGGTGGATACATTTTGCATCTGGCCACAGATGCATCCTTGGTCTAGTCTCTAAAAGTATTACAGGTGGGCAATTTCTTCTAAATAAGTCATTCACCTACTTTTGGGTGATCTACCACATAGTGAAGTTGCAGAACTGTAGCTCTTTAGATGGCAGAGTAATTGCCACTAAAATAAGTAAATGTCTTGTATCTCTAAAAGTAGTACAGATAGGCTATTTCTTCTAAAGACGTGCTTCCCTACTTTGAGTTGATCTGCATAATGAAGTGGCAGAACTGTAGCTCTTTGGATGGCAAAGTAATAGCTACTAAAATGAGTAAATGCCTTTTGTCTTTAAAAGTATTGCAATCAAACATTAAACTTGTCACTTCTACATGTGCCTCCATCTCGCAGGAAAATTTATATTCCACTATCTTTAGGACATCTAATTTATACGGCGGGAGATAAATGCATGCGTCAGAATGCTTGTTTCCTATATTTTTAACTTATTTTGCCCTATAATTTGGAAGTGGTAATTCTGATGAGTCTCAAACTGCACTAGATGTAACTCTTATATGTAATCCTTGTCTGTGAAAAATTTAAAGGCTGTAGGTTTACCTGTTAGGCCGACTTAAGATCTCAAAATTGCCCACAGAGACCCAATTTATGGACTTTTTGCCGTCTTCAAGCACTGTAGCTTTCAAATTGTCTCTCATCTAAGTGAAATATCATCTGAGAATATATCAATATGTTTTTCTTGTATGTACTCCAAAATTTAGGCCTTTAATAGACATTCCTTATTTATATATTTGATTTGATTTTAGTGATAAGATTAACTGAGCTTTTTGTATTTGATTACCCCTTTTATATGTGTTTGTTTACCATTTGTGCTGCAGCACTCCATCTCTTTGTAGTCCCACCCCCCATCTCCCACCCACCTCTGGGACCTCCAGCTATTGAGTGACACTAAATAAACAAAGGTATACAGATCTTCTGTAATAGTGAGAGAGGTGTGGAGAAGGGGAGAGAGGTGGGGTGGGGGGTGGGAGGTGGTGTTTGCTTCATTATCTAATTATCTAAGACAAAGGGAGTCAGAACTGAGATTGTGTCACATATTTAGGTTGCATATATATGGACCACATATATAGGAATTGAGGAAATGAATAATTGAAAAACAATGCAAATTCTAAAAATAATATAATAAAATAATAATATAAATAATATATGATTTTTAAATAATATTTTATTTGTGAACAAATATAGAAACAGAGATACGCTTTTGGAATTATGAATTTAGAATGGACATTCAATCATCAATCATTTAAATACTTTGAAAATAGGTTCAGAGTTACCCTTTGCAGGAAGATTGAAAAGTATGATGAGTTGAGTTAAAAATAATATTTTATTTGTCAACAAATATAGAAACAGATATGCTGTTTTGAGATTATTAATTTAGAATGGACATTCAATCATCAATCATTTAAATACTTTGAAAATAGGTTCAGAGTTATCATTGCAGGAAGATTGAAAATATGATCTGTTGAGTTATGTATTCGACGTCTGGGGATACACCATCTTCCTTGGGAAGATATAAACTTAGTAGATTGATGTGCTGAAGTTCATATAACTTTTCCCAATATTTATGGCATACAACAAATGGATTAAATAAAAAATTCCCGATCAAAACCTGTGGCGTGAGTGATGACCTGTCTGGGGATATGTTGGCACCGAGTTGGCCCAATCTAGTTAAGCTTGTTTGTATTCAGGGGAGAGGGAAGAGAGGGAGAGAGGGTCCTCTGGCTCTCACATTTTCTGTTGATTGTATCTCTGCAGCCACTGGGTGGAGTCTCTTCAAATTTGGCACATTTATGCAGTAGCCCTGGAAAGTGTTCTGAATATAGTGTCATATTTCAACCAAAAACACCAAAGGGGTGTGCATATCTGATGATAACTTTAAAAGTATGTCTCCTTTTCACATGAAATTTGACAATTTGATTTTTCTTCGCAATGACAATGAAAAATTAAAGTATCTCAAACCGTGTGAGAGGAGCTATTTCGACTAAATGTTTGACCCCCAGGGTATCCACAGAGTCATCTGTCAATCTTGCTCAAAAATTGTTTTCCCACCATTTTTGGCAGCTATCTTAAATTTCTACGTAAAATGCAAAAATGCATTTATCTTGGAAACATTATGAAATACAAAAAAAATATTTGATCCCCAGGGTATTCATAGAGTGAACATACAATTTTTTTCCAAAAATCGTTTTCCAGCCATTTTTCACAGCCATCTTACATTTCTGTGTGAAACACATTTATCTTGGAAACAGTGCAATGTAGAGCAATTTCCGCTAAATTTGGATCCCCGGGGTGTCTGCAGAGTCATCTGGTGTTTTCTCCAAAAAGTATTTTCCCGCCATTTTTGATGGGCATCTTAAATTTCTGCGTACAATGCAAAAATGCATTTATCTCGGAAAAAGTGTGACATAGAGCGATTTTGGCGAAATTATTGACCCCCAGGATGTCTACAGAGTCATCTGGCAACTTTTCTCAAAATTTGTTTTCCCGCCCTTTTTGGGCAAAAAATATATATCTCTTAAACCTTGCGTTTTTGCATAAATAGAAAAACATATTAAACAGAGGAACATTGTCACTTTGACACAGTCATCATGCTCATTGGTACGCTTTGTTTTTACTTTGCAAAAAAAAAAAAAAAAAAAAAAATTTGTTTTTCTGTTACAAAGCAATACTCTAGTTTGACCTTACTGTAGTGACCCTGACCGGTTAGATATTGATCGGGGTATATCTTGGTAACTGTTAGGTGTAGGAAGTTGAAACTTGGAACATTAGGATTTGTGGGTGTACAATGTTGTGGTGTGGCCTTGATTAGACCTTAGACCTTGCCGTATTGGCTTTGAACAAAAAGTCTTGTTTAGGCTGTATCTTGGTTAGAGAGTGTAGGTGTGCAACATCATGGTCAGACCTTGATTTGAACTTTGACTTTAATGTAGCAAACTTGACCTGTAAAATGTTGTCTTGGCCAAATGTAAGGTGTAGAAGGTTGATTCTTAGATTGGTTGGGTAGTAGGTATGATAAATCATGATATGACCTTATACCTTGACTCTGCCAAAGTGTGTTCACATGTTCCAAGCTTTACTTAAGGTAACCTTAAGCGTTTTTCAAAAACACCCGTCATCTCGTTTCGGAAAAAAACACACACACGTGTGCTATAAAATTTATCAGGTACATTTTAGACCTATATCTGCAGGTCAGAAAGGATTTTTTGATCAAACGGACCATAGATGCCTGAATGGGAGGCGTTTTATTTTTATAAAATTTAAAAAAATTGGTACTTGGTCTGTATCTCAAAAGCAGTCAGGATTTCGGCGTTTTGTTGGAATAAATTATTCAACTACTTTTTGATAATCTTTCACATGCCGAAGTTTTAGCCCTGTATCTGCAATCTTAAGGTCACCTTAATGTCAAAAAAGGGGGTTTTAGCCCTCCAGTTCACTTAGTTTTTCACTTTTTTCTACCAAACTTGGCATATATATTAACATTTACCAAAGGATTATCCTGACTTTATGGTGACCTTAAACTGTTAATATAATTGGAACTATGCCCCCCCCGCCCTAAAGTCATATAATTTGGAATAAAGCCATCTAGCCCCTTTCTTTTTCCATATCTAACATAAATTGAGATTGAAGTACACCAAAAGAAGACTCTTACTACCTTATGATTTAAATATTAATGATGTTATGGCCATCTTAAACTTAAAATGAAGGGTTTTTCAGCCCTAAGCTCAGTTAATGTTTAAATTTTGAAAATAAAACTATGCACATTTATAATGGTTGGCAGAAAGGGACATTCTCATTTTATGGTCACCTTAAAGTGCAATATGAATGAAGTTATGGTCACCTTACATTGAAAAAAGGAAGTTTTCAACCTCCAGCTCTCTTATTGTTCAACTGACCTCGGCTAGACTTTATGCACTTATAAAGGGTGACAAAAGGGACATTCTTATTTTATGGTCACCTTAAACTCCCAATATGAATGAAGTTATGGCCACCTTGCAGTGAAATTATGGAGTAATTACTCTCCACCTATCGTATTGTTCAGCTGACCTCAGTTAAATTTTGCAAACTTATCAAAGATGAAAATAGGGATATTCTTATTTTCTTTCCACCTTTGAGTTCCAATACAAGTATAGTCATGGCCACCTTGAAGTAAAAATGAGGGTTTTCAGCTCCAACCGACTTACTGTTCAATGACATCAGTTCAACTTAACACATTGATTAAGTTTAAGGAAGACTTTTAATTACCTTTTTCCTTAAAATTCCTGTTTTTATGTAAGCTGACTTGTCGGTCAGGTGACATTATGGCATCACTCTGCGGCATACGCATCCGTGTCCGTGTGGATAACTTCTCCATAACTACAAGACCGAGAGACATGCTGGCTTTGTTAAAAGATACCTTGTCTATTGAGGATGATAAATCGTAAAATCCATCCATGCAGATCTGTCTGTTCGTTTGTTCCCCAGAGCCATTAGAAGAGAGGTACCCACACTCAAAGTCTGAAAATTTCAACACTTTATCACAATTTTCTCATTGACTATTGCAGGGATTTCTCTCATATCTTGCATATATGTACTAGGCCACCAATAGATTCCCTTGTGGGAGTATCAGGCTTGGATCTTTCTTAATTATTTTTTTATGAATTTTTGATGTCTTAAAATTTGTGTATTCATGCAATAAATCATATATAACTTGAAAAGTATTACATTTAGAGCATTTTGTTAAATATGTCTTTGATGTAATTTTGTGTCAGTTGTAACATAGTAAAATTTCAGAACTGTAGCCCCTTACATAATTGCCCCAGACAAAAGTCCGGGATATATTGGATTCAGGTCCGTCGCGCCGCCACCGCTGCCGTAGAAATTACCTTGTGTACGTGATAACTCAAAAACGGATTGGTATTTTTTTTCAAACTTGGTACACATGTTAAGGGTGCCCAGATTAAGATCCTTATTTTAAGATGACCTTAAACTCCCAATAATAAAGAACTTATGGCCATCTTAATGTCAGAAATTTGACTTTTAGCCACTTTCAGCCCTCTAGGTCATAAAGTTGAAAATTTTAATTACTTAATGTAGCTTTTATAAGCTTACCATGTGTGACAACATTTGACCTCTCGTCCTACTTGCTCATTGAAATTTTTAAACCTTACCCCTCAGCTGTAATACAGCGGGGAGGCAGGGTGGGACTCTTCTGAGTCCCACATGGTAAACTTGTAGCTTATAAAAGCTAGATTAATGACAACTTGATAAGTCCTTAATACATATATTCCTGACCTTACCCATAACATCTTGAGAGGTAAACCTATACCTAGACCCTAGGATTAGACTCCTGAAGACTTGGTTGTGCCTCCCCCCTTTTTTTGTTTCCGAGGATACCTGGTCTGAGGGGAAGGATCTAGGACTTCTTGTGCCGCCACCACTGGTCCCAGATACATATTGTTGTCGTTGTCTGACCAAGTAAGGTCTTTTAGGTAAAAATTTGTAAATGTGTTGTGAGCTTTCCAGTGACATGCTTGCATGATTTGGTCCACCGATACCCCACTGTAAAAGGCCTTGGAGGCCACGAAGGCCCTAATGTCATGGGCTTTAACTTGGACCAAGTCCAAGGCTTGTTGGTCTGCTTGTTTATAACAAAGTAGAATGATTTGTTTCAACCAGGAAGAGAGAGTAATGGGTCTGATGTCTGAGGTGTATCCTTTCTTGAAGGAGATGAAAAGGAGGGATCGAGACCCTCTCAGGTCTTTGGTTCGATCCAAATAGGACCTTAGGGCCCGCATCGGACACAAGGTCCTGTCTTCTTTGAATTGTCTATCTACAATGGTAGTCAAAGCAGGAATAGTCACTGGAGACACACTGTGAGAAACTTCTCTTCCTAGTTGGTTTTTGGCTATGAAGTCAGAAGAAGGGAACAAGGCAACCTTTTCCCATTGGCCTAAATTAGATACTTTGCAACCCAGGCATGGAATTTGCTGCGGTGCTTGCCGGAGGCCAAAGCTAGCAAGAAAGCATTTTTGAGTGTGAGATGTTTGAGGTCTGTGTCTTTCATAGGCTCAAAGGGCGCTTTTGTGAGCTCATTGAGAACAACAGAAAGGTTCCATTTTGGAAGATTCCTGGAACTTTTTGGGATGATCCCTGTGGCAACTGGAGAGTAACCTGTGAAGATCTGAACTTTGTGCCATATGGTGCCCCGCTGGGCCCAAAGTGTCAACAATGGCTGCCCTGTAACCATCGATGATCGAGGGGCACCTGTTTAGATCTTGGTACAGGTACATGAAAAAGTCTGAGACTTGTTTCACAGATGGAGTGGAGAAATCCACCGAATTTTCTCGGCACCACTTCTCAAATAGGGCCCACTTTGACTTGTAGATGGTCCTTGTTGACCTCTGAGGGGCAGAAATTCTCTCTGCCACTTCCATAGAGAAGCCTTGTTCTTGGAGCTGTCCACTCCTAGACATCAGGCGTGGAGGTTGAGATGTTGTGGATTGCTGTGAAACGCATAATTGTGGGACTGTTTGAGGAGATTTGTTGACACTGGAAGTTGCAGTGGGATCTCAGTTGAGAGCTGCACTAGGTCCCAAAACCAGGGCATCCCTGGCCAGCCTGGGGCTATTACGATGATCAGGCAATAGCATTGCCTGATTTTTATGTCATCACTCTGCGGCGTGGGCGTACGCGTCCGCGTGAACAACTTCTTCTCCAAAACTACAAGGCCTAGAGACATGCTGTTTTTTTTAAAAGATACCTTATCTATCGAGGATGAAAAAGTGTTCAAGGCATGCAAATCTGTCTGTTCGTCTGTTTGCTAGAGACATTACAAGGGGGGTACCCCCACCAAAAGTGTGAAAATTTCAACTTTTTATCACAATTTTCTCAGTGACTATTGCAGGGATTTCTCTCATATCTTGCATATATGTACTAGGCCAGAGGTAGATTCTCTTGTGTGAGTATGAGACCTGGATCTGTCTTACTTTTTTTTTAATAAATTTTTTTAATAATTTTTAATGCATTAAAATTCATGAAATCATGCACTAAATCACTTATAACTTCAAAAGTGTTGCATTTACAGCATTTTGTGAAAATATGTTGTTCAGCTACTTTTTTCATAGCTACAATATGGTGAGTAAGTTGGGTGTCTGTCTCAATAGCTAAGTGAGTAATAGCTACTTTTGGGCTTTTCAGTAACTTCCATTATGAGTAAAATCACTTGTAACTTAAAAACTATTGCATTTAGAGAATTTCGTATAAATATGTTATTAAGCTACTTTTGGGCCAGCTATAACATAGTGAAATTTCAGACCTGTAGCTCATGGCATAGCTGAGTAATAGCTACTTTTAGGTTATCACTGTTGAGTAAATCGCTTATAACTTGAAAACTATTGCATTTAGAGAATTTCGTATAAATATGTTATTCAGCTACTTTTGGGTCAGCTATAACATAGTAAAATTTCAGACCTGTAGCTCATGGCATAGCTGAGTAATAGCTACTTTTAGGTTATCACTGTTGAGTAAATCACTGATAACTTGAAAACTATTGCATTTAGAGAATTTTGTTTCAATATGTTATTCACCTATTTTGGGGTCAGCTATAACATAGTGAAGTTTCAGACCTGTGGCTCATTTCATAGCTGAGTAATAGCTACTTTGAAGTTCTCACTGTTGAGTAAATCAGTTATAATTGGAAAACTATTGCATTTACAGAAATTTGTGCAAATATGTTATTCAGCTACTTTTGGGTCAGCTATAACATAGTGAAATTATAGACCTATAGCTCATGGCACAACTGAGCAATAGCTATTCTCAGGTACTGACTGTTGAGTAAATCAGCTATAACTTGAAAAATATTGCATTTGGAGTATTTTGTTAAAATATATTGTTCACCTACTTTTGGGTCAGCTATAACATAGTGAAATTACAGACCTATAGCTCATGGCATAGCGGAGCAATAGCTATTTTCAGGTTCTCACTATTGAGTAAATCAGTTGTAGCTTGAAAACTATTGCATTTACAGTAGTTTGCTTAAACATGTTGTTCGCCTACTTTTGGGTTAGCTATAACATAGTAAAATTTCAGACATGTAGCTCATTGCATAGCTGAGTAATAGTTCCTTTGAGGTTCTCACTGTTGAGTAAATCAGTTGTAACTTGAAAACTATTACATTTAGAGTAATTTGTTAAATATGTTATTCACAGAATTTTTGGTCAGCTATAACATAGTGAAATTGCAGACCTCTATGTCATGGCATAGCTGAGCAATAGCTACTTTCAGGTTCTCACTGTTGAGTAAATCATTGTATCCACTGGATAGCCACAGTGTGTAGAGAGAGATTTCACCATTACTGCTCTGATGAAAAAAAATATTATATCTAGCTTTCTTAAGTTTGCAGTATATATTAATAACCATAAAATGTTGTCTGGGAATATTTTTGGCCTCATTTTGAGAAACAAGATGGCCGCCACAGGTATTTTTTGTCAGTCATGAAAAGTGCTTATATCTCCCTTATTATTGATCCTAGAGGTTTGGGATGATAAACCAACCTGTAGGAAATCATGGGGTAGGAATCTTTTGGTGTGGTCAGATTTGACCTTCAATGACCCCTCTTTCAAGGTCAAACAAGGATAGCCAAACTTAAAAGTGCTTATAACTCGCTTATTTTTGGTCCCAGAGGTTTGGGATGGTAAACAGACAGGAAATCATGGGCTGTGAATCTGTTGATATGGTCCGATTTGACCTTGGAACCCTCCTTCAAGGTCAAATGAGGATAGCGAAAATTGAAAGTGCCTACAACTCGCTTATTATTGGTGACAGAGATTTGGGATGGTAAACCATCCCATAGGAAATCATTGGCTCGGAATCTTTTGGTATGGTCAGATTTGACCTTTGGACCCCTCCTTCAAGGTCAAATGAGGACAGCCAAGCTTAAAAGTGCTTATAACTCATTTATAATTGGTCCTAGAGGTTTGGAATGGTAAACCATAGGAAATCATGGGCTGGGAATGTATTTGTGTTGTTAGATTTGACCTTGGACCCCTTCTTCAAGGTCGAACGAGGATATTGCATTTGTAGTATTTCTTTAAATATGTTTTAACCTATTTTTTACACTTAAACAATTACCTTGTTATTTTCCTTCATAATACCATTTATAGGGCACAACTTTTTTATCCTTTTCTTCTGTCAGCTTCGGAATTTCTTTCGAACTTGCTGTTCAGTTACCATTTACTGTATTTCTGTACAGCCCTTTTCCTGATAATTATTCTGTCCTCTAATGACCTTCACAAATCAAAAACACTCAGTCAGCTGACACAGTGCCCGTTCACGGGCACTCTCCTCTTGTTTAGATCACCCTATGAAGGAGAGCTGTCGGAGGTTAATCATAAGCAGTGAGACCCGTCCAGTTTATGTTCAGAGCATTTGGGTCCCAAGCCTTTGGGTCTGGGACAGGAGATACGTACAGTGGAAGTTTGTGGTTCAGGTGAGTGGCAAATAGATCTAAATGAGGGGTGAACCACTTTTGACAGATCTGCTTGAACACCTTGAACACGGATGCAGTGACCATTCTGTTGACTGAACTTGGTTCCACCTGGACAGGAAGTCAGCCATCACATTCAGACACTGTAATGTGTCTTGCTTTTAATGGTATGTGATAGTGATGGCACCATGTCATGATCTTCCACAGGAGAGCGCACATCTCTGCTGAGTGAGTTCCTCCGTGTTTGTTTATGTAGGCTACCAGTGTTGAGTTGTCCGTTGGAACTAGCACTGTCTGGTTCTGGCACTGGTCCTTGAAGTTTCGAAGGGCCAGGGAGACCGCCTTCAACTCTAGAACATTTATGTGTAGCCCTTTTTCCTGGTCTGACCACAGACCCTTGGTAGAACTTTGATCTAAGTTAGCACCCCAACCTTCGTTTGAGGCGTCTGTAAAGAGTTGGAAACTGTGGTCTTTGGGTTGAAGGTCTGCACCTCTCATCACGTTTGAGGGATTTTGCCACCAGTCTAGGTGTGCTGAAATGGCTTCTGTCCAAGGAAGGAGGCTGTCCAGTGACTGAAGATATCTCCAGTGCTCCTGGAGGTGAAACTGAAAGGGCCTCATGTGAAGCCGTCCCTCCGGGAACATTTTCTCCGTTGAGGCTAGCAACCCAATTAGCGACATCAAACATCTTGCAGTCAAAACATGTTTTGATTGAGTCGTAGGATCAAATCCTGAAGTTTGAGTTCCTTTGAGTGGGTTTTACAAGGGCTGAATCTAGATGGTATTTGTAGCCCATGAACAAAAACACCTGAGTTGGTTTTAGTTCTGATTTCTCCTGATTTAGTATCCAACCCAAGGACTGAGTTAGGTCTACCACTGCCTGAGTGTTCACTTGGGCTTCCTCCTGAGACTGGGACCCGATCAGCCAGTTGTCCAGGTATTGGTGAAGTCTGAGTCCTCTGGAAAGGGCCATTAGCTTCACGTCCTTTACAATCATTTTAAAGACCTGGGGGGCTGTGGCTAGTCCGAAAGGGAGTTGAACTGGAACACCTGTGACCTGTGGCAAAACCTTAGGTATTTCCTTGAGTTTGGATGGATGGGGATGTGAAGGTAAGCGTCCGACAGGTCTATCGACAATACCCATTCCCCTGTTATCCGGGAGGTCCTGATGGACTCTGGAGTTTCCATTTTGAACTTTTCTACGTGTAAAAAAGTGTTGAGCCTGCTTAGGTCTATGACCGGCCTCCACCTTTGGTGAGGCTTGGATACTAGAAACAGGCGACTGTAAAACCAGAGATTTTACATTTTCCACCCCTTTGATTGCGTTCTTTGACAGAAGAGACTGGATACAAGTGGCCAGAGCTTGGTCTTTTTGATGGAATGGCAGTGCGTAGCCATTGGTGATAATGTTTAACACATTGGATGAACGTTTGTTTGCCAGTCTCTTCTGTAAGAAGGGAGGTGACCTCCTACTGGTGGACTGAGGGAGGCTTTTAAGGAGTCATTGGGGGGGAGGGGTTTCCACGCTCTGTCCAATATTTGGACTTTTTGCCACTTTTAAGCCCTGTGACTGTTAAACTATGTGACTGATAGAGCTGAAATCTCATCTGGGAATATACTATTATGTTCTTTTTACATGTGCCGAAAATCAAGGCTTTTACTGGACATTTACCCTGAGTGACCTTTTTTGACATATTTATTTCCTGTACTTTGCCCTGTAATTTGGAAATGCCAAGAGATTTTAACTTTTAAAAAATGAAACTGGTTATACATATTAAAGTAGGAAAAAGGGACATTGTTATTTTCTGGTGAGCTTTAGGTCCCAATATAAATAAAATCATGAGGTAGTAAAATATGGGATTTGTAGCCCTTAACTAGCCCAGTATTATTCAACTTGTCTCAGTTAATTTTGACACAACTCCTGCAGTTATGAATGTATTTCAGTTGATAATCACACATTTATAAATATCAATTCTGAATTATAATTATAAATCTGTTCTTGTGGCTTTAATAATTTATATACAAATCTGGAAGTATAATTTTCCTGTTGGACATTCTTTATTGTATCCCCGACGCGAAGCGGGGATACTATGGATTCATCATCGTCCGCGCCCTCGTCCGCGTCCGCAGAGATTTCTCGTTAGCGACCTACAGTCCACATTTCCTTCCGGATTTCTTTCATATTTGGCAGGTGGCTTGATATGGTAGAGGACTCGCCACCCTATCTTTTTGGTAGGCTTTATGTCTAAATTAGGCCTGTGGTAGACAAAAATGTCTAAAATGTGGAATATTGCTTGTTAGCGACCTACAGTCCACATTTCTTTCCAGATTTCTTTCATATTTGGCAGGTGGCTTGGTATGCTAGAGGACTCGCCACCCTATCTTTTTGGTAGGCTTTATGTCTAAATTAGGCCTCTGGTAGACAAAAATGTCTAAAATGCATTAAAATTCATGAAATTATGCACTAAATCACTTGTAACTTGAAAAGTGTTGCATTTAGAGCATTTTGTTAAAATATGTTATTCAGATACTTTTTTCATAGCTACAACATGGTGAGTAAGTTGGGTGTCTGTCTCAATAGCTAAGTGAGTAATAGCTACTTTTGGGCTTTTCAGTAACTTCCATCGTGAGTAAAATCACTTGTAACTTGAAAACTATTGCATTTAGAGTATTTTGTTTCAATATGTTATTCAGCTATTTTTGGGTCAGCTATAACATAGTAAAATTTCAGACCTGTAGCTCATGGCATAGCTGAGTAATAGCTACTTTTAGGTTATCACTGTTGAGTAAATTGCTTATAACTTCAAAAGTATTACATTTAGAGTATTTTGTTTCAATATGTTATTCACCTATTTCGGAGTCAGCTATAACATAGTGAAGTTCCAGACCCGTAGGTAATTACTCACCTACTGAAAATAAGTAAATGCAAATTATCTCTAAAAGTATTCCAGATAGCCAATTTTTGTCAAATAACTCCTTCACCTACTTTGGGGAGACCTTTCACTTGGTGAAGTTTCAGACCTGTAGCTAATTATTCACCTACTCAAAATGAGTAAATGCTAATTATCTCTAAAAGTATTGCAGATATCCAATTTTTATCAAATAACTCATTCATCTACTTTTGGGAGAACTTTCACATGGTGAAGTTTCAGACCCATAGCTAATTATTCACCTACTCAAAATGAGTAAATGCAAATTATCTCTAAAAGTATTCCAGATAGCCAATTTTTGTCAAATAACTCCTTCACCTACTTTGTGGAGACCTTTCACTTGGTGAAGTTTCAGACCTGTAGCTAATTATTCACCTACTCAAAATGAGTGAATGCGAATTATCTCTAAAAGTAGTGCTGGGAGATCGCCATGACTTTACCTGTCGATGTTCGTATCGGAACTTTGTGAGCAAACTTCGAACATTTCCGATCATGGAGTAGAAATTGAAAACCAGACAGAAAAATCAAATATTAAATAATAACAAATAAAATACACACAAATTACCACAAATATAACCAAAATATAATATAAAAGCCATTCACAGACGTCTCCCTCACTAACAGACCATGCTTGATGTATCTCCACCTGTGATTGGCTAATTTTATGATTACCTTAACAACAGTGGGAAAATCCCAAGGTGTTTCCATTTACGTTAGATTTATTGCATTCACGGCTAGTTTTGTCATTTTAACTGATGAATATTTCATATTTTTACAAAATATTAACACGGTTGGTGTTTTATTGTGACCAAAAGGCTACAAAGAAATGAATTTAGCAAACATCGGTTGTACTTAAATTTTACCGGTCATTGATCGGCAGTGAGCCAGCGAGCGATAATACCGAAGTTTGCAAACATCGTCCCAGCACTATCTAAAAGTATTGCAGATAGCCAATTTTTCTCAAATAACTCATTCACCTACTTTTGGGAGAGCTTTCACTTGGTGAAGTTTCAGACCCGTAGGTAATTACTCACCTACTGAAAATGAGTAAATACTAATTATTAGTGCTGTAACGAGTTGACCGAAACTCGAGTCGTAACTCGGTGGGCGATATTTGGGACCACATCGATTTACGTAATTTAAACTCGAGTTTTTAAGAAATAAATTATGATATACCAGTCTTGTTATACAACCAGCACTTTTACAATTTATCTAACCATAAAGACAATAAATTCAATGAGCAATGGCCGTTTTTTTATTTCCTTATTTACGTGGATGTTCCATAATGTGCTCATACATACCTGTACAATTTAACTGGCAACAGAATATATTTCCTTGCAATAGAATGGTACTAAATACGTCAATGGCGGATCCCTTGATGACAATATTTGGACATTATTATTTTATTTATATTTGTGTCATTTACTCGAGTTCAACTCGAGTTCAACTCGCATCTAACAAGCGAGCGTCGATCTACAGAAATCACTGTTGATTACAGCTCTACTAATTATCTCTAAAAGTATTGCAGATATCCAATTTTTATCAAATAACTCATTCATCTACTTTTGGGACAGCTTTCACATGGTGAAGTTCCAGACCGGTAGGTAATTACTCACCTACTGAAAATGAGTAAATTCGAATTATCTCTAAAAGTATTGTAGGTAGCCAATTTTTCTCAAATAACTCATTCGCCTACTTTTGAGAGAGCTTTCACTTGGTGAAGTTTCAGACCCGTAGCTAATTATTCACCTACTCAAAATGAGTAAATGCGAATTATCTGTAGAAGTATTGCAGATAGCCAGTATTTCTCAAATAACTCATTAATATAAAAACAACTTATAGGAAGTCATGGGCTGCAAATCTTTTCATGTGGTCAGATTTGACCTTGGGCCCCTCCTGCTTATTATTGGTCCTAGAGGTTTGCAATGTGAAAACGACTTATAGGAAATCATGGGCTGCGAATCTTTTGATCAGGTCAGACTTCACCTTGGGCCCCTGCTACAGGGTCAAATAAGGGTAACCAAACTTAAAATGCTTTCAGCTTGCTTATTAACGAAAAATGCTGTTTATCTTCTAAACTATGTTAGTTGGCCTTTGTTGGTGGATACATCCAGCATCTGGCCACAGATGCGTCCTTAGTCTAGTTTATATATGATTTTTTATTGGTCATATGATTAACTGAGCTTTTTGGGGTAAATATATAAAATAGATAGACTTGACCAATGATTATTTCCGAGTATTTTATTACCCCCTTCTATATATATCAGAGTGTTTCTGGGCATTCAGACTAGTGATTCAACCCGGGTTGACACAGATTGAACCAGATTGGAGACTGGTCTGAACGCTCACATTCCGGGTTGACAAGGGTAAATCTCAACCCCACTCAAGAGGTGGATTGAAGCAGATTGATTCAACCCCCTTTGTAGTGTGAACACTCTCAATCCAGGTTGAGTGTATTGTTACTGTAACCAACTGACTTATTGCCATGAAGCAATTGCTTAACTTAACATGTGTACATTAATCATTTGTAAGCAGTATTTCCTAATTGACTCAAAGGCAATCAAAAGTGATTGTTGTGTAATTTCTGGGTGGTTGTAATTTGGTATAAAAATGTATGAATATTTGTAATTGTGCTAGGATAAAAATATCGAATGATTGCAATTGGTCTGTTGTTAAAAGAACTGACACAGCCTTAGTAATATAACCTTGTGCTTTGGTTAATTATAAAAAAATAACAGGCTATTTAACTGCATTATATATTAGATAATATTGGGATCTTTTTTATTATTATAAATTTTATCATTACCAATTTTTAAAAAAAAATTGTCAATTAAGCAATTTTCATGTGTACATTAGGCTAAATTTGGAGGTTTTACTGTACTCAGATTTTTCACACTTTTCAATCCAAATTAAACTCTGTAGCGTGGACACTCAACTCGGATTGAGATGAATCTGATTCAACCCTCAATCCTTGTCAACCCGGATTGTAGTGTGAACAGGGCCTTTGTTATCTCTTACCATTTAAGTAGTTCCAGTGGATATCGTGAGATCTGCACCCCCACTGACCAGCATAGTTCTTTGGTTATCTAATCTGATATCATCGTTTTTTTAATGACACTGATATAGCTGGAGGGGGGGGGGGGGGGGGGGCTACATTACCTAATATGACAAAGGAGTGAGGAGTGTAAATAGATCCAATATAACGTTATCTGCATGAGCCAATCCCACACTAACACTTTAGCTGTCTCTTCAGTAATAGTGTTAGATGTTAATTAGATATATACATAGTATACATCAGATTTATACGATATCTTCTTTTTTTTTAATAGTGTTAAATGTTAATTAGATATATACATAGTAATATCAGATTTATACCATATCTTCTTTTTTTTTTTTTTTTTACTCTACACAGATATATGGAAAAAGCACTCATCCTCTTTGTTTAAGCAGTATGGTGGTGTAAAATTTGGCTTCCGTAGCACTATATAAACTAAAACTTCATTTTTATGTCGTCACTCTGCGGTGTGGGCTTACGCGTCCGCGTCTGCATGAACAACTTCTTCTCCAAAACTACAAGGCCTAGAGACATGCTGTTTTTTTTAAAAGATACCTTATCTATCGAGGATGAAAAATTGTTCAAGGCATGCAAATCTGTATGTTCGTCTGTTTGCTACAGACGTTACAAGGGAGGTACCCCCACCAAAGGTGTGAAAATTTCAACACTTTATCACAATTTTCTCAGTGACTATTGCAGGGATTTCTCTCATATCTTGCATATATGTACTAGGCCAGAGGTAGATTCTCTTCTGTGAGTATCAGACCTGGATCTGTCTTATTTTTTTTTAATAATTTTTTTTAATAATTTTTAATGCATTAAAATTCATGAAATCATGCACTAAATCACTTATAACTTGAAAAGTGTTGCATTTAGAGCATTTTGTTAAAATACCTTATTCAGCTACTTTTTTCATAGCTACAACATGGTGAGTAACTTGGGTGTCTGTCTCAATAGCTAAGTGAGTAATAGCTACTTTTGGGCTTTTCAGTAACTACCATCTTGAGTAAAATCACTTGTAACTTGAAAACTATTGCATTTAGAGAATTTCGTATAAATATGTTATTCAGCTACTTTTGGGTCAGCTATAACATAGTAAAATTTCAGACCTGTAGCTCATGG
Source organism: Sabellastarte sp. h YS-2021 (assembly GCA_964017235.1). Taxonomy (NCBI): domain Eukaryota; kingdom Metazoa; phylum Annelida; class Polychaeta; order Sabellida; family Sabellidae; genus Sabellastarte; species Sabellastarte sp. h YS-2021. The sequence goes on from OZ024928.1 coordinate 120,023,365, forward strand.
CATAGCTGAGTAATAGCTACTTTTGGGTTATCACTGTTGAGTAAATCACTTATAACTTGAAAACTATTGCATTTAGAGTATTTTGTTTCAATATGTTATTCACCTATTTTGGGGTCAGCTATAACATAGTAAAATTTCAGATCTGTAGCTCATAGCATAGCTGAGTAATAGCTACTTTGAGGTTATCACTGTTGAGTAAATCACTTATAACTTGAAAACTATTGCGTTTACAGAAATTTGTGTAAATACGTTATTCAGCTACTTTTGGGTCAGCTATAACATAGTGAAATTACATATCTGTAGTTCGTGGCACAACTGAGCAATAGCTATTTTCAGGTACTGTATGTTGAGTAAATCAGTTGTAACTTGAAAAATATTGCATTTGGAGTATTTTGTTAAAATATGTTGTTCACCTACTTTTGGGTCAGCTATAACATAGTGAAATTACAGACCTATAGCTCATGGCACAACTGAGCAATAGCTATTTTCAGGTTCTCACTATTGAGTAAATCAGTTGTAACTTGAAAACTATTGCATTTACAGTATTTTGCTTAAATATGTTGTTCACCTACTTTTGGGTCAGCTATAACATAGTAAAATTTCAGACCTGTAGCTCATGGCATAGCTGAGTAATAGCTACTTTGAGGTTATCACTGTTGAGTAAATCACTTATAACTTGAAAACTATTGCAGTTACAGAAATTTGTGTAAATACGTTACTCAGCTACTTTTGGGTCAGCTATAACATAGTGAAATTACAGACATGTAGCTCATGGTACAACTGAGCAATAGCTATTTTCAGGTACTGTATCTTGAGTAAATCAGTTGTAACTTGAAAAATATTGCATTTGGAGTATTTTGTTAAAATATGTTGTTCACCTACTTTTGGGTCAGCTATAACATAGTGAAATTACAGACCTATAGCTCATGTCATAGCTGAGTAATAACTACTTTTAGGTTATCACTGTTGAGTAAATCACTTATAACTTGAAAACTATTGCATTTAGAGTATTTTGTTTCAATATGTTATTCACCTATTTTGGGGTCAGCTATAACATAGTAAAATTTCAGACCTGTAGCTCATGGCATAGCTGAGTAATAGCTACTTTGAGGTTGTCACTGTTGAGTAAATCATTTATAACTTGAAAACTATTGCATTTACAGAAGTTTGTGTAAATACGTTATTCAGCTACTTTTGGATCAGCTATAACATAGTGAAATTACAGACCTATAGCTCATGGCATAGCTGAGCAATAGCTATTTTCAGGTTCTCACTATTGAGTAAATCAGTTGTAACTTGAAAACTATTGCAGTTACAGTATTTTGCTTAAATATGTTGTTCACCTACTTTTGGGTCAGCTATAATATAGTAAAAATTCAGACATGTAGCTCATTGCATAGCTGAGTAATAGCTACTTTGAGGTTATTACTGTTGAGTAAATCAGTTGTAACTTTTAGAGTATTTAGAGTATTTTGTTTAAATATGTTATTCACATAATTTTTGGTCAGTTATATCATAGTAAAATTGCAGACCTCTATGTCATGGCATAGCTGAACAATAGCTACTTTCAGGTTCTCACTATTGAGTAAATCATTGTATCCACTGGATAGTCGCAGTGTGTAGAGAAATTTCACCATTACCGCTCTAATGAAAAATATATTATAGCTAGCCTTCTCAAGTTTGCAGAATATATTAATAACCATAAAATGTTGCCTGGGAATATTTTTTGGCCTCATTTTGAAAAACAAGATGGCCGCCAGGGACGTTTATTCGACTTTAAACAAGGACTTTTGTTGGCCCTCTAGAGCAAAGGGTATTATAGGTAGAGATCTAAAATTCGCAGGATATGTTCCTCATTATAAAATCTTGACTGGGAATATTTTTGGCCTCATTTTGAAAAACAAGATGGCCGCCACAGGTGTTTCTTTGTCAGTCATGAAAAGTGCTTATATCTCCCTTATTATTGGTCCTAGAGGTTTAGGATGGTAAACCAACCTGTAGGAAATCATGGGTTGGGAATCTTTTGGTGTGGTCGGATTTGACCTTTGACCCCTCCTTCAAGGTCAAACGAGGATAGCCAAACTTAAAAGTGCTTATAACTCACTTATTATTGGTCCTAGAGGTTTGGGATGGTAAACAGACATATAGGAAATCATGGGCTGGGAATCTGTTGATGTGGTCCGATTTGACCTTGGACCTCTTCTTCAAGGTCAAACGAGGATAGCCAAACTTAAAATTGCTTATAACTCACTTGTTATTGGTCCTACAGGTTTGGGATGGTGAACCAACCTACAGGAAATCATGGGCTGATAATCATTTGGTGTGGTCGGATTTGACCTTGGACCCCTCCTTCAAGGTCAAACAAAGATAGCAAAACTTAGAAGTGCCTATAACTTGCTTATTATTGGTTCTAGAGGTTTGGGATGGTAAACCATCCTATAGGAAATCATGGGCTGGGAATCAATCTTTTGGTGTGGTCAGATTTGACCTTTGGACCCCTCCTTCAAGGTCAAATAAGGACAGCCAAACTTAAAAGTGCTTATAACTTGCTTACTTTCCTTCATAATACCATTGGCAGGGCACAACTTTTTTGTCCTTTTCTTCTGTCAGGTTCAGAATTTCTTTTGAACATGCTGTTCAATTACCATTTACTATAGTTCTGTACAGCACTTTCCCTGATAATTATGCTTTCCTCTCATTATTACCTTCACAAATCAAAAAACACTCAGTCAGCTGACACAGTGCCCGTTCACGGGCACTCTCCTCTTGTATTTGCAAGGAACTGAGAAATGATATTATCAGGTCTTACTGTTTCTTCTTATTATAAATAAACCGTGAAACCAACCTTTCATGTAATTTTTCTTATTTATACAGATATACAGATTTTTAACATTAATTTTCATAACGTTTGTTTAAAACAAAATCTAATTGCATATTTGTTTTGTAATATTTCATCTATCCATTAATATATTAAAAATGTAGAAACAGATAAACTTCTGTGTGGACCTTTGCCTACAAGGACTCTTGCCCACAGAGCCTTTGCCCACAAAGTACTTTGCCCACCACATTTTTACAGGGGAGGAACTTTTGCACAAAATAATCTTAAGATGGGCCGACTCCTAAGTTGGGCTCCAACAATGATATGAAATAATATACACAAAATTAGCTTTTTAATGTTTTATTGAAGTATAACTGTATAATATCTACCATATTAAAGGTTAGCTTCTTGAATTATAAGTATGTAATGTTTACAATGTAATAATATTCTTAATGACTGTTGGACTTTCCTGAAACCTTTTTACCCCAGAGCCCTTAAGGGCTGTCAGGGTATTTATCTCCCGCCGGGCTTTAGCCCGGGAGGGAGATTATGAAATGATGTCTGTGTGTGCGTGCGTGCGTGCGTGTGTGCGTGCGTGCGTTAGTTAGTCACACAGATTCCTCCAAAACTACTACAGCTACAGATTTTTTGTAAATTAATTGTCCCAATGAATTTTCATGCCCTTGAAAATTTTTTTGGTTTTATTGACTTAGGCCTAAAGATAACTGAGTAATAGCAATGTTAGCTACTTTGAGTAAAGGGCTCATAACTCAAAAACTATTGCAGTAACAACTTTTCTTCAAATATATTGTTCAGCTACTTTGTCCTTAGCTATAAGATGGTACATAGTTTGGGGTCCCATTGCATGCCATAAGTGAGTAATAGCTATTTTCTCATTTGTAGCTAAATAACAGAAGAAGTAAATGTCAAATATCTTCAAAAGTATTGAAGTTAGGGAAATCTTTTCAAATATGTTGTCCATCTACTTTTTGGTAAGCTATCACATACTAAAGTTTCAGACCTGTTGCACCTTGGATAGCTGAGTAATAGCTACTTTGAAATTCTGACTGGTGAGTAAAGCGATTGTAACTCCAAAACTAATGCAGTTAGAGTATTTTCCTAAAATATGTTGTTCAGCTACTTTGTCCTTAGCTATAAGATGGTACATAGTTTGGGGTTCTATTGCATGCCATAAGTGAGTAATAGCTATTTTCTCATTTGTAGCTAAATAACAGAAGAAGTAAATGTCAAATATCTTCAAAAGTGTTAAAGTTAGGGAAATCTTTTCAAATATGCTGTCCATCTACTTTTTGGTAAGCTATGACATAGTAAAGTTTCAGACCTGTTGCACCTTGGATAGCTGAGTAATAGCTACTTTGAAATTCTGTCTGTTGAGTAAAGCTATTGTAACTAAAAAAGTATTGCAGTTAGAGTGTTTTCCTAAAATATGTTGTTCAGCTACTTTGTTCTTAGCTATAAGATGGTACATAGTTTGGGGTTCTATTGCTTGCCATAAGTTAGTAATAGCTATTTCCTTATTTGTAGCTAAATAACAGAAGAAATAAATGTCAAATATCTTCAAAAGTATTAAAGTTAGGGAAATCTTTTCAAATATGTTGTCCATCTACTTTTTGGTAAGCTATGACATAGTAAAGTTTCAGACCTGTTGCACCTTGGATAGCTGAGTTATAGCTACTTTGAAATTCTGACTGTTGAGTAAAGCCATTGTAACTCCAAAACTATTGCAGTTGGAGTATTTTCCTAAAATATGTTGTTCAGCTATTTTGTCCTTAGCTATAAGATGGTACATAGTTTGGGGTTCTATTGCATGCCATAAGTGAGTAATAGCTATTTTGTTATTTGTAGCAAAATCATGACATAAGTAAATGTCAGATATCTTCAAAAGTATTAAAGTTAGGGAATTCTTTTCAAATATGTTATCCATCTACTTTTTCATAAGCTATGACATAGTAAAGTTTCAGATCTGTTGCACATTGGATAGCTGAGTAATAGCTACTTTGAAATTCTACAGTTGAGTAAATCCATTGTAACTCCAAAACTATTGCAGTTACAATATTTTCGTAAAATATGTTGTTCACCTACTTTGTCCTTAGCTATAAGCTGTCATGTAGTTCGGGGTTCTATTGCATGCCATAAGTGAGTAATAGCTATTTTCTTATTAGTAGCAAAATAATGACATAAGTAAATGTCAAATATCTTCAGAAGTATTAAAGTTACGGAATTCTTTTCAAATATGTCATTCATCTACTTTTTTGTAAGCTATCACATAGTAAAGTTTCAGACCTGTTGCACATTGCATAGCTAAGTAATAGCTACTTTGAAATTGTGACTGTTGAGTAAATCCATTGTAACTCCAAAACTATTGCAGTTACAGCTTTTTCTTCAAATATGTTGTTCAGCTACTTTGTCCTTAGCTATAAGCTGGCATGTACTTTGGGGTTCTATTGCATGCCATAAGTGAGTAATAGCTATTTTCTTATTTGTAGCAAAATAACAACATAAGTAAATGTCAAATATCTTCAAAAGTATTAAAGTTAGGGAAATATTTTCAAATATGTTATTCATCTAGTTTTTGATAACCTATCACATAGTAAAGTTTCAGACCTCTTGCACATTGGATAGCCGAGTAATACCTACTTTGAAATTGTGACTGTAGGGTAAATGCATATAGTTTGGGGTTCTATTGCATGCCATAAGTGAGTAATAGCTATTTTCTTATTTGTGGCAAAATAATGACATAATTTTTCTCAAATAACTGCTTCATCTACTTTTGGGAGAGCTTTCACATGGTGAAGTTTCAGACCCGTAGCTAATTATTCACCTACTCAAAATGAGTAAATGCTAATTATCTCTAAAAGTATTGTGGATATCCAATTTTTATCAAATTACTCGTTCATCTACTTTTGGGAGAGCTTTCACATGGTGAAGTTCCAGACCCGTACCTAATTACTCACCTACTCAAAATGAGTAAATGTGAATTATCTGTAAAAGTATTGCAGATATCCAATTTTTCTCAAATAACTCATTCACCTACTTTTGGGAGAGCTTTTACTTGGCGAGGTTTCAGACCCGTAGCTAATTATTCACCTACTCAAAATGAGTAAATGTGAATTATCTCTAAAAGTATTGCGGATATCCAATTTTTATCAAATAACTCATTCATCTACTTTTGGGAGAGCTTTCACATGGTGAAGTTCCAGACCTGTAGCTAATTACTCACCTACTCAAAATGAGTAAATGTGAATTATCCCTAAAAGTATTGGAGATATCCAATTTTTCTTAACTCATTCACCTACTTTTGGAAGAGCTTTCACTTGGTGAAGTTTCAGACCCGTAGCTAATTATTCACCTACTCAAAATGAGTAAATGCTAATTATCTCTAAAAGTATTGTGGATATCCAATTTTTATCAAATTACTCGTTCATCTACTTTTGGGAGAGCTTTCACATGGTGAAGTTCCAGACCCGTAGCTAATTACTCACCTACTCAAAATGAGTAAATGTGAATTATCCCTAAAAGTATTGGGGATATCCAATTTTTCTTAAATAACTCATTCACCTACTTTTGGGAGAGCTTTCACTTGGTGAAGTTTCAGACCTGTAGCTAATTATTCACCTACTCAAAATGAGTAAATGCTAATTATCTCTAAAAGTATTGTGGATATCCAATTTTTTTCTGAAATAACTCCTTCACCTATTTTTGGGAGAGCTTTTACTTGGTGAGGTTTCAGACCCGTAGCTAATTATTCACCTACTCAAAATGAGTAAATGTGAATTATCTCTAAAAGTATTGCGGGTATCCAATTTTTATCAAATTACTCGTTCATCTACTTTTGGGAGAGCTTTCACATGGTGAAGTTCCAGACCCGTAGCTAATTACTCACCTAATCAAAATGAGTAAATGTGAATTATCTCTAAAAGTATTGCAGATAGCCAATTTTTCTCAAATAACTCATTCACCTACTTTTGGGAGAGCTTTCACTTACTGTAGTTTCACACCCGTAGTTAATTATTCACCTACTCAAAATGAGTAAATGCCAATTATCTCTACAAGTATTGCAGATAGCCAGTATTTCTGAAATAACTCATTCACATACATTTTGGAGAGCTTTCAATTAGTGAATTTTCAGATCCGTAGCTAATTACTCGCCTACTCAAAATGAGTAACTGCCTATTATCACTAAAAGTATTACAGAGAGCCAATATTTCTCAAATAACTCATTCACCTACATTTTGGAGAGCTTTCACATGCTAAATTTTTTGAATGAATTCTTTAAATAATGTTTAATGCATTAAAATTCATGAAATCATGCACTAAATCAATTATAACTTGAAAAGTATTACATTTAGAGCACCTTGTTAAAATATGTTATCTTTAGTATATCTAATTTATATGGCGGGAGATAAATGCATGCGTCAGAATGCTGGTTGTTTTCACCCATGGTGTCCGGATGGGCGTGCGGGCTGCGGGAAATAGTTTGTCCGGGCTGTATCTCAGAAACCGTAAGGTGTAGGAAGTTCATACTTGGCAGGGACATTGGTTGGATGGTGTAGGTGTGCAACGTCATGGTCTGACCTTGATTTGACCTTTGACCTTGCCGTAGTGACCTTTAGTTTGAAAATCTTGTCCGGGCTATATCTCGGCAACCATAAGGTGTAGGAAGTTGATACTTGGCAGGGACATTAGTTACGGGTTGTAGGTGAGCAACGTCATGGTCTGACCTTGATTCGACCTTTGACTTTGCCGTAGTGACCTTGACCTCTAAAATCTTATCCGGGCTATATCTCAGAAACCGTAAGGTGTAGGAAGTTGATACTTGGTAGGGACATTGGTTAGGGGGTTTAGGTGTGCAACGTTATGGTGTGACCTTGATTTGACCTTGCTGTAGTGACCTTGACCTATAATATCTTGGCCGGGCTAAATATCGGAAACCTTGAGGTGTAAGAAGTTGATACTTACTAGGGACATTGGTTAGGGGGTGTAGGTGTGCAGCATCATCGTCTGACCTTGATTTGACCTTGACCTTGCTGTAGTGACCTTGACCTATAAAATCTTGTCCGTGCTATATCTCGGAAACCGTAAGGTGTAGGAAATTGATACTTACTAGGGACATTGGTTAGGGGGTGTAGGTGTGCAACATCATGGTCTGACCTTGATTTGACCTTGCCGTAGTGACCATGACCTATAACATCTTGTCCGGGCTATATCTCCGAAACCATAAGGTGTAGGGAGTTGATGCTTGGTAGGGACATTGGCTAGGGGTTGTAGGTGTGCAGCATCAAGGTGTGACCTTGATTTGACCTTTGACCTTGTCGTAGTGACCTTGACCTTTTAAATCTTGTTGCACCTTTGGCTCTGTCTTTTGATGCAGATTAAGCACTGTTAAAGTCATATTAGAATTCATTAAGAATTTTACTTTTACAACTTCTACAACCTTTACAACTCTTTACAAAAGGGTACATGCATTATCTTTCTCTTAGACATTATTTTCTTTATTTAAACATTGTTTGAACCTTTATATAACTGACAGTGCTCTGAAAGTATCCTGGACTTTGTACTGATACAGTACTTCTATATCTCATGGTGTTAAAAATATTTCCCTATGCTGTGGGGTACAGGCATCTCTGATGCTTTTTTTTTTTTTTTTTCAGGATGGCTACACGCTTGTATATTGGGAATTTGTCAAATCGAGTCAGAAACAGAGACCTGGAAAAGTTTTTTAAAGGATATGGAAGGATAAGAGATGTTGTGCTGAAAAATGGATATGGTTTTGTGGTTAGTTAATGTTTACTTACATATGCTGAAAAGCAGAACTTTAAAACATATGTTTTCACAAATAACTCATTAATTTCAAGTGACTAAAGATTAGATGTGCCATGAAAAGGGCACTTAGTTGTTGTTATGTCAAGCTTCCCTATTGCATTACTCTCTTCCTTCGAGATCTCCCATAAATGCTTGGGTTATAGTCGTCCCCTGCACTGTCCGGGTGGCGGCTGCATCGACGACGGGCATAAAACTTGCGGGTGTTCCCCAGCCTAAACCCATGCACTGATTTTCACCAAATTTTCACGTTATGTTTACCCCAAGAGGATCTATAGCTGATTGGGTTTTGGGGGGGGGGGGGTTCTGGTAACAACTGTTGCCATGGCAATACTTTGAAGATTTCTTGATCTGAAAGTTTGTGGTTGTTCCACAGCCTGAACCCATGCATGGATTTCGACCAAAGTTTCAGGGTATGTCTATCCCAAGAGGATCCAGAGCTGATAAGGTTTGGGGGGGGGGACCTGGCAGCAACTGTTGCCATGGCAACGTTTTGAATATTTTTGGATTTTAACGTTTGTGGGTGTTCCACAGTCTAAACCGATGTATGGATTTTCACCAAATTTTCAGGATATATCTGCAACTGAATAGGTTTGGGAGGGTATCTGACAACACCTGTTGCCATGGCAATGCTTTAAATACTTTTCGGGCTTAAACTTCTTAATTAAGCATCCCTGAAAGGGCGCTTATTTGTTTTCGCTTCAGTTTCCTCGCCGCCACTGCCGCCGCATTATGGTCTCCCTTGAATATCTCCCTTATTATTAGAAGGTTTCAAACCATATTTGGCAGTTATATACCTTAGGCATGGGAAAATTTTTCTGCATGCTTAAATTTGACCTTTGACCTTTATGAAGGTCACATGATCAAAAACTATTTTTTGAAGTACACCCACCGTCATCACAGTTCAGGAAAAACTACTTGCTACAGAGCCTTATAATTTGGCACACCTGTTCATACTATCGAAAACGCGAACTGATTAGATTTTGGGAGCAATCCCTTGAAAAATGTCTCATTTATGAGTGATTTTCTGACACCTTCCAATCTGAAAGCCTTAAATTTAGGTCAACCCCCCTATTATCTTCTTAAGTATTGCATTTAGAGCTATAAAATGTACTGGGAGGTAATAGGAAACCATATGTGGAGAGTCTAAATAGCCGGTCAGTTTTACCCCACGGCCCCCCCTTATGGGTCAAACTGGGGTCATAAAATAGCTGATTTTGAGTTTTTGCCTTATATCTCCTTTATTGTTGCTTTTATAGCTTCAGAATGTATTAAGAGGTATTGGAAAAGCATATATGGAGAGTCTAAATAGCCGGTCAGTTTTACCCCCTGACCCCCCCTTATGGGTCGAACTGGTATCATCAAATAGCCGATTTAGAGTTTTTGCCTTTATCTCCTTTATTGTTGCTTTTATAGCTTCAGAATGTATTAAGAGGTATTGGAAAAGCATATATGGAGAGTCTAAATAGCCGGTCAGTTTTACCCCCTGACCCCCCCTTATGGGTCGAACTGGTGTCATAAAATAGCCGATTTAGAGTTTTTGCCTTTATCTCCTTTATTGTTGCTTTTATAGCTTCAGAATATATTAAGAGGTATTGGGAAATCATATATTGAGAGTCTAAATAGCCGGTCAGTTTTATCCCCCGACCCCCCCTTATGGGTCAAACTGGGGTCATAAAATAGCCGATTTTGAGTTTTTGCCTTTATCTCCTTTATTGTTGCTTTTATAGCTTCAGAATATATTAAGAGGTATTGGGAAAGAATATGTGGAGAGTCTAAATAGCCGGTCAGTTTTACCCCCTGGCCCTCCTTATGGGTTAAACTGGGGTCATAAAATAGCTGATTTTGAGTTTTTGCCTTATATCTCCTTTATTGTTGCTTTTATAGCTTCAGAATGTATTAAGAGGTATTGGGAAATCATATATTGAGAGTACAAATAGCCGGTCAGTTTTACCCCCCGACCCCCCCTTATGGGTCAAACTGGGGTAATAAAATAGCCGATTTTGAGTTTTTGCCTATTTGGAGAGTGTAAATAGCCGGTCAGTTTTACCCCCCGACCCCCCCTTATGGGCCAAACGGGGGTCATAAATCGCTGCTTTGGAGTTTTTGCCTTATATCTCCTTTATTGTTGCTTTTATAGCTTCAGAATGTATTAAGAGGTATTTGAAAGCATATGTGGAGAATCTAAATAGCTGGTCCGTTTTACCACCCAACCCCCCCTTATGGGTCAGACTGCGGTCATAAAATAGTTGCTTTGGAGTTTTGCCTTATATCTCCTTTATTGTTGCTTTTATACCTTCAAAATGTATTAAGAGGTCGTATTGGGAAAGCATATGTGGAGAGTCTAAATAGCCGGTCAGTTTTACCCCCCGACCCCCCCTTATAGGTCAAACTGGGGTCATAAAATAGCCGATTTTGAGTTTTTGCCTTTATCTCCTTTATTGTTGCTTTTATAGCTTCAGAATGTATTAAGAGGTATTGGGAAAGAATATGTGGAGAGTCTAAATTATTAAACCGATGTTACTACAAAGCTGTGTCAGATTTGCTCAAAATGTAAATGGCTAGGAAAGCTTGCCTGAGGGTAATTTTGGCCTTGTTTTGAAAAAAATGGCTGCCATATCACATCTTTTATATCAAATGGGGGGGGATATCAAAAAGCCCTAATATCTCTCTTATCATTGGTTATAGGGGTTTGAAATGAGAAAAAACTTCTTGGAAATCGCGTTCTGCAAATCTCCTGCATGTGTTAAATATGACCTTGATCCCAAGGTCATGTAGGGTCATAATTAATAATTTATGTCCACCCCACTGCTTTTTCTGCCATCCACCGTCCGGCGTCCCACTTGGTTTCCAGACATTTTAGGCAACAGTTCTTATCGTATCTTTACCAAATTTGGCATGCAGGTTTATTGGGTTAATAGCTTGTATGGGATTGCTTTTGGTGATGATAGCTCTGTAGCTAACTGAGTAATAGCTACTTTGCTACTTTTGAGTATCTCTTTGGTTTCCAGACATTTTAAGGAATGCTATTAAGCCTAGCTTTCTAAAATTTGGTACGGAGGTTCATTGGGTTAATAGCTTGTATGGGATTGCTTTTGGGGGGAATTGCTTCATAGATGAGTGAGTAATTAATTAAATGAGTAATTGGCTATTTTGAGTACAGAAAAAGGCAAATGTGCTCATATCTCCTAAACCGTGTGAGATAGAGCGATTTCGTCGAAATTTTTGAACCACAGGGTATCTAAGGAATGTACTCTGCAATTTTCAAAAAATTTTCCCCTCCCCAAAAATGGCGGCCATTTTGAATTTTCGAATTTTTGCCAAAAATGGCAAAACACGAATTTGCTTCTATCTCCTTAACCGTGCGAGATAGAGCAATTTTGTCGAAATTTTCGACCCACAGGGTATCTAAGGAATGTAATTTTTGCAGTTTTCAAAAAAAATTTCCCCTCCCCAAAAATGGCGGCCATTTTGAATTTTCGAATATTTGGCAAAACACAAATTTGCTTCTATCTCCTTAACCGTGCGAGATAGAGCGATTTCGTCAAAAGTTTCGACCCGTAGGGTATCTGAGCATCGTACTCTTGGCAATTTTTAAAAAAATTTTCCCCTCCCCCAAAATGGCAAAACACAATTTTATTGCGTTAATACATCCTATCCAATGGACAATAGCTTATCCGGTCGGCGCAGACCGGCCCGCCAAACGTCAGAAAAAGACGTCCTGTGTCTCCACCGGCTAGGCCGGCCTAGTTCTGTGCACTCGCCAGATGGCGTGTCGTACTTCCTTCCTGTCTAGACAGCGTGACGTCATAGCATCTTTTTCGTTTGGCGCATGTTCAAGTGTACACGAATATTTTTTCTGAGCTTAATTTCAGTTTTTTTGCCAGATTAGTTGCTTAAGTGTTGTGAAATTTTATCTACGGATTCTTCACACCTTATAGACCTTCATGTCTTCTCCAAGTCAACGTAGGGGGGGTTGTGGCCACATGATGGCTGGCTTTGACTTGCACAGTTTTTGTGCACGCTGTCGCGACAAGAAGAAGGGTAAGGACCCCTGTGTGGAGAACCCTAATGTTGAATGTCAGCTTTGTAAAACCCTTACTCCAGAGCAGGCTTCCCAGTTAGCAACCCCTTCATATAAACTTAAAAAGGAGAAGCGGGATAAGGCGGAATCTACACCATCTAAGAAAGATTCATCTTCTTCAGCGTCAGTCACTCTCAGTCCCACCCTTGTGGACCCGGCACGAGTGTCGGTAATAAGGGCAGTGGATGGCCAGGATACTGGTTTGAGTGCACAACCAGCAGAGAAAAAGAAGAGGGTAGAGGAAAAGAAGAAGTCGGTTAAACCCAAGCCTTCTACCTCAACTGCGGCTGCAGTTTCCACCGACCAGAAATTTCAGGAGATGGATCAGAAATGGTCGGACCGGTTCAACCGGCTTGAGGCTCTCTTACTAGCTAAGACCCTAGACCGACCTCAGCAGGAACCGACATTCAGCACTGTGAAGGTGGTCCCTACCCACTCACCACCAGCTAATGTCACCAGGTCTGAGCCCTTTATCAACCCTGCCGACCAGCCTTTTACCCAGTCTTCTGATCTACCGGCCACATCTTCAGACCGACCTGCTGTAGGTGCTATCACCGACCCACCGGCCTCTTCTAAGAAAGCTGACCGGCCTTCAACCTCTGATAAACCTTCCAGTGCCTTCCAGCCGACCAGAAAGGATACTAGTGATTCAGAGTCGGACAGTGAACAATCTGACCAGCCTCCCCTGGACATTTTTGTAGAGGAGGGCGAGTTATCAGAGGATCCGGATGCCGGTAACGACCCCGAACAAACATTGTCAGAAGAGCAGTCATACCGTGAGACAATGAGGGGCATCAGAAGTTACATGGGATGGACCCACATCCCTGATATGGAATCTGCTGCCGGCTCTTCAGATGATAACCCCTTTGCCGGGCCTAAGATGCAAACCCAGGGCAAGGTTTCAGTTCAACTTCCAACAGATGAGTGGCTTTGCCGAAAAATCTCTAAACTGAACCTGACTCTTACAGATGGTTACCCATCCCGTGGGGCAGAAGCCGGTGGTTTGCACAGGGATCAGTTCCTTAAACCCCCAAGATCTCAGGCCAAGTGGTATGGGGCCCACCAGCAAACTAAGAGTACTGATGATACGGTGTCATCCTGGGGGTCAGATGCAGCTAAAGTAAACAGTGGCTACCTGAGGATAGCAAGACAGGCCGGAATCGCCACCAGCCCTCCCCAATCGCGGCCAATCTCTCAAGACTCCTTGAGGAAGTGGGAGAAAAGTGCACGGGAGTCGTCTGTTATCTGCAACCAGGCTGCAGGTTTCAACCGCTGTTTAGTTAAAGTGCAGCAGGACATACAGTCTCAGTTAAAGACAATTAAATCAGAACAGAAAGGGAAGTCAGCTTCCAAGGTGACAGAAGCCACAGAGGAAATGCAGTTCCTGCTGGACTTTAATGCTAGTATCTGCCAGGCCATGGCCAAGTCCATGGAACATTTAACAGACTTTGTTTTTGTGACCATGGCCAACACCACCTTACTCAGGAGAGATTCGTACCTAGCGTACTTGAAGGCTGGAATTAAAGCGGATACTATGGCAGCTCTTAGAACAGCACCTCTCCACCTCTCCACCCTATTTCCGGATAGTGTACTAAAACAAGCCGAGGAGGACATTAGTGCTTCTGAAAAGGGTCGGTCTGTCTCAACATATAAGAAAAATCGCTTCCACCCTTATGAAAGGCCGGAAACTAAACCAGACAACAGACAGCCGGATAGACCGGCTTGGAAGAACCTCTCACGTGGCCATAACAAGAGAAATAAAGGCAAGCGGCAGTTCTCATCGCGTCCTGCCAAGGGTCAACAGCCTTATAAATGACAATTACTGTGTAAATCTGTTACCGGACAGGCTGTTGACCCGGACAAGTGCACTACCCAGAAAGACAATAAACTGTTTAAGTTTAAATGTAAAGCATCTTGCTGTAAACCATGTTCATTCTGCGCCCGGGCACTCCCAAAAGAGAGAGCTAAGTCCCGGGTCAGCAGGTTGTCATCAGTCAAAAAGCAAATTAAAATATGTCAAAGGTGCTTCTTCTGTCATTCAATTCTCTTGTGTTCAACCTGTAACAAATGCCATGAATGTTGTCTCAAATCTGCCTGTAGGGGCCCGACTTCAAAACTTTTGGCTAACTTGGTTGGAGAGGGGTGCCGGACCGAAAATAATTCAAATCCTGAGAGAGGGCTACACCCTCCCCTTTCGGATCCGGCCAAACCTCACAAGGTCCCCCACTGTTATAAGCCGTTATGTCAATCCCCACAGGAACAGCTACCTGTTGGAGGCATTACATCAGCTTATGGACAAAAATGCAATAGAGCTAGTCCAAAATCAAACATCTTTAGGGTTTTTCAACCGACTTTTTCTGGTACCCAAACCCAACAACAAGTGGAGACCCATACTAGACCTAAGCAAACTAAACCCCTTCCTCAAGGTGGAAAAGTTCAAAATGGAGACACCGGAAACCATCAGGACATCCCTCCAACAAGGGGAGTGGGTAACCTCAGTGGACTTCAAGGATGCCTACTTCCATATACCAATACAGGAACAGTCCAGGAAATATCTCAGATTTCATGTCCAGGGTCGGACCTACCAGTTCAAGGCACTGCCCTTTGGTCTGTCCACAGCACCCATGGAGTTCACTGTATTGGCAAAGGAGGTGAAACTGATGGCCACACACAAGGGTATAAGGATCCACCAGTACCTAGACGACTGGTTGGTCAGAGCCGGAACCCACCAAGTCTGTCTCCAGCATACCCGGATCCTGATCAAGATGTGCCAGGATCTAGGCTGGCTAGTAAATTTAGAAAAATCGGAACTGGAGCCCCAACAGGTATTCAACTTTGTCGGCTACCAGTTCGACCTCAGGTCCGGCCGGGTCAGACCGACACCGGACCGGTGGCAGAGCCTTCAAGGGAAAATCCAAACACTACTTTCACTACCGGCCTGTCCAGTCCGGCAGTTCATGTCCTTGATAGGTCTGTTAACGGCCACAGAGAAACAAGTTCACCTAGGCCGTTTACACATGAGACCCATACAGTGGCATCTCAAAAACAATTGGAGAGTACCGGAATCCCTGGAAAAAGTTATTCCTCTACCCAGATCCCTGCACCCACATTTACAGTGGTGGCTAGACGAAAGCAATGTGCTTCAAGGTCAGCCATTACACCCCATACAGCATGCTCTGCAAATTTTTACAGACGCATCAAAAGAAGGGTGGGGCGCTCATTTAAACGAGTTCACTGCAAGAGGGTCCTGGTCAGTGCCGGAAAGCAAGCTGCACATAAATTATCTGGAACTAAAAGCAGTACTCTTAGCCCTAAAAGAGTTCCAAAACCTTTGCACAAACCAGATTGTCCTAGTGGCCACAGACAATACTACAGTAGTGGCCTACATAAACAAAGAAGGGGGAATGAAGTCGGGCCCACTGTGTGCCCTACTATGGAGGATCTTGACCTGGTGTTCCCAGCGACAAGTGACCCTAAAGGCCCGACATATCCCTGGCCGTTTAAATGTGATAGCAGACAAGCTATCCCGGCTAAATCAGACCATCCAAACAGAATGGTCCCTCCTTCCGGACACCTTTCGGGAATTGTGCAGAAAATGGCACCGGCCACGGATAGACCTATTTGCCACAAGGTTCAACAACAAACTACCTCGATTCGTGTCTCCAGTGCCGGACACTCTGGCAGTAGCAGTGGACGCACTCACCCTACCTTGGGAGGATCTGGATGCATACGCTTTTCCACCGACCGCCATATTGGGCAAAGTGGTGGAGAAGTTGCAGGACTCCCCTTGCAAGAGACTCATTCTGATTGCTCCGGGGTGGCCCAACATGCCTTGGTTTTGGGACCTGGTGACCATGTCCAGTCGGGTCCCTCTCAGCCTGCCCGACCAACCCAACTTGCTGACACAGCCCTTCAGTCAGATCCCTCACAGAAATCTGACAAATCTAAATCTCCATGCCTGGCTCCTAGAGCCACAAAGATCAAAGAACAGGGCTTCTCTGAGGCAGTGGCAGCAAGAATTGAGGCTCCTCAAAGAAGATCTACCAGATCAGTCTATGAGGCAAAGTGGGCCATTTTTACAAAGTGGTGCCTCACTAATCAGGTGGACTTCAGAGCACCACCTGTGAAGTCGGTGGCTGACTTCCTCATGCACCTCTTTGAGGACAAGAAGTTACAACCAAGCACCATTGATGGATACAGGTCTGCCATTGCTGACAAATTAGGTAATACAGCAATTAATATCAGTAAAGATGATAATCTCACTCGTCTCTTGGAAAGCTTCCACAGAGACAGGCCCAAAGGGCGGAGGGGGATTCCCTCTTGGAACCTTTCCCTGGTACTACACCAGCTGACAAAGGCTCCCTTCGAACCTCTTCGGGAAGCATCGCTGAAGCATCTGACCTTCAAAACTGTCTTCCTGTTGGCCCTGGGCTCAGGTAAAAGAAGGAGTGAGATCCATGCCTGGCAGCACCAAAACATCAGACACCAATCCGATTGGTCTAAGGTGTCCCTTTTCCCATCTCCCAGCTTTCTATCCAAGAATCAGCTGGCCAAAGAGGGTCCACAGAGTGTAGCCCCAGTGGTCATACCAGCCCTGGCTCCTACCCTGGATAAATCCCTCAAGTCTGACAGATCCCTGTGTCCAGTCAGAGCTTTGCGCTACTACCTGGATAGGACTTCAGACCTCAGACAACACCAGCAGTTAGTCTTTGTCTCCTTCAAGAAAGGTTTCGACAAGGACATCTCACCTGCCACTATCTCCTCATGGATCAAACAAACTGTGATCTTATGCTATGAGCTCTCTGATCATCAGACCCACACCCTACATCAGGTTAAAGCCCATGATGTCAGGGCCTTTGCTGCTTCTAAGGCCTTCCAGTCGGGGGTCTCCTTAGAGCAGATCTTAGCAGCCTGCCATTGGAAATCTCATAATACCTTCACCCAATTCTATCTGAAGGATGTGGCTTGGGCTGACTCAGAGCTCTACCATCTTGGACCGGTTGTGGCTGCTCAGCAGATCCACCAGCAGGCCGGTACCTAGAGGAGATTTGTACCTATGTAAATATTTGTACATATTTGTATATATATGCACAGATAGTTAAGGAGCAAAACAAAAAAAAAAAAAAAAAAAATCTCACGTACTTTCTCCGGGAGACTTAATTTTATGGGACTGAACTCATCCCTCTCTTCCCCTACCTCAGAGCAGGTCTGTTACAAAAAAGGGGGGGGGGCAAGGTCGATTCTGACGGTTCCCTTCCGGATAACCGGATGATGATATTCGACCATAGCCTTAAAGGGGTTTTTGACTTAAAGGTCTACCCAGGCTTTAGGAAGAAATGGTCATTATTCTAACCAGAGTTCAAGTTTTAGTCCCTAGTAGCTTACCCGCCTACCAAGCGGTAGTTATTCAGCTATTGTCCATTGGATAGGATGTATTAACGCAATAAAATTGCAAATTTAATAAGTAAATTAAATTTTTATAAGTTAATACCCTATCCAATGGACACACAAGACCCTCCCACCGACCCCGCTATCAGCTTACTAGGGGTCTAATAGGTTTAGACAACGAAAAAGATGCTATGACGTCACGCTGTCTAGACAGGAAGGAAGTACGACACGCCATCTGGCGAGTGCACAGAACTGGGCCGGCCTAGCCGGTGGAGACACAGGACGTCTTTTTCTGACGTTTGGCGGGCCGGTCTGCGCCGACCGGATAAGCTATTGTCCATTGGATAGGGTATTAACTTATAAAAATTTAATTTACTTATTAAATTTGCAAATTTGCTTCTATCTCTTTAACCGTGCAAGATAGAGCAATTTCGTCGAACTTTTCAACACACAGGGTATTTAAGGAATTTACTCTTTGCAATTTTCAAAAAAATTTTCTCCTCCCCAAAAATGGCAAAACACAAAATTGCTTCTATCTCCTTAACCGTGTGAGATAGAGTTATTTCGTCGAAATTTTCGACCCACAGGGTATCTAAACATTGTACTCTTGGCAATTTTCACAAAATTTTCCCCTCCCCAAAAATGGTGGCCATTTTGAATTTTAGAATTTTTGCCAAAAATGGCAAAACACAAATTTGCTTCTATCTCCTTAACCATGCGAGATAGAGCGATTTCGTCAAAATTTTCAAACCACATGGTATCTAAGGAATGTACTCTTTGCAATTTTCAAAAAAATTTCCCCTCCCCAAAAATGGCGGCCATTTTGAATTTTTGAATTTTTCCCAAAAATGGCAAAACACAAAATTGCTCCTTAACCGTGTGAGATAGAGGGATTTCGTCGAAATTTTCGACCCACAGCGTATCTGAGTTATGTACTCTTGGCAATTTTCAAAAAATTATCCCCTCCCCACATATGGCGGCCATTTTGAATTTTCGAATTTTTGCCCAAAATGGAAAAACACAAATTTGCCTTAACCGTGCAAAATAGTTATTTCGTTGAAATTTTCGACCCATAGGGTATCTAAGAAATGTACTCTTGGCAATTTTCAAAAAATTTTCCTCTTCCCAAAAATGGCGGCCATTTTGAATTTTCAAATTTTTGCCAAAAATAGAAAAACAGAAATTTGCTTCTATCTTCTTAACCGTGCAAGATAGAGTGATTTCGTTAAAATTTTCGACCCAACCAATGCAAAAAGGCATGAAGCTGAAATAATTTACATGTACACTGATAAATATTTAAGCATCATTGATATATTTTACAAATGAAACAGGCTCTTGTAAGACTACTGTACAATTTTTACAAAAGGTTCATGGGGTGGACATTACACATGATAATGTGTGTTCTTCTATGCTATCCTGTTTCTATTCATATGTCGCAGCTACTGTCAACAGGGCGTCCTATTTCTAGTTCTAAAAGGACCTTATATTTCCCTTATAATTGGTTCTAGGGCTTCAAAATATGAAAACAACTTGAAAGAAATCATGGCCTGTGAATCTGACATCTGACAACATTTCGTAATTCTGTATACTTCTTACAACTGAAGTTATTCATAAGATTTTCCCAAATCTTAATGTTGTTGCCCATTTATTTGTACCTGTGGGCTGGGGTTCTTGCCTGCCGAGGCTGGCTATTTTTTGACACCTATATACCTTAGACATGGGAAAGTTATTTCAACATGGTTACGTTTGACCTTTAACTTTTACCAAGGTCACACATTAAGAAAAATTTTTAGGGTCTATACACTCATCGTGACATCGTCCCTCGGGAAAACTGTTTACTGCAATAGGGTGTGATTTTACATACATGTTAAATGCTATCAAAATCTTAAACTAGAATAATTTTTGGAGTGATTGGACCAAAACTGAATAATTAGAAATTTAAAATAAGTTAACAATCAGAAACCCAAAATTTATCTGAACCTCCCTATTATGTACTTATGTCTTGCATTTAAAACCTTAAAATGTTTTTGAAAACAGTATACAGGGAGTGTAGAAAACTAGTCAAATTTACACTGGGCCCTTGTTTATGGGTTGAACTAGGGTCATAAAATCATAGATTTTGATGTCAGCTGAATTGTCAGTCAGCTGACATTATGGCATCACTCTGTGGTATCCGTGCTGTTACTTGAAAAAGATGCATTATCTATTGAGGATGATGAATTGTTCAAGGCATGGAGATCTGTCGGTTTGTCCTCCAGAACTGTTAGAAGAAAAGTACCCCCATCTAAAGTGTGAAAATTTATCACAATTATCTAATTGATTATTGAAGGGATTTGTCTCTTGTTTTGCATATATGTACTAGGCCATAAGTAGTTTCTCTTGTGTGAGTATCAGGCCTGAATCTTTCTTAATTATGTTTATATGAATTTTTAAAATAATATTTAATACATTAAAATTCATGAATTCATGCTGTAAATCACTTGGAAAGTATTGTATTTAGAGCATTTTGTTAAAATATGTTGTTCAGTGACTTTTTCCTTAGCTATAACATTGTGAGTAACTTCGGGGTCTGTCCCAATAGCAAATGAAGTAATAGCTATTTTCTAACTTTGTAGTACATTTCATAATGAGTAAATTACTCGTAACTAGTAAACTATTGCATTTAGAGTATTTTGTTGAAATATGTTATTCACCTACTTTTCGATCTGCTATAATTTAACAAAATTGCAGACCTGTAGTTCATTGCATGGCTGAACAATAGCTACTTTGAGGTTCTCATTATTGAGTAAATCACTTGTAACTTGAAAACTATCAAATGGAGTATTTTGTTAAATGTGTTATTCACCTGCTTTTGGGTCAGCTACAATATACTAAAATTGCAGACCTTTAACTCGTTGCATAGCTGAGCGATAGCTTAATTCAGGTTCTCAGTGTTTAATCAATCACTTGTAGCTTGAAAACTATTGCATTTACAGTATTTTAATTTGTTTTTTCCTTACTTTTGGATCAGCTATAATATAGTAAAATTGCAGACTAGCACCTCATTGTATAGATGAGCAATACCTATTTGAGATACATCCTTTTCTACTTTCATTTGCACTCTAAAGCTCAAAACACAAAGTCAGCTGACACAGAGCCCGTTCACGAGCACTGCTTGTTTTGTTTTTGGCCTGTATCTCCTTTATTATTATGTCCATCCCACTTTTTCCGACGTCCGGCGTCACACTTGGTTTCCGGTCATTTCAAGGAAAAGTATTTATCCTATCTTTACCAAATTTGGTATGGGTGTTTATTTGATTAATAGCTTGCATGGGATTGCTTTGGGTGAAGATAGCTCTTTAGCTAACTGAGTAATAGCTACTTTGGTACTTTACTTAGCTCACCCTCACTAAAATAAGCGGGACTGGGGGGGGGGGGGGGGGGGGGGGGGGGGGCTTCTGTCCTGTGTAGCAGAAAAAGGGGGGGCTTGTGTCGGGGGCTTATGTCAGGGGGCTTATGTCCGTTCACCGTCTTGTAGGAGGGCAGTCTTCTAGCAGAGCAGTATTTTAGGAGGGCACTATTCCCGGATTCGTCAGAACAAGTATTCTGTCCTGATTTACAAAAATGTTTTCCTATCACCAAAAATTACAGCTATTTGCAATTTCTTTATGTCCTAGATTCTGAAAATTGAATTGAGTGGACAGTGGCAAGCAGTTTCCAGCATGGGAAAAATATATGAAGTTCTTCTCTGATTAATATACTAATAAATATTTAAGCATCGTTGATATATTTTACAAATGAAACAGGATCTTGTAAGACTACTGTACAATTGTTGCAAAACGTTCATGGGGTGGACATTACACATGATAATGTGTGTTCTTCTATGATATATCCTGTTTCTTTTCATATGTTGCAGCTACTCTTAACAGGGCATCCTATTTCTAGTTGCTTTACAACTTTTGGAAGTATTGTGAAGTAATAGCAACCTTATGTTGGAAGTCGAGAAAGCTGGTCTGATTAACTCCTTGCCCTGCTCTCCCCCTCCTACGAGTCAAATTGGGCTCGTAAAATTCTGAGTTTAATACTTGTATCTCTTTACTTTTTATAGCTTTAGAATGTATTGGTAATAAGTGGAAAACTATATGCAGGGAGACTAAAGAGCGGGTCAGATTTGTATACCCCTCCCAAGTGGGTCAAACTATGGTCAAAATGGTTACTCTCTCAGAAACTATCAGGATTTCAGTATTTTCTTGGAATAAGTTCAGCTACTTTTTAACCCACAGCCCATAAGGGCTGTCGGGATATTGTTTTCAGCCATGGTGTCCGGATGGGTGGGCTGGTGGCGGGAAAAGTTTGTCTGGGCTGTATCTCAGAAACTGTAAGGTGTAGGAAGTTTCCGTAGTGACCTTGACCTATAAAATGTTGTCCACTCAGCAAGTGTAAGGTGTAGGAAGTTGATACTTGGTAGGGGTAATGTTTGGGGGTTTTAGGTATGCAATGTCATAGTGTGACCTTGATTTGACCTTTGACCTTGCCCTGTTGACCTTGACCTATAAAATTTTGTCCGGGTTGTATCTCGGAAACAGTAAAGTGTAGGAAGTTGATACTTGGTAGGAACATTGGTTGGGAGTTGTAGTTTTCCAATATCATGGTGTGAACTTGATTTGACCTTGACGTAGTGATGTGGACCTATAAAATCTTGTCCGGGCTATATCTTGACAGCGTAAGATGTAGGAAATTGATACTTGGTAGGGACACTAGTTAGGGATTGTAGATGAGCAGTTTCATGGTGTGACCTTGATTTGACCTTTGACCTTGCTGTAGTGACCTATAAAATCTTGTCCAGGCTGTATCTCGGAAACTGTAAGGTGTAGGAAGTTGATACTTGGTATATTGGTTGGGGATTGTAGGTGTGCGACATTATGGTGTGACCTTGATTTGACCTTTGACTTTGCTGTAGTGACTTTGACCTATAAAATCTTTTCCGGGCTATATCTCGGAAACCGTAAGTTTATGAAGTTGTTACTTGGTACGGACATTGGTTAGGGGGGGTTGGTGTGCAATATCATGGTATGACCTTGATTTGACCTTGCCCTAGTGACCTATAAAATTTTGTCTGGGCTATATCTCGGAAACTGTAAGGTGTAGGAAGTTGATACTTGGTAGGGACATTGGTTGGGTGTTGTAGGTGTGCAACGTCATAGTGTGACCGTGAGTTGATATTTGACCTTTCTGTAGTGACCTTGACCTATAAAATCTTGTCTGGGCTATATCTCGGAAACCATATGATGTAGGAACTTGATACTTACTAGGGACATTGGTGAGGGGTTGTTACTGGTTGTAGGTGTGCAATGTCATGGTATGGTCTTGATTTGACCTTGTTATAGTGACCATGAGTTTTAAAATCTTGTCTGGGTTATTGGTTGGGGGTGTAGGTTCGCATCATGGTGTGACCTTAAACTTTGGCTCTGCCAAAGTGTGTTCACCTGCCATATTTGAGACATCTTTCTCTTATGACAGAGATATATGGATTGCTGCAACTAATTATTATGTCCACCCCACTTGGGGGTGGACATATTATTTTTGCTTTTTCCACCGTCCGGCGTCCCACTTGGTTTCCAGACATTTTAGGCAACAGTTCTTATCCTATCTTTACCAAATTTGGCATGCAGGTTTATTGGGTTAATAGCTTGTATGGGATTGCTTTTGGTGATGATAGCTGTATAGCTAACTGAGTAATAGCTACTTTGCTACTTTTGAGTAGCTCTTTGGTTTCCAGACATTTTAGGGAATGCTATTAAGCCTAGCTTTCTGAAATTTGGTATGGAGGTTCATTGGGTTAATAGCTTGTATGGGATTGCTTTTGGGGGGAATTGCTTCATAGATGAGTGAGTAATTAATTAAATAAATGAGCAATGGGCTATTTTGAATACTGAAAAAGGCAAATGTGCTCATATCTCCGAAACCGTGCGAGATAGAGCAATTTCGTCGAAATTTTCGAGCCACAGGGTATCTAAGAAATGTACTCTTTGCAATTTTCAAAAAATTTTCCCCTCCCCAAAAATGGCGGCCATTTTGAATTTTCGAATTTTTGCCAAAAATGGCAAAACACAAATTTGCTTCTATCTCCATAACCATGCGAGATAGAGCGATTTCGTCGAAATTTTCGAGCCACAGGGTATCTAAGAAATGTACTCTTTGCAATTTTCAAAAAATTTTCCCCTCCCCAAAAATGGCGGCCATTTTGAATTTTCGAATTTTTGCCAAAAATGGCAAAACACAAATTTCCTTCTATCTCCTTAACTGTGTGAGAAAGAGCGATTTCGTCGAAATTTTCGACCCACAGGGTATCTAAGGAATGTACTCTTTGCAATTTTCAAAAAAAATTTCCCCTCCCCAAAAATGGCGGCAATTTTGAATTTTCGAATTTTTGCCAAAAATGGCAAAACACAAATTTGCTTCTATCTCCTTAACCGTGCGAGATAGAGCGATTTCATCGGAATTTTCGAGCCACAGGGTATCTAACAAATGTACTCTTTGCAATTTTCACAAAATTTTCCCCTCCCCAAAAATGGCGGCCATTTTGAATTTTCGAATTTTGGCCAAAAATGGCAAAACACAAATTTGCTTCTATCTCCTTAACCGTGCGAGATAGAGTGATTTCGTCGAAATTTTCGACCCACAGGGTATCTGAGAATTCTATTCTTGGCAATTTTTAAAAAATTTTCCCCTCCCCAAAAATGGCAACCATTTTGAATTTTTGCCAAAAATGGCAAAACACGAATTTGCTTCTATCTTCTATTTGCTTGTTATAGTGTCCATGAGTTTTAAAATCTTGTCTGGGTTATTGGTTGGGGGTGTAGGTTCGCATCATGGTGTGACCTTTAACTTTGGCTCTGCCAAAGTGTGTTCACCTGCCATATTTGAGACATCTTTCTCTTATGACAGAGATATATGGATTGCTGCAACTAATTATTATGTCCACCCCACTTGGGGGTGGACATATTATTTTTGCTTTTTCCGCCGTCCGGCGTCCCACTTGGTTTCCAGACATTTTAGGCAACAGTTCTTATCCTATCTTTACCAAATTTGGCATGCAGGTTTATTGGGTTAATAGCTTGTATGGGATTGCTTTTGGTGATGATAGCTCTATAGCTAACTGAGTAATAGCTACTTTGCTACTTTTAAGTAGCTCTTTGGTTTCCAGACATTTTAAGGAATGCTATTAAGCCTAACTTTCTGAAATTTGGTATGGAGGTTCATTGGGTTAATAGCTTGTATGGGATTGTTTTTGGGGGCATTGCTTCATAGATGAGTGAGTAATTAATTAAATAAATGAGTAATTGGCTATTTTGAATACTGAAAAAGGCAAATGTGCTCATATCTCCTAAACCGTGCGAGATAGAGCGATTTCGTCGAAATTTTTGACCCAAAGGGTATCTAAGGAATGTACTCTTTACAATTTTCAAAAAATTTCCCCCTCCCCAAAAATGGCGGCAATTTTGAATTTTCGAATTTTTGCCAAAAATGGCAAAACACGAATTTGCTTCTATCTCCTTAACCGTGCAAGATAGAGCGATTTCGTCGAAATTTTCAACCCACAGGGTATCTAAGGAATGTACTCTTTGCAATTTTCAAAAAAAATTTCCCCTCCCCAAAAATGGCGGCCATTTTGAATTTTCGAATTTTTGCCAAAAGTGGCAAAACACAAATTTGCTTCTATCTCCTTAACCGTGCGAGATAGAGCGATTTCGTCGAAATTTTCAACCCACAGGGTATCTAAGGAATGTACTCTTTGCAATTTTCCAAAAAATTTCCCCACCTCAAAAATGGCGGCCATTTTGAATTTTCGAATTTTTGCCAAAAATGGCAAAACACAAATTTGCTTCTATCTCCATAACCATGCGAGATAGAGCGATTTCGTCGAAATTTTCGAGCCACAGGGTATCTAAGAAATGTACTCTTTGCAATTTTCAAAAAACTTTCCCCTCCCCAAAAATGGCGGCCATTTTGAATTTTCGAATTTTTGCCAAAAATGGCAAAACACAAATTTGCTTCTCTCTCCTTAACCGTGCGAGATAGAGCGATTTCGTCGAAATTTTCAACCCACAGGGTATCTAAGAAATGTATTCTTTGCAATTTTCACAAAATTTTCCCCTCCCCAAAAATGGCGGCCATTTTGAATTTTCGAATTTTTGCCAAAAATGGCAAAACACAAATTTGCTTCTATCTCCTTAACCGTGCGAGATAGAGCGATTTCGTCAAAATTTTCAACCCACAGGGTATCCAACGAATGTACTCTTTGCAATTTTCAAAAAAAAATTCCCCTCCCCAAAAATGGCGGCTATTTTGATTTTTCGAATTTTTGCCAAAAATGGAAAAACACAAATTGGCCTTAACCGTGCAAAATAGAGTTATTTCGTTGAAATTTTTGACCCATAGGGTATCTAAGAAATGTACTCTTGGCAATTTTCAAAAAATTTTCCTTTTCCCAAAAATGGCGGCCATTTTGAATTTTCAAATTTTTGCCAAAAATAGAAAAACACAAATTTGCTTCTATCTTCTTAACCGTGCAAGATAGAGTGATTTCGTCGAAATTTTCGACCCAACCAATGCAAAAAGGCATGAGGCTGAAATAATTTACATCTACACTAATAAATATTTAAGCATCAGTGATATATTTTACAAATCTAACAGGGTCTGGTAAGACTAATGTACAATTTTGGCAAAAGGTTCATGGGGTGGACATTACACATGATAATGTGTGTTCTTCTATGCTATCCTGTTTCTATTCGCACCTTCTATCAACAGGGCGTCCTATTTCTAGTTATATGCACTTTTACATAATTGTGCTATTTACATTCACAGCTATTCTCAAATTAAAAATAATAAATTTTATAGCTTTATAATTTTTAGTTTACTGAGTAATGCAGTCATCTTGCTATTGAATTGTATTGTTTTAATACTTTATCTTTACATATATTTTCTTTCCTGTAGATGTTATTTTCTCTACTTAAACATTATTTGGAGCTTTGTATAACGGACACTACTCTGAAAGTATTCAGATCTCTGTACTGTTTCACCACTTCTATATCTCATGGTGTTGAAAACTATTTCCCCAGGCTGTGGGGTCAGGGCATCTCTGATGCTATTTTTAAGAGATAGTGCAGTGGTTGCATTACTGTAACTCACATTTCAGGAGTCTCTGTACCTTTAATCTTCATAAATTAAATTGCATCCAGAATAGTGCAGCTAGTATCATATCAAATACCAGTAGATACACTAGTATAACTCCTGTGCTTAAGAAATTGCATTGGCTTCCGGTTGAACATCTCTTCTTCTTTAAAACATCCACCCTTGTTTACAAGTTTCTTCACACTGGTTTTCCCTAAGTATTTTGCTCCATATATCTCTTCCTACAGCAGTTCTTATAGTACCAGGCACAGTCAGAGTGGTGGTAATTAAGCGGCCCATCAGGGGCGCTTATTTGCTTTCACGTAAGTTCGACTGATCACCGCCGCCGCCGGATTATGGTCTCCCTTGAATAACTTCTTGGCCTTTCAAATTTTTCTTCCCTTCTTTTCTTTCTTTAAAAATATAGGGGCGGGAAAAATTTTTGGGATACTTTGCGGAGACCTTAAGCTTTACTTAAGGTAACCTTAAGCATTTCAGGGAAAAACCACACACACCTGTGCTATAAAATTTATCCGGTACATTCTAGACCTAAATCCGCAGTTCTGAAGGATTTTGTGATCAAACGGACCATAGATGCCTGAATGGGAGGCGTTTTATTTTCATAAATTTTTTTAAAATGGGTACTTGGTCTGTATCTCAAAAATGGTCAGGGTTTCAGCGTTTTGTTGGAATAACTTATTCAGCTACTTTTTGATAATCTTTCACATGCCGAAGTTTTAGCCCTGTATCTGCATTCTTAGGTCACCTTAATGTCAAAAAGGGGGTTATAGCCCTCCAGTTCACTTAGTTTTTCACTTTTTTTCAACCAAACTTGGCATATATATTAAGATTTACCAAAAGATCATCCTGACTTTATGGTGATCTCAAACTGTTAATATAATTGGAGCCATGCCACCCCCCCCCCACCCCACCCCACCCCCAAGTCATAAATTGGAATAAAGCTATCTGGACATCTTAAAGTGTGGGGGTTTTTAGCCCTTAGCTCAGTTAATGTGTAAAGTTTTAAAATAAAACTTGGCACATTTATAAAGGTAGGCAGAAGGGACATTCACATTTTATGGTCACCTTAAAGTCACAATATGCATTAAGTTATGGTCACCTTACAGTGAAAAAAGGAAGTTTTCAGCCTCCAGCTATCTTATTGTTCAACTGACCTCACGTAACACTTTAAGCACTTATAAAGGATGACAAAAGGGACATTCTTATTTTATGGTCACCTTAAAGTCCCAATATGAATGAATATGTGGCCACCTTGCAGTGAAATTTTAATGACCTTTTTACTTAAAATTCCTGTATTTAAAAGATTTTGGCTATCTTGACATAATAAATATATAGTTTTTGCTCCCACCTCATTTGTTTTAAGACTCTTTAAAACCGCACCTGCCACATGTAAACTTAAAACAAAATTTCTGTTGTCTGGCAAAGCTAACCTAGTGTTTTTGAACTTATGGCATCTTCAAAGAAAAAAATTAGGTATTTAGCATGCAGTGATGTGGTTATTAATATATTGCAGCTGATCAGTGTTCATATAATATGAATTCCCAATTTTAGGCACATTAAAAAAAATCTCACGATCTTCTGATTCCATTCTTTTGGAATTGTGTGGATATGACTTTTCCTGTTTGGGAAAAAAGGCTTTAATTAATTCAGCTTTTGTTTAGTAGCAGGAAAAGGTTCGTAAGGGATAGCAAGATGTATTAATTTCTTTTCTTCAAGGGATATGCTTAAAGTAAATCTTTTTGGGAATAAACAATTCAAGCAAGGACATTTATCTTTAGGTTCATGGAAGTAGAGCCTTGTGTAAAGAATGCCTTGTCTGTTTTGAGAGAATGGAAAAAGCCTTAATATTATGTAAACACCTTGGGCTTTCTTGATATTTAGCTATAGAATCATGTGTGAATTAAAAATGTTAACAATAACATCATTGTGTATTTTTTTTACAATGGAACAATAAAGGATTTCGCAAATACGATTATCTTAAGCATATTTATCTTATAAAAATATTAAATAGCAATGAATTTTCAGAGGCATAAAATACTCCAAAGATATGCAACATATGAATGTCCCTGTCTATAGCCAATTATAGTTTACTACAGTGTATCTTAGGGGGCTCGGTGGTGTAGCGGTTAGAGTTCTTGCCTCCAACCTCTGAGGCCGCCGGTTTGAATCTCGGGCTGGGCGCTTCATGTTGGAAAGTTGGTAGTTACTTGCCGATGCCCGGTGGTTTAGAGTGCAGTATGCACTGGTTTCCTCCACCTGTAAACTACCCGTCGCAATATGACCCTGGCTGTTGAACGTGACGTAAAAACAACAAATAAATCTGAATCTACAGTGTATCTTTATCATTATAAATCTAGGATTAAATATATCTTGGAAAAAATTTACGATCCCAAATTTACAGGAAAAATGATATATTCTTTTCATAAAATATACCACTCTACGAAACACAATAAAGCTCATATTCTGCTTACAGTCTTACATTGTACACATTGTCAAGTTACTGCAACTGATACAGTTTTTAGATAATCCACTTTTCCATCAGATACAAAACGCAGTAAAGTTTACCTTCTCCTTACAGTCTCATACCACAACTACTACAGCTTTATTAACTCAAGTCTCCATCTGGGCCACTCGTTTTTGTTAGCAAAAACCTTTTTCTAGTTTCCTTGTCATTCCAATCCTCTATCCATTAATCTGTCGAGCAGTTTGTTATAGTTTTGCATTTGATGCCCCCACTGTTTGGATCGCTCTTCCTAATGAGATTTATGCATCCCCCTTCCTAGCCTCTTTCAGAAAGCAGCTCAAAACCTACCGTAGTCTTATTCTCTGGCATTCTCTGTGGTGCTTGGCCTCTTTTCTGCCCTTGGATACTGCAATTGGATGATTGTTTGGTTATGTTGCACCTTAGAATCCTCTTTGTATAGGGGAGATGAAGTGCTATAAAAGTCCAATTAGAATTAGGTCTGAATTAGAAATGTCAGCTTATACTCTATTTTATTTTTATTCAGGAATTTGATGATTATCGTGATGCAGATGATGCAGTGTATGAACTGAACGGCAAAGATTTAATAGGAGAAAGGTTATTAATTATTGCAAACTTCCTCATACAATGAATTTGAATACAAATACATATAAATAGTTATTACCACTTTGACCTCAAAATGTGGGACCTTGGCTGCTTTGTTAATTAGTTCCTGAATAACCAAAAATAAATAAGTGAAGTAAATACAGAATGTAGAAAGAAATATACTACAGTTGCATTAATGATGACATTTTAATTTGCCATCTCAACTGCAGGGATATATATAACAGCAGTTGCTATTTTAAAATATAAGCATTCATTTGAAAGATCTACCACATTTATTTTGCATGAAGAATCTTTTTAAAATTAAAATTGCTTCTTTTGTGTGTTTTAATTTTATGTTAAGAAAATGTTTAACTTTTATCACGTGTGAATAAACCCATTAACATTATAGAAAAGTTGGTGAATTTATGATAAAAAAAACATTGTACACATTGTCAAGTTACTGAAGTGAAAGTGAATTACAATTGTTACTATTTTTACTAGGGCAATAGTCATGCTTTACTAGATCATGAAATGTTTAAACATACAAAAGCACTAGTGCAAATTTTTACAGGCTTTAATCAACTATTATTATATCCCCAGACGAAAGTCGGGGATATATTGGATTCAGGTCCGTGCGCGCCGCCACCGTAGAAATTTCCTTGTGTACGCAATAATTAAAAAATGTATCAGTATTTTTTTCTAACTTGGTACACATGTTAAGGGTGCCGAAAGGAAGATCCCTATTTTAAGGTGACATTAAACTCCCAATAAAAAAGAACTTATGGCCACCTTAAGGTCAGAAATTTGATTTTTGCCCACTTAGAGCCCTCTGGGTCACAAACTATGAGGCTCATCTGGCTAAAATTTTACCTGAGAACACATTAATATATTCTTAGTACATGTGCCAAAGATCAAGACTTTAAGTTGAGGATAAAATTGTGTTTGAGGCCCATAAAGACTCCACTAAGGGATTTTTTCCTACATTTTTCACATATTTTGCCCTATAATTTGGAAGTGGTAATTCTGATGAGTCTCAAACTGCACTAGGTATAACTTTTATCTGTAATCCTTGTCTCTGAAAAATTCAAGGGCTGTAGGTTTAACTATAAGGTCAAACTCAAAATTGCCCACAGAGACCCAATTTATGGACTTTTTGCCACTTTCAAGCACTGTAGCTTTCAGACTATGTCTCTCATATAGGTGAAATATCATCTGGGAATATATTAATATGTTCTTTTTACATGTGCCACAAATCTAAGCCTTTAATAGAAATTTAACCTGTGTATGAGGACCATAAACACCCACCCCAGTGATCCTTTTTTGACATTTTCCATATATTTGGCCCTATAACTTGGGAAAAATAAGCCTGAAAAGTCTCAAACTGTATTAGATATAAGTTCTATGTGTAATATATGTGTGTGACAAATTTGAAATCAGAAACTTTAATTTTAAGGTCACATTTAGTTATCTAAAATGCCTATAGAGACCCAATATTTTGACTTTTTGCCATTTTTAAGCCCTGTGACTGTTAAACTGTGTAACTGATAGAGCTGAAATCTCATCTGGGAATATGTTATTATGTTCTTTGTACATGTGCCAGAAATCAAGACTTTAAATACACATTTAACCTGTGTATGATGACCATAACCACCTATCCTAGTGACCCTTTTCCGATATTTTCCACATATTTTGCCCTATAACTTGGAAATCAAATGGTAAGCCCAAGAAGTCTCAAACTTTACTAGATATAAATTCTATCTTGAATATTTGTGTGTGACAAATTTGAAGTCTAAAGCTTTAATTTTAAGGTCACATTGATGTCACTAAAAGGACCACAGAGACCCAATATTTGGATTTTTTGCCACCTTTAATCTCTGTTACTAGTGCTGGGAGATCGCCATGACTTTACCTGTCCGATGTTCGTATCGGAAATTTGTGAGCAAACTTCGAACATTTCTGATCATGGAGAAATTGAAAACCAGACAGAAAAATCAAATATTAAATAATAACAAGTAAAATACACACAAATTACCACAAATATAACCAAAATATAATATAAAAGCCATTCACAGACATCTCCCTCACTAACAGACCATGCTTGATGTATCTCCACTTGTGATTGGCTAATTTTATTATTACCTTGACAACAGTGGGAAAACCCCAAGGTGTTTCCATTTGCGTTAGATTTATTGCATTCACGGCTAGTTTTGTCATTTTAACTGATGAATAGTTCATATTTTTACAAAATATTAATACGGTTGGTGTTTTATTGTGACCAAAAGGCTACAAAGAAATGAATTTCGCAAACATCGGTTGTACTTAAATTTTACAGGTCAGTGATCGGCAGTGAGCCAGCGAGCGATAATACCGAAGTTTGCAAACATCGTCCCAGCACTGTTACTGTCGAAGTATGTGCCTCATAGAGCTGAAATCTCATCTTGGAATATATTGATATGTTGTTTTACAAAAATCAAGGCTTTAAGTAGACATTTATAGCCTGTGCAGGAGGCCCTTAAGTGCCCACCTGAGTGACCTTTACTTGTGTATTAGGCCCATAGGTTGACTTTTCTGCTACAGTTTTTCCAGATATTTTGCCTTCTAACTAGAAATGTGTGTTTGATGAAACTCCAAAAAATATTCACAGGGACCCAATTTATGAACTTTTGCCTATTTTAAGCCCTGTAGCTGTCAAACTATGTGGCTAATTTACCTGAAATCTCATTTGAGAATATATTAATATGTTCTTTTTACATATGTCAAATTCAAGGCTTTAAGTTCACTTTTAACTTGTGTATTAGGATCATAAATGTCCTCCAAAGGTGATTTTCTGTATAGTTTTCATATAATTTGCCTTGTAAATTGAAATGATATGTCAACATTATTATTTTTTGTTGATCTTTGAGTCCCCAGGATTAGCGAACTTATTAAGTGTCCCGCGAGGGACACTTGTTTTTATATGGGGGAAGCGACTCCACCGGATCCGCATTTTATTTTCACAATAGCTTTGCAGCCATTAGGCAGATTCTTTTCATATTTGGTAGGTGTATGCAGTAGCCCTGGGAAAAATTTCTGAATATGGTGTCATGACATTTCAACCAATCAGAGAAGTCATGTGACCGAAAACATGTTTTTCAAAAGGGTGTGCTTGTCCGGATGATAACTTAAAAAGCGTTTCAGCTATTCACATGAAAGTTGGCAAGCAAGTTCGTTACATAGATGTCTGGAAATCGTTAACTTTTGGAAGTGATCCAATACAAAATGGCCGACTCATTAACGATTAACTAAACGTCACGATTTTTCTTAATGGTGAAAATGCAAAAACACATTTATCTTGGAAACGGAGCGAGATAGAGCAATTTCGACGAAATACCCACAGGGTATTTGCAGAGTCTATTGGCGACTTTTCGCAAAAAACGTTTTCCCACCACTATTGGCAGCCATCGTGAATTTCTGCCTTAAATGCAAAAGCGTGTTTATCTCGGAAATGGAGCAAGATAGAGCGATTTCGACAAAATTTTTGACCCACAGGTTATTTGCAGAGTCCACTGGCATTATTTCGCAAAAAAATGTTTTCCTGCCACTTTTGGCGGCCATCTTGAATTTCTGTGTTAAACACAAAAATGCGTTTATCTCGGAAATGGAGCGAGAAATGGAGCAATTTTGACCAAATTTTGGACCCGCAGGGTATCTTCAGAGTCTACTGGCGTCTTTTTGCAAAAATCGTTTTCCTGCCACTTTTGGGACCCTTGTTTATATGGGAGGAATTCTCGCGGAAGGGTCCGCCATATCCGCCGGCTCCGCAAGTTTGCCTACCTATAGCGTCTTTACTAGTGAATGAAATTTCTTCAAACCTGGCACATATATATTTAGTAGCCCTGGGAAAATTTTCTGAATTTGGTGCCATGACATTTCAACCAATCCCATGAGAAGTCACATGACCAAAAACAGGATTTTGCTTGTCCAGATGATAACTTGAGAAGCGTTTAAAATAAACGCCTGAAATTTGATATATGGATGCAAGGTATAAAGATCTGCAAATGATTAGATTTTGGTAGACTTCCATTAAAAATGGCTAATTAATTAAGCACTAAAATTTTTATTAACGAGGAAAATACAAATCCCTTAATAACTTCTAAACCGTGCGAGATAGAGCAAATTTTTGACCCACAAGGTATCTCTGCTAAGTACTCTGCTCAATTCCCAAAAAATTTCCTCTTTCCAAAAGTGGCGGCCATTTTGAATTTTCGAATTTTTGACAAAAATGGTAAAACTTAAAATTGCTTGTATCTCCTAAACCGTGCGAGATAGAGCGATTTTGGCAAAATTTTTGGCCCACAGGGTATGTATGCAAGATCGTCTGCTCAATTCTCAAAAATTTTTCCTCTTTCCAAAAATGGCGGTCATTTTGAATTGTCGAATTTTTGACAAAAATGGTAAAACTTAAAATTGCTTGTAGTTCCTAAACCATTTTAAATTTTCCAATTTTTTTTTATCTCCCGCCGGGCTTTAGCTCGGGAGGGAGATTATGAAATGATGTCTGTGTGTGCGTGCGTGTGTGCGTGCGTTAGTTAGTCACGCAGATTTCTCCAAAACTGCTACAGCTACAGATTTTTTGTAAATTAATTGTCCCAATGAATTTTCATGCCCTTGAAAATTTTTTTGGTTTTATTGACTTAGGCCTAAAGATAAGTGAGTAATAGCAATCTTAGCTACTTTGAGTAAAGGGCTCATAACTCAAATACTATTGCAGTAACAACTTTTTCTTCAAATATGTTGTTCAGCTACTTTGTCCTTAGCTATAAGATGGTACATAGTTTGGGGTCCCATTGCATGCCATAAGTGAGTAATAGCTATTTTCTCATTTGTAGCTAAATAACAGAAGAAGTAAATGTCAAATATCTTCAAAAGTATTAAAGTTAGGGAAATCTTTTCAAATATGTTGTCCATCTACTTTTTGGTAAGCTATGACATAGTAAAGTTTCAGACCTGTTGCACCTTGGATAGCTGAGTAATAGCTACTTTGAAATTCTGACTGTTGAGTAAAGCTATTGTAACTAAAAAAGTATTGCAGTTAGAGTGTTTTCCTAAAATGTGTTGTTCAGCTACTTTGTTCTTAGCCATAAGATGGTACATAGTTTGGGGTTCTATTGCTTGCCATAAGTGAGTAATAGCTATTTCCTCATTTGTAGCTAAATAACAGAAGAAGTAAATGTCAAATATCTCCAAAAGTATTAAAGTTGGGGAAATCTTTTCAAATATGTTGTCCATCTACTTTTTGGTAAGCTATGACATAGTAAAGTTTCAGACCTGTTGCACCTTGGATAGCTGAGTAATAGCTACTTTGAAATTCTGACTGTTGAGTAAAGCCATTGTAACTCCAAAACTATTGCAGTTGGAGTATTTTCCTAAAATATGTTGTTCAGCTACTTTGTTCTTAGCTATAAGATGGTACATAGTTTGGGGTTCTATTGCATGCCATAAGTGAGTAATAGCTATTTTGTTATTTGTAGCAAAATCATGACATAAGTAGATGTCAAATATCTTCAAAAGTATTAAAGTTAGGGAATTCTTTTCAAATATGTTATCCATCTACTTTTTCATAAGCTATGACATAGTAAAGTTTCAGATCTGTTGCACATTGGATAGCTGAGTAATAGCTACTTTGAAATTCTACAGTTGAGTAAATCCATTGTAACTCCAAAACTATTGCAGTTAAAATATTTTCGTAAAATATGTTGTTCAGCTACTTTGTCCTTAGCTATAAGCTGGCATGTAGTTTGGGGTTCTATTGCATGCCATAAGTGAGTAATAGCTATTTTCTTATTAGTAGCAAAATAATGACATAAGTAATTGTCAAATATCTTCAGAAGTATTAAAGTTACGGAATTCTTTTCAAATATGTCATTTATCTACTTTTTTGTAAGCTATCAGATAGTAAAGTTTCAGACCTGTTGCACATTGCATAGCTAAGTAATAGCTACTTTGAAATTGTGACTGTTGAGTAAATCCATTGTAACTCCAAAACTATTGCAGTTACAGCTTTTTCTTCAAATATGTTGTTCAGCTACTTTGTCCTTAGCTATAAGATGGTATGTATTTTGGGGTTGTATTGCATGCCATAAGTGAGTAATAGCTATTTTCTTATTTGTAGCAAAATAACAACATAAGTAAATGTCAAATATCTTCAAAAGTATTAAAGTTAGGGAAATCTTTTCAAATATGTTATTCATCTAGTTTTTGACAACCTATCGCATAGTAAAGTTTCAGACCTGTTGCACATTGGATAGCCGAGTAATACCTACTTTGAAATTGTGACTGCAGGGTAAATGCATATAGTTTGCGGTTCTATTGCATGCCATAAGTGACTAATAGCTATTTTCTTATTAGTGGCAAAATAATGACATAATTTTTCTCAAATAACTGCTTCATCTACTTTTGGGAGAGCTTTCACATGGTGAAGTTCCAGACCCGTAGCTAATTACTCACCTACTCAAAATGAGTAAATGTGAATTATCCCTAAAAGTATTGGGGATATCCAATTTTTCTTAAATAGCTCATTCACCTACTTTTGGAAGAGCTTTCACTTGGTGAAGTTTCACACCCGTAGCTAATTATTCACCTACTCAAAATGAGTAAATGCTAATTATCTCTAAAAGTATTGTGGATATCCAATTTTTATCAAATAACTCATTCATCTACTTTTGGGAGAGCTTTCACATGGTGAAGTTCCAGACCCGTAGCCAATTACTCACCTACTCAAAATGAGTAAATGTGAATTATCCCTAAAAGTATTGGGGATATCCAATTTTTCTTAAATAACTCATTCACCTACTTTTGGAAGAGCTTTCACTTGGTGAAGTTTCAGACCCGTAGCTAGTTATTCACCTACTCAAAATGAGTAAATGCTAATTATCTCTAAAAGTATTGTGGATATCCAATTTTTATCAAATTACTCGTTCATCTACTTTTGGGAGAGCTTTCACATGGTGAAGTTCCAGACCTGTAGCTAATTACTCACCTACTCAAAATGAGTAAATGTGAATTATCTGTAAAAGTATTGCAGATATCCAATTTTTCTCAAATAACTCAGTCACCTACTTTTGGGAGAGCTTTTACTTGGTGAGGTTTCAGACCCGTAGCTAATTATTCACCTACTCAAAATGAGTAAATGTGAATTATCTCTAAAAGTATTGCGGATATCCAATTTTTATCAAATAACTCATTCATCTACTTTTGGGAGAGCTTTCACATGGTGAAGTTCTAGACCCGTAGCTAATTACTCACCTACTCAAAATGAGTAAATGTGAATTATCCCTAAAAGTATTGGGGATATCCAATTTTTCTTAAATAACTCATTCACCTACTTTTGGAAGAGCTTTCACTTGGTGAAGTTTCAGACCCGTGGCTAATTATTCACCTACTCAAAATGAGTAAATGCTAATTATCTCTAAAAGTATTGCGGATATCCAATTTTTATCAAATAACTCATTCATCTACTTTTGGGAGAGCTTTCACATGGTGAAGTTCCAGACCCGTAGCTAATTACTCACCTACTCAAAATGAGTAAATATGAATTATCCCTAAAAGTATTGGGGATATCCAATTTTTCTTAAATAACTCATTCACCTACTTTTGGAAGAGCTTTCACTTGGTGAAGTTTCAGACCCGTAGCTAATTATTCACCTACTCAAAATGAGTAAATGCTAATTATCTCTAAAAGTATTGTAGATATCCAATTTTTATCAAATTACTCATTCATCTACTTTTGGGAGAGCTTTCACATGGTGAAGTTCCAGACCCGTAGCTAATTACTCACCTACTCAAAATGAGTAAATGTGAATTATCTGTAAAAGTATTGCAGATATCCAATTTTTCTCAAATAACTCATTCACCTACTTTTGAGAGAGCTTTTACTTGGTGAGGTTTCAGACCCATAGCTAATTATTCACCTACTCAAAATGAGTAAATGTGAATTATCTCTAAAAGTATTGCGGATATCCAATTTTTATCAAATAACTCATTCATCTACTTTTGGGAGAGCTTTCACATGGTGAAGTTCCAGACCCGTAGCTAATTACTCACCAACTCAAAATGAGTAAATGTGAATTATCCCTAAAAGTATTGGGGATATCCAATTTTTCTTAAATAACTCATTCACCTACTTTTGGAAGAGCTTTCACTTGAAGTTTCAGACCCATAGCTAATTATTCACCTACTCAAAATGAGTAAATGCTAATTATCTCTAAAAGTATTGCAGATAGCCAGTATTTCTGAAATAACTCATTCACATACATTTTGGAGAGCTTTCAATTAGTGAATTTTCAGATCCGTAGCTAGTTACTCACCTACTCAAAATGAGTAACTGCCTATTATCACTAAAAGTATTGCAGATAGCCAATATTTCTCAAATAACTCATTCACCGACATTTTGGAGAGCTTTCACATGCTAAATTTTTTTAATGAATTTTTAAAATAATTTTTAATGCATTAAAATTCATGAAATCCTGCACTAAATCAATTATAACTTGAAAAGTATTACATTTAGAGCACCTTGTTAAAATATGTTCTCTTTAGTACATCTAATTTATATGGCGGGAGATAAATGCATGCGTCAGAATGCTTGTTTCGATATAATTTTAGATTAACAGGGTATCTAGGCAAGATCTTTCTTTTATAAGCAGCCAAGACCATCTTTCTTTTGGGATGGCAAAAACAATCACTTTGCTTCGCTAGCGATCCTCTAGTTTATGTCTGCTGACATTATGTCGTCACTCTGCGGTGTTGGCGTACCCGTACGTGTGAACAAATTCTCCTCCTAAACTGCAATACCCAGAGACATGCTTTTTAAAAAAAGATACCTGAACTATCGAGGATAAAAAATTGTTCAAGCCATGCAGATCTGTTCGTTCGTCTGTTCCCCAGAGCCATTGCAAGTCAGGTACACCCCAGCCAAAGTGTGAAAATTTCAACACTTTATCACAATTTTCTCATTCACTATTGCAGGGATTTTTCTCATATCTTGCATATATGTACTTGGGCACTAGTAGATTACCTTGTGTGAGTATTAGACCTGGATCTGTCTTAATTTTTAAGCGTCCCTGAAAGGGCGCTTATTTGTTTTCGCCTCAGCTTCCTCATTATGGTCTCCGTTGAATATCTCCCTTATTATTAGAAGGTTTCAAACCATATTTAGCAGTTATATACCTTAGGCGTGGCAAAATTTTTCTGCATGCTTGAATTTGACCTTTGTGAAGGTCACATGATCAAAAGCAATTTTTTTGAAGTACACCCCCCGTCATCGCAGTTCAGGAAAAACTACTTGCTACACACCCTTATAATTTGACACGCCTGTTCATACTATCAAAAACGCGAGCTGATTAGATTTTGGGAGCAATCCCTTGAAAAATGTCTCAATGGATTTGACTTCGTTATGCCGCCGCCGCAGTGTGTAGAGAGATTTCACCGTTACCGCTCTAACGAAAAAAAATATTATAGCTAGCCTTCTCAAATTTGCAGGAGATATTCATAGCCATAAAATCTTGCCTGGGAATATTTTTGGCCTCATTTTGAAAAACAAGATGGCCGCCACAGGCGTTTTTTGACTTTAAACAAGGACTTTTGGTGGCCCTCTAGAGCAAAGGGTATTATAGGTAGAGATCTCAAATTCGCAGGATATGTTCCTCATTATAAAATCTTGACTGGGAATATTTTTGGCCTTGTTTTGAAAAACAAGATGGCCGCCACAGGCTTACATCTCCCTTATTATTGGTCCTAGAGGTTTGGGATGGTAAACCAACCTATAGGAAATCATGGGCTGGGAATCTTTTGGTGTGGTCAGATTTGACCTTGGACCCCCTCCTTCAAGGTCAAACGAGGACAGCCAAACTTAAAAGTGCTTATAACTCGCTTATTATTGGTCCTAGAGGTTTGGGATGGTAAACCAACCTATAGGAAATCATGGGCTGGGAATCTTTTCGTGTGGTCAGATTTGACCTTGGACCCCTCCTTCAAGGTCAAATGAGCATAGCCAAACTTAAAAGTGCTTATAACTCGCTTATTATTGGTCCTAGAGGTTTGGGATGGTAAACCAACCTATAGGAAATCATGGGCTGGGAATCTTTTGGTGTGGTCGGATTTGACCTTGGACCCCTCCTTCAAGGTCAAACGAGGATAGCCAAACTTAAAAGTGCTTATAACTCGCTTATTATTGGTCGTAGAGGTTTGGGATGGTAAACCAACCTATTGGAAATCATGGGCTGGGAATCTTTTGGTGTGGTCGGATTTGACCTTGGACCCCTCCTTCAAGGTCAAACGAGCATAGCCAAACTTAAAAGTGCTTATAACTCGCTTATTATTGGTCGTAGAGGTTTGGGATGGTAAACCAACCTATAGGAAATCATGGGCTGGGAATCTTTTGGTGTGGTCGGATTTGACCTTGGACCCCTCCTTCAAGGTCAAACGAGGATAGCCAAGCTTAAAAGTGGTTATAACTCGCTTATTATTGGTCGTAGAGGTTTAGGATGGTAAACCTACCTATAGGAAATCATGGGCTGGGAATCTTTTGGTGTGGTCGGATTTGACCTTGGACCCCTCCTTCAAGGTCAAACGAGGATAGCCAAACTTAAAAGTGGTTATAACTCGCTTATTATTGGTCATAGAGGTTTGGGATGGTAAACCAACCTATTGGAAATCATGGGCTGGGAGTCTTTGGTGTGGTTGGATTTGACGTTGGACTCCTCCTTCAAGGTTAAATGAGGATAGCCAAACTTAAAAGTGCTTATAACTCGCTTATTAATGGTCCTAGAGGTTTGGGATGGTAAACCAACCTATAGGAAATCATGGGCTGGGAATCTTTTGGTGTGGTCAGATTTGACCTTGGACCCCTCCTTCAAGGTCAAATGAGGATAGCCAAACTTAAAAGTGCTTATAACTCGCTTATTATTGGTCGTAGAGGTTTAGGATGGTAAACCAACCTACAGGAAATCATGGGCTGGGAGTCTTTGGTGTGGTTGGATTTGACGTTGGACTCCTCCTTCAAGGTTAAATGAGGATAGCCAAACTTAAAAGTGCTTATAACTCGCTTATTATTGGTCCTAGAGGTTTGGGATGGTAAACCAACCTATAGGAAATCATGGGCTGGGAGTCTTTTGGTGTGGTCGGATTTGACCTTGGACCCCTCCTTCAAGGTCAAACGAGCATAGCCAAACTTAAAGGTGCTTATAACTCGCTTATTATCGGTCCTAGAGGTTTGGGATGGTAAACCAAGCTATAGGAAATCATGGGCTGGGAATCTATTGCTGCGGTCGGATTTGACCTTGGACCCCTCCTTCAAGGTCAAATGAGGATAGCCCAACTTAAAAGTGCTTATAACTCGCTTATTATTGGTCCTAGAGGTTTGGGATGGTAAACCAACATATAGGAAATCATGGGCTGGGAATCTATTGCTGTGGTCGGATTTGACCTTGGACCCCTCCTTCAAGGTCAAACGAGGATAGTACACAAAATCATGTTCTGGGAATCTATTGCTGTGGTCGGATTCGACCTTGGAACCTCCATCAAGGTCAAACGAGGATAGCCAAACTTAAAAGTGCTTATAACTCTCTTATTATTGGTCCTAGAGGTTTGGAATGGTAAACCAAAATCTAGGAAATCATGGGCTGGGAATCTTTTGGTGTGATCGGATTTGACCTTTGGCCCCTCTTTCAACGTCAAATGAGGATTGCCAAAATTAGTGTTTATATCTTGGTTATTCGTATTCCTAGAGGTTTGCAGTGTCACACCAACCTATAGGAAATCATGGGCTAAGAATCTTTTTTTATATGGTCAGATTTCACCTTGGGCTTCTCCTTCAAGGTTAAGCTATGTTAGAATGGCTTTGGTGGGTTTTCTTCTGGTGGATACAATTTGCATCGGTTCTCCGATGCGATAGGTCTAGTTTATGAGTGATTTTCTGACATCTTCCAATCTAAAAGCCGTAAATTTAGGTCAGCCCCCCTATTATCGTCTTAAGTATTGCATTTAGAGCCATAAAATGTACTGGGAGGTAATAGGAAACCATATGTGGAGAGTCTAAATAGCCGGTCAGTTTTACCCCACACCCCCCCCCCCCCCCCCCCCCTTATGGGCCAAACTGTCATAAATAGCTGCTTTGGAGTTTTTGCCTTATATCTCCTTTATCGTTGCTTTTATAGCTTCAGAATGTATTAAGAGGTATTGGGAAGCATACGGCGCAGCTTTGTGCATTCTTAGCTTTACAGCATGCTTATTAAAACCACAAAACATGTTAAACTTTCAGGGATACTTCGCTTTTGTTAGTAAAAACATTCCTCTAGTTTTTTATTAATTTTTAAATAATTTTAATGCAATTAAATTCATGAAATCGTGCACTAAATCACTTATAACTTGAAAAGTATTGCATTTAGAGCATTTTGGTATAATATGTTATTCAGCTACTTTTTCCATAGCTACAACATGGTGAGTAACTTGAGTGTCTATCCCAATAGCTAAGTGAGTAATAGCTACTTTCTGATTTTTTGTACCTCCTGTAATGAGCAGGGTTGGGGTCAAAGTACTTTGTACTTAAGTACATAAGTTCAGTTTTCAAAGTACTAAAATGTACTTAAGTAATGAGTAAAATCACGTATAACTTGAAAACTATTGCATTTAGAGAATTTTGTATAAATATGTTATTCAGCTACGTTTGGGTCAGCTACAACATAGTAAAATTTCAGACCTCAGTGCATAGCTGAGTAATAGCTACTTTTAGGTTATCATTTTTGAGTAAATCAGTTGTAACTTGAAAACTATTGCATTTAGAGTATTTGTTTAAATATGTTGTTCACCTAGTTTTGGGTCAGCTATAACAGTGAAATTACAGACCTGTAGCCCATGCCATAGCTGAGCAATAGCTATTTTCA
Source organism: Sabellastarte sp. h YS-2021 (assembly GCA_964017235.1). Taxonomy (NCBI): domain Eukaryota; kingdom Metazoa; phylum Annelida; class Polychaeta; order Sabellida; family Sabellidae; genus Sabellastarte; species Sabellastarte sp. h YS-2021. Next base: position 120,066,654 of record OZ024928.1, read on the forward strand.
GGTACTCACTGTTGAGTAAACCAGTTGTAACTTGAAAACTATTGCATTTACAGTATTTTGCGTAAATATGTTGTTCACTTATTTTTGGGTCAGCTATAACATAGTAAAATTTCAGACCAGTAGCTCATTGCATAGCTGAGTAATATATACTTTGATGTTATCACTGTTGAGTAATTCATTTGTAACTTGAAAACTATTGTATTTGGAGTATTTTGTTAAAATAGGTTGTTTACCTACTTGTGGGTCAGCTATAACAGTGAAATTACAGACCTATAGCTCATGGCATAGCTGAGCAATAGCTATTTACAGGTTCTCACTATTGAGTAAATCAGTTGTAACTTGAAAACTATTGCATTTACAGTATTTTGCTTAAATATGTTGTTCACCTATTTTGGGGTCAGCTATAACATAGTAAAATTTCAGACCTGTAGCTCATTGCATAGCTGAGTAATAGCTACTTTGAGGTTATCACTGTTGTGTAAATCAGTTGTAACTGGAAAACTATTGCATTTGGAGTATTTTGTTTGAATATGTTATTCACTTACTTTTTGGTCAGCTATAACATAGTGAAGTTGCAGACCTGTATGTCATGGCATAGCTGAGTAATAGCTCCTTTCAGGTTTTCATTGTTGAGTAAATCAGTTGTAACTTGAAAACTTTTGCATTTAGAGTATTTTCTTTAAATATGTTATTCACCTACTTTTGGGTCAGCTATAACATAGTAAAGTTGCAGACCTGTAGCTCATTGCATAGCTAGGCAATAGCTACTTTGTGGTTTTCTCTGTTGAGTAAATCAGTAGTTACTTGAAAACCATTGAATTCAGAGAATTTTGTTTAAATAGGTTATTCATCTACTTTTCAATTAGCTATAACATGGTAAAATTGTAGACGTGTAGCTCATGGCATAGCTGTGTAATAGCTATTCTCAGGTTCTCACTGTTGGGTAAATCAGTTGTAACGTGAAAACTATTGCATTTAAATTATTTTCTATAAATATGTTGTTCATCTACTTCTGGGTCAGCTATAACATAGTAAAATTGCAGACCTGTATGTCATGGCATAGCCGAGCAAGAGCTACTTTCAGGTTCTTATGTTGAGTAAATCAGATGTAACTGGAAAACTATTGCATTTAGAGTATTCTGTTTAAATATGTTGTTCACATACTTATGGGTCAGCTATAATATAATGAATTTGTAGACCTGTAGCTCATGGCATAGCTGAGCAGTACTTACTTGTACATTTTCACTGTTCAGTTAATCGGTTGTGACTTGAAAACTATAGTATTTTGTTTAAATAAGTTATTAACCTACTTTTGGGTCAGCTATAATATAGTAAAATTGCAGACCAGTCGCTCCTTGCATAGCTGAGTAATACGTACTTTCAGGTTCTCACTGTGGAGTAAATCAGTTGTAACTTGAAAACTATTTCATTTACAGTATTTCTTTAAATATGTTATTCATCTACTTTTGTGTGAGCTATACCATACTAAAATAGCCCTTTAACTGATTGAATAGCTAAGCAAAAGCTAGTCTGCGATTCTCACTGTTGATCAAATCAGTTGTATCTCAAAAACTATTGCATTTGCAGTACATGTAGTTTCTTTAAATATATTATTAACCTACTTTTTACACCTAAACAGTTACCTTGTTACTTTCCTTCTGAACACCATTTGCAGGGCACAACTTTGTGTCCTTTTCTTCTGTCACTTCTACTCTGAAACTCAAAACACACAGTCAGCTGACACAGAGCCGGTTCACGGGCACTAATTGCTTGTTTTTTGTGTGTGTGTGTTTTTTTTTTTTTTTTTTTTTTTTGCTTTACAGAAATATCTGGAATTCATAAAGTACTCATACTATTTGTTTAAGCAGTATGGTGGTGCAAAACATGTATGAGGAAATTATATCTAAACTGGCTGATTATCTCCCACCCGGCTCGCCGGAGGATCATCATAATTTGCACCATGTGCGTGTGTACGTGCGTGCATGCGTGCGTGTGTCACGCAGTTTTCTCTGAAACTACTACAGTTACACATTTTTGGTAAATCGCAAGTCCTAATGAATTTTTTTGCTCTTCAATATTTTTGGGGTTTGGTGAACTTTGGCCTACTTTTGAGTGAGTAATAGCTATTTTAGCTAATATAATTATATGGCTTATAACTCTGAAACTATTGCATTTACAGTATTTTGTTCTAATATGTTGTTCAGCTACTTTCTCCACAGCTACAACATGGTTAGTAGTTTGGAAGTGTATCTCCATAGCTAAGTGAGTAATAGCTACTTTGTCACTTTTTAATTATAACCATAATGAGTAAATGGCTTATATCTTCATAAGTATTGCTGCTACACAATTTTGTTCCAATATGTTGTTCAGCTACTTTCTCCACAGCTACAACATGGTCAGTAGTTTGCAAGTGTATCTCCATAGCTAAGTGAGTAATAGCTACTTTGTCAATTTTTAATGATAACCATAATGAGTAAATGGCTTATATCTTCAAAAGTATTGCAGCTACACAATTTTGTTCCAATATGTTGTTCGGCTACTTTCTCCTCTGCTACAACATGGTCAGTAGTTTGGAAGTGTATCTCCGTAGCTAAGTGAGTAATCGCTACTTTTTCAGTTTTTAATGATAACCATAATGAGTAAATGGCTTATATCTTCAAAAGTATTGCAGCTACACAATTTTGTTCCAATATGTTGTTCAGCTACTTTCTCCACTGCTACAACATGGCCAGTAGTTTGGAAGTGTATCTCTATAGCTAAGTGAGTAATAGCTACTTTTTCAATTTTTAATGATAACCATAATGAGTAAATTGCTTATATCTTCAAAAGTATTGCAGCTACACAATTTCTCTCAAATATGTTGTTCATGTACTTTTTTGTGAACTGTAACATATTTAAGTTTCACAACTGTTGCTCAATGTACAAGTGAGTAATGGCTACTTTATTGCTACTTTTAGTGAAAATGTGAAAAATCAGAAATATCTCTCAAACTGTAAGATATAGAGCAATTTCGAGCAAATTTTTGACCCATAGGGTAGTACTAGAGTATCCTATTGCTAAGGGGGAAAAAGTTTGGTGAACTTTGGCCTACTTTTGAGTGAGTAATAGCGCTTTTACCTAATATAATTATATGACTTATAACTGTCAATGAGTAAATGGCTTATATCTTCATAAGTATTGCAGCTACACAATTTTGTTCCAATATGATGTTCAGCTACTTTCTCAACAGCTACAACATGGTCAGTAATTTGGAAGTGTATCTCCATAGCTAAGTGAGTAATAGCTATTTTTTCAATTTTTAATGATAACCATAATGAGTAAATGGCTTATATCTTCAAAAGTATTGCAGCTACACAATTTCTCTCAAATATGTTGTTCATGTACTTTTTTGTGAACTGTAACATATTTAAGTTTCACAACTGTTGCTCGATGTACAAGTGAGTAATGGCTACTTTATTGCTACTTTTAGTGAAAATGTGAAAAATCAGAAATATCTCTCAAACCGTAAGATATAGAGCAATTTCGAGCAAATTTTTGACCCACAGGGTAGTACTAGAGTATCCTATTGCTAAGGGGGGAAAGGTTTGGTGAACTTTGGCCTACTTTTGAGTGAGTAATAGCGCTTTTACCTAATATAATTATATGACTTTTAACTGTCAATGAGTAAATGGCTTATATCTTCAAAAGTATTGCAGCTACACAATTTTGTTCCAATATGATGTTCAGCTACTTTCTCCACAGCTACAACATGGTCAGTAATTTGGAAGTGTATCTCCATAGCTAAGTGAGTAATAGCTACTTTTTCAATTTTTAATGATAACCATAATGAGTAAATGGCTTATATCTTCAAAAGTATTGCAGCTACACAATTTCTCTCAAATATGTTGTTCATGTACTTTTTTGTGAACTGTAACATATTTAAGTTTCACAACTGTTGCTCAATGTACAAGTGAGTAATGGCTACTTTATTGCTACTTTTAGTGAAAATGTGAAAAATCAGAAATATCTCTCAAACTGTAAGAGATAGAGAAATTTCGAGCAAATTTTTGACCCACAGGGTAGTACTAGAGTATCCTATGCTAAGGGGAAAATGGTTTGGTGAACTTTGGCCTACTTACTCACCTCCTCAAAATGAGTAAATGCGAATTATCTCTAAAAGTATTGCAGGTAGCCATTTTTTCCCAAATAACTCATTCACCTACTTTTGGGAGAGCTTTCACTTGGTTAAGTTTCAGATGCGTAGCTAGTTACTCACCTACTCAAAATGAGTAAATGCGAATTATCTCTAAAAGTATTGCAGATAGCCAATTTTTCTCAAATAACTCATTCATCTACTTTTGGAAGAGCTTTCACATGGTGAAGTTTCAGACCCATAGCTAATTACTCACCTTCTCAAAATGAGTAAATGCGAATTCTCTCTAAAAGTATTGCAGATAGCCAATTTTTCTCAAATAACTGATTCACCTACTTTTGGGAGAGCTTTCACTTGGTGAAGTTTCAGACCCGTAGCTAATTACTCACCTACTCAAAATGAGTAAATGCTAATTATCTCTAAAAGTATTGCAGATAGCCAATTTTTCTCAAATAACTCATTCATCTACTTTTGGAAGAGCTTTCACATGGTGAAGTTTCAGACCCATAGCTAATTACTCACCTACTCAAAATGAGTAAATGCGAATTTTCTCTAAAAGTATTGCAGATAGCCAATTTTTCTCAAATAACTCATTCACCTACTTTTGGAAGAGCTTTCACATTGTGAAGTTTCAGACCCATAGCTACTTACTCACCTACTCAAAATGAGTAAATGCTATTTATGTCTAAAAGTATTGCAGATAGCCAATTTTTCTCAAATAACTCATTCATATACTTTTGGAAGAGCTTTCACTTAGTGAGGTTTCAGACCCCTAGCTAATTTCTCACCTACTCAAAATGAGTAAATGCGAATTATCTCTAAAAGTATAGAAGATAGCCAATTTTTCTCAAATAACTCATTCACCTACTTTTGCGAGAGCTTTCACTTGGTGAAATGTCAGACCTGTAGCTAATTTCTCACCTACTCAAAATGAGTAAATGCTAAATATCTCGAAAAGTATTGCAGATAGCCAATTTTTCTCAAATAACTCATTCATTTACTTTTGGAAGAGCTTTCACATGGTGAAGTTTCAGACCCATAGCTAATTACCCGCCTACTCAAAATGAGTAAATGCGAATTATCTCTAAAAGTATTGCAGATAGCCAATTTTTCTCAAATAACTCATTCATCTACTTTTGGAAGAGCTTTCACATGGTGAAGTTTCAGACCCATAGCTAATTACTCACCTACTCAAAATGAGTAAATGCGAATGCTCTCTAAAAGTATTGCAGATAGCCAGTTTTTCTCAAATAACTCATTCACCTACTTTTGGGAGAGCTTTCACTTGAAGTTTCAGACCCGTAGCTAATTACTCACCTACTCAAAATGAGTAAATGCTAATTATCTCTAAAAGTATTGCAGATAGCCAATTTTTCTCAAATAACTCATTCATCTACTTTTGGAAGAGCTTTCACATGGTGAAGTTTCAGACCCATAGCCAATTACTCACCTACTCAAAATGAGTAAATGCGAATTCTCTCTAAAAGTATTGCAGATAGCCAATTTTTCTCAAATAACTCATTCACCTACTTTTGGAAGAGCTTTCACTTGGTGAAGTTTCAGACCCATAGCTAATTACTCACCTACTCAAAATGAGTAAATGCTAATTATCTCTAAAAGTATTGCAGATAGCCAATTTTTCTCAAATAACTCATTCATCTACTTTTGGGAGAGCTTTCACTTGGTGAAGTGTGAGACCTGTAGCTAATTTCTCACCTACTCAAAATGAGTAAATGTTAAATATCTCTAAAAATATTGCAGATAGCCATTTCTTCTCAAATAACTCATTCATTTACTTTTGCAAGAGCTTTCACATGGTGAAGTTCCAAACCTGTAGGTAATTACTCACCTACTCAAAATGAGTAAATGCGAATGCTCTCTAAAAGTATTGCAGATAGCCAGTATTTTTCAAATAACTCACTTCACCTATATTTTGGGAGAACTTTCAATTAGTGAATTTTCAGATCCATATCTAATTACTCACCTACTCAAAATGAGTAAATGCGAATTATCTCTAAAAGTATTGCAGATAGCCAATTTTTCTCAAATAACTCATTCACCTACTTTTGGGAGAGCTTTCACTCCGTGAAGTTTCAGACCCATAGCTAATTACTCACCTACTCAAAATGAGTAAATGCTAATTATCTCTAAAAGTATTGCAGATAGCCAATTTTTCTCAAATAACTCATTCACCTACTTTTGGGACAGCTTTCACTCCGTGAAGTTTCAGACCCATAGCTAATTACTCGCCTACTCAAAATGAGTAAATGCGAATTATCTCTAAAAGTATTGCAGATAGCCAATTTTTCTCAAATAACTCATTCAACTACTTTTGGAAGAGCTTTCACATGGTGAAGTTTCAGACCCATAGCTAATTACTCGCCTACTCAAAATGAGTAAATGCGAATTATCTCTAAAAGTATTGCAGATAGCCAATTTTTCTCAAATAACTCATTCACCTACTTTTGGGAGAGCTTTCACTCCGTGAAGTTTCAGACCCATAGCTAATTGCTCACCTACTCAAAATGAGTAAATGCTAATTATCTCTAAAAGTATTGCAGATAGCCAATTTTTCTCAAATAACTCATTCACCTACTTTTGGGACAGCTTTCACTCCGTGAAGTTTCAGACCCATAGCTAATTACTCGCCTACTCAAAATGAGTAAATGCGAATTATCTCTAAAAGTATTGCAGATAGCCAATTTTTCTCAAATAACTGATTCACCTACTTTTGGGAGAGCTTTCACTTGGTGAAGTTTCAGACCCGTAGCTAATTACTCACCTACTCAAAATGAGTAAATGCTAATTATCTCTAAAAGTATTGCAGATAGCCAATTTTTCTCAAATAACTCATTCATCTACTTTTGGAAGAGCTTTCACATGGTGAAGTTTCAGACCCATAGCTAATTACTCACCTACTCAAAATGAGTAAATGCGAATTTTCTCTAAAAGTATTGCAGATAGCCAATTTTTCTCAAATAACTCATTCACCTACTTTTGGAAGAGCTTTCACATTGTGAAGTTTCAGACCCATAGCTACTTACTCGCCTACTCAAAATGAGTAAATGCTAATTATGTCTAAAAGTATTGCAGATAGCCAATTTTTCTCAAATAACTCATTCATATACTTTTGGAAGAGCTTTCACTTAGTGAGGTTTCAGACCCCTAGCTAATTTCTCACCTACTCAAAATGAGTAAATGCTAAATATCTCAAAAAGTATTGCAGATAGCCAATTTTTCTCAAATAACTCATTCATCTACTTTTGGGAGAGCTTTCACTTGGTGAAGTGTGAGACCTGTAGCTAATTTCTCACCTACTCAAAATGAGTAAATGTTAAATATCTCTAAAAGTATTGCAGATAGCCATTTCTTCTCAAATAACTCATTCATTTACTTTTGGAAGAGCTTTCACATGGTGAAGTTTCAGACCCATAGCTAATTACTCGCCTACTCAAAATGAGTAAATGCGAATTATCTCTAAAAGTATTGCAGATAGCCAATTTTTCTCAAATAACTCATTCACCTACTTTTGGGAGAGCTTTCACTCCGTGAAGTTTCAGACCCATAGCTAATTACTCACCTACTCAAAATGAGTAAATGCTAATTATGTCTAAAAGTATTGCAGATAGCCAATTTTTCTCAAATAACTCATTCATATACTTTTGGAAGAGCTTTCACTTAGTGAGGTTTCAGACCCCTAGCTAATTTCTCACCTACTCAAAATGAGTAAATGCTAAATATCTCAAAAAGTATTGCAGATAGCCAATTTTTCTCAAATAACTCATTCATCTACTTTTGGGAGAGCTTTCACTTGGTGAAGTGTGAGACCTGTAGCTAATTTCTCACCTACTCAAAATGAGTAAATGTTAAATATCTCTAAAAGTATTGCAGATAGCCATTTCTTCTCAAATAACTCATTCATTTACTTTTGGAAGAGCTTTCACATGGTGAAGTTTCAGACCCATAGCTAATTACTCGCCTACTCAAAATGAGTAAATGCGAATTATCTCTAAAAGTATTGCAGATAGCCAATTTTTCTCAAATAACTCATTCACCTACTTTTGGGAGAGCTTTCACTCCGTGAAGTTTCAGACCCATAGCTAATTACTCACCTACTCAAAATGAGTAAATGCTAATTATCTCTAAAAGTATTGCAGATAGCCAATTTTTCTCAAATAACTCATTCACCTACTTTTGGGACAGCTTTCACTCCGTGAAGTTTCAGACCCATAGCTAATTACTCGCCTACTCAAAATGAGTAAATGCGAATTATCTCTAAAAGTATTGCAGATAGCCAATTTTTCTCAAATAACTCATTCACCTACTTTTGGGAGAGCTTTCACTCCGTGAAGTTTCAGACCCATAGCTAATTGCTCACCTACTCAAAATGAGTAAATGCTAATTATCTCTAAAAGTATTGCAGATAGCCAATTTTTCTCAAATAACTCATTCACCTACTTTTGGGACAGCTTTCACTCCGTGAAGTTTCAGACCCATAGCTAATTACTCGCCTACTCAAAATGAGTAAATGCGAATTATCTCTAAAAGTATTGCAGATAGCCAATTTTTCTCAAATAACTGATTCACCTACTTTTGGGAGAGCTTTCACTTGGTGAAGTTTCAGACCCGTAGCTAATTACTCACCTACTCAAAATGAGTAAATGCTAATTATCTCTAAAAGTATTGCAGATAGCCAATTTTTCTCAAATAACTCATTCATCTACTTTTGGAAGAGCTTTCACATGGTGAAGTTTCAGACCCATAGCTAATTACTCACCTACTCAAAATGAGTAAATGCGAATTTTCTCTAAAAGTATTGCAGATAGCCAATTTTTCTCAAATAACTCATTCACCTACTTTTGGAAGAGCTTTCACATTGTGAAGTTTCAGACCCATAGCTACTTACTCGCCTACTCAAAATGAGTAAATGCTAATTATGTCTAAAAGTATTGCAGATAGCCAATTTTTCTCAAATAACTCATTCATATACTTTTGGAAGAGCTTTCACTTAGTGAGGTTTCAGACCCCTAGCTAATTTCTCACCTACTCAAAATGAGTAAATGCTAAATATCTCAAAAAGTATTGCAGATAGCCAATTTTTCTCAAATAACTCATTCATCTACTTTTGGGAGAGCTTTCACTTGGTGAAGTGTGAGACCTGTAGCTAATTTCTCACCTACTCAAAATGAGTAAATGTTAAATATCTCTAAAAGTATTGCAGATAGCCATTTCTTCTCAAATAACTCATTCATTTACTTTTGGAAGAGCTTTCACATGGTGAAGTTTCAGACCCATAGCTAATTACTCGCCTACTCAAAATGAGTAAATGCGAATTATCTCTAAAAGTATTGCAGATAGCCAATTTTTCTCAAATAACTCATTCACCTACTTTTGGGAGAGCTTTCACTCCGTGAAGTTTCAGACCCATAGCTAATTACTCACCTACTCAAAATGAGTAAATGCTAATTATGTCTAAAAGTATTGCAGATAGCCAATTTTTCTCAAATAACTCATTCATATACTTTTGGAAGAGCTTTCACTTAGTGAGGTTTCAGACCCCTAGCTAATTTCTCACCTACTCAAAATGAGTAAATGCTAAATATCTCAAAAAGTATTGCAGATAGCCAATTTTTCTCAAATAACTCATTCATCTACTTTTGGGAGAGCTTTCACTTGGTGAAGTGTGAGACCTGTAGCTAATTTCTCACCTACTCAAAATGAGTAAATGTTAAATATCTCTAAAAGTATTGCAGATAGCCATTTCTTCTCAAATAACTCATTCATTTACTTTTGGAAGAGCTTTCACATGGTGAAGTTTCAGACCCATAGCTAATTACTCGCCTACTCAAAATGAGTAAATGCGAATTATCTCTAAAAGTATTGCAGATAGCCAATTTTTCTCAAATAACTCATTCACCTACTTTTGGGAGAGCTTTCACTCCGTGAAGTTTCAGACCCATAGCTAATTACTCACCTACTCAAAATGAGTAAATGCTAATTATCTCTAAAAGTATTGCAGATAGCCAATTTTTCTCAAATAACTCATTCACCTACTTTTGGGACAGCTTTCACTCCGTGAAGTTTCAGACCCATAGCTAATTACTCGCCTACTCAAAATGAGTAAATGCGAATTATCTCTAAAAGTATTGCAGATAGCCAATTTTTCTCAAATAACTCATTCACCTACTTTTGGGAGAGCTTTCACTCCGTGAAGTTTCAGACCCATAGCTAATTACTCACCTACTCAAAATGAGTAAATGCTAATTATCTCTAAAAGTATTGCAGATAGCCAATTTTTCTCAAATAACTCATTCACCTACTTTTGGGACAGCTTTCACTCCGTGAAGTTTCAGACCCATAGCTAATTACTCGCCTACTCAAAATGAGTAAATGCGAATTATCTCTAAAAGTATTGCAGATAGCCAATTCTGCGGAGTAGTTTTCCCAATTTTCAAAAAAATTTTGTCTCGCCCAAAATGGCGGCCATTTTGAATTTTCGAAATTTTCGCAAAAATTGCAAAACACAAAAATGCTTATATCTCAAAAACCGTGCTAGATAGAGCAATTTCGACAAAATTTTTGACCCGCAGGATATCTCTGCGGAGTACTTTTCCCAATTTTCAAAAAATTTTTGTCTCGCCAAAAATGGCGGCCATTTTGAATTTTCGAAATTTTCGCAAAAATTGCAAAACACAAAAATGCTTATATCTCGAAAACCGTGCTAGATAGAGCGATTTTGACGAAATTTTTGACCCGCAGGGTATCTCTACGGAGTCCGCGGAGTAGTTTTCCCAATTTTCAAAAAATTTTTGTCTCGCCCAAAATGGCGGCCATTTTGAAATTTCGAAATTTTCGCAAAAATTGCAAAACACAAAAATGCTTATATCTCAAAAACCGTGCTAGATAGAGCAATTTCGACAAAATTTTTGACCCGCAGGATATCTCTGCAGAGTACTTTTCCCAATTTTCAAACAATTTTTGTCTCGCCAAAAATGGCGGCCATTTTGAATTTTCGAAATTTTCGCAAAAATTGCAAAACACAGAAATGCTTATATCTCGAAAACCGTGCTAGATAGAGCGATTTCGACGAAATTTTTGACCCACGGGGTATCTCTGCAGAATAGTTATCCCAATTTTGAAAAAATTTTTATCTCGCCAAAAATGGCGGCCATTTTGAATTTTCGAATTTTTCGCAAAAATTGCAAAACATAAAAATGCTTATATCTCAAAAACCCTGCTAGATAGAGCGATTTCGACGAAATTTTTGACCCACAGGGTATCTCTGCAGAGTAGCCATGCCAATTTTCAAACAAAAAATTTCTCGCCAAAAATGGCGGCTATTTTGAATTTTCGAATTTTTCGCAAAAATTGCAAAACATAAAAATGCTTATATCTCAAAAACCCTGCTAGATAGAGCGATTTCGACGAAATTTTTGACCCGCAGGGTATCTCTGCAGAGTAGCCATGCGAATTTTCAAACAAAAAATTTCTCGCAAAAAATGGCGGCCATTTTGAATTTTCGAATTTTTCGCAAAATTGCAAAACACAAAAATGCTTATATCTCGAAAACCGTGCTAGATAGAGCGATTTCGACGAAATTTTTGTCCCATTGGGTATCTCTGCAGAGTAGCCATGCCAATTTTCAAAAAAATTTTGTCTTGCCAAAAATGGCGGCCATTTTGAATTTTCAAATTTTTGCGCAAAAATTGCAAAACACAAAAATGCTAATATTTCGAAAACCGTGCTACATAGAGCGATTTCGACGAAATTTTTGATCTTCAGGGTATCTCTGCAGAGCAGCTATCCCAAAGAGCTTTCACTTGGTGAAGTTTCAGACCCATAGCTAATTGCTCACCTACTCAAAAAGAGTAAATGCGAATTACCTCTAAAAGTATTGCAGATGGCCAATTTTTCTCAAATAACTCATTCACCTACTTTTGGAAGAGCTTTCACATGGTGAAGTTTCAGACCCATAGCCAATTACTCACCTACTCAAAATGAGTAAATGCGAATTATCTCTAAAAGTATTGCAGATAGCCAATTTTTCTCAAATAACTCATTCACCTACTTTTGGGAGAGCTTTCACTCTGTGAAGTTTCAGACCCATAGCTATTTATTCACCTACTCAAAATAAGTAAATGCTAATTATCTGTAAAAGTATTGCGGATACCCAATTTTTATCAAATACTCATTCATCTACTTGTGGGAGAGCTTTCACATGGTGAAGTTTCAGACCCATAGCTAATTACTCACCTACTCAAAATGGGTAAATGCGAATTATCTCTAAAAGTATTGCAGATAGCCAATTTTTCTCAAATAACTCATTCACCTACTTTTGGGAGAGCTTTCACTTGGTGAAGTTTCAGACCCATAGCTAATTACTCACCTACTCAAAATGAGTAAATGTGAATTATCTCTTAATAGTATTGCAGATAGCCAATTTTTCTCAAATAACTCATTCACCTACTTTTGGAAGAGCTTTCACACACGAAAATGAAAAATTGTGAATATCTCGGAAAAGCTATTTCTTCTGCTTTAATGCTCGGCGGGAGATACCACAGCAGTGGTCTTGACAAAAAATTTTGTCTCCCCAAAAATGGTGGCCATTTTGAATTTTCAAAGTTTTTGCAAAACACAAAAATGCTTATATCTTGAAAACCGTGCTATATGGAGTGAACTCAACAAAATTTTGGACCTGCTGGGTATCTCTGCAGAGTAGCCATGCCAATTTTCAAAATATTTTTGTCTCGCCAAATATAGCGGACATTTTTAATTTTTTTATTTTTTGCAAAACACAAAAATGCTTATATCTTGAAAACCGTGCTAGATAGAGCAGACTGCGCTAACTTTAGTTGCCACAACAGTATAAGGCTAGAAACGAAGCATTTTCTTAATACTTTAGCACTCACCTTTATATCCTTTTCGGGACGCTTTGTTTTTGCTATGCAAAAACATTATCTTTTTTTTTTGCGAGCGATCCTCTAGTTATCTCTAAAAGTATTGCAGATAGCCAATTTTTCTCAAATAACTCATTCATCTACTTTTGAAAGAGCTTTCACATGAAGTTTCAGACTCGTAGGTAATTACTCACCTACTCAAAATGAGTAAATGCTAATTATCTCTAAAAGTATTGTGGGTACCCAATTTTTATCAAATAACTCATTCATCTACTTTTGGAAGAGCTTTCACATGGTGAAGTTCCAAACCTGTAGGTAATTACTCACCTACTCAAAATGAGTAAATGCGAATTATCTCTAAAAGTATTGCAGATAGCCAGTATTTTTCAAATAACTCACTTCACCTATATTTTGGGAGAACTTTCAATTAGTGAATTTTCAGATCCATATCTAATTACTCACCTACTCAAAATGAGTAATTGCCTATTATCACAAAAAGTATTGCAGATAGCCAGTATTTCTCAAATAACTCATTCACCTACATTTTGGAGATATTTCACATGCTAAAGTTTTTTTTATGAATTATTAAAATAATTTTTAATGCATTAAAATTAATGAAATCCTGCACTAAATCGATTATAACTTGAAAAGTATTGTATTTAGAGCATTTTGTTAAAATATGTTATTCACCTACTTTTTCCCACAGCAACAACATGGTGAGTAACTTGGGTGTCTATCTCAATAGATAAGTGAGTAATAGCTACTTTTGGATTTTTCACTAACTTCCATCATGAGTGAAATCACTTGTAACTTGAAAACTATTGCATTTAGACCTTCAGGGTAGTACAAAAGTGTCCTATGCAAAGGGGAAAGATTTCAATTTTCGCCACTTTTGGCGGCCTTCTTGGATTTTAGCGGAAAAAAAATGAAAAAGTGTGAATATCTCGAAAACCATAAGAGATAGAGCAATTTCGAGCGAATTTTTGACCTGCACGCTAGTACAAGAATGTCCTGTGCAAAGGGGTAAAATATCAATTTTCGCCACTTTTGGCGGCCTTTTTGGATTTTTGCGGAAAATAGAAAAGTGTCAATATCTCGAAAACCGTAAGAGATAGAGCGATTTTGAGCGATTTTTTTGACCCACAGGGTGATACAAGAGTGTCCTGTCCAAAGGGGAAAAATTTCATTTTTCGCCACTTTTGGCGGCCATCTTGGATTTTTGCTGAAAATGGAAAAGTGTCAATATCTCGAAAAGCATAAGAGATACAGCGGTTTCAAGCGAATTTTCGACCTCCAGGATGGTACAACAGTGTCCTATGCAAAGGGGAAAAATTTCAATGTAGTATTTCTTCCCCTGCGGTACTCGGCGGGAGATACATACCGCGGCAGTGGTCTTGTTATATAATGCTATGTTCACACGTCAGTGTAAGGACTGAGAAGTTATATTGTCAGATCCTACAGTTTCTTCTCATCATAAGTTGAAACCATGACACCAACTTTAATTTACTTTGTAAAAAGATTGCAAGGATAGATATCAAATTATGAACACAGAATAATAAAAATTGTAATAGTATTACTTAATCTGTTGAGATATAATCACACATTTATTTTATAATATTTCTTCTGTCCACTAATAATTAAATTTATTTGGGACTACTAATTTAGAATGGACAGTCAAAATAGTTATGTCCCCAGCGATGTACGAACCTTTTCCCATAAGAGCTTTGCTCACAAGGCACTTTGCCCACCACATTTTTTTTTTTCATGGGAGGAACTTTGCCCACAATAATAATTTGTAAATTAAATAATATTCAGAAAATCACTTTTTAAAATTTGATTGAAGTAATAATATCTACAATGTAAAGAAATTATAAGTATATGATGTCTACAAAATAACTGTATTCACAATGAATGTTGGACTTACTTGAAACCGTTTTAGTATATGTGTCCATTATTGCAATGTTTTGGCCACCATTTTGTTCTTTCATTATTTCCATCTTGCAATACTATGAAAATCTGTCAACACTGAATTAACTACTAATGCAATCAACCTTGTGTACTTTATATTGTGTGTAAGTTAGGAAGTACAATTAATGTTTGATGTCTTTCAAAACTGCATGTCCTGAATAGTTATCTAACAGGAATATTAACTTAAATAAAAAATGATAATGTCTTTGTAGTAAGCAAAATTTATATTGTGGGGACGAGAAATCCTACCTTTAAAAGATTGTTGTGGGCAGAGTTCCTTGTGGACAAGGGTCCTGTGGGCAGAATTTTGCATTGGACAAAGTTCTTGGATTTTAACTCGTTGTCTGGGGATAATTTTGCTTTGCAAAATAAAAGTTTGAAGGTTGAATTGCTGAAGTACTTACATCAATGGCTATCTTTTGCTCAGAATTATGTCATACAAAAGATGGGTCCTAAGGAAAATGCCCAGTCAAACCATGAGGCGTGAGTGATGACCTGTCTGGGGATATGTTGTTGCCGAGTTAGCCCAATCTAGTTTATCACAATAAAAGAGATTTTCAGAAATGGAAAAGATCCCCTTGGGGCATAATACTGAATTATTTATAACCTAGTTCTACATAAGGGGATTTGATTATACACATCTGTAATTAATGAAATGTTTTTCTAGGGTTTTGGTAGAACATGCCAAAGGTCCTTCTAGACGTGGAGATCGTGGAGAAAGATTTGGCAGAACAAGACGTCCTTCCTGGATGGATAAGTGAGGCTTAATCTTGTAATAGTTGTGAAAGCTTTTCTACCATATTACTCCTGAGTATTGTCCAGTGACTTTTTGATTTTCATACATATTTAGCTGCTTTCTAGCAACTATGGCCTTTGTTTTGTGAAGTCTCATATGGGATTTATTAAATGCTGATTTGTATGTCATTTGACTTGCCAGTCACTCTGCATTACTCTGTGGTGTACACGTACATGTGAACAACTTCTCCAAAAGTACAAGGCCCAGAGGCATGCAGATCTGTCAGTTTGTCTGTTCCCCAGAGCCATTAGAAGAGAGGTACCCCCACCGAAAGCGTGATAATTTCAATACTTTATCACAATTTTCTCATTACCTATTGAAGGTATTTTTCTCTTATCTTGCACATATGTACTGGGCCACAAGTCAATCGGTTGTAACTTGAAAACTATTGCATTTACAGTATTTTATTGTTTAAATATGTTTTCCACCTACATTTTAGTCCTTGACAGTTAACTTGGTACTTTACTTCTGAGTACCATTTGCTGGGCACAACTTTTGTGTCCTTTTCTTCTTTCATTTCTACTCTGAAACTTAAAACACACAGTCAGCTGACACATAGTCCATTCACGGGCAACGATTGCTTGTTTTTTAAGCGCGAGCTCTAGTGAGAGATTTTTTTTTTTCATTTCCTTTTTTGTCTCTAGACTTTCATGAATTGTGGCGTAGCGTGATGAGTACCTGTCTCATCACTGAAGTTAAGCAGCAATGGGCTATGTTAGTACTTGGATGGCTCTTCGGTTCTTCCTGGTAGACCGAAACCCTGATATGTGAAATATGTTGTTCACCTACTTTTTACCCCACAGCCCTTAAGGGCTGTCAGGGTATTGTTTTCACCCATGGTGTCCGGATGGGTGGGTGGGCGGGCGGCGGGAAAAAGTTTGTCCAGGCTGTATCTCAGAAACTGTAAGGTTAGAGGTATAGGTGTGCAACGTCATGGTGTGACCTTGATTTGACCTTTGACCTTGCCATAGTGACCTTGACCTATAGAATCTTGTCTGGGCTATATCTTGGAAACTGTAAGGTATAGGAAGTTTTGATACTTGGTAGGGACATTGTATTGCCACATCTGTATGTATGGGTAATATTCCGAAAATTCAAACCATAATTCGACCATGCAAAACATATATAAAGATGGGAGAGATTTTACAGTCACTTTGGTATGTTTGAACAATATTCAAAACATCCCAACCATAATT
Organism: Sabellastarte sp. h YS-2021; assembly: GCA_964017235.1. Taxonomy (NCBI): domain Eukaryota; kingdom Metazoa; phylum Annelida; class Polychaeta; order Sabellida; family Sabellidae; genus Sabellastarte; species Sabellastarte sp. h YS-2021. The sequence goes on from OZ024928.1 coordinate 120,083,643, forward strand.
CAACTGTGCAAGATATGTGTATATAAACAGCAGTTTTGCGGGTTCTTAATCTTTTTGACCTGAAGGTATTTCTGTCGGACGTGAACTGGCAGATTTTTGTTAATTTCGAACCCTGTTAGGGGGTGTAGGTGTGTGTCATGCTGTGATCTTTAACTTTGGTTCTGCCAAAATGTATTCACCTTCCATATTTGAGACATGTTTCTCTTTGGACAAAGATAATATGGATTGCTGCAACTGATTAGTTTATGTACGTTTACATACTCAATAATAATATAATATAATAACTCATATAATTGTGCTATTTTCCATTGACATCTACAGTCAGTCACCGAAAATAAGAACGTCCGAAAATAAGAACGTGGCCCCCCCAAATGGCCTTACTAATTTTTACCAAAAATAAGAACATGGGGCAAAATGGGCCTGCTAATTTTTACCAAAAATAAGAACGTCAAAATGCCCCCCTCCATTTCACATGTCAAAGCAATCACATTAAACTGCACGTAAATTTTTTTATTATTTTCAGAATCATTTCAAGAAAAGTGTAAGGAATAACATTTAATCAAAATTAGTTTATAAACTTTTCAGGAAAAGTATTAAATAATGTTTGAAATGTACTCAGAAAAGAAAAGCTTCATTGATATTTTTCAATTGTTCAAAACAAGCCTGAAAATACTTGATATTTGGGAGCAGTTTGTACCAGGTAATGCTGAAACAGGAGTGATGTAATGTGTGCAACATCTTTGTCAATTGAAACAATAGTAGCCTTAAAGTACATATAGAGATTAAGCATAAAGACAAAGCCAAAAGTGGCATTTAACCTAAAGACAAAGCCAATAGTGACACTAATTCTAAAAGCAAACAAATGCCAACCACTCTTTGTGATTTATTTGAGTCTGATGGGAGGGGTGGAGTTTGAGGGATTTAGTCAGGATGAAGTTAAACAGCTAGAGGCCCTGTTAAATTCTGAGGTGTGTGAGGAGTCAGATAGTGAGGAGTATGAAGAAATGAAACATGAGGATGTTAACATACAGTGGCTAAGAAAACAATTCAAACATGTTCTACTGTCATTGTACTTGTAAAAGTGTTACATTAGAGTTACATTTTAGAGTTTAAATAAAGGCCTTGAGTACCTGTTTGTGTTTTGTTTGTAAAATTTTACCAAAAAATAAGAATGGCTAGTGGGGGGGGGGGAACTCAAAAGTGATGTATGGAAAATAAGAACGTGCCCCTAGGGGTCCAAAATGCCTGTATGGAAAATAAGAACGTGCCCCTAGGGGGGGGCCTCAGATTCTTCGCACATTCCACGTTCTTATTTTCGGTGATTGACTGTATTCTCCAGTTAATAAATTTTGCAGCGTCATAATTTTTATGTCAGCTGACATTATGGCATCACCCTGCGGCGTACGCGTGAACAACTTCTCCAAAACTTCAAGACCCAGAGACATGCTGTTTTTTTTAAAGGATACCTTAACTATCGAGGATGATAAATCGTAAAATCCATGCAGATCTGTCTGTTCATCTGTTCCCCAGAGCCATTACAAGTGAGGTACCCCACCCAAAGTGTGAACATTTCAACACTTGATCACAATTTTCTCATTCACTAGTGAAGGGATTTTTCTCTTATCTTGCATATATGTACTAGGCCACTAGTGGCTTCCTTTTTGTGAGTATCAGGCCTGGATCTTTTTTAATTATTTTTTATGAATTTTTAAAATAAAAACATTAAATTCATAGAAATCATGCACTAAATCACTTATAACTTGAAAAGTGTTGCATTTAGTTGTAAATTATTACATTTACAGTATTTGGTTTAAATATATTGTTCACATACTTTTGTGTCAGCTATAACATAGTGAAATTACAGACCTGTAGCTCATTACATAGCTCAGCAATAGCTATTTTCAGGTTCTCACTATTGAGTAAATCAGTTGTAACTCGTAAATTATTGCATATACAGTATTTTGTTTAAATACATTGTTCACATACTTTTGTGTCAGCTATAACATAGTGAAATTACAGACCTGTATAACTGAGCAATAGCTACTTTTAGGTTCTCAATGTTGAGTCAATCAGTTGTAAATCAAAAACTATTGCATTTAGAGTATTTTGTTTAAAGATGTTATTCACCTACTTCTGGGTCAGCTATAACATAGTAAAATTGCAGACCTGAAGCGCATTGCATGTAAAAGAGTGTTACCACTCTGCCACCGTGGCCCCTCCAATGTGTCTAGAAAACACCCGCTGAATATTTCAACATCCGAAGGAATTATTTGAACAACATCACTACCAACAATAACCATTAGATGGCATCAGCATCACATCATCACATCCAACAATAATAATCAGATAGCATCAACTTCACATCCAACAGTGAACATCAGTTGGCATCAACAACATCACATCCAACAGTAAGCATCAGATAACCACAACTGCCACAGATGTCCCAAGTCAAAAAAACCAGCTACAATTTAATGATTCAGAATAACATCCAATATACACAACAGTAATACTACAGTATCTACATTGACCTGAAATTACCCAGTATGAATATGTGTGTACGACTTGTAAGTAATGTTTAAATTTATTTGTATGTATAAATTTATTTATATGTATTATGTAAAACTGTACCAAATTTATTGACTGTAAGCTTTCAACAACTTAATAATCACTATGACAAAGCAAGAAATGTAGCAAGTATATTTAGGAAATCATTTATAGTTACCCTGCATCTGGCTGGAAAAAACAAACACCAACAGTACAACCCTGCAGGCTGAAATCATTTCATCAACTGACCCAAAATACAAGAGACACACATCTTGCACATATTACACTTTTTCCTTCATATGAAAAACAATGTGTGAAATGGTGTTTGTGATTGTCATTCATGTGTGGAAAGACATTCATAATGTACTGCACCCAAGTTAAAATACTTTAAATAAAATCATAACGTCCCAATGACAAGAAGCAAAATTTTCATATAATCCTAGTACAAAATTTACAATATGAAAAATCACTTTGTGACAGAGTATTTTGTTTAAATATGTTGTTCACCTACTTTTGTGTCAGCTATAACATAGTAAGATTGCAGACATGTAGGTAATGGCATAGCTGAGCAAGAGCTACTTTCAAGTTCCCAACATTGAGTAAATCAGTTATAACTTCAAAACTATTGGTTTTAGAGAATATTGCTTAATCAAGTTATTTACCTACTTATGGGTCAGCTATAACATAGTGAAATTACAGACCTGTAGCTCATTGTATAGCTGAGCAATAGCTACTTTTAGGTTCTCAGTGTTGAGTTAATCAGTTGTAACTCGAAAACTATTGCATTTACAATATTTTGTTTAAATATGTTCTTTACCTACACATGGTTCAGCTATAACATAGTAAAATTGCAGACCTGTAGCTCATTGTAACTTTTTTTTTTCACTTCTACTCTGAAACTCAAAGCACTCAGTCAGCTGACACAGAGCCCGTTCTCAGGCACTGATTGCTTGTTAGTTTACTGATTAATGTTGTCATCTTGCTATTGAATTGTCTTGTTTTAATACATCATCTTTACATACATTTTCTTTCTCTTAAACATTATTTTCTCTACTTAAACATTAGTTGGACCTTAATATAACTGACACTGCTCTGAAAGTATCCTGATCTTTGTACTGTTTCACTACTTCTATATCTCATGGTGTTGAAAATTATTTCCCCAACCTGTGGGGTACAGGCATCTCTGATGCTATTTTTGATGACTATAAGGGGTAGAGTGATTTTGTACAACTTTGGATAGAACTAGGTACTAAGGGCCACTCCTTGATGGCAACTGAAAAACTGAGAATTTTCAAAATTTCGGCCACCATCTTGAAAGTTTTGGGAATTGGAAAATGTTGTTTATCTTGAAAACTGTAACAGAGAGGGGGGGTTTGGGGAAATTTGGAACCCTCAGGGTACTAGAGACTACTTCTTTAATGGCCCTCTGAGAAATAAAGGAAAAATACATCTTGTATCTGGTCACAGATGCGTCTGAGATCTAGTAGATGTTCTGTGTTGTGGCATATTTTCATAGCTGTAGCTCCATATTTGTATATTATTTAGTGTTTAATCCCCGGCGGAAGATCAAACCACTGTGGTGGTTTTGCTTACCTTTGAAATGGTATTATTAAAACAATTACCCACACGTATATAATGCACATCATTAGAAAGGTATTTGAACAGTGCTTCTCATTCAGTTTTTGGGCATTAAAATACATGAAATAATCAGAAGAAAAAATTATTTAAGTCATGTTTGATTTTACAACTAATTACCTCAGGTGTGCACAAGACTTCTTCAAAAATGGTAGCAAATGAAAAAATATTTAACTTGAATATTATTAATACTTCTAATACTTGTTTGCAGCTCTGAGAGAATCATCTATAAATTATAATATTTTAGTTTTCATATTGAAATATAACTCATACAGATGCAGTATTTTACAAATCTGTAACATTGAGGCAATTTCATGACTTTATATCAATGTAAATCTTTGCATATCTCTTCCAGACTTCTAAGGTAACAGTATTTTTTGCCTATTTCACTTATTTTATATCAAATTCCTCTAATAGGGTGATAATAAATGACTTTATGAGTCTGAGTTTTTGAAAGTTATTTATGAGATGTTCTTGAAAATAGAGCTAGATAACCTTGATGACTGATATACAAGTAATTTTATAGAACAGATTTTGTTGTTTGGGGCTACATGCTCAAGGTTTGTCACTCTGCATATTTTTATCAAGGTATGGGCCCCCAGTACGAACTGATTACAGAGTTACTGTAGAAAATTTGTCAACAAGGGCTAGTTGGCAGGTATGTATTTTCCGTATTCTGTCTTGTAAATTATAATCTTTTCAAATGTCTACCCAATAACGTGATCTGATCATAAAATAGTTTTGTAATTGTAAGCTAATAGTGAATTTATGTTAAACAGAGAAATATTTTTGTACATTGTGGAATCAGTTCATGACAAAAACTGGAATTACTATGCCTGAAAATGTTGTGAAAACTAGAATCAAACATTATTTCGTAAATAACATAATCTCAGCTTCTGATGGAAATTTATCTTGGTATGAACAAAAGAAATCTTCAGATTCAAAGCTTTTTATAAAGGCAATATGAAACGTCATTGTAATATTTTTATTTCAACTGAACCCTTCGTCAGTATTAATGGTTTCACTGGCTTATGCTTTAGTTCAAGAATAATGACCCTATCATGCAAATATGGTATCGCCCGGTGCTTATCATTTTGGTAATGTGAGTCTTGAGAATTCCCATTATGTATTATCCTGGTTAGATCTACATACTTTTCAGTCTGTGTTTAGTTTGAGGTATGGATTTACCAAATTTACCAAAATGAGTTGCACTGTTATTTTATAATTTTAAGGGGTTTCCATCTGTAGGGCCTTTTAAATTTAATTTGAATAATTTTGAGGGACAGAAAAGGCTGCTTTCCATGATTAACTGACAAATTTAACAAAACAAAATCGTCCCAGAACATATATATTCCTTCTGTGTGAAGATGGATAGTGACAGTGATTCACATTTTGTTTTAATGAGAATATTTGTGACTGTTCAATGTACATTTCCTATTCAATGGCTTTGTTACATTCTATCGTCTTTTCACAAAATTCTTGGAGGTTATCCTGAAATAAGTGACGAGAGGAGTGTTTTTCTTTTATATGTTGTCTATTACAATATCTTATCAGAGAAAAAAATGGAATGTCAGTGCATTGAGTTCCCTGATTTATTTTTTTTTGTCACTTTCTCAGTTTATAGTTGAAATAATAATAGATAAAAGTAAGTAGAAAAAGATAGTCTATGCAATTATGTGTCAGGGGAAAAAAGGCTATTTTTGTGACAAACAAAGCACCATTAATCTGAAGCCCATCACACTGTGTTTGTAGCTCTGGTGTTAGTGCACATTCTGAGGGTTGAGAGAGCTCTTCTTATGGTGAATCATTTAAAGCTGGTGTCTGCGTGCGATGTTCTCACTGTTCTGGTTGACAGTTTCTCTGTAGTGTCACTACACTGTGTCTCCTTACCTCTGATCTATGGTCCCCTCTGCCTGCAACTGTTTGTCCATTGGTCTAAATTCACTATTCAGAATAGTGGGTGGAACCACTCAGTTCCGAGCTTACTGCCAACTCTAAGCTGTAAAAAATTGTCTAATAGAATGAAGTTGGAATGAAGATTATTGATGTAATCTTATTGTAAAAATCAAAGCCAGATTTCAGTTTTGTGGGGTTTTGGACTGAGCAAAATTCCGGTATTTCGTCAGCTTATTTGTCAAAAACTTAAATCCATACATACTAGGTTTATTTACAGTAGGTATTAAAATATTTTGACTTAAACATACTATAATAACTGACTTGATTTGGAATATAAAAAACATTGATTGGAATTCTTTTGTGTAAGTAAATGTAAATGCAATTAAATGCTCAATATTTAATAGAATGTGAACGGGGTTGGGGGAAGGGGTGCGGGGTTGGGGTGGCGTAATGGATAAAAACACAAAGAAATTATATTGTAGTGATCTGACATCCATTAATATCAACGGTGTTGTTGGTTCAAATGGTTCAACGGTGTTGTTGGTTAATTGGTTCATTTTGTGAGATTTTATAAACATTGTAAAAATACTATTTTATTGCATTAATACATCTTACCTAGTGGACAAATGCATTTGTCCGGCGCACTGCCAGTCTCGCCAAATATTAGAAAAAAATTTCCTGAGCTGGGCTGTGGCCAGGACCAGTAGTGTCTTGTTCACATGCCAGGTGGCTGTGTCGCACTAAGTTCTTACTAGATGGAGCAATATACTTCCTCTTTTTGTTTGGCGTGGGCGTATTAAACGCTTGGAATTTAAGAGAAACTTTGTTTTAATTGTATCCACCGGATAGCATCCGGTGGATGCTATGGATATCGCTTCGTTACGCCGCCGCCGCAGTGTGTAGAGATATTTTACCATTACCGCTCTAATGAAAAAAATATTATAGCTAGTCTTCTCAAATTTGCAGGATATATTCATAACTATAAAATCTTGCCTGGGAATATTTTTGGCCTCATTTTGAAAACAAGATGGCCGCCACGGGCATTTTTTCGACTTTCAACAAGGACTTTTGGTGGCCCTCTAGAGAAAAGGGTATTATAGCTAGAGATCTCAAATTCACAGGGTATGTTCCTCATTACAAAATCTTGACTGGGAATATTTTTGGCCTCTTTTTGAAAAACAAGATGGCCGCCACGGGCGTTTCTTTGTCAGTCATAAAAAGTGCTTATATCTCTCTTATTATTGGTCCTAGAGTTTTGGGATGGTAAACCAACCTATAGGAAATCATGGGTAGGGAATCTTTTGGTGTGGTCAGATTTGACCTTGGACCCTCCTTCAAGGTCAAACGAGGATAGGCAAACTTAAATGTGCTTATAACTCGCTTATTATTGGTCGTACAGGTTTGGGATGATAAACCAACCTATAGGAAATCATTGGCAGGGAATCTTCTGGTGTGGTCATACTTGACCTTGGACCCCTCCTTCAAGGTCCAACGAGGATAGCCAAACCTACAAGTGCTTATAACTCGCTTATTATTGGTCCTAGAGGTTTGGGATGGTAAACCAACCTAATCTTTTGGTGTGGTCATATTTGACCTTGGACCCCTCCCTCAAGGTCAAACAAGGACAGTTTTCGAAACTGCGCGGGCCCGGTGGCCAGGAACTACCAAGTTCTGCTCCGGGCTCTCTTTTTTCGCAAATGCGTAGCCCAGCTGGCCATTTAATGCTCTGGTCCCTGATTAAACGCGAAGAAAAAATATTGTATGACAACCAGTCGAAGTATTCGAAACGTTTTAATATCGAGAGAACTTCGCTTAATTTCTGCTTTCCGATGGTAACGTTTTGAATGCAAACACACTAGTACATGGGACGTCTTCATTTTTAAAGATTTGGAAAATAAGATTCTTATCAGTATGTAGCCTTTGAAAGCAAAGTCAAGACCTGTTTGATTTTGTTTTAAAGATTTCTTCGTTTTTTGTAGGAGTTGTAGGGCAATATAACAATGTTAAATTTTTTATCAGTACTAACTATACTGACTGGAATACAGTACCCTGCAAGAACTATGTGATTCTAATTTGAAGAACTCTCTTTTTTTAAAGATAGATTTGATTTTGATATGATTTTTTTCAATATGTATGATATAGCCATACTGCAGTAATGGATAAATTCCTTGGTCTCCAACCTCCCCCTAGCAAATAGCTTAAAGATACCAAGGCCAGTAATAAAAGAATATGATCTCGAAAAAAAGAGAAAGATCATTTCAAGCTTGTTCAAGCTCTCCATTTAATTGGCATTTCTACAGTAGTGTTGAAACAAAATGTATTGCAGACCTTGTTGTTCTGTCTATGGCCCACTTGCTTTAAAATATAAGGCACAAAGCTCAAAATTTTCAGGGGATAATAAATTTGATAAATACATGCGTGGTCCTAATTAAGTCCAGGGCAGTGATAATTGCAGACCTTGTCGTTCTGTCTATGACCCACTTGCTTTAAAAAATAAGGCACAAAGCTCAACATTTTCAGGGGATAAATTTGATAAATACATGCGTGGTCCTTTAGTCCAAGGCACTGATAATTGCTTTGACTTTTTTTTTAATTTTGGCAAAACTATTTTCCTATTTTTATTTTATTTCCTATCTGAATTTCTAAACCACTTGACGAGTTGATGAGTGGTTAAAAAATGGTAATTATTACAGAAAATAAAGAGATTTAAATTTTAATTTTATTGGGCTATTTAAATTTCATACGGGCCATAAAAAGTGAAAATTTTATTACGCTACAATAGCTTACCATGTGGGACTTAATGCTTTTCTTGGGTTGCCACACCCGGGGCCAACGTCTTAGAAAAAAAGATCGTTCTTGTTAGCCACCGGATATACTGGTAGTTGTCGTCACGTGATAACTTCTGACCAATCGCCCTACTTTCTCGTTGGCCACGCGAATTAGCAATACCTTATTTTACAAGGAATATTATTTCATTTCGTGCTTCTTCAAACTAAGGTAACCTTGGTTTCCCATTATTTTAATCATATTTTAATTCATCCAGCTTTATAATATAAGAAATATTGTACTTGCCTTTTAGATTCTATGTTATTTAATAAAATTCTGTGTAATTACTGCTTTCCTTATCTCACAACTAGCCCTACCTGCAGTGAGGCGGGTGGGGCAGGTGACCTTGTGTCACTGTCGATTTACTTGCGTAAATCCAGTTGTGTAGTTCCTTCAAAGAAGGAAAGGCAAAGCTTACATGGAAGCTTGGTTTAAGGAAAGCTGACATAGAAATTATAATATCCAACTTCTTTCTCCAGGGTGGATCAGATCCCTGCTTAAATCTGAAGCCAGATAACATCTTAGTTCATCCGAGATTTTTAATGCACCCGAGAATCGGATGCATTATTTCCAACTTCTATCCATCCGAATATGATTTGATACTTGGATTTTCGTTGCATCTAGACCATCAGATTAGATATCAGATCCGAGGCTACTCTAAATTCCAATGCTCAGATGATTGTATCTAGATCTAATCCTTGGATGATCAGATCTTAAATCTGATGTTCAGATGATGGTTCCAGATCAGAACTCTGAACAATCCTAACACACACTTGGACTAATACTTCACCAGCCTGGCAGTAAATATCCCTTATTGGAGGCTTGGGTCCAAGTCCTCAAGCCCAAGAGGGCTTCTAAACAGGGTCCTTCATTCAGTCCTGACTCTGTATCTTTAGGGAACTAGGTTGCCTGACTTCACCCTAACCATACATTGCGTACATTGAAACTCAGGCAGTTTTTTGAACCTCCCTGCCCCCAGGTAATTTATGCCTAGATCCCCCACAGTCTGGACTCTGAATGATTTACTAGGCCAACAAGAAGTTGGGCTGTTATTTTCCCTTAAAATGGAACAACCTTGTTTTGAACACAAATTTTCAAATCTGTATCTCCCTAGGGGCTTCCTTGGGTAAGCCCCTCCTCCCCTTCTGGTCAGCAAGAGTTGAGCTTTAGGCTGCTCTCCACTAAGTTTTTTCTCAATACAACCTGGTTATGGATACATGTTAAGACAGTAGCAAGGCTACTACCAGACAGGTCAAACTCAATTTCATAGTGCACATAAGTAGTCAGAAGGGGTATGGTGAATTCAGGTGAGATACTGGATCTTTAGATCTTAAAGTTCCCCATTCACAACTACTTTAGGAGGGACAGGAGTCCCTCATCAAGGCACCTGTAAAACAAGTAGGGTTTAGGCCCTATTAATCAACCCTTTCCAATTCCCCACATCTAGAGGCTCCTACAGGAACCACCCCAATGGGGGTCATTCCATCCCTAGCAGTATCCATCGTTTCCCCAGGTAGGGGGAAATCGAGTAGCCGAGGCTCCAAGGTCTTTTCGACCCACTCCAGGGGACGAGGGCATGAAAACCCTTCCCCCCCAATGACTCCTCCAGCCTCACTCAGTCCACCAGTAGGAGTTTGCCTCAGTTCTTTCAGATAAGACTGGCAAACAAATCCTGTCATTCTTTTCAAATCCAAGTCCAGTCAGACTCCTGACCCGGTCAGAATACAAGGCCCTTCAAAGACCAAGTCCTGGCCTCTGTATCCAGTCTCTTCTGTCAAGAACGCAATAGAAAGGGTGGAAAATGTAAAATCTCTCGGGTTTTACTCTCGCCTGTTCCTAGTACCAAGCCTCCCCTAAGGGGAGGCCAGTCATAGACCTAAACAGGCTCAACACTTTTCTATATGTAGAAAAGTTCAAAATAGAAACCCCAGAGTCCATCAGGACCTCCCTCATTCAGGGCAATGGGTATCGTCGATAGACTTGTCGGACGCTTACCTACACATCCCCACACATCCAAACTCAAGGAAATACCTAAGGTTTTGCTACAAGGCTCAGGTGTTCCAGTTCACCTCCCTCCCATTCGGACTAGCCACAGCCCCCCAGGTCTTTACAATGATTGTAAAGGAAGTGAAACTAATGGCCCTCTCAAGAGGACTCAGAATTCACCAATACCTGGACGACTGGCTGATCAGGTCCCAGTCTCAGGAGGAAGCCCAAGTGAACACTCAGGGAGTGGTAGACCTAACCCAGTCCTTGGGGTGGATAATAAATCAGGAAAAATCAGAACTGAAACCTACTCAGGTGTTCTCGTTCGTGGGCTACGAGTACCATCTAGGTTCAGCCCTTGTAAAACCCACTCGAGAGATGACTCAAACTCCAGGATTTGATCCTACTCCTCAAGTCAAAACGTGTTTTGACTGCAAGATGTTTGATGTCGCTAATTGGGTTGCTAGCCTCAACGGAGAAAATGGTCCCGGAGGGACGCCTTCACATGAGGCCGTTTCAGTTTCATCTCAAGGAGCACTGGAGATATCCTCAGTCGCTGGACAACCTCCTTCCTTGGACAGAAGCCGTTACAGCCCACCTAGATTGGTGGCAAAATCCCTCAAACATGATGAAAGGTGCAGACCTTCATCCCAAAGACCACAGTATCCAACTCTTTACCGACGCCTCAAACGAAGGTTGGGGCGCTCACTTAGATCAAAATTCTACAAAGGGTCTGTGGTCAGATCGGGAAAAAAGACTACACATAAATGTCCTAGAATTGAAGGCGGTCTCCCTGGCCCTTCGAGACTTCAAGGACCAGTGCCAGAACCAAACAGTGTTAGTTGCTACGGACAACTCAACAGTGGTAGCCTACATCAACAAACAAGGAGGAACTCACTCAGCAGAGATGTGTGCTCTCCTGTGGAAAATCATGACCTGGTGCCATCACTACCACATAACATTGAAAGCCAGGCACATCCCAGGGTGCCTGAATGTGATGGCCGACCTACTGTTCAGGTCCAACCAAGTGCAGTCAACAGAATGGTCTCTGCACCCCCAGGTGTTCAAACAGATCTGCCAGAGGTGGTTCACACCTAATGCAGACTTATTTGCCACTCACCTGAACCACAAGCTCCCACTGTACTTGTCTCCTGTCCCAGACCCAAGGGCCTCAACATAAACTGGACCAACCTCACGGCCTATGCTTACCCTCCTACGGCTCTCCTTCACAAGGTGATCCAAAAAATCAAGCAATGTCATTGCCTGATCATCGTGATAGCCCCAGGCTGGCCAGGGATACCCTGGTTTTGGGACCTAGTGCAGCTCTCAACAGAGATCCCACTACAACTCCCAGTGTCAACGACCCTGCTCAAACAGTCCCACAAGTATGTGTTCCACAACAGCTGAACCTCCACGCCTGGTGTCCAAGAACAAGGCTTCTCTGTGGAGGTGGCAGAGAGAATTGCTGCCCCTCAGCGGTCATCAACAAATACCATCTACAAGTCAAAGTGGGCCCTATTTGAAAAATGGTGCAGAGAAAATTCAGTGGATTTCTCCTCTCCATCTGTGAAACAAATCTCAGATTTTTTCATGTACCTGTACCAAGACCTAAACAGGCGCCCCTCAACCATTGATGGTTACAGGACTGCAATCGTTGACACTTTGGGCCCAACGGCCCACCATATTGCACATAATGCAGACCTTCATAGGTTACTCTCCAGTTTTCACAGGGATCGTCCAAAAAGTTCCAGAAATTTACACAAGTGGAACCTTTCTGTTGTCCTCAACGAGTTCACAAAAGCACCATTTGAGCCCATGAAACACACAGACCTCAAACATCTTACTCTCAAAACTGCTTTCTTGCTAACTTTGGCCTCCGGCAAGCGCCGCAGCGAAATCCATGCCTGGGTCGCAAACAAAGTATCTAATCTAGGCCAATGGGAAAAGGTTGCCTTGTTCCCTTCTTCTGATTTCATAGCCAAAAACCAACTAGCAAGAGAAGGTTCTCAAAGTGTGTCTCCGGTGACTATTCCTGCTTTGACTACCATTGTAGATAGACAATTTAAAGAAGACAGGACCCTGTGTCCGGTGCGGGCCCTGAGGTTTTATCTGGACCGAACAAAAGACCTGCGAGGGTCTCGTTCGCTCCTTTTCATCTTGTTTAAGAAAGGACATACCTCAGACATCAGACCCGCTACACTCTCTTCCTGGTTGAAACAAACCATTCTACTTTGTTACAAACAAGCAGACCAACAAGCCTTGGACTTGGTCCAAGTTAAAGCGCATGACATCCGGGCCTTTGCAGCCTCTAAAGCCTTTTACGGTGGGGTATCGGTGGACCAAATCATGCAAGCCTGTCACTGGAAAGCTCACAACACATTTACAAATTTTTACCTAAAAGACCTTACTTGGTCCAACACCGACAACAATATGTATCTGGGACCCGTAGTGGCGGCACAAGTCCTAGATCCTTCCCCTCAGACCAGTTGTCCTCGGAAAGAAAAAGGGGGGGGGGGGGGGGGGGGGGGGGGCACATCCGCTACAAGCAAGTCTTCAAGAGTCTCTCCCAGGATCTAGGTATTCCTTTACCTTCAAGATGTTACGGGTAACGTCATTTTGTTTTTTAGTTATCAAGTAATTTCTATTAAGGACTTATTAGTTGTCATTAATCTCATATTCAGGTGGAAAAAATTTATGAGATGTCCAACCATCGGGTTGGTCAGTCACACGTGAAGGGCCCTCAGGGACCCTTAGACCTTGAAGTGAGCACTGCTGCACTTCCGTCCTACAATCAAACATCAGTTTTAGAACTGTCCCTCATTTCACTAAGGTTTTTGGATTGTTACAGGCCCGGTCTTCGGGATCGGGGCACTGTAAATGGGACTCAGACTGGTATTTCTGGCACTGTTCTATATATATTAATTCAAAATCTTAGAAAAAAAAATGACATATCTTCCAGTCTCAGCTGTAATCCCGCCACCGGGCGGTTGGATTCAGCATTAAGTCCCACATGGTAAGCTATTGTAGCGTAATAAACTTGAAAATTTTAATTACTTTAATGTAGCTTTTATAAGCTACAAGCTTACCATGTGGGACTTAGAAGAGTCCCACCCTACCTCCCCGCTGTTTACAGCTGAGGGGTAGGTTTTAGAAAATTTCATTGAGAAAGTAGGGTGATTGGTCAGAAGTTATCACGTGATGACAACTACCAGTATATCCGGTGGCTAACAAGTTAACAAGACATTGGCCCCGGGTGTGGCAACCCGAGAACAGCATTAAGTCCCACATGGTAAGCTTGTAGCTTATAAAAGCTACATTTAAGTAATTAAAATTTTCAAGTTAATGGCCCTGCTGGCCATCTGGCTTTCGTTAGGTAGTTCATACACTGAACGAGGATAGCCAGACTTAAAAGTTCTTATAACTTGCTTATTATTGGTCGTACAGGTTTGGGATGGTAAACAAACTTACAGGAAATCATGGGCTAGAAATCTTCTGGTGTGGTCAGATTTGACCTTGGGCCCCTCCTTCAAGGTCAAACGAGGATAGCCAAACTTAAAAGTGCTTATAACTCGCTTATTATTGGTCCTAGAGGTTTGGGATGGTAAACCAACCTATAGGAAAACATGGGCTGGGAATCTTTTGGTGTGGTCAGATTTGACCTTGTACCCCTCCTTCAAGGTAAGGTGAGGATAGCCAAACTTAAAAGTGCTTATAACTTGCTTATTATTGGGCCTAGAGGTTTGGGATGGCAAACCAACCTATAGGAAATCATGGGCTGGGAATATTTTAGTGTGGTCGGATTTGACCTTGGGCACCTCCTTCAAGGTCAAATGACAATAGCCAAACTTAAAAGCGCTGATAACTTGCTTATTATTGGTCCTAGAGGTTTGCAATATGAAACCAACTTACAGGACGTCATGGGCTGGGAATCTTCTGATGTTTTCAGATTTGACCTTGGGCCCCTCCTTCAAGGTCAAACGATAGTTCACTGGCTTTGGTGAGTTGTCTTTTCGGTGGATGCAAATTTCCATCGGTTCTCCGATGCGTAGGTCTAGTTTTATTTGTATCAAACAGTGTTATTTTGTGAAGATTGTTTTTATTTTATTTGTTTCAAACAGTGTTAGTTTGTTCAGATTTATGTATGAAAGGTTTTTAATTGGTCATGCTATCCCCAGGACAGAAAAGAGGTTCAGAGTCATATTATGGTCGCGTTTGCTGGGCATGATAAGTGTCCACAGTGTAGAGGTGTAGAGAAAAATGTTTAGTTTAGGATACCTGTGCACAAGAAAAACCCCTGCCAAATTTGTTACAACTTAACTCCAGGGCAGAAGGATATGCTGGCTACACCTAAGTATCAGATACATAAGGAGAAGAAAGCTGGAGTGACCCTGGAGAAGTGATGATAGTTTGCCCTTGGAAGAGCAAGTGGAAACACTTCTGTCTTCTGTTCAACCTACTGTGCATATCTGTAGCCCTCGGGCCTGGTCCATCCAACTGTGTGTCTTCCAGAGACTTACAGAATCTGGATGACAACTGGGCTGAATATTTCACCTGTTTTGAAGCTTTAACTAGGGGAAACATCTTCTCTACATCTTAAGTTCCTGTGCCGGGTTCTGCTAAAAAGCCTCCAGTTTCTGAGAAACCCTTTTTGGAGCCAAATACATCCTTGACCACCGATTCGGCAATGCACCCAGCTGTTGCTAAAGATCAGAAATCAGGAGAGAAGTCTAAACATAAGAAAGACAAATGTGATAAGAAGAAGGATTCCAGAAGTTCTAAAGCAAAGCCTGATCTAGGTCCCCATACTGGTCCAGTCGAGAAGAATAAATCATTAAACATCTCAACCCGGTCAAGGAATCTTCTTCTTCTAGACATTACCCACCAACTGGTTCAACTCAGTCCGCCAGCACTGTCCATGAGTGTCATAGGATGATTCTGATTGCTCCGGTTTGGCCAAACATACCCCAGTCTGTGCAAATCCCATTATCTGTGCCCAGGTTAGACAACCTTCTGACTCAACCATTCAGAGGGTGTCCACACAGGTACCTCCAGAACTTAAATCTTCATGCATGGCTCCTAGAGCCACAGCCGTCCAGAAACAAGGGTTCGCTGACCAAGTGGCAGCGAGAATTGAGACTTCTCAGAGGCACACAACCAGAAGTGTCTATGAATCAAAATGGTCCATTTTTGCCAAAAAGTTCAAATCTAGTCATATGGACTTTAGGTCACCCTCTATAAACAGATTTTCTCCTGCATCTTTTACAGGAGAAATATCTCCAACCAAGCCTTATAGATAGCTATAGTATGGCTATAGTTGACAAAATGGAAATGATAGTCTCAACAGTAGTAAAGATGAAAACTTGAACAGACTCCAAGACAGTTTTTATTGGGACAGACTAAAAGGACACAGGGGTATCCCCAGTTTGAATCTGTCCTTAGTACTTCATCATTTTACCAAACCTCCTTTTGAACATCTCAGAAAAGCTTCTTTTAAGCAACTGATGTTCGAAACTGTTTTCCTCCTAGCACAAGGTCCTGGCAAGCAAAGGAGTGAAATTCATACTTGGCTCCATAGAAACATTAAACACCCAGAGGATTGGTCTAATGTCCCCTTATATCCATCACCCAGCTTCTTATCTAAGAATCAGCTCTGCAGGGATGGACAAAATTGTGTAGCTCCAATGATCATTCCAGCTTTGGCTCCTACACATGATAGGTCCCTTGCGGAGTATAGAATACTCTGCCCAGTCAGAGCATTCGTTTTTACTTGGACAAGACCAAGGACCTCGGGGATGGCAAGGATTTGATCTTTGTCTCATTCAGGAAGAGCTTTGCAAAAGATATCGTTCCCTCAACTGTTTTATCTGGGATCAAACAGATAGTGCTTTTTGTGCTATCAGCTTTCAGATGAGGAGGCTCAAAAGTTGCATCAGATCCGGACCCAGATGCCAGAACCATTAGCTTCCAATGCCTTCCAAGGAGAAGTCTCCTTGGATCTAATTCTGTCAGCATGTGAGAGGAAGTCTTACAACACCTCCATTCAATTTTATCTGAAGGATGTAGTTTGGGCTGATTCAGAGCTCTATCATCTTGGTCCAGTTGTGGTGGCACAATAGATCTGCCAGTAGCTGCCCTTTCAATGTCTTGTACATAGTGTATGTAAAGAAGTAATGCTCCTTTTTTGCTTGAGAATTTTTTGTCCTGGGTCAAGTGGTAAAAAAGGGGGGAACAGACGTCTGGCACCGGCTGAAATGGTAAGCCTTGTACCCTTAAACCATATTTAGTAACCAGAGTTGTTAGATGGGTCCCTTTCTGAGCTACCCCCCATCCAATGGGTAGTTATTCTGCGTTTATCCACTAAGTAAGATGTATTAACACAATAAATTGAAAATTTAATAAGTACATTAAATTTATCTAAGTTAATACCTTAACTAGTCGACAAAGGGATTCCGACCTTCCCCGCAATAGACAGCTCAACAGAGAACATGCTTAGGATAGGAAACAAAAAGAGGAAGTACATTGATCCATCTAACGAGAGCTTGGGGCAACACGGCCACCTGGTGAGTGAACAGGAGACTACTGGTCCCTGAGAGAGTCCAGCTCCTGATGCGTTTTCTAACATTTGGCAAGACCGGAAGCATGCGGGGTAAATGCATTTGTCCACAAGGTAAGGTATTAACTTATAAATATTAAATTTTCCATTTCCTGCATTTTACTATTTCTTAGACATTTTAAGACTGGCAAATTTTTCCTCATGATGACAGTGACTGATTATGACTCTGTAAACATACCATTTCCAGCACTTCTTAATTCCATGGGTTAGCGTGAGTACACTGACGTAACATTTCATAGCCTACATCCTGTGACAATGACTGTACAGATATGATTTCCTGCATTTTATTATGGTATTGTCTCGTGCCAACTCCGTGTCATGACATGCCATGTTAAGGCAAGTGTGCAGAGGGCTACTCTTAGGACGGGCATGTTTCTGGTGTCATTTCTTGATGATTACGAGTTGGAGAACTGGTTGAATGAGCGAGGCACTATGAGCGAGAGAAGTCGCACTGATAAAGTGGACTCTCCATGAGATCTGACGGGAAGTCTTTCTAAGCACTTTGTGAGTGGCCTCGGTGATCGGGTCTGAAGGGTTAAAATGTGCTGCACTTTACAGAGTAAGAGGTAATATTCATAAAACACAAATTTGTGTCATATATGCCTGTAGTTTATTGATGGGTTGATATTAATTATGCACTTTTGTATCCTCTTATGTCCAGATGATAATATGCAAAACATAAAGTTAATTTAGGCATTCTCTTTTTGGTTGAGTAATTGATATAACTTGCCACATATATTTGCAGTGCCTAAAGTGATTGATATGCTGTTATTGTGATAGTTTGGGATATAGAATTGCATACTTAATATTTATTTTTGCTCATTAATCCAGCAGTTATGCTATATATATTATGTATATACATAAACAGTATCAGTAGTATACACAAATGCCACAATTACACACCAAAATAACACCTGATTATTAGTACTGGTGTGTCAAAATAATAAATGCAAGTGTCTTATTTATGATACAAACCATTTAACACTTCAGGTTACATTGGTTATGTTGTTTTAAGCAGCTGTTTTCATTTAAAGTTATATGTTTGTTTATTGTAAGCAGATAGTCAAGGATGAAACAGTTAACTTGTAGTTATCAGCATGTAGGTTTTATAAGCGCAACCTGATACCAACATTTCTTAACTGATTAACCATTATAAGAAATTGAATACCTTGAATGACAAGTAATTGAACCACATTATAGTACTATTATAAGATTAAATTCAGTTCCTATTTTAAACCTTTTTACCCCACAGCCCTTAAGGGCTGTCGGGGTATTGTTTTCACCCATGGTGTCCGGATGGGCGGGCGGCGGGAAAAAGTTTGTCCGGCCTGTATATCTCAGAAACCGTAAAGTGTAGGAAGTTGATACTTGGTAGGGACATTAGTTAGGGGGTGTAGGTGTGCAACGTCATGGTGTGACCTTGATTTGACCTTGCCATAGTGACCTTGACCTATAAAATCTTGTCCGGGCTATATCTCGGAAACCATAAAGTGTAGGAAGTTGATACTTGGTAGGGACATTGGTTAGGGGGTATAGGTGTGCAACGTCATGGTGTGACCATGATTTGACTTTTGACCTTACCGTAGTGACCTTGACCTATAGAATCTTGTACGGGCTATATCTCGGCAACCATAAGGTGTAGGAAGTTGATACTTGGTAGGGACATTGGTTAGGCGGTGTAGGTGTGCAACGTCATGGCGTGACCTTGATTTGACCTTTGACCTTGCCATAGTGACCTTGACCTATACAATCTGGTCCAGGCTATATCTCGGAGACCGTAAGGTGTAGGAAGTTGATACTTCTTAGGGAGATTGGCTAGGGTGTGTAAATGTAAAACATCATGGTGTGACCTTGATTTGACCTTTGACCTTGTCGTAGGGACCTTGACCTATAATGCCTTGTCCGGGCTATATTTCAGAAACCATAAGGTGTAGGAAGTTGATGTTTGGTAGGGACATTGGTCGGGGTTATAGGTGTGCAACGTCATGGTGTGACCTGGATTTGACCTTTGATCTTGCATATCTGATGCTATTTTATCTCTCTACAGGGATATGTGATACTATTTTAACTCTCTTATATCTCATCTTTTTACTTGAATCTTGGTTGAATCTTTGGGTGTCTTTTGATTTAGAGTAAGCACTGTTAAAGTCATATTAGAATTCATTAAGGGTTTTACTTTTGCAACTCCCCATTGTAACAGATGGTATTGTATCAAGTGAGTCACAGGTTTTGCCCCAACTCCATATATAAGCATGTATTGCCACATCTGTATGTATGGGTAATATTCAAAACATTCAAACCATAATTTGACCATACCTAATTGTGATATTTTCATTGACAGCTATTCTCCAGTTAAGAAATTTTACAGCTTCATAACTTTTAGTTTACTGAATTGTCTTGTTAATACTTAATCTTTACATGCAGTGCTCTGAAAGTATCCCAATCTGTGTACTGTTTCACTACTTCTATATCTCATGGTGTTGAAAAATATTTCCCCAGGCTGTGGGGTACGGGCATCTCTGATGCTATTTTTAATGCTTTTTTTGCAAACTTAAAGCAGGAAACAGGAAGTACATATATTAACCAGCCAATCAGAGATTGTATAACAATAGGTGTGTGTTTGATAAAAGTACATTTCCGAGCAAAAATAACTTGTGATTGGGCTCTAAAGTACTATTATTTTATGTACTAGAATACAGTGTAAGTTTTTATCTGTTATGAGGAGAATAATATGGCATTGAAACCATCTTATAGCATTTAGAGTGAGTAGACAATCACTTTAAGTCACCAAATTACACAGACTGTTTCACCCTTACAACATGGTGACTCAGTTGTACATGTATATATTTTAACCAAATAATTTTCTCTGTTTTAGGTGCTTTTGATCAGGGCAAATAAATCATATTGGGGCAATCAATTTTACTTTACTGGTACAGGATCCCCCATATTTGATAATTACAGGAAATTGTCAAGAAAATATAAAAGTAAATTAACAGTTATAAATGGGGGCAAGCCCCCAACCCCCACAAATAGTATTCCTGTGTATTACAATAAAAATAAAAGGATGGAATTTATTATAAACTATTTTAATTATATTATCGCCCAAATCTTGTACCGGTACAGTGAAAACTAGCCATCATATTTTATCTTTCAGGTCTGAAGTTGAAATGTGCAGTGGCTTTGTTCATTCTCTTTAGTTTAAATATATGTAGACAATAACTGTATCTTTATTTTAAAATCACTAAAGTCAAAGGAATCATATTCTCTATCATTCACCAAATCATACGGTCAAGCATGTTCTTGTGTTTGTGACATTCTAGTATTTCTTTTACTGTGAAACTAAACAAAAATGTGTACAATTTTTTGCCAAGAATATAAATTTTTTCCTTGATGTTCTACACACGTTTTCCCTTTTGTTTTATAGTTGTTCCTACTGGCCCTACATGAAAGGGGTATCCATCAGCTTTTTATGTTTAGATGTCTTCATATTTTCCTGCATCATAAGTTTATGTCTAAGTTAGACCAAATGTTCTGCATTTCAGGATCTGAAGGACCACATGAGAAGTGTAGGAGAAGTCACATATGCAGATGCGCATAAGCAGCACAAAAATGAAGGGTGAAAAATTGGAACAATTGTTGTAATTTCCTGTAGTATATCAACTTCCCATCTAACTTTTGGGAATTCACGTTTTGCTCAACCCAATAAAGAGACAAACTCCATGTGTTTGTAAAAGAGATCAATTCCTGGCTGAGACATTGTAGTTTATGTGCATTGTTTGGTTGAAAGTTTTTAACTTTCATTACAATGTTGAAATGTACATATACCGGTACTTAACCAGGAATTGTAAATGTCAAATTTTAATGGAATTTGCTGATAAAAAACTGGATGCTTATTATGTCCACCCCACTGGGGGGTGGACATATTATTTTTGCTTTTTCCACCGTCCGGACGCTTGGTTTCCGCTCATTTGAAGGAAAAGTATTTATCCTATCTTTACCAAATTTGGTATGGGTGTTTA
The DNA here is from genome assembly GCA_964017235.1 of Sabellastarte sp. h YS-2021. Classification (NCBI taxonomy): domain Eukaryota; kingdom Metazoa; phylum Annelida; class Polychaeta; order Sabellida; family Sabellidae; genus Sabellastarte; species Sabellastarte sp. h YS-2021. The sequence goes on from OZ024928.1 coordinate 120,105,162, forward strand.
TTGGGTTAATAGTTTGCATAGGATTGCTTTTGGTGAAGATAGGTACTTCTTTTGTTTCCGGGCATTTTAAGGAAAAATATTTGACATATCTTTACCAAATTTAGTATGAGCATTACTTAGGTCGATAGCTTGCTTGGGATTGCTTTTAGTGATAATAGCTATATAACTGACTGACTAATAGCTGCTTAGCTACTTTGCCAAAAATGGAAAAACACAAATTTGCTTCTATCTCCTTAACCGTGCGAGATAGAGCGATTTCATCAAAATTTTCGACCCACAGGGTATCTGAGCAATGTAACCTTGGCAATTTTCAAAAAAATTACCCCTCCCCAAAAATGGCGGCCATTTTGTATTTTCGAATTTTTGCAAAAAATGGATAAACACAAATTTGTTTCTATCTCCTTAACCATGCGAGATAGAGTGATTTCATCGAAATTTTCGACTCACAGGGTAACTGAGCAGTGTACTCTTGGCAATTTTCAAAAAATTTTCCTCTTCCCACATATGGCAGCCATTTTGCATTTTCGAATTTTTGTTAAAAATGGAAAAACACAAATTTGATTATCTCCTTAACCGTGCGAGATAGACCCACAGAGTATCTGAGCAAAGTACTTTTGGCAATTTTCAAAAAATTTTCCCTCCCCAAAATGGCGGCCATTTTGAATTTTTGCCAAAAATGGAAAAACACAAATTTGCTTCTATATCCTTCACTGTGCGAGCCAGAGCGATTTCGTCGAAATATTCGACCCCCAGGGTATCTGAGAAATGTACTCTTGGCAATTTTCAATTTTGAGGCCATTTTCAATTTTCAATTTTTTGTCAAAAATGGAAAAACACAAATTTGCTTATCTCCTTAACCATGTGAGATAGAGCGATTTCGTAGAAATTTTCGACCCACAGGGTATCTAAGCAATGTACTCTTGGCAATTTAAAAAAAATTTTCCTCTTCCCAAAAATGGCAGCCGTTTTGAATTTTCAAATTTTTGCCAAAAATTGAAAAACAGAAATTTCCTTCTATCTCCTTAACCGTGTAAGATAGACCGATTTCATTGAAATTTTCGACCCAACCAATGCAGAAAGGCATGAAGCTGAAATAATTTACATGTATACTAATAAATATTTAAGCATCATTGATATATTTTACAAATGAAAGAGGGTCTTGTAAGACTACTGTACAATTTTTGCAAAAGGTTCATGGGGTGGACATTACACATGATAATGTGTGTTCTTCTATGCTATCCTGTTTCTATTCATATGTCGCAGCTACTATCAACAGGGCGTCCTATTTCTAGTTTCCACTCAAAAAAGAAATATTTCCGCTACTGTTTTATCATTTGTAATTTCTGATGTTTCAAATCTCTTGCTGTGGCTTAATAGGTAGCACCAGCATAAGAGTAAGGTGATAGTGTGGCCTTGATTTCAAGTAAATGTGACATCTTATTACATACTTGTGTTTGATTTCTCCATGATTTTACATTTCAGTGAATTAATGTTTGAATTAGTTTAAAATTGTTTCTCAAAACTATGTGTGATAAAGAATGAGGAAAAATTTGATGAATATATTTTCTGTAAATTTAGAATTTCTTTCAAGTTTTGTTTAGATCTTGTTCAGATGTAGTTTTGATATTCAGCATGTCATTGTGTATTTAGTGTGGTGGAGTTTGCCACTTACAGTGACATGAAGAATGCTCTGGACAAACTTGATGACACAGACCTCCATGGTAGAAGGATACGTCTAATTGAGGAGAAGCCACGCAGGAGAAGGAGGAGGTAGAGTTCAATCTATCAATTGACTAACCCAAGTGACCATTTGGTCCTAGTGTTTAAATATTCCATTAGTGATTTGCACAGCAGGATATTGTATCCGTGAAACCTTTCTCGGGATCACATTTTGCAAAATATACAAGTTTTAATAAAGATAAACAGAGATTTTTACCTCACAGCCTTTAAGGGCTGTACAAGTATTGTTTTCACCCATGGCGTCTGGATGGGTGGCTGGAAAAAGCTGTTCCGAGCTGTATCTCAGATGTTGATGCTTGATAGAAACATTGGTTAGGGGGTGTGGGTTGACCTTGCCATAATGACCTTGACCTATAAAATCTTGTCTGGGCCACATCTCGGAAACCGTAATGTGCTGGAAGTTGATACACGGTAGTTCTATTACTTAGTGGGAGTTTCAAGCTTGTTGCTCAATATATATGTGAGTAATGGCTACTTTATTATGTCATAGTTGAGTAAATTACATATATCTAGAAAAGTAATAGATTTATAGCAATTTCATGAAATAGATTGTCCAGATACTTTATCTTTAGCTAAGAGTTGGTCATTGTTTGGAATGGCTATTGCAATAGCTAAGTGAGTAACAGCCACTTTCTCATTTTCAACAGTTAGCATAACGAGTAAAAAGGCTAATATCTTCAAAAGTGTTGCAATCAGGCAATTTCTTTCAAAGGTGTTGTTCATCTATATTCATGTGAACTATAACATAGTTAACTTTCAAACTTGTTTGCTCAGTGTATTAGTCAGTGTTTGAAACGGCCAGTGGCCTGAGGCCACCAACTATAGCAGTGGGCCTACATGTTTGAGGATTATTGGCCCGGTTGGCCAGTAAAACAACATAATTAAGCGTCCCTGAAGAGGGCGCTTATTTGTTTTCGCTTCAGTTTTCTTGCTGCCACCGCGCTATGGTCTCCCTTGAATATCTCCCTTATTATTGGGAGCTTTTTAACCATATTTGGCAGCTATATATCTTAAGTGTGGGAAACTTTTTCCACCTGCTTAAATTTGACCTTTGATCTTTATCAAGGTCACATGATTAAAAAATAGTGGGGTTTTTTGGGTACACCCACCTGTCATCACCGCTCAGCCAAATCTGCTGACCGCAGAGGCTTGTAATTTTACACACATGTTTATACTATAAAAACGCGAGCTGATTAGATTTTGGGATTCTTTATTTTTAAGTTTGAAAACTGGGCCAATGTTACTGGCCTCGTTGGCCAGCAACTATTTTATACGAGTCGTGAACACTGGTATTACTGAGTAATGTCTACTTTCTCACTTTTCACCAAATCAGTTTTAATGATGAAAAGATCTCTTGTATCTCCTTTATTATTGATCCTAGAGGTTTAGGATTTGAAGACCACTTATGGGAAATCATGTGGCTTGCATATTTTGGAGGGATTGTCTGTGACCTTTGACCCTTCCTTAAAAATAAAATGGGGTTGTTGATACTTTCAGTGCCCTCTATCTCCTTTATTATTGGTTCTACAGGTTTGGGATCTGATGGCAGCTTATTGGAAATCATGTGCCCTGAATCTTTTTGTGGGTTTGATTTAACCTTTCCTTTAATGGGGTCGTTGCTACTTTAATACCCTGTATCTCTTTTATTATTGATCCGAGAGGTTTGGGATATGAAGACAATTTCTAGGAAATCATATTCCCCAATTCTTTTTGTGGGTTCAGATTTGACCCTTGACCCTCCCTTCAAGGTCATATTAATGCTTGCTACTTTTAATCCCTTTCCTTTACTTTCATTTGTTCTCTGAAACCCAAGACATAAAGTCAGCTGACACAGAGACCATTCATGGGCATTTATTGGTAGTTAGGAAATTTACTGGAATTAATTTTCACTAATAATGTCTGGTTTCTACTTGAAAGATTATTACTGATTTGATATTTCACTAGGAATTAATTTTCACTTTCCCAACTCATTAGCTAAAATAGCTCAAATTAATGCTGAGTGAAAACTTTAAATTATACAGTATCTGTGAAAGGTCTCCTTGTATTTCAGTCGTTCTCGGAGCCGCACTCGGTCCCGCTCACGCAGGAGGTCCAGGAGTCGCTCTGGTTCACGAAGTAGTCGCAGCAGGAGCAGGTTAAAGTCTTGTTAAAATATAATTGTTTTTGCATTCAGAGATTGCCTTGGTTTTAAAGTGTCTTGAACTTGGCCAATTTTCAATGAAGTAAATGTCATCTTGGGTAATCTATGTGTCTTTTTATGTGGCTATATTGTTCATGAAGATTGCATCAAAATGACATCATACAATTTTATCTTTCTGGTCCATTTGTTTTACTCCTATTACCAATGGCTGTTACTTTGAAAGCCTTATAGTCATCCCCTGTGCCTTCCGGATGATGGTTGGCATAAAGTGTGGGTGTTCCACAGCTTAGATCCATGCATGGATTTACACCATATTTTCAGGATGTTTTTGCCCAAGAGGATCTAGAGCTGACTAGGTTTGAGGAGGTATCTGGCTACACCTGTTGCCATGGCAACGCTTTTAAATTTTAGGGTCTCAATCATTGTGGATGTTCCACAGCCTAAACCCATGCCTGGATTATCACCAAATTTTGAGGATATGTTTACCCCAAGAATATCTAGAGCAGATTAGATTTTGGGCAGAGTATCCGGTAACAGCTGTTGCCATGGAAAAACTCTTAATAGTTTTCTGTTTTAAACTACTTGATTAAAAAGGCCTATTAAACTTGTGTTGCTACAGTTGCATTTTATATGTATACAGGGGCATAGCTTATGGATAAGCCAGTATGCCCATGCATACCATTTTGTTAGTAGAATCATTAATGAGATTTACAATACCCTATCCCCAAACAAATATTACACATAACCACAACTTTCTGAAAAATCAGGGTTTACCCAATAAAAACCATAGCTTCTCCCATGGTGTATCTGTGCTAGAGAGACTGTTGCTTCATAATAGGCTTCCATCTAAAGTGGCAGATTCCTTCCTGTCTTTGAAAGAATGCCCCATGTTATAAACAAATAAAGTATATAACTTTTCCCCCTTCAGCTATATGGTAGTTCTTAGATCTGACAGTATCTCATTGGTTCTGTATACATCTTACAATTAAAGTTGTTAGTAAGATTTTCCCAAATCTCAATGTTATTGCCCATTTATTTATACCTGCAAGCTGGGCATCGTGCCATCGAAATGTCTGTCTTCTATCAACAGCATTGTAAGTTAAAGCTGGATAAAGGTCAAGGGTGGAATTTTATGTCCCATTCAAACTAATTTCATGTCAGGAAAGTACCACTGGTTGCCAGGATCTTGACCATACAGATGAGAATTATAATATCAAATGGGACTGGTTAGCCACGCATCCACTAAGGTCTCTCTTGGTAAGATAAAGTAAACTTGTTGATTCACATCTCTTTGGCCAGAGAGAGGTCCACCACTTCTCTCTTATGACATTGTTGGTTCAACTTTTGTCCCTGACCTTTGGTGGAAAAGTCTTGACCCAGCTACTACTTGTGATGTGATTTGTATAATGTGTTGAAATAATTGTGTTGAAAGTGCCATAAAGAATTGAACCTTTGTCATTTTGATGTACTAGATCCAGAAGTAGGAGCAGGTCCCGCAGTCGAGATAGATCTAATAGCGAGTCCAAGAGTAGATCCAAAAGTCCCAGGAAAAGTGGATCCCCAGAAAGGAATGGAGAAAGGTCAGATGAAGACAATTGAATGGAGGTGTTGTCATTTGGATTTACAGAACATCCAGTCTAAAAAGACTACTGTCCTGTTGAATGTTATTGTGTGTTTTTAGTTTTAAATAGAATGTTAGTGAAGTAAATAACTTACACACTGGTTAGTACCTTCCATGTAACATAAATAAGTATGAAAATGCTCATCCAACTGATACTTGTATTTTTGTAATCATTGATTATTGATACAGCAAAACAAGCAAGGTTTAGGATTGATGCCCTTGGATGTTTTTGATTGTGATTGTATGTATGACAATCATGGCAAAGTGTGTTGTAGAACTCCTCAAAGAAAAGGATAATTGTTAAAAGTCAAAGACTGGGATGCAGATACAAAGTACTTTTACTTTAAAAACAGAACTTTTTAGTATCCAAACATTTGAAATTATATACTCTTCTAGACAGTGGCCATTTAATATCACAGGGCAAATGATCATACCATACTTTACAGGTACACAACAGTCTATGTAACCACAGTGTCTATATGTCCTGTACTAGTTAGGACTTTGTATTATCTACAAGTTTTAGCTTGTACAAAATCCCAACTTGTACACGACATATGTACAAATATGCTATCCCAGTACAATATGCATCCTGTAATCGGGTTATTCTTGAGAACTTATTGTAGGTACTTATTTGTATGACATACAGATCATTATTCCTTGTGCATACATTAAGTCTAATACAACTGTAACTTTTTTAGCTGTGTGACAAAGTTTTGGATTTGGATTTATGATGGATGAGTGTGCTAAAGGTATGACTTGGTATTAGCATACACATTTACATGAAAATATTAAACAAATGTTACTGTGAAACAAATGTTGTGATATTACAGTAAATGAAATGACAATGATTTCTTTTGTTTTATTTCCGTGCATAGGAAAAATCCAAAAAGATAAATGAAATTTCCTCCTGCATTATCATTCATCTCTTGGTAGACTGCAACTTCTAAGAGCCATTCATTGTGTCCACCGGAAGCATCCGGTGGATACTTTGGTTTAGCGTTCGCTACGCCGCCGCCGCGCGTAGAGAGATTTTCGGCGTTAACGCTCTAAGAGGAAAACGACAGCAGCTAGGTTCACCAAATTTGCAGGATATCTTCATTGGCAGGTAAGCTTCTCTGGGAAGGAAAATAGCCTCATTCTGAAAAAAAGATGGCCGCCACGGGCATTTCTTTGAAAATAATCAACATTTTTCTACTGGCTGTTTCTCATAGGTAGAAGGTTGAATCTCTTCATAAGTGATATGAAAAACAGATATACATGTCCTCTACAACCTTGCACACATTTGACCTTGAAGCTCTTAATTCAAGGTTATCCATGGAGTGCCGAAGTAACCCACATAGCGGACTTTAAAAGTGCCTATATCTCCCTTATTATTGGTCCTAGAGGTTTGCAATGTGAAACCAACCTATAGGAAATCATGTGCTGCGAATCTTCTGATGTTGTCAAAATTGTCCTTGGACCCCTCCTTCAAGGTCAAACGAGGCTAGCCAAAGTTAAAAGTGCTTATAACTTGCTTATTATTGATCCTAGAGGTTTGGGATGGTAAACCAACATTTTGGAAATCATGGGCTGGGAATCTTCTGGCGTGGTCAGATTTGACTTTGGGCCCCTCGTTCAAGGTCAAAAGAGGATAGCCAAAGTTAAAATTGCTTATAACTCGCTTATTATTGCTCCTAGAGGTTTGGGATGGTAAACCAACATATAGGAAATCATGGGCTGGGAATCTTTTGGTGTGGTCGGATTTGACCTTAGACCCCTCGTTCAAGGTCAAGCAAGGATAGCCAAACTTAAAAGTGCTTATAAGTCGCTTATTATTGATCCTAGAAGTTTACAGTACGAAACCAACTCATACAAAATCTTGGGCTAGGAATTTTCTGATGTTAGATTTGACCTTGGGCCCCTCCTTCAAGGTCAAACAGTGGTTCACTGGCTTTGGTGAGTTGTCTTTTCGATGGATACAAATTTGCATCGGTCTCCGATGCGTAGGTCTAGTTGGTTATGATATCCACTAATGACAGTTTGGTGAAAGTTAACTTGTTATGCCTCTAGTGCAGAGATTTTTTTTCAGACAGGGTAATTGAAAAGTCACCTAAAGCTTTCAAATTTGATGGTGGAAAGGGCAAGAAATTATTAAGCATTCCACAAGGGACGCTTGTTTGTATACAGGAAAAATTCATGCAGAAGGGACTGCTCTCTCACATTTTCTGTTGCTTATAGCTTGGCAACCACTGGGTGGGTTCTCTTCAAATTTTGCACATGTATGCAGTAGCCGTGTGAGATTTTTCTGAAAATGGTGTCGTGACATTTTGACCAATCAGAGACCAAGAACATGTTTTTCGCATGTGCACAACTGGAGATTACTGTTTCGTGGAGCTTTAAGTGCAAATTGTGTTAGTTTCGAGTGGTCATTACTTGCCGATTTCAGATACCTTTTGAATGAATCAACACATTACCACCGGGGAGCCACGATTTGGCTGTCTCGACAGATTTATCACATCATTATGACATCATTCCGCATAAGCTTATGTCATGAATATTCATGAGTGACGTATTATGTCCACCCCACTGGGGGATGGACATATTATTTTTGCTTTTTCCGGCGTCCGGACACTTGGTTTCTGCTTATTTGAAGGAAAAGTATTTATCCTATCTTTACCAAATTTGGTATGGGTGTTTATTGGGTTAATAGCTTGCATAGGATTGCTTTTGGTGAAGATAGGTGTATAGCTAACTGAGTAATAGCTACTTAGCTACTTTTGTGTACTTCTTTTGTTTCCGGGCATTTTAAGGAAAAATATTTGACATATCTTTACCAAATTTAGTATGAGCATTACTTAGGTCGATAGCTTGCTTGGAATTGTTTTTAGTGATAATAGCCGTATAACAATAATAGTAATAGCTACTTACCTACATTGCCAAAAATGGCAAAACACAAATTTGCTTCTATCTCCTTAACCGTACAAGATAGAGCGATTTCGTCGAAATTTTCGACCCGCAGGGTATCTGACAAATATACTCTTGGCAATTTTCAAAAAATTTTCCCCTCCCCAAAAATGGCGGCCATTTTGAATTTTAGAATTTTTGCCAAAAATGGCAAAACACAAATTTGCTTCTATCTCCTTAACCGTGCGAGATAGAGCGATTTCATCGAAATTTTTGACCCACAGGTTATCTGAAAAATGTACTCTCGGCAATTTTCAAAAAATTTTCCACTCCCCAAAAATGGCAGACATTTTGAATTTTTTGCCAAAAATGGCAAAACACAAATTTGCTTCTATCTCCTGAACCGTGCGAGATAGAGAGATTTCGTCGAAATTTTCAACCCGCAGGGTATCTGAGCAATGTACTCGGCAATTTTCAAAAAAAAATTTCCCCTCCCCAAAAATGTATTGTATTTTCGAATTTTTGCCAAAAAATGGAAAAACACAAATTTACTATATCTCCTTAACCGTGCGAGATAGAGCAATTTCGTCGAAATTTTCGACCTGTAGGGTATCTGAGAAATGTACTCTTGGCAATTTTCAAAAAAAATTTGCTCTCCCCAAAAATGGCGGCCTTTTCGAATTTTTGCCAAAAATAGCAAAGCACAAATTTCCTTCTATCTCAATAACCATGCGAGATAGAGCGATTTCGTCTAAATTTTTGACCCACAGGGTATCTGAGAAATGTACTGTTGGCAATTTTAAAAAAAATTTTCCCCTCCCCAAAAATGGCGGCATTTTGAATTTTTGCTAAAAATTTTGCAAAACACAAATTTGCTTCTATCTCCCTAACCGTGCGAGAAATTTTCGACTCACAGGGTATCTGAGCAGTGTACTCTTGGAAATTTTCAAAAAAAATTTCCTGTTCCCACATATGGCAGCCATTTTGAATTTTCGTCAAAAATAGAAAAACACAAATTTGCTCTTATCTCCTTAACCATGCGAGATAGAGCGATTTCGTCGAAATTTTCGACCCACAGGGTATCTGAGCAATGTACTCATGGCAATTTTCAAAAAGTTTTCCCCTCCCCAAAAATGGCGGCCATTTTGAATTTTTGCCAAAAATGGCGAAGCACAAATTTGCTTCTATCTCCTTAACCGTGCGAGATAGAGTGATTTCATCTAAATTTTCAACGCACAGGGTATCTGAGAAATGTACTCTTGGCAATTTTCAAAAAAATTTCCCCTCCCCAAAAATGGCGGCCATTTTGAATTTTTGCCAAAAATGGCGAAGCACAAATTTGCTTCTATCTCCTTAACCGTGCGAGATAGAGTGATTTCATCTAAATTTTCAACGCACAGGGTATCTGAGAAATGTACTCTTGGCAATTTTCAAAAAAATTTCCCCTCCCCAAAAATAGCGACCATTTTTGAATTTTCGAATTTTTGCCAAAAATGGCAAAACACAAATTTACTTCTATGTCCTTAACCGTGCAAGATAGAGCGATTTCATCGAAATTTTTGACTCATAGGGTATCTGAGAAATGTACTCTCGGCAATTTTCAAAAAATTTTCCCCTCTCCAAAAATGGCGGCCATTTTGAATTTTCGAATTTTTTGCCAAAAATGGCAAAACACAAATTTGCTTCTATCTCCTGAACCGTGCAAGATAGAGAGATTTCGTCGAAATTTTCAACCCGCAGGGTATCTGAGCAATGTACTCTTGGCAATTTTTATGTCAGCTGACATTATGTCGTCACTCTGCGGCGTGGGCGCACGCGTATGCGTCCGTGTGAACAACTTCTCCTCCAAAACTACAAGGCCTAGAGACGTGCTGTTTTTTTAAAAGATACCTTATCTGTCGAGGATGAAAAATTGTTCAAGGCATGCAAATCTGTCTGTTCGTCTGTTTGCTAGAGACATTACAATTTGAGTAAATCAGTTGTAACTTGAAAACTATTGCATTTACAGTATTTTGCTTAAATATGTTGTTCACCTACTTTTGGGTCAGCTATAACATAGTAAAATTTCAGACCTGTAGCTCATTGCATAGCTGAGTAATAACTACTTTGAGGTTCTCACTATTGAGTAAATCAGTTGTAATTGCAAAACTATTGCATTTAGAGAATTTAGTATAAATATGTTATTCATCTACTTTTGGGTCAGCTATAACATAGTAAAATTTCAGACCTGTAGCTCATGGCATAGCTGAGTAATAGCTACTTTTAGGTCATCACTATTGAGTAAATCAGTTGTAACTTGAAAACTATTGCATTTACAGTATTTTGCTTAAATATGTTGTTCACCTACTTTTGGGTCAGCTATAACATAGTGAAGTTCCAGACCTGTGGCTCATTGCATAGCTGAGTAATAGCTACTTTGAAGTTCTCACTGTTGAGTAAATCAGTTGTAATTGGAAAACTATTGCCTTTACAGAAATTTGTGCAAATATGTTATTCAGCTACTTTTGGGTCAGCTATAACATAGTGAAATTACAGACCTGTAGCTCATGGCACAACTGAGCAATAGCTATTCTCAGGCACTGACTGTTGAGTAAATCAGCTATAACTTGAAAAATATTGCATTTGGAGTATTTTGTTAAAATACATTGTTCACCTACTTTGGGGTTAGCTATAACATAGTGAAATTACAGACCTATAGCTCATGGCATAGTGGAGCAATAGCTATTTTTAGGTTCTCACTATTGAGTAAATCAGTTGTAACTTGAAAACTATTGCATTTACAGTATTTTGCTTAAATATGTTGTTCACCTACTTTTAGGTCAGCTATAACAGTGCAAAAATTCAGACATGTAGCTCATTGCATAGCTGAGTAATAGTTACTGTGAGGTTCTCACTCTTGAGTAAATCAGTTGTAACTTGAAAATTATTACATTTAGAGTAATTTGTTAAATATGTTATTCACAGAATTTTTGGTCAGCTATAACATAGTGAAATTGCAGACCTCTATGTCATGGCATAGCTGAGCAATAGCTACTTTTGGGTCAGCTGCAGCATAGTAAAATTTCAGACCTGTAGCTCGGTGTATAGCTGAGTAATAGCTACTTTGAGGTTATCACTGTTGAGTAAATCAGTTGTAACTTGAAAACTATTGCATTGAGAGTATTTTGTTTAAATATGTTATTCACATAATTTTTGGTCAGCTATAACAGTGAAATTGCAGACCTCTATGTCATGGCATAGCTGAGCAATAGCTTCTTTCAGGTTCTCACTGTTGAGTAAATCATTGTATCCAACCTGTAGGAAATCATGGGCTGGGAATCTATTAATATGGTCCGATTTGACCTTGGACCCCTCCTTCAAGGTCAATTGAGGATAGCCAAACTTACAATTGCTTAGAACTCACTTATTATTGGTCCTACAAGTTTGGGATGGTAAACAAGCTACAGGAAATCATGGGCTGGGAATTTTTTTGTGTGGTCGGATTTGACCTTGGACCCCCTCCTTCAAGGTCAAACAAGGATAGCCAAACTTAAAAAGTGCCTATGACTCACTTATTATTGGTCCGAGAGGTTTGGGATGGTAAACCATCCTAGATTCTTTGGCTGGGAATCTTTTGGTATGGTCAGATTTGACCTTTGGACCCCTTCTTCATGGTCGAACGAGGATATTGCATTTATAGTATTTCTTTAAATATTTTTAACCTACTTTTTACACTTAAACAATTACCTTGTTACTTTATTTCATAATACCATTTGCAGGGCACAACTTTTTTGTCCTTTTCTTCTGTCAGCTTCGGAATATCTTTCGAACATGCTGTTCAGTTACCATTTACTGTATTTCTGTACAGCCCTTTCCCTGATAATTATGCTTTCCTCTCATTATCACCATCACAAATCAAAAACATTCAGTCAGCTGACACAGTGCCCGTTCACGGGCACTCTCCTCTTGTCAAAAAAAAATTTCCCCTCCCTAAAAATGTATTGTATTTTCGAATTTTTGCTAAAAAATGGAAAAACACAAAAAAAATTTTCCCCTCCCCAAAAATGGCGGCATTTTGAATTTTTGCTAAAAATTTTGCAAAACACAAATTTGCTTCTATCTCCCTAACCGTGCGAGAAATTTTCGACTCACAGGGTATCTGAGCAGTGTACTCTTGGAAATTTTCAAAAAAAATTTCCTGTTCCCACATATGGCAGCCATTTTGAATTTTCGTCAAAAATAGAAAAACACAAATTTGCTCTTATCTCTTTAACCATGCGAGATAGAGCGATTTCGTCGAAATTTTCGACCCACAGGGTATCTGAGCAATGTACTCATGGCAATTTTCAAAATGTTTTCCCCTCCCCAAAAATGGCGGCCATTTTGAATTTTTGCCCAAAATGGCGAAGCACAAATTTGCTTCTATCTCCTTAACCGTGCGAGATAGAGTGATTTCATCTAAATTTTCGACGCACAGGGTATCTGAGAAATGTACTCTTGGCAATTTTAAAAAAAATTTTCCCCTCCCCAAAAATGGCGGCCATTTTGAATTTTTGCCAAAAATGGCAAAACACAAATTTCCTTCTATTTCCTTAACCGTGCAAGAAATTTTTGACTCACAGGGTATCTGAGCAGTGTACTCTTGGCAATTTAAAAAAAAATTTCCTGTTACCACATATGGCAGCCATTTTTTAATTTTCCTCTTCCCAAAAATGGTGGCCATTTTGAATTTTCGAATTTTTGCCAAAAATTGAAAAACAATTTTATTTCATAAAAATGTAAATATACTCTACCATATGAAAACACTTGGGTAAGCGTGGCTTGGCGTTCGGTGACCGCCACATACACCGTACATAGAATTTAAATATATGAGGGGAGACCTCTTTAAACCTATATACTTGCTACCTTTGACCCCTGGTGACCTAATTCACTCTGCCATGCGCAGTAATACAGAAATAGTTCATTCTTTTTGTGGCGGTTGTAGTGTCAACAGGCGTTTTTGCTATCTCACTAAGACCTGCATTTACATGTTTTTGGTGGTCTGTAAGTACACTTAAGCTGTTTTATTCACTCTTTCTCCATTTTATTTACCTTTTACTTCGATTTCTGGTGAATTTATTATATATTTGTGCAATATTTTTACGTATTTTTCATAATTCGTATTATCGCTCATCTGGTCACGTGGTGTTAGAATGTCGGATTGCCTTTGGTAATAGTCACTTCCTTTGTTAATTAATTCTTTTTATGCACTTCTACAGGCATTATAATTTTAATTTACGGTTTTCCTTCATTCTTCCAACGAAATTCTTCGTTTTTCCACGTATTTTGACTGTATTGTCACCTTGACTGTACTTTGTTTTCACGTAAATACCATTCTGCTATTATCGTTCGTCGGGTCACGTGGTGTCAGAATGTTGGATTTCCTTTGGAAATATTCATTTCCGCGGTGAATTAATTCATTTATGCACTTATACAGGCATTATAATTCACCTTTTACGGTTTTCCTTCATTCTTTTTACGAAATTCTTCGTTTCACTGCGTAGTTTGACCGTATTTTTGAGCTTTTTACGAATTATTCACCAGGTCACGTGACGATGACGTCACATCCAAAATGGAGGTCAACCGATCGGTTGTCAAAAAATATTCATTTTCATAGTGATTACAGCATTTCCAGGTTTGTTTATACATTCCTTCTACATATTTCTTTGAATATTATTATGTCAGAGCATAATGTGTAATAATTTCAATTGTTAACGCATTTTTCATGCGTAACGTTACGGTATCTACTACCTACCATTCACGGTTCTTTACTTGTACAGGCCCTTTCATTTGACATTTCTGGAATTCGGATCCTGGTTTCAGTGTTTTGGGGTTCAATTCTGAGCCTAGGGTCTCCATTTTTAGCCTTTCTCCACCTTCAATGTTGGAGGTTGGGGGTTTACGGCTTCTGGGGAGGACTTTGTCTTCACCTTTTGGAGATCCATTTCACTGTTACTGGTTTCCTACATTCCAATTTTATGTCAATTGGTCATTTGGTTTCTCAGTCCATTTTTCGTCCTTTGGCCTCTTTTGTGCCTGGGCTTCAGTCTAATCAGACTGCTTTTTGGTACTGGGATGACCTTCTCAAGACCATTCATGTTCAGGGTCTCTTAGAAGAGTTTATCAGTTGAATCCAACTGATTTTGCTACTTCCTTAACACTACTCCATTCATTTTCTAAATCTAGAAAATTTTTGGGGGGTTTGGTGGAAATCTTTTGTTACTCAACAGCTTTCTATTGTGTTTTCACCATTTTTTAGATCTGACGATCAATGGGCACATCTCCCTTTTGGGTATGTTGGGGGTTCCTCTGTCTAAAGTTAACCTTTAGGCAGACTTCAGGAACCCTATTCCAACTTTTTGGTGCCAATCTGTTGGACTATATGGGTGCTTAGGACTTCATCCTTTAATCTTCTCCACAGAATATTTTCAAGCTTCCTGTCTAACAGAATTAGGGAATAATTTGACTGCTCTTTCCTTTTGATCAGTCTTATTTTTCTCTAAGTCAACCACTTTTCCCAGGCTTAGAAGTTCCTTCATGAGGCCAGATACTTACTTTCTGTCACTCATTCATTTTGGGATCTTCTTATTCTAAGTTTTGTAGGTTGGGTAATTACCCAATTTTGCTTCTAAAACTTAGTTTTGCCAGGTACAAATCCTCTTCAGAGGGTTTTTTGGGTTGACTTGCTCAGGTTTCCGGACCTGGGATCTAGCCTGATGGGGTTCTTAAGACCTTCTCTTCCCTAGGTAGAGTTCCTCTGCTATTAGGGGAGATCTGAGATGGACCTTAGGGTCCTTATTTCTGTGGGATTTTTTCCTTCAGTCCTGTTTTGTTGATCACTTATTCAAGTTGATTGGCAAGGCAATACTTTCTCAGTGGTCTTTTTCATCCACCATTCTTTGGACATCTGTTCAATGGGTCTTCTAGCTCCATTTTAGCTAGTTGATCTATGGCCCTTTTTCAGCCATCTTTGCACTTTGTTTTGAGAGATTTCTCTATCCATTTCCCTCACTTGTGCTTAGTCACCTGGTAGGGTAAATTGGTCCTATTTTGGTCTTATGCTGTTTTTTGTGGTGTCCCTCTTGGGAGACCATTCCTTCTCACATATAACAGTATAAGCAGAAGCTTTTCATGTGGCCCTTACTCAAGGTGCCTCTTTTAAGCTATCTGCATTAGCCTCTTGAGGCACACCAATTAAGACCTTTTTCCTCCCATCCAGGGAGTTTTCTCTCTAACTTAGTGCTTTAAGGATGTGGTTCCTTTCCAGGTTCCAACATTCTGATGGTGGAATGCCTTCCAGAGGTAGAGGCTCAGCCTCAACCTCTATTATGGTGTCCTTCAGGAGATAAGAGTGTTGTTTTAATCAAATTTTCACTCTTACTTCCAGATCCCTCCACTTGCCAGTGGGAGGTCAACTGATTCCAGTGGTCTCTCAGATTCCACTTTCCTGATTCTTTCAGCTCTTCTCCACAGAAGAATGCTGTTCTTTGTCATTCAGTCTCACACTGTCTGTTCACATGAGCAGTTCAAGTATCATGAGCTTCTGTTTTCCTGATTTTTTCAGGGCATTATCCTTGACAAAGATATACTGGAAACCACCATTAGATTTATATCTTTTCCTGGTTTTCCAGACTATCAGGATGCAACTTATCAGTTGATCATTTTCTCAATTGGCCAGTGGACCACTTCTCTTCCTCAATTTGCCTCCTTTCTCTCCTTTGGCTCCTTTGGTTCACTCTTGCTCATAGTTTTGCTTTTGGGCAAGGTGTACCACTCTGGAGGTCTTTTCTCACCTTTCATATAAGGTGGCCCCTCAATTCTTGGATCTTCAGATGGTAGTCTCAGACTTCTCATCTTATTTAGATCTCTTTTGTCATGTGATTCAATCATAAGCTGTTCTTGCATGTGCCCCCTGTGCTAGATCCTTAGGCTCTGGCAACAGATGCCCTGGAGTGCTTTGGTCCGGAGTACTTGTTTTACTCCTTCCCTCCTTCAGCTCTTTGTCCTCTATCGCCAGGAAGTTAATCAACTTTCAGAGCTGTACCAATCTTCTTGTAGCCTTCCTTGACAAGTGCCAAGTTTTTGGCCTCAAGATCTCCTTTAAGAAAGCCATTGGCTCTTCCTCTTATTCTTATGTAACAATCTCATCTAGAGATTTGTTATTTATTTTTATGGAGTTCCTTTCTTCAAGCTTTCTGGCTGAAGTCTCCTTTAAGAAGAATTTTCACAGGAGGGGTCTTGGAGGATTTTTATCCTCCATAACTGTCTATGAAGCAATGTGGAACTGCTTCAAAAACTTGTGAGAAACATGGCCACTCTGCCATGCTTCAACTGTCCCATTTATTGCTGTTTGTTCCTTTTAAGAAATTATTTTTCAGACAATAGGGATACAGGTCAGCTCTCTCCAGGTACTACTTGGAGTTGGATTCTTATAGGGATCTTGGAAGTCTCTTTTAGAGCTTCTTTAAGTCCACAGTAAGGGTAGTCGTCACCTACCTTTTGGTACTTAAACCTTGGTTCTGCAGGCTCTTACCAAGGCTCCTCTTGAACCCTGTTTACTTGCTGAGCCAAGTTTTTCACATATTAGACAGTCTTTCTTACTCCCTTTCTTTGGGAAGGAGGAGTGATTTTGATTCCTTTATTTAAAGGTTTTCTCTCACTCTCTAGGGATGGCCTAAGTCATCCTTAAGTCAGATCTTACTTTCCTGGCTTAAGCCAGTTATCTTCAGAAGGCTCTTCCTGCTTTGACTATTTGTCTTTGGTCAGGATGACTTAGAGGACCTCTCCTTTTTTACAGTCAGATTCCTAAGATTCTATTTATCTAGCTATTCTGACTTTCTTAGAAGGATTTCTTCTCCGTCTTTCTTCTGAAGTCCAAGAGGGTGATATTGCTGCTCAGACAATATCTTTTTGGATAGCATTTTATCCTTTATTCCCTCAATCTCTGTTCCACAGAGAATGCATCTCTTCATGGTGTCAGGGCTCATGATGTCAGGGCACAGGCTGCTTCCTGGTCCTTTAGTGGTGGAATCCCATTCCTAGTCAACATGAGATCCTGCACGTGGAAGAGCCATTCCACTTTTACATCCTTCTACTTTAGGAATGTACCTCTCAAGAAGGGGGATTCCTCTTGGAATCCTTGCACTTCACTTATTTTCCTTCAGAGATGTTGTTCTTAAGAATCTCTATGATTTCTTAAGTGGAGTGGACATCCTTTTCCACTCAGCCATTTCTCTCTCTTCTACTTAAATTCCTCAATTTAAGTCCATCTGAAACTTTAAGATTCAGAAAAAGGGGGGTGGCATTTCCCTTTTAGGGAATCTATTCTTCATCTCTATTTTCAGAACCGTGCTTCTTAGTGCCTCTGGGCATGTTCCCATTCTGTGCACAGGGCATACTTATGCCTTCTCCTTTGAGCTGACCTAATAGGGTGTAGACAGCAGTGTTGAAGTTAGTGCAGTGGTTAATGCTACTCACTTAACTCACTCGAGTTATTGCTTCAGCACAGAGGTTTTGGGTTCAATTGCATTGCACGAGGAAATATCCTTTTGTAGCAATTTAACCTTAGGGTGGCTTTCCTCAGTCTGTCTTTTTCCCACCATCCTTCCATGTGGGCATTCAACCCAAGTGTTTTCATATGGTAGAGTATATTTACATTTTTATGAAATAAAATTTCATGTTTTTAAATGTAAAATGCATTTTTATGAATAAAAATTTATATACTTACCATATGAAAACAGCAAATCACCCTCCCGCCTGCCCCGCTTTTAAAGACCTTTTTCCGGCATTTATGTTTATTCACAAAAAGAATGAACTATTTCTGTATTACTGCACATGGCAGAGTGAATTAGGTCACCAGGGGTCAAAGGTAGCAAGTATATAGGTTTAAAGAGGGTCTCCCCTCATATATTTAAATTCTATGTACGGTGTATGTGGCAGTCACCGAACGCCAAGCCACGCTTACCCAAGTGTTTTCATATGGTAAGTATATACATTTTTATTCATAAAAATGCATTTTACATTTAAAAATATGAAAATTTGCTTCTATCTCCTTAACCATGCAAGATAGAGCGATTTCGTCGAAATTTTCGACCCAACCAATGCAAAAAGGCATGAAGCTGAAATAATTTACATGTATACTAATAAATATTTAAGCATCATTGATATATTTTACAAATGAAAGAGGGTCTTGTAAGACTACTGTACAATTTTTGCAAAAGGTTCATGAGGTGGACATTACACATGATAATGTGTGTTCTTCTATGCTATCCTGTTTCTATTCATATGTCGCAGCTACTATCAACAGGGTGTTGGATGCCTCAGTTAGAAAATTTTACTGTTCTGTTCAGGGGAAATAATAATTGACCTATTAAATATAAAGAAAACAAAGTTTTGAACAAAAATCATTTCGAAAGTAACACTTTGTTGTTTGCATTATTTTATGACTTTAAAGTGACACAGAAAAGCAGGTTAATTGTAGTTTGTGCAAGAGTTTATACCATATGATGGCCGAATCGCCGCTCCCAGGTGTATCTTTAGATTTCTTTTGACATTCTACCACCATTTAAAAAGATGATTTTTGGACTAATTTCTATTGTTGACACGCATTCTACAAGAGGGGACAGCATTTCGCAGTGGACAGTATTTCACCAATTTCTATTGTACTTCATTTAAAACTAACATCTACCATGATACTGAAGGAACTGTATACCATAGAAACTTGTGCAATATGTCTTGATACTTTCCTAAGATTTTAGAACTGACAGTATTCAGGATTATAAAAATTAATACAAAAGTTTATACATCAATGAAAAATATGGCCAACAAGCTGCATTTGACTGATGCAAAGAGCTATGTTCTCTAAACTGTGCCTGGGGTCAATATAAATACTATTTATAACTTCATCATATGCTAGAATACAGTGAGAAGAATTGATCTTTATCTTTAATCATTGTATGCAAAGTGTTTTGACAGTCTTTGTAACTTTTTGGGACCAGTATAAAATAATTGGCGAAATACTGTCCACTTTTTGACAGCTCTAATGTTATTGCCATAGAACAAGTTCTATAGATGTATTTGTACTTATCATAAACTATATTTTTATTGCGTTAATACATCATATCCAATGGACAATTGCTTTACCGGTCGGCGCGACCGGTCCCGCCAAACGTCAGAAGAAGACGTCCTGTAAAACTACTAGCAGGACCGGTCACAGAGTGTGCATTCGCCAGGTGGCACCAGGTATATCATTTCATGTCTGGTCATAATGACGTCATAGCATTTTTTTACAACAAACTCTTCCATTTTATTTTATTTCAAGTAGTACAAATTATTTCTACTAGTTTACTGATCATCATGTCGTCTCCTGGACAGAAATGAGGTTCTTGTGGGCACGTTATGGCCCTATTCGACAACCACAAGAAATGCGCGCATTGTCTTGAGAAGGGGGTGGGAGACGACCCCTGTGTCAAGAAACAAGATTGCCAGATACGCCTTCTCAGATTCTACAGTTGGCCACCCTGACTTACAAAGCAAGAAAAGAACGTGGAGAGCAGAAGAAATCTGAAGCTAGCAGTGATGCGACCCCCACTCTCTTGGACCCTTCAGATGTAACTCTGTTGGGATGGGTTAGTAATGACAAGCCGTCTTCAGTTGAATCTACCCCCAAGCAGAAGAAGCGGTGCTGAGTTAGCCACCCAGCCTTTACAGGCTCCTGGTACAGGGACAGCCACCCAGCCTTCACAGGCTCCTGGTGCAGGTCCTGAAGTTCTGACCACCGGCATGGAGTCTACGCAGTTGAACAAGCCAGTTCCCTCCCGGTGTACGACCTGATGAGTTTGCCGATGAATCTGACAGGCAGACGTGGATGGGGAACCGGCTTCACCAGCTAGTGTTCACGTCCAGGGTGATTTACAGGAAGATGCGACTGACCAGGACCTCTCTGAAGATGCCAACTACAGGGAGACTATCAGAGGGGTCAGATCTTTCATGGGCTGGCATCATCAGATCCCTGACTATGACAGTACAGCTTCCTCCCTGGATGATAATCCATTTGCCGGTTCCCGAACCAACCGGTAAAGTGTCAGTTACGTTACCGGTAGATGAGTGGCTGTGCAGGAAATTTGAGAGACTTAATGTGACTGTTGCTGAAGGTTACCCTTCCAGGAACTCTGAGACTGGTGGACTGCTACGGGACCAGTTTGTGAAGACACCCAGGTCATCAAAATGGTATGCAATGCATACAGATAAGAAGGACTCTGCTTCTGCAACTGTATGTGACTGGTCTCCGGGACCGGCCAAACTCAACAGCACCTTTACCAGAGTGACCAGACGTAGTTTACCTTCTGCCCCTGCTTCCCGTACTTTTAGCCAGGATACGTTAAGATAGGTGGGAGAGGGCGTTCCGGGAACAGTCATTGATGTGTAACCAGGCTGCTGGTCTGTCAAGATGTTTGACACAGTTGAAGTCACTCCGGTTGGACACCGGGAAAGGCAAGGCAGCAGAGAGAACGCAGCAAGCAGTTGAAGAACTTGAATATCTGGTGACGTTCAACCGGTCTATTTCACAAGCTATGCAGCGTACAATGCAGGATCTCTCAGAGGGAGTATTTATCAGCATGGCTAACCTCACTCTGGCACGTCGAGATAGCTATTTAGAATTTTTACGTGGTGGAGTAAAGCCAGATACCTTGACTGCCTTACGTAAAGCACCAGTCCATCTTAACTCTCTGTTTCCGGACAGTTTGCTGGTCAAGGCTGAAGATGAAATTTCCCGTAGTGAAGAGAGGCGTTCTTCTGGCAGCTCCAATAGGAAACCAGGACGTTTTCACCCTTACGTTTCCTCAAATGGCAGATCAACACAACAACCAGACCGGAAGCCCACTACACCGGCCTGGAAGCAAATTAGAGACCGGCAAATTGTTCAAAAAGGTCATGGTAAAGCCTCAAACTTCACCCAAAAGCCTGCCAAGGGGTTCAAGAAGCATAAATGACAATTACTGTGTTTTAAATGTAGCCAGAGTGAAGAACTCTGTTCATGTATCCGGCAAGAGGAAAGATTTGAACTCTTCATCAGTGACAAGCAAGAGCGAGACTGTATTTTTACATGTAAACTCTTTTGTTGCAAATGTTCATTCTGTCACCGGGTTGCCACAAAAGAAAGGCGTAAATCCCAATTATTGTTGTACTCATACAGAAATAAAGCATGTGAACGATGTTTCCTGTGTAGGTCACTTGAGTTCTGCAAATACTGTCACAAATGTCCCAACTGTTGCCATAAGTCCACCTGTAGGGGCGAGGTTACAGCAGTTTTGGGAGAAGTGGGAGGCTCTGGGTTCGAGTCCAAAAGTATTCACAATACTGAGAGAGGGTTACACCCTTCCCTTCCGGTTCAGACCCAACCTAACCAGGTCACCAACGGTCATAAGCAACTATGTCAACCCACAGAGACAGTCCCACCGTCTGGATGCACTGTATCAGCTGACAAACAAAAATGCAGTCGAACTGGTAGCAAACCAAAACTCACTGGGTTTTTACAACCAGCTATTTTTGGTACCCAAACCCAACAACCGGTGGAGACCCATCCTGGACCTGAGCACTCTGAACATCTTCCTAAACACAGAGTCGTTCAAAATGGAGACCCCAGAGACAATAAGGACCTCCCTTCAGATAGGGGAGTGGGTCACTTCCATAGACTTCAAGGACGCATACTTCCACATACCAATTCACAGTCAGTCCAGGAAGTACATGCGTTTTCACATCCAGGGTCAGTCCTACCAGTTCAAAGCCCTACCCTTTGGTCTGTCCACAGCATCTATGGACTTCACAGTGGTGGCCAAAGAGGTCAAACTGATGGCCTTACAGAGGGGTAAAAGAATCCACCAGTACCTAGATGACTGGTTGGTGAGAGCCACGTCCCACCAAACTTGTCTCCAGCATACACAGACCTTGGTAGCTCTCTGTCGAGAACTAGGGTGGCTGGTGAACGAGGAGAAGTCAGAACTGGACCCAAAGCAGTTCTTCAACTTCGTAGGTTACCAGTTTGACCTCAGGGAGGGCAAGATCAGACCCACACCAGTACGTTGGCAGACCTTAACAGACAAGATATTGTCAATCCTGTCCGGTCCGGTGTGTCCGGTCCGACAGTTTATGTCCCTTATAGGACTTCTGACAGCCACAGAAAAACAAGTCCACCTAGGTCGACTTCACATGAGACCCATACATTGGCACTTGAAGAACAACTGAAGGGTACCAGAATCACTAGAAAAGGTGATGCCCGTTCCCAGGTCGCTCCACCCTCACTTAAAGTGGTGGCTGGAGGAAAGCAATGTTCTTCCAGGTCAACCATTACACCCACTAAAACATGCTCTGCAGATATTTACAGACGCATCAAAAGAAGGGTGGGGCGCTCACTTAAACGAACTCACTGCAAGGGGAACCTGGTCAGTTCCAGAAAGCAAGTTGCACATAAATCACTTGGAGCTAAAGGCGGTCTTTCTGGCCTTAAAAGAGTTCCAAGACCTCTGTTCAAACAACATAGTCCTGGTAGCCACAGACAACACAACAGTGGTTGCCTATGTCTACAAAGAGGGGGGATGAAGTTGGGCTCCCTGTGTGCCCTACTGTGGAGAATCCTGGCCTGGTGCACCAGGAAGCAGGTAACTCTCAAGGCATGTCACATCCCCGGCCGGCTGAACGTGATAGCAGACAAGGTATCCAGGCTAGGCCAGACCATCCAGACGGAATGGTCCCTTCACCCAGAAGTGTTCAAAGCTATATGCTCCCGGTGGTACCAGGCACAGGTGGACCTGTTTGCCACCAGATTCAACAACAAACTACCACAGTTTGTTTCACCGGTTCCGGATCCCCAGGCATGGGCAGTGGATGCACTCAGCCTGTCATGGGAAAATCTGGACCCATACGCCTTTCCACCAGCAGCCATCTTGGGCAAAATGGTGGAGAAGTTGCAGGACTACCTTTGCAACAGGATTATTCTGATTGCCCCAGTGTTGCCCAACGTGCCCTGGTTTTGGGATCTTGTGGCAATGTCCAGTCAGATCCCCCTGTGTCTGCCCAACCTGCCCAATCTGGTGTCCCAACCATTCAGCCAGACCCTGCATAGGAACTTGTCAAACCTGAACCTACATGCCTGGCTCCTAGAGGCACAGCAATCAAGGAGCAGGGGTTCTCTGAGGCAGTGGCAGCACGAATTGAGGCTCCTCAGAGAGGATCAACCACATCTGTCTATGAGGCAAAGTGGACTATTTTTACAAAGTGGTGCCTCAGTAATCAGGTGGACTTCAGGGCACCACCTCTGAAAGCCATAGCTGACTTCCTGCTGCACTTTTTCAGGACAGGAAGTTACAACCAAGTACCATTGATGGATACGGATCAGCCAAGATGAGAATCTCCCCCATCTCTTGGATAGTTTCCATAGAGACAGGCCCAAGGGCAGGAGGGGTATACCCTCCTGGAACCTGTCCCTGGTATTACACCAGCTGACTAAGGCTCCCTTTGAACCCTTAAAAGAGGCTTCACTAAAACACTTGACCTTCAAGACTGTTTTCCTGTTGGCCCTGGGTTCTGGTAAACGCAGGAGTGAGATCCATGCTTGGCTTCACAAGAATATCAGACAAAAGTCAGACTGGTCTAAGGTGTCCTTGTACCCTTCACCCAGCTTTCTATCCAAGAATCAGCTAACTAAGGAGGGCCCAGATAGTGTGGCTCCAGTGGTTATACCAGCCCTGGCCTCCACTTTGGAGAAGTCACTCAAAGGTGACAGGTCTTTGTGTCCAGTCAGAGCCCTTCGGTATTACTTGGACAGGACCTCAGATCTTAGGCGGAACAAGGAGTTGGTCTTTGTCTCCTTCAAGAAAGGTTTTGATAAAGACATCTCACCTGTTTTTACCCCACAGCCCTTAAGGGCTGTCGGGGTATTGTTTTCACCCATGGTGTCCGGATGGGTAAGGACATTGGTTAGGAGGTGTAGGTGTGCAACATCATGGTCTGTCCTTGATTTGACCTTTGACCTTGCCATAGTGACTTTGAGTTTGAAAATCTTGTCCGGGCTATATCTTGGAAACCATAAGGTGTAGGAAGTTAATACTTGGTAGGGACATTGGTTAGGGCGTGTAGCTGTGCAACGTCATGGTTTGACCTTGATTTGACCTGTGACCTTCCTGTAGTGACCTTGACCTATAAAATCTTGTCCTGGCCATATCTCGGAAACCGTAAGGTGTAGGAAGTTGATACTTGGTAGGGACATTGGTTAGGGGGTGTAGGTGTGCAACATCATGGTGTGACTTTGATTTGACCTTGCCGTAGTGACCTTGACCTATAAACTCTTGTCCGGGCTATATCTCGGAAACGGTAAAGTGTAGGAAGTTGATACTTGGTAGGGATATTGGTTAGGAGATGTAGGTGTGCCTCGTCATAGTGTGACCTTGATTTGACCTTTTCATAGTGACCTTGACCCATAAAATCTTGTCCTGATGATATCTCAGAAACTGTAAGGTGCAGAAAGTTGATATTTGACAGGGACATTGGTGGGGGATTGTAGGTGTGCAACGTCATGGTGTGAGCTTGATTTGACCTTGCTGTAGCGACCTTGACCTTTAAAATCTTCTCCGGGCTATATCTTGGAAACGGTAAGGTGTAGGAAGTTGATACTTAGTAGGGACATTGATTTGGCGGTGTAGGTGTGCATCGTCATGGTGTGACTTTGATTTGGCCTTTGACCTTGCCGTAGTGACCTTAACCTATAAAACTTGTCTGGGCTATTTCTTGGATTCCATAAGGTATAGAAGGTTGACACTTGGTAGGCACATTGGTTAGGGGGTGTATGCAAATGTATGTGTGCATAATGGTGTGATCTTTTTGCTCTGCCAAAGTACGTTCAGCTGCCATATTTGAGACATCTTTCTCTTATGACAAGGATATATGGATTGCTGCAACTGATTATTATATGCGCTGACGGGCCACTTATTTGTTTTCACGTAAGTTCGACTGATCACCACCGCCGCCACCACCGTTGGGATTTCGGCGTTTTGTTGAAATAACTTTTTCATTGCGTTAATACATCTTACCTACCAGACGATAGCTATAGCCCGGCGCCAGCCGGTCCCGCCAAACGAAAGAAAAAGACGTCCCGGGTTTCACCCCCGGCAGGACCGGCACACTACAATCCACTCGCCAGGTGGCCTAGTTCCTGCCTCACTCGCCAGAGGGACGTGACGTCATAGCATCTTTTTCGTTTGGCGCGATATTTAAAGTTGTAGATTTTTATCTGTGAACTCTTTAGTTTTTATATTGTGTTATTTCTGTTTAATTTGTGTCGGAAGTGTTGCCATTAGTTAACTGTTCTATCATGGCATCTCCAGGACAGAAAAAGGGTGTGTGTGGCCATATTATGGCTTCATTTGACAAACATAGTAGGTGTGCGCGTTGTCGCGAGAAAGGACAGGGTGATGACCCTTGTGTTCAGAATCTGCAGTGTGACTTTTGCAGTGTCCTTACCCCGGAGCAAGTGCTCAAGTTAAGTACTCCTACCTATAAACTCAGAAAGGAAAAGGCTAAAGCAAAGGAAGTGTTAGTCGATCCGTCTTCTGTGGTAGTACTTGATGCCCAGCCAGAACAAGAACCTGCTGTATCTGTTTCTTCTGCTCCGGATTTGTCCCTTCCTGTGCCTCAGTTTAAGAAAGATCTTCAGGAACTGGACGAAAAGTGGGCCACTCGTATGGCCAGGCTTGAGGCGCTTATCACTTTAGGACATCGCTCCTCACCTTCTGTACAAAATCCAACATTTTCTCTGGTCAAAGTACCGGTCTCTCATGCTGCTCCAGCAGGTGCTCTTTCCCAGACACCCTTTTTTGTCTCTACTTCGGCTTCTTCCGGCCCAGCCGGTCCGGCTGTTGGCCCGGATGAGCCTAGAGATCAGGATTTTTCAATTGCTGACAGACAATCTCCACTTCAAAACCTCTACCCGGAAGCAGAACCTATGTTTAAACACCCTGCTCCGGTGGCTACTGTGTCGTCAGCTGCTATGTCTGCTTCCTCTCAAGCTGCATTTCAACAACCTTCTTCCGGCTCCGGGCCGGTCACCTTCCGCGATGTCAATCCTCAGGAAACATTTGAAGAGGGTGAGTTATCTGACGCAGAGGAATCCCCAGACTTAGAAACCTCAGACCCGGACCGGGTCCTCAGTGAAGATCAAAATTACCGCGAGACTGTGAGAGGCGTCCGCGCGTTCATGGGATGGACACACATTCCTGACCTGGAGTTTTCTCCTCAATCCCGCACTGATAATCCTTGGGCAGGTCACCGTTCTCAACCTGTGGGCAAGATTTCTGTGGATCTTCCTCCGGAAGATTGGTTGTGCCGAAAACTAGAGACTCTAAACCTTGTACTGATAGAAGGTTATCCTTCAAAATCTAGTGATCCAGGTGGCCTGCATGTGGACCAATTCCTCAGACCCCCCCAAATCCCAGAGCAGATGGTATGGGATACACCCGGCGGAGCCTACAGATCCAACTAGGCCGGGTAAATCAGTGAATTCTTGGCCAAATGATGCGGCGAAGATAAATAGTTCATTCCCCAGGATTTCAACCATATCTTCTGCATCTCCTCAGCCTCCATCCCGCCCACTATCACAAGACACTATGCGTAAGTGGGAGAAAGCAGCAAAAGAGTCTTCATATATTTGCAACCAGTCAGCGGGGTTTAATCGCTGTATTACCAAAATACAGGATGCCTTCCAAGAACAATTGCATATTTTACAAAGTGAACTTAAGAAAGGCAAGTCTTCTGTCAAAGCTCAAGGTGCATTGGATGAACTTTTGTACTTATCTTCATTTAACCAGAATGTCAGTTTCGCCATGGGTAAATCTCTACAACATTTGGCAGACTTTACATTTGTGCAGATGGCAAATTTGACCCTACTCCGTAGGGATTCATACTTGGAAGCTGTGAAACCGGGGATTAAACCAGATACTTTCAATTCCTTGAGAAATTGCCCCCTGAATGGATATGGGCTATTTCCAGATGCTGCTATTAGAAAAGCTGAGGATGAAATAAACCAATTAGAAGCTTCCCGACGTACTTCCCAGCCCGGCCCGGGCCGCGGGGGGTTCGCCGGTAGAGGCAGAAAACAGAGATACCAACCCTACAGTACTGGTTGGAAACCTCAAGACACTGCTAAAACAACTTCTCAAGCCGGAAAGGAACTACCAGCTTGGAAAGCGTTTGGTTCCCGCAATAGAGGCCGGGGCAGAGGCCGGGGTGGTCAACCCGGACGTGGTACCAAGATGGCTCATGAGAAGACACAGTATAAATGACAATTACTGCAAGTCAAGTCCGGTGCCGGTGGCCCGGCCAGTCAGTTCTGTACAAAGTGTCATAACAAGAAACTCTTTTGTATCTGTTCCAACAAATGTTTCTTATCATGTTGTATGTCGTGTACCTACTGTAACAAGGTGGCAGTCGCAAAAGAAAGACGTAAGACCAAAATTAAAGATCAAAAGTCAAATAAAGTGTGTGAAAAGTGCTTCTTTTGTCGGTCACTTTGTTTCTGCTCCAAATGTTCCAAATGTCCCCAATGTTGCAAGTGTCCAACCAGTGGGGGGACGTCTTCAGAGTTTTTGGGAAATATGGGCTCACAAGGGTGCAAACCCAAAAGTAGTGTCCATATTAAAGGAGGGTTATGTTCTTCCCTTCAAAGTAAGACCTCCCTTAGTAAGGGATCCCCTGATAGTAAGTGGCTATGCAAACCCCATCAGAGACTCCCACTTGCAAGCAGCTGTACAAGCTCTGATCGAGAAAAAGGCAGTAGAGAGGGTCAGGGTTCAAACCTCACTAGCCTTTTTCAACAGACTGTTCATTGTCCCAAAGCCGAACCACAAGTGGCGGCCAATCTTGGATCTCAGTACTCTAAATCAGTTTTTATGCGTAAAAACATTCAAAATGGAGACTCCAGAGACAATCCGGACCTCTCTACAACAAGAGGAGTGGGTGACATCGCTAGACTTCAGCGACGCCTACTTCCACATCCCAATTCACTACACATCCCGAAAATTCCTCAGGTTCCACTTTCAGAACCAGTCGTACCAGTTTCGGGCACTTCCCTTTGGCTTGTCAACAGCTCCCATGGAGTTCACTGGTGTGGTCAAAGAGGTCAAGTTAATGGCTCAGTCACAGGGTATAAGAATCCACCAGTACCTAGACGACTGGTTGATTCGAGCCCCTACCAAAGAATCTTGCCACCAGGGAACCCAATCCCTCCTAGCCCTCTGCCAGGAGTTGGGCTGGATGGTAAACATGCAAAAATCAGAACTGGAACCCCAACAAGTCTTCGACTTCGTAGGCTACCAGTACGACCTACTCAACGGAGTAGTCAGGCCTACTCAAAATCGTTGGGAAACCCTTCAACAGAAAATAACAGTGCTTTTACAGAACAGATCTTGCCGAGTGAGAACTTTCATGTCTCTTATAGGTCTTCTCACTGCGACAGAAAAACAGGTGACCCTAGGCAGACTGCACATGAGACCTATTCAGTGGCACCTCAAGAAACACTGGAGAGTCCCAGAATCTCTGGAAAAGGAGATCCCAATTCCGAGGTCTCTCCATCAGTACCTGCAGTGGTGGACCCAAGAGGAAAATGTCCTAAAGGGTCAGCCCTTACACCCCCTGCGACATGCAGTTCAAATCTTTACAGACGCCTCAAAAGAAGGCTGGGGTGCTCACTTAGGCGACTTCACAGCAAGCGGTACTTGGTCAGTGCCCGAAAGCAAGTTGCACATAAACTTCTTAGAACTAAAAGCCGTGTTGTTAGCACTAAAAAGATTCCAACATTTAGTGCAAGGAAAGGTCGTCCTGATTGCCACAGACAACACCACGGTTGTGGCATACATCAACAAGGAAGGAGGTATGAGGTCAGGCTCACTCTGTGCCCTTCTTTGGCGGCTCCTATGTTGGTGCAGCCTCAATCAAATAGTACTGAAGGCCAGACACATTCCAGGCCGTCTGAATGTAATTGCAGACAAATTGTCTCGCCAAAGGCAGGTCATTCAGACGGAGTGGTCCCTCCATCAAGAGACCTTCGACCTCCTTTGTCAAACCTGGCATTATCCCCGAGTGGACATGTTTGCAACAAGGTACAACTGCAAGCTAGTTCAATTTGTGTCCCCAATTCCAGACCCAAAGGCCTGGTCAGTGGATGCTCTGACATTGTCCTGGGAGGACCTGGACATGTACCTCTTCCCCCCAGTGTCTCTGATGGGGAAGGTGGTCAGCAAGCTGTCAGATCACTGGTATCGCAGAGCAATCCTGATTGCCCCGGGATGGCCCAACATGCCTTGGTTTTGGGACCTAGTGGAACTATCTGCGAGGGTTCCTCTTTGTCTTCCACACCACCCAGATCTAGTGACCCAACCTTTCAACAAGGCACGTCACAGGGATCTGAGAAACCTAAATCTCCATGCCTGGCTCCTAGAGCCCAGACAATCAAGGAGCAGGGGTTCTCTAGCCCAGTGGCGTCAAGAATTGAGGCGCCTCAAAGACGTTCAACCAGAACAGTCTACGAAGCGAAGTGGGCCGTTTTTGTCAGATGGTGTGAAACAAGTCAGGTGGACTTCAGGAACCCATCTATAAAACAAATAGCAGATTTCCTCCTGCACCTTTTCCAGGAGAAGAATCTCCAGCCCAGCACTATTGATGGTTACAGGTCAGCTATTGCAGACAAACTGGGAAATACCTCGGTTAATGTCGGCAAGGATGAAAATTTGACTAGACTGTTAGACAGTTTTCACAGAGATAGACCCAAAGGGCGCCGGGGGGTTCCTGCTTGGAACCTCTCCCTGGTTTTACACCAGCTTACAAAAGCGCCTTTTGAACCACTCAGAAAGGCTTCTCTGAAGCACCTTACTTTCAAAACTATTTTTCTCCTAGCCCTGGCTTCAGGAAAACGCAGGAGTGAGATTCACGCTTGGTTAAACAAAAATATCAGACACCAAGCTGACTGGTCCAAAGTTTCCCTCTACCCTTCACCAAGCTTCTTGGCGAAAAATCACTTGGCAAAAGAGGGACCAGAGTGCGTGGCCCCTGTGGTCATTCCAGCCTTAGCCCCCACTCTGGATAAGTCTTTAAAGGAAGACAGATCCCTTTGCCCCGTTCGGGCTCTTCGCTACTACCTGGACAAAACGCAGGACCTAAGAACGGGAAAGGAGTTAGTTTTTGTCTCATTCAAACAGGGTTTTAACAAGGACATCTCTCCTGCCACTATCTCGTCCTGGATCAAACAAACAGTAGTGTTGTGTTATGATCTCTCTGACCAAGATTCCTTGACCTTACATCAGGTTAAGGCCCATGATGTTAGGGCCTTTGCGGCCTCCAAAGCCTTTCAAGGTGGCATATCTCTGGACCAGTCTAGTTACCCTTGAGACTAACATGTCTCCTCAAAGGACTAGAACCTCACACCTAGGTATAATATAAGAGTTTCCCCAATCCTCAGAAGGCTGCCCTCCTTCCACTGGGTAGTTATTCTAGCTATCGTCTGGTAGGTAAGATGTATTAACGCAATGAAATTGCAAATTTTAATTAGTAAATTAAATTTTTATTAGTTAATACCTTACCTACCAGACGGGAAATTCCCACCCGGCCTTCCCCGCTTCCAGCCTTCTTCATTCAATCTTAGGGACGAAAAAGATGCTATGACGTCACGTCCCTCTGGCGAGTGAGGCAGGAACTAGGCCACCTGGCGAGTGGATTGTAGTGTGCCGGTCCTGCCGGGGGTGAAACCCGGGACGTCTTTTTCTTTCGTTTGGCGGGACCGGCTGGCGCCGGGCTATAGCTATCGTCTGGTAGGTAAGGTATTAACTAATAAAAATTTAATTTACTAATTAAAATTTGCAAATTACGCTACTTTTTGATAATCTTTTACATGCCGAAGTTTTTAGCCCTGCATCTGCAATCTTAAGGTCACCTTAATGTCAAAAAAGGGGGTTTTAGCCCTCCAGTTCACTTAGTTTTTCACTTTTTTCAACCAAACTTGGCATATATATTAAGATTTACCAAAGACTTACCATTATCCTGACTTTATGGTGACCTTAAACTGTTAATATAATTGGACCTATGGTCCCCCTAAAGTCATAAAATTGGAATAAAAACGTATAGCCCCTTTATTTTTTTTATTTTTAAAGAATCTATCTTTTATTGGTATTGAGGTTAATCAAAAGAAGACTCTAACTACCGTATGATTTAAATATTAATAATGTTATGGCCATCTTAAACTTAAAATGTAGGATTTTTCGGTTAATGTTTAAATTTTTAGAATAAAACTTAGCACATTTATAAAGGTTGCCAGGAGGGATATTCTGATTTTATGATCACCTTAAAGTCCAAATATCAATGAAGTTATGGTCACCTTAGTGAAAAGAAATGAAGTTTTCAGCCTTCAGCTATCTTATTGTTCAGCTGACCTCAGCTAAACTTTGTCCACTTATAAAGGATGACAAAAGGGACATTCTTCTTTTATGGTCACCTTAAAGTCCCAATATGCATGAAGTTATGGCCACTTTGCAGTGAAATTATGGAGTTTTTAACCTCCAGCTATCGTATTGTTCGGCTGACCTCGGTTAAATTTTGCACACTTATTAAAGATGACAATAGGGACATTCTAATTTTCTTTCCACCTTGGAGTTCCAATACAAGTACAGCCATGGCCATCTTGTAATAAAAATGAGGGTTTTCAGCCGCCAACTAACTTATGGTTCAAAAATATCAGTTTAACTCAACACATTGATTAAGCTTAAGGAAGATTTTTATGTTCTTTTTACTTAAAATTCTTGTATTTCAGACTTTGGCCATCTTAACATAGTAAATATATAGTTCTTGCTCCCACCTCATTTTTATGTCAGCTGACTTGTCAGTGAGCTGACATTATGGCATCACTCTGCGAACAACTTCTCAAAAACCACAAGACCCAGAGACATGCTGTTACTTTTAAAAGACACCTTATCTATCGAGGATGATAAATCGTAAAATTCATGCAGATCAGTCTGTTAGTCTGTTTTCTAGAGCCATTAGAAGAGAGGTACCCCCACTCAAAGTATGAAAATTTCACAATTTTCTCATTCACTATTGCAGGGATCTCTCTTACCTTGCAGATGTGTACTTGGTATGCCATAAATAAATTCCCTTGTGTGTATCAGGCCTGGATCTTTCCTAATTTTCTTTATGAATTTTTTAAATAATTAAGCATCCCTGAAAAGGGAGCTTATTTGGTTTCGCGTCAGTTTCCTCGCCGCCGCCACATTATGGTCTCCCTTGAATATCTCCCTTATTATTGGAAGCTTTTTAACCATATTTGGCAGCTATATACCTTAGGCGTGGGAAAATTTTTCCCACATGCTCAAATTTGACCTTTCATCTTTATCAAGGTCACATGATCAAAAAATAGTTTTTTCAGGTACACCCGCCCGTCATCGCAGTTCAGGAAAATCTACTGACCGCAGAGTCTTGTAACTTCATACATGTGTTCATACTATCAAAAATGCGAGCTGATTAGATTTTGGGAGCAATTTGATGAAAATTGACCGATTTATGGGCGATTTTCTCACAGGTACCAATCAGAAAGCTTAAAATTCATGTGAACCCCCCTATTATCTTCTTAAGTATTGCATTTAGAGCCATAAAATGTATTGGGAGGTAGTAGGAAACCATATGTGGAGAGTCTAGAAAGCAAGTCAAATTTCCCCTCCGACCCCCCTGTACGGGTCAAACTGGGGTCATAAAATAGCCAATTTTGTCTTTTTCCCTTATATTTCCTTTATTCTTGCTTCTACAGCTTGAGAATGTATTAAGAGGTATTGGGAAACCATATGTGAAGAGTCAAGATAGCAGGTCAGATTTACCCCCAGACCCCCCCTTATGGGTCAAACTGGGGTCATAAAATAGCCGATTTTGTGTTTTTGCCTTATATCTCCTTTATTCTTGCTTTTAGAATTTTACAATGTATTAAGATGTATTGGGAAACCGTATGTGAAGAGTCTAGACAGCCGGTCAGATTTACCTCCAGATCCCCCCTTATGGGTCAAAGTGGGGTGATAAAATAGCCGATTTTGTGTTTTGGCCTTTTATCTCCTTTATTCTTGCTTTTACAGCTTTAGAATGAATTAAGAGGTATTGGGAAACCATATGTGAAGAGTCTAGATAGCTGGTCAGATTGACACACACACACACACACACCCCCCCCCATGGGTCAAACTGGGGGTCATAAAATAGCCGATTTGGTGTTTTTTACCTCTTATCTCCTTTATTGTTACTTTTAGAGTTTTAGCCGAACCACCCCCCTTCCCCCCCCCCCCTTATGGGTCAAGCTGGGGTCATGAAATAGCCAATTTTGTGTTTTTGCCTTATATCTATTTTATTCTTGCTTTCAGAGATTTACAATGTATTAAGAGGTATTGGGAAACCTTATGTGATGAGTCTAGATAGCCGGTCAGATTCCCCCCCCTCCCCCCCCCCCCCCGTCCCCTATGGGTCGAATTGCAGTCATAAAATAGCCGATTTTGTGTTTTTGCCTTACATCTCCTTTAGTCTTGCTTCTACAGCTTTAGAATGTATTAAGAGGTATTCGGAAACCTTATGTGAAGAGTCTAGATAGCCGGTCAGATTTACCCCCTGACCCTCCCTTATGGGTCAAACTGGGGTCATAAAATAGCCGATTTTCAATTATATCTAAATAGAAATGAGCATTATTCATAAGATATAAATAGGCTTGTGGGAACATTGACCTTTTATTTACTCATTGGGATAGATGTGGTCACAGCATTGTGTCATAAACTTCTTGCCTTTCCAAAGGCTCAAATTTTACTATGCCTTTTTCTAAAATGTAAATAGGTAAGTGGCATTTATAAAGTACTGTTATTCTTTAATTAAGTAGTTTTATGGTGTAATTTTCAACCCATTATAAGTATTGATGCTTTATGCTTTCTGAGCCAGAGCATTTATTCAGTTAACTTTTCACAGATTATAACCATAGAAAACAAAATAAAGCTTAAATTTTTCTTTCATGTTAATGCATAAACTTCCACACTGTCTGCTTAACTTTCACTTCTTCTCTCAACACTGCATGTTTTTAGTTTCAAAAACCTTTTTCTACTGTATATTATATTGCGGTGAACCTTTTTGGGACGCTTAGTTTTTGTTAGCAAAAACATTCTTCTAGTTTTTTAAAAAAAATCCTATTTTTATCATCAGGGGCAAATTTGTATTTCATGAGATTCATCAAGCCTTGGGCTTGTGTTCATAGATAGTGAAGCCCTTGGAGCTACAAAAAATCAGTGAGCACAGGCTGCACTTACTTCCTTCATAAGTCCAGATATCCAGGCAGTATTCTATCTTCTATTTCAGACTTTAAGGTTTTCGGCTTCATACAGTGCCTAGTTGTGTCCACCCACTGGGGGGTGGACATATTATTTTTGCTTTTTCCGCTGTCCGGCATCACACGTAGTTTCCAGACATTTTAGGCAACAGTTCTTATCCCATCTTTACCAAATTTGGCATGCAGGTTTATTGGGTTAATAGCTTGTATGGGATTGCTTTTAGTGATGATAGCTCTATAGCTAACTGAGTAATAGCTACTTTGCTACTTTTGAGTATCTCTTTGGTTTCCAGACATTTTAAGGAATGCTATTAAGCCTATCTTTCTGAAATTTGTTATGGAGGTTCATTGGGTTAATAGCTTGTATGGGATTGCTTTTGGGGGGGGGGGGGGGGGGGGGAATTGCTTCATAGATCAGGGAGTAATTAATTAAATAAATGAGTAATTGCCTATTTTGAGTACTGAAAAAGGCAAATGTGCTCATATCTCCTAAGCCGTAAAACACAAATTTTCTTCTATCTCCTTAACCGTGCGAGATAGAGCGATTTTGTCGAAATTTTCGACCCACAGGGTATCTAAGGAATGCAATCTTTGCAATTTTCAAAAAAATTTCCCCTCCCCAAAAATGACAAAACACAAATTTGCTTCTATCTCCTTAACCGTGCGAGATAGAGCGATTTCGTCGAAATTTTCGACCCACAGGGTATCTAAGGAATGTAACCTTCGCAATTTTCAAAAAAATTTTCCCCTCCCCAAAAATGGCGGCCATTTTGAATTTTCGAATTTTTGCCAAAAATGGCAAAACACGAATTTGCTTCTATCTCCTTAAC
Source organism: Sabellastarte sp. h YS-2021 (assembly GCA_964017235.1). NCBI lineage: Eukaryota > Metazoa > Annelida > Polychaeta > Sabellida > Sabellidae > Sabellastarte > Sabellastarte sp. h YS-2021. The sequence continues at coordinate 120,140,768 of OZ024928.1, forward strand.
CGTGTGAGATAGAGCGATTTTGTCGAAATTTTCGACCCACAGGGTATCTAAGGAATGCACTCTTAGCAATTTTCAAAAAAATTTCCCCTCCCCCAAAATGGCGGCCATTTTGAATTTTCGAATTTTTCCCAAAAATGGCAAAACACAAAATTGCTTCTATCTCCTTAACCGTGCGAGATAGAGCGATTTCGTTGAAATTTTCAACCCACAGGGTATCTAAGAAATGTAATATTAGCAATTTTCAAAAAAATTTCCCCTCCCCAAAAATGGCAAAACACAAATTTGCTTCTATCTCCTTAACCGTGCAAAATAGAGTTATTTCGTTAAAATTTTCGACCCATAGGGTATCTAAGAAATGTACTCTTAGCAATTTTCAAAAAAATTTCCTCTTCCCAAAAATGGCGGCCATTTTGAATTTTCGAAGTTTTGCCAAAAATAGAAAAACAGAAATTTGCTTCTATCTTCTTAACCGTGCAAGATAGAGTGACTTCGTCAAAATTTTCGACCCAACCAATGCAAAAAGACATGAAGCTGAAATAATTTACATGTACACTAATAAATATTTAAGCATCATTGATATATTTTACAAATGAAAGAGGGTCTTGTAAGACTACTGTACAATCTTTGCAAAAGGTTCATGGGGTGGACATTACACATGATAATGTGTGTTCTTCTATGCTATCCTGTTTCTAGTCATATGCAGCAGCTACTATCAACAGGGCGTCCTATTTCTAGTTTTAACTTGTGCACTGTAAGTGGGACTCGGGAGAAGCGGATTCGCCGGATCCGCATTTTCTTTTCACAATAGCTTTGCAGCCATAAGGCAGATTCTCTTCATATTTGGCAGGTGTATGCAGTAGCCTTGGGAAAAATTTCTGAATATGATGTCATGACATTTCAACCAATCAGAGAAGTCACATGACCAAAACATGTATTTCAAAAGGGTGTGCTTGTCCGGATGATAACTTAAAAGGCGCTTCAATTATTCACAAAATTTGGCAAGTAGGTTTGTTATATAGATGTCTGGAAATCATTAACTTTTGGAAGTGATCCAATACAAAATGGCCGACTTAACAATTTACTAAATGTCACAATTTTTCTTAACGCTGAAAACACATAAACACATTTATCTCGGAAACAGAGCGGGATAGAGCAATTTGGACGAAAATTTTGACCCGTAGAGTATCTGCATAGTCTACTGGCAACTTTTTCCAAAAATCATTTTCCCGCCATTTTTGGCGGCCATCTTGAATTTCTGCGTTAAATGCAAAAACACGTTTATCTTTGAAACAGAGCAAGATAGAGCCATTTTGACGCAATTTTTGACCCACAAGGTATCTGGAAAGTCTACTGGCGACTTTTCGCAAAAATCTTTTTCCCGCCACTTTTGGCAGCCATTTTGAATTTCTGTGTTAAATCCAAAACATGTTTATTTTGATAACGGAGCAAGATAGAGTGATTTCGACGAAATTATCCTCGGGGTGTCTGCAGTGTCTACTGGCGACTTTTTGCAAAATCGTTTTCCCGCCACTTTTGGCGGCCATCTTGAATTTTTGCGTTAAATGCAAAACTGTGTTTATCTTGGAAACGGAGTGAGATAGAGCGATTTCGAGGAAATTTTTGACCCACTGGGTATCTGCAGAGTATACTGGCGACTTTTTGCAAAAATTGTTTTCCCGCCACTTTTGGTGGCCATCTTGAATTTCTGTGTTAAATGCAAAATGCGTTTATCTTAATAACGGAGCTAGATAGAGCAATTTCGACAAAAATTTTTACCCGCAGAGTAGCTGCACAGTCTACTGGCAACTTTTCTCAAAAAATGTTTTCCGCCACTTTTGGTGTCCATCTTGAATTTCTGCGTTAAAACACAAAAACGCTTTATCTCAGAAACGGAGCGAGATTATTATTAAGAGCTATTTCGACGAAATTTTTGACCCGCAGGGTAGCTGCAGAGTCTACTGGTGACTTTTCGCAAAAATTGTTTTCCTGCCACTTTTGGCGGCCATCTTGAATTTCTGTGTAAAACACAAAAACCCGTTTATCTTGGAAATGGAGCAAGATAGAGCGATTTCCACGATATTTTTGACCCACAGGTTATCTGCAGAGTCTACTGGCGAGTTTTCCCAAAAATCTTTTTCTTGCCACTTTTGGTGGCCATTTTGAATTTCTGCATAAAATGCAAAAAAATAAATAAATAAGTAAAAAAATAAACAAACCAGATTCATCTAGGAAACCTTGCATTTTGTCATAAATGGAAAAAACATATTAAACACAGGAAGACAGTCATTTCTACAAACTGATTAATACTCATTGGGATGCTTTGTTTTTGCTGTGCAAAAACAATTTCTTTTTCTCTTGCGAAGCAATACTCTAGTTTTAACATATATTGTATATAAATCACAAGAAAAAGTTCATATAATACTTCCAGTCTCAGCTGTAACGCCTCCGCCTAGCGGTTGGATTCAGCATTTAGTTCCACATGGTAAGCTATTGTAGCTCGATAAAATTGAAAATTTTAGTCACTTAAATGTAGCTTTTATAACCTAAAAGCTTACCATGTAGAACAAAAGAGTCCCACTCTGCCTCCCCGTTGTATTACAGCTGAGGGGGTTTGGGCAAAATTTCCAGATTCAGATTTTATTTACTTCGAAACCCTGTGTAGGGTATGAGAAGGTACAATCATGACACAGTTGAACTTAAGTAGTAGCTTAACTAAAAGAATGAAAAAAAGGAAAATTAGCAACTATATGAAACATTTGTAGTTGTTACTGCATATGTGATCATAGATCATGAATAGGTGGTGGAATGGGGGAGAGTTTTTGGATGCCAAAATGTCAGTGATCAAAGTTAAGATTAATTTTGATTTTTTTAGTGAGCCAAGGATAATGGAGCAGAATTTGCCTAGTTTTAATAGCTTTTTGTTCGAGGTGTTAAATATTTTTTTATATTTTATGGAGTTTGGATTTCTAAAGAAGTAGTGATGTAACAGGTTCTTGCGGGAGTTTTTGAAGAATTCGCATTCAAATAGGAAGTGGAATTCGTCAGCTGTACCGGTGTTGTTACACAGCTGGCAGCTTTTATTGGGTTCAGAGTGGTTATGGACAGGAATGTTATTGTTACATGTTCTAAATTTGCAGATAGCGATAGTGTATTTTGTTGGAAGCTTTGTAAGATATTTTTCAAGGTTGAAAGATTGTTTAATGATCTGTAGTTTGCACAACATTTTGATTCCTTTAGAAGCGTAAACCAGTTTTGTATGTACAGGTCTTTCAGTTTAGTTTTGCATAATGCTTTAAAATGTCTAGTGTTCAGAACCTCTTGTTTTTCCCATAGAGAAGGTTCACCTATTTCTATCAGAAGTTTTTTTATACAGAGCACCCATTGGGAATGGTAAATATTGTTCACGTGAAGTTTGTATATTAGTTTGTACAATAAATGGGATAATTTGTTTTTGTTTGAGTCCAAGATTCTTGACCAAAAGCTGAGCATTCTTGTGTTTATTTCTATTTCAAGCGGTGTTTTACCAAGTTCTCCATATACCATTAATGAAGGAGTGATTTTCTTCAGTTTCAACATATTTTTCAAGAATTTTCAATGGAATGATTCAACTATGTTATTATTTTTTGTCCCCCAAATTTCACAGCCGTATAGGAGAATTGGTTGCATGGTTGATTCAAACAACTCCATTTGTAGATCGATCGGGAGGTTTAAGTTACGTGTTAATTAAAGAGAACATTGCCTTCCGAGCTTGTTCGCAAAGGTTTCTCACTGCGACATTGAATTTGCCATTGAAGTTCATTATGATTCCTAAGTATTTATATTCATCTACTATTTCTAAGTTTTTATTGTCAAATTTGAAGGTTGGTTTCTTTCTTAGTTTTCCCTTGGCGAAAATAACCACTTTTTTTTCTTCCGTGTTAACTGATAGGTGCCATAACTTACGGTAATCGTACATACCATCAAGGGCATTTTGGAGGTCAGTAGGGGATTCAGCAATAATTTTTGTGTCATCTGCATAAAGTAATAAATAGAGTTTTACAAAAACGCTAATTTCATCAGTATCAAGCATATCATGGATCAGTTCAGAGATTGTGGGGAGGCCATTACATTTTTTACTTATAAAGTCTTTTAAGTCGTTTAGGAATAGGGCGAACAATAAAGGTGAGAGGTTGTCCCCCTGTCTAACGCCTATTTGGCAAGGGAAAAACTCAGACGTACCGGAAGAGGTTCTGACACAAGATTTGGCATTTTCATAGACATTTTTTATTATTGATGGTATTTTGCCATTTATATTATGAAAGAGCAATTTTAAGCCAGAGGGCTGTTCTATCAACACTATCAAAAGCTTTTTTATAGTCAGTGAAGGCGCAGTAGAGACATTTGTTTTTATGCAGATAAATATCTATTAGGGACTTTAAGGTGAAAATGTGGTCTGAGGTAGAGTAACCTTTACAAAAACCTGCCTGTGCTTCACTAAGTAGAGCCATCGAATCGATGTTATTTGATAGTCGGTTATTTAATACAGTGGTGAATACTTTGCCAAGACAGCTTAGTACCGTTATCCCCCGATAGTTATCTGGGTTATTTCTACCGCCTTTGTTTGGAGATTGGAGATATTATTCCTAAGGACCAATCTTTTGGAAATTTCCCACTATCCAAAATGATATTGAAAAGTAATCTTATTTAGTCAATTAGGAAGGGTTTTCCGACTTTGATGAATTCATTGCAAACTAAGTCAATACCATGGACCTTATTGTTTTTCAGGGATTTAATTGCTTTTTCAATTTCATCATTTGTAAACGAAACATTTGTGAGATCATTGTTTAGGCCACGGTTGATTTCATCTATGTTAATTTGGTTGGAATCTTCACCGTTGTTAGGTGTGTTATTTAGCTTATTAAAGTGTTTAAAGAGTACTTCTGGGCATATGTTACACCTCATGTTTTTGTTACCCTAGATATTATTAGTATTCTTTGCAGTTATTACTTCTCACGTTCCTTAGTTTCCTTGTAATACGCCTGTTGTATGCATTGAATTGGTTTTTGACTGTTTTCTTATAGTCCTTGCTTTTGAGTTTTAGATCTGTTAGATTAGATTCACATTTATAGTTATGGTACTTGGTTCTAGCTTTATAGTACTTCTTTTTGGCTTCATGGCAGACGTTGTTATACCAGGGATTTGAGATTTATCTTTGGAGCCTGGTTTGTTGTGTTTTATAACTTTCTTTTTATATAAGAGAGAGGTATCAGATAAGATGATCTTTGAGAATCTCTCAGCAAAGTTGTCAATTTGGGTTTGATTTAATGGCAGATTTTCCATCAAATTTTCCATGTCTGTATTGAGAGCCTGGATGGCATTTGAGCTATTTAGTAAGTAACTTAAATAGTCTTTTTCTATGGTTTCATTCCATTGTTTGGTATATTTTGTATTTTGGCATGTGTCAGGATGGTTCTCGTGTGTGGTTGTGTTAGCATTTCCATGGTTGTCGTACATCGGAGAGAATGGCATTAAAGTCAACTATTGAGAATTTAGTTAGGTAGGTGAGGATTTTTGGGCTAGCTATCACATAGTCAACCCACACTAACATTTGTACAGGTAGTTTTACCTATGTACCAATCATCACCTAACCTACCATTAGCTATACATAAACCAGATGACTTACAAAATTCCAAGAGTTTGTGACCAAGGTTATTAGAGCATTTGTCTTACGATTCTCTTTTCAAGGGAAGTCCGTGGAACTCAAGGAAGTTTGCTGTGTTTGGGAGGTCTGAGAAGCAATCCACATTAACATCACCAGTAGCAAATGAATCTGTAGTAACAAAATCAAATTTAGTGCTGGTTCTCGCATTTGTATCACCAGAAAAAAAAAACCAAGCAGTTTTTGGTTAATAGAGAACCAGAGGATATTGTTGCATTCGGAGGGTATGATTTCGATATATTTTGAAATATTATTTTTTACCAACAGTACTACTCCTCCGGATCTATATTTCTGTCTGTTTTTTGAGAAAATACTAAAATTCTCGAGATTGAAGTCATCATAATTGTCCAGTTTGGTTTCACTTAATCTGATGAGATCAAATGTGCATAGGTAATCTAGGAAGTCATTGAACTTCAGTTTACTTAATAGACCATTTACGTTCAGGGACATGCATTTAAGGGTAGATAGAGAACATCCGCTGCTTTGGATGCAGTAGTTATGGTCAGTTGGGAGGGAATTGTGAGCTAATTTACGGTTTATTACATTAGGATGTGCTGGTTTTTGTGCTTGTGGGAATCATATATGTTTGGGTTTGCGTTATGGAGAGATTTTTGTTACTCTTGCAAGGGATAGTATTCTTGGGTATCACTGTATTTGTGTCTCCAGAAGGATTAGATTCAAAAGATTCATGATAACATATAGTCGGCATATCATTGGGATCGTGCATGGAGGTATTTGTCTTTGCCTCATGGGCATTAATGTTTGAGTTTAGAGGGTTATGTTCATTACCAATGTTACCAAAGGTGTTCGATTGAGCGGTGGCGATGGCTGTGTTGGAGACGCAGACAGACTACATGGTGGAAACAACAGGTGCACTGGGAGCATTTGTCTCACATATACTAGTAATAACTTGGTTTACTGTAGTATTATCAAAGATCTTAGGGGTCATATCATTATGAAATAGTTTATCATCACCAAAATCGTTATTGTCAATGTCAATACTACTACCCATCTCATTTTTAACCAAAAATACTGATTTCTGGTCAAGGTTAGCACTATTATTGTATCCACCGGATAGCATCCGGTGGATACTATGGATTTGACTTTGTTACACCGCCGCAGTGTGTAGAGAGATTTCACCGTTACCGCTCTAACGAAAAAAATATTATAGCTAGCCTTCTCAAATTTGCAGGATATATTCATAGCCATAAAATCTTGCCTGGGAATATTTTTGGCCTCCTTTTGAAAAACAAGATGGCCGCCATGGGCGTTTTTCGACTTTAAACAAGGACTTTTGGTGGCCCTCTATAGCAAAGGTTATTATAGGTAGAGATCTCAAATTCGCAGGATATGTTCCTTATTATAAAATCTTGACTGGGAATACTTTTGGCCTCATTTTGAAAAACAAGATGGCCGCCACAGGCGTTTCTTTGCAGTCATGAAAAGTGCTTATATCTCCCTTATTATTGGTCCTAGAGGTTTGGGATGGTAAACCAACCTATAGGAAATCATGGCCTGGGAATCTTTTGGTGTGGTCAGATTTGACCTTGGACCCCTCCTTCAAGGTCAAATGAGGATAGCCAAACTTAAAAGTGCTTATAACTCGCTTATTATTGGTCCTAGAGGTTTGGGATGGTAAACCAACCTATAGGAAATCATGGCCTGGGAATCTTTTGGTGTGGTCGGATTTGACCTTGGACCCCTCCTTCAAGGTCAAATGAGGATAGCCAAACTTAAAAGTGCTTATAACTCGCTTATTATTGGTCCTAGAGGTTTGGGATGGTAAACCAACCTATAGGAAATCATTGGCTGGGAATCTTTTGGTGTGGTCGGATTTGACCTTGGACCCCTCCTTCAAGGTCAAACGAGCATAGCCAAACTTAAAAGTGCTTATAACTCGCTTATTATTGGTCCTAGAGGTTTGGGATGGTAAACCAACCTATAGGAAATCATGGGTTGGGAATCTTTTGGTGTGGTCGGATTTGACCTTGGACCCCTCCTTCAAGGTCAAACGAGGATAGCCAAACTTAAAAGTGCTTATAACTCGCTTATTATTGGTCCTAGAGGTTTGGGATGGTAAACCAAACTATAGGAAATCATGGCCTGGGAATCTTTTGGTGTGGTCAGATTTGACCTTGGACCCCTCCTTCAAGGTCAAATGAGGATAGCCAAACTTAAAAGTGCTTATAACTCGCTTATTATTGGTCGTAGAGGTTTAGGATGGTAAACCAACCTACAGGAAATCATGGGCTGGGAGTCTTTTGGTGTGGTTGGATTTGGCATTGGACTCCTCCTTCAAGGTTAAATGAGGATAGCCAAACTTAAAAGTGCTTATAACTCGCTTATTATTGGTTGTAGAGGTTTAGGATGGTAAACCAACCTATAGGAAATCATGGGCTGGGAATCTTTTGGTGTGGTCGGATTTGACCTTGGACCCCTCCTTCAAGGTCAAACGAGCATAGCCAAACTTAAAAGTGCTTATAACTCGCTTATTATCGGTCCTAGAGGTTTGGGATGGTAAACCAAACTATAGGAAATCATGGGCTGGGAATCTATTGCTGCGGTCGTATTTGACCTTGGACCCCTCCTTCAAGGTCAAATGAGGATAGTACACAAAATCATGTGCTGGGAATCTATTGCTGTGCATGGTCGGATTTGACCTTGGACCCTCCATCAAGGTCAAACGAGGATAGCCAAACTTAAAAGTGCTTATAACTCGCTTATTATTGGTCCTAGAGCTTTGGAATGGTAAACCAAAATCTAGGAAATCATGGGCTGGGAATCTTTTGGTGTGATCGGATTTGACCTTTGGCCCCTCTTTCAAGGTCAAATGAGGATTGCCAAAATTAATGTTTATATCTTGCTTATTCGTATTCCTAGAGGTTTGCAGTGTCACACCAACCTATAGGAAATCATGGGCTAAGAATCTTTTGATATGGTCAGATTTCACCTTGGGCTTCTCCTTCAAGGTTAAGCGATGTTAGAATGGCTTTGGTGAGTTTTCTTCTGGTGGATACAATTTGCATCGGTTCTCCGATGCGATAGGTCTAGTTTAAATTGGTTTCACTACATACGTTACTTTTAGTATCATCAGTAATCCGACCTAATAATGTCAGTGTCGTTATGAAAAGGTTCGGCATCACCACTACCGTCAATGTCACTGCCCACCTCATTTTTAACCAAAAATACTGATTTACTGGCTCTAGAACAGAAACGCCATTCAGAACATCAGTTTGCTTTACATCTTTACCATCCATTTCGTTACCACTATCTGAACAGGTAAAATTAAAACTGTTAGAGTCTTTGAATTTTTCGTGAGTTACATTTACTATGTTAGGATAACCGTTATAACTCCTACTACTTTTGTTTTCAACATTGTCAATATTGACACTGTTTTGCTTAATTACATCTTTAATGTTTTTTACATCTTTAACATTGCCCTTAAATATAGTTCCAATGTCACTAGAAATGTCTTTAATGTTTTTATGTCCATCTCCTTGGCTCAGCCATCAGTTCCTCATGCCACGTATCTCCACAGTATTGAGCCTTCCGCTGCCCGAGAATTTCACCCTCTCACAAATTGACTCTGGGAGGACAGACATCAGTTTCCTCAAATTTGACTGAGCTATAAGTTCTGCATGTGAGAAACTGCTCCTGATAAAGATTTTCTTATAGCTTCTAGAATCTTTTAGTCTTTGCTTCGCTCTTAAGAGCGCGACTTTATCATCTACGGTGGCCATTTGAATCTTTATGATTGGAATGTGGTCAGCCCGCTTTTGCTTCAATCTCTGGATATTCTTTGGTTTCAAATGCTGTACGCCTAACTCGTTCAAAAAAGCTTGAACTTTAGATGGTAAATCTTCATTTGGTTCGAACGGCAGCTTAGACATCACGACTGTGAAATCTGGGTCGAAATCTCTTGGTTCTTCTAGTAGCCTGACCCTAGCTTCGATGCTTGATAACTTTGAGTTTAACTCAGACAATCTCGGTCTTGACTTTCCCTAAAAGGCTTTCTATGTGTATTAAAAGTTCACGGTTATTTTGACTTAAAGCCATGTTTGGAGTTGTTTCAGTCGGTTTAGCAAGGTTAGTAATAATATTGGCAATTGTATTACTATCAATGTCAGTAGAACTGATATCAGCGATCTCAGTGGTGTTAGTATTGTCAGTGTTAGTGTTAGTAAGACTGGCTGAAAGGTTGAGAATACCTAAATCTACAGGATCCTGGTTACCGCAGTCTTGTGTATGTTGTTTCAACTGTTTGGTTTTCGGCATACTGGTCTTGAAACTTATATTTGAGAGGCTCAGCCAAGCTCTTTTATTTCCTCTAGCTCCTTTAAAAGCTTTAGTATCTTTAGTGTCTCACACGTTGGCTAAAAAGTTTCTTTGTGAGATTCTTTGTTTTTCTCTTATCTGATTCTTTACTGCTCATAATTACAGTCACACAGTCATACAATCACATTGAAAAAGAGCCGAGAGTCTAATTTGCTGAAAACACTGATCACACTTGAATGATAATATTGTTCATGTCTGCTGATATCCATCTCTACTGTGTACTTTATAGTGTAACAATAAGGGTCAAAGAATCAAAGAAAAGAATTATCAGAGCACATGTCTTGTGACCTCATGTAATATTGCCCAGTGAAAATCCATAAAAGCCTAAGTAATATCAATCTAGGATCAACTCTTGAAAAATGATCTTCCTAGCAATACTATCTGTCTTTATGGTTTAATTTTTGTCTGTTTCATATAATGTAAGCAAATATATAGTCCATTCACAGATCTTTTTTCACTCTTTTCTCTTGTTAGATGTCATATTATCGTTCCGGACATAGTCGAAGAAGTCGCTTTGTCAGTGTCTAGATCAACCCAATGTTGAAGGTATCAGGCCAGTATTATGTTCATTTTTTTGAGTTGGCCGGCATGCCTAACTTTTTACCCCCAGGGTATACACAGAATTACCTGACACTTTTTGCCAAAAATCTTTTCCCGCTATTTTTGGTGGCCATCTTGAAATTCTGCATAATTCACAAAAGCGCATTTATCTTTTAAACGGTGCAAGATGAGTCTTGTGGCACTTTTTGCCAAAATTGTTTTTCCAGCCATTTTGAATTTCTGCGTAAAACGAATTTATCTCCGAAACAGTGCCAGATAGGGCAATTTCACAGAAATATTTGCCCCCCAGGGATACACAGAGTCGTCTGCAGCTCTTTCCAGAAAATATTCACCAGCCATTTTTTATGCAGGCAGGTTGAATTTTTGCATAAATGGTATAACATATTGAACGGAGTAAGACCATCATTTCAGAAAAATTATTAATGCTTATTGGGACACTTTGTTTTTGCTGTGCAAAAAGTTTTTTTTCTCTTGCGAAGCAATACCCTAGTTTCATTTTTTTGTGCTCAGATTCTAATTTACAGTTATTTCAATCATGTATTGGTCAATGTGTTAGATGTATTATCTCCTCTTTAAAATCCTCCACACATTGGAATCTTTTGCTCCAAGGTCATATTTTAATCTTACTGGAAATACATGATGTAAAAAAATTAAATTTGCAATTGCCCTTGTTAAAAAGCAGAATGTTATGATTAATTTCCAGACCTTTGTTCTTGTGAACTTTGAACCCAGCTTGAAGACCTAACTGGATAAAAGTCACCAGAAATGCTAGTTTCTTGTGTGTATGCTGCTTGAGGCATCCTCTTGGTGTATACCATCCTACATTGCATTTGGTGTCAGCTCCTGGAAAGGAAGGTATTTCGTACAGAAGCTATATTTGTCATGGAGGCTTATTGGTCAATAACTGATAAGTGATTACTTTTCAGCATGGTGAAAACAAGCCATCACTGTGACAAACTTTCAACTCAGCAAAATGACTTTGAAATAACAAACATAATTTCTAATATGTTTTTCCTGGTGTCTCAGATATAAGGCTGTGAGGCTTTTGTAAAAGTACAAGGTGAGTCATATCCAAGTGAAAACAGGCAACGGACAAATATTCCTCCACACAATGCCCAAAAGATCTTGTATGTCTCACCAGTGCCAGATACCCTGGAGATGAGTTGGTCTGGACTACTTCTGTGTTCCTTCCCTCCTACAGCTCTTTGTCCACTTGTGGTCAAGAAATTAATCAACTCTCAGAGCTACAATATGCTCCTTGTAACTCCTCCTTTGGAAACCAATGATTCGCTTCAGGATCTTCTGTCATTAAGAAAGCCAGTGGCTCTTTCTCCAAAAAAAAGTTACAACAACCTGATCTAGAGGTTTATCATCAATATCTAAGAAGCCTAAATCTTCATGCTTCTGACTGTGGTCTCTTCAGAAAAAAAAGTTTAAACAAAGGTATCCAAGAAGTATCCTTGGGGCTTCACCTTGATTCTACAGGTGCTTACCAAGACTTCTATCAAACCTTTGCCTCTTGCTTTGCTGAAGTTTCTTATTGTATCCCTGAAAAGCAGGGATACTATGGATCATGCACAGTCATCGTCCGTGTCCGCAGAGATTTTCTTGTGTTAAACATTCAAGCCACATTTCTTTTTGGATTTCTTTTAAACTTTGCAAGTGGCTTCCTATGGTAGAGATCTGGCCACCCTATTGTTTTGGTAGCCCAGCAGCTAAAATTATGCTCTGGAGAGTCAAAAATGTAAAAAAATTGACTATTGATTTTGTTCAAGCTGAAGGCCACAGTTTCTTTCAGATTTATTTTATATTTAGTGTATGAATTGGTGGGTATGAGGTCTCGCCTCCCTATCTTTGTTGTAGGCCTGGGGTCAAAATCAAGAGAGTAATAGCTATTTTAAGTCAAAATTATCCTCTGGGGAGTCAAAAACATCAAAAATTTTTACATGTAACTTGAAAACTATTGCATTTAGAGAATTTTGTTTAAATATGTTATTCAGCTACTTTTGGGTCAGTTATAACATAGTAAAATTGCAGACCTGTAGATCATTGCATAGCCGAGTAATAGCTACTTTGAGGTTCTCACAGATGAGTAAATCAGTTGTAACTTGAAAACTATTGCAAAAGTGCTTATAACTAGCTTATTATTGGTCCTACGGGTTTAAAATGTGAAAACAACCTAAAGGAAATCATGGATTAGGAAGTTTTGATGTCAGATTTGACCTTGGGCCCCTCCTTCAAGGTTAAACTAGGATAGCCAAATTTAAAAGTGTTTATATCTCGCTTATTATTGGTTATAGAGGTTTGGGGTGTGAAATCAAACTATAGGAAATCATGGGCTGGGAATCTTCTGGTGTGGTCAGATTTGACCTTGGGCCCCTCCTTCAAGGTCAAATGAAAATAGCTAAATGTAGCAGTATCTCGTACCCACCAGTGCCTAAACCCCTTACACCAGCAACCCAATTCTTGCCAATATGCACTAGATTGAGTAGATGTACCTACTGCCCCAAAATTAAGAAACTGTAACAAATCACCAGCTTCCACACTAAGAAAACATTCAAATGTCAGGCACTCCCTCCCAAACACAAGATCACTTGTGAACTCTCAAATGTGATTTACATCATTAATTGCAACCAATGTGGCCTCCAATACACTGGAGAAACCAAAAGACCTATCAGAAATAGGATGTATGAACACTACAGTAGTGTCCAGAAATTCCAGACTGATAAGGCCACTCAAGAAAAATCATTCTGTGAAAAACATGGAATTCAGCATCTTGCATTGGATGAGGGATCCAACAAGCCCAAATGCAACTATCAGGCACAGGCACCAAGATCTATATTATATTTGGGCATTCGCTACACTCCACCCAGCAGGCATCAACATGTTTGTATGAGGTTATGCCCTCTCACTGCACCCCTTACCCAGGTGCACCCTCTCCCCTTCAAATTTAAGTGATTATAATTCACTTACTATTGGTCCTAGAGGCTTGCAATGTGAAACCAGCTTATTGGAAATCATGGGCTGTGAATCTTCTAATGTGGTCAGATTTGATCCTGGACCCCTCCTTCAATGTCAAATGAGGATAGCCAAACTTAAAAGTGCTTAGAACTCGCTTATTATTGGTCCTAGAGGTTTGGGATGTGAAATCAAACTATAGGAAATCATGGGTTAGGAATCTTCTGATGTTGTCAGATTTGACCTTGGGCCCTCCTTCAAAGTCAAATGAGGAAGCCAAATTTAAAAGTGTTTAGAACTGGATTATTATTGATCCTAGAGGTTTGCAATGTGAAAGCAACTAATAGGAAATCATGGGTTGGGAATCTTTTTATGTGGTCAGATTTGACCTTGCACCTTTCCTTCAAGGTCAAACGAAGACAGCTAACCTTAAAAATGCTTATAACTTCAGGAATCTTCAGCCTCTATATCTTTTATTATTGCTTCTACAGGTTTGCTATGTTCGGGGATACACCGCCGGCTCGCAATAAAGTGAGCGGCATAAGTCTAGTTTTCCTTGCTTCAGGAAGGAGAAGGGGTGAGATTGATGCCTTTATTTTTAAGGGCTATTCCCACTCTAAAGGATGGTCATATCATGCCTTCTTGGCTAAATTGACTTCAGAAGACTCGTCATTATTTTTCTCAGATTGAGATTCTTGCCTTGTCGAATTGTCTTGGTCAAGGTGACAAAGAGGACTGGTCTCTTTATCCTGTTAGAGTCCTTAGATATTGTTTATCTATAACACCTCTAATTTCAGGCAGGAAAGGTTTCTTCTCTTTGTATCACTTCTAATATCGAAACAGGGCGATATATCTGCGCAAATGATTTCTAAGTGGATAAAAGACTTCATCCATTTCAGCTATGAAGAACTGTTCCACTAAGAATACTTCTCTGCAGATTCAGCCCATGTTGTTCAGGCCCAGGCTGCATCCTGGTATTTTAGAGGGTGAATCATCCTTTTAATTGTCATGAGGTCTTGGACGAATCATTCCACTTTATTTCCTTCTATTTTAAGGATGTTTGACTAAAGAATCTTTAAGATTCTTCTCACACTTTGGGTTATATTGTTGCTGCTCTGCATGTTAGTCTCCCTTTCCATCTGACTTTTATTTAAACAAATCACTCTTAAGCTTTTAGCCTCAGTAAAGTTGGTGGTTCTTTCCTTTTAGGGATGTCTTATACTTTGAAACCATGTTTGGTTAGGCTATTTATCAGTTTTGAAACTGAATTGGAGCTGTATGTTAACTGATTGATTTTGGCTTAATGTCGCTTTCAAGACCTTTTGTAGACTATATTGTAACGGGCCAGACCTCAGATGAAGACGCTAGATCAGATAAGATAGAATTAGACAGATTATGATTTACTTGAAATACTTAGGACCAGACCAATTTACCATGCTAGACCCTACAGGTGTAACCAAAGCGCCAAACTCCCAATGGAAGACAGCCCAAAATCCTTAAATCTCTTGTCACAAAAAAAAGAGTATCAAAAATAAGTCATTTTGTATAATAAATGTTATTTCTTAAATTCGGACATTCTCTTTCAGGCAACTCGGCATATCCCAGTGTTAAAACGGTGTGCACAATGTACCGGTATTTAATGCAGACCTAACTGTGCCTCAATTGGTGCCATATACTGAGAACATGAACATATACCTCAGCATGTTTATCAGTAATGTATACACCTAGGCTGCTTTCACAGTGCAGGCATCAATATGCCTCAACGGTATAAATTAACTTTTGTGCTTCAAACATAATCAACGGCTCACACTGGTACCTCAGCACGATCTAGTGTTAAAAGAGTGAGCACCACCATCCTGGTGCTGACCTTACTATATGCCTCAATAGTACCACGCCTGGAAAATTTCTCCTGGTTCAATCCTAAAAGTTAGAAATGACAACTGGAAACAAAATTACAGCAGGACAGGCAGCATGCAGTTAACATGAAAGGGAAAGATCAGTGTAATTAGTAACAGGAAATTTATTAAAAATATTAAAAGTGCATAAAAGGGGTAAGAAACCACTAACCAACTCTGTACAACTACATAGTAGTGAATTAATGACACATAAAAGCAATGCTATACAAAACAACTAAAAAAACAGCCATAAATTAAATAAATACAGTCAACTACAGTGCCAGGAAAACTACCTGTTAGACTACTAAAACCACAAGTTAAACATGCAAAGAAGCCACACCCCTAAATAACATGCTTCTATTGGATATACAAAAAAATGACACTCCTATTTAATTCAATAAAATTATCCTTGACTTATGACCTAGGTGTTTACCAACAAAGGAGCATGTCAAAACAAAAACACTAGAATTATATTTAGAGCCTGGGGGTTTTATAATAAAATTGAAATCCCTATTTAAAAATAATAAATTAAATACCTTTATACAATTAATCCTTCCACCGGACAATAACTTTTTCTTCAATTCAAAAATGAGTCAGATATTTTTCTAAACTTTCCACAACAAGGGGGACATGGAGAACAGGTACCAGGGGGAACAATTAAGGGGGAGAGCCAAAACAAGGGGTACAAAAGAAGGGGGACAAGAGGAATTAAAAAATATATTAAAGTCTTATCAGGTCACCATGGCTAAAATTTTCATTCCAGTTGCCTATGTATTATAAATAATCATACTTTTCAGTATATATATCCTCCTGGAGAGTAATTTCCTTAGTTGACCAATAACAATTATTTTCTCTGAATTCCTCCTTAGCAGGTTCACTTTCAGCAAGGGAACCCCCCTTCAATTGAGGACAAGGTATATTTATACACTTATTCATAAATTACTACGCCGTGAAAGGCTGACATGCTCAGTGGAGCATAACTATAAATCATTTCTAAAACATACATAAACCCAGATAGCATTCCGCCGTCGGACCGACGTTGGCTATTGGTCGCATGGTCGGCAGATTTTGCCGACGTTGGGCCGACGTTGGCTTGCCAACCAACACTCAGGTTAGATGTCTATATTTTGCCAACGTTGGGCCAACGGCGGATTTTTATTCAAGATGGTGGCGAGCAATAATAGGGGATTTGGGGTAACTTAGAAAAAAAATTTATTATGGTATGTCTAAAAATCATATTTCAGTGAGCCCACAAATTTTAACTAACCATTTAACAATTTTACACATAAAAATAATATTCTCACTAAAAATTCACACTACAAAAGTTATCAATGAACATCATCTGATTGGCTGATGCTATACATAGAATATAATTTTCACCGGTGGCTTGCCGACGGTCAAAAAGCCGTTGGCCCAACGTCGGCAGCCCGTCGTCGGACTGACGGGTGTGCCGACGTTGGGCCAACGTTGGTCCGACGGTGGAATGCTATCTGGGAATGAGTAACTACACAAATAAATTACTTTAAATCAACAATATATTCCTAAATCAGTACTTTTTAAATAAAAAATAACCCTAAAATACATAATTAAAACACCATTTACAAAGAACTATTTGCAGGTGCTCTGACCTCTAAAAATTACATATTCATAAATCCCTACACCTGACCCACTTCCTGACATGCTCAATGAGTCCAAATATAAAACATTTACAAAACTCACATGAGTAAACTCAATAATTAAATTCCTGGCCTAAAATAAAATGTCGTGAATTATCAATATCATTTCCAGCTAAAATACCCAAATATCCCAATAAAATTAATAAAAATGGGAACTATATCTTACAAGAAAATACCAAAACAAGAGTGATGAGTTCGCACCGCACTTAAACTTCTGTCAAAATAAAATAAGGATCAATTATGTTAAAATAACGTGGTAATACAAAAAAATAACTATGCGAAAACATGGATATATAACACCAAATGACTTTAACCCCCAAATTTTGTAAGTATTACAAGTATTTAGTGTTAAATAAAAAATTTAATGGGCGATAATATAAGGAATTAGGGTCCGTGAATTTGGCCCTCATAATTCACCACAATATCTAATCTACTGATCTAATATTATGCTTTGAAGGTGCAATTTCTTCCCACAAGGACTTATTCAAAGAATTTTACTTACTATAGCCAACTTGAGTAAGCCACTCTTCTGACTGCAGCTTCTGTAGTATGTGTCTTAAGACTATTTGTCATCTCTATATGTCTTGTCCAAATGTGTGTAAATTTTGGTTGGATGTAAGGTCATGGCTACAGAAAAATTTCAATGTGTTTATTAAATTAAATTAAATCCAGTGACCTTAACTTTTGGTTACTTAGAATTTGGGATAAATCTTTTTGATACAAATAGTCTTATTCTTTCTGCTAAAAATACATTTTTGATTGTGCAAAGTAACAAAACATTCAGTTTAAAAGGTTTCAGTGTTGTAATTGGTATCTATAATGACCAAAACTATGTTGCAAAAATAAACAATTTTTAATACTTCCTAAATTCATGGTCTGCGTTTTCTAGATTGACTGAGTCCTAGTATCTATTTTCAATGTATGATCGTGGTTCTGCCCTTTTTGCCACATCTACTTAGGTTTAACTGGTTTTTGTTTAAGTTGTATCTAAATGGTGAAACTAACCTGTACAAAAAAAGAGATCTTGGTGTGCTAAGCTAACAAAAAATGGGCAAGTGATGGTCAAGACACATTCATGTCAATAATTTAGGTTTGTGTGTGTGAATGGGGAAAAATACCATGTGGGGAGATTTGGATTGAAGAGACAAATCCTAAAATTCTTCCTAGACAATTCCTCCTGATAAAATTAGCAAAATTTGGGATACATTCGCAACTTCTGGCTCTTCTACTGATTCACCTATTTTGCCACCTCCTGCTTTCAACGCCTTTCAGCCTGTAAATGAAGATAAAGTCCTCCATGACTCATCCACTAAATCATACTAATTTTACCCCATACTCACATTCCTCCTTAAGGATTGTCTCGATATCCTTTTGCCATCCATAACTAACTTAGTAAATTATTCCCTCAGTTAAGCTTCTTTTTCAGATGCTTTCAAAAAGACTGTTGTCAGCCCTCTTATAAAGAAAGCTTCATTACCTGGTAATGAACTTAGCAATTATTTCCAGTGTCTGATCTCTCTTTCTTGTCAAAGTTGGTCAAGCGGGTTGTAGCTAAGAAGTTTATGTCCCATGTCAATGGAAATAAGCTGGACAATCCAGTTTGTTTACAAACCTGGTCATTCTATAAAACTGCTTTACTGTCAATTAAAAATGAGGTACAACTCGCTCTGGCATCGGGTGAACCCCTGCTCTATAGTATTGCTTGACTTGTTGGCAGCTTTTGATTCTATTGATCACAATACTCTCCTTGGCTATCTCAAATTCTGGTTTGGTCTTGGTGGAACTGTCCTAAAGGGGTTAGTCTCTTACCTGAGTAATCATTGTCAAGACATTAAGATAGGTTTTACACTATCTGAACAAAGCAAGCTCATCTATGAAGTCCCCCAAGAATCTCTGCTGGGTCCATTGTTATTCTCACTCTGTACAACTCCACGAATGTATACCTCACAAAAATGCTTTTGCTGCTCTTACCAAGCTGAATGCCTGTCTACAGTGACTACAATGGTGGATGGCTCTTCGTAAATTGACAGTGAACCCTGATAAAACTGAATTTATTGTTTTTGGTTCTAAGACTCAATGTCAGAAACTCTCCTCTCATTTTCCTGTCAAAAATCTATAGGTGTGGGGTCCAATGCTGAATTTTCTTACTCAGAACATTGTTTTTGTTAAGTTGTGCCTTAAGAGTCTATCAATTGATGGAGATTTAGAGTCCACGTTAAATTAGACTAGGTAGACAATTTTACCAGGACACTGGTTCTGTTCTCTATTATGGACTTGAACCAACTTGGTGACTTTGGACACATTAAAAGAGAAAGCCACATTAGAGCTAGTTGTAACTGAAGATTCGCTACATTAGAGGAAGGTACAACCTGATTGCCAAAATATAGATAACAAATGAAGGTATTACTTGTTACATTTGAACCAATCAGAATGAATTCTGTTACGTCATGGTTTAGTTTAACTTGGTTGATGCAATAAAATTTCCAATGTTGAGGCTATGTATCAGAATAAAGTTTGTTGGTTACAGGGTTTAGTAAAATGATGGACAAGGGGTTGCAGGAAAGCATTGCACATTAGTTGACCAAGATACTGCACTGAAAACCATGCATAGTACTGGTAGGAGATTACTAACTTTTAAACTTTAAGCCTGGTTCAGGAAATGAAATCAGGACCTGACAAGTTGAAGGTGAATGTTTTACCCACTTTGCCACTGTGCCCCCGAATTGGATTACATATTCACACAGATTGCATACTTACATTGGCCCAATATTTGCTCGACATCATCACATCCATTGATCTGACATTGGCAGCCACCATTAGCCCAATGGTTGTGGCTGGCATATGCTACATTGGTGCAACATTGGCAAGCAACCAGTAAAAAATTGTATGCCTACTATAGCATCAGCCAATCAGATCGCAGCATGGAGTTATGTGGCCATTGTTTAACAGAAGGCAAATTATTGACGGATATGATTATAATGTCCAGTTAAATATCTTTTATTGTGAATTTATAATGACAATATTATTTCATGTCTATAATTGTTAAATAGTTAAAATTGTGGGCTTACTGAACTATTACTATTAGACATACCATACAAAATATATTTTATGAAGTCTCCCTAAATCTCCTATGATGGCTGACCACCATATTAAATAAAGTCAGTGTTGGCCCAACATTGGCTTGATGTGACAAAATATAGAGATATGCAGTCTATGAAGTTGTTGGCAAGCCAAAGTTGGGACAACTTTGGTTCAAAAGCTGTAAAATCTGCAGACTATGGGACTAATAGCTAACATGGACCCAACATTGGCAAATTCTACTGATCATGAGATCAAAAGCCAATCTCAGTCTAATGGCAGAATGCCATCTGGGCATGCATGTAATATTTTGTAGATCTAAGTGGATAATAAGTTATAGAATAATCAGAAATTCAACAATATATCTCCTTTTTTAATTATTTTTTTTTCTTTTGGTCTGATTTATAGAAACTAATTTTATCTACTGAACTGCGTTTTATCGGTTACGAATTGAAGCCCAGTAGTCTGGTTTCCGCCGACCCTACTCTGCAATATAGGGTGGCTGGTTCCCGTCTACATTCAACGTAAAACATTTTTGGGGAGAAGTATTGCGTACCCTAGTTGCCGCGGATTTAGATTTAGTATGAACCGATAAAGTTTACTTCCGCCTAACAACTGGATTTACCTTGGCAACTCTAGACTTGTAGAACACAACAACAATATTGAAAATAAATTTGTTGTTTTAAGAAATCGTACTGATGTATTAGGTGAAACAAAAGGGATACGTCATCGGCTTTGAGCTTGTAGCAACCATAAATTATATATAGAAGCATATAAAACCACAAATATGGCAGATGTTGCAAGCAATCCAGAGACACCAGCCATGGAAGTTTCCAAAGACACAGAATATATCAACGCAAAGTCATATCTTTTGTCTGCCAGTACAACAACAGGATTAAATTTGTAAGTATCTATAGTTGTAGAAATATTTTTTTGTTTAGTCCTTTGATTGTAAGATAAACCATTGAAAACAGGCTACCAAAACAACAGACTGAATGGATTTACATGCAACGTACTCGTTACCACGGCATCTCATGACCAACAACTCGTACCCATAACTCGTACACAAACATTTTATAAGAATAAACATTATTTCTGCTAGAATATCAAATACTTGTATATGCAGCTCATAATATTTATGAGGACATATGAGATCACTCAATTATGTGGGACTTTCTAACAATATTTTATATTTAACAGATAGAAATGCTGCTTGAAGAGCGAGTATTTTATGTAAGAATGTCTGTTCAGTTAGAGATCAAATACTTCAAATTCTCGTACTTCCATGGGGGTTTACTAGCCATATTGTGATTATGAAATAAAATATGCAGATTAGAAAACGTGAGGTCAATGAATTCTGTGGCTGTTTCCTAGAACTGTGATAAAATAAATTATATAAATTAGAAAAAAAACATCAGGACACAGAAGTCTGTGGTGTTACCTGCAATATCTTAAAATAAAAATGTGAGGAGACAGAAGTCCGTGGGGTTTCCTGCAATATTTAAAAAATCTTGGGAACGAGTTGTTGGTCACGAGCTGCCGTGGTCACGAGATGCTTGTATACCACTGAATGTGGGGCCCACGGAAAATAGTTAACTTGAGCAATGAACATCCCAAACAGTTTGTGTATTGTCAAGGATAATGGTCTAAAATGTCCCACAATTTTCGTAATATTTTTTGAAACTTGAACAGTAACTCTTGTGAATGAATCATGTCTACCTTTTTAAGCAGACTGAATATTTTTCCTATTGCCACATGCTACATGATTGACATTATTTGGTACAATCATTGTATATAATTCCATTTAAACACTTTATTTGATGTAATGTATTGGACATTTATTCATGTCACAAATTAAAAGTTAGCAATTTTTATTTTTTTACAGTTAAGTCAGTTGTACAACCAGATCACTGTCATGTTTATATTAATTACAAGAGTCTATCAATCAGGTCCCTTTTCAAGTCATCCAGTCATATATTGCAAATGAGTACAAGTGTGTAAAGTTCATTTGTTATTTTATAAATTACAATAAATGGGATTAAGCTAAAATAAATTTAAAAGAGTTAGAAATACAGTTATGATTTAAAAATTAAAATCAAGATAATATACCCCTGTCAGCAATTCGATCAGAATGCAATGAACCAAGGCCACCCACATTCACAGTTTCATTCTATAGTACCAACTTATACTCAACAAATAGCTTGGTGGTGAAGATCACCAGGAGAATTATTATTCTTTGTCTGCTGCATCCATAGAACCAGATTACATTATCACTTATGGTGTGGCTAATGTCACGGATCCGTTTGTGCATCAAGTAAGGCTTGTGTCATAGAAATGTCAATATTCTAAAAAGAAATATATAACATGTAGTTTTCAATTGTTTGTGCCATCATTCTCAGTAAAATAACTGATTTTGGTACACACCAACTCACATTCACTGCAAACACTTTTTAAAGCTGTTCACAACAAAAAAATGTACCATAAATGTATGTATAAATATATATATTTATTTTGCAATTTTTGGACAGTTGTATTCAAAGAAAAATATGTACAATGTAAAATGAAAATAAGTGTAATTAAGTGTAAAGATTCTCGTGTAATTATTACTTAATCATAATATCAGATTATCTGAGGTTTTCATGTGTGTGTGTTGAGGCATTTAAAACTATAAATTCAGACACCATGTGTCATAATGTTCACAATATTATTAGCATGTTTGGAAGTCTCAGTATTCTCTCTTTGAAAGTAATATAATTCACATAATTCAAATTTGAGACCTACAAAAACAACTTTGTTTTCTTTCAGATATGACCACTTAGCAGCAGTCCTCACAAAGGTTTTGGATGAAAGACCAGAAAATGTTGTTGATGTTTTTGAAGATATTAGTAAAGAAGAGAAAAAGTCAAAATTCGCATCAAATGTAGATACAGTTCAAGATAAAATAGACAAATCAACGGAAGTTGCTCTCGCAGAAATACAAGAAAAACTGTTTTCAGTGAGTAGTTATCAGTATTTTTTTCATTGAGTAAGTTCAACAAATTGAATCACAAATCTTTTTGTAAATCAAGAAGAAAAAAAAGAGTCGGGAACTATTCTAAATTCTTCAGTAAATGTTTTTCAGAAAGGGGATGGAGAAGAAGATCAAGAGCCAGAGGAAGACATTGAGACCCCTTTACCCAATCTTATGGAACTGGTATTTTATTTTGAACAAGCTGGTATTGGTCTAAACAGAGAAGAAATGATAAGAATTTGGTTGGCGCTCAAAAATTTGGTAGACAACCACCCACTGCAACATGTTAGGTTCTGGGGCAAGTTGTTTGGTACAGAGCAGAATTACATTGTGGCTGAAGTGGAGTACAGAGAAGGAGAGGAGGAGGAGGAAGAAGAAGAGGAGGTAAACACACATACATGTTTCAAATATGATCTAAAGTTAAATCGTTAAAGTTTCAACAGTTGTGGAAAAATTGGTAGAAAGGGTTAAATTTTTTATTCCACATTTTAAAGTCTCTTGGTGAGTTTTGGTACAATATTACTTCTTTTGAAAACCATGAATTTTCACTCCATGTATCGCAGTATCTTGTTTAATTCAATTACCAGTACTATGTGCAACAACAATTTCATTGTTATTCCTATGCAAATACAGAAACCTTTCAAAAAATAAAGTTGTACCATAAATGGGTCAGTGAATTTTGGTTTCTAATTATAACTTACTAATTTGAGAAAAGAAGATCATGCAAAATGTATGTTGTGTATATTAAACTGCAATGTGAATTGTCATTTTCAGGAAGAAGAAACCAAGGAAGAAGACACTACAGAGAAGGAAGGTGATGGTGAGGAGGATGAAGGTAAGATTTTAAATATGTTAGAAAAACTTGCAGTGTACGATATAACACATTGGTTGAGTTATAATATTTGTAAAGTGTGATATAGTACCTGTGGTTCTCTACAGATTGTGGAAAATATGTTTTTAAAAGTATCCAACATTTGCTCCCTGTTGATGGAGAAATAAACTGAAAAAAACTTAGTCCCTGTTTTTGCTCATGCATTCATTAGCCACAACTTTTATGTTAATTTAGAAAAATGTGTATATTTGGTTTCAGTATAAACAATGGCACTGTCAAAATTTCAGCTTAATTTACATTTAGTGAAAAAATAATAACATCAGTGTGGAATATGGAAAAACTTCTGCTCAAAACTCATCTGTTGATTTTCTTGTGAGTAACTGCTGTTAAACCACTGCATACTTTTGGAATGGTATCACTGTTACTTTACGCCGTATCCACTGCTCTGCTGTGATATTGCTAAATATCCTAATCAATGTAATTTGTCCTTTAAAACAAAATGAACAGTTTCAGTTTGTTAAAAAAAATATAAAGCTTATTTTAACAAAAGGGAATTTTGTGATTTACGTTATAGAAGCAGAGGAAGATGATACTCCAAAGCCAGAATACAAACCACCACCTGTAGTGCCCAAAGAAGAGAACAGGAGTGGAGCCAACAAGAAGACATACTTTGTCTGCAATGATCGTAAGTAATTATTATAGTTCTTATGAATTATGTGCCAGTGTTATCATATGCAACAAAACAAATATATTTGTTTTGACAAAGTCTGTGTTAAAAATTGTTGTCCACAAAAATTTACCTGATGTATCAGTGGTTAGCTAATACTTATCTTTGGGGTTTAATTTTGAATAGTGGACAGTAGGCTCTGTGAAAAGTCTGTCAAATTTAATTATAAAGTATCTGCGTGTATACAAAGAACGGGTCAACTTTTTATGTAATAAACCATTAACCCCTTGGCAGCCTATGTGCTGGCTCACGCCCAGCAGATGTTGTTTTACTTGGGCATCTATGTGCTGCATAAGATACATCTGGCTAAAATATTCTCTGTTTATGATGTTTTTGTACCTATTTATATGGCAGTTTTGAAAAGCTTCTGAACTACCTGTCACATATATGATGTACATGGGGTTTTCTTACACATTTTATAGCATCATGACATCAAAATACTATTCTGTGACACCAAGGTACATGTCTAAAACCTACTCTTCAATTTCAGTGTGCTGTTGAAATTTTTTGTTGAATATTACAAACAAATATTGATGATTTGTATTTATTATGAACACATAAGAAATTGTATTTGATTCTTTTTCCACCTCTTTAAAAAAATATATATATATATATACATCTATATATGTTCACTAACAGAATATTGAACATTATTCACGAACAAATTTCCTAGCGCTCTAATTTAATGTTTTTTTGTAAGTTTAGTTTATTCCCCAATTTAAAACACCTAAGCAGGCAGAAGAGCAAAGGAGTTGTTAATCTCAATCTGCTGTCTTTCGCAATATCTCACATCTTGCAGGAAGCATTGCAAATGTAACAAGTCTTAATTAACATGTAACACTTTTACAAATTTTGAACCCGTATAAGTTATAATCCTTTTCAACTTTTGGGGTAAACAAACTTTGTAGATATACATAGAGACACACACCCACATATAGGGATACTATAAATTAATTACATCATCAAAAAGACCTGTATTCTAATTAAGGTAGCCAAAAATGACAGATATTGGCAATTATCCTGAGAAGGAGTATTATTTTTTCAAGAAGTCCAGCTTATTAACTATATTTACATTTCACCTTTGGGGTATGTTGACACATTTAACCTATCTTTACATTTTAGCTGGCAAACTGTGGGTAAAGCTGCCGGCTGTGACACCAGCACAGATCAGTGCTGGCAGAAAGATCAAGAAGTTCCTCACTGGAAGATTAGATGCACCTGTAGGTATTTCTTAGGTCTAGTATGCCATCAGTAATGATATTTTCTACAAATACCTACTCATTTATATTATAAACCTACAAAAACAGAGAACAGTTGCATTCATTATCAACTCTGTCAACAGATAGTATTACCACATTGAGCCTTATATGCTGAAACTCTTTTATCATCTCAGCAATCTCATGCATCTCTTTGCATTAAATTACAACTTCAAAAGTAAATAAAATGCTTCAAAAAATAAATTATCAAATCAAATCATTTTTCCATTAATATCTACCAATTAAAGATCTCTCAATTTTTAGTCATAAGCTAAAAGATATTCTGCTATTATTTAACAATAGAGTAACTGACCTCGTTCTTTTTCCTAGGTTGTAAGTTTCCCTCCTTTCCCGGGCAATGAGGCCAACTACCTACGTGCACAGATTGCACGCATCAGTGCTGGTAGCCACATCTCCCCACTTGGCTTCTACCAGTTTGATGAGGAAGAGGAAGAAGAGGAAGAAGGAGCAGGTCGTGACAACTTTGTCGAGAATTTGGACTTCGAAGGGATCCCTGTCCGTGAACTCTGTGACCCAACACTGGCCAACTGGGTGCATCATGTACAGCACATCTTGCCACAGGGCAGGTGCACTTGGTGGAATCCCATGGCTGATAAGGACACAGATGAGTTTGATGAGGAGGATGAAGATGAAGAGAGAGAGGAGCCAGATGAACCTGAGCCAGAACATGGGCCTGCAGTGCTAACACCTATCAGTGAGGACGCTGAGGTAAGAACCTACTAAATCAGTAGTAGTGTCAGAATATAGCCATGCAGTGCTAACACCTACCAAGATGCTGAGGTATCAATTTACTATATAAAGAGTACAACCATAGCAGTACATGATAGTACAGGCCTTCGATACCGACATCTATCACTGAAGATGCTGAGATGAGAACGTAAGTACATGTGCAGTAAACAGTACAGCAAGAGCGTGGTCTTGCAGTGGTGTTATCTATAAGGAAAGAAAGCAGTAAAACAGGAGTACCCTAAGAGCATATACTGTCAGGAAGACCCAGTATCTATAATATTGCTTATAAGTGCAATGATAAAAATGCTTTTTAAAATCCTGGATCCAGGTGGTGATCAAGGTCACCACACAAAAAATGTAATCGTCTGTTCCTTGTCGTCAGTAGTTCCTAAAAATTTTATTTAAACCTGTCCATAAATTTTCGAGTTATTGTACAGACAGACGCCACCAATTACATAATCTTGGCGGAGGTAAAAATTTTAATTACAGTTAAATTTTGAGTGTGGTTTATTTTCATTAGAAGTGTGGACTTATCTTGTAAAGTATGTATTTTGCAAATAAATATTATTCAAAATTTATCTCAAGTTTCCTATATTTTTGGCATAACTGAAATCAATACTTGTTTGGAAAAATTTGCTTGACTTTTTTAAATAACTTCAACTATTTCACTGATTTCAGGTCGACTCTATGCCTCCATGGACTCCAAGACTGTCTTCAAAGCTCATCCCGCAGTACGCCATCTCTGTCATGAGGTCCAATCTCTGGCCAGGGGCTTATGCCTTTGGCTTTGACAAGAAGTTTGAGAACATCTACCTTGGCTGGGGACACAAGTACTCTGCAGAAAACTACAGCCCCACCCCTACCGCTCCAATCCAGGAGGAGTATCCCAGCATTCCACAGATCATTGAGGCCGATGATCCCACACCAGAGGAGGAAGCTGCATTGAGAGCTGCCCAGCAAGAAGCCATGGAAGCTGCAGATGAGGCAGAGGAAGAGGGAGATGAAGACGAGGATGATGATTAGAGGCAGGAATTAAAGAATGAGTTGGGGGGAGATATGACATCATTTGAAAGACTTTTTTTGAAAAACTGTTATAGAGTTAAGGTTTTCAATGGAAAATGTATGTTTTCAGGGATTTTTATTTTTAATTTTAATTATTTTAATCATCATTTAGCAGATATAATCTGTTTTAGGACTGAAATTATTGAAGTTTGTAAATAAAATATTCAGCAGTAAATAACAGATAAAACAGAAGCTGAAGTCAGTATCAGTGTTTCATGTTGAGAAAAAAGTTATGCCATATTTTATTTTTTTTAGTATTAGTGGATTGTCTTTTAGTAATGTTCATAAAATATAAACTTTTCTAAGTTCATAACAATTAATCCAAATTTTAAGAAATAAAACAGCAATTTTTTTCAAAGAAATTGGTGAAAAGAAGTTTAAGAGAGTTTAAATATTTCATAGAACATTAGAATACCAGGTTTGTGACTGAAACCACTTAATTTACTTCATGTTTGGTTGAGATTTAACATGTAAATATAATGAGAGAACATTCATGGATAAACAAAGCAGAGTTGTGATATGTTATGGCTGTGTGTTACTGAAACAAAGCTAGCTAGCAGTATTGTTGCAAGTACTGATTGTACATAAACTTACTGATTAAAAGTTATTTATATTTTGTATATCAGTATTTGTAAAACCTCCAAATAAATGGAGTACAACAGTTGTTTCGTTTCAATTTTTGATTATAAACTTTAATTTTTGCGTTGCCTGCTGGTAGCCATATACGTATGGCTATGTCCATCTTCAGTACTGATATTATGGTCAATTTCTGTTTCCAGTTGAAATGATTTAAAAATACCAATTTTCATTGAAGTGGAACCTCAAAAAGCATAGGTCACACACTTGAGAAAAGGGAATTCTAATAATTCAAAACAAAACTATATGTCATTGATTCAATGCAAACATATCATGATCCAATATCTTGCAACTTTTTTTCATCCAGACATTATTGGATTATTTATTTCATAGTCATTATGAACAAACTGTTGAACACAAGGAAAACAAGACCAATGCCATAGCAGTTATCTCCTGCTAGTTTTTTCTGTGGACTATATCCCTAACATAAATATACCCACATTCAAAGCATGGATAGAATCCACACAGTCATTTTTGAATAGAGGGCACTAGAGCTAGACTTTGGATATTTTAGGGTTACCATAAAGTGGATATCTCCCTTGGGGCTAAAAGTACAGCAACATATACCAGATATTAATGTAACCCACCATGTGATTTTTGTGATTTTCCAATAAAAAGGCATAATAAATACAAGCATAAAGGCACACAGGCTACATTTTATAATAAGGAAGTTATTTTATAATAAAGAAATTGTATTGACCTGTGTTATAAAAAGTGTCCTCTTCTGTTCAGTTACCACCTCTACCAGTATATTTTCAGCAGGGACATAATAATGGCATCACTTATGCTCACACCCTACCAGGGTTGGGGTCAAATCCTTGAAAAAGGATTTAAATGCAAATCCTTTGAAATTTTTCAAATCCAAATCCTTTCATTTTCAAAAGGATCTGATTTAAATCCAAATCCTTTTTGAAAAAGGAATTAAAATCCTTAAGAAAAACATGCTTGGATAAACTATGATGGATATGTACTACGATATCTATAACATATATCAGTAACAAAAACTGTAAATGATTTTTAATTAAATGAGATGTTAATCTAATTAAAATTTTCTGTCACTACCTTTGTGTTTACGTTTGTTCTAAATTCAAACATCATATATCAAAGACATATTATTGACCACAAGCATGTATAACAATAGGTTTAGTATAGAAAACAAGCAGAACTAGGGTTACATATATAACTCTTGTTACGGCCACAGGGCAAGCATGCATGGTAGCAATTACCGGTTGCTTTTAAGTTGCAACAGGAAAAGACAAAAAGTTTAATTAACAAATCTATTTAACAATTAAAAATAATGATTACAGTCAACTGGTATGCTCTCAATAGTGCATACAATGATACAATAATGAAACCTATCTGACCTGACCACTGTAACTGACAGTTAAATTTATCCACTGTATCCAGCAATCTGTTCTGTGATCTGTCCTGCGTTCTGTCCTGTAATCTGTCAAATGTTCACTATCACACAGATATCTGTATCCTATGATCTGTTCAATGTTCGATAACACAAAACGTCTTTATCCTGTCATCCTTTTGATATCCAATTTCACAAAATGTCTGTATAGAGATATTCAGAGAGTTTACACAACTGTACTGTCCGCTCCAAGATATGGACAGTGTCCAAAATGCAGTAAATCCACTCTGGTAGAATCATATACTGTATATAATAAGTATTATCCAAAGTACAGCAAATCTATCCAGACACTATAGAAAGTTCACTCCAGCAAAAGTTCACAACAACACAAGCAGTTTATATCCACTTGAATGTTAATTCTAAGACATAATAGCCTTCCTTATAGCCAGCGAATACTAAGTTCACTTGTGGTCAGATGAACAGTCCTTATATATACCATTGAAATTCTTGAATCTTATAGAACATAAAAGCTGTCACCAGAGGCAGTGAGGAAGTTCTAGAACCTATAGGTAGCTTATAGGGTTTCCCCAAATCTATTAATAGCATCACTGGGGTTAGCCTAGAGGGAATCCCCCCAGTCTATAAATAGATCAATAAATATCGCACATAACACAAAAATCAATAACTCCCTTACTTTAAATGTCAATACATACATGTAAAGCTTAGATTAAATAATGCACAGACACAGTGACCATATATGTAACACTCTGTAATGTATCACTATTTAGACAAAAACTGAATAGATGTCTTAGCAGGTTTGAAGAAGTTTTTGTTAAAGCAGAAATAATAGCTGTGCAATGTTTGCATTTGGCTTTGAAATTCCCATCAACACCCTGGGGGATATCAATTTTTTTGAACACCTTGGGTGATTTCCAATCATATTTTATTAAAAGAGCAAGAAACATTAATATATTATACATGTAAATTAAAAATAGACACATATTACACTATTAAAATTTAAAGGATTTTAAAAAGCAGAAGGATTTTGCCCAAAAACAAAAGGATTTAAATCAATTCTAAATCCAAAATCCTTTTTTTTTTTTTTTTTGCAAAAGGATTTCAAATCCTTTTTAAAAAAATCATTTAAATCCAAATCCTCAAAGGATTTGACCCCAACCCTGTACCCTACAACCCAGGGTAACAGCTTGGAACACCATTTAATGTATTGTTTTGCAGGCGCAATATCTTTCCCCGCAATGGGGAATTCATTGCACTGAGTTAACAAAACTTAGAGGAGTTAACAAAACTTGGAGGAGTGAGCGACAACCCTGCAGTGTGACTTTTGGATGCACTCCAATCTTCTAAACTCAAAATCATGAGTCACACAGACAGGGAATTGCAGTAGTCCAATCTGCTGTTCACCAAGCATGTTCCAGAAATATGGATGTTTTAAGGTTTAGGAGGGGACAAATTCTGTAACGGTCTCTTGTGTGGACTCTGGTGGACTTTATAACTTTCGACACATGGTCAGAGAGAGATAGGTTAGAATCAAGCACCACTCCAAGGTTCTTGACATTTTGTGCTGGTGAGACCTGATGGCCCAGAATATTGATTGGAAAAGTGTGGAAAGAATTGTTTATGACTGATTTTGGAGCATATCAAGATATACTGTGAAAAATTAGAAAAAACACCCTTAACTGCAAATAATCATAAATTCTGTGTCTTGAGCATGTGTCATTCATATTTTCATTTACTTTTCCTACATGTACTTCAGCTACTTTGTATTTTTCTGTATATTAGGCAAAGTCCTTATATGTTAAGGTTACAATGTAAATTGTAGCACATTAAGTTTTAAGTGAGCATTTTTTAATGTTGCCATAAAAACGCATCAATTCAGTTTCATAAAGGAAGTATGTATATCTGTAAGAACAATGCCCCTTTCATCTTAACTTTATAAAATGCATAGTACTCTTCGCTTTTCAAAGCAACCATATCTATATTTCCACTCCAATAAATGTCTCTTCTCTGTAATTAGAATCTATATCCATGTTTAATCAAATCTTTTATATAAAGATATAAAGGCTAGTGTATAAAATGTGTTTATTATCCCTAGAAGTAAATTACAAGAAATAACCCAGTACTGTCATTAAAATGTATTTAGGTAGAAACACCTGGCATCAAAGATATGTAGTGTAAAACTTTTATTGGTGGCATCCCTACTAGGTTTAGAACAAATAACCCATTGTCAATTGTAGAAACACCACATGGCTGTACCTTATGTAAATTATCTTATTGTTTAATTAGAGGCTTAATGTTCTGGGATCAGTCAGAGCTCTTGTGAAATAACCACAGTAGGCATGAACCTACACTGTCTCCCGAGTTGTCAGTGACCCAGCCAATGACCTTTCAGGTCACAACATGGTACCTGCTTTCTGGCCAATAGTTATGGGTGCCAACTGATATGCTAGATAACTTTACCAATTTTAATGTCAGGTATTTTAATATAAAATATAGGAACAAAATAAAAGAAGGATTAGTTACTGAGATAGTGAATCAGAGAAGAGCAGGATTGATAAATGAGATGATATCATAGTTAATTAGATAGAGAAGAGCATGATCAGTCGGTCAGTTAGTGTGATAAAAAGACAGACAGAGAGTTAGTGAATAAAACAGATCATCTGTAAATCAACAGGATTATATACATGTGATAGTGTTATAGTTGTGTGAAAAGTGAAAACAAGTGAAATGAAAGTTTTATACATTGTTATGGCAAACTTATTATATTTGGTGTGTACAACTGAAGGACTATTTGTGAAAATAAATATCTAAATTTCATCATCAGTATTGAATGTGTTTATTAACTATGAGCTACACCCCTTTCCATCAAACTTGCCAAACAAACTTAATGAACTATATATAAACAGTTAAAACATTTGAAAACCAAAAATTTAAGTTTGATAATATACTCAGTTTTGCCAGTCCTGAGTTTTAATTTATTTGTTAACATGAAATTTTGAATGTCTTTGAGGCAATTCTTGAGTGTGGATAGTGAGAGAAATTTGCTGGTGAGAGTGTTGAAAATGATACAGGAGAAGCACAAAAAAGAAATAACATGTGAGAAAGTATCAGAACTAGATAATTTAATAGCATGCTGAGAGCCTGAATTTGTAAACTAAATATTATGAAGCTGCAAAGTTTATCGGCAGTTTTGCTGCCAATGGAGATAGCACAATAAGTAAAAGTATAACATCTAATAAGGCTAAAGCACAACATTTCATAATCAGTTGCAGCAATCCATATAGCTTTGTAATAGGAGAAGTATGTGCCAAATGTGGCAGAAGAGAACATTTTGTCACAGACAAGGTCAAAGGTCACACCAAGATCATAAATCTTGGTCCAGCTGCACAGAACCAAGGTCAAAGGTCACACCAAGGTTATGGGACATTGCACAACTATATTCTCCAATGAACATCCCTTCCAAGTTTGAACTTCTTTCACCGTACAGTTGTGCAGATTTGACCTAAACAAGATGAAGTCCAAAGTCAGACATTTTCCAAGTATAAGAAGGTCTTACAAAGGTCACACCTACACCATGCCACCAATATACCTATAAAACAACAACTACCTACACTTTACAGTTTTTTTAAAGTTATGACATGGACTATATTTTAATGGTGAAGGGGAACTGTGGACAGGGGTAGGCTGATCTAAACATAGTCTT
Source organism: Sabellastarte sp. h YS-2021 (assembly GCA_964017235.1). Taxonomy (NCBI): domain Eukaryota; kingdom Metazoa; phylum Annelida; class Polychaeta; order Sabellida; family Sabellidae; genus Sabellastarte; species Sabellastarte sp. h YS-2021. The sequence goes on from OZ024928.1 coordinate 120,174,320, forward strand.
CAGCTGTTGTTTCAACCCTGTGTCACAATCTTTGGTTCTGATGACTTGAATAAGCTTGTTCTTTTCATTAAGAGCAGCCACTGCAAAACTGCATCCCCATGCATTAGTTGGGTCTGGTTAAGGAAACTGAATAATGGTTGTACTGTGTGAGGTCACTACACTTGATGACGATGAAAAATATGAAGGTTGGTTCATATTTTTTTGTTAGTATGTACGGAGGTTGGTTGTATTTGAACAATATGCAATACTCAATGTGGAGCTATTTTAGTTTATTCAAGAATGATGTAACATGACTGAACATGTTTAGCCTGCTAACAATGTGACATATGGCGTTTTGAACTCTCTGGAGTCTACCAATGTTCACCCTTGTTTGCGATGGAGTAGGAAGTTGCAGTAATCAAAGTGACTACTGACCCTAGCATTAGACACCATCACTGCTGTTTTTTGTTTCAGATACCTACAGATTCTCTGGAGTTCCCGGAGATGGTAATAGCACAAACATTGGCAACATTATCTGCATCTAGGGTGAAACCAAAGTTTTTTTTACTAAGCTGGTCCTATGACATTATTAAGGAGACTTGTAGGGTGTTTTGGTTTCAAGGAATCTCTTATTCAATTTTTGCTAATCAGAATGAATTTGCTATTGTCAGGATTAAGCTTTAATGTTACCCATCAACACCAGGACAGCCATGAGACTATTAGCCAGTTCAGTGATACTATAACCAAAGTTCGTTGAATCAAGTTCAAGAATTTTTGTGTGCCATCAGCATATAAATGATGAATGACACTAAAGTTGGATTAAATTGTACTAAGGGGAGTTCTGTACAGGGTGATAAAGGAGTGTGTCTAAGACAGAACCCTGACTGATCCTTTAGGGGAGCTGGAAAGCATTAGAAAAGTGTCCATTGATTTTAATCTTCTGTTTTCTTAAATTAAGGAAGGTCCTCAGTGGCCTAGTGGTTAGCAAGTTTGGCATCTAATCATAGGCTGTCACCTCTGTGGGTTCGAGTCCCACAAGTGGCAATTCTGAGGACCTGTCCCAATATGACCCTGGCTGTTGAAGGGGACGTAAAACCCCAACTTTGACCTTTGTCTTAAATTAAGGTATGACTATCAAGTAGAGCATGACCCAATCAGTTCCATAGTAATGTTTTAGATGGTCCAAAAAGATAGAATGATCTATGGTGTCGAATGCTCAAGACAAACACTGTAGTCTAACAGCAGTGCCCTTGGCCTTCGAGATGGTCAATGTCAATAATTTTAAGTAATGCTGTTTTTTTTTTAATAAAGGGCTCTTTTCGCTGACTGATTTATGTTTGTGATACCTTCCTGAAGGATGTGCTCATTTAATTGCTTTGCCACAGCTTTCTTCCTAAGTTTGGAGATATAACCGAGGTTAGACACTGGTAAATAGTTCTTGAGGGTGTGTCTATCAGGACCAGCTTTCTTCAGCATGGGTACAACATAAGTCTTAAAGCAGGATGGAAAGCTGCCTTCTTAATAATAACTAGAAATAGGACGCCCTGTTAACAGTAGCTGCAACATATGAAAAGAAACAGGATAGCATAGAAGAACACACATTATCATGTGTAATGCCCATCCCATGAACATTTTGCAACAATTGTACAGTAGTCAGCTCTGCAATACTGGAGTCAAAATTCCTAAAGTCAATTGCCAAATAAATCTGGGTATCATTGGCATACAGATGGTGTGTGTCCTGAAACTTCAAATAATTTGACTAAGGGAAGTAGTGTAAAGAGTAAAAAGAAGGCAACCTAGATCTGGACCTTGGGCAACACCAAAAGGGAGATGGAAAGCCTCAGAAAACTTGTCTCCTAATTTAATTTTCTGTATGTGATTAGTAAGGTAACAATGTATCCATGTAAACACAGTACCATCAACACCAAACCAGCTTATTTGGTGGATTCATATTGAGTGTTGACTAGATAATTTTCAGAATTTCCTCTTTTGATATAAACTGGAAAAAACCAAGTCTGTTCTGGAGGGGGCATGACTCGGGGATCAGCTCAGTAAACACTCTCTATTTTATCTGCAAAGTAGCTGTCAAAAGTGTTTGGTAGGCAGGTGATAGTTGTATTACCTGGGAGCACTATTTTTCGTGATTTATGGAATATTTTTTATATTTTATGGAGTTCCACAAGACTTTGGAGTTTCCCTCATTTTCCTTAACCATGTTCATATGGAATCTGCTTTTTTGAGAGCTCCAAGAGTTGATTAAAGTGGTCCACCATGGCTCTGTACCTACTACGATTTAGGGCAGCATTGTATCTTCACAACATCCTATTAAGTTTACATTTGAGCCTCTTTGTGGCCATGATCTCAATGCTCTCATGCTCATGTGCAAAAAGATTCGGGGTACATGATTTCATAGTTGTCTTTGCATCCCAAACTCTAAGACATATAATAAAGAAGACACAACTAGGGTATTAAGTATCAATGATCCCATTTGACCTTATAGGAAAGGGTTAAAGGTCAAATTAAACACACTAAAAGACTCAGGGCACATGATTTCCTATAAGCTGTCTTCACATCGGAAACCTATAGGACCAATAATAAAGAAGATACAGTTTTCAACTTCCTACGTCTTAAGGTTTCTGAGATATAGCCTGGACAACATTTTCAATCTCAAAGTCACTACAGCAAGGTCAAAGGTGAAATCAAGGTCACCCCATGACGTTTGCACACCTACACCCTCCAACCAATATCCCAACAAAGTTTCAACTTCCAACACCTTATGATTTCTGAGATACAGCCCAGACAAACTTTTTCCGGCTGCCTGCACACCCACCGATCTGGATGCCACAGGTGAAAACAATACCCACACAGTCTATAAAGGCTGTTGGGTAAAAAGTAAATGAACAACAACTTCAAAAGAACTTGCCTACATGCAACCTTTGAGCATACAAGCCATTTACTCATTAGATAACTGCTGAGAAGTGTGAAAGTAGCTGAGTATAAATACATAATAATAATAATAATAATAATTACCCACTTAGCTATGGAGATAGACTTCCAAACTTCTGACAAAGTTGTAGCTTTGGAAAAAGTGCTGAACATATTTTTAAAAAATGCTCTATATACAAGTTTTCAAGTTTTACGTAACTTTACTTCGTGTGGAAGGTACTGAAAACTAGAATAATGTTTTTGCTAACAAAAACAAAGCGTCCCCAAAAGTTAGATACAATATAGTATAAAGTAGAAAAAGTTTTTTGAAAAGAAAAACATGCAGGGCTGAGAGAAGTGAAAGTTAAACTATATAGTCAAGTTATATATACTCTCCACATACAGAATCCATTATAAAGCTGTAAAATCAATAATATAAGAGATATAAGGCAAAAAGAAAAAATCTGCCTTTTTGTGGGCATAGTTTGACTCATAAGGTAGGGTGTGGTGGGGGGGGGGTGTAATTAGTAAATCTGATTCGCTATGTAGACTGTATACACTTGCCTATTCCCTCTCAATACATTCTAAAGCTGTAAAAGCAATAATAATGAGATATAAGGCAAAACACAATATCAGCTATTTTATGACCCCAATTTCACCCATATGGGGGGGAGGGGGGTAAATCTGACCAGTTATCCAGACTCTTCATATATGGTCTCCCAATTCCTCTTAATACATTCTAAAGCTCTAAAAGTAAAAATATAGGAGATACAAGGCACAAACACAAAATTAGCTATTTTGTGACCCCAGTTTGACCCATGGGGGGGGGAGGGAATTTGACTTGCTTTCTAGACTCTCCACATATGGCTTCCTACTACCTCCGAATACATTTTATGGCTCTAAATGTAATACTTAAGAAAATAATAGGGGGTTCACATGACTGTAAAGTTTTCTGGTTGGTAGCTGTGAGAAAATCGCTCATAAACGGTTAATTTTCATCGGATCGCTCCCAAAATCTAATGAGTTTGCTTTTTTGATTTTTGATAGTATAAACATGTATATGAAAGAAGATCACTGCCGCGGTGTGTATCTCCCGCCGAGCATTAAATAGCCCAGACAAGATTTTATAGGTCAAGGTCACTACGGCCAGGTCAAGGGTCAAATCAAGGTCAGACCATGACGTTGCACACCTACATCCCCTAACCAATGTTCCTACCAAGTATCAACTTCCTACACCTTACGGTTTCCGAGATATAGCTTGGACAAGATCTTCAAACTCAAGGTCACTACGGCAAGGTCAAAGGTCAAATCAGGGTCAGACCATGATGTTGCACACCTACACATCCTACCGAATGTCCCTACCAAGTACCAACTCCCTACACCTTACGGTTTGTGAGATACAGTCTGGACAAACTTTTTCCCGCCACCTGCCCGCCCACCCACCCACCCTTCCGGACACCATGGGCTATCGAGTAAAAAATAGATGAACAACATATTTGAGAGAAATTGTGTAGCTGCAATACTTTTGAAGATATAAGCCATTTACTCATTACGGTTATCATTAAAAATTGACAAAGTAGCTATTACTCACTTAGCTATGGAGATACACTTCCAAACTAGTGATCATGTTGTAGCTGTGGAGAAAGTAGCTGCACAACATATTGGAACAAAATACTCTAAATGTAATAATCTGGAAGTTATAAGCCATATAATTATATTAGGTAAAGTGCTATTACTCACTCAACTGTAGGCCAAAGGTCACCAAATCCAGTACAATAGGATACTCTTGTACTGCCCTGTGGGTCAAAAATTCGCTCGAAATTGCTCTATCTTTTACAGTTTGCGAGATATTTGTGATTTTTCACATTTTCACTAAAAGAAGCAATAAAGTAGCCATTACTCACTTGTACATTGAGCAACAGTTGTGAAACTTAAACATGTTACAGTTCACAAAAAAGTAGATGAACAACATATTTGAGAGAAATTGTGTAGCCGCAATACTTTTGAAGATATAAGCCATTTACTCATTACGGTTATCATTAAAAATTGACAAAGTAGCTATTACTCACTTAGCTATGGAGATACACTTCCAAACTACTGACCATGTTGTAGCTGTGGAGAAAGTAGTTGAACAACATATTGCAACAAAATACTCTAAATGCAATAGTTTGAGAGTTATAAGCCATATAATTATATTAGGTGAAAGTGCTATTACTCACGGAAAAGTAGGCCAAAGTTCAGCAATCCCCTTAGCATAGGACATTGTTGTACCACCCTGTGGGTCAAAAATTCGCTCGAAATTGCTCTATCTCTTACGGTTTGCAAGATATTTGTGATTTTTCACATTTTCACTAAAAGTAGCAATAAAGTAGCCATTACTCACTTGTACATTGAGCAACAGTTGTGAAACTTCAATATGTTACAGTTCACAAAAAAGTAGATGAACAACATATTTGAGAGAAATTGTGTAGCTGCAATACTTTTGAAGATATAAGCCATTTACTCATTATGGTTATCATTAAAAATTGACAAAGTAGCTATTACTCACTTAGCTATGGAGATACACTTCCAAACTACTGACCATGTTGTAGCTGTGAAGAAAGTAGCCGAACAACATATTGCAACAAAATACTCTAAATGCAATAGTTTGAGAGTTATAAGCCATATAATTATATTAGGTAAAAGTGCTATTACTCACTCAAAAGTAGGCCAAAGTTCACCAAACCAAAAAATTTTTGAAGAGCGTAAAAATTCATTAGAACAAGTAATTTACCAAAAATGTGTAACTGTAGTAGTTTCAGAGAAAACTGCGTGACCCACGCACGCACGCACTCACACACGCACGTACGCACACACATGGTGCAAATTATAATCTCCCGCCAGCGAGCTGGGCGGGAGATAATAACAAGCCTCTGCGGCAGTAGATTTTGCTGAGCGGCAATGAGTGGGTGTACCCAAGAAAACTATTTTTTTGATCATGTGACCTTGATAAAGGCCAAATTTCCCATGCATAAGGTATATAACTGCCAAATATGGTTAAAAAGCTTCCAATAATAAGGGAGATATTCAAGGGAGACCATAATGCGGTGGTGGCGGTGAGGAAACTAAAGCGAAAACAAATAAACGCCCTTTCAGGGATGCTTAATTAGGAAAATAGCTATTACTCACTTAGCCATTGGGATAGACTCCCAAGTTACTCCCCATGTTGTAGCTAGGGAAAAAGTAGGCAAACAACATAGTTTAACAAGAGCACTCGAAGAGTGCAGACCTCCACCACGGGAGCTCAATTCCTGGACTTTCAAAACCTACCATTAGCACTGATATTGCTTTTTTCCTGGTCTATTTCATATTTTTGCCGATAGTGATCCGGATCACTCCCAATTTATTTTTCATGGATCCAGACAGTGATCCAGATCACTCCCAAAATCTAATCACTTGTTCCTTGTCCCATTTAGGACATATCCTGAAAATTTCATCAAAATCCGTCCATAACTTTTTGAGTTATCTGTCTTTAAAATTACATTTCATGGATCCAGAAGGTCCAGATAGTGATCTGGATCACTCCCCAAAGTGAATCTTTTCTTTCTTTTAACTTTTCAGACATATCCTGAAAATTTCATCAAAATCTGTCCATAAGTTTTTGAGTTATCTTGTTCACAAACAAACAAACCCACGCACAAACATAACCTCCTTCACGGAGGTAACAAAATGCTCTAAATGCAATACATTTCAAGTGATTTAGTACATAATTTCATGAACTTTAATTTATTAAAAATAATTTTAACCAGAGCATTGCTTTGCAAAAGAAAAAAAAAAGTTTTTGCACAACAAAACATGTCCCAATGAGCATTAATGGTTTTACTGAAATGACTATATTGCTTTCTTTAATATATTTTTCTATTTATGCAATAATTCAACCAGCCTGCAAAAACTTACAAGAAAATACTTGCTTTAACGAGAATTCAGTAGAATTGTACTGTGTCACTAGCTTTGGTTAAAGACTGAAGCATGTAGCATGAACATTCTGCCATCTTGCCAGGCCACTGCTCCCTCATTATTGAAGTAGTCCTTCAGGTAATCCCTCTGTCTTTTGGCCTCTCTAGCAGGGTTTCTGTCTTGGCCACCACCAGCAGCACCACCAATCAATCCACAATCACCAGGCACATCATCATCATCATCATCCTCCCCAGGCTGCTGACCAGCAGGTTGACCTTGATACTGACTTCTGAGTATGTTGTGCAGAACCACACAGGTCATGACCACTTCTCTAACTGTTTCTGAGGGTAGTTCAATTGTGGTCCTCATCACTCTAAATCTTGAAACCAGGATGCCAAAAGCGTTCTCCACAACTCTCCTGCCCCTTGATATTCTATAGTTGGCAATCCTTCTTGTTAACAGCCTTCTGCCATAGGGTTTCATGAGCCAGGTCTTCAGGGCAAAAGCATCGTCTGCCAGAATGAAGTAGGGGACATCTCTACCACCCTGGGTTATAGGAGCTGGGTCAGGGAAGCCTATCCTGCCATCATCAATCCTCCTCTTCAGCTGAGAGGCATTAAATATCTGGGCATCTGAGCAAGATCCAGCTGTACCCACATCTACCCATCTGAACTTATACTGTCCATCTACCAGGGCCAACATCACAATGGAAAAGAACCCCTTGTAGTTGTGGTAGAGGGCTCCAGTGTTCTTGGGTTTCTTCAGGGCCACATGCTTCCCATCCAGGGCTCCCAGGGCATGTGGAACATTCCACCTGATCCTGAATTCCCTCTCCAGTTCTTTCCACTCATCTGGGGTAGTAGGACATTTGAGGTACTCTCTGGTGAACTCATCCTGGATGGCCCTGCAGACCTCTGGTAAAAACTTGGAAATGGTGGATCTTCCAACCCCGAACTGACATGATAATGATGTGTATGACTCTCCAGTGGCCAGATATCTGATGGTGAGGGCTAACTTCTCCCCAACACTGATTGGTGCTCTGTAGTTGGTGGCCTGCCTGGCAAGGTGTGGTTCCAGTCTGGTCTTTATCATTTCAAAAAATTCTGGGGTCATCCTCATGTAGTTGGTGAATCCTGGAATGTCTGTGGCATACAGATCAGCCATAATGTTGTGGTAGGCCCCCCTCTCCTCTCTCTGCAGTAGCCATGGCCTGACCCACATGTTGTGCCTTCTTCTAGGTCTCTGTATGGGTGCTGGTGGTGCTGGTGGTGGTTGCTGTGGTCGACGTAAAAAATGGAAATACAGGATTATTTGTAACTGAATAACAAGAGGAGAGTGCCCGTGAACAGGCACTGTGTCAGCCGACTGAGTGTTTTTGATTTGTGAAGGTGATTAGAGGACAGAATAATTATCAGGAAAAGGGCTGTACAGAAATACAGTAAATGGTAACTGAACAGCAAGTTCAAAAGAAATTCCGAAGCTGACAGAAGAAAAGGATAAAAAGTTGTGCCCTGTAAATGGTATTATGAAGGAAAATAACAAGGTAATTGTTTAAGTGTAAAAAATAGGTTAAAACATATTTAAAGAAATACTACAAATGCAATATCCTCGTTTGACCTTGAAGAAGGGGTCCAAGGTCAAATCTAACTACACAAATACATTCTCAGCCCATGATTTCCTATGGTTTACCATTTCAAACCTCTAGGACCAATTATAAATGAGTTATAAGCAGTTTTAAGCTTGGCTGTCCTCATTTGACCTTGAAGGAGGGGTCCAAAGGTCAAATCTGACCATACCAAAAGATTCCGAGCCAATGATTTCCTATGGGATGGTTTACCATCCCAAATCTCTGTCACCAATAATAAGCGAGTTGTAGGCACTTTCAATTTTCGCTATCCTCATTTGACCTTGAAGGAGGGTTCCAAGGTCAAATCGGACCATATCAACAGATTCACAGCCCATGATTTCCTGTCTGTTTACCATCCCAAACCTCTGGGACCAATAATAAGCGAGTTATAAGCACTTTTAAGTTTGGCTATCCTTGTTTGACCTTGAAGGAGGGGTCATTGAAGGTCAAATCTGACCACACCAAAAGATTCCCACCCCATGATTTCCTACAGGTTGGTTTATCATCCCAAACCTCTAGGATCGATAATAAGGGAGATATAAGCACTTTTCATGACTGACAAAAAACACCTGTGGCGGCCATCTTGTTTCTCAAAATGAGGCCAAAAATATTCCCAGACAACATTTTATGGTTATTAATATATACTGCAAACTTAAGAAAGCTAGCTATAATATTTTTTTTCATCAGAGCAGTAACGGTGAAATCTCTCTCTACACACTGCGGCTATCCAGTGGATACAATGATTTACTCAACAGTGAGAACCTGAAAGTAGCTATTGCCCAGCTATGCCATGACATAGAGGTCTGCAATTTCACTATGTTATAGCTGACCAAAAATTCTGTGAATAACATATTTAACAAATTACTCTAAATGTAATAGTTTTCAAGTTACAACTGATTTACTCAACAGTGAGAACCTCAAAGGAACTATTACTCAGCTATGCAATGAGCTACATGTCTGAAATTTTACTATGTTACAGCTAACCCAAAAGTAGGTGAACAACATATTTAAGCAAACTACTGTAAATGCAATAGTTTTCAAGCTACAACTGATTTACTCAATAGTGAGAACCTGAAAATAGCTATTGCTCCGCTATGCCATGAGCTATAGGTCTGTAATTTCACTATGTTATAGCTGACCCAAAAGTAGCTGAATAACATATTTGCACAAATTTCTGTAAATGCAATAGTTTTCCAATTATAACTGATTTACTCAACAGTGAGAACTTCAAAGTAGCTATTACTCAGCTATGAAATGAGCCACAGGTCTGAAACTTCACTATGTTATAGCTGACCCCAAAATAGGTGAATAACATATTGAAACAAAATACTCTAAATGCAATATTTTTCAAGTTATAAGTGATTTACTCAACAGTGATAACCTAAAAGTAGCTATTACTCAGCTATGCCATGAGCTACAGGTCTGAAATTTTACTATGTTATAGCTGGCCCAAAAGTAGCTGAATAACATATTTATACGAAATTCTCTAAATGCAATAGTTTTTAAGTTACAAGTGATTTTACTCATGATGGAAGTTACTGAAAAGCCCAAAAGTAGCTATTACTCACTTAGCTATTGAGACAGACACCCAACTTACTCACCATATTGTAGCTATGAAAAAAGTAGCTGAATAATATATTTTAACAAAATGCTCTAAATGCAACACTTTTCAAGTTATAAGTGATTTACTCAACAGTGATAACCTAAAAGTAGCTATTACTCAGCTATGCCATGAGCTACAGGTCTGAAATTTTACTATGTTATAGCTGACCCAAAAGTAGCTGAATAACATATTTATACGAAATTCTCTAAATGCAATAGTTTTCAAGTTATTAGCGATTTACTCAACAGTGATAACCTAAAAGTAGCTATTACTCAGCTATGCCATGAGCTACAGGTCTGAAATTTCACTATGTTATAGCTGGCCCAAAAAGTAGCTGAATAACATATTTATACGAAATTCTCTAAATGCAATAGTTTTTAAGTTACAAGTGATTTTACTCATAATGGAAGTTACTGAAAAGCCCAAAAGTAGCTATTACTCACTTAGCTATTGAGACAGACACCCAACTTACTCACCATATTGTAGCTATGAAAAAAGTAGCTGAACAACATATTTTCACAAAATGCTGTAAATGCAACACTTTTGAAGTTATAAGTGATTTAGTGCATGATTTCATGAATTTTAATGCATTAAAAATTATTAAAAAAATTTATTAAAAAAAAAAGTAAGACAGATCCAGGTCTCATACTCACACAAGAGAATCTACCTCTGGCCTAGTACATATATGCAAGATATGAGAGAAATCCCTGCAATAGTCACTGAGAAAATTGTGATAAAAAGTTGAAATTTTCACACTTTTGGTGGGGGTACCCCCCTTGTAATGTCTCTAGCAAACAGACGAACAGACAGATTTGCATGCCTTGAACAATTTTTCATCCTCGATAGATAAGGTATCTTTTAAAAAAAACAGCATGTCTCTAGGCCTTGTAGTTTTGGAGAAGAAGTTGTTCACGCGGACGCGTACGCCCACGCCGCAGAGTGATGACATAATGTCAGCTGACTGACAAGTCAGCTGACATAAAAACCAAAAAAGCCCTAAGTTGTTGTTGAATCTGTCTCCCATTAAAAGGTGGCATCCTGCTGTGTTCCTAGAAAAGCAATGGTGATTAGATCGCGAATTTTATATATATATATACCCAGAAAATCCAGCAACTTTGGAAAACAAGAATCGGGGATCCTGGTCTGGGGAAGACTGAGGAGGCCTGAGGACGCCGGTAGTTAATCGTGGGTTAGTCGGCTCTTAGTCCCAGGAGGCCTGAGGCGTCCTGGGACCCAGTCGGTATGTGTACGACAGGATCGTGGTTGAAACCGACCTGAAAACTGGCTTAGTCGGTTCTTAGTCCCAGACCAGTTGGGGACTGTCTGGAGCCGCCTGAGGCATCCCGAGGCTTCCTGAGGACGATCTGTTCTTAATCCCAGACTTCAGTACCGACCCAGTATTCCCGCCCACTTTTGTTTTTTTTCCGACTGTGCACGATTAAGGGTCCCAGACAGGATCGGGCCTTAATCTTTTGGTGGAACAGGGGCATTATTTAGATTCTCCACATATGCTTTCCCAATACCTCTCAATACATTCTGAAGCTATAAAAGCAACAATAAAGGAGATATAAGGCAAAAACTCAAAATCAGCTATTTTATGACCCCAGTTTGACCCATAAGGGGGGGCCGTGGGGTAAAACTGACTGGCTATTTAGACTCTCCACATATGGTTTCCTATTACCTCCCAGTACATTTTATGGCTCTAAATGCAATACTTAAGAAGATAATAGGGGGGTTGACCTAAATTTAAGGCTTTCAGATTGGAAGGTATCAGAAAATCACTCATAAATGAGACATTTTTCAAGGGATTGCTCCCAAAATCTAATCAGCTCGCGTTTTCGATAGTATGAACAGGTGTGTCAAATTATAAGGCTGTGTAGCAAGTATTTTTTCCCGAACTGCAATGACGGGGGTTGTACTTAAAAAAAAAAATTGTTTTTGATCATGTGACCTTCATAAAGGTCAAATTTAAGCATGCAGAAAAATTTTCCTACGCCTAAGGTATATAACTGCCAAATATTGTTTGAAACCTTCTAATAATAAGGGAGATATTCAAGGGAGACCATAATGCGGCGGCGGCGAGGAAACTGAGGTGAAAACAAATAAGCTTAATTAAATCCATCAAGCCATTTTTGAGATACTGTCCGGAAACGAAAAAACTTAAACTTAAACTCACTATAAGTATCTTACTAGTGGGAGTTTACCAAACTATCACACCCTGAGGAGCAGTTACATCCACATACCAAATTTCAATTAAATCTGACAAGCTATTTTTGAGATACTGTCCGGAATACAAAGTGTGACGACAGAGGACGTCGGCGCAAAAAAAGGAGAGGACGAAGCAATCCCTATATGCCACGCAGCATAAATGCTGGTGACACAAAAAGTGGCAGATGATTGCGTATACCCTTGGGATCAAAATATTGTCGAAATAACTCTATATTGTGCCATTTCAGAGATCAATGCATTTTTGCATTTTACAAATAAATTTATGATGGCCTCCAAAAATGAGGGGGGAAAACAATTCTTTGCCAAAAAAATTGCAGATGACAGTGTATACCATATGGGTCAAAAATTTCGTTGAAATCACTCTATCTTGTACCATTTCCCAAATTAAAACATTTTTGTGTTTTACGCACAAATTCGAGATGGCTGCAAAAATTGCCAGGAAAACAATTTTTGCCAAAAATTGCCAGACGTATCTGTGTACAACCTAGGGGTAAAAAATATTGTCAGAATCGCTCGATCTAGCACCGTTTCGGAGATAAATGTATTTTTGCATTTTACGCAGAAATTCAAGATGGCCACCAAAATGGCAGAGGAAACCATGTTTGGTAAAACGTGGCACATTCTTCTGCATATAGCCAGCAGGCCAAAAATCTTGTCAAAATAGTTCTATCTCGCACCGTTTCTAAGATATTAAAGTTTTTCAGTTTCATCGTTAAGAAAAATTTAAATTTAAAACATTCATGTCTTGATTAGTTGTATAGAATGTAACAAAGTCTAAGCCAAGTAAATTATATCGGACAAAAACTTTGAAATTTATCATTCCAGTTGTGAGAAAAACAAAAAATGAAAAGACCACATTTCATCAAATAGCATTTATTGAAAAGCTTGACAACACTTTCTAACATAAAGGATAGCCACACGCAGATATTTCACCGAAACAGTATCTTTAAAGATTTTAAAAAGATATAAAAATAAGGTTGCATAAGTGTATTTGAGGCCATATGTGTAGTTCTTTTACTTATTCTGCCACTCATTAAAATTCGATGAAAATTCAGATCCCATTTCTGTGGCAATTTACTATTCTAATTTATAAACATTAAGAATTAATTCGAAAAAAAGAAGATAGACAGAAGGATGTAAAAGGGATTTCTTTAACTTATCGAGTATGATTTTTAATTTAAAGAACAGGAAGTGAAAAAGTTATGAAGCATACAATAGTAGCTGGATAAAAAAAGTTATGTGCATTTTGTAAATATTTACAACAGGAACAATCATCTTTTCTTCATAATTCTTCAGAACTTAGTGGTGAAACAAAGAAATGCTGTCCACATTTATTACTTTATTCCAACTCAAAATCTATCCAGATTTAGTTTTAAATGAAAATCCATCTAAAAATTTTTAAGATTTTTAAAGTTATAACTCCAACCAAAACCTGAGGTGTAACAAGAGATTTCACATTCAGAGGTACGTTGGTAAAAATGGGAATAATCATACTGGGGTAAAATGGACAATAAAATCCCACACATCACAAACACATCCCCACAGCAACGGATGAGATTATTAATCATAAAGGTATAATTCTCAGAAATAATTGAGATTTAACCAACACAAATGTACTACTTCTAAACTTACAAAATGATCACCTTCAACTTTAAACATTCATATTTTTGCACATAAGACATGATTCTAATGACTAGTTTGCACACAATTAGTTAAAGTCATGGTGCATTATTAGTATAAATACTGTTGTATGTTATTTACAATCTTACTGATTATCAGTACGATACATACATCAATCACACAACAATGACATGTTAATTATATTCTTCATACACTGACTGGACAAATTCAAAAACTAATTAAAAACCCTTTACCATTATGGTACAGTTGTAACTTATCTTTATCTGACAATTGTATGAGCACTATCCACAAAATTTACTTCATTTACTCCTTCATTCTTGTAAAAAAATCTTTCAAGACAATAAAATATATATAAAACAAAAGTAAAACTAAATAACCTGTCACAAAGGTCCAAGCAATAACAGAATCATCTCTCTCATTTTAACTCTTATAACTTTTTAATAATAACGTGATCTTTGATTCAACATTTTGAAAAGAAGTTATTCTTGAAAACCCTGACTGCATAGAGGTAGTATACATTCTTACCATAACCAGTTTTACTTAAACTTGAGTCTGTATCTCCTAATTCTTAAACAATGTTCAGGCAGAATTAAATAGCCATCGCAACATTGATTCCATGTTTGGTATATTCCCAACAGTAACTTTTCTAATTCTAATAGCACTTTTATAGCGCTTAATCTCTGTCAAAAGACAGACTCTTTTGTCAATCATAAAACACACAAAATGTTTCCACACACATTTTCTCCAGTATAAGGAAGTTGATACAATACAAAATACACAAAGAAGATAGAATACCAGCTTTGCATGAGTAAATCATACGTTAAATATACAATAAGTACTATATGGTTAAGATACCTCACATATTTCTGACAGATGAAAACAATAACTTATTAGAATTTGTGCATGTATTCTTTAATTTAGTAAATGTGAATATACCATGAAATTTAAAATTATCTTGCATCTATACTTTTATGTAATACAGCGGGCGCCTTTTCTGTATACCTCACTTTCTGATCAAATACTGCACAACTCTACATTATACCTAAACTACCACAATAATCCATTGCACACAAAGTTTGGCTCTAAAAGTGCAACAACTTTCAGAACTTCATTATATAATAGACTTAGGTTAACAGACAACATGAAACTACGAACAATTTCAAACATAATACAACTGTACAAAAGCAAATGTATTGGATACACAGAAGTATAACACTGAAATGCTCATTTAATAAAATAACAAATTTAAGAATTGGCTGTATATACAGTATAAAAGGTAAAAGTTCAATGATTTGCTAAATGCAACAACTCACTTTGTTTTGAAATTCATCAAAAATTTTGACCCTGAAACCGTCAAGAAATTAATTTTACTACCTCCTTTATTCAGTAAATCATTCCAAGTCTGCACATTTTTACTGGTTACTGATATTGAAAATATTACAAACTGACCTATGTATGCCATGTTTTGGGTATAAATTTAGCCAATTTAGTAAATTTTGTATGGAAAAGGCCAATCGAGACCAAGATAACATCTTACCCACACATATGTTCTGCCAGAGGATTTTCAGAATTTGCACCGACACTGAGAACCTTTTTTGAATTAGTGGATCATTTATATCAGGTTTTACACTGTCACCAACTTATTCAAAGCAAGACAGACTAGGGCAAGATCTTGAGATGCTGCAATACGGTGCTGTTAACAGGAATTCTTTCTCTATATTTAATCAGTAAAGGTTCTACTTTTGAGGAGTCAATTTCTTATGTAAATCGGTTATTTTGGAAGTATTGTTAAGGTTTCTTTAAGATTTTGCATTTTTTTTAATACACTGGCACCCCCTTACCATGGATAATTAGCGCCAATAATTTCTGGCTTTCATTTTCCTTAGAAAGGTCTTTTTACAGCGCTTCTGCTTGTTTTTGTGGAATCAAAATCGATGCAGAAATGGCCGAGAAATCGCATGTTAAATATTGAGTTTTTTTAGATTCACTAGTGCCCTTGTATGTGTGATAGCCTTTTTGAAAATGGTGGATAATATACTAAAACATCCCTCATTAGACATATCCAGAAAAAATAGATCACTCATAAAGATTAATAAGACTCACTACGCACTTGTATAATATTATCTTCATTTGTGATATATATATATTTCTTTCCTGTATGTGTCATTTGGGAAGTTTTTTATTGTACACACTACATCTCATGACCCGACTCCATGCAAAAAACAGAGATAAAAAATACAATGAAAACAAGTTTAAATGTCATCAGCACACAAAGTTAAAAAGCACTGTAATAGATTTATATATTAATAACAAACACAAAAATAAAGCAAGAGTATTTCATTGACAAACGTCAGGTTGGCATTACCATGAAAATTACTAAACAAATCCATAAAGCCAATCTGACCTACAATTTTTTATTATAACGAACAAGTTACATTGCATTATCATGCTGTCAGCAACCCAAATTTAAGTCTGTGTAACTAACCTGGCCAAAATTTAGTGAAAAAATATTGCAATTCAGTTAATTCTATATTTATATCACAGGAACACAGATTTTCTTACTCAAAAATATCTTGAAATATAAGAATTTTTTTATGTTGAATATTACGCTATTTTCACCTTACATTTTGATCGTTAAATCACCAAATTACTGCAGCACCTGAAATTATAATCACATTCTTATTTATAACAATAACTTCATTACACAGTTAAATTTTGGCTCATGGTCTTAAATGTGAAAGCTTAGCATACAACTGCTTTAAAATACATATAAATTGTAACTAACTGCTATGGCAAAATCCAAACAAATCAACTATTGTTTTCATTCACAAGGTATAATGTGAAATAAAATACATTGCTTACACAGTATTGGCACTGACTCCAACATAATTTTTAATACATACCAGATGTAATAAATTACATAAATCAACACATACAATTCATTTACAATGCTGCATAAACATGCACAATACAGTTTGTTTGTTGGCTGCAATCATGGAGTATACATAGCTAAGACTGAGAAACTCAAAAAAGCAGCAGTACTGAGCTAATTGACAAATAAGATCTCATTCAATGGAACACAATTACCATATATTTGCACACATTTAAAATAAAGCATTTGCAAACAATATCAAATACAGAATTTCCTTGCAGATTAGTTATCAAAACGAGTATTTACAGTATGTACAATTTCTAAGTGGGACCATCTTAATTTGAATTTAAGGTTAAATAACATATTTTATGGATTCATGGTGATCCAACAATTTTGGTAGAGATAATATATTCTCTTTGCAAAACAAACAAAAACTAGAGGATCGCTCGCAAAAAAAAAAGATAATGTTTTTGCATAGCAAAAACAAAGCGTCCCGAAAAGGATATAAAGGTGAGTGCTAAAGTATTAAGAAAATGCTTCGTTTCTAGCCTTATACTGTTGTATAATCTAGCACGGTTTTCAAGATATAAGCATTTTTGTGTTTTGCAAAAAATAAAAAAATAAAAAATGTCCGCTATATTTGGCGAGACAAAAATATTTTGAAAATTGGCATGGCTACTCTGCAGAGATACCCAGCAGGTCCAAAATTTTGTTGAGTTCACTCCATATAGCACGGTTTTCGAGATATAAGCATTTTTGTGTTTTGCAAAAACTTTGAAAATTCAAAATGGCCACCATTTTTGTGGAGACAAAAATTTTTGTCAAGACCACTGCCGTGGTGTGTATCTCCCGCCGAGCATTAAAGCAGAAGAAATAGCTTTTCCGAGATATTCACAATTTTTCATTTTCGTGCGTGAAAGGTCTTCCAAAAGTAGGTGAATGAGTTATTTGAGAAAAATTGGCTATCTGCAATACTATTAAGAGATAATTCACATTTACTCATTTTGAGTAGGCGAATAATTATCTATGGTTCTGAAACTTCACCAAGTGAAAGCTCTCCCAAAAGTAGGTGAATGAGTTATTTGAGAAAAATTGGCTATCTGCAATACTTTTACAGATAATTCGCATTTACTCATTTTGAGTAGGTGAGTAATTAGCTATGGGTCTGAAACTTCACCATGTGAAAGCTCTCCCACAAGTAGATGAATGAGTATTTGATAAAAATTGGGTATCCGCAATACTTTTACAGATAATTAGCATTTACTCATTTTGAGTAGGTGAATAAATAGCTATGGGTCTGAAACTTCACAGAGTAAAAGCTCTCCCAAAAGTAGGTGAATGAGTTATTTGAGAAAAATTGGCTATCTGCAATACTTTTAGACATAATTCACATTTACTCATTTTGAGTAGGTGAATAATTAGCTATGGGTCTGAAACTTCACCAAGTGAAAGCTCTCCCAAAAGTAGGTGAATGAGTTATTTGAGAAAAATTGGCTATCTGCAATACTTTTAGAGATAATTCGCATTTACTCATTTTGAGTAGGTGAGTAATTTGCTATGGGTCTGAAACTTCACCAAGTGAAAGCTCTCCCAAAAGTAGGTGAATGAGTTATTTGAGAAAAATTGGCTATCTGCAATACTTTTAGAGATAATTCGCATTTACTCATTTTGAGTAGGTGAGTAATTACCTATGGGTCTGAAACTTCACCAAGTGAAAGCTCTCCCAAAAGTAGGTGAATGAGTTATTTGAGAAAAATTGGCTATATGCAATACTTTTAGAGATAATTCGCATTTACTCATTTTGAGTAGGTGAGTAATTAGCTATGGGTCTGAAACTTCACCAAGTGAAAGCTCTCCCAAAAGTAGGTGAATGAGTTATTTGAGAAAAATTGGCTATATGCAATACTTTTAGAGATAATTCGCATTTACTCATTTTGAGTAGGTGAGTAATTAGCTATGGGTCTGAAACTTCACCAAGTGAAAGCTCTCCCAAAAGTAGGTGAATGAGTTATTTGAGAAAAATTGGCTATATGCAATACTTTTAGAGATAATTCGCATTTACTCATTTTGAGTAGGTGAGTAATTAGCTATGGGTCTGAAACTTCACAGAGTGAAAGCTCTCCCAAAAGTAGGTGAATGAGTTATTTGAGAAAAATTGGCTATCTGCAATACTTTTAGAGATAATTCGCATTTACTCATTTTGAGTAGGTGAGTAATTAGCTATGGGTCTGAAACTTCACAGAGTGAAAGCTCTCCCAAAAGTAGGTGAATGAGTTATTTGAGAAAAATTGGCTATCTGCAATACTTTTAGAGATAATTCGCATTTACTCATTTTGAGTAGACGAGTAATTAGCTATGGGTCTGAAACTTCACCAAGTGAAAGCTCTCCCAAAAGTAGGTGAATAATTAATTTGAGAAAAATTGGCTATCTGCAATACTTTTAGAGATAATTCGCATTTACTCATTTTGAGTAGGTGAGTAATTAGCTATGGGTCTGAAACTTCACCAAGTGAAAGCTCTCCCAAAAGTAGGTGAATGAATTATTTGAGAAAAATTGGCTATCTGCAATACTTTTACAGATAATTCGCATTTACTCATTTTGAGTAGGTGAGTAATTAGCTATGGGTCTGAAACTTCACCAAGTGAAAGCTCTCCCAAAAGTAGGTGAATGATTAATTTGAGAAAAATTGGCTATCTGCAATACTTTTAGAGATAATTCGCATTTACTCATTTTGAGTAGGTGAGTAATTAGCTATGGGTCTGAAACTTCACAGAGTGAAAGCTCTCCCAAAAGTAGGTGAATGAGTTATTTGAGAAAAATTGGCTATCTGCAATACTTTTAGAGATAATTCGCATTTACTCATTTTGAGTAGGTGAGTAATTAGCTATGGGTCTGAAACTTCACAGAGTGAAAGCTCTCCCAAAAGTAGGTGAATGAGTTATTTGAGAAAAATTGGCTATCTGCAATACTTTTAGAGATAATTCACATTTACTCATTTTGAGTAGGTGAGTAATTAGCTATGGGTCTGAAACTTCACCAAGTGAAAGCTCTCCCAAAAGTAGGTGAATGATTAATTTGACAAAAATTGGCTATCTGCAATACTTTTAGAGATAATTCGCATTTACTCATTTTCAGTAGGTGAGTAATTAGCTATGGGTCTGAAACTTCACCAAGTGAAAGCTCTCCCAAAAGTAGGTGAATGAGTTATTTGAGAAAAATTGGCTATCTGCAATACTTTTAGAGATAATTCACATTTACTCATTTTGAGTAGGTGAGTAATTAGCTATGGGTCTGAAACTTCACAGAGTGAAAGCTCTGCCAAAAGTAGGTGAATGAGTTATTTGAGAAAAATTGGCTATCTGCAATACTTTTAGAGATAATTCGCATTTACTCATTTTGAGTAGGTGAGTAATTAGCTATGGGTCTGAAACTTCACAGAGTGAAAGCTCTCCCAAAAGTAGGTGAATGAGTTATTTGAGAAAAATTGGCTATCTGCAATACTTTTAGAGATAATTCGCATTTACTCATTTTGAGTAGGTGAGTAATTTGCTATGGGTCTGAAACTTCACCAAGTGAAAGCTCTCCCAAAAGTAGGTGAATGAGTTATTTGAGAAAAATTGGCTATCTGCAATACTTTTAGAGATAATTCGCATTTACTCATTTTGAGTAGGTGAGTAATTACCTATGGGTCTGAAACTTCACCAAGTGAAAGCTCTCCCAAAAGTAGGTGAATGAGTTATTTGAGAAAAATTGGCTATATGCAATACTTTTAGAGATAATTCGCATTTACTCATTTTGAGTAGGTGAGTAATTAGCTATGGGTCTGAAACTTCACCAAGTGAAAGCTCTCCCAAAAGTAGGTGAATGAGTTATTTGAGAAAAATTGGCTATATGCAATACTTTTAGAGATAATTCGCATTTACTCATTTTGAGTAGGTGAGTAATTAGCTATGGGTCTGAAACTTCACCAAGTGAAAGCTCTCCCAAAAGTAGGTGAATGAGTTATTTGAGAAAAATTGGCTATATGCAATACTTTTAGAGATAATTCGCATTTACTCATTTTGAGTAGGTGAGTAATTAGCTATGGGTCTGAAACTTCACAGAGTGAAAGCTCTCCCAAAAGTAGGTGAATGAGTTATTTGAGAAAAATTGGCTATCTGCAATACTTTTAGAGATAATTCGCATTTACTCATTTTGAGTAGGTGAGTAATTAGCTATGGGTCTGAAACTTCACAGAGTGAAAGCTCTCCCAAAAGTAGGTGAATGAGTTATTTGAGAAAAATTGGCTATCTGCAATACTTTTAGAGATAATTCGCATTTACTCATTTTGAGTAGACGAGTAATTAGCTATGGGTCTGAAACTTCACCAAGTGAAAGCTCTCCCAAAAGTAGGTGAATAATTAATTTGAGAAAAATTGGCTATCTGCAATACTTTTAGAGATAATTCGCATTTACTCATTTTGAGTAGGTGAGTAATTAGCTATGGGTCTGAAACTTCACCAAGTGAAAGCTCTCCCAAAAGTAGGTGAATGAATTATTTGAGAAAAATTGGCTATCTGCAATACTTTTACAGATAATTCGCATTTACTCATTTTGAGTAGGTGAGTAATTAGCTATGGGTCTGAAACTTCACCAAGTGAAAGCTCTCCCAAAAGTAGGTGAATGATTAATTTGAGAAAAATTGGCTATCTGCAATACTTTTAGAGATAATTCGCATTTACTCATTTTGAGTAGGTGAGTAATTAGCTATGGGTCTGAAACTTCACAGAGTGAAAGCTCTCCCAAAAGTAGGTGAATGAGTTATTTGAGAAAAATTGGCTATCTGCAATACTTTTAGAGATAATTCGCATTTACTCATTTTGAGTAGGTGAGTAATTAGCTATGGGTCTGAAACTTCACAGAGTGAAAGCTCTCCCAAAAGTAGGTGAATGAGTTATTTGAGAAAAATTGGCTATCTGCAATACTTTTAGAGATAATTCACATTTACTCATTTTGAGTAGGTGAGTAATTAGCTATGGGTCTGAAACTTCACCAAGTGAAAGCTCTCCCAAAAGTAGGTGAATGATTAATTTGACAAAAATTGGCTATCTGCAATACTTTTAGAGATAATTCGCATTTACTCATTTTCAGTAGGTGAGTAATTAGCTATGGGTCTGAAACTTCACCAAGTGAAAGCTCTCCCAAAAGTAGGTGAATGAGTTATTTGAGAAAAATTGGCTATCTGCAATACTTTTAGAGATAATTCACATTTACTCATTTTGAGTAGGTGAGTAATTAGCTATGGGTCTGAAACTTCACAGAGTGAAAGCTCTGCCAAAAGTAGGTGAATGAGTTATTTGAGAAAAATTGGCTATCTGCAATACTTTTAGAGATAATTCGCATTTACTCATTTTGAGTAGGTGAGTAATTAGCTATGGGTCTGAAACTTCACAGAGTGAAAGCTCTCCCAAAAGTAGGTGAATGAGTTATTTGAGAAAAATTGGCTATCTGCAATACTTTTAGAGATAATTCACATTTACTCATTTTGAGTAGGTGAGTAATTAGCTATGGGTCTGAAACTTCACCAAGTGAAAGCTCTCCCAAAAGTAGGTGAATGATTAATTTGACAAAAATTGGCTATCTGCAATACTTTTAGAGATAATTCGCATTTACTCATTTTCAGTAGGTGAGTAATTAGCTATGGGTCTGAAACTTCACCAAGTGAAAGCTCTCCCAAAAGTAGGTGAATGAGTTATTTGAGAAAAATTGGCCATCTGCAATACTTTTAGAGATAATTTGCATTTACTCATTTTGAGTAGGTGAGTAATTAGCTATGGGTCTGAAACTTCACCAAGTGAAAGCTCTCCCAAAAGTAGGTGAATGATTAATTTGACAAAAATTGGCTATCTGCAATACTTTTAGAGATAATTCGCATTTACTCATTTTGAGTAGGTGAGTAATTAGCTATGGGTCTGAAACTTCACCAAGTGAAAGCTCTCCCAAAAGTAGGTGAATGATTAATTTGACAAAAATTGGCTATCTGCAATACTTTTAGAAATAATTCGCATTTACTCATTTTGAGTAGGTGAGTAATTAGCTATGGGTCTGAAACTTCACCAAGTGAAAGCTCTCCCAAAAGTAGGTGAATGAGTTATTTGAGAAAAATTGGCTATCTGCAATACTTTTAGAGATAATTCGCATTTACTCATTTTGAGTAGGTGAGTAATTAGCTATGGGTCTGAAACTTCACCAAGTGAAAGCTCTCCCAAAAGTAGGTGAATGAGTTATTTGAGAAAAATTGGGTATCCGCAATACTTTTACAGATAATTAGCATTTACTCATTTTGAGTAGGTAAATAATTAGCTATGGGTCTAAAACTTCACCATGTGAAAGCTCTCCCAAAAGTAGGTGAATGAGTTATTTGAGAAAAATTGGCTATCTGCAATACTTTTAGAGATAATTCGCATTTACTCATTTTGAGTAGGTGAGTAATTGGCTATGGGTCTGAAACTTCACCATGTGAAAGCTCTTCCAAAAGTAGGTGAATGAGTTATTTGAGAAAAATTGGCCATCTGCAATACTTTTAGAGGTAATTCACATTTACTCTTTTTGAGTAGGTGAGCAATTAGCTATGTGTCTGAAACTTCACCAAGTGAAAGCTCTTTGGGATACCTGCTCTGCAGAGATACCCTGAAGATAAAAAATTTCGTCGAAATCGCTCTATGTAGCACGGTTTTCGAAATATTAGCATTTTTGTGTTTTGCAATTTTTGCGCAAAAATTCGAAAATTCAAAATGGCCGCCATTTTTGGCAAGACAAAATTTTTTTGAAAATTGGCATGGCTACTCTGCAGAGGTACCCAGTGGGTCAAAAATTTCGTCGAAATCGCTCTATCTAGCACGGTTTTCGAAATATAAGCATTTTTGTGTTTTGCAATTTTGCGAAAAATTCGAAAATTCAAAATGGCCGCCATTTTTTGCGAGAAATTTTTTGTTTCAAAATTGGCATGGCTACTCTACAGAGATACCCTGCGGGTCAAAAATTTCGTCGAAATCGCTCTATCTAGCAGGGTTTTTGAGATATAAGCATTTTTATGTTTTGCAATTTTTGCGAAAAATTCGAAAATTCAAAATGGCCGCCATTTTTGGCGAGACAAAATTTTTTTGAAAATTGGCATGGCTACTCTACAGATATACCCTGTGGGTCAAAAATTTCGTCGAAATCGCTCTATCTAGCAGGGTTTTCGAGATATAAGCATTTTTATGTTTTGCAATTTTTGCGAAAAATTCGAAAATTCAAAATGGCCGCCATTTTTGGCGAGACAAAAATTTTTTCAAAATTGGGATAACTACTCTGCAGAGATACCCTGCGGGTCAAAAATTTCGTCGAAATCGCTCTATCTAGCACGGTTTTTGAGATATAAGCATTTTTTGCAATTTTTGCGAAAATTTCGAAAATTCAAAATGGCCGCCATTTTTGGCGAACAAAAATTTTTTGAAAATTGGGAAAAGTACTCCGCAGAGATATCCTGCGGGTCAAAAATTTTGTCGAAATTGCTCTATCTAGCACGGTTTTTGAGATATAAGCATTTTTGTGTTTTGCAATTTTTGCGAAAATTTTGAAAATTCAAAATGGCCGCCATTTTGGGCGAGACAAAATTTTTTTGAAAATTGGGAAAACTACTCTGCAGAGATACCCTGCGGATCAAAAATTTCGTCGAAATCGCTCTATCTAGCACGGTTTTCGAGATATAAGCATTTTTGTGTTTTCCTTATTTGGAAAATTCGTTATGATTAATTAATCATTAATTACTCGGCCATTTCTTGACCAATCAATGCCAAAATCTAATGATTTCCAGATTTTAATAGAATGAATGTATTTGCCAAGTTTCAGGTGAATTGATAAAATTCCTTTCAAGTTATCATCCGGACAAGCTTCCCCATCGAAAAAAGACATTTTTGGTCATGTGACCTCTCTGATTGGTTGAAATGTCACTGCAGCATATTCAAAAAAATTCCCCAAGGCTACTACCTAAACCTGCCAAATTTGAAAAGAATCCGCCTAACGGTTACAGAGTTATAAGGAAAACAAAATGCGGAGCCGGCAGCTCTCCCATACACAAACAAGCGTCCCTTGCGGGACGCTTAAAAACCAGTAGTTCGTATTTATCACACTTTAAGCTTTTATCAACACAGGAAGTTGTACCATTTTTTTTTACATATTTATAAGATACATATTAATGTACTCTTCAATTTTTTGCATTTAATTTATTTAAACTATACCCAAATGTTAACACATCTCATCTGAAACTAATGTATTGAATATCTTGGAGAACTGTAGTGCCCTCAAAGCAAAGTCTCATTGGTTTGTATGTTAATACAAAATGACACATATTTTAAATATGTACAAAAATGGCAGTAGCAAGAAATGACTAGGCTTTCAGTGTAATAGTAGTCTTCCTTCTTCATACTTTCTTCACGATGTGGGACACAGAACTACAACAGATAAGGTATAAACACTACATCTCTCTTATGCCAGGGAGGGTGGTATTTGGCCGGATAGATGTGGGTTGTGGCTCAGTTGAAAGAAACATTTCCTTTAAATTGACTGGGGAACCGGAATTGAAAAAAAGTACCACAAGATATGCCCCAAAAGAAAAAAAATACACATGGACCAACAAAAACTAGTATTAGCATTGTACTCTATAAAAATCTAGAAAAAAAACTATTTATACAACAGCAACAAAAGCCCAACAATGTTCAATTTCAAAATCATTAATACTGACAAAACAACTTAAAAAGTTGATATTGAGTGAAAAAGTCATAAAGATTTAATGAATTAACTATATACATAACTTACATTACTTTAAACAAACTTGAACATGTATATATTCCAGACATCCTAACTTTTATAAAATTATTACTGTATACAACAGTAAAGGAAGTTTTAAACTTTGTCGAAATTTGATAACTATGCTTGTGCAAGTGATGAACCAGACTGGTATGAATCTGTTATAGTTTCTATGTAAGAAGCTTAATATTAATCTTCTCAGCTTACAGAAAAAGTAATGTGACACAGAAACATATATGGAGGGTAGGGTACCTTTGAGTATGTAGTCTGTCAGCAAACTAGGGACTGTGGAACTGTCTTCATTAATGGCTTGTAAGACTGTAAACACAAGAGGTGAAAATGCATTAAGAATGAAAGCTGGCACTTGCCCCCACATTCTATACATAATAACACAACTGAACTATGATGGTCTCAAAATACCACGTAGTCTTGGCCTTGGTATATTTCAATACCAGACTTTAACAGAATTTACATGACACTTACTTCTAATTACATCTAAATTGAGTGTAATTTAATTGAAGAAACATAATATAAAAGTATGTAAAGAGAACTATCTCTGCCCATATTATAACAGCCTTGGGCCTAGTGTACTTAAATGTTACATTTATTCAAAACTTTCTGGATGCAATGTTATAAGACAGATGAAATACTTACTTTTGATGTACACTTGTAATTGTTCAATGGTTGGAGGCCCCTGGTTAGTGTGAAATGGGATTACTGTTGTGAGATACTGAAAGCAGACATATTTATATTAGAGGCACAAGCAGGCCAAACAGCTATATTGTACTAGCACTAAGTGCCCGATAAAATAACAGACAGGCCTAATGAACATCAAAAGAACCACAGATATGTTGAATAAGGGATTTATCACAATATGTTAAATGCATTGCTTCAGGACCTAAATTAAAACAACAATAAAACATATATATATATGTTACGCCCAATCTGTGAAATTGCCCATTTCATGAAATAGGCAAGGACTTTGCCCATTTTGTGAAATAGGCAAGTGATTTGCCCATTTCACGAAATAGGCAATATATTCAGTATTTCGAAATGGGCAAAACGTGGGTTGCCTATTTCATGAAATGGGCAATACCATGTATGAAAAATAAATTTTCATGCATAAAAGTATTTTATTGTTTTAATGTTACTGTAAACACTATTTCACACTTACTTTCATATTT
This sequence comes from Sabellastarte sp. h YS-2021, assembly GCA_964017235.1. NCBI lineage: Eukaryota > Metazoa > Annelida > Polychaeta > Sabellida > Sabellidae > Sabellastarte > Sabellastarte sp. h YS-2021. The sequence continues at coordinate 120,201,146 of OZ024928.1, forward strand.
TTTATAAAACAATATATTATACTGCTAAAATAACTAGACCTAGCGCATCGGAGAACCGATGCAAATTGTATCCACCAGAAGAAAACTCACTAAAGCCGTTCTGACATCGCTTAACCTTGAAGGAGAAGCCCAAGGTGAAATCTGACCATATCAAAAGATTCTTAGCCCATGATTTCCTATAGGTTGGTGTGACACTGCAAACCTCTAGGAATACGAATAAGCAAGATATAAACACTAATTTTGGCAATCCTCATTTGACCTTGAAAGAGGGGCCAAAGGTCAAATCCGATCACACCAAAAGATTCCCAGCCCATGATTTCCTAGATTTTGGTTTACCATTCCAAAGCTCTAGGACCAATAATAAGCGAGTTATAAGCACTTTTAAGTTTGGCTATCCTCGTTTGACCTTGATGGAGGGTCCAAGGTCAAATCCGACCACAGCAATAGATTCCCAGCACATGACTTTGTGTACTATCCTCGTTTGACCTTGAAGGAGGGGTCCAAGGTCAAATCCGACCACACCAAAAGATTCCCAGCCCATGATTTCCTATAGGTTGGTTTACCATCCCAAACCTCTAGGACCAATAATAAGCGAGTTATAAGCACTTTTAAGTTTGGCTATCCCCGTTTGACCTTGAAGGAGGGGTCCAAGGTCAAATCCGACCACACCAAAAGATTCCCAGCCCATGATTTCCTATAGGTTGGTTTACCATCCTAAACCTCTAGGACCAATAATAAGCGAGTTATAAGCACTTTTAAGTTTGGCTATGCTTGTTTGACCTTGAAGGAGGGGTCCAAGGTCAAATCCGACCACACCAAAAGATTCCCAGCCCATGATTTCCTATAGGTTGGTTTACCATCCCAAACCTCTAGGACCAATAATAAGCGAGTTATAAGCACTTTTAAGTTTGGCTATGCTCTTTTGACCTTGAAGGAGGGGTCCAAGGTCAAATCCGATCACACCAAAAGATTCCCAGCCCATGATTTCCTATAGGTTGGCTTACCATCCTAAACCTTTGCTATAGGTTGGTTTACCATCCCAAACCTCTAGGACCAATAATAAGCGAGTTATAAGCACTTTTAAGTTTGGCTCTCCTCGTTTGACCTTGAAGGAGGAGTCCAAGATCAAATCCGACCACACCAAAAGATTCCCAGCCCATGATTTCCTATAGGTTGGTTTACCATCCCAAACCTCTAGGACCAATAATAAGCGAGTTATAAGCACTTTTCATGACTGCAAAGAAACGCCCGTGGCGGCCATCTTGTTTTTCAAAATGAGGCCAAAAATATTCCCAGTCAAGATTTTATAATGAGGAACATATCCTGCGAATTTGAGATATCTACCTATAATACCCTTTGCTCTAGAGGGCCACCAAAAGTCCTTGTTTAAAGTCGAAAAACGCCCGTGGTGGCCATCTTGTTTTTCAAAATGAGGCCAAAAATATTCCCAGGCAAGATTTTATGGCTATGAATATATCCTGCAAATTTGAGAAGGCTTGCTATAATATTTTTTTCGTTAGAGTGGTAACGGTGAAATCTCTCTACACACAGCGGCGGCGGCGGCATAACGAAGTCAAATCCATAGTATCCACCGGATAGCATCCGGTGGATACAATTAAACATGCTGGTGCACTTTTATTGACACAAAATATATTTCACACAATTAGACATTATGTTGTTCAAATAAAAACATCTGTCTTCAACTCAAACATCAAATAGATTTTATACTATACTTATTGTAAATAAATACCATCTTCAGTGATTATGATTTACAAGTCCTAGCATATTGTCTTGTTATTTATCTACACTGTCACAAATTTTGTGCTAAACCTTTGTATCATATAATCCAATTGTAACTACACCTCAGGGCCTGTGTTTGTAGAGGGCCCAATGTTTAATTGTAATTCGCAATACTTATAGGTTGACCCCATATAAAAAGAATGCTAATCTTACTGAAAGAGGCCATTCCAGTGCATTTCATTAATTAGGACACACAATTTACAGTTCAGCTTTTGATACAAGATTAAAGAATGTACATTGAATAATGGACACTTTTATTTGATATTTTTGGGACATAAATATTTTAAAGTTGTAAATTGTGTAAATAAGTTACTGTTAAAAAGTAGATATTTTATTAATGCTACTTTTAACTGTGTAATATTTTAGTTACATTCATATAACTATCAAACAAAACTTTAACATATTTAAAAATACTGAGACAGAAAAACACAATTTATGTACCTTTTTCTTTTGAAATAACAGTTTCAATATTTGTTACATATCTGTAAAACTTCTATACACAATAGGAAGTTTCTTAAAGATATTGGCAAAGTCTTTTGTTGTTCTATGCATGGAAATTATATTTTCATACATAAGATCATAATTAAATAAATTGCCTATTTCACGAAATGGGCAAGTCAGTTGCCTATTTCATGAAATGGGCAAAATTCTTGTCTATTTCACGAAATGGGCAATTTCGTGGATTGGGCGTAACATACTATACATGTACCCTAGACTTGGTATGTAGCCATCAAAAAGAAAACTGTTGAACAATATTTCTTTAAAGACTTTATATATCAGTTTAACCACTTCAAATTCTATATCTTTGTACAGATTCAGAATCAAACTAGAAATAGGACCCATTGGCATGCGTAATGTCCACCCAAAGGGAAGCACGAGTTTTTCTGTAAAACTTGAACAAAATTGGCAAGAGTAGATTGCTGAGATTGAGGGTAAAAAATTTAGACGATATCGCTCTATCTGGCACGGTTAAGGAGATAGAAGCAAATTTGTGTTTTTGCATTTTTGGCAAAAATTCGAAAATTCAAAATGGCCGCCATTTTTGAAGAGTAAATTTTTAGAAAATTGCCAAGAGTACATTGGTTATATACCCTGTGGGTCGAAAATTTTGACGAAATCGCTCTATCTTGCACGGCTTAGGAGAAAGACATATTTATGTTTTTTGCTATGTAGCTATTACTCAGGAGATTAAAGCTTTTACCATCAACAACAATACCAAGCAAGCAATTGACACTATAAACCTTCAAAACAAATTTTAAAAAGATGAGTTAAATATGTTTCCTTTAAAAGAGTGAAAACAGAAATGCAATTCAGAGTAGGCTCAAAGTAGCAAAGCAGCTATTACTCAGATAGCTACAAAGCTATCATCGACCAAAAGCTATCCTGGACAAACTATTGACCCAATTATCCTTCATATAAATTTTTGTGAAGATAGAAAACATTGTTTCATTAAAATGTCCAGGAAAAAAAGTCAACTCAAAATAGCATAATAGCTATATAGCACAGTAGCTATTACTCAGTTAGGTATAAAAGTATTATACCAAAAGCAATCCCAAGCAAGCTACTGATCCAATAATCCCCAATGCCAAATTTTGTGAACATAGGTGAAATACTTTTTCTTTAAAATGTTTAAAGTAAAAAAAGCTACTCAAAGTAGCTAAGTAGCTATTACTCAGTCAGTTATATAGCTATAATCACTAAATGCAATCCCAAGCAAGCTATTGACCTAACTATTGCTCATACTAAATTTGGTAAACATATGTCAAATATTTTTCCTTAAAATGCCCGGAAACAAAAGAAGTATATAAAAGTAGCTAAGTAGCTATTACTCAGTTAGCTATACAGCTATCTTCACCAAAAGCAATCCCATTCAGGCTATTAACTCAATAAACACCCATACCAAATTTGGTAAAGATAGGATAAACACTTTTCCTTGAAATAACCGGAAACAATGTGTGACAACGGACGGCGGAAAAGGCAAAAATAATATGTCCACCCCCCAGTGGGGTGGACATAATTAAAACCCCTCTCTCTTCTGAGCAGGAACATAAAATCTTTCACATACTGTCCACCCTTCACCCAGTCTTTAACTATCTTGCTACAAACATTTGAATACACTGTTAGTTCTATACACAATGTTGTAAACATGTGAAGATGTTACGAGTTGTATACAAATGTCCCCTTACTGTGCCAGCTTCTGTCCCGCTGGCATTCTTAGGCCGCAAGCTCGTCAAGGAACCTTGTGACTTGCGCTTCTCAGTATTGAAATCTTTCCGCTTTTGTTGAATACTGAGTAACAGGGAGATGAACTGGTTTTTCAATTCCTACAAACAGAAAGAAAAAAAAACATTTTTAAGGTGAAATAACTATTATATAAGGTTTCATGTTAAAGCCGATTCAAGTTAAAATATTTGGTGAATTGGTACATTGCACTGATTCAGATAGTTCCAAATATTTCTTTCTCTTTTATCAGTCAGTTTATAGCTCCAATGCATGAAACTGATGAGAAATACATTTTCATACAATAAAACACCAAATTGGTAATTCACACATAGGATTTCAGATGTTTACCCAAATAAACTGTAAACCTGGGTTTCCTCTCTTGCAGTTGATTTCAATACATGCTTACAAACTTTCAGGTTTACTTATTACTTTAAAATTGAAGTTCCACAACTGCAAAAGTGAAATCTTATACAATACTTCTTTGTGAAGTGAAATTTATACTGGAAAAGCTAAGGAAATGAAAATGTCTTTATAAAACTAAAGCTGTACCTTTTCATAATCTAATTCATCCTTCAGGGCAAGTTCTTGAATTAAAACCTCGGAACAGTCTTTGATGGTTACTTCTAATTCTTCCAGTAGTTCATTTAGTGCACTCAATGGAAGCTCTCTCAGACCTGGGCAAGGATAAATACAAGACTGACATGTACTATTCAAGCTTAATCCACCCTCTTGGACAGTAGGAACCTTGGTCATCTGAATATGCTGGTAAAGTTTTTGTTCTGGAAATAGATTGGTCTGTAAATAAAGTCCCCCCAAAAATATGAGGAATGAATATCTTTTTTCACTTACTGGTGTTACAAGTATTGGGTGTTGGTATGACTGATATAGGTTATAACCTCGTTAACCTTCACCACCACAATTTATCTGATAAAAAATAAATTGTTTCTAAGATGCACTTTTGATTTCAAGCTTGGGCAAGCTTTAAGATCAAGGTCATATGTGAATGTCCACATGTTGTACGCAAACATATATATGTTACAATTTTTGGCAGTGCGCCTTTGTGTGCAAAATAACTCAAAACGTTGTGGGTGAATTTTTGTTGAAATTCTCAGGAAATGGCACAAGGAATCAATGATTTGGGTTTTGATCTGGAAAACCTTCTAGATCCAGAAATTTTCTAACAGATTTTTTTATTCTAGTACTCGTAAGCAATATTACAGGTGTGGCGCCTTGATAGAGATCTGCATTTAAGTGGTCATTATTTATTATGGGTTATTTTAACATAGAAACAAGCATTCTGATGCATGCAATTATCTCCCGCCATATAAACTAGAGGATCGCTCGCAAAAAAAAAAGATAATGTTTTTGCATAGCAAAAACAAAGCGTCCCGAAAAGGATATAAAGGTGAGTGCTAAAGTATTAAGAAAATGCTTCGTTTCTAGCCTTATACTGTTGTGGCAACCAAAGTCAGCGCAGTCTGCTCTATCTAGCACGGTTTTCAAGATATAAGCATTTTTGTGTTTTGCAAAAAATAAAAAAATTAAAAATGTCCGCTATATTTGGCGAGACAAAAATATTTTGAAAATTGGCATGGCTACTCTGCAGAGATACCCAGCAGGTCCAAAATTTTGTTGAGTTCGCTCCATATAGCACGGTTTTCGAGATATAAGCATTTTTGTGTTTTGCAAAAACTTTGAAAATTCAAAATGGCCACCATTTTTGGGGAGACAAAAATTTTTGTCAAGACCACTGCCGTGGTGTGTATCTCCCGCCGAGCATTAAAGCAGAAGAAATAGCTTTTCCGAGATATTCACAATTTTTCATTTTCGTGTGTGAAAGGTCTTCCAAAAGTAGGTGAATGAGTTATTTGAGAAAAATTGGCTATCCGCAATACTATTAAGAGATAATTCACATTTACTCATTTTGAGTAGGTGAATAATTATCTATGGGTCTGAAACTTCACCAAGTGAAAGCTCTCCCAAAAGTAGGTGAATGAGTTATTTGAGAAAAATTGGCTATCTGCAATACTTTTAGAGATAATTCGCATTTACTCATTTTGAGTAGGTGAGTAATTAGCTATGGGTCTGAAACTTCACCATGTGAAAGCTCTCCCACAAGTAGATGAATGAGTATTTGATAAAAATTGGGTATCCGCAATACTTTTACAGATAATTAGCATTTACTCATTTTGAGTAGGTGAATAAATAGCTATGGGTCTGAAACTTCACAGAGTGAAAGCTCTCCCAAAAGTAGGTGAATAAGTTATTTGAGAAAAATTGGCTATCTGCAATACTTTTAGAGATAATTCACATTTACTCATTTTGAGTAGGTGAATAATTAGCTATGGGTCTGAAACTTCACCAAGTGAAAGCTCTGCCAAAAGTAGGTGAATGATTTATTTGAGAAAAATTGGCTATCTGCAATACTTTTAGAGATAATACGCATTTACTCATTTTGAGTAGGTGAGTAATTAGCTATGGGTCTGAAACTTCACCAAGTGAAAGCTCTCCCAAAAGTAGGTGAATGAGTTATTTGAGAAAAATTGGCTATCTGCAATACTTTTAGAGATAATTCGCATTTACTCATTTTGAGTAGACGAGTAATTAGCTATGGGTCTGAAACTTCACCAAGTGAAAGCTCTCCCAAAAGTAGGTGAATAATTAATTTGAGAAAAATTGGCTATCTGCAATACTTTTAGAGATAATTCGCATTTACTCATTTTGAGTAGGTGAGTAATTAGCTATGGGTCTGAAACTTCACCAAGTGAAAGCTCTCCCAAAAGTAGGTGAATGAATTATTTGAGAAAAATTGGCTATCTGCAATACTTTTACAGATAATTCGCATTTACTCATTTTGAGTAGGTGAGTAATTAGCTATGGGTCTGAAACTTCACCAAGTGAAAGCTCTCCCAAAAGTAGGTGAATGATTAATTTGAGAAAAATTGGCTATCTGCAATACTTTTAGAGATAATTCGCATTTACTCATTTTGAGTAGGTGAGTAATTAGCTATGGGTCTGAAACTTCACAGAGTGAAAGCTCTCCCAAAAGTAGGTGAATGAGTTATTTGAGAAAAATTGGCTATCTGCAATACTTTTAGAGATAATTCGCATTTACTCATTTTGAGTAGGTGAGTAATTAGCTATGGGTCTGAAACTTCACAGAGTGAAAGCTCTCCCAAAAGTAGGTGAATGAGTTATTTGAGAAAAATTGGCTATCTGCAATACTTTTAGAGATAATTCGCATTTACTCATTTTGAGTAGACGAGTAATTAGCTATGGGTCTGAAACTTCACCAAGTGAAAGCTCTCCCAAAAGTAGGTGAATAATTAATTTGAGAAAAATTGGCTATCTGCAATACTTTTAGAGATAATTCGCATTTACTCATTTTGAGTAGGTGAGTAATTAGCTATGGGTCTGAAACTTCACCAAGTGAAAGCTCTCCCAAAAGTAGGTGAATGAATTATTTGAGAAAAATTGGCTATCTGCAATACTTTTACAGATAATTCGCATTTACTCATTTTGAGTAGGTGAGTAATTAGCTATGGGTCTGAAACTTCACCAAGTGAAAGCTCTCCCAAAAGTAGGTGAATGATTAATTTGAGAAAAATTGGCTATCTGCAATACTTTTAGAGATAATTCGCATTTACTCATTTTGAGTAGGTGAGTAATTAGCTATGGGTCTGAAACTTCACAGAGTGAAAGCTCTCCCAAAAGTAGGTGAATGAGTTATTTGAGAAAAATTGGCTATCTGCAATACTTTTAGAGATAATTCGCATTTACTCATTTTGAGTAGGTGAGTAATTAGCTATGGGTCTGAAACTTCACAGAGTGAAAGCTCTCCCAAAAGTAGGTGAATGAGTTATTTGAGAAAAATTGGCTATCTGCAATACTTTTAGAGATAATTCACATTTACTCATTTTGAGTAGGTGAGTAATTAGCTATGGGTCTGAAACTTCACCAAGTGAAAGCTCTCCCAAAAGTAGGTGAATGATTAATTTGACAAAAATTGGCTATCTGCAATACTTTTAGAGATAATTCGCATTTACTCATTTTCAGTAGGTGAGTAATTAGCTATGGGTCTGAAACTTCACCAAGTGAAAGCTCTCCCAAAAGTAGGTGAATGAGTTATTTGAGAAAAATTGGCTATCTGCAATACTTTTAGAGATAATTCACATTTACTCATTTTGAGTAGGTGAGTAATTAGCTATGGGTCTGAAACTTCACAGAGTGAAAGCTCTGCCAAAAGTAGGTGAATGAGTTATTTGAGAAAAATTGGCTATCTGCAATACTTTTAGAGATAATTCGCATTTACTCATTTTGAGTAGGTGAGTAATTAGCTATGGGTCTGAAACTTCACAGAGTGAAAGCTCTCCCAAAAGTAGGTGAATGAGTTATTTGAGAAAAATTGGCTATCTGCAATACTTTTAGAGATAATTCACATTTACTCATTTTGAGTAGGTGAGTAATTAGCTATGGGTCTGAAACTTCACCAAGTGAAAGCTCTCCCAAAAGTAGGTGAATGATTAATTTGACAAAAATTGGCTATCTGCAATACTTTTAGAGATAATTCGCATTTACTCATTTTCAGTAGGTGAGTAATTAGCTATGGGTCTGAAACTTCACCAAGTGAAAGCTCTCCCAAAAGTAGGTGAATGAGTTATTTGAGAAAAATTGGCTATCTGCAATACTTTTAGAGATAATTCGCATTTACTCATTTTGAGTAGGTGAGTAATTAGCTATGGGTCTGAAACTTCACAGAGTGAAAGCTCTCCCAAAAGTAGGTGAATGAGTTATTTGAGAAAAATTGGCTATCTGCAATACTTTTAGAGATAATTCACATTTACTCATTTTGAGTAGGTGAGTAATTAGCTATGGGTCTGAAACTTCACCAAGTGAAAGCTCTCCCAAAAGTAGGTGAATGATTAATTTGACAAAAATTGGCTATCTGCAATACTTTTAGAGATAATTCGCATTTACTCATTTTCAGTAGGTGAGTAATTAGCTATGGGTCTGAAACTTCACCAAGTGAAAGCTCTCCCAAAAGTAGGTGAATGAGTTATTTGAGAAAAATTGGCTATCTGCAATACTTTTAGAGATAATTCACATTTACTCATTTTGAGTAGGTGAGTAATTAGCTATGGGTCTGAAACTTCACAGAGTGAAAGCTCTGCCAAAAGTAGGTGAATGAGTTATTTGAGAAAAATTGGCTATCTGCAATACTTTTAGAGATAATTCGCATTTACTCATTTTGAGTAGGTGAGTAATTAGCTATGGGTCTGAAACTTCACAGAGTGAAAGCTCTCCCAAAAGTAGGTGAATGAGTTATTTGAGAAAAATTGGCTATCTGCAATACTTTTAGAGATAATTCACATTTACTCACTTTGAGTAGGTGAGTAATTAGCTATGGGTCTGAAACTTCACCAAGTGAAAGCTCTCCCAAAAGTAGGTGAATGATTAATTTGACAAAAATTGGCTATCTGCAATACTTTTAGAGATAATTCGCATTTACTCATTTTCAGTAGGTGAGTAATTAGCTATGGGTCTGAAACTTCACCAAGTGAAAGCTCTCCCAAAAGTAGGTGAATGAGTTATTTGAGAAAAATTGGCCATCTGCAATACTTTTAGAGATAATTCGCATTTACTCATTTTGAGTAGGTGAGTAATTAGCTATGGGTCTGAAACTTCACCAAGTGAAAGCTCTCCCAAAAGTAGGTGAATGAGTTATTTGAGAAAAATTGGCTATCTGCAATACTTTTAGAGATAATTCACATTTACTCATTTTGAGTAGGTGAGTAATTAGCTATGGGTCTGAAACTTCACAGAGTGAAAGCTCTGCCAAAAGTAGGTGAATGAGTTATTTGAGAAAAATTGGCTATCTGCAATACTTTTAGAGATAATTCGCATTTACTCATTTTGAGTAGGTGAGTAATTAGCTATGGGTCTGAAACTTCACAGAGTGAAAGCTCTCCCAAAAGTAGGTGAATGAGTTATTTGAGAAAAATTGGCTATCTGCAATACTTTTAGAGATAATTCACATTTACTCATTTTGAGTAGGTGAGTAATTAGCTATGGGTCTGAAACTTCACCAAGTGAAAGCTCTCCCAAAAGTAGGTGAATGATTAATTTGACAAAAATTGGCTATCTGCAATACTTTTAGAGATAATTCGCATTTACTCATTTTCAGTAGGTGAGTAATTAGCTATGGGTCTGAAACTTCACACAGTGAAAGCTCTCCCAAAAGTAGGTGAATGAGTTATTTGAGAAAAATTGGCTATCTGCAATACTTTTAGAGATAATTCACATTTACTCATTTTGAGTAGGTGAGTAATTAGCTATGGGTCTGAAACTTCACAGAGTGAAAGCTCTGCCAAAAGTAGGTGAATGAGTTATTTGAGAAAAATTGGCTATCTGCAATACTTTTAGAGATAATTCGCATTTACTCATTTTGAGTAGGTGAGTAATTAGCTATGGGTCTGAAACTTCACAGAGTGAAAGCTCTCCCAAAAGTAGGTGAATGAGTTATTTGAGAAAAATTGGCTATCTGCAATACTTTTAGAGATAATTCACATTTACTCATTTTGAGTAGGTGAGTAATTAGCTATGGGTCTGAAACTTCACCAAGTGAAAGCTCTCCCAAAAGTAGGTGAATGATTAATTTGACAAAAATTGGCTATCTGCAATACTTTTAGAGATAATTCGCATTTACTCATTTTCAGTAGGTGAGTAATTAGCTATGGGTCTGAAACTTCACCAAGTGAAAGCTCTCCCAAAAGTAGGTGAATGAGTTATTTGAGAAAAATTGGCCATCTGCAATACTTTTAGAGATAATTCGCATTTACTCATTTTGAGTAGGTGAGTAATTAGCTATGGGTCTGAAACTTCACCAAGTGAAAGCTCTCCCAAAAGTAGGTGAATGAGTTATTTGAGAAAAATTGGCTATCTGCAATACTTTTAGAGATAATTCACATTTACTCATTTTGAGTAGGTGAGTAATTAGCTATGGGTCTGAAACTTCACAGAGTGAAAGCTCTGCCAAAAGTAGGTGAATGAGTTATTTGAGAAAAATTGGCTATCTGCAATACTTTTAGAGATAATTCGCATTTACTCATTTTGAGTAGGTGAGTAATTAGCTATGGGTCTGAAACTTCAGAGTGAAAGCTCTCCCAAAAGTAGGTGAATGAGTTATTTGAGAAAAATTGGCTATCTGCAATACTTTTAGAGATAATTCACATTTACTCATTTTGAGTAGGTGAGTAATTAGCTATGGGTCTGAAACTTCACCAAGTGAAAGCTCTCCCAAAAGTAGGTGAATGATTAATTTGACAAAAATTGGCTATCTGCAATACTTTTAGAGATAATTCGCATTTACTCATTTTCAGTAGGTGAGTAATTAGCTATGGGTCTGAAACTTCACAGAGTGAAAGCTCTCCCAAAAGTAGGTGAATGAGTTATTTGAGAAAAATTGGCTATCTGCAATACTTTTAGAGATAATTCGCATTTACTCATTTTGAGTAGGTGAGTAATTAGCTATGGGTCTGAAACTTCACAGAGTGAAAGCTCTGCCAAAAGTAGGTGAATGAGTTATTTGAGAAAAATTGGCTATCTGCAATACTTTTAGAGATAATTCGCATTTACTCATTTTGAGTAGGTGAGTAATTAGCTATGGGTCTGAAACTTCACAGAGTGAAAGCTCTCCCAAAAGTAGGTGAATGAGTTATTTGAGAAAAATTGGCTATCTGCAATACTTTTAGAGATAATTTACATTTACTCATTTTGAGTAGGTGAGTAATTAGCTATGGGTCTGAAACTTCACCAAGTGAAAGCTCTCCCAAAAGTAGGTGAATGATTAATTTGACAAAAATTGGCTATCTGCAATACTTTTAGAGATAATTCGCATTTACTCATTTTCAGTAGGTGAGTAATTAGCTATGGGTCTGAAACTTCACCAAGTGAAAGCTCTCCCAAAAGTAGGTGAATGAGTTATTTGAGAAAAATTGGCTATCTGCAATACTTTTAGAGATAATTCGCATTTACTCATTTTGAGTAGGTGAGTAATTAGCTATGGGTCTGAAACTTCACCATGTGAAAGCTCTCCCACAAGTAGATGAATGAGTTATTTGATAAAAATTGGGTATCCGCAATACTTTTAGAGATAATTAGCATTTACTCATTTTCAGTAGGTGAGTAATTAGCTATGGGTCTGAAACTTCACCAAGTGAAAGCTCTCCCAAAAGTAGGTGAATGAGTTATTTGAGAAAAATTGGCCATCTGCAATACTTTTAGAGATAATTCGCATTTACTCATTTTGAGTAGGTGAGTAATTAGCTATGGGTCTGAAACTTCACCAAGTGAAAGCTCTCCCAAAAGTAGGTGAATGAGTTATTTGAGAAAAATTGGCTATCTGCAATACTTTTAGAGATAATTCACATTTACTCATTTTGAGTAGGTGAGTAATTAGCTATGGGTCTGAAACTTCACAGAGTGAAAGCTCTGCCAAAAGTAGGTGAATGAGTTATTTGAGAAAAATTGGCTATCTGCAATACTTTTAGAGATAATTCGCATTTACTCATTTTGAGTAGGTGAGTAATTAGCTATGGGTCTGAAACTTCACAGAGTGAAAGCTCTCCCAAAAGTAGGTGAATGAGTTATTTGAGAAAAATTGGCTATCTGCAATACTTTTAGAGATAATTCACATTTACTCATTTTGAGTAGGTGAGTAATTAGCTATGGGTCTGAAACTTCACAGAGTGAAAGCTCTCCCAAAAGTAGGTGAATGATTAATTTGACAAAAATTGGCTATCTGCAATACTTTTAGAGATAATTCGCATTTACTCATTTTCAGTAGGTGAGTAATTAGCTATGGGTCTGAAACTTCACAGAGTGAAAGCTCTCCCAAAAGTAGGTGAATGAGTTATTTGAGAAAAATTGGTTATCTGCAATACTTTTAGAGATAATTCACATTTACTCATTTTGAGTAGGTGAGTAATTAGCTATGGGTCTGAAACTTCACAGAGTGAAAGCTCTGCCAAAAGTAGGTGAATGAGTTATTTGAGAAAAATTGGCTATCTGCAATACTTTTAGAGATAATTCGCATTTACTCATTTTGAGTAGGTGAGTAATTAGCTATGGGTCTGAAACTTCACAGAGTGAAAGCTCTCCCAAAAGTAGGTGAATGAGTTATTTGAGAAAAATTGGCTATCTGCAATACTTTTAGAGATAATTCACATTTACTCATTTTGAGTAGGTGAGTAATTAGCTATAGGTCTGAAACTTCACCAAGTGAAAGCTCTCCCAAAAGTAGGTGAATGATTAATTTGACAAAAATTGGCTATCTGCAATACTTTTAGAGATAATTCGCATTTACTCATTTTCAGTAGGTGAGTAATTAGCTATGGGTCTGAAACTTCACCAAGTGAAAGCTCTCCCAAAAGTAGGTGAATGAGTTATTTGAGAAAAATTGGCCATCTGCAATACTTTTAGAGATAATTCGCATTTACTCATTTTGAGTAGGTGAGTAATTAGCTATGGGTCTGAAACTTCACCAAGTGAAAGCTCTCCCAAAAGTAGGTGAATGAGTTATTTGAGAAAAATTGGCTATCTGCAATACTTTTAGAGATAATTCGCATTTACTCATTTTGAGTAGGTGAGTAATTAGCTATGGGTCTGAAACTTCACCATGTGAAAGCTCTCCCACAAGTAGATGAATGAGTTATTTGATAAAAATTGGGTATCCGCAATACTTTTACAGATAATTAGCATTTACTCATTTTGAGTAGGTAAATAATTAGCTATGGGTCTGAAACTTCACCATGTGAAAGCTCTCCCAAAAGTAGGTGAATGAGTTATTTGAGAAAAATTGGCTATCTGCAATACTTTTAGAGATAATTCGCATTTACTCATTTTGAGTAGGTGAGTAATTGGCTATGGGTCTGAAACTTCACCATGTGAAAGCTCTTCCAAAAGTAGGTGAATGAGTTATTTGAGAAAAATTGGCTATCTGCAATACTTTTAGAGATAATTCGCATTTACTCATTTTGAGTAGGTGAGTAATTGGCTATGGGTCTGAAACTTCACCATGTGAAAGCTCTTCCAAAAGTAGGTGAATGAGTTATTTGAGAAAAATTGGCCATCTGCAATACTTTTAGAGGTAATTCGCATTTACTCTTTTTGAGTAGGTGAGCAATTAGCTATGGGTCTGAAACTTCACCAAGTGAAAGCTCTTTGGGATAGCTGCTCTGCAGAGATACCCTGAAGATAAAAAAATTCATTGAAATCGCTCTATGTAGCACGGTTTTCGAAATATTAGCATTTTTGTGTTTGGCAAATTTTGCGCAAAAATTCGAAAATTCAAAATGGCCGCCATTTTTGGCAAGAAAAATTTTTTTTGAAAATTGGCATGGCTACTCTGCATAGATACCCTGTGGGTCAAAAATTTCGTCGAAATCGCTCTATCTAGCACGGTTTTCGAGATATAAGCATTTTTGTGTTTTGCAATTTTTGCGAAAAATTCGAAAATTCAAAATGGCCGCCATTTTTTGCGAAAATTTTTTTGTTTGAAAATTGGCAGCTACTCTGCAGAGATACCCTGTGGGTCAAAAATTTCGTCGAAATCGCTCTATCTAGCAGGGTTTTCGAGATATAAGCATTTTTATGTTTTGCAATTTTTGCGAAAAATTCGAAAATTCAAAATGGCCGCCATTTTTGGTGAGACAAAATTTTTTTCAAAATTGGGATAACTACTCTGCAGAGATACCCTGCGGGTCAAAAATTTCGTCGAAATCGCTCTATCTAGCACGGTTTTCGAGATATAAGCATTTTTGTGTTTTGCAATTTTTGCGAAAATTTCGAAAATTCAAAATGGCCGCCATTTTTGGCGAGACAAAAATTTTTTGAAAATTGGGAAAAGTACCTCGCAGAGATATCCTGCGGGTCAAAAATTTTGTCGAAATTGCTCTATCTAGCACGGTTTTTGAGATACAAGCATTTTTGTGTTTTGCAATTTTTGCGAAAATTTCGAAAATTCAAAATGGCCGACATTTTGGGCGAGACAAAAATTTTTTGAAAATTGGGAAAACTACTCCGCAGAGATACCCTGCGGGTCAAAAATTTCGTCGAAATCGCTCTATCTAGCACGGTTTTCGAGATATAAGCATTTTTGTGTTTTCCTTATTTGGAAAATTCGTAATGATTAATTAATCATTAATTACTCGGCCATTTCTTGACCAATCAATGCCAAAATCTAATGATTTCCAGATTTTAATAGAATGAATGTATTTGCCAAGTTTCAGGTGAATTGATAAAATTCCTTTCAAGTTATCATCCGGACAAGCTTCCCCATCGAAAAAAGACATTTTTGGTCATGTGACCTCTCTGATTAGTTGAAATGTCACTGCAGCATATTCAAAAAAATTCCCCAAGGCTACTGCCTAAACCTGCCAAATTTGAAAAGAATCCGCCTAACGGTTACAGAGTTATAAGGAAAACAAAATGCTCTCCAGAAGCTCTGCCATACACAAACAAGCGTCCCGCAAGGGACGCTTAATTAGATGTACTAAAGATAGTGGAATATATAGATTTTCTTGTGAGATGGAGGAATATGTAGAAGTGATAATAAGCAAGAGGCACTTTAATGTTTGACTGCAATACTTTCAAAGATAAAAGGCATTTAGTCATTTTAGTAGCTATTACTCTGAAATGCAAAGAGCTACAGTTCAACTTTACTATGTGGTAGATCACCCAAAAGTAGGTGAATGACTTATTTAGAAGAAATTGCCTATCTGTAATACTTTCAGAGATAAAAGACATTTACTCATTTTAGTAGCTATTACTCAGCTATTCAAAGAGCTATAGAGCTGCAACTTCACTATGTGGTAGATCACCCAAATATAGGTCAATGACTTATTTAGAGGAAATTGTGTATTTGCAATACTTTTACAGATAATAGTCATTTACTCATTTTAGTAGCTATGACTCAGCTATGTAAAGAGCTATAGATCTGAAATTTAGTATGTGGCAGATCATCCAAAAGTAGGTGAATGACTTATTTATCACCAAAATTACACTATCTCGCACCGTTTCCAAGATAATAAGTTTTTGTATTTTTATGCAGAAATTCAATATGGCCGTCAAAAATGGTGGGAAAACAATTTTTGGCAAAAAGTTGCGGCTGACTCTGTGTACACCCTGTGGGTCAAAAATTTTGTCAAAATTGCTCTATCTCGCTCCGTTTCCGAGACAAATGCGTTTTTGCATTTTAAGCAGAAATTCACGATGGCCGCCAAAAGTGCCGGGAAAACGATTTTTGGGAAAAGTCAATAATAGACTCTGCAGATACCCTGTGGGTTAAAAATTTCGTCGAAATCGCTGTATCTCGCTCTGTTTCCGAGATAAACACGGTTTTGCATTTTACGCAGAAATTCAAGATGGCTGCTAAAAGTGGCGGGAAAATGTTGTTTTGCAAAAAGCCACCAGTAGACTCTCCAGACACCCTGCGGGTCGAAAATTTCGTAAAAATCGCTGTATCTCGCTCCGTTTCTGAGATAAAGACTTTCCTGCATTTTACCCAGAAATTCAAGATGGCCGCCAAAAGTGGCGGGAAATTAAATTTTGGGAAAAGTCGTCAGTACACTCTGCAGATACCCTGTGAGTCAAATTTTTTGTTGAAATCGCTCTATCTTGCTGCGTTTCCGAGATAAACGCGTTTTTGCATTTTACGCAGAAATTCAAGATGGCCGCTAAAATTGGCGGGAAAACAATTTTTGGGAAAAGTCACCAGTAGAGTCTCCAAATACCCTATCGGTCAAAAATTTCATCTCGCTCCGTTTCCGAGATAAATAAAAAGATAGATGTCATTATTTGGCTACAAATAAGAAAATAGCTATTACTCACTTATGGCTTATAATAGAACCCCAAACTATGTGCCATCTTATAGTTTAAGTACAAAGTAGCTGAAAAACATATTTTAGGAAAATACTCTAACTGCAATAGTTTTGGAGTTACAATGGATTTACTCACCAGTCATCATTTCAAAGTAGCTATTACTCAGCTATGCAATGTGCAACAGGTCTGAAACTTTACTATGTGGCAGCTTATCAAAAACTAGATGAATAACATATTTGAAAACAATTGCCTAACTTTAATACTTTTGAAGATATTTGAAATTTACTTATGTCTTTGTTTTGCTACAAATAAGAAAATAGCTATTACTCACTTATGGCATGCAATAGAATCCCAAACTATATGCCATCTTATAGTTAAGGACAAAGTAGCTGAATAACATATTTTAGGAAAATACTCAAACTGCAATAGTTTTGGAGTTACAATGGATTTATTCAATAGTCACAATTTCAAAGTAGCTATTACTCATTTATCCAATGTGCCCCAGGTCTGAAACTTTACTATGTGATAGCTTACCAAAAACTAGATGAATAACATATTTGAAAAGAATTCCCTAACTTTAATACTTTTGAAGATATTTGAAATTTACTTATGTCATTATTTTGCTACAAATAAGAAAATAGCTATTACTCACTTATGAAATGCAATAGAATCCCAAACTATATGCCATCTTATAGTTAAGGACAAAGTAGCTGAACAACATATTTTAGGAAAATACTCTAATTGCAATAGTTTTGGAGTTACAATGGATGTACTCCACTGTCATAATTCAAAGTAGCTATCACTCAGCTATGCAATGTGCAACAGGTCCAAAACTTTACTATGTGATAGCTTATCAAAAAGTAGATGAATAACATATTTGAAAAGAATTCCCTAACTTTAAACACTTTTAAAGATATTTGACATTTACTTATGTCATTATTTTGCTACAAATAAGAAAATGGAAAATTTAAGAATTAAATTAAATTTTTATAAGATAATATCTTACCTAGTGGACCGGTGCAATAGTCCGGCGCCTAGCCGGTCCCGCCAAACATTAGTAAAAAATGTCCTGAGCTGGGCTCTGGCCTGGACCGGTAGTGTAGTATTCACTCGCCAGGTGTCACCGGACACCCAGCTCCCCTACTGCGCGTGTGCGCGCATGCGCACTTCCTCTTTTTGTTGCCTACCAAGTAAAGTCCCCTTGAATTAAGCGGGGAAGGTAGGGTGGGACTCTCCTTGTCCACTAGGTAAGATATTATCTTATAAAAATTTAATTTAATTCTTAAATTTTCCATTTTATTGCGTTAATATATCTTACCTAGTGGACCGGTGCAGAATAACTACCCATTGGATGGCGGGTAGCTCAATCAAAAATTCAGGGGACTCACTATGGGAGATAACTCCCAAACCTCATATAGACCGAGGTAACAAAGCTAGACCGGTTCCTAACCCTCTCGGTTACATTACATTACCTCCCCCCCCCCCCCCTTTTCTTTCAGAAATCTGACACTCATGAAGAGGGGAGGAGAGAAGAGTCCCAATGAGTCCTGAGGAAGCAATGGGGAAAAATTCCATTTGGTCCCTCATCTATCCTGAGAGGCAAGGAAGACTGCAGAGACATTTTTTTTTTTTTTTTTTTTTTTTTTTTATACATATTTACAAAGAAGATTCAAACTTAATCTCTAATCTGTTGAGCTGCTACCACCGGGCCCAGGTGGTATAGCTCAGAATCTGCCCAGGGTACATCCTTTAGGTAGAACTGGGTGAAAGTGTTATGAGACTTCCAATGGCAGGCTGATAGAATTTGATCTAAGGGTACGCCTCCCTGAAAGGCTTTGGAAGCCGCGAAAGCGCGGACATCATGAGCCCGAACTTGATGCAAATTTTGAGACTGCTCATCCGAGAGTTGGTAACATAAGCCAATCGTTTGTTTGATCCAGGAAAAGACAGTGGCTGGCACAATGTCTTTCTTGAAGCTCTTCCGAAAAGAGACGAAAACCAACTCCTTGTCTGACCGAAGGTCCTTGGTTTTGTCTAGATAGTAACGCAAGGATCTCACCGGACACAAGGTCCTGTCCTCCCGAGACTTGTCCAAGGTCGGAGCAAGAGCCGGGATTATAACCGGGGCTACACAACCCGGACCCTCCTTAGCCAGGTGGTTCTTGGAGATGAAACTTGGGGAAGGGTACAGGGAGACATTAGACCAATCCTCTTGATGCCTGATGTTCCTATGTACCCAGGCATGAATCTCGCTTCTTCTTTTGCCCGACCCTAAGGCAAGAAGGAAGACCGTCTTAAAGGTAAGGTGTTTAAGGGAAGCCTTCCTAAGGGGTTCAAAGGGAGGTTTCGTGAGCTGATGAAGAACCAAGGAAAGGTTCCAGGAAGGAACACCCCTCCTACCCTTAGGCTTGTCCCTATGGAAACTGTCCAACAGTCTGGTAAGATTCTCATCCTTACCAATGTTTAACCGGACATTTCCTATCTTGTCGGATATAGCAGTCCTATAGCCATCTATCGTGCTAGGTTGCAGATGTTTCTCCTGAAAAAGGTAGAGCAGGAAGTCAGAGATCTGCTTTATAGAAGGAGACCTGAAGTCCACCTTATGTTCCTCACACCATCTGACAAAAACGGACCACTTTGATTCGTAGATGGCTCTGGTTGAACGTCTCTGAGGAGCTTCAATTCGTGTTGCCACTTCTTCAGAGAAGCCTGCCTGTTGGATGGCAAAGGCCCTAGGAGCCATGCATGCAGATTCAGACTGTGAAGGTCCCTGTGAGGACACTGATTGAATGGTTGAGTCAATAGATTCCCTACTCTCGGCAGCCTTAGGGGAATTTGTACTGACATGCTGACCAGATCCCAAAACCATGACATGTTGGGCCATCCTGGTGCAATGAGAATGACTCTGCGGAATCCCTGATCTATCAACTTGGAGACCACCTTCCCTAGGAGAGCCACCGGAGGAAAAACATAGGCATCCAGATCTTGCCAGGGAACGCTGAGAGCATCCACCTTCCAGGCTAGCAGATCCGGAACCGGGGACACAAACCTGGGAAGTTTGTGATTGAACTTGGTCGCAAATAGGTCCACCTCCGGCTTGTGCCATCTTCTGCAAATCTGGTCGAAGACTTCCTGCAGGAGGGACCATTCCGTTTGTATCACCTGACCGTGCCGGGACAACTTGTCCGCAATGACATTGAGGTGACCTGGAATATGTCTTGCTCTTAATACAATCTGCCTCTGGTTGCACCACATCAGCAGCCTCCAGAGGAGAGCACAGAGAGAGCCGGATTTCATACCGCCCTCCTTGTTTATGTAAGAGACCACTGTTGTGTTGTCGGAACACACCAGAATGGTCTGGTTCCAACACAATCGCTCGAACTGTTTTAGTGCTAGTAAGACAGCCTTGAGTTCCAGCAAGTTTATATGCAAGGCGCTTTCTTGTGTGGACCAAAGGCCTCTTGCGGTGAAGTCGCCTAAGTGAGCACCCCAACCTTCGTTTGAGGCGTCGGTAAACAGCTGAAGAGCGTGCTGAAGTGGGTGTAAAGGTTGACCTTTTAGGACATTGTTGGGGCTCAACCACCACCTCAGGTGTGGATAAAGAGACTGAGGCAGAGGGATAATCTTTTCCAATGATTCCGGGACATGCCAATGCCTCTTCAGATGCCACTGGATAGGACGCATGTGAAGTCGCCCAGCTACTATCTGTTTCTCTGTGGCTGTTAGAAGTCCTATTAGGGACATAAACTGTCGGACCGAACACACCTGTTGATTGAGAAGGTCGTTGATCTTTTGGGACAGAGCCATCCACCTCTCCTGGGTCGGTTTGACCAGCCCCTGAGAGAGGTCGAAACGGTAACCTACAAAGTTGAAGACCTGCTGAGGCACCAACTCTGACTTGGTCATATTGACTACCCACCCTAACCTGTGGCATAGGTCCAAGAGGGTCCGGGTATGAAGTAGGCACGTTTCCGGGCACGGGGCTCTCAGCAACCAGTCGTCGAGGTACTGGTGGATCCTGATACCCCGAGCCTGTGCCATTAACTTGACTTCCTTGGCCACCTTGGTGAACTCCAACGGAGCCGTTGAGAGGCCAAAGGGGAGGGCTGTGAACTGATAAGCTTGACTGTGGAGGAAGAACCTGAGGAATTTCCGCGACCTTTGTCCTATTGGGATATGGAAATAAGCGTCGCTGAAATCCAGAGACGTCACCCACTCCCCTTTTTGAAGGGAGAGTCGGATGGTCTCTGGTGTCTCCATCTTGAAAGATGAAGTTGCTAGGTAACAGTTCAGACGGCTTAAATCTAGGATGGGCCTCCATTTTCTGTTGGGTTTTGGTACAAGAAACAAGCGGTTGTAAAAGGCCAGGGAGGATGGAGTTGTCACCTTTTCTACTGCCTGTTTCTGAATGAGTGCTTGTAAAGAGTCCTTTATGTGTCTGCTTTTGACCGGATTTGCGTATCCACTGATAATGACCGGTGACCTTGTCAGAGGAGGTTTCTCCTTGAAGGGTAGGTTGTACCCTTCCTGAAGAATTGAAACTACTCTTGGGTTTGCACCCAGGGAGTGCCAGACCTGCCAAAACCTTTGCAGACGGGCCCCACAGGTGGATTTTCTACAACAGGAGAGACATTTTGAACAGTTGGAACACAACGACAAGGACTTACACAGCAAACAGGTTTCACACACTTTATTTTCATTGGAACCTGAAAGGGACTTAAGTCTTTGTTTTCTGACTGCCCTGTTACATAAGGTACATGAACGACAACAGGCAAGTTTACAGTCTTGTTTACATTTTTGTTTAAGTTCTGGCAAAATGGATCCTCCACACTTAACTCTAACTGAGGATCTACTAAGCAATAATTGTCATTTATAGGATTGTTGACGGGATGATTTGGAGAAATAACTGGAATTGTTGCCTCCACGTCCGCGACCGCGGCCCCTCCCTCTATGAGAGAACTGACGCCAAGCCTGGCTAGACTGGGAGGAGGAATGGCCTGAATGTCTGTTATCCTTCTTGTCGTACGGCTTGTACCGGTACGACTGGTGTTTCCTACCAGGGTGCTGCCCTGTGCCCGGACCAGGACCATGAGCACCTGATGTGGATTCAAATTTTGCTATATCCTGTTCTGCTGTGGCAAGGATGTCATCTGGAAACAGTGAGGAACTAAACAAGGGGGCATTGCGCAACCTGTTCCATGTGTCCGGTTTCAGCCCGGGTTTAGCAAATTCAAGATATGAATCCCTGCGTAGCAATATAAAGTTGGCAAGCTGAATGAACAAACTGTCGGCTAGGTGTTGGAGCGAAGTCCCTAGAGCCACTGATACGCTTGCATGAAAGGAGGATAAATCTTTGAGATCCCTGATAGCTTCTACAACTTCTTTGGGAGCCTTTCCCTTGACAATAACGTCATTAAGCAGACCAATGTGAGCGTTCATTTTGTCCTGGATTTCACTAGTGCACCTATTAAAAGCGGCTGCATGATTTGTAATGTATGTTCCTTCACGAGCACATTTCTCCCACCGGCGTAAGATATCCTGAGGTACCGGTCGGGAAGGAGGACCAGATTGAGGGTAGGATGAAACCTTAGCAACCCTAGAGTACTGGGCGTTGAGGCGGGCCTCAGAGTCGGACCAGCTGAAAATGGTTCTGCCTGGTCTGGTGGTTGAATCCTGCCTAAGTCTATGTTGTTTGTTCCATTTTGCTTGACTCTTAGGCGTGCGAATAAACTGATCCACTTTCAGACCAGCCGATTCCTGGGAACGAGAAGGGTAACCTTCAGCGACCCGGCAGTTCAGTTTCTCCATCTTGTGGCAAAGCCAGTCATCCGGGGGTAATTCTACTGATACTTTGCCGGTTTTTCTTGGGTGTTTCCCCTTCAACGGGTTGTCTGACCTATCCCCGTCTGATACAGAGAGCTCAAAGTCTGGGATATGATTCCAACCAAGAAAGGCCCTAACTGACCTGCACGTTTCCCTGTAGTTCATTTCTTCGTTTTGTTCTGTTGCCTCTGAGTCTGAGATTTCACCCTCGTCAGATGCCTTATCAGACCGGTCAAGATTAGAGTCTACATCAGACACGTCCTGTTCAGCAGAGAAGGATTGACCGGTACCGGTAACACCGGTAGTAGTGTGAGGCAATGAACTGAAATATGAAGTTTCTGGCTTGGATGTAGACTTCACACCGGGTATAAGAGACGGGGCTGGGCCCGGAACGGGAGCATCCACTTTAACCGGTTCCTCATGTCTTTGAGCAGGCAGAGATTCAATAACAGTCTGGTCCTTCACCGGAGCCGGTGCCTCGGACACAACTGTAGCAGTAGGGGCAACTTTAGTCTTTTTAACCTTCTTGCCCGTGCCCTTATTTTTCTTGTCTTTAACCTGTCGATTCTGTCCATCTGTAGCCGGAGGCCTCACCGGACCGGTGGCTCCTGGCTCAGAGGGATTGAAGAAGGGCTGTTCAGAAGTAGTAATAGAAACAGCGGAAACTGGGGCTTTTGGTGTAGAAAATATATTAGTCCTAGAGAGTAGAGCCTCGAAACGGGCGAATTTCTCCTCTAGCTGATTACTGAGAGTGTCAAAATCTCGTTTAGAGACAAAATCCTCAGGAGTATGATGGGAGATAGAAAATTGTGGTTCACCGGAACCGGAAGCAAGGACCGGAACACCATCCAACTCTTCTTCATCTTGTTCTCCACCCAAGTCCTCCTGGTTAGCTACACCAACGACGGTGACCTTTGAGGGAGAGACTAAAAGTCCGGATTTCTTATCCTTGCGGATTTTATACTGAGGGGTGGAGAGCATAGAACGCTGCTGTTCCGAAAAAGCATCACAAATGGAGCAAAATAAGTCCTTCACACACGGATCATCCCCTAACTTCTTCTCCCTACACCTAGCACATTTTTTATGTCCATCAAATCCTGCCATGATGTGCCCGCAGTTTCCTCTACGTTGCCCTGGTGATGCCATGATATATGTAGTAAGTAATAATCCACAATAGATAAACAAACAAAAGCTAAGTCACTGTATATAATAATAAAAAGTTTCTCTTCAATATTTCCGATTTTAAACACAATGGCGCCAAACAAAAAGAGGAAGTGCGCATGCGCGCACACGCGCAGTAGGGGAGCTGGGTGTCCGGTGACACCTGGCGAGTGAATACTACACTACCGGTCCAGGCCAGAGCCCAGCTCAGGACATTTTTTTCTAATGTTTGGCGGGACCGGCTAGGCGCCGGACTATTGCACCGGTCCACTAGGTAAGATATATTAACGCAATAAAATAGCTATTACTCACTTATGGCATGCAATGGGACCCCAAACTATGTACCATCTTATAGCTAAGGACAAGGTAGCTGAACAACATATTGGAAGAAAAAGCTGTAACTGCAATGGTTTTTGAGTTATGAGTCCTTTACTCAAGGAAGCTAAAATTGCTATTACTCACTTATCTTTAGGCCTTAGTCCATAAAACCAAAAATTTTTTTCAAGGGCGGGAAAATTCATTGGGACAATTAATTTACAAAAAATCTGTAGCTGTAGTAGTTTTGGAGAAATCTGCGTGACACACTAACGTACGCACGCATGTACGCACACACAGGCATCATTTCATAATCTCCCTCCCGGTGGAAGATAATAAATGATGTCTATCTGTTTAGACAGCATAGGAAATATCACAGATGTATATGTCAAAACTTGCAGCCAAAGCTAGGTTTTAAATCCCTTTTGATGTCTCAACGATTGAAATCATATTGGGATAGTCCCTTAGCAAATGCCTAATGTGTCAGTATTACCCACTTGATCATTAAGCCTCCATATTAGGTCCGAAATCCATTCCATGGATTACGTTTGTTAATTTTCAAAGGAAACAGTAACAGATATCTCAGATTTTGATAATGAATATGGTCCCAAGAAAAGAAATCCTCATGCAGTTTTTAATTCCATAGGTAAAATTAAATATGGTTTTAGTTCTACAACTACTGATAAAAACATATACTTTCTCAGGTATGTAAAAAACTTTAGACTATTAAGTAGCTGACAAAGCAATTGTTAACCAAATTATCTGACAACTGTATTACACTGCTGAAAGACAATCTGAGATGAAATAACAGTAATGGACTTTTTTGACTGAAAGTGGAGAGAGGTTACAGATGCAGGAAGAAGTTTAATATTACCAACCTGCCAAACCAACATATCAGTTTTCCACTGCAATCAGGGAGACAAGACAACATTTACAAACATTTTTAATAAACCAATGACTTTATTACACTTACAGCTTGAATTTTTTTTGCAAAGTTTGGACAGTGAAATTTTAAAATAAATTATTTTTTCTCTCTCTCTCTCTCTCTCTCTCTCTCTCTCTTTTGAAAGTTTCTATAAATTTATTAAACATATTCTACATATCACCAAAAAAAAAAAATCCTGGAAACCACACAACTGTGCAAAACATCCATATTTAACAAACTAAAAGCAAATACAAATAAAATGTAACCAAATTCTTTGTCACAAAAAAAAAAAAACAAAAAAAAAAAAAAAAAAATTTGTACAGTACCTGGATATTCTTTGATATGAAAGCATTAATGTAGAAAATCAATAAATCAATAAAACAAATAAAGCCACAGAAAAAGGTTGTAGTTGTATAAACATCATAGATTGCAGTGCTATATTGGTAAGCAATGATAATAGCATTGTTTAACACAGATGTCACAGATCAAACAATGCCACTCCCAACAAAGTTAAAGCACCCACAATAATCTACCTTCCTTGGGAATTCAAATATATTCGGTATTACAAATCACAATGAGTGAAGATGATTTGATACAAATATTCCAACAACAATACAGAGAAAAGTTAGGAACAGGTTACAAACTTAAACAGACATTATTTTATTCCACAATATTTTTACTGACTACCTACTGCAGAGTATGGACCTCAGTAGAGAAGTTGGCAAATGTTTGGATGAATACTGCAGGCAAAAAAGTGTAGTCACCTCGAACAGACAGCAATCCAAAATTTTGCAAATGTCAATTGTCATAAAAAAGACCCAACCACACTACTACATATTCAAATTTCAGGATGCAGAAGTAACAAACAAACAACAATTAAACATTTATTTAACAACCCTATATGAAAGTATATGGTAAAACTAAATTCAGATAATCGTGTCTCATTCAAAAACTTTACATTTTTTAAACATTGTACAATAAAGAGGCCATGGAGTATTTTGCTTTTCATAGTTTGTGCCTTGTCTCTGCTCACGCTGCGGGTTTCTGCTGGCTGTGCATCACACAGGCTATTTGACTCTCACTCTTGCTATTTCTGGCTACTCTACAATATTCCTCACATCCTTGTATTGATTTACTCAGTGGACCCACATTATCAACACTTGGTACCAGAAGGGTGTATATTAGACTAAGTAATAACATCAGCTTGATGACTAATGCAGATCAAACTAGATCTGCTGCTCTGTAGAAATGAACCCAAACATGTTTGTTTTGCCTTTTGCAAGCAATTCCAGATATTGCTGTTGCTTGCTAAATTTCAAATTAAGCATAAAAGGTTACAAGTTAACGCATGTGCAGTTTATACATATTACATCAGTGTTAAGCATTAACCACTGGACTTTCTTTTTTTATTTATAAAATGTGAATCTCAATATAGCTAAAGGTACCTTGTTCAATTGCAAAAAAAATTGCTAATATATGGGTGCCACCAGGTTTCCTTATTTCTGGTATTTAATAGTTTTATGAATGGAAAGCTAAATATTTTTTAAAATGTCTGCAAAAGTTAAGCACATACACTGCAGTTATGCTTTAAATCAAATATACAACACATTTAAATATTTAAACTTTTAAAAACTTACAAACTATATAAAATATTTCTGTAATATTTTGTTCCTTCAGTGAAATACGAGTATGATTGTAAGCTGGACCCCCTCCCACACACATACAATGGAAGTAGCTTTGGTATAGGAACTTACTACAGAAGATGTATCACATTTAATTTGTGTTGATATTTTATGAACATACTCAAAATCACCAAAATGGCCAGCCAAGTTCAATGTAGATTCTCGACTCCCTAGTACAGTCCTCTCAATGAACTGTGAGAGGTTATGTTTTACTGTACTGAAGGTCGAAGGATAAATATATGAGTCATTTCTGGTTTATTTTTAACACATAAGCAGCATAGAACAAAGCTTCTGATTAATAATACACATCTTAATCAGGAAAAAGCTACACTTGTACAGTAAATTCTAAAATATCAGCTTGATTCACACAAGCACTAGGAAAACACCTGTTGCAATGACCTTGATCACAATTATATTTTGAATCAATATCCTGTTGAAATTAATGCCTTCCCTACTGAGATTTCATAAAATTAGCCTGTATGACAGAGCCACAAGTGTACAATGACCTATTTTCTTAAGTATGACTACATCTAACTAGAAAACATTCCCACTGCCCAACCAACACAAGTGATAAACTGGCAGCGGGTATCAAGACATAAAAATTTACATTTTTTTGTGTGTTTTATTGTTAATGTATGAAGCAATACAGCTGTCTACTTTAAAAACTACACAAATATGCATCAATTATTGACAGTACAACTTAGTCAAGAGTTAGGGTGGATAATTACAATCAGACTAAAAACAAGCAATCAGTGCCCGTGAACGGGCTCTGTGTCAGCTGACTGTGTGTTTTGAGTTTCAGAGTAGAAGTGACAGAAGAAAAGCACACCAAATTTGTGCCCTGCAAATGGTATTCAAAAGGAAAGTAACAAGGTTACTGTTAGGTGTAAAAAGTAGGTTAAAAACATATTTAAAGAAGATACTGCAAATGCAATAGTTTTTGAGTTACAAATGATTTACGCAACAGTGAGAATCTCAAAGTAGCTTTTGCTCAGCTATGCAATCAGTTAAAGGGCTGCAATTTTAATATGGTATAGCTCACGTAAAAGTAGGTAAATAACATATTTAAATTTTAAAAATGCTGTAAATGACATAGTTTTCAAGTTACAATTGATTTACTCAACAGTGAGAACCTGAAAGTAACTATTACTCAGCTATGCAAAGAGCTACAGGTCTGCAATTTTACTATTTTATAGCTGACCCCAAAGTAGGTTAATAACTTATTTAACCAAAATACTGTAAATGCAATAGTTTTCAAGTTACAACCGATTAATTGCACAGTGAAAATCTAAAAGTAGCTATTGCTCAGCTATGCCCTGAGCTACAGGTCTACAATTTTACAATGTTATAGCTGACCCATAACTATGTGAACAACATAATTACACAGAATACTCTAAATGGAATAGTTTTCAAGTTACATCTGATTTACACAACAGTGAGAACCTGAAAGTAGCTCATGCTTTGCTATGCCATGACATACATGCAAATTCACCATGTTATAGCTCACACAAAAGTAGGTGAACAACATATTTAAACAAAATACTTTAAATGTAATAGTTTTCACGTTATAACTGATTTACTCAACAGTGAGAACCTGAAAGTAGCTATTGCTCAGCTATGGCATGACATACAGGTCTGCAACTTCAATGTGTTATAGCTGACCCAAAAGTAGGTGAACAACATATTTATAGAAACTACTTTAAATGCAATATTTTTCAAGTTACAACTGATTTGCTCAACATTGAGAACCTGACAATAGCTATTACACAGCTATGCCATGAGCTACACGTCTCCAATTTTACAATGCTATAGCTTATTCAAAAGTAGATGATTAACAGTTTTAAACAAATTCTCTAAATGCAATAGTTTTCCAGTTACAACTGATTTTACTCAACAGCGAGTACCTCAAAGTAGCTATTACTCAGCTGTGACACGACATACAGGTCTGCTATTTCACCATGTTATAGCTGCTGTACAGTGTTGAAAGCGATGTAAAACCATAAATAAATAAATATAGCTGATCCAAAAGTAGGTGAACAACATATTTAAACAAAATACCTTAAATGCAATAGTTTTCACGTTACAACTAATTTACTCAACAGTGAGAACCTCAAAGTAGCTATTGCTCAGCTCGGGAATGAGGTACCGGTCCGCAATTTTACTATGTTGTGGCTGACCCAAAAGTAGGTGAACAACCTATTTAAACAAACTACTGTAAATGCAATAGTTTTCAAGTTATAACTGATTTACTCAACGGTGCGAACCTGAAAGTAGCTGTTGCTCCACTTTGCAATGGGCTACAGGTCTGCAATTTAACTATGTTATAGCTGACCCAAAAGTAGGTGAACAACATATTTAAACAAAATACTGTAACTGCAATACTTTTCCAAGTTCCAACTGATTTACTCAACAGTGAGAACCTGAAAACAGCTATTGCTCAGTTGTGCCATGAGCTACAGCTCTGCAATTTTACAATGTTATAGCTGATTCAAAAGTAGATGAATAACATATTTAAACAAAATTCTCTAAATGCAATAGTTTTCAAGTTACAACTGATTTACTCAACAATGAAAACCTCAAAGTAGCTATTACTCAGCTATGCTGTGAGCTACAGGTCTGCAATTTTACTATGTTATAGCTGATTAATAAATATATAAATAATTAGTGTTCTCAATTCACCCGTTTCAGTGGGACCGGGTAGGTAGCGATTTCAAAGGGCGGGTACCCGGGTACTCGCGCCGATGGGCGATAATAGCTGAAACTACAAATATTTCCATATTTATGAACTTAAAACTTTCACAAATAATAGTTTATTTGTTGTAGGTTATCGTTTTTGCATTCAAAGCAGTAGGAAATGGAAGAAATGTTAAATAAAAAACTTTAAAAGACTTCTGTACATACATTCAAAACACGGTTGTTTGTTTACTGCAGTGTCCATAAAAATGGAGTCACATGACCTATCAGGAAAGCGTTACAGTATTGCTCGAATGTCTCTTCGGAATTGAAACTTTATTTTTTTTTAGATAGGTATTGTTTTTTTATTGATGCAAAGTTATCAAATACTGTGTGCAAATATTGTAATTTTATTTATTTAAGACGTGCATGTCACTAGCCAACATACAGCATTTTATTTACTCGGAATTAGGTAAATGTGTTAATATAATGACGATTTTCAAAGGGTTCCGGCATTTGACAAAGTATAAACAACGAAAATAAAAGACAAATAAAATACTATAAATGGTGAACAAGGGTGAGAAAACAATATTCTTGTGCATTCTAATTGAATAGTTTAATTTTAAGGTGAATTTATGAAGTCGAGATATGTCTGTACTCGGTCAGTTAACGTGGGCGATATTTAAAGCAAT
Organism: Sabellastarte sp. h YS-2021; assembly: GCA_964017235.1. Classification (NCBI taxonomy): domain Eukaryota; kingdom Metazoa; phylum Annelida; class Polychaeta; order Sabellida; family Sabellidae; genus Sabellastarte; species Sabellastarte sp. h YS-2021. Next base: position 120,231,319 of record OZ024928.1, read on the forward strand.
ATAGCTTAGATTCGGGTACTCGGGTATGTGATTTCGGATTCGGGTAAATATTCAGGGTTCGGGTACCCGGATATCCGGATACCCGTTGAGATCACTATAAATAATACATGAGACAAAGCACCCTAAATGCAATAGTTTTCAAGTTACAAGCAATTTACCCAACAGTGAGAACCTCAGAGTAGCTATTACTCAGCTATGCAATGAGCTACAGGTCTGCAATTTTACTATGTTATAGCTGACCCAAAAGTAGCTGAATAACATATTTTATACAAAATTCGCTAAATGTAATAGTTTTCAAGTTACAAATGATTTTACTCAGTACTGAAAAGTCAGAATGTAGCTATTACTCACTTAGCTATTGGGACAGACACCCAAGTTACTCACCATGTTGTAGCTATGGAAAAAGTAGCTGAATAACATAACAAAATGCTCTAAATTCAATACATTTCAAGTTATAAGTGATTTAGTCCATGATTTCACAAATCTTAATGCATTAAAATAATTTTAAAAATTCATAAGAAAAATAACTAAGATCCAGGCCTGATACTCACACAAGGGAATCTACTAGTGGCCTAGTACATATATGCAAGATAAGAGAGAAAACCCTGCAATAGTCAATGAGAAAATTGGGAAAAAGTGTTGAAATTTTCACACTTTGGGTGGGGCAGGGGGGTACCTCACTTGTAATGGCTCTGGGGAACAGACAAATCTGTATGCCTTGAACAATTTTTCATCCTAGATAGATAAGGTACCTTTTAAAACTAGAGGAATGCTTTTGCTAACAAAAGCGAAGCATCCCTGAAAGTTTAAAATGCTTTGTGGTTTTAATAAGCATGCTGTAACGCTAAGAATGCACAAAGCTGCGCCATATGCTTTCCCAATACCTCTTAATACATTCTGAAGGTATAAAAGCAACGATAAAGGAGATATAAAGCAAAACTCCAAAGCAACTATTTTATGACCCCAGTTTGACCCATAAGGGGGGGGGGGGGGGTCGGGGGATAAAACTGACTGGCTATTTAGATTCTCCACATATGCTTTCGTAATACCTCTTAATACATTCTGAAGCTATAAAAGCAACAATAAAAGAGATATAAGGCAAAAACTCCAAAGCAGCTATTTATGACCCCAGTTTGGCCCATAAGGGGGGGTCGGGGGGTAAAACTGACCGGCTATTTAGACTCTCCACATATGCTTTCCATATACCTCTTAATACATTCTGAAGCTATAAAAGCAACAATAAAGGAGATATAAGGCAAAAACTCAAAATCAGCTATTTTATGACCCCAGTTGGACCCATAAGGGGGGCCGGGGGTAAAACTGACCGGCTATTTAGACTCTCCACATATACTTTCCCAATACATCTTAATACATTCTGAAGGTATAAAAGCAACAATAAAGGAGATATAAGGCAAAACTCCAAAGCATCTATTTTATGACCCCTAGTTTGACCCATTGTCGGGGGATAAAACTGACCAGCTATTTAGATCCTCCACATATGCTTTCCCAATATCTCTTAATACATTCTGAAGCTATAAAAGCAATGATAAAGGAGATATAAGGCAAAAACTCCAAAGCAGCTATTTATGACCCCAGTTTGGCCCATAAGGGGGGGGGGGTCGGGGGGTAAAACTGACCGGCTATTTAGTCTCTCCACATATGCTTTCCCAATACCTCTTAATACATTCTGAAGCTATAAAAGCAATAATAAAGGAGATATAAGGCAAAAACTCAAAATCAGCTATTTTATGACCCCAGTTTCACCCATAAGGGGGGGGCCGTGGGGTAAAACTGACCAGCTATTTAGACTCTCCACATATGGTTTCCTATTACCTCCCAGTACATTTTATAGATCTAAATGCAATACTTAAGAAGATAATAGGGGGGTTGACCTAAATTTAAGGCTTTCAGATTGGAAGGTGTCAGAAAATCACTCATAAATGAGACATTTTTCAAGGGATTGCTCCCAAAATCTAATCAGCTCGCGTTTTCGATAGTATGAACAGGTGTGTCAAATTATAAGGCTGTGTAGCAAGTAGTTTTTCCTGAACTGCGATGACGGGGGGTGGGGGGTGGGGTGGGGGGGTGTACTTCAAAAAAAATGTTTTTGATGTGACCTTCATAAAGGTCAAAGGTCAAATTTAAGCAAAATTTTCCCACGCCTAAGGTATATAACTGCCAAATATGATTTGAAACCTTCTAATAATAAGGGAGATATTCAAGGGAGACCATAATGCGGCGATGAGGAAACTGAGGCGAAAACAAATAAGCGCCCTTTCAGGGACGCTTAACTAGATTGGGCCAACTCGGCGCCAACATATCCCCAGACAGGTCATCACTCACGCCACAGGTTTTGATCAGGAATTTTTAAAAACATAATTACCCATTATTATATGAACTTTAGCACATCAATCTACTCTGTTTATATCTTCCCGAGGAAGATGGTGTATCCCCAGACGCCGAATACATAACTCAAATTATATTTTCAATCTTCCTGCAATGATAACTCTAAACCTATTTTCAAAGTATTTAAATGATTGATGATTGAATGTCCATTCTAAAATAATAATCCCAAAAGAGCATATCTGTTTCTATATTTGTTGACAAATAAAATATTATTTTTAACTCAACTCATCATACTTTTCAATCTTCCTTCAAAGTATTTAAATGATTGATGATTCAATGTCCATTCTAAAATTCATAATCCCAAAAGCGCATATCTGTTTCTATATTTGTTCACAAATAAAATATTATTTAAAAAAAATTATTTATATTATTATTTTATTATATTATTTTTTAGAATTTGCAAATTGTTTTCAGTTATTCATTTCCTCTATACCTATATATGTGGTCCATATATATGCAACTTAAATATGTGACACAATCTCAGTTCTGACTCCCCTTTGTGTTATATGTAATGAAGCCCACCACCTCCCACCCCCACCCCTCTCCCCTTCTCCACACCTCTCTCACTATTACACAAGATCTGCAACCCCATTGAGTTCTTTGTTTCTCATCTGATATGATTAAATACCTTTGTTTATTTAGTGTCACTCAATATAGCTGGAGGTCCCAGAGGTGGGTGGGGGGAATCCGGGTGGGGGATGTGGGTTGGGACTTAGTTTAGTTTATTAGTTTATTATAGTGACATGTATTATGTTGACAAGGATTATACAAAAATTATTGAAGTAATACCCAGCCCTATATGGGCTTATAAGTCACTTTAAATAGAGAGTTAATAACAAACAGAGCAAACATATTTTGAGGTAAGATACAGTAAATAAAGACAGCAATTCAATACATAAAAATTAACAATATAATTTACTTTTTCTTTCTTGCCACAAATCAAAAATAAAATTAACTAGAGGATCGCTCGCAAAAAAAAAAAAGATAATGTTTTTGCATAGCAAAAACAAAGCGTCCCGAAAAGGATATAAAGGTGAGTGCTGAAGTATTAAGAAAATGCTTCGTTTCTAGCCTTATACTGTTGTGGCAACCAAAGTCAGCGCAGTCTGCTCTATCTAGCACAGTTTTCAAGATATAAGCATTATTGTGTTTTGCAAAAAATTAAAAAATTAAAAATGTCCGCTATATTTGGCGAGACAAAAATATTTTGAAAATTGGCATGGCTACTCTGCAGAGATACCCAGCAGGTCAAAAATTTTGTTGAGTTCGCTCCATATAGCACGGTTTTCGAGATATAAGCATTTTTGTGTTTTGCAAAAACTTTGAAAATTCAAAATGGCCACCATTTTTGGGGAGACAAAAATTTTTGTCAAGACCACTGCCGCGGTGTGTATCTCCCGCCGAGCATTAAAGCAGAAGAAATAGCTTTTCCGAGATATTCACAATTTTTCATTTTCGTGTGTGAAAGCTCTTCCAAAAGTAGGTGAGTGAGTTATTTGAGAAGAATTGGCTATCTGCAATACTATTAAGAGATAATTCGCATTTACTCATTTTGAGTAGGTGAGTAATTAGCTATGGGTCTGAAACTTCACCATGTGAAAGCTCTCCCACAAGTAGATGAATGAGTATTTGATAAAAATTGGGTATCCGCAATACTTTTACAGATAATTAGCATTTACTCATTTGAGTAGGTGAATAAATAGCTATGGGTCTGAAACTTCACAGAGTGAAAGCTCTCCCAAAAGTAGGTGAATGAGTTATTTGAGAAAAACTGGCTATCTGCAATACTTTTAGAGATAATTCACATTTACTCATTTTGAGTAGGTGAATAATTAGCTATGGGTCTGAAACTTCACCAAGTGAAAGCTCTGCCAAAAGTAGGTGAATGAGTTATTTGAGAAAAATTGGCTGTCTGCAATACTTTTAGAGATAATTCACATTTACTCATTTTGAGTAGGTGAGTAATTAACTATGGGTCTGAAACTTCACAGACTGAAAGCTCTTCCAAAAGTAGGTGAATGAGTTATTTGAGAAAAATTGGCTATCTGCAATACTTTTAGAGATAATTCACATTTACTCATTTTGAGTAGGTGAGTAATTAGCTATGGGTCTGAAACTTCACCAAGTGAAAGCTCTCCCAAAAGTAGGTGAATGATTTATTTGAGAAAAATTGGCTATCTGCAATACTTTTAGAGATAATTCGCATTTACTCATTTTGAGTAGGTGAGTAATTAGCTATGGGTCTGAAACTTCACAGAGTGAAAGCTCTCCCAAAAGTAGGTGAATGAGTTATTTGAGAAAAATTGGCTATCTGCAATACTTTTAGAGATAATTCGCATTTACTCATTTTGAGTAGGTGAGTAATTAGCTATGGGTCTGAAACTTCACCAAGTGAAAGCTCTCCCAAAAGTAGGTGAATGATTTATTTGAGAAAAATTGGCTATCTGCAATACTTTTAGAGATAATTCGCATTTACTCATTTTGAGTAGGTGAGTAATTAGCTATGGGTCTGAAACTTCACAGAGTGAAAGCTCTCCCAAAAGTAGGTGAATGAGTTATTTGAGAAAAACTGGCTATCTGCAATACTTTTAGAGATAATTCGCATTTACTCATTTTGAGTAGGTGAGTAATTAGCTATGGGTCTGAAACTTCACCAAGTAAAAGCTCTCCCAAAAGTAGGTGAATGATTTATTTGAGAAAAATTGGCTATCTGCAATACTTTTAGAGATAATTCGCATTTACTCATTTTGAGTAGGTGAGTAATTAGCTATGGGTCTGAAACTTCACAGAGTGAAAGCTCTCCCAAAAGTAGGTGAATGAGTTATTTGAGAAAAATTGGCTATCTGCAATACTTTTACAGATAATTCGCATTTACTCATTTTGAGTAGGTGAGTAATTAGCTATGGGTCTGAAACTTCACCATGTGAAAGCTCTTCCAAAAGTAGGTGAATGAGTTATTTGAGAAAAATTGGCTGTCTGCAATACTTTTAGAGATAATTCGCATTTACTCATTTTGAGTAGGTGAGTAATCATCTACGGGTCTGAAACTTCACCATGTGAAAGCTCTCCCAAAAGTACATGAATGAGTTATTTGATAAAAATTGGGTATCCGCAATAGTTTTTGAGATAATTAGCATTTACTCATTTTGAGTAGGTGAGTAATAAGCTACGGGTCTGAAACTTCACCAAGTGAAAGCTCTTCCAAAAGTAGGTGAATGAGTTATTTGAGAAAAATTGGCTATCTGCAATACTTTTAGATGTAATTCGCATTTACTCATTTTGAGTAGGTGAGCAATTAGCTATGGGTCTGAAACTTCACCAAGTGAAAGCTCTTTGGGATAGCTGCTCTGCAGAGATACCCTGAAGATCAAAAATTTCGTCGAAATCGCTCTATGTAGCACGGTTTTCGAAATATTAGCATTTTTGTGTTTTGCAATTTTTGCGCAAAAATTCGAAAATTCAAAATGGCCGCCATTTTTGGCAAGACAAATTCTTTTTGAAAATTGGCATGGCTACTCTACAGAGATACCCTGTGGGTCAAAAATTTCGTCGAAATCGCTCTATCTAGCACGGTTTTCGAGATATAAGCATTTTTATGTTTTGGAATTTTTGCGAAAAATTCGAAAATTCAAAATGGCCGCCATTTTTGGCGAGACAAATTTTTTTTTAAAAATAGGCATGGCTACTCTGCAGAGATACCCTGTGGGTCAAAAATTTCGTCGAAATCGCTCTATCTAGTACGGTTTTTGAGATATAAGCATTTTTATGTTTTGCAATTTTGCGAAAAATTCGAAAATTCAAAATGGCCGCCATTTTTGGCGAGACAAAAATTTTTTCAAAATTGGGATAACTACTCTGCAGATATACCCTGTGGGTTAAAAATTTCGTCGAAATCGCTCTATCTAGCACGGTTTTCGAGATACAGTACACTCTCGCTTATCCGAACCCCAATTATCTGAAAATCCGGCTTAACCGCACTTTTCTGATGTCTCCCATATTTTGGTTTCGTTGACTACCGAGTCCGATGGGCGATAATCGGTGATTTTAATAAAATCTTCATATTTACCTACCTAAAAATCGTGAAAGCCATTAAATTCATCCATTTAACCCAGTTCCTTGATCTCCCACCCAGTGTTTGGGTGATCAGCTTGCTTTACAAAGTGAGGCATTCAGTTAGGTAATTAACCCTCTGTACACAATAAAATGACAATGTCCACTGAATTTGTTGTCATTGAAAGGGCAGTGTGTTAAATTAATGGACATTGGTTAGGAAATCAACAAAAAAAAAAGGTTCAGATGCATTGTTCTAGTTTAGAGGCTAGAAAAGAAAAGCCTTCACAAATAAAGCCTGGAACTTGGCCTTTGATCATAAAAATAGTGTGACAGGCCTTACAACATTCACTATCCATTAATTTACTAAAAAGACTGTTTGGCTGATAAAATATATTGTCAGTACATATACAAAAACGGACTGAGATGTTCCACTCTTTTATTTAACAGGGGTTATGGCAAAGGATTTTTGGTTTTCATTTACAAAAACAAGGGAAACAAGTCATTAAGTGAACTTATAAGGTGTAAAAATATGCAAAAAAATAACAAGTAAAAGTTATTAATCTTGCAAATTTTCGGGACAACCAGATGCCTCTGATTCTCCAGTAATTTCAATTTTAGAAATCTCCAAAAACTTACGTTTTTTTTTTGTTTCTAGTACTACAGTCTTCATGAAATCTCGTGATATAAAGCACATATTGATGTCTTTTAGTGAACTAATATTGTGGATTATTTATTAAAAAACAGAATAACATAGGTTTTTGAATCTTTTATTTCATTTTTATGTAGATATAAGCAATATTGACAAAATCACTTTATTATCGTCCATTGGTGTTACCGCTAATGCATGTAGACCTCACTCTCGGCTATCCGAACCTCCCGATTATCCGAACTTCAATGATGTCTCCCTACAGGTTCGGATAATCGAGAGTCTACTGTATAAGCATTTTTGTGTTTTGCAATTTTTGCGAAAATTTCGAAAATTCAAAATGGCCGCCATTTTTGGCGAGACAAAAATTTTTTGAAAATTGGGAAAACTACTCCACAGAGATACCCTGCAGGTCAAAAATTTCGTCGAAATCGCTCTATCTAGCACGGTTTTCGAGATATAAGCATTTTTGTGTTTTCCTTATTTGGAAAATTTGTAATGATTAATTAATCATTAATTACTCGGCCATTTCTTGACCAATCAATGCCAAAATCTAATGATTTCCAGATTTTAATAGAATGAATGTATTTGCCAAGTTTCAGGTGAATTGATAAAATTCCTTTCAAGTTATCATCCGGACAAGCTTCCCCATCGAAAAAAGACATTTTCTCTGATTGGTTGAAATGTCACTGCAGCATATTCAAAAAAATTCCCCAAGGCTACTGCCTAAACCTGCCAAATTTGAAAAGAATCCGCCTAACGGTTACAGAGTTATAAGGAAAACAAAATGCGGAGCCGGCGGAGCCGCCGGAGCCCGCGGAGCCTGAAGGTCTCCCATACACAAACAAGCGTCCCTTGCGGGACGCTTAATTACCTGCTTTTGTAGGTGTAATATCTGCCCCCCCCCCAACTGAGGGAATTAGGTGCAACAAACTAACAAAAGAATGCACAAAAAGCAACAGTCAAGAAACATTGTAGGTGAGTAATCCAGAGTTGTGGGTCTGACCAAAGGGAACATACCAAGTGGGGAGGCCTGAGTTGCAGAGGCAAATCTTAAAATGCTTCTTATACCTCTTTCACACTACAGGCCGCGTTTGGTGAAACATCCCTGTCCTAGGATCACCGTCTGGCGTCCGTTTACAAACTTGCGAATCACTGGTGAACCGTCCATTACCTTGCAGATCCTACGGACATTTTGAAATGTTTGAAATTTCGGCATCTGATTTCGGAACTGTGGGCATGCGCAGATATATTTCATGCTACGGTAACTGAAGGAGTGGTCCATGATGTATATAAGGTTGAGACTCAATCGTCTTTCAGTGTAATACGACAACATAAGGAGAGTGGAGGTACCGTAAATTTCCAAAATAATGCCCAGGTTCAAATAAACGCCTGGTTCAAATTAACGCCTGGGTACCAAGCACACTGTTTACAATTTATGACACTGTTTTTATACTTCAAAAGAACGCCTGGTTCAATTTAACGCCTGGTCTGATAACCATTTGAAAATAATTAACGCCCGGGCCATATTTTGGAAAAATACGGTAAATGGACATTTTGCAACTGTGTCACAAGGTCACATACGAACCTGGGACGGTAGCTGAAGGACAGGAACATTTCACCAACCGCCTATAACCATGAATTACACCGCCTGTAGTGTGAACAACTCGGATGAAATGGGGCGACCTTCTAACCGTGGGACGTGCCGCCTGTAGTGTGAAAGGGGCATTAAATAAAGGGAAGGGGAATTGTAAACATCTGATACATAATGACTGAAAGCCTTAGAGAAATGTTTGTGGGATTTGTGAACTTTATAGTCAAACTATGCAACTTGAAGTAACTTAATGAAGTTTTGACAACTGTGTTTCGTTTTTCTTAAGACAGCATGAAAAGATGGAGTATGTGACTAAGCTATGTGAGCAGGCATGTTTTATAATTTTGTATGTGATCAGCCATATTTTTAACTACACCCAGTATTTTACTAGGAACCACTGGAGTTTTTTTTTAATTGTGGGGGGTGTAGGTAGACATGGCAGATCAAGCGATTTGAATCAATAATGACCAGATGTCAAAAACATTTGGTATACAATGAAATATATGTAGGATTGGGTCAGTAACTGTTGATCTTACGTCATTGACTGGTCACTGAAATATCGAAATCACTGAATGAGTTATGTAATTGGTGTCATTGCAAAGTGTTTTGTTATAGAAACAATTCACATAAAATCATTGAAATAAGTATTGAATTGCTGTCAATGATTGGTGTCTTTGCTCAGTGTTAATGTAGTGGAAACACTTAACAAGCAATCTGTGAAAGAAATATTGAATCACTGCCAGTGATTGTTGATCATGTGTCGCCAGTAGGCTATGTGGAAACATGCTCTTAGGCCACCACTTCAATCTTTTCTTTTCTCACCTTATGCCATAGAAAACTAGAGGATCGCTCGCAAAAAAAAAAAGATAATGTTTTTGCATAGCAAAAACAAAGCGTCCCGAAAAGGATATAAAGGTGAGTGCTAAAGTATTAAGAAAATGCTTCGTTTCTAGCCTTATACTGTTGTGGCAACCAAAGTCAGCGCAGTCTGCTCTATCTAGCACGGTTTTCAAGATATAAGCATTTTTGTGTTTTGCAAAAAATAAAAAAATTAAAAATGTCCGCTATATTTGGCGAGACAAAAATATTTTGAAAATTGGCATGGCTACTCTGCAGAGATACCCACCAGGTCCAAAATTTTGTTGAGTTTACTCCATATAGCACGGTTTTCGAGATATAAGCATTTTTGTGTTTTGCAAAAACTTTGAAAATTCAAAATGGCCACCATTTTTAGGGAGACAAAAATTTTTGTCAAGACCACTGCCGTGGTGTGTATCTCCCGCCGAGCATTAAAGCAGAATAAATAGCTTTTCCGAGATATTCACAATTTTTCATTTTCGTGTGTGAAAGGTCTTCCAAAAGTAGGTGAATGAGTTATTTGAGAAAAATTGGCTATCTGCAATACTATTAAGAGATAATTCACATTTACTCATTTTGAGTAGGTGAATAATTATCTATGGGTCTGAAACTTCACCAAGTGAAAGCTCTCCCACAAGTAGGTGAATGAGTTATTTGAGAAAAATTGGCTATCTGCAATACTTTTAGAGATAATTCGCATTTACTCATTTTGAGTAGGTGAGTAATTAGCTATGGGTCTGAAACTTCACCATGTGAAAGCTCTCCCACAAGTAGATGAATGAGTATTTGATAAAAATTGGGTATCCGCAATACTTTTACAGATAATTAGCATTTACTCATTTTGAGTAGGTGAATAAATAGCTATGGGTCTGAAACTTCACAGAGTGAAAGCTCTCCCAAAAGTAGGTGAATGAGTTATTTGAGAAAAGTTGGCTATCTGCAATACTTTGAGATAATTCACATTTACTCATTTTGAGTAGGTAAATAATTAGGTATGGGTCTGAAACTTCACCAAGTGAAAGCTCTGCCAAAAGTAGGTGAAGGATTTATTTGAGAAAAATTGGCTATCTGCAATACTTTTAGAGATAATTCGCATTTACTCATTTTGAGTAGGTGAGTAATTAGCTATGGGTCTGAAACTTCACCAAGTGAAAGCTCTCCCAAAAGTAGGTGAATGAGTTATTTGAGAAAAATTGGCTATCTGCAATACTTTTAGAGATAATTCGCATTTACTCATTTTGAGTAGACGAGTAATTAGCTATGGGTCTGAAACTTCACCAAGTGAAAGCTCTCCCAAAAGTAGGTGAATGAGTTATTTGAGAAAAATTGGCTATCTGCAATACTTTTACAGATAATTCGCATTTACTCATTTTGAGTAGGTGAGTAATTAGCTATGGGTGTGAAACTTCACCAAGTGAAAGCTCTCCCAAAAGTAGGTGAATGATTAATTTGAGAAAAATTGGCTATCTGCAATACTTTTAGAGATAATTCGCATTTACTCATTTTGAGTAGGTGAGTAATTAGCTATGGGTCTGAAACTTCACCAAGTGAAAGCTCTCCCAAAAGTAGGTGAATGAGTTATTTGAGAAAAATTGGCTATCTGCAATACTTTTAGAGATAATTCACATTTACTCATTTTGAGTAGGTGAGTAATTAGCTATGGGTCTGAAACTTCACAGAGTGAAAGCTCTGCCAAAAGTAGGTGAATGAGTTATTTGAGAAAAATTGGCTATCTGCAATACTTTTACAGATAATTCGCATTTACTCATTTTGAGTAGGTGAGTAATTAGCTATGGGTCTGAAACTTCACAGAGTGAAAGCTCTCCCAAAAGTAGGTGAATGAGTTATTTGAGAAAAATTGGCTATCTGCAATACTTTTAGAGATAATTCGCATTTACTCATTTTGAGTAGGTGAGTAATTAGCTATGGGTCTGAAACTTCACCAAGTGAAAGCTCTCCCAAAAGTAGGTGAATGATTAATTTGAGAAGAATTGGCTATCTGCAATACTTTTAGAGATAATTCGCATTTACTCATTTTCAGTAGGTGAGTAATTAGCTATAGGTCTGAAACTTCACCAAGTGAAAGCTCTCCCAAAAGTAGGTGAATGAGTTATTTGAGAAAAATTGGCTATCTGCAATACTTTTAGAGATAATTCACATTTACTCATTTTGAGTAGGTGAGTAATTAGCTATGGGTCTGAAACTTCACCAAGTGAAAGCTCTCCCAAAAGTAGGTGAATGAGTTATTTGAGAAAAATTGGCTATCTGCAATACTTTTAGAGATAATTCGCATTTACTCATTTTGAGTAGGTGAGTAATTAGCTATGGGTCTGAAACTTCACCAAGTGAAAGCTCTCCCAAAAGTAGGTGAATGAGTTATTTGAGAAAAATTGGCTATCTGCAATACTTTTAGAGATAATTCGCATTTACTCATTTTGAGTAGGTGAGTAATTAGCTATGGTTCTGAAACTTCAAGTGAAAGCTCTCCCAAAAGTAGGTGAATGAGTTATTTGAGAAAAATTGGCTATCTGCAATACTTTTAGAGATAATTCGCATTTACTCATTTTGAGTAGGTGAGTAATTAGCTATGGGTCTGAAACTTCACCATGTGAAAGCTCTCCCACAAGTAGATGAATGAGTTATTTGATAAAAATTGGGTATCCGCAATACTTTTACAGATAATTAGCATTTACTCATTTTGAGTAGGTAAATAATTAGCTATGGGTCTGAAACTTCACCATGTGAAAGCTCTCCCAAAAGTAGGTGAAAGAGTTATTTGAGAAAAATTGGCTATCTGCAATACTTTTAGAGATAATTCACATTTACTCATTTTGAGTAGGTGAGTAATTGGCTATGGGTCTGAAACTTCACCATGTGAAAGCTCTTCCAAAAGTACGTGAATGAGTTATTTGAGAAAAATTGGCCATCTGCAATACTTTTAGAGGTAATTCGCATTTACTCTTTTTGAGTAGGTGAGCAATTAGCTATGGGTCTGAAACTTCACCAAGTGAAAGCTCTTTGGGATAGCTGCTCTGCAGAGATACCCTGAAGATAAAAAATTTTGTTGAAATCGCTCTATGTAGCACGGTTTTCGAAATATTAGCATTTTTGTGTTTTGCAATTTTTGCGCAAAAATTCGAAAATTCAAAATGGCCGCCATTTTTGGCAAGATAAAATTTTTTTGAAAATTGGCATGGCTACTCTGCATAGATACCCTGTGGGTCAAAAATTTCGTCGAAATCGCTCTATCTAGCACGGTTTTCGAGATATAAGCATTTTTGTGTTTTGCAATTTTGCGAAAAATTCGAAAATTCAAAATGGCCGCCATTTTTTGCGAGAAATTTTTTGTTTGAAAATTGGCAGCTACTCTGCAGAGATACCCTGTAGGTCAAAAATTTCGTCGAAATCGCTCTATCTAGCACGGTTTTCGAGATATAAGCATTTTTATGTTTTGCAATTTTTGCGAAAAATTCGAAAATTCAAAATGGCCGCCATTTTTGGCGAGACAAAAACTTTTTCAAAATTGGGATAACTACTCTGCAGAGATACCCTGTGGGTCAAAAATTTCGTCGAAATCGCTCTATCTAGCACGGTTTTCGAGATATAAGCATTTTTGTGTTTTGCAATTTTTGCGAAAATTTCGAAAATTCAAAATGGCCGCCATTTTTGGCGAGACAAAAATTTTTTGAAAATTGGGAAAAGTACTCCGCAGAGATATCCTGCGGGTCAAAAATTTTGTCGAAATTGCTCTATCTAGCACGGTTTTTGAGATATAAGCATTTTTGTGTTTTGCAATTTTTGCGAAAAATTCGAAAATTCAAAATGGCCGCCATTTTTGGCGAGACAAAAATTTTTTTCAAAATTGGGATAACTACTCTGCAGAGATACCCTGTGGGTCAAAAATTTCGTCGAAATCGCTCTATCTAGCACGGTTTTCGAGATATAAGCATTTTTGTGTTTTGCAATTTTTGCGAAAATTTCGAAAATTCAAAATGGCCGACATTTTGGGCGAGACAAAAATTTTTTGAAAATTGGGAAAACTACTCCACAGAGATACCCTGCGGGTCAAAAATTTCGTCGAAATCGCTCTATCTAGCACGGTTTTCGAGATATAAGCATTTTTGTGTTTTCCTTATTTGGAAAATTCGTAATGATTAATTAATCATTAATTACTCGGCCATTTCTTGACCAATCAATGCCAAAATCTAATGATTTCCAGATTTTAATAGAATGAATGTATTTGCCAAGTTTCAGGTGAATTGATAAAATTCCTTTCAAGTTATCATCCGGACAAGCTTCCCCATCGAAAAAAGACATTTTTGGTCATGTGACCTCTCTGATTGGTTGAAATGTCACTGCAGCATATTCAAAAAAATTCCCCAAGGCTACTGCCTAAACCTGCCAAATTTGAAAAGAATCCGCCTAACGGTTACAGAGTTATAAGGAAAACAAAATGCGGAGCCGGTGGAGCCGGCGGAGCCGCCGGAGCCGGCGGAGCCAGAAGCTCTCCCATACACAAACAAGCGTCCCTTGCGGGACGCTTAATAACCATATTGACATTCATATGAGTTAATACCCTTGATAATTGATCTATTAATAATTCAGATTTATCTATATTTAAAACTTTGAAATATTTCATACAAATCAGCTCTAAAGCTGGACAAACACAAACAAAATGTATCTCATCTTCTACATCTTTTTTACACAGTTTACATGTTCTCTCAAAGAGATGGAGTGCTACAGCATAAATGGTAAACAAACAATCTATATAAAAGGGGTACTCAAATACAAAAAGAATTGAGAATTTTAAGTATGTGATTATCAACTGAAATGAGTTCATAACTGTAGGAGCTGTGTCAAAATTAACTGAGGCAAGTTGAATAAAACTGGGCTAGTTGAGGGTTAAAAATCCCCTAGTTTTACTACATACGGATATAATTTCATTAATATTGGGACTTAAAGCTCACTTAAAGTGTCCATTTTGTCTACTTGAATATGTTTAACCGGCGTTTAACCAGTTTCATTTTAAAAAGTTAAAAACTCAGCAAGCAGAGGTATAGCACACAAAAATAAGTTCTTAAAAGACTAAGAGAGCCATAACATTATTAATATTCAAAATTTAAATAGACAGGCATTTCCTTTTAAAAATTCAAAGATTTCAGCTCTATAACCCACACAGTTTGACAGTTACTGGGCTTTAAAGTGGCATAATGTCCATAAATTGGGTTTCTGTGGGCATTTTACAATTGTTAAAGAGACCTTAGCAATTAAACTACAGATCTGAAACTTTTTTGGGGACATACATAACAAACAAAAATTATATATAATACAGTTTAAGACTTGTCACACTAAGCATTTCCAAATAACAGGGCAAAATACGGAAAAAATGTCCAAAAAGGCACTTGGGCGAGTGTCTATGGCCCTCATACACAGGTTAAATGTCTACTACAAACCTTGATTTTCGGCATATGTAAAAAGGACATAATAATGCATTCCCAGATGGGATTTCAGCTCCATCAATCACATAGTTTAACAGTCACAGGGCTTAAAGGTGGCAAAAAGTCCAAATATTGGGTCTCTGTGGGCCTTTTAGAGATCTCGATGTGGCTTTCAAATTAAAGCTTCAGACTTAAAATTTGTTACATACTAAGATTACACATAGAATATGTATCTAATAAAGTTTGAAACTTCTCAGACTTACCATTTCCAAGTTACAGAGCAAAATATGTGAAAAATGTCTTAAAAGGGTCAGTCAGGTGGGTGTTTAAGGTCCTCATACACAGGTTAAATGTCTACTTGAAGCCTTGATTTTTGGCACATGTAAAAAGAACATAATAATGTATTCCCAGATGAGATTTCAGCTCTATCAGTCACATAGTTTAACAGTCACAGGCCTTAAAATTGGCAAAAAGTCCAAATACTGGGTCTTTATGGGTCTTCTAGAGACCTAAATGTGGCCTTCAAATTAAAGCTTCAGACTTAAAATTTGTCACATACTAAGATTACACATAGAATATGCATCTAATACAGTTTGAAACTTCTTAGACTTACCATTTCCAAGTTACAGGGCAAAATATGTGAAAAATGTCTAAAAATGGTCACTCGGGTGGGGATTTATGGTCCTCATACACAGGTTAAATGTCTTCTTAAAGCCTTAATTTTTGGCACATATATAAATAACATACTAATATCTTCCCAGATAGGATTTGAGCTCTATCAGTCACATAGTTTGACAGTCACAGGGCTTAAAAGTAGCAAAAAGTCCAAATATTGGGTCTTTGGGAGCCTTTTAGAGACCTCAATTTGACCTTCAAAATTAAAGCTTCAGACTTAAAATCTGTTACATACTAAGATTACACACAGAATATATATCTAATACAGTTTGAAACTTCTCAGACTTACCATTTCCAAGTTACAGGGAAAAAGATGTGAAAAATGTCTTATAAGGGTCACTCGGGTGGGTGTTTATGGTCCTGATACACAGGTTAACTGTCTATTAAAGGCCTAAATGTTGGGGCACATATAAGAAAACACATAGATATATTCCCAGATGATTTTTAACTTAGATGAGAGACATAGTTTGAAAGCTACAGTGCTTGAAAGTGGCAAAAAGTGCATAAATTGGGTCTCTGTGGGCACTTTTGAGACCTTAAGTCGACCCCTTTGGGTAAACCTACAGCCCTAAAATTTTCTACAGACAAGGATTACATATCAAAGTTATACCTAGCGCAGTTTGAGACTCATCAGAATTACCACTTCCAAATTATAGGGCAAAATATGTGAAAAGTATAGCAAAAAATCCCTAAGTGGGGGTATTTATGGGCCTCAAACACAATTTTCTCCTCAACTTAAACTCGTGATTTTCGGCACATGTACTAAGAACATATTAATGTGTTGTCAGGTAAAATTTCAGCCAGCTGAGCATCATAGTTTGTGACCTACAGGGCTCTAAGTGGCCAAAAGTCCAATTTCTGACCTTAAGGTGGCCATAAGTTCTTTTTTACTGGGAGTTTAAGGTCACCTTAAAATAGGGATCTTCCTTTGGGCATCCTTAACATGTGTACCAAGTTTGAAAAAAAAATATTAATTTGTTTTTGAGTTATCGCGTCCACAAGGAAATTTCTACGGCGGCGGCGGCGGCGCGACGGACCTGAATCCAATATATCCCCGACTTTCGTCTGGGGATATAATTAAGAGCATGTCTATGGGCCTTGTAGTTTTGGAGGAGAGGTGGTTCACATGGACGCGTACACAGACGCCGCGGAGTGATGCCATAATGTCAGCTGACATAAAAAGTTGCCAGAAAAACAAAAACATAAGATGACGATGACATCATCCTGGACAAAAACATGTGTTAGCTATGCGAAGGCAAAAGTTTTCTCATTTTTATATATTTAACTTCCACATTTCAGTGTTTTTATAAATTACAAACAGAAGGCATTTTGTGCTTCAGAAAAACAGATACTTATTAGTTTCAGGAATTTCCCCCAAAATCGCAAAGAATTTATACAAGTATTTCAATCTTGTTAGCTGGGTATTATACAATGTGCATGAAATACAAAGCATCTTTAAAAGCTGCTGTATCGAATTTCATAACAGATCCACTTGGACAATGGCTTCAGGCACTTTGTCCATTGATTAGTGAGCAGGAAATGTTATGAAGACTCAATGTGTATGAATATATCACTGTCTTCTTGTGAGAACACTCTGACATTCTTATCACTGAGTATAAATAATTGTCTGTGAAGGTTTGAATCAACAAATGACTAAAAGCCAAAAGCTTCAATCAATTTCTTCCTTTAGTGGAAAAGACTCAACACATCTTAGTATAGTAATGAAACATGAATCATAAAGGTTAATTTATAATCTTATATTAAACTAGATATTAGTTGTGCCCAATCTCTATGCTAAGCTACTAGCACATTCTGAAGCATACAAAATAATTATTTTTCCAAAATCACAGTCAAACTAGATTGGGCCAACTCGGCGCCAACATATCCCCAGACAGGTCATCACTCACGCCACAGGTTTTGATCGGGAATTTTTTATTTAATCCATTTGTTGTATGCCATAAATATTGGGAAAAGTTATATGAACTTCAGCACATCAATCTACTAAGTTTATATCTTCCCAAGGAAGATAGTGGATCCCCAGACATCGAATACATAACTCAACAGATCATATTTTCAATCTTCCTGCAATGATAACTCTGAACCTATTTTCAAAGTATTTAAATGATTGATGATTGAATGTCCATTCTAAATTAACTAGAGGATCGCTCGCAAAAAAAAGATAATGTTTTTGCATAGCAAAAACAAAGCGTCCCGAAAAGGATATTAAGTATTAAGAAAATGCTTCGTTTCTAGCCTTGTACTGTTGTGGCAACCAAAGTCAGCGCAGTCTGCTCTATCTAGCACGGTTTTCAAGATATAAGCATTTTTGTGTTTTGCAAAAAAATTAAAAATGTCCGCTATATTTGGCGAGACAAAAATATTTTGAAAATTGGCATGGCTACTCTGCAGATACCCAGCAGGTCAAAAATTTTGTTGAGTTCGCTCCATATAGCACGGTTTTCGAGATATAAGCATTTTTGTGTTTTGCAAAAACTTTGAAAATTCAAAATGGCCACCATTTTGGGGGAGACAAAAATTTTTGTCAAGACCACTGCCGCGGTGTGTATCTCCCGCCGAGCATTAAAGCAGAAGAAATAGCTTTTCCGAGATATTCACAATTTTTCATTTTCGTGTGTGAAAGCTCTTCCAAAAGTAGGTGAATGAGTTATTTGAGAAAAATTGGCTATCTGTAATACTATTAAGAGATAATTCGCATTTACTCATTTTGAGTAGGTGAGTAATTAGCTATGGGTCTGAAACTTCACCATGTGAAAGCTCTCCCAAAAGTAGATGAATGAGTATTTGATAAAAATTGGGTATCCGCAATACTTTTACAGATAATTAGCATTTACTCATTTTGAGTAGGTGAATAAATAGCTATGGGTCTGAAACTTCACAGAGTGAAAGCTCTCCCAAAAGTAGGTGAATGAGTTATTTGAGAAAAATTGGCTATCTGCAATACTTTTAGAGATAATTCACATTTACTCATTTTGAGTAGGTGAATAATTAGCTATGGGTCTGAAACTTCACCAAGTGAAAGCTCTGCCAAAAGTAGGTGAATGAGTTATTTGAGAAAAATTGGCTGTCTGCAATACTTTTAGAGATAAATCGCATTTACTCATTTTGAGTAGGTGAGTAATTAGCTATAGGTCTGAAACTTCACAGAGTGAAAGCTCTCCCAAAAGTAGGTGAATGAGTTATTTGAGAAAAATTGGCTATCTGCAATACTTTTAGAGATAATTCGCATTTACTCATTTTGAGTAGGTGAGTAATTAGCTATGGGTCTGAAACTTCACCAAGTGAAAGCTCTCCCAAAAGTAGGTGAATGATTTATTTGAAAAAAATTGGCTATCTGCAATACTTTTAGAGATAATTCGAATTTACTCATTTTGAGTAGGTGAGTAATTAGCTATGGGTCTGAAACTTCACAGAGTGAAAGCTCTCCCAAAAGTAGGTGAATGAGTTATTTGAGAAAAATTGGCTATCTGCAATACTTTTAGAGATAATTCGCATTTACTCATTTTGAGTAGGTGAGTAATTAGCTATGGGTCTGAAACTTCACCAAGTGAAAGCTCTCCCAAAAGTAGGTGAATGATTTATTTGCGAAAAATTGGCTATCTGCAATACTTTTAGAGATAATTCGCATCTACTCATTTTGAGTAGGTGAGTAATTAGCTATGGGTCTGAAACTTCACCATGTGAAAGCTCTCCCACAAGTAGGTGAATGAGTTATTTGATAAAAGCTGGGTATCCGCAATACTTTTACAGATAATTAGCATTTACTCATTTTGAGTAGGTAAGTAATTAGCTATGGGTCTGAAACTTCACCATGTGAAAGGTCTCCCAAAAGTAGGTGAATGAGTTATTTGAGAAAAATTGGCTATCTGCAATACTTTTACAGATAATTCGCATTTACTCATTTTGAGTAGGTGAGTAATTAGCTATGGGTCTGAAACTTCACCATGTGAAAGCTATTCCAAAAGTAGGTGAATGAGTTATTTGAGAAAAATTGGCTATCTGCAATACTTTTAAACGATAATTCGCATTTACTCATTTTGAGTAGGTGAGTAATCATCTACGGGTCTGAAACTTCACCATGTGAAAGCTCTCCCAAAAGTACATGAATGAGTTATTTGATAAAAATTTGGTATCCGCAATAGTTTTTGAGATAATTAGCATTTACTCATTTTGAGTAGGTGAGTAATTAGCTACGGGTCTGAAACTTCACCAAGTGAAAGCTCTTCCAAAAGTAGGTGAATGAGTTATTTGAGAAAAATTGGCTATCTGCAATACTTTTAGAGGTAATTCGCATTTACTCATTTTGAGTAGGTGAGCAATTAGCTATGGGTCTGAAACTTCACCAAGTGAAAGCTCTTTGGGATAGCTGCTCTGCAGAGATACCCTGAAGATCAAAAATTTCGTCGAAATTGCTCTATGTAGCACGGTTTTCAAAATATTAGCATTTTTGTGTTTTGCAATTTTTGTGCAAAAAATTTGAAAATTCAAAATGGCCGCCATTTTTGGCAAGATAAAATTTTTTTTGAAAATTGGCATGGCTACTCTGAAGAGATACCCTGTGGGTCAAAAATTTCGTCGAAATCGCTCTATCTAGTACGGTTTTCGAGATATAAGCATTTTTATGTTTTGCAATTTTGCGAATAATTCGAAAATTCAAAATGGCCGCCATTTTTTGCGAGAAATTTTTTTTTGAAAATTGGCATGGCTACTCTGCAGAGATACCCTGCGGATCAAAAATTTCGTCGAAATCGCTCTATCTAGCAGGGTTTTCGAGATATAAGCATTTTTATGTTTTGCAATTTTTGCGAAAAATTCGAAAATTCAAAATGGCCGCCATTTTTGGCGAGACAAATTTTTTTTAAAAATTGGCATGGCTACTCTGCAGAGATACCCTGTGGGTCAAAAATTTCGTCGAAATCGCTCTATCTAGCAGGGTTTTCGAGATATAAGCATTTTTATGTTTTGCAATTTTTGCGAAAAATTCGAAAATTCAAAATGGCCGCCATTTTTGGCGAGATAAAATTTTTTTGAAAATTGGCATGGCTACTCTGCAGATATACCCTGTGGGTCAAAAATTTCGTCGAAATCGCTCTATCTAGCACGGTTTTCGAGATATAAGCATTTTTATGTTTTGCAATTTTTGCGAAAAATTCGAAAATTCAAAATGGCTGCCATTTTTGGCGAGACAAAAATTTTTCAAAATTGGGATAACTACTCTGCAGAGATACCCTGTGGGTCAAAATTTCGTCGAAATCGCTCTATCTAGCACGGTTTTCGAGATATAAGCATTTTTGTGTTTTGCAATTTTTGCGAAAATTTCGAAAATTCAAAATGGCCGCCATTTTTGGGGAGAGAAAATTTTTTTGAAAATTGGGAAAACTACTCTCCAGATATATCCTGCGGGTCAAAAATTTCGTCGAAATTGCTCTATCTAGTACGGTTTTCGAGATATAAGCATTTTTGTGTTTTGCAATTTTTGCGAAAAATTCGAAAATTCAAAATGGCCGGCATTTTTGGCGAGACAAAATTTTTTTCAAAATTAGGAAAACTACTCCGCAGAGATGTCCTGCGGGTCAAAAATTCCGTCAAAATTGCTCTATCTAACACGGTTTTTGAGATATAAGCATTTTTGTGTTTTGCAATTTTTGCGAAAATTTCGAAAATTCAAAATGGCCGCCATTTTGGGCGAGACAAAAATTTTTTGAAAATTGGGAAAACTACTCCGCAGAGATACCCTGTGGGTCAAAAATTTCGTCGAAATCGCTCTATCTAGCACGGTTTTCGAGATATAAGCATTTTTGTGTTTTCCTTATTTGGAAAATTCGTAATGATTAATTAATCATTAATTACTCGGCCATTTCTTGACCAATCAATGCCAAAATCTAATGATTTCCAGATTTTAATAGAATGAATGTATTTGCCAAGTTTCAGGTGAATTGATAAAATTTCTTTCAAGTTATCATCCGGACAAGCTTCCCCATCAAAAAAAAGACATTTTTGGTCATGTGACCTCTCTGATTGGTTGAAATGTCACTGCAGCATATTCAAAAAAATTCCCCAAGGCTACTGCCTAAACCTGCCAAATTTGAAAAGAATCCGCCTAACGGTTACAGAGTTATAAGGAAAACAAAATGCGGAGCCGGCAGAGCCTGAAGGTCTCCCATACACAAACAAGCGTCCCTTGCGGGACGCTTAATAATCTCAAAAGAGCATATCTGTTTCTATATTTGTTGACAAATAAAATATTATTTTTAACTCAACTCATCATACTTTTCAATCTTCCTGCAAAGGGTAACTCTGAACCTATTTTCAAAGTATTTAAATGATTGATGATTGAATGTCCATTCTAAATTCATAATTCCAAAAGCGTATCTCTGTTTCTATATTTGTTCACAAATAAAATATTATTTAAAAATCATATATTATTTATATTATTATTTTATTATATTATTTTTAGAATTTGCATTGTTTTTCAGTTATTCATTTCCTCAATTCCTATATATGTGGTCCATATATATGCAACCTAAATATGTGACACAATCTCAGTTCTGACTCCCTTTGTATTAGATAATTAGATAATGAAGCAAACACCACCTCCCACCCCCACCCCACATCTCTCTCCTTCTCCACACCTGTGTCACTATTACAGAAGATCTGTATACCTTTGTTTATTTAGTGTCACTCAATAGCTGGAGGTCCCAGAGGTGGGTGGGAGATGGGGGGTGGGACTACAAAGAGATGGAGTGCTGCAGCACAAATGGTAAACAAACACTTATAATATAAAAGGGGTAATCAAATAGAAAAAGCTCAGTTAATCTTATCACTAAAATAAAATGAAATATATAAATAAGGAATGTCTATTAAAGGCCTAAATTTTGGAGTACATACAAGAAAAACATATTGATATATTCTCAGATGATATTTCACTTAGATGAGAGACATAGTTTGAAAGCTACAGTGCTTGAAGATGGCAACAAGTCCATAAATTGGGTCTCTGGGCAATTTTGAGATCTTAAGTCGGCCTAACAGGTAAACCTACAGCCTTTAAATTTTTCACAGACAAGGATTACATATAAGATTTACATCTAGTGCAGTTTGAGACTCATCAGAATTACCACTTCCAAATTATAGGGCAAAATAAGTTAAAAATATACGAAAAAAGTCCTAAGTGGGGTCTTTATGGGCCTCAAAGACAATTTTCTCCTCAACTTAAAGTCTTGATTTTCGGCACATGTACTAAGAATATATTAATGTGTTCTCAGGTAAAATTTGAGGCAGATAAGCCTCATAGTTTGTGACCTAGAGGGCTCTAAGTGGCCAAAAGTGCAATTTCTGACCTTAAGGTGGCCATAAGTTCTTTATTATTGGGAGTTTAAGGTCACCTTAAAATAGGGATCTTCCTTTGGGCATCCTTAACATGTGTACCAAGTTTGAAAAAAAAATATTAATTTGTTTTTGAGTTATCGCGTACACAAGGAAATTTCTACGGCGGCGGTGGCGGGACGGACCTGAATCCAATATATCCCCGACTTTCGTCTGGGGATATAAATATAGGCCATTAACATGGGATGTTGGATGTAAACTCTGAATTTGAACAAGAACTCAAAGTCTCTAATGGATGAATAATTATTCCTTAAATATTTCTAAGGGATAACATTTTATTCCTGGCAACAGTTTGATAGGAGTAGTCTTTCATGTCTGATTAAAATGATTTCAAAAAGAAGAATATCATGGGTGCAGCATGGGTGAACAGTGAAAGCCTGCTTTCATCATTCACGCATATGGAGGTCCTACGTAATATGTCTGAATCTTCTACTTTATTAATTCTTCGTGTAATCATTATAATGTTTGTAAAAGCCACCTATTGGGGTAAAACTAATTCAAACAATGTGGTCATGTCTTTGTTATTTAAGTATGTCACTTCTCTTTTCCTTAAGATATCAACTCCCACAATGACAGTGTGGGGAAATTTTAAGTACACTAAATTCAACGTGGTCTACGTGAAATGCTTCATCAACCAAATTGTTTTTTAAAGAAAATATTGGATATCTCTATTTTTACAATGAATACACCAACATTGATGAATATATGCAAAAACACAGTGCACTGTTAAACAGGCCAGAGATAGCCATGAAGGCTTCTAAGTATCTGAAACACTCAAAAAAATGCATTTGGAAGCAAAACACTTACCGGTATATTATGTCCATTGCTGACACAAGAAACAAGTTTTTGTCTAATAAGAAAGACTTTAAATAAGAGGGACTCGGACATTTATCATTTGTATTTGACAGTTTCAATCTGGTGCAGTTCTATGGACTCTATACTTTGGGTACCACTGCAAACACTGAGGAAGGAGCAAAATAAAGGGTAAAAATCTGACAGTTTGAATGGGAACTCCACTTTGGAATTTTGAATGTTAACCTTGAAGATAAACATAAATTTACCAAAATAATGAGTTCTTTTTCCTACACACATAATAGTTCTTTCACATGTTGCTTTTACTTCTGTTTGGGGTAATGTAATGTCCTGTTAATGTGTACTCTTCCTGAAGAAAGTCATGATAAAATTTTCTATTTGATCATGGTGACAGAATATCTTGTTTAAAAGATATTTTTATTAAAACTTCACCTATTCTGCACTGTATTACTTAAGAACCTCTGTTAGAGTATTTTAATAAATGAACCTGTCAGTAATGCATTGTGAACCTTAAAAAGGACTTTTTTTTTTCTTATGCTCTTGTCAAAGATTCCTCTGACTCTATTTGCAAGCCATTCCATATTTCACTCACAAAAATAACGCTGTCTGGGGCTGGGATAAATATGTGATCAGTATTCAGTTGCTGTGACTGCTGTCCCAGTTTGGCACATTTCATGCCTTGAGAGAGTTGAATCCTCAGAATCTTTATTGACAATGTGAAGCACTATATGTCTGGAATAGGTATTTGGTCTGTTTTTAAAGCCCTTTTATCACATACTGGTAATAGAGAGTTATATTAACTCTCAAACTTCACATTGACATTTCCAATAAGTGCCTTGTGAACACCAAAAACATATATTTGACAAAAAAACCTTTCCTTTAAAATTTCTACAACTAGGGTTACAATTCCACAGTAAACATGATAATATTTACATTACGCTTCAATACAAGGAATTTAAAAGGGTTGATGTTATTTAACTTATTTTTGGCACTTTATTCTTATGTATGCTCTGTATCATTCATGCCATAGTAATATATGTAATTGAATAACTTCACAAATGACACTGTAGACATAAAAAAGTACAGAACAATAAACAGACCACAAATGTATATATTCAAGTTAAAGCTGCAATTATTAAATGAGCATGAATACTACACCCACAGTGATAAACCATTGTACCAATACTGTGATAAAAAAGTGTGCACCCACTTCAACATTCATTTTAATGTAGTCTATTTCACAGGCATGTATGTTAAGGGGTTGTTTGATGTCCCCTGGTGTTGTTTTACAATGCAAGTATCCTGTTACAGTTTCGGTGATATGTAATGTACTGATGTAATATTTACACAAGTTCACTGATCATTTACAATACATTAATAAAGGAAAGGAGAACAAATAGAATCTAGCTTTTATGTGTTACCAAATTACACTACAAATTTTATGAAAGGGGAATAAACTGCACCAAAAAGTGTAAATGCATAAACTGTAAATAGAATGCAAAGATGTAGGTTCATTTACTGAAAACAAGACCACTGCCACAGTGTTTTTATCTCCCACCGGACATTTAGGAGAAATGGAGGTAGTCCGACTACAAAACAGGGTTCAAAGCCCAAGGAGAAATAAAAGGAACATAAAAGGATAAAACATAGTATCATTGATGCCCGTACCCAACAGCAGGGGGAATTAATATTTCACACCATGAGACATAGAGGTAAACCAGAAAAAGATCAGGAGGCTTTCAGAGAAAACAGTGTCATGTTGGATATTTTTCATGACTGCAACCGTTTTACTTTCGTTCCTACCCACAAATTTCACAGCCTTAGGCTTCCTCAGACCCAGAAATACACAATCCTGTCTTGTCTGAGGCTTCCTGCGACTATTAATCCCAGGACTCTTGTCCCAGGAGGCCAGGACTGAGTCCCAGACCTCAACAAAAATCGCCCATTACTGTCTCTGTATATTGGTTATTAGTACCAGGAGGCCTGGGAAGCCTCAGACCAATCTGGGACCCAATCTGTATATCCATGACAGGATCGGGTGGAAATCAATCACAAACATGGCTTAATCGCCTCATAGTTGGGGAATGATCGTGACTTGTCTGAGTTGATCTGGGTTTGATCCAGGAGCTTGATCAAGATTCCATTTCCCCACCCATTTTTAATGTGTTTTTACCGACTCTCAAGGCTTAAGGGTCCCAGGACAAATCGGGGCTTAATCCTTTGGTGGAACAGGGGCATAAGGTAGAAACTTTTAATTTACTCATTAAATTTACA
Organism: Sabellastarte sp. h YS-2021; assembly: GCA_964017235.1. NCBI lineage: Eukaryota > Metazoa > Annelida > Polychaeta > Sabellida > Sabellidae > Sabellastarte > Sabellastarte sp. h YS-2021. The sequence goes on from OZ024928.1 coordinate 120,257,477, forward strand.
ATTTTATTGCATTTATATATCTTACATAATGGAACAAATAGCTAGAATAACTACCGCCTGGCAGTTGGGTAGTTTAATAGAAACTTAAGATTGAACTCAAAAGACACTAACAATATCCGAGGGACATCAGTTGTTTCAACAGTTAACATGTTACCAGAACCAAGTGACCTTGCTCCCACCCCCCCCCCCACCCCCCCCACCCCCCTGAGATGGGGGAAGAAAGGTACGAGTTCAGTGCTAAGAAAGGCCCTCTTCTGAAGGGAGTCTAGCCAGTAGTCCTTTGGCAGCCACCGCCACCCTGCAGACCCTGCTAGGCAAGGTGGCAGGCTGTTTGCTTTTGTATGGACTAGTGGTGGATCTGGGCAGCCACCACCGGGCCCTGATGAAAGAGCTCTGAATCAGCCCAGGCCACACCCATCAATTAAAACTGTGTGAAAGTGTATTGGGATTTCCAATGAAAGACTGATAATAACTGTACTAAGGAGACTCCTGACTGGAAGGACTTCAAAGCAGCAAACATCATGGACTTTAACCTGATGTAGGGTAAGGGCTTCTTGATCACAGAGCTCATAGCATAGGATCACAGTCTGCTTGATCCATGATGAGATAGTGTCAGGAGTCATGTCTTTGTCAAAGCCTTTTTTGAAGGAGACAAAGACCAGTTCTTAGTTCTGCTTGAGCTGTGAGGTGCTGTCCAGATAGTAGCACCAGGCTTTGACTTCGCATAGTGACCTATCATCATGTAAAAATGGCCCACTTCACCTCATAGTCTGATCTGGTTAAGACTCTTTGAGGAGCCTCAGTTCTTGCTGCCACTGCCTCAGAGAAGCCTTACTCCTTGATCACTGAGGCTCTAGGAGCCAGGCATGGAGATTTAGGTTTGACAGATTCTTCTGTGGAATCTGATTAAATGGCTGGGTCAGCAGATTGGGCAGGCAAGACATGCATAGAGGGTAGGGTTAAATCGTTTGGCTTTGTGAGTATCGATATTGAATTTAAAAATATTTTAATATCAGGCGATGTCGGGGGGTTCATATTGTCTACCAAATAGTACGAATTCGGCAAACCGAAAATGTTTTAGTTTAGTGTTTCCCGAACCGCTAACGGGAAGTGAAATGAATCAAAACAAAACAATGCAGTTTTCACCAAAAATGCATTGAAAACTTTGACTAGGGTGAAGTGGTTGGCATTCTGCCAACCACAGAGTCGAATCTTAGGACAGCAGTGGGTGTTGAAATCTATAAACTTGGTATTATCGCCCGCAAGACAGAGTGAGGTACAATGACAATAAAATATTTCTGGATTATATATTTGTAAAATATTGTTAGAAACACCATTGTAGCCTCACGTTTTCATCACTCTGTGGCTGTACAAGTACCAGCATTTGATATTTTATTTGTTTTATATATTGCGAGAAGACAAGAGTGAGGTGCAGTGACAGTAAAATATTGCTGGATTATATGTTTGTAAAATGTTGTTAGAAACACCATTGTAGCCTCACGTTTTCATCACTCTGTGGGTATACAACTATCAGCATTTGATATTTTATTTGTTTTAAATATTGCGAGAAGACAGAATGAGCATATTTCAGCATATTTCCTGTCCACGGACTTGCCTCATTAATATTAATGAGCAAATATGCGCAATCACGGTAGTTCTTTGTGATGTTTCGTGACAGTATTTTACAATACAAGGCTGGTTTAAGACGAAAACTACCAGCATTTTTCCTGTTGACGGAGTATATGGATATTATACAGAAGCAAATTGTAAGTATTCGTATGTTGTTTCTACAATATTACGATAGCCATAATGAGCGATAATAGGGAAACAGAGATTATGCTGTATTTTACGGATGAAGTATTCTAGGACATGCAAAAGCGCCTTCAAGTGGTTGAAAGTAGAACTACGGAGTTTGAATATCTCTGCCAGAGGTTTCCTCGATTTTGATTGGCTGAAAGACCAATGTGTAGTACTACCGTGACGTCACTTCATTCATTAATTTCTTTGCAGTTTATTTGTTTGACAAATAATTGAGTACATGTAGGTGCGCAGACAGCAATTTTACATTAACAGTGACTGCGTGATAAACCCTGCAGACGAATAAATTAATTGGGGTTTCACCTCTAGAAACCAGCAGACGAAACCGTTAAAAAAGACTCGTTCGAGTAGACCACTACAATGGGTAACACAATAGTTTCTAGGACATACGGGTCCTTGGAGAAAGCCAGACGGAGTGCCAGACATGCTTTTTACTTCATAAAATATAACTTAATAAAGGCATTAAAAATCTTCAAAATGGCAGAGTGTATAATATACACCTAAATGTACAAACATGTGAAGAAATATTCTGCAGAATTTGATATTTAAGGGCTTAAACAGCCAATTTAAAATCGCGGCTGCAACTCAGTACATAACTCGAATCAAAGATTCGACTAAAAATGTGAGATAAAAGTGTACAATTTCTTCAGATTTTTCCTTTATTTCAAATATTAACAGTGTCAGTTTACAGTTGTACTTAAAATGGCGATATTGAAATACGTGTTTAGATCTCGATATCGGGAGTCCAGTTCCAAAACAATAAATATCGGCAATATCGATAAACCATTTACCCACTAATAGAGGGTTCTGGCTTGATATGGCTACCAGATCTCAGAACCCGGGCATGTTGGGCCAACCTGAAGCAATCAAGATGATTCTCCTGCATGGGTAGTGCCTCAGTTTCACCACCACCTTACCAAGAATAGCTATTGGTGGGAAGGCATTTGGGTCCAGATACTCTCAAGGTAGACTGAGTGCATTTACTGCTCAGGCTATAGAATCTGGAAATGGTGACACAAACTGAGGTAACTTGTTGTTTACTGTCATTGCAAACAGGTCCATCTGTGGTTGGTGCCAACTGGTGTATATCAACTGGAAGACCTCTGGAAAGAGAAACCACTCTCTTTGGATGGTCTGACCAAGCCTGCATAGCTTGTCTGCTGCCACATTCAGTTGGCATGGAATGTGTAAGGCCTTGAGAGTCATCTGCTTCCTGGAGCACCAGGTCAGGATTCTCCACAGTATGGCACACAATGGGCCCAATCTCATGCCTCCTTCCTTGTTCATGTTGGCAACAACTGTGGTGTTGTCTTGAAACTCTTTTAGGGCCAGGCAAACCACTTTCTAGATAGTTTATATGCAACTTGCTTTCTTGGAGACACAAAGGCCCCAAGATCTCCTAAGTGGGCACCCTAGCTTTCTCTTGAGGCATCTGTAAAGATCTGAATGCATATCTGAGTGGGTGTAGTGGCTTACCTTAAAGGACATTTGGCTCTTGAAGCCACCATTCTCAGTGTGGGTGAAGAATCCTGGAATCGGGATGACCTCGTCAAGTAAATCCAGGATTCTCCAATGAGTTTTCGGGTGCCACTGGATCAGTTTCATGGGGCGCCGACCCAAGTGGACTTGCTTTTCTGTAGCTGTTAACAAGCCTATGAGTGATATGAGCTGCCTGACCCGACAAAAAGGGCCGGTGAGAAGATTCTATTTCTTTAAGGTAAAGGTCTGTCAATGTTCCAAAATGGGTCTGACTTTGCCCTCTCTGAGGTCATACTCGTAACCTACGAAATTGAAGATCTGCTTGGGTTCCAGTACTGACTTTGCTATCCAATTCAATTGCCGACACAAAACTTCTAGGGTTGGAGTATGACGGACACAAGTTTGGTGGAAAGCAGCTCTGACCAACCAATCGTCTAGGTACTGGTGGATTTTAATACCCTTGTTTTGAGCCATCAGCTTGACTTTTCACATGTTTTATTTGTTTTAAAATAGGTCTTACGGCTTTCTGCATAAATAAGAACTTTAATTGGGGATACGCAGACAACTATTTTACATTTAAACTGACTACGCACACATTTTCACTTCTAGAAACCAGCAGACGAAACCGTTAAAAACTAGACCAAGGACACCGGCAAAGGCAAAAGTAGCTATTACTCAGCTATGCCACGAGCTAGACGTCTGAAATTTTACTATGTTATAGCTGACACAAAAGTAGGTGAATAACAGATTTGGACAAAATTCTCTAAATGCAATAGTTTTCAAGTTACAAGTGATTTTACTCATGATGGAAGTTAGTGAAAAGTACAAAAATAGCTATTACTCACTTAGCTATTGAGATAGACACTCAAGTTACTCACCATGTTGTAGCTATGGAAAAAGTAGCTGAATAACATATTTTAACAAAGTGCTCTAAATGCAATACTTTTCAAGTTATAATTGATTTAGTGCATGATTTCATTAATTTTAATGCATTAAAAATTATTTAAAAAATTCATAAAAAAACTATAGCATGTGAAAGCTCTCCAAAATGTAGGTGAATGAGTTATTTGAGAAATACTGGCTATCTGCAATACTTTCAGTGATAATAGGCATTTACTCATTTTGAGTAGGTGAGTAATTAGCTACGGATCTGAAAATTCACTAATTGAAACCTCTCCAAAATGTAGGTGAATGAGTTATTTGAGAAATACTGGCTATCTGCAATACTTCTAGAGATAATTCGCATTTACTCATTTTGAGTAGGTGAATAATTAGCTACGGGTCTGAAACTTCACCGAGTGAAAGCTCTCCCAAAAGTAGGTGAATGAGTTATTTGAGAAAAATTGGCTATCTGCAATAATTTTAGAGATAATTCGCATTTACTCATTTTGAGTAGGTGAGTAATTACCTGCAGGTCTGGAACTTCACCATGTGAAAGCTCTCCCAAAAGTAGATGAATGAGTTATTTGATAAAAAATTGGGTATCCGCAATACTTTTAGAGATAATTAGCATTTGCTCATTTTGAGTAGATGAGTAATTAGCTACGGGTCTGAAACTTTACCAAGTGAAAGCTCTCCCAAAACAAAGACAATCGTTTCTAGGACATACGGGACCTTACACAAAGGCAGACAGAGTGCTAGACAAGGTTTTTACTTTATAAAATATACCTTAATAAAAAAATTTTAAACAAGCAATCAGTGCCCGTAAATGGGCTCTGTGTCAGCGGACTGTGTGTTTTGAGTTTCAGAGTGACAGAAGAAAAGGACACAAAAGTTGTGCCTTGCAAATGGTATTCAGAAGGAAAGTAACAAGGAAACTGTTGAGGTGTAAATAGTAGGTTAAAAACATATTTAAAAAAAAAACTGCAAGTGCAATAGTTTTTGAGTTACAACTGATTTACTCACCAGTGAGAATCTCAAAGTAGCTTTTGCTCAGCTATGCAATCAGTTAAAGGGCTCCAGTTTTAAACAGGTAAATAACATATTCAAAGAAATGCTGTAAATGAAACAGTTTTCAAGTCACAACTGATTTACTGAACAGTGAGAACCTGAAAGTAGCTATTACTTAGCTATGCAAGGAGCTACGGGTCCACGATTTTACTATTTTATAGCTGACCCATAAGTAGGTCAATAACTTATTTAAACAAAATACTGTAAATGCAATAGTTTTGAAGTTACAACCGATTAATTGCACAGTGAAAATCTAAAAGTAGCTATTGCTCAGCTATGCCATGAGCTACAGGTCTAAAATTTCACTATGTTATAGCTGACCCATAAATATGTAAACAACATATTTAAACAGAATACTCTAAATGCAATAGTTTTCCAGTTACATCTGATTCACTTAACAGTGAGAATCTGAAAGTAGCTCTTGCTTGGCTATGCCATGACATACAGGTCTGCATTTTTACTACCGGTATGTTATAGCTGACCCAAAAGTAGATAAACAACATTTTTAAACAAAATACTCTAAATGCAATAGTTTTCAAATTGCAACTGATTTACTGACCAGTGAGAACCTGAAAGTAGCTAATGCTCAGCTATGCCATTACATGTAGGTCTGCAAATTCACTATGTTATAGCTGACCCAAAAGTAGGTGAATAACATATTTAAAGAAAATGCTCTGAATGCAATAGTATTCAAGTTACAACTGATTTACTCACCAGTGAGAACCTGAAAGCAGCTATTACTCAGCTATACCATGACATACAGGTCTGCAATTTCGCTATGTTATAGCTGACCAAAAAGTAGGTGAACAACATATTTAAACAAAATACTCTACATGCAATAGTTTTCAAGTTACAAATGATTTACTCAACAGTGAGAACCTGAAAATAGCTATTTCTCAGCTATGCCATGAGCTACAGATCTGCAATTTTACAATGTTATAGTTGCCCCAAAAGTACATGAAAAACATACAAAAACAAAATACTCTAAATGCAACACTTTTGAAGTTACAAGCAATTTACTCAACAGTGATAACATCAAAGTAGCTAATTCTCGGCTATGCAATGAGCTACAGGTCTGCAATTTTACTATGTTGTAGCTGACCCAAAAGTAGCTGAATAACATATTTTTACAAAATTCTGTAAATGCAATAGTTTTGAGTTAGAAGTGATTTTACTATTATGAAAGGTACTGAAAATTCAGAAAGTAGCTATTACTCTCTTAGCAATTGGAATAGACACCCAAGTTACTCACCATGTTGTAGCTATGGAAAACATAGCTGAATAACATATTTTAACAAAATGCTCTAAATGCAAAACTTTTCAAGTTATAGGTGATTTAGTGCATGATTTCATGAATTTTAATCCATTAAAAATTATTGAAAAAATTCATAAAAAATAATTTAAAAAGATCCAGGCCTGATACTCACACAAAGGAATCTACTAGTGGCCTAGTACATACTAGCATGATAAGAGAGAAATCCCTGCAATAGTCAATGAGAAAATAAGTGATTTAGTGCATTATTTCATGAATATGCATTAAAAATTCATAAAAAAATTAAGACAGATCCAGGTCTCATACTCACACAAGAGAATCTACCTCTGGCCTAGTACATATATGCAAGATATGAGAGAAATCCCTGCAATAGTCACTGAGAAAATTGTGATAAAATGTGGAAATTTTCACACTTTTGGTGGGGGTACATCCCTTGTAATGTCTCTAGCAAACAGACGAACAGACAAATTTGCATGCCTTGAACAATTTTTCATCCTTGATAGATAAGGTATCTTTAAAAAGAAAACAGCATGTCTCTAGGCCTTGTAGTTTTGAAGAGAAGTTGTTCATGCAGACGCGTACGCCGCAGAGTAACGGCATAAAAATCAAAATGGCAGAGTATATACTAGACACCTTAATGTACAGATATGTGTGTAAATATTATGCAGAATTTTGATATTTAAGGGCTTAAACAGCCAATTTTAAATCGCGGCCAGAACCCAGGACATAACTCGAATCAAAGATTCGACTAACAATGATAACTGTGTGTGATAGTATCCTTCACAATAAAAATGCATACATCTACTCACTTTCTTGCAGGTTGTTTGTGTTGAGATTGTAGCGTTCCCTGATGGTCATCAATTCAGATGAGCAGGCTGACGAGTACATTTCAGATGTTGGAGTCAGGCTCATGCCATCAATGGAAACTTCACTTTCATCCTAATTTATAAACATTGAAAAAACTTAGGATTTTGCATAACTTTGTTCCTTCCAGATGTTACATCATACAACAGCTGCAAAGACTTAAAAGCAGGATTAATGCTGAGGCAGGCTGCTTAATCCCTACTGGAAATGTAATCTTTTTTTCTCATTTTGAACAATATATATCAATCTATGATAAATTTTTCCATATAAATTTACTACATGTTTCAAATAAAAAGTGTAATTTTAAATCTGACCTCCATCATGGAGTCAATTTCACTGATGACTTCTTCTGCAGTAAACATTGGTTCTTCACGCAAACTTGAGATGATCATGGAATGGATATCAAATGCTTGCTGTAATTCTTCATCATCCGATAAATCCAGATTTGGTGACTGACATTCCTTGCAAAAAATGAAGAGTTTACTTTTTTCAAACCTTGACACAGTGCATATAACATCGTGATGAAAAGCAACAATCAATGTTAAAAGAGAAACATACAAATAAACAAGAATTTAGATTTGTACTGTGTCACCAGCTTTGGTTAAAGACTGAAGCGGATGTAATTCAAAAGGACATAAATTATGCTGGATAGACAAAAATAGTTGGTTGATGTGCAGTATTTTAGCAGATCCAGACCATTTTTCAAAAGCACTGAGTCATGGTGAAGCCCATCTTGTTGAAAAATATAACTTAAACTGCTAGTCATATGACCATACAAACTAGAGGATCGCTCGCAAAAAAAAAAGATAATGTTTTTGCATAGCAAAAACAAAGCGTCCCGAAAAGGATATAAAGGTGAGTGCTAAAGTATTAAGAAAATGCTTCGTTTCTAGCCTTATACTGTTGTGGCAACCAAAGTCAGCGCAGTCTGCTCTATCTAGCACGGTTTTCACGATATAAGCATTTTTGTGTTTTGCAAAAAATAAAAAAATTAAAAATGTCCGCTATATTTGGCGAGACAAAAATATTTTGAAAATTGGCATGGCTACTCTGCACAGATACCCAGCAGGTCCAAAATTTTGTTGAGTTCGCTCCATATAGCACAGTTTTCGAGATATAAGCATTTTTGTGTTTTGCAAAAACTTTGAAAATTCAAAATGGCCACCATTTTTGGGGAGACAAAAATTTTTGTCAAGACCACTGCCGTGGTGTGTATCTCCCGCCGAGCATTAAAGCAGAAGAAATAGCTTTTCCGAGATATTCACAATTTTTCATTTTCGTGTGTGAAAGGTCTTCCAAAAGTAGGTGAATGAGTTATTTGAGAAAAATTGGCTATCTGCAATACTATTAAGAGATAATTCACATTTACTCATTTTGAGTAGGTGAGTAATTATCTATGGGTCTGAAACTTCACCAAGTGAAAGCTCTCCTAAAAGTAGGTGAATGAGTTATTTGAGAAAAATTGGCTATCTGCAATACTTTAGAGATAATTCGCATTTACTCATTTTGAGTAGGTGAGTAATTAGATATGGGTCTGAAACTTCACCATGTGAAAGCTCTCCCACAAGTAGATGAATGAGTATTTGATAAAAATTGGGTATCCGCAATACTTTTACAGATAATTAGCATTTACTCATTTTGAGTAGGTGAATAAATAGCTATGGGTCTGAAACTTCACAGAGTGAAAGCTCTGCCAACAGTAGGTGAATGAGTTATTTGAGAAAAATTGGCTATCTGCAATACTTTTAGAGATAATTCGCATTTACTCATTTTGAGTAGGCGAGTAATTAGCTATGGGTCTGAAACTTCACCAAGTGAAAGCTCTCCCAAAAGTAGGTGAATGAGTTATTTGAGAAAAATTGGCTATCTGCAATACTTTTAGAGATAATTCACATTTGCTCATTTTGAGTAGACGAGTAATTAGCTATAGGTCTGAAACTTCACCAAGTGAAAGCTCTCCCAAAAGTAGGTGAATGATTAATTTGAGAAAAATTGGCTATCTGCAATACTTTTAGAGATAATTCGCATTTACTCATTTTGAGTAGGTGAGTAATTAGCTATGGGTCTGAAACTTCACGAAGTGAAAGCTCTCCCAAAAGTAGGTGAATGAGTTATTTGAGAAAAATTGGCTATCTGCAATACTTTTACAGATAATTCGCATTTACTCATTTTGAGTAGGTGAGTAATTAGCTATGGGTCTGAAACTTCACCAAGTGAAAGCTCTCCCAAAAGTAGGTGAATGATTAATTTGACAAAAATTGGCTATCTGCAATACTTTATGAGATAATTCGCATTTACTCATTTTGAGTAGGTGAGTAATTAGCTATGGGTCTGAAACTTCACCAAGTGAAAGCTCTCCCAAAAGTAGGTGAATGAGTTATTTGAGAAAAATTGGCTATCTGCAATACTTTTAGAGATAATTCACATTTACTCATTTTGAGTAGGTGAATAATTAGCTATGGGTCTGAAACTTCACCAAGTGAAAGCTCTCCCAAAAGTAGGTGAATGAGTTATTTTAGAAAAATTGGCTATCTGCAATACTTTTAGAGATAATTCGCATTTACTCATTTTGAGTAGGTGAGTAATTAGCTATGGGTCTGAAACTTCACCATATGAAAGCTCTCCCAAAAGTAGGTGAATGAGTTATTTGAGAAAAATTGGCTATCTGCAATACTTTTAGAGATAATTCGCATTTACTCATTTTGAGTAGTTGAGTAATTAGCTATGGGTCTGAAACTTCACGAAGTGAAAGCTCTCCCAAAAGTAGGTGAATGAGTTATTTGAGAAAAATTGGCTATCTGCAATACTTTTAGAGATAATTCGCATTTACTCATTTTGAGTAGGTGAGTAATTAGCTATGGGTCTGAAACTTCACAGAGTGAAAGCTCTCCCAAAAGTAGGTGATGGAGTTATTTGAGAAAAATTGGCTATCTGCAATACTTTTAGAGATAATTCGCATTTACTCATTTTGAGTAGGTGAGTAATTAGCTATGGGTCTGAAACTTCACCAAGTGAAAGCTCTCCCAAAAGTAGGTGAATGATTAATTTGACAAAAATTGGCTATCTGCAATACTTTATGAGATAATTCGCATTTACTCATTTTGAGTAGGTGAGTAATTAGCTATGGGTCTGAAACTTCACGAAGTGAAAGCTCTCCCAAAAGTAGGTGAATGAGTTATTTGAGAAAAATTGGCTATCTGCAATACTTTTAGAGATAATTCGCATTTACTCATTTTGAGTAGGTGAGTAATTAGCTATGGGTCTGAAACTTCACCAAGTGAAAGCTCTCCCAAAAGTAGGTGAATGAGTTATTTGAGAAAAATTGGCTATCTGCAATACTTTTAGAGATAATTCGCATTTACTCATTTTGAGTAGGTGAGTAATTAGCTATGGGTCTGAAACTTCACCATGTGAAAGCTCTCCCACAAGTAGATGAATGAGTTATTTGATAAAAATTGGGTATCCACAATACTTTTACAGATAATTAGCATTTACTCATTTTGAGTAGGTAAATAATTAGCTATGGGTCTGAAACTTCACCATGTGAAAGCTCTCCCAAAAGTAGGTGAATGAGTTATTTGAGAAAAATTGGCTATCTGCAATACTTTTAGAAATAATTCACATTTACTCATTTTGAGTAGGTGAATAATTGGCTATGGGTCTGAAACTTCACCATGTGAAAGCTCTTCCAAAAGTAGGTGAATGAGTTATTTGAGAAAAATTGGCCATCTGCAATACTTTTAGAAGTAATTCGCATTTACTCTTTTTGAGTAGGTGAGCAATTAGCTATGGGTCTGAAACTTCACCAAGTGAAAGCTCTCCCAAAAGTAGGTGAATGATTAATTTGAGAAAAATTGGCTATCTGCAATACTTTTAGAGATAATTCGCATTTACTCATTTTGAGTAGGTGAGTAATTAGCTATGGGTCTGAAACTTCACGAAGTGAAAGCTCTCCCAAAAGTAGGTGAATGAGTTATTTGAGAAAAAGTGAAAGCTCTTTGGGATAGCTGCTCTGCAGAGATACCCTGAAGATAAAAAATTTCGTCGAAATCGCTCTATGTAGCACGGTTTTCGAAATATAAGCATTTTTGTGTTTTGCAATTTTTACGCAAAAATTCGAAAATTCAAAATGGCCGCCATTTTTGGCAAGATAAAATTTTTTTGAAAATTGGCATGGCTACTCTGCAGAGATACCCTGTGGGTAAAAAATTTCGTCGAAATCGCTCTATCTAGCACGGTTTTCGAGATATAAGCATTTTTGTGTTTTGCAATTTTGCGAAAAATTTGAAAATTCAAAATGGCCGCCATTTTTTGCGAGAAATTTTTTGTTTGAAAATTGGCATGGCTACTCTGCAGAGATACCCTGCGGGTCAAAAATTTCGTCGAAATCGCTCTATCTAGCAGGGTTTTTGAGATATAAGCATTTTTATGTTTTGCAATTTTTGCGAAAAATTCGAAAATTCAAAATGGCCGCCATTTTTGGCGAGACAAAAATTTTTTCAAAATTGGGATAACTACTCTGCAGAGATACCCTGAGGGTCAAAAATTTCGTCGAAATCGCTCTATCTAGCACGGTTTTCGAGATATAACCATTTTTATGTTTTGCAATTTTTGCGAAAAATTCGAAAATTCAAAATGGCCGCCATTTTTGGCGAGATAAAATTTTTTGCAAAATTGGGATAACTACTCTGCAGAGATACCCTGAGGGTCAAAAATTTCGTCGAAATCGCTCTATCTAGCACGGTTTTCGAGATATAAGCATTTTTGTGTTTTGCAATTTTTGCGAAAATTTCGAAAATTCAAAATGGCCGCCATTTTTGGCGAGACAAAAATATTTTGAAAATTGGGAAAAGTACTCCGCAGAGATATCCTGCTGGTCAAAAATTTTGTCGAAATTGCTCTATCTAGCACGGTTTTTGAGATATAAGCATTTTTGTGTTTTGCAATTTTTGCGAAAATTTCGAAAATTCAAAATGGCCGCCATTTTGGGCGAGACAAAAATTTTTTGAAAATTGGGAAAACTACTCCGCAGAGATACCCTGCGGGTCAAAAATTTCGTCGAAATCGCTCTATCTAGCACGGTTTTCGAGATATAAGCATTTTTGTGTTTTCCTTATTTGGAAAATTCGTAATGATTAATTAATCATTAATTACTCGGCCATTTCTTGACCAATCAATGCCAAAATCTAATGATTTCCAGATTTTAATAGAATGAACGTATTTGCCAAGTTTCAGGTGAATTGATAAAATTCCTTTCAAGTTATCATCCGGACAAGCTTCCCCATCGAAAAAAGACATTTTTGGTCATGTGACCTCTCTGATTGGTTGAAATGTCACTGCAGCATATTCAAAAAAATTCCCCAGGGCTACTGCCTAAACCTGCCAAATTTGAAAAGAATCCGCCTAACGGTTACAGAGTTATTAGGAAAACAAAATGCGGAGCCGGCGGAGCCGGCGGAGCCGGCGGAGCCGCCGGAGCCGGCGGAGCCGGCGGAGCCAGAAGCTCTCCCATACACAAACAAGCGTCCCTTGCGGGACGCTTAATAATTAATTAATGCATTGTGCAAGATGTCCTGCTTGTCTGGTTCCGCTCTTCATGGAGGAAAGAAGGATTTATATTTGTCCACCTCCTCTCTTCATGGAGGAAAGAAGGACTTATATTTGTCCACCACTTTGTCAGAGAGCAAACAAACAAGATAATTGTCCAATCTTGTGGAGTGTTAGGTCACTTTACCATACAGGTCTTCTTCAAGACTTTTTATACCCACAATGTAGAAACAGAAAAAAGTGTTGCCATGGCAACACTAGCTGCCTGATATTGCTGAAAAGCTAGCCAGCTCCTATTCATGCAGAGGTTGGAATGCAAATAATCCACAGAAATATTAGTCAAAGAAACACAAAATAGTATATCCCAGGTGTTGCCGAAAAACTAATCATCTGAAATCTGTGCAAGGGTTTGGAATGGAAAGATACCCGAGAAAGATTTTTAAGCCCAAGAAACATAAACAAGCAATCAGTGCCCGTAAATGGGCTCTGTGTCAGCTGACTGTGCGTTTTGAGTTTCAGAATAGAAGTGACAGAAGAAAAGGACACAAAAGTTGTGCCCTGCAAATGGTATTCAGAAGGAAAGTAACAAGGTAACTGTTTAGGTGTAAAAAGTAGGTTAAAACATATTCAAAGAAACTACATGTACTGCAAATGCAATCATTTTTGAGTTACAACTGATTTACTCAACAGTGAGAACCTGAGAATAGCTATTACATAGCTATGCCATGAGCTACATGTCTGTAATTTTACAATGTTATAGCTAATTCAAAAGTACATGAATAACATTTAAACAAAATTCCCTGAATGCAATGGTTTTCAAGTAACAACTGATTTACTCAACTGACAAAACCACAAAGTAGCTATTGCCTAGCTATGCAATGAGCTACAGGTCTGCAACTTTACTACATTATAGCGGACCCAAAAGTAGGTGAATGACATATTTAAAGAAAATACTTTAATTGCAATATTTTTCCAGATACAAATGATTTACTCAACAGGGAGAATCTGAAAGTAGCTATTGCTCATGGCAGCTATGCCATGAACTACAGGTCTGCAATTTTACTGTTATAGCTAACCCAAAAGTAGGTGAACAATATATTTAAACAAAATACTCGAAATACAATACTTTTCCAGTTACAACTGATTCACTCAACAGCGGGAACCTCGAAGTAGCTATTACTCAGCTGTGGCATGTCATACAGGTTGCAATTTTACTATGTTATAGCAGACACAAAAGTTGGCGAACAATATATTTAAACAAAATACTGTAAATGCAATAGTTCTCAAGTTATAACTGATTCACTCAACAGTGGGAACCTGAAAGTAGCTATTACTCAGCTATGACATGACATACAGGTCTGGCAATTTGACTATGTTATAGCTTACCCAAAAGTAGGTGAACAACATATTTATAGAAAATACTCTGAATGCAATAGTTTTCAAGTTACAAATGATTTACTCAAAAGTGAGAACCTGAAAGTAGCAATTGCTCAGCTATGCCATGACATATAGGTCTGCAAATTCACTATGTTATAGCTGACCCAAAAGTAGGTGAACAACATATTTAAACCTGAAAATAGCTATTTCTCAGCTATGTATTGAGCTACAGGTCTGCAATTTCACTATGTTACAGCTGACGAAAAATTAGGCGAATAACATATTTAAACAAATACTGACCCAAAAGTAGGTGAACAACATATTTAAACAAAATACTTTAAATGCAATAGTTTTCACGTTATAACTGATTTACTCAACAGTGATAACCTCAAAGTAGCTATTACTCAGCTATGCAATGAGCTACATGTCTGAATTTTTACTATGTTATAGCTGACCCAAAAGTAGGTGAACAACATATTTAAGCAAATTACTGTAAATGCAATAGTTTTCAAGTTACAACTGATTTACTCAATAGTGAGAACCTGAAAATAGCTATTGCTCAGCTATGCCATGAGCTATAGGTCTGTAAATTCACTATGTTATAGCTGACCAAAAAGTAGATGAACAACATATTTTAACAAAATACTCCAAATGCAATATTTTTCAAGTTACAGCTGATTTACTCAAAAGTCAGCACATGAAATTAGCTATTGTTCAGTTGTGCCATGAGCTACAGGTCTGTAATTTTACTATGTTATAGCTGACCCAAAAGTAGCTGAATAACATATTTACACAAATTTCTGTAAATGCAATAGTTTTCCAATTACAACTGATTTACTCAACAGTGAGAACTTCAAAGTAGCTATTACTCAGCTATGCAATGAGCCACAGGTCTGGAACTTCACTATGTTATAGCTAACCCCAAAATAGGTGAATAACATATTGGAAACAAAATACTCTAAATGCAATAGTTTTCAAGTTATAAGTGATTTACTCAACAGTGATAACCTAAAAGTAGCTATTACTCAGCTATGCCATGAGCTACAGGTCTGAAATTTTACTATGTTATAGGTGACCCAAAAGTAGCTGAATAACATATTTATATGTATTTCTCTAAATGCAATAGTTTTCCAATTACAACTGATTTACTCAACAGTGAGAACTTCAAAGTAGCTATTACTCAGCTATGCCATGAGCTACAGGTCTGAAATTTTACTATGTTATAGCTGACCCAAAAGTAACTGAATAACATATTTTATACAAAATTCTTTAAATGCAATAGTTTTCAAGTTATAAGTGATTTTACTCATGATGGAAGTTACTGAAAAGCCCAAAAGTAGCTATTACTCTCTTAGCTATTGAGACAGACACCCAAGTTACTCACCATGCTGTAGCTATGAAAAAAGTACCTGAATAACATATTTTAACAAAATGCTCTAAATGCAATACTTTTCAAGTTATAAGTGATTTAGTGCATGATTTCATGAATTTTAATGCATTAAAAATTATTTATTATTAATTTTATTTATTAAAAATTTATTAAAAAAAATTAAGACAGATCCAGGTCTCATACTCACACAAGAGAATCTATCTCTGGCCTAATACATATATGCAAGATATGAGAGAAATCCCTGCAATAGTCACTGAGAAAATTGTGATAAAGTGTTGAAATTTTCACACTTTTGGTGGGGGTACCCCCCTTGTAATGTCTCTAGCAAACAGACAGATTTGCATGCCTTGAACAATTTTCATCCTCAATAGATAAGGTATCTTTTAAAAAAAACAGCAGGTCTCTAGGCCTTGTAGTTTTGGAGGAGAAGTTGTTCATGTGGACGCATACGTGGACGCGTACGCCCACGTCGCAGAGTGACGACATAATGTCAGCTGACTGACAAGTCAGCTGACATAAAAACTTGTTGCCAGGTGTTGCCGAAAAACTAATCATCTGAAATCTGTGCAAAGGTTTGGAATGCAAAGATACCTGAGAAAGATTTTTAAGTCCAAGAAACACAAAAAAGTGTGGCCAGATGTTGCCAAAAAACTAATCAGCTCCAATCTGTGCAGAGGCATCAAAAACAAAGAACTCAAAAAAAATATTTGCAAGTCAAAAAAAAGGAAAAAAGTGTTACCATGGCAACAAAAAAAAAGCTAAAAGCTAATCATCTCCAGTCTGTGCAGGGGTATGGAAAGCAAAGAACACATAAAACTATAAGTCCAAAAAATAGCATCAGAGATGCCCGTACCCCACAGCCTATGGAAATATTTTTAACACCATGAGATATAGAAGTACTGTATCAGTACAAAGTTCAGTTTACTTTCAGAGCACTGTCAGTTATATGAAGGTCCAAACAATGTTTAAATAGATAAAACAAGAGGGTCAAAGATGCCCCAAAAGGCGGGTTGCGCAGGCAGCAATAAGGTTAGCAACTGCTGTAATTAAATTTAGAAACAAGGAAATAAATGTTAGGTCACCCAGTTACGGTGAATGTGTTAGGCGTGCTAAGAAATGTAAAACTTGTAATCTAGGTTACATAATTGTATCTATGCTATAAACAGACAAACGAAAGGACGGAATTACACCAATTTCAAAAGCAACTTAGCTATGATGGTGATCTATCTCCCTGTCAAGTTTGAATTCGATTGGACAAAGCATTTTCAAGTTAGAGTCCGGAAACAGAAATGTTGACAGACAGACAAACGGACTGAAAATGGACAAATGGACGGAATTACACCAATTTTGAAAGGAACTTAGCTATGATGGTGATCTATCTCCCTGTCAAGTTTGAATTTGATTGGACAAAGCATTTTCAAGTTAGAGTCCGGAAACAAAAATGTTGATGGACAGACAAACGGACAAAAAATGGACAAATGAACGGACGGAATTACACCAATTTCGAAAGGAACCTAACTATGATGGTGATCTATCTCCCTGTCATGTTTGAATTCGATTAGACAAAGCATTTTCGAGTTAGAGTCTGGGAACGGAAATGTTGACGGACAGACAAACGGACAAAAAAAGAAAAAAGGATGGAATTACACCAATTTCGAAAGGAACCTAGCTATGGTGATATATCTTATTGTCAAGTTTGAATTCGATTGGACAAACCGTTTTCGAGTTAGAGTCCGGAAACGGAAATTTTGACAGATTTAGAGTTAGAGTCCGGAAATGAAAATGTTGACAAATGGGCAAAAAACGGACAAACGAATGGACGGAATTACACCAATTTCGAAAGGAACCTAGCTATGATAGTGATCTATCTCCCTGTCAAGTTTGAATTCGATTGGACAAACCGTTTTCAAGTTAGAGTCCGGAAACGAAAATGTGGATGGACATCGGACACATCAATCTAATAGACGGGTTGGTTACATGCAATAATGCCTAATAATGTCTAAGAGGAAGATGATGCATGTACTCTTTATCTACATCTGGCATGGCCGAATTATGGTTTAAATGTTTTGAATATTACCATGCATAAAGAAGTGGCAACACATTCAGTGAATGCTTATGTGTGGTGCTGGAGCAAAATCTGTGGCTTACTTGATGGAATTCCATCTGTTACAATGGGAAGTTGTAAAAGTAAAATTCGTAATGAATTCTAATATGAATTTAACAGTGCTTAATCTGCATCAAAAACAGAGCCAAAGGTGCAACAAGATTTTAAAGGTCAAGGTCACTACTATGGCTTAAGAATGTAAAGACAGACCATGAAAGTCCTGACCTGCAAACGTTGTGCCTGAGAAAAATTTTGGCCTTATTTTGAAAAACAAAATGCCCACCATAGCCAATTATTTCACAATCATTAAGATGTTCTAAACTTGAAATATTGCTGCTAGGTTCATCAAATATCCGTACATGATATATGGCTAGGAAGGTTAGCCTGATAGTAATTTGGCCTGGCTTCGAAAACAAAATGGCCATCATATCACATGTTAAATGGGATTATCCTATTAAAAAGCCCTTATACCTCCCTTATCATTGCTACATTGGGTTCCAAATGTGAAAACAACTTAAAGGAAGTCAAGGCCTGAGACTTTTTTCCAATTGCTGACTTTTACCTTTGACCCCTTCTTCAATGTCAAGCAGGATTATTTTACTACAAACGCCTTATATCTCCTTTAGTTCTCCATTATTACAGATTCTAAGGCGGGAGATAACCGTTGCAGCAGTGGTCTTGTATTAATATAACATAAAACTCACCTTAGTACAGAAGTGCTGCTTATAATAAACTATCCCCGGACAGGCCATGGTTGAAGCGTGACATACGGAATATTATGGTTGACACAAATATACCCCTGTGGGGAGGGAGCCTAAGTGTTTATGGGAGCAACTTGTACTGACACTAAGTAAACAAAATGTTTGCTTAATGAAAGATACAAATTTAACTAGACGTATCGCATCGGAGAACCGATGCAAATTGTATCCACCAGAAAGAAAACCCACCAAAGCCAATCAACCATCACTTAACCTTGAAGGAGGAGCCCAAGGTAAAATCTGACCACATCAAAAGATTCTTAGCCCATGATTTCCAACAGGTTGGTTTCACATTGCAAACCTCTAGGAACAGGAATAAGCGAGTTATAAGCACTTTTAATTTTGGCTATCGTCATTTGACCTTGAAAGAGGGGCCAAAGCTCAAATCTGATCACATCAAAAGATTCCTAGCCCATGATTTCCTATAGGATGGTTCACATTACAAACCTCTAGGACCAAGAAAAAGCAATTTATAAGCATTTTAGATTTTGCTATCCTCGTCTGACCTCGTAGGAAGTGCCCAAGGTAAAATCTGACCACATCAAAAGATTCCCAGCCCATGATTTCCTATGGGTTGGTTTCACAGTGCAAACATCTAGGACCAACTAGAGGATCGCTTGCAAAAAAAAGATAATGTTTTTGCACAGCAAAAACAAAGCGCCCCGAAAAGGATACAACAGTGAGTGCTAAAGTATTAAGAAAATGCTCTGCTTCTAGCCTTATACTGTTGTGGCAACCAAAGTCTGCGTAGTCTGCTCTATCTAGCATGGTTTTCGAGATATAAGCATTTTTGTGTTTTGCATTTTTTGCAAAAAATTAGAAAATTCAAAATGGCCAGCAATTTAGGCGAGACAAAAATGTTTTGAAAATTGAGATGGCTACTCTGCAGAGATACCCTGTGGGTTTTTGCTGAAATTACTCTATTTAGCACAGTTTTGCGAGATATAAGCATTTGTGTTTTGCAATGTTAGCAAAAAATTCGAAAATTCAAAATGGCCGCCATTTTGGGTGAGACAAATTTTTTTTTGAAAATTGGGATGGCTACTCTGCAGAGATACCCTGAGGATCAAAAATTTCGTCGAAATCGCTCGATCTCACACGGTTTTCGAGATATAAGCATTTTTGTGTTTCCTTTATTTGGAAAATTCGTAATAATTAATTAATCATTAATTACTCGGCCATTTCTTAACCAATCAATGCCAAAATCTAATGATTTCCAGAGTTTAACAGAATGAACGTATTTGCCAAGTTTCAGGTGAATTGATAAAATCCCTTTCAACTTATCATCCGGACAAGCTTACCCATCGAAAAAGGACATTTTTGGTCATGTGACCTGACCTCTCTGATTGGTCAAAATGTCACTGCAGCATATTCAAAAAAATTCCCCAAGGCTACTGCATACACCTGCCAAATTTGCAAAGAATCCGCCCAACGGTCAAAGAGTTATAAGGGAAAACGAAATGCTGAGCCGGCGGAGCCTAATTTTCTCCCATATACAAAAAAGCGTCCCACAAGGGACACTTTATAATAAGCGAGATATAAGCACTTTTAAGTTTGGCTATCCTTGTTTGACCTTGAAGGAGGGGGCCAAAGTCAAATCTGACAAAATAAAGAGATTTGCGCCCCATAATTTCCTATCAGTTGGTTTACCATCCCAAACCTGTACGACCAATGATAAGCGAGTTATGAGCTTGACTAGCCTCGTTTGACCTTGAAGGAGGGACCAAAGCTCAAGTCTGATCACATCAAAAGATTCCTAGCCCATGATTTCCTACAGGATGGTTCACATTACAAACCTCTAGGACCAAGAAAAGGCAATTTATAAGCATTTTAGATTTTGCTATCCTCGTCTGACCTCGAACGAAGTGCCCAATGTCAAATCTGACCACATCAAAAGATTCCCAGCCTATGATTTCCTATGGGTTGGTTTCACAGTGCAAACATCTAGGACCAACTACAGGATCGCTTGCAAAAAAAAGATAATGTTTTTGCACAGCAAAAACAAAGTGTCCCGAAAAGGATACAACAGTGAGTGCTAAAGTACTAAGAAAATGCTCTGCTTCTAGCCTTATACTTCTAGCCAAGGTCAAATCTGACTACACCAAAAGATTCCCAGCCCATGATTTCCTATAGGTTGGCTTACCATCCCAAACCTGTAGGACCAATAAAAAGCGAGTTATAAGCACTTTTAAGTTTGGCTATCCTTGTTTGACCTTGAAAGAGAGGTCCAAGGTCAAATGTGACCACACCAAAAGATTCCCAGCCCATGATTTCCCATAAGTTGGTTTACCATCCCAAACCTGTATGACCAATAATAAGCGCGTTCTAAGCTGTTTTAAGTTTGGCTATCCTCGTTTGACCTTGAAGGAGGGGTCCAAGCTCAAATCGGACCATATCAAAAGATTCCCGGTCCATGATTTCCTTTAAGTTGGTTTCACATTGCAAACCTCTAGGACCAATAATAAGCGAGTTATAAGCACTTTTAGGTTTTGTTATCCTCGTTTGACCTTGAAGGAGAGGTCCAAGATCAAATGTGACCACACCAAAAGATTCCCAGCCCATGATTTCCTACAAGTTGGTTTACCATCCCAAACCTCTAGGACCAATAATAAGGGAGATATAAGAACTTTTCATGACTGGCAAAAAACGCCTGTGGTGGCCATCTTGTTTTTCAAAATATTTCCAGTCAAGATTTTTGTAATGCGGAACATATTTTGCGAATTTGAGATCTCTATCTATTATACCCTTTGCTCAAGGGGGCCAACAAAAGTCCTTGCTTTAAGTCAAATAAACGTCTATGTCGGCCATCTTGTTTTTCAAAATGAGGTCAAAAATATTCCCAGGCAAAATTTTATGGTTATGAATATATCCTGCAAATTTGAGAAGGCTAGCTATAACATTTTTTTTGTTAGAGTGGTACACCCAATAATAAAGGAGGTATATGGCCTCACAGTCTAAGGTACCACTTTGAGTCATTTTCGCAGGCCTGAGGTGACCTTGAAAACAATAGCCAAGGTCAACAAACTGGATGCTGGTGTACTGAACTTCCAAAGCCATTTTCAATAGTTTCCATCCAATAAAGTCAGCAATAAGTGTGAAAATATCTCCAAAAAGGCCAAAAATGGCCTCAGTGAGGTACTTTGGCAGTCTGTAGATGACCTTCAATGAAGAGCTTCAGGGTCAAATTTCTGCATGCTTACAGAGGACATATATATGTATTATATATACCAGCCATAGTATGATCTAGCCTTCTGTGTATGAGAACTGGGCCAAAATGTGAAGAAATGGTCAAAATCTGAACTTTAAGAGGCTGCCAGTGACCTTGAAATTGAAGGTCAAGGTCACAAAAGAATAGCATTCATGGCATTGCCCATATATACCCAAATAACAAATTTGAAAGGTCTAATTAAAATATTTTTTAAGTTATTGCGTCTGAAAGGAAATCTCTGTGGTGGGGGCGGCGTGACCATACTGAATCCTTAGTATCCCCAACTTTTGTCCCGGGTTCAATTAACCATTGAACAAAAGCCAATATATTTGCCTTTATTTGGTTTATATTACTGTTTATCCTGTAATAAAAGAAAATAAAGAGGAACAAAAAGATCTACCTTTCTTTCTGCTAGGTTTAATGATTTTTCTTGCAATTCCTTTGCGTAGGTTTTAGACCAGTCAATTGGCAGAACATTACCAAAATTCCCAGTTATGGTCCACCACATTCTAGAAGTGAAACATAACAATGTTTTACATGGTACTACTTTCCAGAGGATTTAAGAGTGTGTATAAAAATGTAATGACAAAAGACAATACTGTAATTTCTAATTCCTGTAATAAATGCCCTTGGTGATAAACTTTTACCTCTACCAAGGAGGTATTCATGACCCTTTCATGGCGCAAATAATACTGGTAGGAGCTTAATTAAAAAGTAGATTATATTCTTATCAAAAAAGCAGATGTGGTTAATTTTGCTCTACTTGGTAGCAGACTCTACACTAGACCAAATTCTATCCTGTCACCTATGGCTGCTGATAAACTTATGGTACACAATGGTGAGGCAGTTTATCAACAGCAAATAGGCGACAGGACAGAAACTGCCACAGCTTTACACAAAAGCCTAACCAAGGTAACCATGTCTAAAATCTGGTCTAACCACAGTGAAGTGGAGCTGAGGCAACCATGTCTCATTTTTTTATGGTGAGGTTATATGTCGGAACATCCTAAGATGTAGCCTTTTGGTTAAATTTAGGAAAGCACTAAAATTATGAGATGTCATTAGTGCTGTTATTGTCATCGCTTTCTGAAAATCAAGGATCACCTCTTAGAAGGGAGTTAAACTTGAGTTGAACTTGAGTAAATGAAGGAATGTATACATAAATAAGAGAAGATATTACCACTAGTATTGTTCAGTACCGTTTTATTTTAAAGAAATACAGTTTTTGCTGGTTAGGTTGTGCAGGTATTAGTGGGTACAATGTTGATGATATTTATTGTTTTTGGACAGGGTTTCTAATATTGATGTCTAAAGACGTATATCAATATAGTAATTTTGAGTAAAACCGTAGAATAGCCATGTGATGTAAATAAAGAACAACCATTCATAGTATTGGTTTTTAAGTTTTGATGGTTTGATAAATTGCAAAAGTGCTAATCTGTACCATGGTTAATATATCATTATTTCTTATAAACTTGAATTGTGTAAATTGTTGTGCGTGGCTTACAAATATAGCAATATCTCAAGTTATGACTTGACTATTGGTCAACTTGTCATTCATGTTGAGAAGTCCTGGGGCTGGATTAGTTAACAATACTGTGAAAAAATTACCTTAGAACACTTAAAACACCTCATTGTCAACTAAACAACAACAAATATATATTCCTTGAAGTTTCATTCTATTTTTTAACTCGGGACACTTTTAAAAGAATGCTATTTTCTTAAAGCAAAGGTTAAAGTGATTTGTATTACATCTTGTGTTTATTGATGTTGTTTACATATACTATATCCTATAAAACAAAACATTATACAAATTAACAAGGATACACGTTGTGCATAAGGGACACTGATTGCGGCAACGTCACTGTATATCTGCACTGGCTGGCATTTTAAAAGCGTCATTCTATCATCTCAGGAATAATATAGAAAAAAATTATTCAAAAATATATTATTTTGGTGGGGTTATGACAAATACACATGCACATTTTTGATACATTGGTGGCACTGTTACGGGCCGTTTCAGCTCCATGCGCTGTTTCGACCTGGCGCACTCAACATGTGCGCCGTTTCAACACTTGATAGTACTACTGTAGATCTTTTATTTGTAAAATATGGCTAGAAACCCAATCGTGGCCTCATATTTCCTTAAGTCTGTATGTGCCAAGTGAAATATTGCTACAAAACGTCATTAGTATTTGCAGTAAAAATAAAATATTTGTCTTGTGTGAGGTTTCAGTAACAATTGTTTTCATTGGTTGCTTAATTTAATAACATTTGCAGATGAAAAATAGGCTTGTTGGCTAGACTTTTGTTTGTAAAATATTATTAGAAAATCCATTGTGGCTTCATATTTCCTTAAGTGTTTGTGTGTACTGTAAAATATTGTCAGATTTTCTAAAATGTAGAAACCCCCATTGTGGCCACGTAAACTAACCATGGTGTTGAAACGGCGCAGTGAGCCGTTTCGACCCGGCGCTGGTGTCTAAACGGCCCGATATAGCACAATTATTTTTATGAAGTTTTTATCCTTTTTGTGTTTGGGTGTCCCGAGTTAAAACCGTCCCGAGTTAGCAACACAGGTATGAACAGGTACACATGAATCCTACCCCTGACCCAATGTATAAATGCATCATGATGAATCTTGAATTTTAACATTTTGTTTACTAGCTTATTTCACTTCTTAATATTCTACTTTTCAGCAATTTGAAACTGTTTTATAAAACTATAAACACCAAAGCTTCATTTTATCATTTACAAAGTGAAAACAGATGCTCTTCCATCCAAGAAAAACAGCAATACTCAAATGAAAAGACCCTCGAATCAAGGATAAGTGACTATACAGTAGTACCGCACTGTAGTGAGTCTTGGTGAGAACACCTCAAACTTCTTTCAATCAGTGAGATATGACTTACTGACAATCGTTCATAATTTCTTCTTGTGATCGCACTTGTACTGGAGCAAAATCTTCAACTTTTTCTTCGAAATTTTTAAAACAGTGTTTTATCTTTTCATCAAATGTATTCACCAAATCCTCAAGGGAACCCGAAAATGTTTCATTAAAATTATCGACAGCTGTTGTGATTCTGGTTTTTGTAATGCTTTCAGATTCTGCATTGGAGTTAATTAAATCTTGTGTAGTCTCAAAATCGTGAAAATCATTCCATTCATCACCATCAAAAGCTGCAAGAGGAGCCTCAAACTGTAACTCAGCCATTTTTGACTCCTTCATATCGTGGTTGACAGTTTGCCGGAAGTAAATAAAGGTGGTCTGAGAATGCGCATTAAATAACTTATGATAAATTACCGTATCGTATTTAAAGCACGACCATAGCAAAGTGACAGGGAAGTCAGATAACACAAGAAAGTCAAAGTTGTGGGTTTTCGTCCCGTTCATCAGCCAGGGTCGTTTATTGGGACAAGTCTTCAGCCTTGTCATTTGTGGGAGTCGAACCCACACAGAGGTGACTGCCTGTGATTAGATGCCAAACTTGCTAACCACTAGGCCACAGAAAACCTCTACTCAGTAGATAACATAAGAAAGGCAGCACTAAAACTCTGCTACTTACTTTACCTTTTAACCGCTTCTTCGAGTACAGACAGGCCCACAATATAGTTAACTCTTATCATACAATATTACTGTCAAAGTTCACAGAAATATCAAAGATAGAGACATTTATGAATAAACAGAGTGTTGTGCCCAAAAGCTTGAGTATAAGACATTATTTCTCATTCCATGTACCCTAAAACATTAACCAATTTGGCATTCAATCATTTATAGCTCTCACCTTTGTTCATAGGTTCGAACCCAGCTCATGATGGAGGATTCGTGGGCCATATTCTTCAACAATACTTAGGATGTTCCTAACTTGGATTCTAAGTTTTTCTCAAGCTTTTACTAACTTAGATCAACATTGGATTCATCAATATACCTAACTCTAAGGTCATCTTAGAACTCTACTTAGATATCACATTACTGCAGAGGTACCTTGGATGATAGAATGTTTTTTAAAATATGCAATTATTGCAGGAATTCTTGTGTTTTATTGATATTAAACTATGACACAATATTAAGAAACAGCAATTTCCCTCAAGAAAATAAGCTTTTTCACCATTTCTAAACAAAGCAGATGATTCAGTAAAACACAAAGGACACCTTATGTAAGAATAATTGTAGAGTAAGCCTCTTTCTAACTTACATATTCTGATTTTCAAGTTTAAAGTTATAGTACAAAGTATGGAGAGTTTTCCTAACTTAGAATGTAAGTAATACTAAATAATAAAAGTAGAGGTTGATGATTACAAAATCTAACTAGTACTTTGATAAGTAGAAAACCATTCCTAACTGGGTTCAAGGTGACCTTAGCAGAGTAAAGTTGAAGAATACGGCCCCTGATATTATCTAAGCTGTTAACATGGGCATGAAACCAAAACTTTTGCAATGTAGCATTTGACAAGGAGATAATTTAACTTCTTTAGCATTTGCTTCTCATTTGGAATGATCTTAAAAAGTATATAAAAATTCTTTTATAAAAATTTTTTTGCTTATCTATATAACAGATCTTGAACACAACACTACTAATGCCAGTGGAATCAGGATTTGTTTATTTACTTGCTATTATTTGCAGCCGCAATTATTTCAATCTACAAGACAAAAGATCTTACTCTTTTATTTTTTTGGATGTGAAGTGCGAGTTCATCAAATTTTAGATTTACTAGAAAAATATCAACATCCCATTTAAGGTTAGTTGCAATGGCAATCAAAACAGGCTGCCATATACTGCACATCTTGATGTACTAGCTGAATTGCCAATAGTTAATTCATTCAGGAAGGATTGTACACATTGATCAAATATTAATTTGTATAAGAGAATCCTCTCTTTGGCAAAATTCCAGTTCCAAATATCCAAATTTTTCACAAAAGTCAAAAGAAAACAAGCAATCAATGCCTGTGAATGGGCTCTGTGTCAGCTGACTGTGTTCTGAGTTTCAGAGTAAAAGGGAAAAAAGAGAAGGACACAAAATTTGTGCCCTGTAAATGGTATTCAGAATTAAAGTACCAAGTTTACTGTTAAGGTGTAAAATGTAGGTGGAAATTTTATTCAAACAAATACTGTAAGATCAATGGCTTTCGAGTTACAACTGATTTACTCAACACTGAGAACCTGAAAATAGTTATTGCTCAGCTGTGTAATGAGCTACAGGTCTGCAATTTTACTATGTTATAGCTGACGAAAAAGTAGCTGAATAACATATTTAAACAAAATACTTTAAATACAATAGTTTTCAAGTTACAACTGATTTACTCAACAGTTATACTCTGAAAGTAGCTATAGCTCAGCTATGACATGAGCCACAGGTCTGCAATTTCACTATGTTAGAGCTGACAGAAAAGTAGATGAATAACATATTTAAACAAAATATTGTAAATGCAATAGTTTTCAAGTTACAAATGATTTACTAGGCAATGAGAACCTGAAAGTAGCTATTGCTTAGCTATGCAATGAGCTACTGGTCTGTAATTTTACTGTGTTATAGCTGACCAAAAAGTATATATGGGAAATAGTTTTCAACACCATAAGATATAGAAGTAGTGAAACAGTACAAAGACCAGGATACTTTCAGTGCAGTATCACTTATATAAAGGTCCAAATAATTTTTAAGTAGAGAAAATAACATCTAAGAAAAAGAAAATGTATGTAAAGTACTAAAACAAGACAATAGCAAGTTGACAGCATTAATTAGTGAACTAAAAATATGAAGCTGTAAACTTTATTAATTGGAGAATAGCTGTCAATGTAAATAGCATAATTATGTAAAAGTGCATATAATAATCAGTTGCAGCAATCCATATATCCTTGTCATAAGAGAAAGATGTCTCCGATATGGCAGACACACTTTGGCAGAGCAAAAAGGTCGCACCATGATGCACACACATACATTTACATACACCCACTAACCAATGTCCCTACCAAGTGTCAACCTTCTACACCTTATGAAATCCAAGAAATAGCCCAGACAAGATTTTAAAACTCATGGTCAATATAACAAAGTCAAAGGTCAAATCAAGGTAACACCATGATGTTGCACACCTACACATCCTAAATAATGTCCCTACAAAGTATCAAATTTCTACAACTTAGGGTTTCTGAGATATAGCCCGGACAAGGTTTTATAGGTCAAGGTCACTACGGCAAGGTCAAAGGTCATATCAAGGTCAGACCATGATGTTACACACTCACACCTCCTAACCAATGTCCCTACTAAGTATAAACTTCCTACACCTTACAGTTTCCATGATATAGCCAGGACAATATTTCATAGGTCAAGGAGGGGGCCACAGTGGCAGAGTGGTAACACTCTCGCCTCCCACCTCTGAGGCCGAGGTTCGATCCCCGTCAAGGCCTAATGTGGGAAAGCTGGTAGTTGCTTGCCGTTGGTCGGCAGTTTACAGTACAGAACCCTAGCGAACTCTATGTACTGGTTTCCTCTGCCCTTCCAACTACCCGTCGTGATATGACCTGTACAGTGTTGAAAGCGACGTAAAACCCCCCAAAAATAAATAAAAACATAGGTCAAGGTCACTACGGCAAGGTCAGAGGTTAAATCAAGGTCACACTATAATGTACACCCACAACACCCTAACCAATTCCCTACCAAATATCAACTTCCTATACCTTAGAGTTTCTGAGATATAGTCCAGACAAGATTTTACAGGTCAAGGTCACTACGGCAAGGTCAAAGACCAAATCAAGGTCAGACCATAACGTTGCACACCTATACCCCCTAACCAATGTCCCTACCAAGTATAAACTTCGTACACCTTATGGTTTTTGAGATATAGCCCAGACAAGATTTTCAAACAGTAGTAAGGGAGGCTGTTTGGTCACGCAAGGGGGCATTATAGTCACACAATCTATATGGTCCCCGAAGACCAAAGAGCCACCAGTGTTCAAATCACGGACCATCTGTGCGAGGGGGGATATGGGGAGGTGAGGTGGGGGGTTTACTTAATGCAGGGGGGTGTTAATTATCTGTGAAAATTAGGTTGAAATGGAATACATTTATTGGAATGAAGTACATAAAATATTCATAGCATCACCAACAAATAAACAACATTTAAAGCTACATAAAGGCAAATAAAATCATGCAAACAGCTAAAGGTAAATTCAAACCAGCAAACATGTAAAGACCTTTAAAAACTAGTAAACAACTTTTGGATATTTAAGCATCTACATATTTATAGCAACAAATAAGGGACATTTACAACTATGTACAGATCTATCATAATACTAAAGAAATGAAACACAATTAGGACATTGAAAGGCATACAAATGTGTAAGGTATAAGGACAAAACATGCAAACAACAAGGATTATTTAATCATCTACACATTCATAGCAACAAATAAGGGACATTTAAAGCTACACACAGACACACACATAAAGTGCCTTGTCCCCCATAATTTGGGTTAAATGCATAAATTTCAAATGCTCATAACTTTTTGAGGGAGAGTCCGATTTTAAAAATTCAAAAAGGAGCTAAATCTATGATTCCAGACGAAAATTTTAATACCTAATACTATAACCCCAAATAATAAATGCACAATATTTCGAAATACAGCACACTAAAAAGTCCCATTGTAAAAGGGTATTATCTCCTATTGACAAAGCCATTCACACAGCTGGTGTCATTAATCTTTAAAAAGGTCTTGTTAAGGAATTACAATGTATAATTTTCAAATGCTCATAACTTTTTGAGGAATAGTTCGAATTTAAAAATTCAAAAAGTGTCTTAATCAGTGAGTCCAGATGAACGTGTTGATAGCAAAAGCGCTCCTGTTAAACCGTTAATAAAAAATTTGAAAAAATATTCATTAATTACGTTAAGAGACACATAATTCGCATTTTTCAAATGGTCCTAACTCTGCGAGGGATAGTCGGATTTTAAAAATTTGAAAAGCGTCTTAATCAGTGAGTTGAGACGATATAAAACTTAACCTTATATGAGCAATAACGGGAAATCAAATTTTAACTGTACCAAAGAGTTTGTTATGATATAACACACGTGACGCATAAAATCGCACACGTAGCACATGTGACCCTCGCAAACCGCACATGAAACACAATGTGCACCGCACAAACCGCACGTGTAACACAATGTGCGCACACGTAACACAATATGCACCGCACAAACCGCACATGAGGCCAATCAAACATAATCCATCGCAGGGTTTCCTGGTCCCCCCTTCTTTTTGACAATCGGAAGGTATTATTCGCTCAAAAACGAGGGTCCCCAACCGATTGTTGCCAGGATTCTATGACTTTACCGTCTTTTAAGACTCTCACGTTTATTAGGTCGTTACCGAATCTGGCTTTCCCGTAAACCCGCCATGGCGCATTCTCTGGCATCTATGTAATTCTTCTTGCTCAGCAGTTTTTCCACATATTCGATCCTATAAGTATACTTTGCAATACTGGGGTGATATCTCGCATGCTCCTTTTTTAAAAAAATTTTTTTATAATTTTTTTTATAATTTTTATTCATTAAAAATTCGGATGTTCAATAAAATCTACGCAGGAACTGCCTAATTGTACTCCATCAAAAAATATATGCTTTCGCACCATCCTTCGACCTCTTGTAGACTTTTTAACTCTCCTGACTGATGTATTTTTACTCCCAGACTTTTTAGTTACATAGTTATTACCAGTCTTCTTTTTCTTCACCATTTTTCTTATACCTTTCTTCTTTTTTTCCGTCGGTTTTCCTATTCCTTTTTTCTGCGCCTGTTTTCCTATGCCTCTCTTCCTTTCCCAACATTTCAGCCATTTCAGTTTGCTGTTGCACGGGACTGATTAATTTAAACGGATGGTATCCTTTCGGTATCCACATATTTTTTCCTTAGATACAAGGTGCACTCTATATCGCTCAGTTAGTAAGGTTTAAAGTTTTTAATCGAGAATATTCAATCTTATACTATGCACCTCAGATTTGCTTGTTTCTACGATCTTTTATAAACTTTTCAAATATTTATGAGCCACCTAGCCACTCCCTTTTATTAAGGTACAAAAGTTAAGGCTATGGCTTGGCTAAGGCCTTTTTTCAAATCCGGGTATTTAGGTAAAATACATTGTTTGTTGGGTAATAAATTTAACTAAAAATCCTACGCATTGAGTGGACAAATTTATAAAAGATGGCAGTTACATTTAGATGAAGACATTATATATTTCTAGACACCGAACAGTCACCATGAATAAAACATGCGAAAAGTGCTCAAAGGGTTTTGCTACACCTTATTCATTCAGGAGACATATGTTTACACGGCACAAAACTGGTGCAATGTCGGGTTGGAATGAGAAAAAAATTGTAAATCCATCGTCAGCCGATCTTGCACACGCAATGCCAAATGTTACACACGTCGCAAATATAAACCCTAATGTGGCACACGTAGCACCTGATGTCACACACGTGGCACATGTATCACCCCATGAAGCATGAGAGACATCGGTTATAGCGCCTTATGTAAATAATGTAATGCCCATTATAACACCCGAGACACCGCAAGAAAAGTATTTATCATCCGATGCATTACACGGATTGAGACAAATTTCTCTTCCGCGTTTGAAAGTATCGTCAAAACAGGAGAATGCCTTTATGTTAGGCACCCGTTTACGATGTTATTGGCAGGACCGACCTCTTGCGGAAAAACAACCTGGATGAAACATTTACTGCAACAGGCTGAATCAATAATAACACCTCCTCCTGAAAAGATCTTATGGTTTTACAAAAGATGGCAGCCGGCTTACACTGATTTACAAGAAACTGTTCCTTGTATCGAATTCGTGCAGGGTATCAATCAGCGGGATCCAGATGTTCAGCCTATCTTGTACATCTACGATGACCTTATGAAAGATACCACAAAAAATGTAGACGTATGCGAAATGTATGCCGAAGGCTCTCACCATTGTAACTTGAGCATAATTTGCCTGCTACAAAATTTGTACCATCGAGGGAAAGAAAACAGAACTATAAATTTAAATACGCAATATATCGTACTGTTTAAAAATTCGCGTGACCAGCAGCAGGTGGCACATTTGGCAAGGCAGATGTACCCAAATAATTTTCACTCGCTTTTAGATGTATTTCGTTATGCCACCAAGGAGCCCTATGGCTATTTACTAGTCGACCTCAAGCAAGATACAGCTGATAAAGACAGGCTTATGACTAATATTATAAAAGGGGTTGGAAATCGTAAGATGCATCACTTAACATCTGTTAGTGAGCAGGGAAACAGTGTGAAAAAGAGAGTTGAAGATATATATATAAAATGGATAAAAGCCAATGGTCTTGCATCGATTGCGGTATTATTTTTGCATCTACAATGGACCTACAGAAGCACATTAAAAGAGGGTGTCCCGAAAATCATGAGACCCCTATGAAAAGACTGTGTGATGAAAATACCGACGAACCCAATGAATCTGGATGGGATAACATAGTGCAAAGAGTGTATAGAAAGTACGATGACCAATACTCCGAAAAGGTTGAATCCTATGAGAAAGAGGGGTATTCTGAAGTAGAATCGAGACAAAAGGCCACAGAAGACTTATTTTGGAAGTACAGAAATGGTATTGTGAAAAGTTATGCCAATATTTTGACAACGGTGCATCATTTGAAAAGGAGTATGATACACCAGGAAGTGATGGAAGAGATCCAGACTTTAATGTGTGAAAAACATTACCGATTCGTCCAGGCTTTGAAAATAGTTCTTCGACGAAACTCATCTTTGTTCGATGAGCTTATTGACAGCGAAGAAGAAGACAATGATGATAGGAGTACGGTTGAGGAATCCGGTTCGCATACAGGGGAAGAAAGCTCTGAAACGGATGGGGAATCCGATCCGCATGCGCAGGATGAAAGCTCTGTAGAAAGTTACAAGACCCCTTACAATTAGGCAGTTCCTGAGTAGATTTTATTGAACATCCGAATTTTTAATGAATAAAAAGGTTAAAAACCAAAACCAAAATAAAAAAAATTATAAAAAAAAATAAATTTAAAAAAAAGGAGCATGCGAGATATCACCCCAGTATTGCAAAGTATACTTATAGGATCGAATACGTGGAATAACTGCCGAGCAAGAAGAATTACATAGATGCCAGAGAATGCGCCATGGCAGGTTTACGGGAAAGCCAGATTCGGTAACGACCTAATAAACGTGAGAGTCTTAAAAGACGGTAAAGTCATAGAATCCTGGCAACAATGAGCCTCGGTTGGGGACCCTCGTTTTTGAGCGAATAATACCTTCCGATTGTCAAAAAGAAGGGGGGACCAGGAAACCCTGCGATGGATTATGTTTGATTGGCCTCATGTGCGGTTTGTGCGGTGCATATTGTGTTACGTGTGTGCACATTGTGTTTGTCTCGACTCGCTGATTAAGACGCTTTTCGAATTTTTAAAATCCGACTATCCCTCGCAGAGTTAGGACTGATTGAAAAATGCGAATTATGTGTCTCTTAACGTAATTAATGAATGTTTTTTCAAATTTTTTATTAACGGTTTAACAGGAGCGTGTTTGCTATCAACACGTTCATCTGGACTCACTGATTAAGACACTTTTTGAATTTTTAAATTCAGACTATTCCTCAAAAAGTTATGAGCATTTGAAAATTATACATTATAATTCCTTAACAAGACCTTTTTAAAGATTAATGACACCAGCTGTGTGAATGGCTTTGTCAATAGGGGATAATACCCTTTTACAATGGGACTTTTTTAGTGTCCTGTATTTCGAAATATTGTGCATTTATTATTTGGGGTTATACTATTAGGTATCAAAATTTTCGTCTGGAATCGTAGATTTAGCTCCTTTTTGAATTTTTAAAATTGGACTCTCCCTCACAAAGTTATGAGCATTTGAAATTTATGCATTTAACCCAAATTATGGGGGGACAATGCACTTGTGTCTGTGTGTAGCGTTAAATGTCCCTTATTTGTTGCTATGAATGTGTAGATGATTAAATAATCCTTGTTGTTTGCATGTTTTGTCCTTATACCTTACAAATTTGTATACCTTTCAATGTCCTAATTGTGTTTCATTTCTTTAGTGTTATGATAGATCTGTATATAGCTGTAAATGTCCCTTATTTGTTGCTATAAATATGTAGATGCTTAAATATCCAAAAATTGTTTACTAGTTCTTTAAAGGTCTTTACATGTTTGCTGGTTTGAATTTACCTTTAGCTGTTTGCATGATTTTATTTGCCTTTATGTTGCTTTAAATGTTGTGTAGTTGTTGGTGATGCTATGAATATTTTATGTACTTCATTCCAATAAATGTTTTCCATTTCAACCTAATTTTCACAGATAATTAACACCCCCCTGCATTAAGTAAACCCCCCACCTTCCTTCCCCATATCCCCCCTCGCACAGATGGTCCGTGATTTGAACACTGGTGGCTCTTTGGTCACAAAATCTTTATGGCCCCCTTCGGGGACCATATAGATTGTGTGACTATAATGCCCCCTTGCGTGACCAAACAGCCTCCCTTACTACTTCAAACTCAAGGTTACTACGGCAAAGTCAAAGGTCAAATCAAGGTCAGACCATGACATTGCACACCTCCACCTCATAACCAATGTCCCTACCAAGTATCAACTTCCTACACCTGAGATACAGGTCAGACAAAGTTTTTCCTGCAACTGGTCCGACTCACCTGCCTGCCCCTCCATCCGCCACTCCGTCCGGACACCATGGGTGAAAATAATTTCCCAACCGCTCTTAAGCGCTGTGGGGTAAACAGTATAACATCATGGAATTAAGCTCAAATTTGGTTGGCAGATGTATTTCATGGGGTAGAGACAGATTCTTCCAAATTTGTTGTAATGTGATTGAAAAATGCAGTCAGGAGAAAGTTTTTCCTACAGTTTGCCTCTTTGTCACATACGTAAATCAATATCATGAAAGGATTTCTTCCTCACGAATTTTTATCCAATCAAAATTGGACTCTCTTGTGATGTAGGCAATGGGTAGTATGTCTTAATTATGCCTCTATATTATTTCTTTGTGAGGATATTTGTCACTACTAGCAATTTACATTCAGTCGAGCTTTCTGTTCTCTCTGAGTGCATCTTGTTACTATCTGATTTGTTTAAGAATTTTTTGATAAATTCACATACAGTAGATGTATACATGAATCCAATCGCAATCACTTTGATCACATAAATCATGACCAAAGTGATCGGTTTTCCTCCTGAGGATCATTTGCCTTGGTGTAATGGTTTAAGTTGCATGGAAAGCCCAAATGAATGGAAAACATCAATTCGGATCACTTAAATCATTTGAAATTGATTACATGTACTGTGAAAGTTCTGAACTTGAAATACAGTATGTCCAAACCAGTAAAATTATGAACAGCTAGTTGCTCATGCAGGAATTAAAGACTTCACGGTTTGGGGGAAAACTCCCTAGATCGGAGTTTCTACTGTTGCATTTCGTTAATAAACATAAAATGTTCTTTTGAGCCTTATTTTCGGTATTATCATTTCCAAGGTATAGCGAAAACTATTTTGTATAAACTTCCGGGTGACCGATTGTTTTTTTTTCCGGGTGAAAATAAGTGTATTGGGCCCTAACATATAAAAATATTGAACTTACTGTCATACATACAGTAAAAAATTAAATTATGGCTTCTCTTATCAAATGGCTAGACGACCCAAATCTTGTTGTAAAATTTCAAAATTTCTTTGGAGTGCATCCCACACCGGCCCCCAAAATGGGAAGTGGTGACGCCCATAATGGTTCGGTTTATTGTAATGGCAACTGCAAGCATGATTCCATGAATGGGTCTGCAAAAGCTGATGATAATATGAACTGCAATGGATACAGTGCTGTAAAACACAGTGATACATCAGATAAAAGTGTTTTATCTGAATCTTCGAGTGATATTTTTGAAAATGGAGATGTTAGTACTTCTTCCCAAAACCTAAGGATTAGGTCAAAACAAGAAAAATATGTTTCAACTACTGAAGAAAGCAAGAACTCTGCATGGGACATAGTTTCCAATCAAGAGCGTGGGATGAGTGACAAATGGGAAACTGAAGAATACACCATCAAAAACAAGTTCTTCTATTACTTGTTTAATTTTGGTGCTTGTCTGGGAAATGAAATATTTTATATAACATTCTACCCATTCTGGCTTTGGAATATAGATAGCTTTGTTGGAAGGAGAGTTTGTATCTTTTGGGCAATCTTTATGTATCTGGGGCAGTTGACCAAAGACCTTCTAAAAATACCCAGACCACCATCACCACCTGTAATAAGAATGGAAAAATTGTATGCCTTGGAATACGGCATGCCATCCACTCATGCAATGGTTGGGGCTGGATTTCCCTTCAGTATAATACTTTTAACATGGCAAAGATATGTGGTAAAGTAGCCAGAATAGTTTCTATCTTTAACAGTGTACTGTACTTTTTATTCCCCAAGTAAGGGCAAACAATTTGTCATCAGTATTCATTGGTAACTTGGGTAGTGGTGGTGGACCAATTCACGCCCGTGTACCTATTCACGCCCATCCCTAAATTTATCCAAAACAATCACAGTTAAACAATAAATTACAAATGTATATGATCAATTTGATGATTATCTATGATGTGGT
Organism: Sabellastarte sp. h YS-2021; assembly: GCA_964017235.1. Lineage (NCBI taxonomy): Eukaryota > Metazoa > Annelida > Polychaeta > Sabellida > Sabellidae > Sabellastarte > Sabellastarte sp. h YS-2021. The sequence goes on from OZ024928.1 coordinate 120,293,894, forward strand.
AAACATGTTCTCTATGAAAACCTGCAAATCTTCAAGAAAATTGATGGTGGGCCTGAATTGGTACCCGGGCATGAATTGGTCCACCACCACTATAGTAGGACAGACTTTTGATCTTAAAATTTTATTGAAAATTTATTTATTTGCCTGGCAACATAATAGTGTTCTAATCATGCACATGAATATTCAGTGGAAGTTGATGTTTAAACTGTGAAAGACGCACATAAAAATATCATCTGGGGACTGTTTAAGTGTGAGTTCTAGTGAGGCTCTAGCTGTCATGGTGAACCAACTTCTCTTTACACAAACAAATCTTGTATGTTAGTTTTACAAGCTAGCAAGGGCCTTACTTCTATAGATCACATTTGAAAATTTTTGTTTGCCTCTGGATTTTCATGCATTGTGGTGTAGCGTGATGAGTACCCATCTAATCACTAACTGAAGTTAAATAGTAATGGGCTAGGTTAGCGCTTGGATAGGTGACCGTTCAAAGCCAGGTATTGGCTGTATCGCACTTGGAATTCATTTTTACCCCACAGCCCTTAAGGGCTGACCGGGTATTGTTTTCACCCATGGTGTCCTTGCCTGGGGGTTATGGGTGTGCAACGTCATGGTGTGACCTGGATTTCACGTTGACCTATAAAATCTTGTCCGGGCTATACTGTAAGGGGTGAAAAGTTGATACTTGGTAGGGACATTGCTTGAGGGTCGTTGGTGTGCAACATCATGGTGTGACCTTGATTTAACCTTTGACGTTGCCATAGTTACCTTGACCTATAAAATCTTGTCTTGGCTATATCGCGGAAAATGTATGGTGTAGGAAGTTGTTACTTGGTAGGGACATTGGTTAGGAGGTGAAGATATGCGATGTCATGGTGTGACCTTCATTTGACCTTTGATCTTTGCCTTATTGACCTTGACTGATAAAATCTTGTCTGGGCAATATCTCTGCAACCGTAAGGTGTAGGAAGCGGATATTTGGTAGGGACATTGGTTGGGGGTTGTAGGTGTCCAACAAAATGGTATGACCTTGATTTTAACTTTGACCTTGTCATAGTGACCATGAGTTTTTAATTATGTCAGCTGACATTATGGCATCACTCTGCGGCATCTGCATCAACAACTTCTCCAAAACTACCAGACCCAGAGACATGCTGTTTATTTAAAGGATACTTTAACTATCGAGGGTGATAAATCTTAAAATCCATGTAGATCTGTCTGACTGTTCCCCAGAACCATTACAAGTGAGGTACCCCCACCCAAAGTGTTAAAGTCTCAACACTTTAATCACAATTTTATCATTCACTATTGAAGGGATTTTTCTCTTAACTTGCATATGTACTAGGCCACTAGTAGATTCCCTTGTGTGAGTATAAGGCCTGGATCTTAGATTTTTATGAATTTTTAAAAATAATTTTAATGCAATAAAATTCATGAAATCATGCACTAAATCACTTGTAACTTAAACAAGTATTGTATTTAGAGCATTTTGTTAAAATATGTTATTCAGCTACTTTTTCCATAGCGACAGTGTGGTGAGTAACTTGGGTATCTATCCCTATAGCTAAGTGAGTAAGAGCTACTTTCTGACTTTTCAGTACTTTCCATAATGAGTAAAATCACTGTTATCTTGAAAATGATTGTACAGAGAGAATTTTGTATAAAAAATAATAAACATAATAAAATTGCAAACCTGTAATAGCTGCATAGTTGAGTAATAGCTACTTTGAGGTTATCACTGTTGAGTAAATTCCTTGCAACTTGAAAAATGTTGCATTTAGAAGTAATTATGTCATTTATATACTTTAAATATGTCTTTAAATATGTCATTTATTGTGTCACCAGCATTTATGCTGCATGGCATATAGGGATCGCTTCGTCATCCAAATTTGTGGCGTCGTCGTCTGTCGTCACACTTTGTATTCCGGACAGTATCTCAAAAATGGCTTGTCAGATTTAATTCAAATTTGGCATATGGATGTAACTGGTCCTGGGGGTGTGCTGTATAGTTTTGTGACCTTAAACTCCCACTAGAAAAATACTTAAACTCAATTTAAGTTTTTTCGTTTCCGGACAATATCTCAAATATGACTTAATGGATTCAGTTCAAATTTGGCATGTGGTTGTAACTAGTTTTGAAGGTGTGCCCTATCTTAAGGTGACCTTAAACTCCCACGTATAAAAAACTTATGGCCAGTTTACGTTTTTTCTTTCTCCATGGAGTATACTGAAAGTAACTTAAGAAATTTCATTCAACTTTTGCAGTTATATGTAACTGGCCGTAGGTAAGTGCCACACATTAAGGTAACCTTAAACTCCAATTAATAACAGAATTATATTCACTTTAAGTTTGGTAATTTTTGAATAGTAAGTCAAATATTGTGCAATTCTAGGTGTTTCAGTTGTGGATGTAACAAACCTTGAACAAAACTTTCAGGAAAAGATTACCTTAAACTCGCTACAATATACAACAGTGCAAACAAACTTTGAGTTTAAGGTTGGGTCAATTTTTTTGGTGTTTGAAAGATATTTTATATACAAATTAGGACTTTTTACATTGATATTCATCATGTACATATATCTCCACAAGAAGAAAATGGTCTCTTTTGTAAGGTTATAGTAAATTGCTGATATTTTATAAATTAATGAGTTTAAGGTTGCATTGGTTTGTGTCACTAGCAGCTTTGATGGAAGACATACATGGTCATTGTCGTCTTTACACTTACTTTGCAGAGAGTATCTCAAAAATGGCTTGATGAATTAAATTCCAATTTGGCATGTTGATGTAACTTTTCCTCAAGGTGTGCCCTATTTAAGATGACCTTAAACTCACAGTTGTAAGATGCTTATATTGATTTGAATATTTTTTTGTTTCTGGACAGTGTCTCAAAAAATTGTAGACAGATTTGATTCAAATTTGGCATGTGGTTGTAACTGGTTTTCAAGGTGTGCCCTAGTTTAAGGTGACCTTAAACTCTCATGTATTAAAAAGTTATATTGAGTTTACATTATTTTTCCATAGAGTATACTGGAAATAACTTGGGAATTTCATTCAAGTTTTGCATGTATATGTAACTGGCCCCAGGTAAGTGCGTTACAATAAGGTGACCTTAAACTCCTAGTAATAACAAAATTATATTTACTTTAAGTTTGGCAATTTTTCAACAGTATTTCAAACACTGTGCAATTCTAAGCATTTTTCAAGTTGTGGATGTAACAAACCGTGAACAAAACCTACAGGAAAAGATTCCCTTAAACTTCGTTACAGCAGCAAACTAACTTTGAGTTTAAGGTTGGGACAATTTTTGGTGTTTGAAAGATATTTGATGTGCTAATTAAGACTTCAAGCTTTTGATATCCATCATGTACATCTGTCTACACAAAAAAAATCTCTTTTGTAAGGTAAATTCATGATATTTGATAATCTTATGAGTTTAAGGTTGCATTACTTTTGTGTCACTAGCAGCTATGTTGTAGGACAAATATGATCAGTGTCGTTGTCACACTTCCTACACTACAGAGTATCTCAAAAATAGCATCATGGATTAAATTCAAATTTGGCATGTGCATTTAATTGGTCCTCAAGGTGTTCCCTATTTTAAGGTGACCTTAAACACCCACTAGTAACGTATTTATATTGATTTTAAGTTTTTCCGTTTCGAGACAGTATCTCAAAAATTTGTTGACGGATTCAATTCAAATTTAGCATGTGGTTGTAACTGTTATTCAAGGTGTGTCCTATATTAAGGTGGCCTTAAACTCCTCTGTCTGAAAGAATTATGTTCAGTTTAAGCTTTTAACTTTTCCATAGAGTATACTGAAGGATTTTAAGTTTTTCCGTTTCCAGATAGTATGTTGAAAATGGGTTGATGGATTCTATTCAAATTTGGCTTGTGGTTGCAACTGGTATTCAAGGTGTGTCGTATTTTAAGGTGACCTTAAACTCCCATGTATAAAGGAAGTATGTTGAGTTTAAGTTTTTACTTTTCCATAGAGTATACTGAAGGTAACTTTAAAAATTCCATTCAAATTTTTGCATATATCTGTAACTTGCCATAGATAAGTACCACATATTAAGGTGACCTTAAACTCCCAGGACTAACACATTGAGAGTGTCATTGTCACACTTCCTTTCCAGACAGTATCCGAAAAATGGCATGATGGATTAAATTCATATTTGGCATGTGGATGTAACTCGTACTCAAGGTGTGCCCTGTTTTAAGGTGATCTTAAACTCCCACTTGTAACATACTTATATAGATTTTAAGTTTTTCCGTTTCCAGACAGTATCTCAAAAGTAGGTTGATGGATTCTATTCAAATTTGGCATGTGGTTGTAACTGGTATTCAAGGTGTGTCCTATTTTAAGGTGACCTTAAACTCCCATGTATAAAAGAATTAGGTTGAGTTTAAGCTTTTAACTTTTCCATAGAGTATACTCAAGTTAAGAAATTTCATTCAAGTTTTGCATGTGTATGTAACTGGCTATAGATAAGTGCCATACATTAAGGTGACCTTAAACTCCCAGTAATAACACATTTTTAGTGTCGTCATCACACTTCCTTTCCAGACAGTATCTCAAAAATGGCATGATGGATTAAATTCCAATTTGGCATGTGGATGTAACTGGTGATCAATGTGTGCCCTATTTTAAGGTGACCTTAAACTCCCACTAGTAAAGCACTTCTATTGATTTTAAGTTTTTCTGTTTCGGAGATAGTATGTTGAAAATGGTTGGATGGATTCTATTTAAATTTGGCATTTGCTTATAACTGGTATTCAAGTTGTATTCTATTTTAAGGTGACCTTAAACTCCCATGTATAAAAAAATTATGTTGAGTTTAAGCTTTTTATTTTTCCAGAGGTTGATGAAGATTACTTAAGAAATTTTATTCTAATATTTCCATGTATATGTAACTGGCCATAGATAAGTGCATACATTAAGGTGACCTTAAACTCCCAGTAATAACACATTGTGAGTGTTGTCGTCACATTTCCTTTCCAGACAGTATCTCAAAAATGGTATGATGGATTAAATTCAAGTTTGCAATGTGGATGTAACTGGTGATCAGGGTGTGCCCTGTTTTAATGTGACCTTAAACTCCCACTAGCAATGTACTTATATTGATTTTAAGTTTTCCCGTTTCGAAGATAGTATGTTGAAAATGGTTTGATGGATTCTATTCAGATTTGGCATGTGGTTGTAACTGGTATTCAAGGTGTGTTCTATTTTAAGGTGACCTTAAACTCCCATGTATAAAAGAATTATGTTGAGTTAAAGCTTTTTATTTTTCCAGAGGTTGCTGAAGATAACTTAAGAAAATTTCATTCAAATATTTGCATGTATATGTAACTGGCCATAGATAAGTGCATACATTAAGGTGACCTTAAACTCCCAGTAATAACACATTGCCAGTGTTGTCATCACACTTCCTTTCCAGACAGTATCTCAAAAATGGCACGATGGATTAAATTCATATTTGGCATATAGATGTAACTCGTACTCAAGGTGTGCCCTGTTTTAAGGTGACCCTAAACTCCCACTAGTAACATACTTATATTGATTTTAAGTTTATCCATTTCCAGACAGTATCTCAAAAGTAGGTTGATGGATTCAATTCAAATTTGGCATGTGGTTGTAACTGGTATTCAAGGTGTGTTCTATTTTAAGGTGACCTTAAACTCCCATGTATAAAAGAATTATGTTGAGTTAAAGCTTTTTATTTTTCCAGAGGTTGCTGAAGATAACTTAAGAAATTTCATTCCAATTTTTACATGTACCTGTAACTCGCCATAGATAAGTGCCACATATTAAGGTGACCTTAAACTCCCAGTAATAACACATTGTCAGTGTCGTCGTCACACTTCCTTTCCAGACAGTATTGCAAAAATGGCACGATGGATGAAATTCATATTTGGCATATGGATGTAACTCGTAATCAAGGTGTGCCCTGTTTTAAGGTGACCTTAAACTCCCACTAGTAACATACTTATATTGATTTTAAGTTTTTCCATTTCCAGACAGTATCTCAAAAGTAGGTTGATGGATTCAATTCAAATTTGGCATGTGGTTGTAACTGGTATTCAAGGTGTGTCCTATGTTAAGGTGACCATAAACTCCCATGATTAAAAGAATTATGTTGAGTTTTAAGTTTTTTTAATTTTTACATAGAGTATACTGAAGATAATTTGAGAAATCTCATTCAAGTTTTGCATGTATATGTAACTGGCCATAGGTAAGTGGCATACATTAAGGTGACCTTAAGCTCCCAGTAATAACACATTTTGACTGTCACACTTTCCACACATTATCTCAAAAATGGCATGATGGATTAAATTCAAATTTGGCATGTGGTTGTAACTGGTATTCAAGGTGTGTCGTAACTTAAACTCCTATGTATAAAAGAATTATGCTTTTAAGCTTTTTATTTTTCCATTTTTGACTAAATTCAAATTTGGCATGTGGATGTAACTGATCCTCAAGATATGTCTTATTTTAAGGTGACCTTAAACTCCCACTAGTAACATGCTTATATTGATTTTAAGTTTTTCCGTTTCCAGACATTATCTTGGACATTGGACAGACATTGACCTGTACATTGAATCAAGGCTATATTTTTCAACAAGGTACTTCTTAAGGATGGTCTGGATATGCAAAAATACTGCCAGTCAGCCAACTAATTTATGTTCAACATAATTTTTGTCCCTTTGAATTTCATCCACTTCAGTCTTTAAACCAAAGCTGGTGACACAGTACAATTCTTCTGAATTCTTGTATACTTTTGAATCACCTGTAACAGTTACTTTTGGGTCACCTATAACATAGTAAAATTTCAGACCTGTAGCTCATTGCATAGCTGAGTAATAGCTAATTTGAGATTATTAGTGTTGAGTAAATCAGTTAGAACTTGAAGACTATTGCATTTACAGTATCTCTTTAAATATGTTATTCGCCTATTTTTGGATCAGCTGTAACAAAGCAAATTTGGAGACATGTAGCTTATTTTATAGATGAGCAATAGCTATTTTGAGGTTATCACTGTTGAGTAAATCAGTTGTAATTTGAAAACTATTGCATTTACAAAAATTTGTGTAAATGTGTTATCCAGCTACCTTTGGGTCAGCTATAACATTGTAAAATTGCAGACTCTTTCCCTAGCTGAGTAATAGCTACTTTGATCCTATCACTGTTGAGTAAATCACTTGTAACTTCAAAACTATTGCAGTTAGAGTATTTTGTTTTAATATCTTATTCACCTACTTTTGGATAAGCTATAACACAGTAAAATCACAGACCTGTAGCTTATTTCAAAGCTGAGCAATAGCCATTTTGAGCTTCTCACTATAAAAATGTTATTCAGATACTTTTGGGTCAGCAATAACATAGTAATAGTGCAGACCTGTAGCTCTTTCCATAGCTGAGTAATAGCTACTTTAATGTTATCACTGTTAAGTAAATCAGTTGTAACTTTAAAACTATTACATTTACAGTATTTTGTATAAAAAATGTTATTCAGATACTTTTGGGTCAGCTATAACATAGTAATATTGCAGACCTGTATCTCTTTCCATAGCTGAGTAATAGCTACTTTAATGTTGTCACTGTTGAGTAAATCAGTTGTAACTTCAAAACTATTGCAGTTAGAGTATTTTGTTTTAATATGTTATTCACCTACCTTTGGATCAGCTATAACACAGTAAAATTGCAGACCTGTAGCTTATTTCATAGCTGAGCAATATCTATTTTGAGCTTCTCACTGTTGAGTAAATCAGTTGTAACTTGAAAACTACATTTACAGTATTTTGTATACATATGTTATTGAGATACTTTTGGGTCAGCTATAACATAGTAAAATGGTAGACCTGTAGCTCATTGCATAGCTGAGTAATAGCTACTTTGGTATTATCCCTTTTGAGTAAACCAGTTATAACTTGAAAACTATTGACTTTAGAATATTTTCCTTAAATATGTTATTCACCTACTTTTGGGTCAGCTAGCCTACAACATTGTGAAATTTCAGACCTGTAGCTTATTTCATAGCTGAGTAATAGCTATTTTTAGTTTCTCACTGTTGAATAAATCAGTTGTAACTTGAAAACCATTGCATTTAGAATATTTTCTTTGAATATGTTGTTCACCTACTTTGGGGTCAGCTATAAGTTACATAGTAGTGTTACGATCGAAAGTCAATATGGAAACCGGGTCCCGAAAACAAAAATTCGGCGGAAACTGGATTCGTTCGAATTAGTATACACCAAACTGTAGTCACACTGTAAAATCTTATGCAAGCGTACATGAACAATTACCTTAACTAAAATGCAGTTTATTTTTTGATAAAATCTGACATTTTGGATATTGTTTCACTGTATATTGGCAAAATATTACACAAGTAAATGTTTTTAAGCGATTTTGTGCAATATTTTATACGTTTGAGGTGAAATATGTGACATTTCGGGAACCGGTTCTTGAACTTTTGTTACCGGATTTCGTTTACGTTTATATGAATCAAATAGAAACCAACTATCCGGTTTGCCATCTTTACCACTATAACATAGTAAAGTTGCAGACCAGTAGCTCATTGCATAGCTGAGCAATAGCTACTTTGAGGTTTTTTCTGTGGAGTAAATCAATTGTAACTTGAAAACTATTGCATTTAGAGCAATAGTCTCATTCATTAAGCGTCCCGCAAGGGACGCTTGTTTGTGTACATTCATTCATTCTATTAAAATCTGGAAATCATTAGATTTTGGCATTGATTGGTTAAGAAATGGCCGAGTAATTAATGATTAATTAATCATTATGAATTTTCCAAATAAGGAAAACACAAAAATGCTTATATCTCGAAAACCGTGCTAGATAGAGCGATTTCGACGAAATTTTTGATCCACGGGGTATCTCTGCAGAGTAGTTATCCCATTTTTGAAAAAATTTTGGTCTCGCCAAAAATGGCGGCCATTTTGAATTTTCGAATTTTTCGCAAAAATTGCTAGTTATCCCAATTTTCAAAAAAATTTTGTATCGCCAAAAATGGCAGCCATTTTGAATTTTCGAATTTTTCGCAAAAATTGCAAAACACAAAAATGCTTATATCTCGAAAACCGTGCTAGATAGAGCGATTTCAACGAAATTTTTGAACCGCAGGGTATCTCTGCGGAGTAGTTGTCCCAGGTTTTAAAAAAAATTTTGTCTCGCCAAAAATGGCGGCCATTTTGAATTTTTGAATTTTTCGCAAAAATTGCAAAACATAAAAATGCTTATATCTCGAAAACCGTACTAGATAGAGCAATTTCGACGAAATTTTTGACCCACAGGGTATCTCTGCAGAGCAGCTATCCCAAAGAGCTTTCACTTGGTGAAGTTTCAGACCCATAGCTCATTGCTCACCTACTCAAAATGAGTAAATGCGAATTACCTCTAAAAGTATTGCAGATAGCCAATTTTTCTCAAATAACTCATTCACCTACTTTTGGAAGAGCTTTCACTTGGTGAAGTTTCAGACCCGTAGCTAATTACTCACCTACTCAAAATGAGTAAATGCTAATTATCTCAAAAACTATTGCGGATACCCAATTTTTATCAAATAACTCATTCATGTACTTTTGGGAGAGCTTTCACATGGTGAAGTTTCAGACCCGTAGATAATTACTCACCTACTCAAAATGAGTAAATGCGAATTATCTCTTAAAAGTATTGCAGATAGCCAATTTTTCTCAAATAACTCATTCACCTACTTTTGGAAGAGCTTTCACATGGTGAAGTTTCAGACCCATAGCTAATTACTCACCTACTCAAAATGAGTAAATGTGAATTATCTCTAAAAGTATTGCAGATAGCCAATTTTTCTCAAATAACTTATTCACCTACTTTTGGGAGAGCTTTCACTTGGTGAAGTTTCAGACCCATAGCTAATTATTCACCTACTCAAAATGAGTAAATGCGAATTATCTCTAAAAGTATTGCAGATAGCCAATTTTTCTCAAATAACTCATTCACCTACTTTTGGAAGAGCTTTCACATGGTGAAGTTTCAGACCCATAGCTAATTACTCACCTACTCAAAATGAGTAAATGCGAATTATCTCTAAAAGTATTGCAGATAGCCAATTTTTCTCAAATAAATCATTCACCTACTTTTGGGAGAGCTTTCACTTGGTGAAGTTTCAGACCCATAGCTAATTACTCACCTACTCAAAATGAGTAAATGCGAATTATCTCTAAAAGTATTGCAGATAGCCAATTTTTCTCAAATAACTCATTCACCTACTTTTGGGAGAGCTTTCACTGTGTGAAGTTTCACACCCATAGCTATTTATTCACCTACTCAAAATGAGTAAATGCGAATTATCTGTAAAAGTATTGTGGATACCCAATTTTTATCAAATACTCATTCATCTACTTGTGGGAGAGCTTTCACATGGTGAAGTTTCAGACCCATAGCTAATTACTCACCTACTCAAAATGAGTAAATGCGAATTATCTCTAAAAGTATTGCAGATAGCCAATTTTTCTCAAATAAGTTATTCACCTACTTTTGGGAGAGCTTTCACTTGGTGAAGTTTCAGACCCATAGCTAATTATTCACCTACTCAAAATGAGTAAATGCGAATTATCTCTAAAAGTATTGCAGATAGCCAATTTTTCTCAAATAACTCATTCACCTACTTTTGGAAGAGCTTTCACATGGTGAAGTTTCAGACCCATAGCTAATTACTCACCTACTCAAAATGAGTAAATGCTACTTATCTGTAAAAGTATTGCGGATAGCCAATTTTTCTCAAATAACTCATTCACCTACTTTTGGGAGAGCTTTCACTCTGTGAAGTTTCAGACCCATAGCTAATTATTTACCTACTCAAAATGAGTAAATGCTAATTATCTGTAAAAGTATTGCGGATACCCAATTTTTATCAAATAACTCATTCATCTACTTGTGGGAGAGCTTTCACATGGTGAAGTTTCAGACCCATAGCTAATTACTCACCTACACAAAATGAGTAAATGCGAATTATCTCTAAAAGTATTGCAGATAGCCAATTTTTCTCAAATAAATCATTCACCTACTTTTGGGAGAGCTTTCACTTGGTGAAGTTTCAGACCCATAGCTAATTACTCACCTACTCAAAATGAGTAAATGCGAATTATCTCTAAAAGTATTGCAGATAGCCAATTTTTCTCAAATAAATCATTCACCTACTTTTGGGAGAGCTTTCACTGTGTGAAGTTTCACACCCATAGCTATTTATTCACCTACTCAAAATGAGTAAATGCGAATTATCTGTAAAAGTATTGCAGATACCCAATTTTTATCAAATTCTCATTCATCTACTTGTGGGAGAGGTTTCACATGGTGAAGTTTCAGACCCATAGCTAATTACTCACCTACTCAAAATGAGTAAATGCGAATTATCTCTAAAAGTATTGCAGATAGCCAATTTTTCTCAAATAACTTATTCACCTACTTTTGGGAGAGCTTTCACTTGGTGAAGTTTCAGACCCATAGCTAATTATTCACCTACTCAAAATGAGTAAATGTGAATTATCTCTAAAAGTATTGCAGATAGCCAATTTTTCTCAAATAACTCATTCACCTACTTTTGGAAGAGCTTTCACATGGTGAAGTTTCAGACCCATAGCTAATTACTCACCTACTCAAAATGAGTAAATGCGAATTATCTCTAAAAGTATTGCAGATAGCCAATTTTTCTCAAATAAATCATTCACCTACTTTTGGGAGAGCTTTCACTTGGTGAAGTTTCAGACCCATAGCTAATTACTCACCTACTCAAAATGAGTAAATGCGAATTATCTCTAAAAGTATTGCAGATAGCCAATTTTTCTCAAATAACTCATTCACCTACTTTTGGGAGAGCTTTCACTGTGTGAAGTTTCACACCCATAGCTATTTATTCACCTACTCAAAATGAGTAAATGCGAATTATCTGTAAAAGTATTGCGGATACCCAATTTTTATCAAATTCTCATTCATCTACTTGTGGGAGAGGTTTCACATGGTGAAGTTTCAGACCCATAGCTAATTACTCACCTACTCAAAATGAGTAAATGCGAATTATCTCTAAAAGTATTGCAGATAGCCAATTTTTCTCAAATAACTCATTCACCTACTTTTGGGAGAGCTTTCACTTGGTGAAGTTTCAGAGCCATAGCTAATTATTCACCTACTCAAAATGAGTAAATGTGAATTATCTCTTAATAGTATTGCAGATTGCCAATTTTTCTCAAATAACTCATTCACCTACTTTTGGAAGAGCTTTCACACACGAAAATGAAAAATTGTGAATATCTCGGAAAAGCTATTTCTTCTCCTTTAATGCTCGGCGGGAGATACACACCGCGGCAGTGGTCTTGACAAAAATTTTTGTCTCCCCAAAAATGGTGGCCATTTTGAATTTTCAAAGTTCTTGCAAAACACAAAAATGCTTATATCTCGAAAACCGTGCTATATGGAGCAGACTGCGCTGACTTTGGTTGCCACAACAGTATAAGGCTAGAAATGAAGCATTTTCTTAATACTTTAGCACTCACCTTTATATCCTTTTCGGGACGCTTTGTTTTTGCTATGCAAAAACATTATCTTTTTTTTGCGAGCAATCCTCTAGTTTACTTTTGAATTAGCTATAACATAGTAAAATTTCAGATGTGTATCTCATGGCATAGCTGAGTAATAGTTATTCTCAGGTCTTCAGTGTTGAGTAAATCAGTTTTAACTTGAAAAAATATTGCATTTAGAGTATTTTCTTTTTATATGTTGTTCACCTACTTTTAAGTTAGCTATAACATAGTGAAATGGCAGACTTTTAGGTCATGGTATATATGAGCAATAGCTACTTTCAGGTTCTTACTGTTGCGTAAATCAGTTGTAACTTGAAAACTATTGCATTTAGAGTATTTTCTTTAAATACATTGTTCACTTAATTTGGGGTCAGCTATAACATAGTAAAGTTGCAGGCCTGTAGCCCATTCCATAGCTGAGCAATAGGTACTTTGAGGTTTTCTGTGTTGAGTTAATCAGTTGTATCTTGAAAACTATTGCATTTAGAGAATTTTCTTTATTATGTTATTCACCTACTTTTGAATTAGCTATAACATAGTAAAATTGCAGACGTGTAGCTCATGGCATAGCTGTGTAATAGCTATTCTCAGGTTCTCACTGTTGAGTATATCAGTTGTAACTTGAAAAATATTACATTTTAAGTATTTTCTATAAATATGTTGTTCGCCTACTTTGGGTCAGCTTTAACATAGTGAATTTAGTAAATGTTTGGGGTGAAGTACATTGAAATGTACTTAAGTACAAGTGCTTTGTTAATTTTCAAGTACAAGTACAAATACAAGTCCTTTTTTCCTCAAAGTACTTAAGTACAAGTACTTTTCAAAGTACTTAAGTACAAGTACTTATCACCGTGAATGACAAAGTGAATTAAAAAAAAAACACACCACCAAGTTTATTCAAACATTTATACAAAATTTACAATTATTCATTAATTGGTTGTTATCCACTTATTACTATCTTTATAACATTAAAAGGCCCACTGTTATTATTGTTTATTCTATTTTAGTGACTACCAATATTTCACAAAACAACAGATACAACATATAAAAAAAATACCCAGCCTGCTATTGGGCTTATAAGTCACTTTAAGTTAGAAATTAATTAAGTGTTGTGATGATGGAAAATTAGTTAATCTAATACAATAATACTATACATAATAAGTTTTATGTTAACTAGTCTTTGTAAATTGAAGTATTAGAGAGAAAGTAGAAAGCTTGCTGTGTATTACATTCTCCTTTAAGAAATAGGTGTTTTTCTTTTGAATACAATGTTATCACCCAAAATTGCTATTCAATAAAAGTGACAAGTAAACAATGAACTAATACTCACCTTCAAATGTTTGACAGAAATTGAAGTGACTTTTGTGCTTCCTGCTATAATCTGAGTACATTGTTTACACTTTACTGTGACACTCCCTTCAGTATTAGCTGGAATCTCAAAATGCTTTAAAACAGCAGCCATTGTGCGAACACAATGTAATTACCATAAAAGTGAGTGGTTTGTCAATCCCCCTGTCCTAGTATTTATAGTGGTCAGACAAGATCATGGCCAGTGAAAGAAATAATCTTTTTTCTATAATCAACAGTCTTACCTACTCCAACAATCTTCTGATCTGTATTCATGCGTTTAAAAAAAGTCATTCCTGAACAATTACATCACAAAGACTGTGTTAATCTAGTCCTTGTGATTGACTTGGACTAATTGAAAGCTCTTAAATGCCCAGGTGCAATTTACAAAGAATACTCATACCAGGGTAGATATTATTAACTGAGATCAGGCAAGTTCAAAGTAGACAGTTATAAGAGGATTAAAGATGGGGAGTAATATGCAATCTTGGAACAATTGTCCCTCTTTTTAAGATTTGATTGGCTTATTGAATTGAAACTTAAATAATTTGATTCATTATTATTATCAATTATACTAAACTTTTTAAAGAAACACTATTATCAAATTGAATCAGATATATCAGTGAAACTTTTATGAAAATTTAATCTAAATGAATATTTATCAATAAAGATCTGGAAAAAGCTCAATTCAGTTGTAATGATTATATAATACACAAACTTTTGAAAAATTAGTAAAAAATTACTTAAACTAAAAGTACTTAAAAAGGACTTAAATGTACTTGTAAGTACATCAAATTTAAAATGTACTTAAGTACAATTCAAGTACATGTACTTGGAATTTGAAAATGTACTTAAGTACAAATGTACTTTGACCCCAATTCAATTTACAGACCTGTATGTCATAGCATAGCTGAGCAATAGCTACTTTGAGGTTTTCTCACTGTTGAGTAAATCAGATGTAACTTGAAAACTATTGCATTTAGAGTTACCATGTTATTTTCCATCTGAATACCATTTGCAGGGCACAACTTTTGTGTCCTTTTCTTCTGTCACTTCTACTCTGAAACTCAAAACACACAGTCAGCTGACACAGAGCCCGTTCACGGGCACTGATTGCTTGTTTCACTTTTACTCTGAAACTCAAACTGTGTCAGGTATCTGACAATATTTTCGTAAATTTTTTAAAATGGGTACTTGATCTGTATCTCAAAAACGGTCAGGATTTTGGCGTTTTGTTGGAATAGCTTATTAAGCTACTTTTTGATAATCTTTCACATGCCGAAGTTTTAGCCCTATATCTGCAATCTTAAGGTCACCTTAGTGTCAAAAAAGGGGGTTTTAGCCCTCCAGTTCACTTAGTTTTTGACTTTTTTTCAACCAAACTTGGCATATATATTAAGATTTACCAAAGGATTATCCTGACTTTATGGTGACTTAAACTGTTAATATAATTGGATCATAAAATTGGAATAAAGCTGTCTGGCCCCTTTCTTTTTCCATATCCAACGTATATTGATATTGAAGGGACATTCTCAGTTTATGGTCACCTTAAAGTCGCAATATGAATGAAGTTATGGTCACCTTACAGTGAAAAAAAAGGAAGTTTTCAGCCTCCAGCTATCTTATTGTTCAACTGACCGGAGCTAAACTTTATGCACTAATAAAGGATGACAAAAGAGACATTCTTATTTTATGGTCACCTTAAAGTCCCAATATGAATGAAGCTATGGCCACCTTCCAGTGAAATGATGGAGTTTTTAATCTCCAACTATTGTATTGTTCAGCTGACCTCAGTTAAATTTTGTACACTTATTAAAGATGAAAATATGGACATTCTTAGTTTCTTTCCACCTTGGAGTTCCAATACAAGCACAGTCATCACCATCTTGAAGTAAAAATGAGGGTTTTCAGCTTCCAACTGACTTACTGTTCAATAACATCAGTTCAACTTGACACATTGATTAAGTTTAAGGAAGACTTCTAATGACCTTTTTATTTAAAATTCCTGTTTTTATTACGCTACAATAGCTTACCATGTGGGACTTAATGCTGTTCTCGGGTTGCCACACCCGGGGCCAACGTCTTAGAAAAAAAGATCGTTCTTGTTAGCCACCGGATATACTGGTAGTTGTCGTCACGTGATAACTTCTGACCAATCGCCCTACTTTCTCGTTGGCCACGATGACTGGTAGCAGTTTGTAAATATACAGACATTTTCATTTATTTCTCAGTATTCACGTATTGTTGGAGGCTAATATTTGGATATTTCTTTAAATATATTTCATAGATTATACTGTAAAATTTTTAATTTCACAACTTAAGTATTTTCCTTACAATCCGTGTGTTTTGAGTTTTCTCGGTTCAGGCAATTTCAATTGTACGTCTTTTTATTGCGTTAAAATGTCCCTTCATCAAGCAAACAAAGACAAACCGAGAGCTCAGAAATGCCGCCATTTTTGCTTCAGTTTTGATACTCATAATTACTGCCCTACCTGTAGGGAGACTGGCAAGGGAGATGACCCCTGTGTCACTTTTGAAGCACCCTGCCATATTTGCACGTCTCTCTCTGATGAACAATTGCAAAAAATTCAAAACAGGAAGCGGTACTTAAAAAAGCAAAAAGTGGAAACTAGTTCCAAAGATGAACTAGATCTCTTGGGTGAAGGCGATGGGGACTCTTTTACTGGTTCTAATGCAGACCTTGAGAGTGCTGCCGATAACGTCTTTACCTCACCCCCCCGTCCTCAACCTCTCGTCTTCAGTTCTTTATCACTAAAGACCCCAGCCAAGGCTGTTCCTCCCACCCCAGGTACTGTTTTACAAAACAAAATTCAAAGAAATCTAGAGAAATCCCTGGGTGATTCCTTAAATATACATATCCAGCAGCAAATGGGTTCCTTCCAGGCATCCATGTTAGAAGCATTTCAATCACTCCGAGAGGAGTTGGCAGTTAAAAAGTCTGCCGAGGTTGATCCCTCGCCTCATGCTTCAAAAGCTGGTCCATCCAGCAACTCTGCTGCTCATCTGGACCTACCCCCTCCGAGGTCAAGTACTAATGCACAGTCCGAGGCAATGGATGTGGACGTTGGTCCAGCACTCCCTCCTCGACTAGTACTTAACCAAACTTCCTCGGATCAGTACGTTGCCCCTTCTGAAGCAATACCGAAGGATTCCTCGTACTCACACAAAAAACAAAGCCACAGGCAAACAGTAGCACCGAGCTCTGCCTCGGATCATCTGGATGAGGATTCCGACGAACCTCGGATCCATCCTAGACCTAAGAAACACTCTGACAAGAGCAAGCATAAATCTAGGTCCAGATATGTGTCATCTTCAGAAGAAGATCACTCCCCTGTGGCCAGACACAGGTCTTCTAAGCCCTCTAGGGCTCAGCCCTCAGGCGCAGCTTCTGATCAAGACCTCCCACAACATGATCCAGACCCCCCTTATTATAGGGAAGTAGCCCTGTCTGACATTCCCTCCCAATACTCTGAAGAGGTAGACACCTTCAGGCGCATTCTTTCTCTCCCTGACCCCAGGGACTCTATGCCTAGGTCGTCAACTTCAGTGTTGGGTCTGGATGACGAAAAAGGCCGTCAAGAGCTCAGACCTAGAGGTCCTTCCTCTATCCTACCACTTAGCTCAGTTATCAAGGACGCCTTTGATAAATTTCAACATGATTTCAAAGCTGCCAATTTATCTGAGGGAAAATATGTCAAGCCTCCTCCTTCCACTTCTAAGTGGTATAAGGTTGGACAGCCCACTTTTCAAGACAAAATCCAGGAGTTGAATACGGACTTTGCCAAGATCTGTATTACTCCTAGACCTCCTGGGGCACCAGTCCCTATGCCAGTCCTTAAGGAGCTGGAACATCAGGCTAGACAAAATATCTCAACCCTCAATTTCACCGCTGCCTTTGCCAAAACCTCTTCTTCTTGCAATGCTTCCTTGGAGAAGTGCCAACATAGCATCAAGTCAACTGTCAAGAAGATAAAGTCTCAGATCCAGAAAGGTGCCAATCCTGAGAAAGCAGCAAAGCGCGGATATGAGGAAGTTGCTGAGTACTTGGATTTTTGGAACAAGACGGTTCTTGTTCAACATAGAGCTCTTACCTGTCTCAGCAAATCTCTAGCCCATATTCTCCAGAGGGAATTATATTCCATGGCTAATACCGGCTTGCTTAGGCGCGAAGCCGAAATGACTCTATTGCATCCCCAGCTAGGGGAAACGAGACGCCAAGAACTTAGGAACTCGTCCTTCTGGGACTCCTCCTTGTTCGAGTCTCAACTTGTAAAGGAAGGTGAGGACTTCCTTCTCAAAAAAGGCACCTCAAAAGATTCTCAGGGTTTTTCACCCTACCAGAATAAGCCCTTTCGTGGCCCCCACAAGAAAAGAGGCTCCTACAGGAAACGCCCTTATGGGGGCAATACCTCTCAAAGCAGTAACCAATCCTTTCCCTCGGGAAGAGGAAAATCCAACTTCAGAGGCTCCAGGGGTCGTTTTCGACCCCACAATAGGGGAAGGGGGCGTGGAAACCCCCCTTCACAATGACTCCTCCAAAGCCTCATTCAGTCCACCAGTAGGAAGTCGCCTCCATTCTTTCAAGAGAGACTGGCTAACAAACAAATGTTCTCAAAACATGTTAAACATTATCACCAATGGCTACGTTCTGCCATTCTGTTCAAAGCCAAACTTGATCAGATTTCCTCTGATTCTATCAGAGTACAAGGCCCAACAAAAAGACCAAGCCTTGGCCACTTGTATCCAGTCTCTCTTGTCAAAGAACGCCATCGAAAGGGTGGAAAACGTAAAATCTCTCGGGTTTTACAGTCACCTGTTCCTAGTACCCAAGCCTCACCAAAGGTGGAGGCCAGTCATAGACCTAAGCAGGCTCAACACTTTTCTACATGTAGAAAAGTTCAAAATGGAAACCCCGGAGTCCATCCGGACTTCCCTGGTCCCAGGGGAGTGGGTATCGTCGATAGACCTGTCGGACACATACCTTCACATCCCCATCCATCCAAACTCAAGGAAGTACCTAAGGTTTTGCTACAAGGCCCAGGTGTTCCAGTTCACCTCCCTACCTTTCGGACTGGCCACAGCCCCCCAGGTCTTTACGATGATCGTAAAGGAAGTGAAACTAATGGCCCTCTCAAGAGGACTCAGAATTCACCAATACCTGGACGACTGGCTGATCAGGTCCCAGTCCCAGGAGGAATCTCAAAGGGACACACAGGCAGTGGTAGACCTAACCCAGTCCTTGGGTTGGATAATCAACCAGGAAAAATCAGAACTGAAACCTACTCAGGTTTTTTTGTTCGTGGGCTACGAATACCACCTAGATTCAGCCCTTGTAAGACCCACTCACGAGAGATGGCTCAAACTTCAGGATTTGATCCTACGACTCAAGTCAAAATGTGTTTTGACTGCAAGATGTTTGATGTCTCTAATTGGGTTGCTAGCCTCAACGGAGAAAATGGTCCCGGAGGGACGCCTTCACATGAGGCCCTTTCAGTTTCATCTCAAGGAGCACTGGAGATATCCTCAGTCGCTGGACAACCTCCTTCCTTGGACAGAAGCCATTGTAGCCCACCTAGATTGGTGGCAAAACCCCTCAAATGTGATGAAAGGCGCAGACCTTCATCCCAAGGACCACAGTATCCAACTCTTTACTGACGCCTCAAACGAAGGTTGGGGCGCTCACTTAGATCAAAATTCTACAAAAGGGCTGTGGTCAGAGCGGGAAAAAAGGCTACACATAAATGTCCTGGAATTGAAGGCGGTCTCCCTGGCCCTTCGAGACTTCAAGGACCAGTGCCAGAATCAAACAGTGTTAGTTGCGACGGACAACTCAACAGTGGTAGCCTACATCAACAAGCAAGGGGGAACTCACTCAGCAGAGATGTGCGCTCTCCTGTGGAAAATCATGACCTGGTGCCATCACTACCATATAACATTGAAAGCCAGGCACATTCCAGGGTGTCTGAATGTGATGGCCGACCTCCTATCCAGGTCCAACCAAGTGCAGTCAATAGAATGGTCCCTGCACCCTCAAGTCTTCAAGGAAATCTGCCGAAAGTGGTTCACCCCTCATGTAGACTTATTCGCCACTCACCTGAATCACAAACTCCCTCTATATGTGTCTCCTATCCCAGACCCAAGGGCCTGGAACATAGATGCTCTGAACATAAACTGGACCAACCTCACGGCCTACGCCTACCCTCCTACGGCTCTCCTTCACAAGGTGATCCAAAAGATCAAGCAATGCCATTGCCTGATCATCGTGATAGCCCCAGGCTGGCCAGGGATGCCCTGGTTTTGGGACCTAGTGCAGCTCTCAACAGAGATCCCACTACAACTCCCAGTGTCAACGACCCTACTCAAACAGTCCCACAACTATGTGTTCCACAACAATCCACAACAGCTGAACCTCCATGCCTGGTGTCTAGGAGCGGACAACTCCAAGAACAAGGCTTCTCTGTGGAGGTGGCAGAGAGAATTGCTGCCCCTCAGCGGTCATCAACAAGGACCATCTACAGGTCAAAGTGGGCCCTATTTGAAAAATGGTGCAGAGAAAATTCGGTGGATTTCTCCACTCCATCTGTGAAACAAATCTCAGATTTTTTCATGTACCTGTACCAAGACCTAAACAGGCGCCCCTCGACCATTGATGGTTACAGGACTGCTATCGTTGACACTTTGGGCCCAACGGCCCAACACATTGCGCACAATGCAGACCTTCTCCAGTTTCCACAGGGATCGTCCTAACAGTTCCAGAAATTTACCCAAGTGGAACCTTTCTGTTGTCCTTAACGAGCTCACCAAAGCACCATTTGAGCCCATGAAAGACTCAGACCTCAAACATCTTACTCTCAAAACTGCTTTCTTGCTAGCCTTGGCCTCCGGCAAGCGCCGCAGCAAAATCCATGCCTGGGTCGCTAACAAAGTAGCTAATTTAGGCCAATGGGAAAAGGTAGCCTTGTTCCCTTCTTCTGATTTCATAGCCAAAAACCAACTAGCAAGAGAAGGTTCTCAAAGTGTGTCACCAGTGACTATTCCTGCTTTGACTACCATTGTAGATAGACAGTTTAAGGAAGACAGGACCCTGTGTCCCGTGCGGGCCCTGAGGTTCTATTTGGACTGAACTAAAGACCTGAGAGGGTCTCGTTCTCTCCTTTTCATCTCCTTTAAGAAAGGACATACCTCAGACATCAGACCCGCTACACTCTCCTCATGGTTGAAACAAACCATTCTACTTTGTTATAAACAAGCAGATCAACAAGCCTTGGACTTGGTCCAAGTCAAAGCGCATGACATCCGGGCCTTCGCGGCCTCTAAGGCCTTTTACGGTGGAGTATCGGTGGACCAAATCATGCAACCCTGTCACTGGAAAGCTCACAACACATTCACAAATTTTTACCTAAAAGACCTTACTTGGTCGGACACCGACAGCAATATGTATCTGGGACCCGTGGTGGCGGCACAACAAGTCCTAGATCCTTCCCCTCAGACCAGTTGTCCTCGGAAAGAAAAAAGGGGGGGGGGGGGGGGGGGGCACATCTGCTACAACCAAGTCTTCAGGAGTCTCTCCCAGGATCTAGGTATTCCTTTACCTTCAAGATGTTACGGGTAAGGTCATTTTATTTTTCAATTATCAGGTAATTTCTATTAAGGACTTAGTCAGTTGTCGTTAATCTCATATTTCAGGTTAAAAATTTCATGAGATGCCCGACCACTGGGTTGGTCAGTCACACGTGAAGGTCTAATAGGGACCCTTAGACCTCGAAGTGAGCACTGCTGCACTTCCGTCCTACTACCAAACATCTGGACAGTTTTAGCACTGTCCCTTTTTACTCAGGTTTTTGGCTCGTTACAGGCCCGATCTTCGGGATCGGGGCTCTGTAAAAGGGACTTAGACTGGGATTTCTGGCACTGTTCTGTATATATTAATTCAAATCTTAGAAAAAAAAAATTACATATCTTCCAGTCTCAGCTGTAATCCCGCCACCGGGCGGTTGAATTCAGCATTAAGTCCCACATGGTAAGCTATTGTAGCGTAATAAAATTGGAAATTTTAATTACTTAAATGTAGCTTTTATAAGCTACAAGCTTACCATGTGGGACTTAGGAGAGTCCCACCCTGCCTCCCCGCTGTTACAGCTGAGGGGTAGGTTTAATAAAAAATTTCAACGAGAAAGTAGGGCGATTGGTCAGAAGTTATCACGTGACGACAACTACCAGTATATCCGGTGGCTAACAAGAACGATCTGTTTTTCTAAGACGTTGGCCCCGGGTGTGGCAACCTGAGAACAGCATTAAGTCCCACATGGTAAGCTTGTAGCTTATAAAAGCTACATTTAAGTAATTAAAATTTCCAAATTTAAGAGACTTTGGCCAACTTAACATAATAAATATATACTGTATGAGTTGATTTTTTCACGGGCACTTAAGTTCATGAATCAACACAAGGCTTGTTTCACGAGAATCAATTTTTGCGGTGACAGATACTATATTATCACCAATAATAACATCAAAGTTGTCCACCCACAACTGACTTTTAAACATTTACAAGTAACCATGTCCTAATACCCACTAAATCCCGTCTGTTTATGACATAAATAAAACACAGTGGCTAATTACCTCTTCCAGTATCTTGTGTGTAAAGGGAGGACAAAAAAAAACTTCCCGATTATATTTTTAATCTTTCTCAGTCGTATGATTGATGTAATACAAAAATGCTGGCGGAAATTCTAAATTACTTAATTGATAAATAAAATCAAAAGAACATTTTTATTGCGTTAATACATCCTATCCAATGGACAATTGCTAAACCGGTCGGCGCAGACCGGCCCGCCAAACGCCAGAAAAAGACGTCCTGTGTTTCCACCGGCTGGCCGGTCCCAGTACTGTGCATTCGCCAGGTGGCGCATGGTATTTACTTCCTGTCTAGACAACATGACGTCATAGCATCTTTTTCGTTTGGCGCGTGTACTGTGCAGACGTGTTTTCAACATCTCCAGAATTTTAAAGGAAAAGTGTGCTTTATGACGGATTTTAAACCTTATATGTGGAGAGTTTCTTTGTAAAGTGTTACCAGCTGGTCAAGCACGGATATACATTTAGAAATCTGCTGGAAACGCTCCCTAGTTGGCTCAATTTATTATTGATGATAGGGCAGTAATCGACGAGATATATGAAGGCAGCCATTTTGCTAGTTTCCTCCCATTCAACCTTTGTGTTGTTAGGGGCAGATCAACAATATTGAGGAATTATGGATATACTTCTAGCAGGTATTTTTATCCGTGTCTTTTGTTTGAATGTTTCATCTATAACCTTCCAGGTACAATCACCATAGAAACGTCTCTACACGAGATCTTCAGTCTACGTAGTTTTGAAATCTGTGAATGGAAGGAATTCCCCATCACAGATGCATTCTTCAGAGCGCACTGGTACCGACTTCTCTGCTGTAAAGCATCAGTCACACCAGCCCAGCTCGAGTATTTGGTGTTTTTTAATCAGAAGCATGAGATGAATTCTTCAGATTTCTTCAGAGCGCACTGGTACCGACTTCTCTGCTGTTAAGCATCAGTCACACCAGCCTAGCTCGAGTATTTTTTCATCAGAAACAAGAGGTGAATTCTTCAGATTTCTTCAACCGACCTCTCAAGTATTTTCTACATAGAAGGAACTTTTGTCACTCTCAGTCCCACCCTTATGGACCCGGCACTTGTGTCGGTAGTAAGGGCAGTGGATGGCCAGGAAACTGGTTTGAGTGTACAGCCGGCTGAGAAGAAGAACCGACTTCAGACCGGCCAGGAATTTCATCTACAGAGTGCACTGGTCCAGGCTTATCTGCTTTTAAAGCATCAGCCGACCGGCCAGCTAAAAGAACGCGACCTCTGACGTCATACCCAGTCAGCCAATCGCGTGTCTTCATGAAGCTGGTCACGTGTTTTCACCGACCAGTCAC
Source organism: Sabellastarte sp. h YS-2021 (assembly GCA_964017235.1). Lineage (NCBI taxonomy): Eukaryota > Metazoa > Annelida > Polychaeta > Sabellida > Sabellidae > Sabellastarte > Sabellastarte sp. h YS-2021. Next base: position 120,317,777 of record OZ024928.1, read on the forward strand.
GAAGTTTATCACGTGATTCACCGAACAAGAAGGTCGGAAGTACATTCTTTGCACTCACGTCTACTGTCACTCACGTCTACTGTCACGTCCAGTTTTTTTAGTTCCTGTATTCCACCTCCAGCGTACTGGTACAGACTTCTCTGCTACAGACATCAGTCGACCAGTAAGCTTACGTTTACTGTGATATAAGGAAAGAACACCTCTAGTGAGGGCGTATCCCCGAAGTTGGTCACGTGATTTTCCGACCAGTTCACGAAGCTGATCGTCATCTCCAACCAGCCAATCACGTTGTCCCTCCGACCAGCAAGCTGGTCACGTGACACACCGACCAACATTTGTTTCTAAATATAGCTCACAAGGGCTTTCCCAGCAACTGTCAAAATCTACAAATAAGACGTGCGTTCAAAGATAGTTGTAAAATTTTTTCAACAACTGGTTACAGAGTGTATCGACCAGTACCGGCTATACAGCCTTGTGCACTTGTTTCAACAACTGGTTACAGAGTGTACCGGCTATACAGCCTTGTACACTTGCTTCAACAACTGGTTACAGAGGAATTAATGGAGGAAACTGAATTCAACACAAGATAGTTGTAAACTTCATTCAGCAACTGGTTACAGGGTGTACCTACTGGCTACACAGCCTTGTACACTTACTTCAACAACTGGTTACAGAGTGTACCGACTGACTACCGGCTAAACAGCCTTGTACAGTTACTTCAATAACTGGTTACAGTATGTACCGACCGGCTACCGGCTTCACAGCCTTATACAGTAGCCTCAACTGGTTACAGTGTACCGGCTACACAGCCTTGTACACTGGCTTCAACAACTGGTTACAGAGTGTACCGGCTGGTACTGGCTACACAGCCTTGTACACTTCAGCAACTAGCTACAGAGTGTACCGACTGGTACTGGCTACACAGCCTTGTACACTTGCTTCATTCTATGGGTTACAAGTCTACTAACAGGGTGTTGGCTACACAGTCCTTACTGTAGTGCTTCAACCCAACTGGTTAAAAAAAAAAAAAAAAACTGGCTAAATATAGACCAGTAGCTGTCAAAATTCCTTGGTGACCCCAACCTGCCAGTTTTTGCCGGTTACAAGAATTACTGGTTACAGTAAAGTACCGGGTATGGAGTCCGGGTACCGGACAGAGTTGCCTAAGGTTAATTGGGTTACAGAGAATTCTTAAACTGGTCAGTGATCTTGATGATAGGACAGTTTCCCAAGCTACTGCCAGGCAACCTTCCCTTATCACACCTCTCAACAACCTGTTATCGGTGCTGGACTTGACTGCAGAGATAATAATCAATTTTGTCATCAGGTCCGGCCAGGGGACTGACATCTCACATATTACAATTGCTCTGTAAATGCTGCACCTTGCAGGCTGCTGGCCCGGGGCAAAGAGTTTATTAATGTGAAAATATGACCACAATAAAAACAGAGAGACTGTTAACCTGGATCATTGTCACCAGACCGGACCAGTGTCCGGAGGGACAGAAAATATTGTCAGAATACCAAATGTCCCAAATGTGGCACACAATCTGCCTATAAGGTCCAGACTAAGCCCTTTTTGGGGAACTTAGGAAGCCTTGGGGACTGGAATTTAGGTAGTACAACTGTTGAAGGAGGGATACCTACGTCCATATACCTATACAAGAACAATCCAGGAAATGCCTGAGATTTCACATCCAAGGTCGGGCATACCAACTCAAGGCCCTGCCATTCGGGTTGTCCACAGCACCTTTTGAGTTCACAGTGATACCAAAGCAGGTGAAATTGATGGCCATACACAAGGATTTAAGAAGCCACCAGTACCTAGATGGCTGGTTGGTGAGAGCCAGATCCCACCAGGCTTGTCTCCAAAATACACAGGAACTAGTAAATAATGTGTCAGCAACTGGGTTGGCGAATGAACTTAGAGAAATCAGAGCTGGAGCCCAATCAAGACTTTGATTTTGTAGGCTACCAGTTTCGACTTCAGGTCTGATCAGTTCCGACCGACCCTGGACTGGGTGCAGAACCTTCAAGAGACTGTTAAAACTGCTATCCCTACCGGCGTGCCCGGTCCGGGAATTCATGTCCTTGATAGGTTACTAACATCTACAGAAAAGCATGTTAATCTAGGCAGACTTCATATGAGACCCATACAGTGGCACCTCAAAAAAACAACTGGAGGGTATCCAGAATCACTGCAAAAGGTGATCCAAGTCCCCAGGTCCCTGCACCCCCATTTACAATGGCGGCTGAAGGAAGACAATGCACTTACAGGCCAACCATGACACCCAATAAAAAACATGCTCTGCAAATATTTACAGACGCATCAATAGAAGGGTGGGGCGCTCACTTAGATGAGCACTTGGCAAGAGCAACCTGGTTCCCTCCGGGAAGCAAGTTGTATATATAAACTATCTAGAACTAAAGCAACCTTTCTGGCTTTAAAAGAGTTCCAAGACCTTTGCTCAACAAGATAGTACTTGTAGCAACTGACAACACCACAGTAGTGTCATACATAAAGGAAGGAGGAATGAGGTCGGGCCCACTTTGTGCCCTACTATGGAGAATCTTGACCTGGTGTACCAGGAAACAAGTGATTCTAAAGCACGACACATTCCAGGCTGGCCTAATATGGTAGCAGACAGGCTGTTCAGGCTAGGCCAGACCATCCCAACAGTGGTTTCTCCTCCCAGAGGTCTTCCACTCTATGCAGTAGGTGGCACCGGCCCAAAATTAACTTATTTGCCACCAAGTTCAACAACAAGTCACCTCTGTTTTGTGTCACCGGTACCGGATCCCCTGGCCACAGCAGTGGATGTGCTCAGTCGGCCATGGTAGGATCTAAAAGCATACACCTTCTCACCATCAGCCATATTGGGCAAAGTGGTGGAGAAGTTGCAAGACTCCCCATGTAAGAGAATCATTCTGATTGCTCCGGGGTGACCCAACATGCCTTGGTTTTGGGATCTAGTGGCCATGTCCAGCCACATCCCACTGAGCCTCCCCAATCTGTCCAACCTGTTCACAGCCATTCGATCAGATCCCTCACGGAAATCTGACCAATCTTAATCTCCATGCAGGGCTCCTAGAGCCTCAGCAATCGAGGAGCAGGACTTGTCTGAGGCAGTGGCAGCAAGAATTGAGGCTCCTCAAAGGGGGGTCAATCAGATCAGTCTATGAGGCAAATGGGTCATTTTTTACCAAGTGATGTATCTTTCATCAGGTGGACTTCGGGCACCACCTGTAAAGTCAGTTGTTTACTTCCTTAGGTACCTCTTTCAGTACAGGAAGTTGCAGCCCAGTACCATTGATGGTTACAGGTCAGCCATTGCTGATAGTCTAGAATTTGCCCATCAATGTTAGTAAGGATGAAAATCTCACTCGTCTCCTGGTTAACTTCCACTGAGACAGACCCAAAGGCCGGAGGGGAACCCCCTCCTGGAACCTCTCCCTGGTTTTTTGCACCAGCTGACAAGGTTCATTTTGAACCAATTAAAGGCCTCCTTGAAGCATTTGACCTTCAAGGCAGTTTTCCTCTTGGCCCTGGGTTCGGGCAAGCGTAGAAGTGAGATACATGCTTGGCAAACAGCCCAGCACCATTGATGGTTATAGGTCACCCATTGTTGATAAACTGGAAATTCACCCTTCAACATCAGTTAGGACGAAAATCTCGCTCGTCTCCTGGATAGTTTCCTCAGAGACAGACCCAGAGGCAGGAGTGGCATACCCTCCTGGACCTTCTTACTGGCCGTGCACCAATCAAGGAGGCCCCCCTTGAAGCATTTGACCTTCAAGACGGTATTCCTCTTGGTCCTTGGGTCGGGCAAGTGCAAAAGTGAGATTCATGCCTGGCAAAACTGATATATTGGACACCAATCCGATTGCTCAAAGGTGTCCCTGTATCCTCGCCCAGCTTTCTATCCTAGAATCAGCTGGCCATAGAGTGTCCAGTGTGGCCCCTGGGGTTATAACAGCCCTGGCCCCGACTCTGGATAGATCCCTCAAGTCTGACAGGTCCCTCTGTACGGTCAGAGCATTGTGCTACTATTTGGACAGGACCTCAGACATCAGGCAGAATAAGGAGGTGGTTTTTGTCTCCTTTAAGAAAGGTTTCAACAAAGACATCCCACCTGCCACTATCTACTCTTGGATCAAGCAGACTGTGATCCTATGTTATGAGCTCTCTGACCAGGAGGCCCACATTTAACATCAGGTTAAAGCCCATGATGTCAGGGCCTTTGCTGCTTCTAAGGTCTTCCAGTCGGGAGTCTCCTTAGATCCAATCTTGTCAGCCTGCCACTGAAGTCACAATACCTTCACACAGTTCTATATGAAGGGCGGGGCTTGGGCTGATTCAGAGCTTTACCAATTGGGCTCGGTAGTGGCTGCTCAGCAGATCCACAAGTGGCCCTTAGATTGAGGAGATTTTTATATGTGCATAACAGTTCTTCATGTACATAAGAATTAAGTGTGGCGTGCTTCCTTTGGGAGGTTTATTTGCATTTTGGGACTGAACTCATCCCTCTCTTCCCCTACCTCAGAGCAGGTCTACAAAGGGGGGGGGGGGGGGGGGGGGCGACGGCGGTATAGCCCCGGGTAACCGGCTGCTGGCAACCGACCATGGCCTTGCAGGGTTTCCTGACCTTAAAGTCAACCCAGGCCTGGACCTATAGGTCTCCTGACGAAGTCAGCCTAGGCCGTAGGTTAAAATTTGCTATTACTTGTGAGTTCACATAAGTCCCTAGTAACTTACCCGCCGACCAAGCGGTAGTTATTCAGCAATTGTCCATTGGATAGGATGTATTAACGCAATAAAATTGCAAATTTAATAAGTAAATTAAATTTTTATAAGTTAATACCCTATCCAATGGACACACAAGACCCTCCCACCGACCCCGCTATCAGCTCACTAGGGGTCTAATAGTTTTAGACAACGAAAAAGATGCTATGACGTCATGTTGTCTAGACAGGAAGTAAATACCATGCGCCACCTGGCGAATGCACAGTACTGGGACCGGTTTAGCAATTGTCCATTGGATAGGGTATTAACTTATAAAAATTTAATTTACTTATTAAATTTGCAAATTTATGAATGTCAAGCCCTGAAAATTTCATAGTAATCATTATTTTAAAAGTTCAGTACAGCAAAAAATATAATGGCAAACTACACAGAAGAATTACACCCCTTAGATGTTTCATGGGATGTAGAATTGAAAGGCTAGCAGAACAACTCCACTTAGTGGTGTATAGATGAGGTGATAAAACAATTGGAATGGAGGAGGCGGAGGGGGAACAGTCAAATCAAAGTAATTTAACTTGTATAGGCCTCTCTGAAGGTGTCCGTTTGGAGGAAAAACAAGCTTGTGTGCATAAAACTTGGTTTTTACCCCACAGCCCTTAAGGGCTGTCGGGGTATTGTTTTCACCCATGGTGTCCGGATGGGCGGGCTGGCGGCGGGAAAAAGTTTGTCCGGGCTGTATCTCAGAAACCGTAAGGTGTAGGAAGTTGATACTGGGTAGGGACATTGGTTAGGATGTGTAGGTGTGCAACGTCATGGTCTGACCTTGATTTGACCTTTGACCTTTCTGTAGTGACCTTGACCTATAAAATCTTGTCCGGGCTATATCTCGGAAAGCGTAAGGTGTAGGAAGGTGATACTTGGTAGGGGCATTGGTTAGGGGGTGTAGGTGTGCAACATCATGGTCTGACCTTGATTTGACCTTGCCGTAGTGACCTTGACCTATAAAATCTTGTCTGGGCTATATCTCGGAAAGCGTAAGGTGTAGGAAGTTGATACTTGGTAGGGACATTGGTTAGGGGGTGTAGGTGTGCAACGTCATGGTCTGACCTTGATTTGACCTTTGACCTTGCCGTAGTGACCTTGGCCTATAAAATCTTGTCTGGGCTATATCTCGGAAACTGTAAGGTGTAGGAAGTTGATACTTGGTAGGGACATTGGTTAGGGGGTATAAGTGTGCAACGTCATGGTCTGACCTTGATTTTACCTTTGACCTTGCCGTAGTAACCTTGACCTATAAAATCTTGTTCGGGCTATTAGTGGTCCTACGATTCGACGGAAAATCGATTCGACGTCTATTTAAAAGTTTCAATGTAGAAATTCAATTCTCATTTTAAGAATCGATTGTGAATCGAAAGTAAGATTTATAAACCACCTAATTTTCCCTTTTTCTACAGATATTTAACATTTTATTTTCGTAACATTTGTTTACATTATCTGCCATGTTTCTTTCACTGGTATCTACTTCCTGTTGGTTACAACTAAACTCAAAATTTCTGGACGTATATACAAGATCTTTTAATACAATAAAGTGAATAAACTAAGTTCAACCTAAATTAAATTTAACTTTCACTGCTTTATACACAACATGCATACTCCCTATAAATGGGGAATAACAACCTTGGCCATAAATCAAGTGGAGAGAGATCACACTACTGTAATACTTCAGCAGTCTGCCATGAATATTTTTGACAAATTTTGTTGAATAAGAAAACTGAAATGTTTACTACATCGCCATACTTAGAATTTTACAGTATCTAAGAAATTATAATTATATGAAATGAATAGGTCATGAAGATCTGCTTAGAAAGGGAAATTCATGGAATATTGTTTTCAGGATGACAGAAATTTAACAGAATAATAGACAAATGCTTTACAGTAACATAAACAAACAAAAGAGTGAGGGGTATCTGACTTTGTTGAAGCTGGTGGGAGATACTTAACCTTGCCACAGGCATTTATATGCATAAAGACGACACAACTCTTTGACTGCATTATAAGTATTTTTCATGTTCTCATACACTTACTTAGCCTTGCTTGCTGAGGAGACTCCCAGACTAGAAAGGCCTTTGATACAGTGTGCATTATGGCAAAAATATTTCACATTTGCATGATGGTTCAGACAGCCTGGAGGGACAGGCTAGGAGATACTTTCAGTTTGAAGTAAAATTAAGAAAGAAAAAAGACGTGTTATAAAACAGTACCACAGAGTGATCTTGAACAAAAGGGGTTGAAATATTGTTTATTTTAAGCATGATTGGTTGCTAATCTGCTGAAGTTACATTCAAACACTGTAAATGCTTTAGCTGATGAAAAGGGAGAATGAAAATATTTAAATAAATATTATTTTGTAACTATTAAGGCCACCTTAATAGATTATTATATTGCTGATACACATACTTGTTGACTCTTCAACCTACTGGTTTCCTAACATACCCCCTTCCCTACCCCAAACTGTAACCAAATAACCTAGATTTTCTCACCACTGACCTATCGGAAGACTACTGTTATTATATTTGGTGAAAAAAGAATATTCTGTCTTTCTTACAAAGCAAGCAGAAAAACGATTATAATCGATAATCGATCGCTTAGAATTACCGATTAATCGATTCTGATTTTTTAGACCGATTCCTAACACTACGGGCTATATCTCGGAAACTGTAAGGTGTAGGAAGTTGATACTTGGTAGGGACATTGGTTAAGGGGTGTAAGTGTGCAATGTCATGGTCTGACCTTGATTTGACCTTTAACCTTGCTGTAGTGACCTTGACCTATAAAATCTTGTCCTGGCTAAATGTCGGAAACTGTAAGGTGTAGGAAGTTGATGCTTGGTAGGGACATTGGTTAGGGGTAGTAGGTGTGCAGCATCATGGTGTGATATTGATTTGACCTTGTCGTAGTGACCTTGACCTTTAAAATCTTGTTGCACCTTTGGGTCTGTCTTTTGATGCAGATTAAGCATTGTTAAAGTCCTATTAGAATTCATTAAGAATTTTTCTTTTACAACTTCCCATTGTAACAGATGGAATTTCATCAAGTGAGCCACAGATTTTGCTCCAACACCACACATAAGCATTCATTAAATGTATTACCACTTCTATATGCATGGTAATATTCAAAACATCTAAACTATAATTCGTCCATGCCAGATGTAGATAAAGTACCTGCATTATCTTTCTCTTAGACATTGTTTTCTCTATGTAAACATTGTTTGGACCTTTATATAACTGACAGTACTCTGAAAGTATCCTGAACTTTGTACTGATACAGTACTTCTCTATCTCATGCTGTTAAAAATATTTCCCAAGTTTTAATACTTCATCTTTACATGCATTATCTTTCTGTTGGACATTATTTTCTCTATTTAAACGTTGTTTGGACCTTTATATAACTGACAGTGCTCTGAAAGTATCCTGAACTTTGTACTGTTACAGTACTTCTATATCTCATGGTGTTAAAAATATTTCCCTAGGCTATGGGGTAGTGGCATCTCTGATGCTATTTTTAGATCATCCACTTTCCATTAGATACAAAACACAGCCTTGCCTTCTCTTTCAGTCTCATACCACAACTACTACAACTCTATTAACTCAAGTTTCAATCCGGGCCACTCGTTTTTGTTAGCAAAAACCTTTTTCTAGTTTTTAGTTACTGATTAATCTTATCATCTTGCTATTGAATTGTCTTGTTTTAATACTTTATCTTTACATACATTTTCTTTCTCTAGACATTATTTTCTCTGCTTAAACATTATTTGGACCTTTATATAACTGACACTGCTCTGAAAGTATCTCGATCTTTGTACTGTTTCACTACTCCTATATCTCATGGTGTTAAAAACTATTTCCCCAGGCTGTGGGGTACGGGCATCTCTGATGCTATTTTTTTATTAGATAAACAGGCTTAAAAAGCAAGACATGAAAAGATTCATGAGCAAAGCGTTTTTACATGCTATATTCATTATATACATACATATAATATCCATAGTTCATGCAACACTAGTAAATGTATTATGTTGATGAAAATGATCGCATTCTTTTAATGTAAAAATTATGACATAAACAACAACAATCAAATGTGAATCTCTTTTGTTTTAATTATTTTCAGTATCCAGTGGAAGTGGGTCTCATTGCTGCATCTGTTTGGACACTGCTTGTATGCAGCAGTAGACTGTATTTGGGAATGCATTCTGTTTTGGTAAGGTTGTGCATGAACAAGTGAAAGTCGCCAAAATTGGTAGTGTAAAACTTCTGACATCAGTGACATGTTTAAAGTTATTGAAAAAAATTTCAGAAATTATTTGTAATCCATTGAATGCTTTGTACTCATTATAGAGAGAAAAAATTTTTTCTTTTTTTTTTTTTGAAAATTGTAAGCAAATGTTAAAGGTATAAGTTTTTCACAAATATTCATAAAATGTGCCTTGTGTCGTGGATAAAATAGTGACTTTTGGATTTTTTGTGATCAACATTGCCTTAAAACTTGTAAGTTTATTTTGCATTAGTGCCAGTGAATAGTATTATGATAGCTATGTGTGTATTATGAAGTGTTTTGCCAGAGCTTGTTCTTCAGAAAAATTGTTTTTATGTTGTTTGGCTGAGATTTGCTTGTCTCCTTGTTTTGCTTGTCTCCTTGTTTGACAAACTGGTTTACACTAATACATGCTCATTGCTTTATTTAAAAACGTATCACTTATACTTGCAATGTTATGAATTTATATCTTTTAGCATCTAACATGAGATTGCAGTTAGTTCAATCATTCAGCTTTAACCATTCATAGCATAATAGAATAAAGTTATTTGTGTTGAGGAGTTTTATCCCCAGACAAAAGTTGGGGAAGTATTGCATTTGGGCTTGTCATACCAATGCCACCACAGAGATTTCCTTTCAGGTCCAACTCCAATTATTTGACTCCTAACTTTTTAATTTGGTATTTTGTTAAATATGTCAAAGGACAAAAAGGCTATTGCTTTGTCACCTTATATTTTCATGGTGCTATTGGCAGGCCTGAAAAGTAACTGCCTATTTTTGTCACATTTTAACCTGATTCTCATGTTCTCTAACCAGGATTGTCTTGTGGAAAGTGTATATACAGGTAATAGACCTGGATCTCGTCTAAAAGCCTACAGAAATCAGGTTTGGCAATTTTTTCCACAGGTGGAAAAATAGAAATGAAAAATATAGAAATAAAAAATCTTTTGGGATGGTCAAATTTGATCTGTAATGCCTCCGCCAGGGTCAAATGATTCGCAATGTACATAGCAGTCCTCACTTGGGGGAATTCTCTGTGAATTGTGCTTAATTTCTCTTGTCTGGGGATATCCTGCGTTGAGATGCAAGGTCTTGTTAGTTTAACTATTTACTTTATGTTATAGGTTGGTTTCTTTTCATAGCTTTAGATTTTAGTTTATTTTACTTATAATGTATAATCTTTGCATTAGTGCAGATACTACATTGCCACATACAAAACATCCAGTAGTTGTTACCCCACAGCCTTTAAAGGCTGGCTGGGTATTGTTTTTACCCATGGTGTATGGGTGGGCGTCAGAAAGGGTGGCCGGAAAAGCTTGTCTTGGCTGTATCTTGGAAACCTTGAGGTGTAGGACGTTGATACTTGGTAGGGACATTTGTTGGATGGTGTGCGTGTTCAAGGTCATGTGTGACCTTGATTTAAACTTTGACCTTACTATACTTGACCTTTAAAATCTTGTCCGGGATATATCCCGGAAACCTTGTGTTACGGTCACGGGCAAACACGGTAGCAATTACCGGTTGTCTTTAAGTTGTAACAGAAAAAGCAAAAAGTTAAACTTAACAAATTTATTTAATAGTCAACAATAATGATTACAGTCAACTGGTATGCTCTTAACTAAACACACTAATACAATAATAAGATCTAGCTGACCTGACCACAGAGATTATGAGTTAAATTTATCCGCCGTATCCAGCAATCTGTTCCGTAATCCGTCCTGTAGTATATTCCGTGGTCTGTCCAATGTCCTGTGGTCTGTCCTGTGATCTGTCCAATGTTCACTCACACACGGATATCTATATCTTGTGACCTGTCTCACACTCAACAACACAAAAGGTTCTTGTCCTGCTATTCTTTATATATCCAGTCACACAGAATGTCTGTCTGGAGATTTTTAGAGAGTTAACACAACTGTACTGTCTGCTCCAAGATGTGGACAATGTCCAAAATGCAGTAAATTCACTCTCTGTTATATGACTGTATAATATCCAAAATATCCAAAGTACAATAAATCTGTCCAGATGATGTATCCAGTTCACTCCAGTAAAAGTTCACAGCAACACAAGTTATATTATATTCCAAAACACAATAGCTCTCCTTATAGCCAGCGAATACCAAGTTCTTGTGGTCAGATGTACATTCCTTATATACATTCACAGATTCCTCTGGAATTGTACAGAACCAACTCAAAAAAAGATTGAGCCATCTAGGCCAAATGAGGAAGTTCTAGAAACTACTGGCAATTGGGTTTCCCCAAATCTAACATAACCACTGAGGGGGGGATTTCCCCCAGTCTGTGAACAAATCAATAAACACTAAAACACAAAAATCAATAACTCCCTTACTTTAAATGTTAACACACAAAAAGAACCAACAACACAATTATCTTTTATGACAATGTATAAACATAAAGCTTAAATTAAACAATGCACTAATATAGTGCCTAATATATGTAATATACAATGTACTAATATAGTGTCCAATATATGTAACACCTTGAGGTATAGAAAGTTGATACTTGGTAGGAACATTGGTTGGGAGGTGTAGGTGTACAACATATTGGTGTGAATTTTGTTTAATCTTTGACCTTGGCTCTGTCAAAATGTTTCTACTGCCAATGTTTTCTCCAGTCACAAAAATATATGGATTGTTGAACTGATATATGTACAACCTTATTGTGCTATGTAACTTGACAGCTATACTTCTATTAATAAATTTTACAGCTTCATAATTCTAAATTTACTTGTTAATGCTGTCAATTTGTTGTTGAATTGTCTTGTTTTGACTTTTTTTAGATTTTCTCTCTCTCAAGTGTTCTTGCTCCTATACCTTCACATAACTTACTTTGTGAGTTTAATATGTAATGGTGACCTATGCTGTTTCCCCAAGGTGGTGGGGTACAGGCATCTCTGATGCTATTTTTTTTGTTTATGTTAGTTTATCTTGTAAACTTTTCCATTAGTTTATACTATTTTAGTGTTAATGATTCTTCATTGGTGATATCTTCACTTTTTGGGGTTTTGACACACACATGCAAATCAGATACATGTATATATGGTTAGTCTTTCTTCAGCTAGGTGTACAAATGTTACAGTTTCACTCACAGTAATTTGTGAAGTTAAACAAAATATAAGAAGGATATGAGACAATCAATTCCTTCTACAGCTATTAATTTTGAATTGTCAGATAAATTTACTAATACATTATAGTTTAATAATACAGATAAGTGACTGCAATAATCTACAAGAAAATGAAAGTGAGTTTAAAGAAATAACTAATTAAGGTTCATAGTCAGTTTCAAATTTGAAACATTGATTTCATTCAAAATTGGCTTCTAGAATTTATCTTGGAAGTGCTAAGAATACACACGAGTATACCTAAATATAAGTGTTTGCGTAAGAGTTAACAAAATTTAAAAAAAGAAGCAAACCAAATATCCATTTGTTGAAAATTACTTTATATTTTTTTTCTCTTCTTCTTTTTCAGGATATTATAGGTGGGCTGTCGTACATTGCCATATTATTTCCTGTGTGGTTATATTTTGTTGATGCTATGGATGACTTTGTCCTGCAGAGCCCCTATTCCCCTCTTGTAGCAATAATTCTACCCATAGTCCTTTGTGTTACTTACCCCAGCTACAAGCAGTGGTCTCCGGCAAGGGGGGACACATTTATCATCCTTGCCGTGGGAAGTGGAGTAGCTCTTGGTTCATGGCTCATCTTCCAGCTGGGTCATATCTACAAAGCCCCTGGATCTGCTCCCTATCAAATTATTTACCCAGACCTCCCCAACCTTGGCCTGATGGTATTAAGGTCCCTAATTGGTGTTGTCATTCTTTTCCTCACAAGAGCTGTAGCCAAGATTATCTCGCACAATGTGTTCTGTAGTATTTTTGCATTAGACAAGAATGACCCTACCACTAAACGTGAACTCTGTATGGAAATATCTGGGAAATTGTTCACATATACTTTGGTTTCTCTAAATGCACTCTATCTTGCACCACAAGTTTTTAGAATGCTCTCCATTGAAAGAGAATCTTCTTTTACTGAAGCTTAATTTCCTGATATAATGAGTTAACTTGCACAAAATGAATACACAGTGATCCCCAGGGAGCTCAATTTTAATTGATCCTGAAATCTATCTAACAAAGGCAATCAATTGGCAGAACAAGAACAGGTTTCTGTTTATATAATTTTTAAAGTGCAAAGGTTTATATTTTGGATACAGTACCCTATTATTCCAGCATTATTAATAAATGCGTAAAATGACAATCTGTATATTAATGTAATTTTTTAACACTTGGTTATTAGTAGGGTGGTATTAATTTAAAATAATGGTGTTGTGGTTAATTCTTTAACATGTTTTATGTGAAGTTACTGCTTTCCATGACAGGTGTAATGTTTGAGTCTGCTAAATTCTATTAAGGTTTATTATATTCCGAGGATGTAAGTTGGCGATTGAATGGTTCCAGTCATATCAAACCACCTTACACCATGATTTATAAATGCACGTTTCATTCAAATTTGACTCGCATAAAAAAATTATGTCCTTGGACCAGAAGACCAACCCCTTTTTAGGATGACCTAACATTCCCGGTGATAAATAAAAAAAAAAAATTATGACCACCTTAAGTGGTAGAAAAATGAACTGATTATTTTGGCAAGTATATTTGAAAAGCTTTGTAAAAAATAAGTTTGACGAGCTTTACTTTAACCATTGACCATCCTAAGGTCAATTTTAGATCTGTAAGGTCTTCATGTAAAATGTTTTTTTTTTTTTGTTGTTGTCTTGTCAACAACTTCCCAACTAAAAGGGGTTCAGCTTTATCAAAATAAGTTGTTCAGCTAGAGTTTAGCTATACCACTTATAGAGCTCCCAGCTGCTTAAACCTCATTTGACCTGTGTATTATAACAAAAGTTGCTTTTTCTGTTGATTAGCCTTCAATATTAATTGTGAGGATATAGTATTTCATTGACCCTATGTATATATCATGGCAGAACTCAAAATCTGACAGGATAATTCTTTTTACAATATGGATGTTACTATAATGAGCAAACCTGATTCGCTCTTTCAATTAAATAGCCTCTCCACATTTCCCTACCATGGGTAGCAATCATAAATTATTGACTACTTTAATTCCCCTCTTGTTTCCCTATGCTCTTTTCTGCTGCTGTTTTTGGTTTGTGCAATGTCATAACTGTATGTGAAAGAACTGATCCTGTATACACTCAGCTGTGCATGTACATGATAGAATTAGATGTAATGATTTTTTTCTTATCAGGAATAAAACCATTAATTAATTTTAAAATTTCTCAATTGTTTCCACATTTTAAAGTGATGATAACACTTATTGTATTCCCGGATGAAAGTAGGGGATACTTAGGATTCAGTACGGTCACACCACCGTAGAGATTTCCTTTCGGACGTGATAACTTGAAAAATATTTTAGTTAGACCTTTCAAATTTGATATGTGAGTATATATGGCCAGTGCCACGAACGCTATTGTTTTGTGACCTTGACCTTCAATTTCAAGGTCACTGGTGGCCTCTTAAAGGTCAGATTTTGGCCATTTTTCACATTTTGGCCCAGTTCTCAAAAACAGAAAGTTAGATCATCCTATGGCTGGTATATATAATACATATACATGTCCTCTGTAAGCATGCAGAAATTTAACCTTGAAGCTCTTCATTGAAGGTCATCCACAGACCGCCAAAGTACCTTACTGAGGCCATTTTTGGCCTTTTTGGAGATATTTTCACTCTTAATGAAAAAAATATTATATCTACCCTTCTCAAATTTACCAGATATATTCATAACCATAAAATCTTGCCTGGGAATATTTTTGGCCTCATTTTAAAAAGCAAGATGGCCGCCACGGGCGGTTTTTCGACTTTCAACAAGGATTTTTGTTGGTCCTCTAGAGCAAAGGGTATTATAGGTAGATATCTCAAATTCGCAGGATATGTTCCCGATTACAAAATCTTGACTGGGAATATTTTTGGCCGCATTTTGAAAAACAAGATGGGTGCCACGGGTGTTTCTTTGTCACTCATGAAAAGTGCTTATGTCTCCCTTATTATTGGTCCTAGAGGCTTGGTATGTCGAGCCAACCTATAGGAAATCATGTGCTTGGAATCTTTTGATCTGGTCAGATTTGACCTTGGACCCCTCCTTCAAGGTCAAACGAGGAGAGCCAAACTTAAAAGTGCTTGTAACTCGCTTATTATTGGTCCTAGAGGTATGGGATGGTAAACCAACCTAGAGGAGATCATGGGTTGGGAATCTTTCGGTGTGGTCAGATTTGACCTTGGACCCCTACTTCAAGGTCAAATGAGGATAGCCAAACCTAAAAGTGCTTATATCTCACTTATTATTGGTCCTAGAGGTTTGGGATGGTAAACCAACCTATAGGAAATCATGGGCTGGGAATCTTTTGGTTTGTGGTCAGATTTGACCTTGGGCCCCTCCTTCAAAGTTAAACGAGGATAGCAAAATCTAAAAGTGCTTATAAATCGCTTTTTCTTGGTCCTAGAGGTTTGTAATGTGAAACCATCCTGTAGGAAATCATGGGCTGGGGATCTTTTGATATGAACAGATTTGACCTTTGGCCCCTCCTTCAAGGTCAAATGAGGATAGCCGAAATTAAAAGTGCTTATAACTGGCTTATTCGTGTTCCTAGAGGTCACATCAACCTATAGGAAATCATCGGCTAAGAATCTTTTGATGTGGTCAGATTTCACCTTGGGCTCCTCCTTCAAGGTTAAGTGATGGTTGATTGGCTTTGGCGAGTTTTCTTTCTGGTGGATACAATTTGCATTGGTTCTCTGATGCGCTAGGTCTAGTTATTGGCTGTATAACATACTGGTTCATGTTGATTATCTCTAGATGGTCCGCTGGACAGGAGATTATGTTTGGTATAGGTCCAAGTAATAGCACTGGTAGCCACTTTGAATAAAGTGCTTCTAACTCAAAAATGACTACATTTACAACATTTTGGTAAAATATTTTGTTCAGCTACTTTCTCCATGCCTACAAGGTGGTAACTTTTTCAGAGGTCTGTCTCAATAGCTACGTGAGTAATAGCTATATTCAGTTTTTAACTATGACCAAAATGAGTAAACATTTTTCTTCATAACTGTTAGAGTTAAAATAATTTTGTCAAATATGTTGTTCAGCTACTTTTTTATGCACAATGTCATGGCAAATTTTCAGAGCTGTAGGTCCATAGCTGAGTAATAGCTACCTTGACAGTTCACCATTGAGTAAATCACTTATAGCTGGAAATCTGTTGCACCTATCCTTACCAAGGTTTCAAGATATCTTCCCTGCTATGAAATCTTGCCTGGCTAACATTTGGTCCAGTTTGTTCAATTTGGTTGGTTGCTATGGCAACGAATTTGAAAATCTGAGGTGACCAAACTTAAAGGAGCTGATATCTCCCTTATTATTGGTCGTAGAGGTTTTGGATGTGAAGACAACTTGTAGGAAATCATGTTCCCCCAATCTTTTGCTGGTTTCAGAGTTAACCTTGGATCCCTCCTTCAAGGTCAAATGTGGTTCTTCATACCTATAATGGACTATATCTCCCCTATCATTGGTCATAGAGGTTTTCGATGTGAAGACAACTTATAGGAAATCATGTGGCCCGAATCTTTTGGTGGGGTCAGATTTGACATAATACTCCGTATGTCTCGCTTCAACCATGTCCCGTCCGGGGATACACCGCGTCGAGATGCAATCTCTAGTTTTTTTAGTCCTTCCCTTTAAAAATGTATTTATCCAAGGTACAACTACTTAAACATATTATAATTATATCCCCAGACGAAAGTCGGGGATATATTGGATTCAGGTCCGTCGCGCCGCCGCCACCGCCGTAGAAATTTCCTTGTGTACGTGATAACTCAAAAACGGATTAATATTTTTTTTTCAAACTTGGTACACATGTTAAGGATGCCCAAAGGAAGATCCCTATTTTAAGGTGACCTTAAACTCCCAATAATAAAGAACTTATGGCCACCTTAAGGTCAGAAATTGCACTTTTGGCCACTTAGAGCCCTCTAGGTCACAAACTATGAGGCTTATCTGCCTCAAATTTTACCTGAGAACACATTAATATATTCTTAGTACATGTGCCGAAAATCAAGACTTTAAGTTGAGGAGAAAATTGTCTTTGAGGCCCATAAAGACCCCACTTAGGACTTTTTTCCTATATTTTAAACTTATTTTGCCCTATAATTTGGAAGTGGTAATTCTGACGAGTCTCAAACTGCACTAGATGTAACTCTTATATGTAATCCTTGTCTGTGAAAAATTTAAAGGCTGTAGGTTTACCTGTTAGGCCGACTTAAGATCTCAAATTTGCCCACAGAGACCCAATTTATGGACTTTTTGCCATCTTCAAGCACTGTAGCTTTCTAACTATGTCTCTCATCTAAGTGAAATATCATCTGAGAATATATCAATATGTTTTTCTTGTATGTACTCCAAAATTTAGGCCTTTAATAGACATTCCTTATTTATATATTTCATTTTATTTTAGTGATAAGATTAACTGAGCTTTTTGTATTTGATTACCCCTTTTATATTATAAGTGTTTGTTTACCATTTGTGCTGCAGCACTCCATCTCTTTGTAGTCCCACCCCCCATCCCCCACCTACCTCTGGGACCTCCAGCTATTGAGTGACACTAAATAAACAAAGGTATACAGATATTCTGTAATAGTGACACAGGTGTGGAGAAGGGGAGAGAGGTGGGGTGGGGGTGGGAGGTGGTGTTTGCTTCATTATCTAATTATCTAAGACAAAGGGAGTCAGAACTGAGATTGTGTCACATATTTAGGTTGCATATATATGGACCACATATATAGGAATTGAGGAAATGAATAACTGAAAAACAATGCAAATTCTAAAAATAATATAATAAAATAATAATATAAATAATATATGATTTTTAAATAATATTTTATTTGTGAACAAATATAGAAACAGAGATACACTTTTGGAATTATGAATTTAGAATGGACATTCAATCATCAATCATTTAAATACTTTGAAAATAGGTTCAGAGTTACCCTTTGCAGGAAGATTGAAAAGTATGATGAGTTGAGTTAAAAATAATATTTTATTTGTCAACAAATATAGAAACAGATATGCTCTTTTGAGATTATTAATTTAGAATGGACATTCAATCATCAATCATTTAAATACTTTGAAAATAGGTTCAGAGTTATCATTGCAGGAAGATTGAAAATATGATCTGTTGAGTTATGTATTCGACGTCTGGGGATACACCATCTTCCTTGGGAAGATATAAACTTAGTAGATTGATGTGCTGAAGTTCATATAACTTTTCCCAATATTTATGGCATACAACAAATGGATTAAATAAAAAATTCCCGATCAAAACCTGTGGCGTGAGTGATGACCTGTCTGGGGATATGTTGGCGCCGAGTTGGCCCAATCTAGTTAATATAAATGTAAACATATTATAATAAATGATATCTTGGGTTTATTGTGTTTCACAAAAATTAATTATTTTGTTAATCAGATATACTTTACACAGATGGGGAGGTCCTCGGTGGCCTAGTGGTTAGAAAGTTCACCTCTGTGTGTACGAGTCCCACAAGTGGCAATGCTGAGGACCTGTCCCAATATGACCCTGGCTGATGAACGGGCATAAAACCCCAATTTTTTTACTTTTACACAGACGGTTGACACCATTTTAAAAAGCAATATTCAGGTATTAATTATGTGTAACAAATTAAGTCGAAGTCAGTCCAGATCCATGTCTTGGAGGAGCTCAAATCATAATCTGAAATAATGCGAAAAGAAATACTTAATGTTTTGATCTATATTTGAGCTGTGTGATATGCTTGGTCTGTTGCTTAACCAGTTGGCATTAGATCACTTGAGTCTAAGTTTGGTGGTGCCGAGTTTGAGTATAGCTTGTGGCAGTGTGTGGGATCCACTGAGGGCTTGTTTTGTATTTTTTGCCAACTTGCGTGCATATCTTGAGATCAAGTTTATTAAAAAAATCAAACAACTTAAAGCTTTGCCTTTCTGGTTTTGTGTAACATTTGCATTTGATGTAATAGTAACTACTGATTGCTCTTCAAAATGTAGCTTATGCTGCAAAAATTGAACCTATTGAAAACATTTTTAATCTGCTTTGTGTGTCCAGATGATTGAAACTACTGGTTTAAGTGAATTTTGTATTGAATTTTTAGTGTCTCTTCGTTCACATTCATGATTTACATTCCTCTAGTTTAAACAGATGTTGTGAGTGTTTGTTGATAGCAGTAAAACTTTTGGTGTAAGAGTATTTGTAAACATTTTTTTTTTGGCTGCTAATTGTCTCTGATTATAATGCACAATCATTATTCTTAAATTTTGTTTCTATGATTCTTTTACATGGTGAAATAAAGTGTGTTTATTTTTTTTTCTTTTGATTTATATTGTGATAACAGATAGGTATCTGCAGGATTTAATACAGAAATGAACAATAAAATTGGGTTCTGAGGTAAATTGTAGGTTGTCTTTTCTATCTTTTCTGTTTGTAACGAAAATATAAAAATAAAAAGAGAAAAATGCATGTTATAAATTTAAATTATTATTTATACACAATGTCAGAAAAAAAAAAAAAAAAAATTAATAATTATTTTCAGTGTCTTGAAAGATTAGATTTTCATTTATGGAAATAGATTGACCTTTTGATTTATTAAAAATTATTTACATTTTTGAGAAAAGTGGATTTTAGCTTTTGGCTTCATGCTTTCTCTTAATTCATGCTTTATGTTTTGGTTCAGTTTCTAAATGTTTAAATATGGTGTTCAAGGTAATATTATCATGTACATATTGATTGGAGTATCTTTGAATCATAATTTTTTTTCTTTGCAGTGGGCAGTGTACATAGACTACATTTATTTTTTTCCTTTTCAGTCTGTAACTTTTGCATGCCTTCCCCTCTTTATATATTTAAAAGGATTTAATGGGGAGTTGGTTACTGAATGAGATGTCCTTCATTTTCCAACATTACGTTTGTCAAACATCTGTTGAAAGGTTTTTTTTTCAAACTAAGTTTTTGTGTTTTTCTCTATCCTAGAGTTGTTTTGGAAATTGTCATTATCTAAATATTGCCAGGAAATGGAAGACATCTGATGTAGTAGTTCCCTAACCTGTGAAAATATACTCGTAGTTATCTCAGTGATTCAAGTCACAGTGGACTCTGTACAAGTTTAAAGTATCATACCCATATTTGTTTCAGTATGAAAAGCGAAAGTGGTAAGTTGCCTTGAAAAGTAAATTAGTATAACCTGAAATTAACTTTTTGGGATTTAAATTTTGACAAAATGTATGCATGCTTCGACTTCCTTCTTCTTCAAATTATTTTGGATACTTATTTTTTCAAGAGTACTAAAATGAGGTATTTATTTCTGAAGGAAAATCAAAAGTATATATAAACTATTAAACATTATGTGTTTGCCAAATGGGTGTTTACCTGTGTAGCTGCATTTGTGGGCAAACGCGTATATATTTTCCAAACTTGTAAATATGAACAGCAGAATAAGACATGCTTATGCAGAGTGCACTGTTGCTTGTTTAATAATTACTCGTGTTTCAAAACCTGTTCTTAAACCCTTTATCAATGATTTCCACCCCCTGAAACCTCTCTTGTTCTGTGTACGATTTCAGGATGTTGTGGCAGGTCTGGTTTATGTATTTGCTCTGATGCCCCTGGTTCTGCCCCTTATGGATTTCATTGACAAATTCATTCTTGACTATCCCTTTTCCCCAGTAGTTATCATTTCCATCCCCCTACTCCTCTGCATCTACTACCCAAAACTCAACCACTGGAGCACAGCCCGAGGAGACACTACTGTGATTCTTTCTGTAGCCACTGGTGTCTGTTTGGGAACCAGGCTGGCCTACCAAATGGGTCTGATGAAAAGAGTACCTGTACCACCTCCATACAATGTCATCTATCCAGATTTAGATTGGCTTTGGAAGATGGTTTTACGGATGCTGGTTGGTGTTGCTATGGTGGTTATAACCAGGCAGATTGTGAAGCCACTGAGTTTTCGTGCAGCCTGCTACTTTACCCGCAGAGACACTAAGGAAAAGGACGTCTTTAAGCATTTAAGTATAGAACTACCATACAAGTTCATTACATACACAGCAGTAGCTTTTGTGGCTGTCTGCATAGTACCACTGCTGTTTAAACAGTTTGGTATTGAGAGGGTGACCTATTTTACTGAATTGTGATACAATGTCCCATTACATACAGAATTGATTCTAAATTGCAGGAATAGTTGGTCTAACTATAAAATAAACAGTTAAAATCATTTAAGTTTATGCAATCCTTTTCTTTCTGCCACCTCTCCTCATTCAATGAAGTGAGGTCATGTAGAATAATGACTTAACAATATTTTCATGTGTTACTTCGATGTATTTTGTTTTATATGTGTGACTTAATGAAATTTTTTTTTATTCAACTTTTGCAAGGTCCAATTCTTGTATTGGGATTTTGTAAATATGAATGAGTGACAGAGAGACTTAATTTATATTACAAAATAAACAAGATGCACTCAGAGAGAGCAAAACGCTCGACTCCATGTGACCAGTCTCTAAAGTGATATAAAGTATTGTAAGGAAGACAATAAAATAAAAGCAAACATGTAAATTAATTTTCGAAGAAATATCAAGTAGAAAGCCAAATTCATTAAAAATACATTGAAATGCGACCTCTGAAAATTCTTGATTTTTTGTATCCAAAATAAGATCCAGATCTTTCTTTTAGTAACTTCTTCCTTTGGCCAGGTCCTACCCACAAAAATTTTTTAATAAAGATCTGTTCATTAATTCTTGATCATGAGTAATCTAAACACCAAAAAACAGACAGACAAATAGACAAACAATTTGCACCCAATCACTCATGGTAAATTTTTGTGATGGACTGTCAAGGAATTGAAAGAAAAAAAGAGAAAATAAAAACAGAAATAATAATTAATAAAAATGATGAATATACCACTCCCCTCTTTATTATCTTTGTGTCAATTTCAAGACATGAAATGAGAAGAAATATTTTTACTTAAAGACAGCAAGTATCACAAGCTAGGTTTGTGACCTCACAATGAGAATTGCATTGTGACATCATTAAGTATAATGACATCAGAAAGCAAAATATTGATTTTTTATGTATGGGATGAAGAGAAGCAGTTTCACTGTGTATTCCCAATTAAAAATAAGAAAACTCTCCTGACTTTAATTTTTAAACAAATTACACCAAATTTGGAAGAATCCGTCTGTACCCCATGAAATACCTGCCAACCAAATTTGAGAGAGATTGATGTCATAGTTTTTGAGCTATAAGGGCAAAACGGTGCACAGACAGACAGAAACAAACCAATTACAATAACCCTCTCCTTTCGTCGAGCGTTAATAAAAGTGTACATAAACCACGCAAAAATATTTTGGCAAAGAACTTCGCAAGACGTAGCACTTTATATTTAAAAAAAAATTTTTTTTTTCTTTGAAAACAAATTTCAGATTCCACTGGTTTTATCTCGTTCTTGTTTTGAATTCCTAAAACTGAAAAAAGTCATATTTAATTATTTTTCTGATACAGGTTTCTCAATGAGTCAATGTTAAGTAATGCTTTAGTATATAATTCCGTCCTACTTAATACATTACAACTTAAGTATGTGTTACTGTTATCAGTTTTTTTGTGTATTTAGTTGCATTTTATACTTGGAACCCTTTAAAAATAATTATACCTTTTATATTTTGAACATATGTATAGAATGGTTTAATACTGAACATGAAACGTAAACCACATGCTTCTGAGTCATTTATTATTTTTCATGAATGCTGTGTTTCAGCCATTCACTGATAAGACACAAGTGCTTTACTATAGGTCAAGTGGTGCAGATTTTTTTTTTAAACAGGTTAAATAAAGCTATCAATGTAATTTCCAACATGGCTCACCAGTGAAGAGAACCTGAAGATAACCACTTTGACTTAAACATCTAAATCAGCATGGTTGAATATGAGAAAACCCTGGTTAAATATTCGTTTTAAATCCCACTACTTCTTAGTTGGGTGTAGAAGTTTTTCTTTTTTTTTTGGTCTTAAATGTCTAGACATGTGAGTAATATATGATTTGAAAAATTGTATGTATTGGAGAGTCTTGACTTTTTTTTTACTTTGATATACTTGTTAATATGGTTCTCCCCATTTTCAAAGTTTTTTTTTTGTACCATTCATAATGGTTGTGACATTTATAAACTACATGTACATCTAATGTTTGTTCTGTGCTTTATTTATCTGTGTAAAAGATTGGACCCATTTATTCATGTGCTCCGTGCAGATTTGTGACTGTTGACAAGTCTGTTATGGGGCAATAAAGTTTTACTTGAGCCTGCTGTTTTTGTGAAATATTTATTTGCATAAAATGTCTTCTTAGAATTGGGATGTGGATTTGATAATTTACGTTATCAAGAAATGCTCAGGACACATTTAAATGCCCTGAACTTCTGCAATCTGTGACCTAACTTGTTTTATTTTGATTTACAAACTAATCTCTTCTCGCCTCAAGTTGATTTTAATTGTAAAGCCAAGTAGTATTTGCAGATACTCTGTATAGAGATAGGGTATTCATCTGACTATTTAATATGAGGCTTCCCAGGTGATCTATAATGTGTCAATATCAAACAAAAATTATGAAACTAGGGTTAATGTGCCATTGTTATGATGTATAATAAAATTTTTGTGAAGTATTATTTTCAGTTTGGGATATATGGTCATATATCATTAATGACACATGCAGGGTTTTGTAATTATAATTTACTTAGACGAATGCTTTTCAAATGAAACATCTATTTTGTTGTACATTCAGATTTATGTTAATGTGTTAATTAAGCGTCCCTGAAAGGGCGCTTATTTGTTTTCGCCTCAGTTTCTTATGGTCTCCCTTGAATATCTCCCTTATTATTAGAAGGTTTCAGACCATATTTGGCAGTTATATATCTTAGGCGTGGGAAAATTTTTCTGCATGCTTAAATTTGACCTTTGACCTTTATGAAGGTCACATGATCAAAAACAATTTTTTTGAAGTACACCCCCCCCCCCTCCCCCGTTATCGCAGTTCAGGAAAAACTACTTGCTACACAGCCTTATAATTTGACACACCTGTTCATACTATTGAAAACGCGAGCTGATTAGATTTGGGGAGCAATCCCTTGGAAAATGTCTCATTTATGAGTGATTTTCTGACACCTTCCAATTTGAAAGCCTTAAATTTAGGTCAACCCCCCTATTATCTTCTTAAGTATTGCATTTAGAGCCATAAAATGTACTGGGAGGTAATAGGAAACCATATGTGGACAGTCTAAATAGTTTTGCCTTATATCTCCTTTATTGTTGCTTTTATACCTTCAGAATGTATTAAGAGGTATTAGGAAAGCATATGTGGAGAATCTAAATAGTTTTATCCCCCGACCCCCCCCTTATGGGTCAAACTGAGGTCATAAAATTGCAAATTTAATAAGTAAATTAAATTTTTATAAGTTAATACCCTATCCAATGGACAATTGCTAATCCGGTCGGCGCAGACCGGCCCGCCAAACGCCAGAAAAAGACGTCCTGTGTCTCCACCGGCTGGCCGGTCCGTAGTACTGTGCACTCCCCAGATGGCGCCTCGTACTTCCTTCCTGTCTAGACAACCTGACGTCATAGCATCTTTTTTGTTGTCTAAACCTCTTAGACCCCTAGTAAGCTGATACCGGGGTCGGTGGGAGGGTCTTGTGTGTCCATTGGATAGGGTATTAACTTATAAAAATTTAATTTACTTATTAAATTTGCAATTTTATTGCGTTAATACATCCTATCCAATGGACAATTGCTGAATAACTACTGCTTGGTCAGCGGGCAAGTTACTAGGGACTTATGTGAACTCACAAGTAATAGCAAATTTTAACCTACGGTCTAGGCTGACTTCGTCAGGAGACATATAGGCCCAGGTCTGGGTTGATCCTAAGGTCAGGAAACCCTGTAAGACCTTGGTCGGTTGCCAACAGCCGGTTACCCGGGGCTATACCGACGTCGCCCCCCCCCCCCCCCCCCCCCCCTTTTTTTAACAGACCTGCTCTGAGGTAAGGGAAGAGAGGGATGAGTTCAGTCCCAGAAAGCCAATAAACCTCCCGAAGGAAGCACACCACATTTTATACTATGTGCTTGTAGAACTGTTTATATATATATACAAATATCCTCCATCTAAGGGCCACTTGTGGATCTGCTGAGCAGCCACTACCGAGCCCAATTGGTAAAGCTCTGAGTCAGCCTAAGCCCCGCCCTTCAGATAGAACCATGTGAAGGTATTATGTGACTTCAGTGGCAGGCTGACAAGACTGTATCTAAGGAAACTTCTGATTGGAAGACCTTAGAAGCATCAAAGGCCCTGACATCATGGGCTTTAACCTGATGTAAAGTGTGGGTCTCCTGGTCAGAGAGCTCATAACATAGGATCACAGTCTGCTTGATCCAAGAGGAGATAGTGGCAGGTGAAATGTCTTTGTCAAAACCTTTCTTAAAGGAGACAAAAACCACCTCCTTATTCTGCTTGAGGTCCTGTTCAAATAGTAGCGCAATGCTCTGACTGGACAGAGGGACCTGTCAGACTTGAGGGATCTATCCAGCTTGGGGGGCCAGGGCTGTTATACCCCTGGGGCCACACTGTCTGGACCCTCTTTGGCCAGCTGATTCTTGGAGAGAAAGCTGGGTGAAGGGTACAGGGACACCTTGACCAGTCGGATTGGTGTCTAATATTTCTGTTTGCCAAGCATGTATCTCACTTCTTCGCTTGCCCGACCCCAGGGCCAAGAGGAAAACTGTCTTGAAGGTCAAACGCTTCAAGGAGGCCTCTTTAATTGGTTCAAAATGAACCTTGCCAGTTGGTGCAAAAACCAGGGAGAGGTTCTAGGAGGGGATTCCCTTCTGGCCTTTGGGTCTGTCTCAGTGGAAACTATCCAGGAGACGAGTGAGATTTTCATCCTTACTGATATTGATGGGCGAATTTCCCAGTCTATCAGCAATGGCTGACCTGTAACCATCAATGGTGTGCTGGGCTGCAACTTCCTGTCCTGAAACAGGTCCATAAGGAAGTCAGCAACTGACTTTACGGGGGGGGCCCGAAGTCCACCTGAGGAGTGATACATCACTTTGTAAAAAGGACCACTTGCCTCATAGACTGATCTGACGGATCTCCTTTGAGGTCAAATTGAGGAGCCTCAATTCTTGCTGCCACTGCCTCAAACAAGCCCTGCTCCTCGATTGCTGAGGCTCTAGGAGCCATGCACGAAGATTAAGATTTGTCAGATTTCTGTGAGGGATCTGATTGAATGGCTGACAACAGGTTGGGCAGATGGGCAGGCTCAGTGGGATTTGGCTGGACATGGCCACTAGATCCCAAAACCAAGGCATGTTGGGCCACCCCGGAGCAATCAGAATGATTCTCTTGCATGGGGAGTCCTGCAACTCCTCCACCACTTTGCCCAATATGGCTGATGGTGGGAAGGTGTATGCTTCCAGATCCTACCATGGCCGACTGAGCGCATCCACTGCTGTGGCCGGGGGATCCGGTACTGGTGACACAAACAGTGGCAACTTGTTGTTGAACCTCGTGGCAAATAAGTCTATTTTGGGCCGGTGCCACCTGCCGCATATTGAGTGGAAGACCTCTGGAAGGAGAAACCACTCTGTTTGGATGGTCTGGCCTAGCCTGGATAGCTTGTCCGCTACCACGTTCAGCCGGCCTGGAATGTGTTGGGTCACATTGTTTCACTTGTTTCCTGGTACACCAGGTCAAGATTCTCCATAGCAGGGCACAAGTGGGCCCGACCTCATGCCTCCTTCCTTGTTTATGTATGACACTACTGTGTTGCTGTTGGTTGCTACAAATACTATCTTGTTTGAGGAAAGGTCTTGGAACTCTTAAAGCCCGAAAGACTGCTTAAGTTCTAGATAGATTAAATACAGCTTGCTTCCCGGAAGGGACCCGGTTTCTTCTGCAGTGTGCTCGTTTACGTGAGCACCCCACCCTTCTATTGATGCGTCTGTAAATCTTTGCAGAGCATGCTTTATTGGGTGTAATGGTTGGCCTGTAAGAACATTGTCTTCCTTCAGCCACTATTGTAAATGAGGGGTGCAGGGACCTGGGGACTTGGATCACCTTTTCCAGTGATTCTAGTACCCTCCAATTGTTTTGAGATGCCACTGTATGGGTCTCATATGAAGTCGACCTAGATTAACTTGCTTTTCTGTAGCCGTCAGTAACCTATCAAGGACATGAATTCCCGGACCAGGCAAGCCGGTAGGGATAGCAGTTTTAACATAGTCTCCTGAAGGTTCTGTCACCGGTCCAGAGTCGGTCGGAACCGATCAGACCTGAAGTCGAACTGGTAGCCTACAAAATCAAAGTCTTGTTTGGGCTCCCGCTCTGATTTCTGTAAGTTCATCAGCCAACCCAGTTGCTGACACATTATTTACTAGTTCCTGTGTATGTTGGAGACAAGCCTGGGATCTGGCTCTCACCAACCAGTCGCCTAGGTACTGGTGGCTTCTTAAGTCCTTGTGTATGGTCACAAATTTCACCTCCTTTGGTATCACAGTGAACTCCAAAGGTGCTGTTGACAAACCAAATAGCAGGGCCTTGAACTGGTATGCCGACCTTGGATGTGAAATCTCAGGCATTACCTGGATTGTTCTTGTATAGGTATATGGAAGTAGGTATCCCTCCTTGAACATTTGTAATACCTAGGGTCCAGCCCCCAAGGCTTCCTAAGTTCCCGAAAAAGGGCTTAGTCTGGACCCTACAGGCAGATTGTGTGCCACATTGGAGACATTTGGTATTTTGATAAACATTTTTTGTCCCTCTGGACACTGGTCCAGTCTGGTGACAATGATCCAGGTTAACAGTCTCTCTGTTCTTATTGTGGTCTGGTGGGGCTGACACAACTTTTCATATTAATAGACTCTTTGCCCCGGGCCAGCAGCCTGCAAGGTGCAGCATTTATCATATCACCAAGCCCACTGACTGGTCTAAGACTTCTCTGTAACCAAATGTACCTTTCTTTTTTTTTTTTTTTTTTTTTTTTGGTAACCAGTTGGGGTGAACACCGTACAGTAAGGACTGTGTGGCCAGCACCCTGTTAGTACACTTTGTAACCGGTAGGTTGAAGCAAGTGTACGAGGCTGTGTAGCCAGTACCAGCCGTACACTCTGTAACCAGTTGTTGAAGCAAGTGTACAAGGCTGTGTAGCAAGTACCAGCCGTACACTCTGCAACCAGTTGTTGAAGCAAGTGTACAAGGCTGTGTAGCAAGTACCAGCCGGTACACTCTGTAACCAGTTATTGAAGCAAGTGTACAAGGCTGTGTAGCCAGTACCAGCCGGTACACTACGTAACCAGTTGTTGAAGCAAGTGTACGAGCCTGTGTAGCCAGTACCAGCCGTACACTCTGCAACCAGTTGTTGAAGCAAGTGTACAAGGCTGTGTAGCCAGTACCAGCCGGTACACTCTGTAACCAGTTGTTGAAGCAAGTGTACAGGGCTGTGTAGTCGGTACCTGTAAGTACACTCTGAAAACCAGTTGTTGAAGCAAGTGTACAGGGCTGTGTAGCTGGTACCCGGCTGGTACACCTTAACCAGTTGTGAAAGGCTATGTAGCCAGTCGGTGCACTGTAACCAGTTGTTGAGGTAACTGTACAAGGCTGTCTAGCCGGTAGTCGGTCGGTACATTCCGTAACCAGTTGTTGAAGGTAGTGTACAAGGTAGTGTACATGTTGTTGAATTCAGCTTACTGCACGTTTCCTCCATTAATTAAAATATTTCTTGAACGCACGTCTTATTTGTAGATTTGACAGTTGCTGGGGAAGCCCTTATGGGCTATATTTAGAAACAATTGTTGTTTGGTGTGTCACATGACCAGTTTGCTGGTCGGAGGAACAACGTGATTGGCTGATTGAAAACGAAGATCAGCTTCGTCACCTGGTCGGTGAAACACGTGACCAGCTTCGGGAAGATGCCCTCACTGGTCACGTTCTTTCCATTTATTACAGTAAACGTGAGCTGACTGGTCGACTGATGCTTGTAGCAGAGAAGTCTGTACCAGTGGGCTGGAGGTGAATTTCAGAAACTAAAACCGGAGTCACAGTAGACGTGAGTGCAAAGAATGCACTTCCGACCTTCTTGTTCGGTGAATCACGTGATTAACTTCGTGGCCCGGTCGGTGGATCACGTGACCAGCTTCGTGCTTTGGTAGGAAGGACACGCGATTGGCTGACTGGATATGACGTCAGAGGTTGTGTTCTTTCAGCTGGCTGGCCGGCCGATGCTTTAAAAGCAGAGAAGCCTGGACCAGTGTGCTCTGAAGATTTGTAGATGAAATTCCTTCTTCTTTCGTGATAAAACCAGTGAACTGGCCATCCACAACCCTCATTACCGACAACAAAGCCGGGTCCGCAAGGGAGGGACTGATATCACCTTCTGTGAAGTCAGTGGAACTGGAGCTAGCCGGTCAACTAATGCTTTACAGCAAAGATGTCTGGACCAGTGCGCTCTGAAGAATTCATCTCTTGCTTCTGATGAAAAAAAACACACTAATACTCGAGCTAGGCTGGTGTGACTGATGCTATACAGCAGAGAAGTCGGTACCAGTGCGCTCTGAAGAATGCACCTCTTCTGATGGGAATTCCTTCTATTTACAGTGTTAAATACTACATAGAATGAAATTTTCCATGATTTCTATTTGTAGTACAAGAGAAGACGTTTCTATGGTGATTGTAGCTGAAGGTACATTCAAACCAAAAGACACGGATAAAAATACCTTGTAAGTAGTATATCCATTATTTCCTTTAATATTGTCGATCTGCCCCTAACAATACAATGGTTAAACGGAGGAAACTAGCAAAATGGCTGCCTTCATAATTCATATTTCTCGTCGCTTACTGCCCTATCATCAACACTAAATTGAGTCAGCTAGGGAACGTTTCCAGCAGATTTCTTGATGTATATCCGTGCTTGATATGTAGGTAACACTTTTACAATAAATTAATTGCAAATAAGGTATAAAATCCGTCATAATGCACACTTTTCCTTAAAATATCTGGAGATTGTTGAAAACACGTCTGCACAGTACACGCGCCAAACGAAAAAGATGCTATGACGTCAGGTTGTCTAGACAGGAAGGAAGTACGAGGCGCCATCTGGGGAGTGCACAGTACTACGGACCGGCCAGCCGGTGGAGACACAGGACGTCTTTTTCTGGCGTTTGGCGGGCCGGTCTGCGCCGACCGGATTAGCAATTGTCCATTGGATAGGATGTATTAACGCAATAAAATAGTTGCTTTGGAGTTTTGCCGTATATCTCCTTGTTACTTTTATACCTTCAGAATGTATTAAGAGGTATTGGGAAAGCATATGTGGAGAGTCTAAATAGCCGGTCAGTTTTACCCCCCGACCCCCCCTTATGGGCCAAACTGGGGTCATAAATAGCTGCTTTGGAGTTTTTGCCTTATATGCTTTTTTGCTTTTGTAGCTTCAGAATGTATTAAGAGGTATTAGGAAAGCATACGGCGCAGCTTTGTGCATTCTTAGCTTTACAGCATGCTTATTAAAACCACAAAGCATTTTATACTTTCAGAGATGCTTCACTTTTGTTAGCAAAAGCATTCCTCTAGTTAAAAATTGAATGATTCTTTCATACAAAACTCACACAATATAATCGTTTAATTTGAATAGATATTTTGCACGAATGAATTGATAATGACTCACAACTGAGGAATATTTGCAGTCTTGAATCCATTGTTAAACTTTTCTGAAGATAAAACAACTGGTCTGACACATGATTTTTTTTTATTAATTTATTACTTTTGTTCTTTGGTCAAGCAAAATTTTGTATTTATTTTGCAGTTTCTTCCTGTAACAAGCGGTTTATTTTGTCTATAATGTGGCAGTTCAACTTGTCAAGACTGCTTAATGTATTCATCAATGACGTTGTGTGGCAGTGTTGTGTGCAAAATTCTTATGTTGTTTTAAAACTTTTAATAAAATAACTTAAAAAAATAAATATTTTTGTCTAGCACTTTTGAAATGTACATGACTGTTCTTTAAATTTGAAAATGATTTTTTAACATCTTCGTGCAGAACATGTGGAATAAGATGAAGCATGTCCTATGATTTGCTATTATGGTTGAACTTTTTGTGCTGTTTTGGACTGATCTCTATTTTGGCCTTTTTAATAATAATAATTGTTGTAGAGCTTGTAATATGCGTATAATGTCCTCCACTATTACAGCATAAGACAAAAATAAATAAGGGCCTCTAATAGGTAGTATTATGAAGCATGTTACGAATCTTTCTGACAGTGAGATAAAACAACTAAAACTGAATTATTAAATGAATGATATTTGTTTTTTTATTGCGTTAATACATCCTATCCAATGGACAATTGCTAATCCGGTCGGTGCAGACCGGCCCGCCAAACGACAGAAAAAGTCGCCTTATAAGAGTGCATAATGCCCTCTCAAGCTGGCCGGTCCCATTGTGCACTCGCCAGGTGGCGCATCGTACTTCCTTCCTGTCTAGACAGCGTGACGTCATAGCATCTTTTTTCACAAGGATTTGAGAATTTATCTTCATATTTCATTATTTGGTGGTTATTCTACAAGTTGAACGTTTATTTTAGTTTTGGACAACGAAGGGGTTTGTGTGGCCATTTAATGGCAGGATATAAACATAAAGTCTGTGCTCGATGTAGGGATAAGAAGAAGGGCGAAGACCTCTGTGTAGGGAAGCAACCTTGTCCTAGTTGTGATATACTCACAGAAGAACAGAAACTTAAGCTGGCCACTCCATCATATCAGAAGAAGAAAGAGAAGCATGACTTAAAGAATATGGAAGAGTCGAGTAGCGCCCTAGTAGATCCGTCCCTTGTTTCTGTGATAGGGCTAGCAAAAGAAACTGGAGTTAAAAGCTCAGAAGAGATGAGTACCACCCCTGCGGGTGCGAAAGTCAAGAAGATGGATAAGAGCTTGGAAACAGTGAGTAGCACCCCTGAGGTTGCGAAAGCTAGGAAATCTGACAAGACTCCAGACAGCAAAGTGGCCAAGGGGAAATCTACCAAGAAAAGACATTCCTCTCCAGTGAAGTCTACCACAGCGTCCACTGAAAGTAAACTGGAAGCCATGGACTCTAAGTGGTCTGAAAGATTTAGCAGGCTGGAAGCCATGCTTCTCTCCAAGTCTATCAGTCAGCCTGCCCCTACCTTCCAGCCGGTCAAGGTCACCCCGGTGAAACCTCCACCAGTCGGTGTCTTGGATAATACTGAACCCTTCTTCACACCGGCCAGATCTACCGACCAGCTGGCTTCCTCTCAACAACAGGCTTCAGATCACTCTCAGCCGGTTCACTGACCTTCTGCTACCGACCATCCTGCTACCGGCTTAGTGGCTAGGCCCTCAGCTTCTACTGCCGGTGTGGAACTGACCTACCGACCTTCAGACTCAGATATGGACACTGATTCTAATTCTGATGCCGAATCTATACCTGTTATATTGGGCAATACTGAGGAAGGTAAACTTTCTGACATTGAACAGGATGTGTCTCTTACTGAAGCTGATCAAACATTGTCAGAGGAACAGAACTATAGAGAGACTATGAGTGGACTAAGATCGTTTATGGGATGGACTCACATCCCGGAAGTGGACTTTGCCTTATCTAGTTCGGAAGATAACCCATTTGCATCCCCCAAACAGCAACCAGCCAGCAAGACTAGTCTTACCTTACCAACAGACTGGTTGTGTCGTAAGATGGATAGACTCAATTTAACCTTAGTTCAGGGATATCCGTCTAGAAGTTCTGAGGCTGGAGGTCTCCAGAGACCAGTTTGTGAAACATGGAAAGTCGCAAGGAAAGTGGTATGGCCTACATCCCAATCAGGACAAACCAGCCGGTACGGTTTCCTTCTGGCACTCTCAGGCTGCAAAACTGAACAGCACGTACAGTAGGGTTGCTAGGCCTGGTGGTTTGACCTAACCAGCCCCATCATCGCGATCCATCTCACAGGATACCCTTAGAAGATGGGAAAAGAGTGCCTGGGAGGCCACGTATATTTGCAACCAAGCTGCAGGACTTAGCCGCTGTTTGAGTAAGTACAGCAAAGCATGACTTCCCAGTTGAAGATTCTGCAAGTTGAGCACAGCAAGGGTAAATCAGCAGACAAGGTCGGTGGAGCCACAGAAGAATTGCAGTACTTAATGAATTTCAATTCCTCTATTACTCAGTGCATGGCCAAGACCATGGAACATTTGTCAGACTTTGCATTTGTTAGTATGTATAACTTTACCTTGGCCCGTCGTCATTCATATCTGGCACATATGAAATCTGGCATCAAGCAAGACACTTTGGCTGTCTTACGCCAAGCTCCAATGGACTCTGCAACGCTCTTCCCAGATAACTTACTGAAGAAAGCAGAAGAAGACATCTCCAAGTTTGAGGAGAGAAGCCACCCTCATGCTAGTTCTTCAAACCGTAAGGATTCACGTTACCATCCTTACAAAAGGTCGGACCGGCCATCTTATGATGCCAAGTCTTCAAAACCTGCCTGGAAAAATCTGGGACGAAAATACAAGAAAAAGAGTAGAATGCAGTCTGGAAAGTTTTCCTCGCGACAGGCCAAGGATCAGTCTGCTTATAAATGACAATTATTCTGTAAATTTTTTGTTTGCAAGCAGACTGACCGGAAACAAAGAACAGATACCAAGAAAGACTTATCCTGTTACACAGACAATGAACACTCAGTTAAATGTAAAATCTCTTGTTGCAAAAAGTGTAGTTTCTGCTCCCGGGCTTTCGCAAAGGAAAGATCTAAGTCCTGGGTTGACAGAGTGTTACCATCAAACAAATTGCAAATTAAAATATGTGAAAAGTGTTTCTTGTGTCACTCAATTGTCTTGTGTAAATCCTGTAACAAATGTCATGAATGTTGCCTCAAATCTGCCTGTAGGGGCCAGACTTCAAAACTATTGGCAAACTAATGCCCTTGTTCCACCAAAGGATTAAGCCCCGATCCTGTCGGCGACCCTTAATCGTGGGTAGTCTTGGAAAAAATGGAAAAAAAATTGACCAATGGGGTGGAAGACAGAATCGGTATGAAGGTCTGGGATTAACTACAGATCGGCCTCAGGACGCCCCAGGAGGCCCCAGACAGTCCCTAACTGGTCTGGGACTAAGAACCGACTAAGCCATTTTTGTGGTCGGTTTGAACCACGATCCTGTCGTAGACAAACCGACTGGGTCCCAGGACGCCTCAGGCCTCCTGGGACTAAGAGCCGACTAACCCAGGATTAAGTCCCGACCGCACAAGGTGTCCTGAGGCGTCCCCAGGCGTCCCCAGACCGAGATAGCCGATTTTTGTTTTGCAATGGGACTAAGGGTCGCAGGAGGCCTGGGACTAAGAATAGAGGGTCTGGGACTAAGGGTCGGCGACTAAGGGTCGCAGGCGGCCTGGGACCACATAGGACTGTGTAAATTTGATCTGAGGAGGCCTGAGGACGCCTGGGACTGGACATTTTGTTTATGGCGGGAAAAAATAATCGGTTGGGGTCGTGTGAAATATCAAACATGTTTGATTTCTCACACGGCCCCAACCGACCACAACCGACCCTTACAGAAGGTCTGGGACTAAGCAAATATTTCAAACCGACCCTCAAAAACCCTTAATCGGGAGCCTTAGTCGTGTGGTGGAACACCCACATTAGTTGGATCTGGGTGCCGGTCCGAAAGTAGTTCAAATCCTGAAAGAGGGGTACTCCCTCCCCTTTCGGATACGGCCAAAACTAGCAAGATATCCCACGGTCATAAGCCGTTATGTAAATCCCCACAGGAACAGCTACCCGTTTTAGGCATTACATCAGCTTATAGACAAAAATGCAGTAGAGCTGGTACAAAATCAGAAATCTCTGGGTTTCTTCAACCGACTATTTTTAGTCCCAAAACCAAACAACAAATGGAGACCTATACTGGATCTGAGCAAACTCAATCTTTTCCTCCAGACGGAGAAGTTCAAAATGGAAACACCGGAAACCATCAGAACTTCCCTCCAACAAGGGGAGTGGGTGACCTCAATAGATTTCAAGGATGCCTACTTCCATAGACCAATACAGGAAAGCTCCAGAAAATATCTGAGATTTCATGTAGAAGGTCAGACATACCAGTTCAAAGCCCTACCATTTGGTCTGTCCACAGCACCAATGGAATTCACTGTAGTGGCAAAGGAGGTAAAACTGATGGCCATACATAAGGGTATAAGAATCCACCAGTACCTAGACGACTGGTTAGTGCGGGCCACATCCCACCGGGTTTGTCTCCAGCACACTCAAGATCTAGTGCAAGTATGCCAGGAACTAGGTTGGCTGGTGAATGTAGAGAAATCAGAACTGGAACCCAAGCAAGTCTTCGATTTCGTAGGCTACCAGTTCGACCTCAAGGCCGGTCGGGTCCGACCCACACCGGACCAGTGGCAGACCCTACAAGGAAAGATACAGTCACTCCTGTCAGTACCGGCCTGTCTGGTCCGACAGTTCATGTCCTTGATAGGTTTACTAACAGCCACAGAAAAGCAAGTTAATCTAGGCCGACTGCATATGAGGCCCATACAGTGGCATCTCAAAAACAATGGGAGAATTCCAGAGTCACTAGAAAAGTCATTTTTGGGGAGAGGAAATTTTTTTTGAAAATTGCCAATGGTAGATTTCTTAGATACCCTGTGGTTCTAAAATTTTGACGTAATCACTCTGTCTTGCACGGTTAAGGAGACAGAAGCAAATGTGTTTTTCCATTTTTGGCAAAAATTCAAAATGATCGCCATTATTGGGGAGAGTAAAATTTTTTGAAAATTGCCAAGAGTACATTGGTTAGATACCCTGTGGGTCGAAAATTTAGACGAAATCACTCTATCTCGCACAGTTTAGGAGATAGACATATTTATGTTTTTTGCTATGTAGCTATTATTCAGGAGATTATAGCTTTTACCATCAACAACAATACTAAGCAAGCAACTAACGCTATAAACCTTCACACCAATTTTAAAAAGATAAGTTAAATATGTTTCCTTTAAAAGAATGAAAACAGAAATGCAATTCAGAGTAGGCTCAAAGTAGCAAAGCAGCTATTACTCGACCAAAAGCTATCCTGGCCAAACTATTGACCCAATTATCCTTCATATAATTTTTTATAGAAAACATTGTTTTATTACAATGTCCAGAAAAAAAGTCAACTCAAAATAGCTATATAGCACAGTAGCTATTACTTAGCTATACAGGTATTATCACCAAAAGCAATCCCAAGCAAGCTACTGATCCAATGATCCTCCATTCCAAATTTTGTGAACATAGGTGAAATACTTTTCCTTTAAAATGCTTAAAATAAAAAAGTTACTCCAAGTAGCTAACTAGCTATTACTCAGTCAGTTATATAGCTATTATCACTAAAAGCAATCCCAAGCAAGCTATTGACCTAACTATTGCTCATACCAAATTTGGTAAAGATATGTCAAATATTTTTTTCCGTTAAAATGCCCGGAAACAAAAGAAGTATACAAAAGTAGCTAAGTAGCTATTACTCAGCTATAGAGCTATCTTCACCAAAAGCAATCCCATGCATGCTATTAACCCAATAAACACCCATACCAAATTTGATAAAGATAGGATAAATACTTTTCCTTGAAATGACTGGAAACAAAGTGTGATGCCGGATGCCGGAAAAAGCAAAAATAATATTTTGAGCGAATTTTGGGCCCACAGGGTAGTACAGGAGTATCCTGTGCCTAGGGGAAAAATTTCAATTTTCGCCACTTTTGGCGGCCATCTTGGATTTTAGCAGAAAATGAAAAGTTTTAAATATCTCGAAAACCGTAAGAGATAGAGCCATTTTGAGCAAATTTTTGACCCACATTTTTTTCCCACAGGGTAGTATAAGAGTATCCTATGAAAAGGGGAAAAATTTCAATTTTCGCCACTTTTGGTTGCCATCTTGGATTTTAGCAGAAAATGAAACATTGAAAATGTCTCAGAAACGATGAGAGATAGAGCCATTTTGAGCGAATTTTTGACCCACAGGGTAGTATAGGAGTATCCTATGCAAAGGGGAAAAATTTTAATTTTCGCCACTTTTGGTGGCCATCTTGGATTTTAGCAGAAAATGAAAAGTTTTAAATATCTCGAAAACCGTAAGAGATAGAGCCATTTTGAGCAAATTTTTGACCCACATTTTTTTCCCACAGGGTAGTATAAGAGTATCCTATGAAAAGGGGAAAAATTTCAATTTTCGCCACTTTTGGTTGCCATCTTGGATTTTAGCAGAAAATGAAACATTGAAAATGTCTCAGAAACAATGAGAGATAGAGCCATTTTGAGTGAATTTTTGACCCACAGGGTAGTATAGGAGTATCCTATGCAAAGGGGAAAATTTTTAATTTTCGCCACTTTTGGTGGCCATCTTGGATTTTAGCAGAAAATGAAAAATAGTGAATATCTCGGAAACGATATTTCTTCCCCTTTAATACTCGGCGGGAGATACACACCACAGGAGTGGTCTTGCTTCCTTGTTTTATCTTGAAGGAGGGGCCCAAGGTCAACTCTGACAAGATCAGAAGATTCCTAACCCATGGTTTCCTATAGTTTGCTTTCACATCCCAAAACTCTAGGACTAATAATAAGCGAGTTATAAGCACTTTTAAGTTTGGCTATCCTCATTTGACCTTGAAGGAGGGGCCCAAGATAAAATCTGACCACACCAGAAGATTCCCAGCCCATGATTACCTATAGGTTGTTTTCACATTGCAAACCTCTACGACCAATAATATGCGAGTTATAAACACTTCAAAATTTGGCTATCCTAGTTTGACCTTGAAGGAGGGGCCCAAGGTCAAATCTGA
The DNA here is from genome assembly GCA_964017235.1 of Sabellastarte sp. h YS-2021. Classification (NCBI taxonomy): domain Eukaryota; kingdom Metazoa; phylum Annelida; class Polychaeta; order Sabellida; family Sabellidae; genus Sabellastarte; species Sabellastarte sp. h YS-2021. The sequence goes on from OZ024928.1 coordinate 120,355,815, forward strand.
CCACACCAGAAGATTCTCAGCCCATGATTTCCTATAGGTTGTTTTCACATTGCAAACCTCTACGACCAATAATAAGTGAGTTATAAGCACTTTCAATTTGGCTATCCTAGTTTGACCTTGAAGGTGGGGCCCAAGTCAAATCTGACCACATGAGAAGATTCCTAGCCCATGATTTCCTATAAGAAATCATATAGGTTGTTTTCACATTGCAAATCTCTAGGACTAATAATAAGCGAGTTATCAGCACTTTTAAATTTGGCTTCCTCATTTGACCTTGAAGGAGGAGCCCAAGGTCAAATCTGACAAAATCAGAAGATTCCTAACCCATGATTTTCTATAGGTTGGTTTCACATTTCAAACTTCTAGGACCAATAATAAGTGAGTTGTAAGCACTTTTGGAATAGTTTTCAAGTTACAAATGATTTACTCAACAGTGAGAACCTCAAAGTAGCTATTACTCAGCTGTGCAATGAGCTACAGGTCTGCAATTTTACTATGTTCTAGCTGACCCAAAAGTAGCTGAATAACTTATTTAAACAAAATTCTCTAAATGTAATAGTTTTCAAGTTACAAGTAAAAATTTTTTGATGTTTTTGACTCCCCAGAGCATAATTTTGACACCTGGGCTTAAAATAGGTATTACTCGCTTGATTTTGACCCTAGGCCTACAAAAAAGATAGGGTGGCGAGACCTCATATCCACCAATTCAGGCACTAAATATGAAATAAATCTGAAAGAAACTGTGGCATACAGCTTGAACACAAACAATAGTCAAAATTTTTGAAGTTTTTGACTCCCCAGAGCATAATTTTGACTCCTGGGCTACCAAAACAATACGGTGGCCAGATCTCTGCCATAGCAAGCCACATGCAAAGTTTAAAAGAAATCCCAAAAGAAATGTGGCTTGTAGGTTGAACACAAGAAAATCTGCGGATGCATACGTGGACGCAGACGATCGTGCATGATCCATAGTATCCCCGTTTTTCGGGGATACAATAACTAACAATTTTGGGGTCACAGAATTGACCTGGAAATGCAAGAAGGCAGTGAGAAGGGTCTAAAAAATATTGTTTCCAGGCAATATTTTTTGTAAATACAATGCCAAATACAAGAAAATAGACGTAAGGTCCCAGTGTGACCTTGGGTCAAATTTCATAGACTTTTTGGAATCCCAGGCCAAGGGTTACCTCCCAATGCATTCCATACAAATATTCAGCATAAATGAAAAAAAAAATGAAAGACATATATGTAAATGGCATAGAACATAAGATCACACAGTTTGCTGACGATACAACCTTAATCTTAGATGGAAGCAAAGATTTCCTAATAGCTGCCTTAAATGTCCTTGAGGTCTTTGGCTCTATATCTGGACTTCAGATAAATACTGGAAAAACCAAGCTGATTTGGATTGGAAAAAAAGCGATACTCTAGTGACAAAATTGACATTGGGAAGAATTTGGATTGGGGAGCCACCACTTTCACTCTCTTGGGTCTTAATTTTTCATTAGATCTCGGTTCTATTGTAGAGTTAAATTATACACCAGTGATTCAAAGCCTGAAACGACTTTTTCATGTTTGGAGCAAAAGACACCTTACACCACTTGGAAAAATAGCAGTCATAAAAACATTAGCCTTGTCAAAGCTCAATCACCTATTTCTGTCAATACCATCACCAGGAAAAGATATTTTCAAAAAAATAGAAACATTATTTTACAAATTCATTTGGAATGGTAAGCCAGACAAAGTGAAAAGGATAATTTTGACAAAACAGTACTGTGATGGTGGCTTAAATATGATAGAATTAAATAACTTTGACTGTGCACTTAAAATAACCTGGATACGCAGAATCTATTCCAGCTGCAACACACCTTGGTTAAAGGTTGCAGAACATTACCTTGGATCTATAAAAAAACTTCTCATGCTTGGATCAAGCTATTCTTTATATTTATCTAAACAAACAAATAATTTCTGGGCTCAAACACTGAATTACTGGAGTCGCCTGATTGCCAGTATTCCAATCAATAACACAAATGATGCAAGTGATTCCCTCTGGAATAATCCAAGGTGTCTAAGCTTCAACTTTTTCTACCAAATTGGTTCAACAAAGGCATCATATCAATTGGCGACTTAACTCATGAAAATGGTGACTTTCTGTCCCAAAATATCATGAAAAAGACATATAATATCAAAGCCAATTTTTAGAATACCACCGAGTTACTACTTGTGTAAATATATACATGGCAAAACTGAAGGAGAAATGTACAAGGCACCAAAAACCCCTCCTTCCAAATCAAATAACAGTTTTACAAGAGTCAAAGAAAGGAAGTAAAGATTTCTATAGGATCCTCAATAAAAATGATCCAGGGAATCTTTTTTCGAATTACTCTTTTTGGGAAGAAGCTTTGCATATAAATATATCAAAGGACAAATGGAATCTAATATTCAGGATCTGTTTCAAAACTATAAAGAATAATGACATCATATGGATGCAATATAGAGTGTTATACAGAATTCTTTGAACAAATGATTATCTATTCAAAATTAAGCGACGTATTGATGGTATCTGTAACTTTTGTAAACAGAAACATGAAACCATAATGCATCTTTAAGTTGAATGTGTTTGTGTAAGAAGATTCTGGTCTGAAGTAAGTACATTAATTAAATCAAAAATTGGGTTAAACTTGCCTGTGAATGCATGTAGCATAATTTTAGGAGATCTTTCAAATAATGTATCAAATTTTCCAGTTAATGTAATCTATCTAACCGCAAAGTTTTTTATTTTCAAAATCTCAAGGTCAGCTGGCATTTTGTCTGTTCTGCGAATGTTTAAATAAAATATATCTTGAGCAGGAATATGTTGCTAAATTGGAATTCAAACATGGCAAATTTACAAATACTTGGAGTAACTTTAATGCATTGTTCTCTTGTTGAAAGTTAATGTAACCTTTTAAAATTGCAATATTTTAAGTGATACCCACTGCGATACTGTACTATGTTGGTTGAAGTTTCTTGCGTTTTCTGAAACTGTATACTGTGATTGTGATGTCTTTTTTTTGTAAAAAAAAAAAAAAGAAAAAAAGAAGAAGATTCCTGGAACTTTTGGGACGATCCCTGTCAAAACCGGAGAGTAACCTGTTAACTGAACTTTGAGCGATGTGGAGCCCTGTTGGGCCCAAAGTGTCAACAATGGCCGTCCTATAACCATCAATGGTCGAAGGGCGCCTGTTTAGATCTTGGTACAGATATATAAAGAAGTCCGAGACTTACTTTACAGAGGGAGTGGAGAAATCCACCGAATTTTCTCTGCACCATCTCTCAAATAAGGCCCACTTTGACTTGTAGATGGTCCTTGTTGACAATCTCTGAGGGGCAGCAATTCTCTCTGCCACTTCCACAGAGAAGCCTTGTTCTTGGAGCTGTCCACTCCTAGACACCAGGCATGGAGGTTGAGATGCTGTGGATTGCTGTGGAACACATGATTGTGGGACTGTTTCAGAAGAGTTCTTGACACTGGAAGTTGAAGTGGGATCTCTGTTGAGAGCTGCACTAGGTCCCAAAACCAGGGCATCCCTGGCCAGCCTTGGGCAATTATGATGATCAGGCAATTGGATTGCCTGACTTTCTGGATCACCTGTGAAGGAGAGCCGTAGGAGGGTAAGCATAAGCAGTGAGACCCGACCAGTTTATGTTCAGAGCATCTATGTCCCAAGCATTTTGGTCTGGGACTGGAGACACATACAGTGGAACTTTGTGGTTCAGGCGAGTGGCAAATAGATCTACCTGAGGGGTGAACTACTTGAGACAGATCTGTTTGAACACCTGCGGATGGAGTGGCCATTCTGTTGACTGAACTTAGTTCGACCTGGAAAGAAGGTCGGCCATCACATTCAGACACCCTGGAATGTGTCTGGCTTTTAGTGTTATCTGGTAACCATGTCATGATCTTCCACAGCGTACATCTCTGCCGAGTGGGTTCCACCTAATTTGTTTATGTAGGCTACCACTGTTGAGTTGTCTGTGGCAACTAACACTGTTTGGTTTTGACTCTGGTCCTTGAACCTTTGAAGGGCCAAAGAAACCTTTGTAGCCTTTTTTCCCTGTCTGACCACAGACCTTTTGCAGAGGTTTGCTCTAAATGAGCGCCCAGCCTTCGTTTGGGGCGTCTGTAAAGAGTTGGGTACTGTGGTCTTTGAGATGAAGGTCTGAACCTTTCATCACATTTGTGGGATTTTGCCACCAGTCTAGGTGTGCTGAAATTGTTTCTGTCCAAGGAAAGAGGGTGTATAATGACTGAGGAAATCTCCAGTGCTCTTTGAGGTGAAACTGAAAGGGTCTCGTGTGAAGGCGTCCCTCCGGGACCATTTTCTCCGTTGAGGCAAGCAACCCAATTAGCGACATCAAACATCTTGCAGTCAAAACATATTTTGACTTGAGTTGTAGGATCAAATCCTAAAGTTTGAGGCATCTCCCTGGATTGTGGATTTTACAAGGGCTGAATCTAGATGGTATTCGTAGCCCACGAGGGAAAACACGTGAGTTGGCTTTAGTTCGGACTTCTCCTGATTTATTATCCACCCTAAGGACTGGGTTAAGTCCACTACTGTCTGAGTGTTTACTTGTGCTTCTTTCTGAGACTGGGCCCTGATCAGCCAGTTGTCCAGGTACTGGTGAAGTCTGATTCCCCTTGACAAGGCCATCAGCTTCACCTCTTTTACAATCATTGTAAAGACCTGAGGGGCCGTGGCTAGTCCGAAGGGAAGGGAAGTGAACTGAAACACTTGCGACCTGTGGCAAAACCTTAGGTACTTCACTGAGTTTGGGTGGATGGGGATGTGAAGATAGGCGTCTGCTACGTCTATCGACGACACCCATTCCCCTGGAATCAGAGAGGCCCTGATGGACACTGGTGTTTCCATTTTGAACCTTTCTACAAGTAGGAAGGTATTGAGCCTGCTTAGGTCTATTACTGGCCTCCACCTTTGGTGAGGCTTGGGTACAAGAAACAGGCGACTGTAAAACCTGAGAGATTTTACATTTTACACCCTTTCTATTGCGTTCTTTGACAGAAGAGACTGGATACAAGAGGTCAGAGCTAGTTCTTTTTGAAGGGCCTTGTAATCTGACTGAATCAGAGGGACTCCATTTGGTTTTGAGATGAATGCAAGAACGTAACCATTGGTGATAATGTTTAACACATTGTCTGAACATTTGTTTGTCAGCCAGTCTCTTTCGAAAGAACGGAGGCGACCTCCTACTGATGGACTGAGGGAGGCTTGAAAGGAGTCATTGGGAGGAGGGGTTTCCATGCCCTCGTCCCCTTGAGTGGGGTCGAAAATGACCCCTGGAGCCTCTGAAGTTCGGTTTTCCCCTACCTGAGGAAAACGATTGGTTACTGCTTTGAGAGGAATTGCCCCCATAGGGGCGTTTCCTGTAGGAGCTTCTTTTTTTGTTGTGGCGGGGATCACGAAAGGGTTTGGTTTGATAGGGTCCAAAACCCTGAGAGTCTTTAGGGGTGCCTTTTTCAAGGAGGAAGTCCTGTCCATCCTTCCTAACTGAGACTTGAAAAGAGGAGAAGGCCAGAAAGGCGAGTTCCTCAGTTCCTGATGTCTCGAGTCCCCTAGATGTGATTGAAGAAGGGTCATCTCAGCCTCTCGTCTCAGAAGGCCAGTGTTGCCCATAGTTCCCACTGGAGTATGTGGGCTACAGATTTGCTAAGGCAGGCTAAGGCTCTCTGTTGAATAAGAATTCTCTTATTCATAAGATCAAAATAGTCACAGGCGTTTTCATAACCATGTCTGGCAGCTCTTTCAGGGTCAGCACCCTTTTAAATTTGATTTTTGACCCTTTTGAATGTAGCCTTGGCACTGTGTAGGCACTTCTCCATAACACTGTTACAGGAGGAGGCTGTCCTAGCGAAAGTAGCTGTAAAATTGATGGTAGAAAGATTCTGCCTAGCTTGATGTTCAAGTTCCTTAAGAACTTGTAGGGGAACCTTGCCCACAGGAGCCCCAGAGTTCTTTGGAGAGATACAGATTTTTGCAAAATCTGTGTTAAGTTCTTGAAGTTTATCTTCAAAACAAGGTTGTCCCACCTTGTAGTATTTGGCTGTTGAAGCCCGGGGTTTGATGTATTTACCCTCAGGTAAATTGGAGGCCAAGAAATCTTGTTCAAATTTCTCAAAGGCATCTTTGAGAATGGGGTTTAAAGGGAGCATAGCACAAGGGCCTCTTGGTAGAGGACCTAGGCAAAGTTTCCCTGGGGTCAGGCAGATCTAGAATCTGCCTAAAAGTTTCCACTTCCTCGGCATATTGAGAAGGGAGGTCAGACATGTCTACCTCCCCGTAAAAGACTGGATCTGTGCTATCCTGATGTTCAGGCTCCTGAGGAGCCTTATGTTGAGGTTTAGTAGGCTTTTTAGTTTGGGCAGAGGACTCCTCTTCCTCTGAAGAAGATGACTGAGAGTAATATCTGGCCCGTACTTTGTGCTTCTTTTTGTCAGAATGCTTTTTTGCTTTAGGAACCACCTTTTTAGGGTGTTCCGAGTGGTCGGATTCAAGATCCGATTGCTTGGAAACACGCTCGGACTGGACATGTTGAGAAGACATGGGGGGAAGTGGAGGTCCATAAAAGTCAGTGTCCATAGGATGAACATCCGAGTGGTCGGATGCCCTGGAAATAGAAGTCAAGAGTCAGAATAGGGTCGGGCTGATTACTGGGTCCAGGTTTAGGTCCAATTTTAGTAGAGTCGGATGTCTGTACTACATCCGACTTCGAGGCTTTTTTGAAAGAAAGTGTTTTGTCTCTGAGAGACTTCATAGCCTCCAACATGGACGCCTGGAAAACCCCCATTTCTTGTTTAAGTTGGATGTTAAATGTACTACCCAGGGATTTTTCTAGCCCACTTTCTATTTTATTCTGCAATGCAGTACCTGGGGTGGGTGGGACAGTTTGTGACGCAGGGATCGGGGACGTGGAGGTGAAGAAAATAAATTTTCAGCAGCACCCTCAAGGTCTGCTTGAGAGCCAGAAAAAGCATCATCATTGTCCCCCAACAAGTCAAGATCATCTTTGCTAGTATTAGGATCCGATGTCTGCTTCTGCTTCCTAATATACTGACGTCTTGTTTTAATCTGTTGTTCCTCGGAGAAACTATCACAGATATTGCAGGGAGATTGATTATTGACACAGGGGTCGTCTCCCTTGCCAGATTCCCTACAGGTAGGGCAATAATTGTGGGTATCGAATGGGTAGCAGAAGTGACGGAATTTAGATGATCTTGCCTTTGAACTTGCTTGGTGGGAAGACATTTTTACTGCAATAAAATAATCTGAGTCGAAACGGGGAAAACTCACAAAGACATAAAATATACACAGAATACTTATCCTGTACTTCCCAATTTTTTACAGAACGTTCTATGAAATAAAATTAAACAAATAGCTGAATAATAACATCCAGCAATACGTATATGCTGAGAAAACAGTAAATTATTGAGAGATATTTCAAGCGACTTTCCAATATGGCGGCCAACGAGAGAAGAAGGACAAATTACTAAACGACACTGCTATGGTACATACTAAACCACGGACTTGGCCAAATCCAAACGTCCATTTTTCTTGGTCGTTGGCTAGAGTCCTGCGGCCTCCCGAGTTAGCATTCAGTTCCACATGCTAAGCTATTGTAGCGCAATAAAATGTCAGTTATATAAAATCAAAATAATATTTAAATAGAGAAAATAACGTCTAGAGAGGAAAACTGTATGTAAAGATAAATTATTAAAACAAGACAATTCAAAAGATTACAGCATTAAACAATAAACTAAAATTATGAAGCTGTAAGATTTATTAATTGAAGTATAGCTGTGAATGGAAATTGCACAATGAAAAAAAGGTATATATAATAATAAGCTGCAGCATATGAACACACTCTGGAACAGCCAAGGTTAAAGACCATACCATGATTTAGTATACCTGCACTCCCCAACCAATGACCCAAAAATCAACTTCCAATGCCTTACAGTTTCTGAGATAATGGCCTGACAAAATTTTAAATGTCAAGGTCACTACAGCAAGGCACTCCCTAACCTATGTCCCTACTAAGTATCAAGTTCCTAAAACTTGAGGTTTCCAATATATAGCCCAGAAAAATTTAAAGGATAAGGTCACACCATAATGTTGCACACCAACACCCTACAACCAATGTCCCTACCACGTATCAACTTCCTACACCTTACGGTTTCTGCGATACAGCCTGGAAAAACTTTTTCCCACCACCCAAATATTGGCAACAAGACCACTGCCGCGGTGTGTATCTCCCACCGAGCATTAAAGAGGAAGAAATAGCTTTTCCGAGATATTCACAATTTTCATTTTCCGCTAAAATCCAAGATGGCTGCCAAAAGTGGCGAAAACTGAAATTTTTCCCCTTTGCATAGAACACTCTTGTACTACCCTGTGGGTCAAAAATTCGCTCGAAATCGCTCTATCTCGTACGGTTTTCAAGATATTCACACTTTTTCATTTTCTGCTAAAATCCAAGATGGCTGCCAAAAGTGGTGAAAATTGAAATTTTTCCCCTTTGCATAGAACACTCGTGTACTACCCTGCGGGTCAAAAAGTTTGCTCGAAATCACTCTATCTCGTACGGTTTTCGAGATTTTCACACTTTTTCAATTTTCCGCTAAAATCCAAGATGGCCGCCAAAAGTGGCGAAAATTGAAATTTTTCCCCTTTGCATAGGATACTCTTGTACTACCCTGTGGGTCAAAAATTTGCTCTAACTCGTACGGTTTTCAAGATATTCACACCTTTTCAAATTTCCGCTAATTCCAAGATGGCCGCCAAAAGTGGCGAAAATTGAATTTTATTACGCTACAATAGCTTACCATGTGGGACTTAATGCTGTTCTCGGGTTGCCACACCCGGGGCCAACGTCTTAGAAAAAAAGATCGTTCTTGTTAGCCACCGGATATACTGGTAGTTGTCGTCACGTGATAACTTCTGACCAATCGCCCTACTTTCTCGTTGGCCACAATGGACTGGTAGCAGTTTGTAAATATACAGACATTTTCATTTATTTCTCAGTCTTTACGTATTGTTGGAGGCTCATATTTGAATATTTCATTTTATATATATCATAGATTGTTCTGTAAAATTATTGATTTCACAACTTAAGTATTTTCTTTGCTATCCGCGTGTTTTGAGTTTTCTCGGTTCAGGCAATTCCAATTGTACATCTTTTTATTGTGTTAAAATGTCTCTCCATCAAGCAAACAAAGACAAACCGAGAGCTCAGAAATGCCGCCATTTTTGCTTCAGTTTTGATAATCATAACTACTGCCCTACCTGTAGGGAGGCTGGCAAGGGAGATGACCCCTGTGTCACCTTTGAAGCGCCCTGCCATATTTGCACGTCTCTCACTGATGAACAATTGCAAAAAATTCAAAACAGGAAGCAGTACTTAAAAAAGCAAAAAGCGGAAACTAGTTCTAAAGATGAACTAGATCTCTTGGGTGAAGGCAATGGGGACTCTTTTACTGGTTCCAATGCAGACCTAGAGAGTGCTGCTGATAACCTCTTTACCTCACCCCTCCGTCCTCAACCTCTCGCCTTCAGTTCTTTATCTTTAAAGACCCCAGCCAAGGCTGTTCCTCCCACCCCAGGTACAGTTTTGCAAAATAAAATTCAAAGAAATATTGAGAAATCCCTGGGTGATTCACTAAATATACATTTACAGCAGCAAATGGGTTCCTTCCAGGCATCCATGTTAGAAGCATTTCAATCACTCCGAGAGGAGTTAACAATTAAAAAGCCAACCGAGGTTGAACCATCGCCTCATGCTTCAAAAGCTGGTCCATCCAGCAACATTGCTGCTCATCTGGACCTACCCCCTCCGAGATCAAGTACTAATGCTCAGTCCGAGGCAATGGATGTAGACGTTGGTCCAGCACTCCCTCCTCGACTAGTACTTAACCAAACTACCTCGGACCAGTACGTTGCCCCTTCTGAGGCTATACCGAAGGATTCCTCGTACTCTCACAAAAAACAAAGCCACAGGCAAACAGTAGCACCGAGCTCTGCCTCGGACCAACTGGATGAGGATTCCGACGAACCTCGGATCCATCCAACTAGACCTAAGAAGCACTCTGACAAGAGCAAGCATAAATCTAGGTCCAGATATGTGTCATCTTCAGAGGAAGATCACTCCCCTGTTGCCAGACACAGGTCTTCTAAGCCCTCTAGGGCTCAGCCCTCAGGCGCAGCTTCTGATCAAGACCTCCCACAACATGATCCAGACCCCCCTTATTATAGGGAAGTAGCTCTGTCTGACATTCCCTCCCAATACTCTGAAGAAGTAGATACCTTCAGGTGTATTCTCTCTCTCCCTGACCCCAGGGACTCTATGCCTAGGTCTTCAACTTCAGTGTTGGGTCTGGATGACGAAAAAGGCCGTCGAGAGCTCAGACCTAGAGGTCCTTCCTCTATTCTACCACTTAGCTCAGTTATCAAGGACGCCTTTGATAAATTTCAACATCATTTCAAAGCTGCCAATTTAGCTGAGGGCAAATATGTCAAGCCTCCTCCATCCACTTCTAAGTGGTATAAGGTTGGACAGCCCACTTTTCAAGACAAAATTCAGGAGTTGAATACAGACTTTGCTAAGATCTGTATCACTCCTAGACCTCCTGGGGTACCAGTAGCCAAAGTTCCTCTGCCAGTTCTTAAGGAGCTGGAACATCAGGCTAGACAAAATATTTCAACCCTCAACTTCACCGCTGCCTTTGCCAAAACCTCTTCTTCTTGCAATGCTTCCTTGGAAAAGTGCCAACATAGCATTAAGTCAACTGTCAAGAAGATTAAATCTCAGATCCAGAAAGGTGCCAATCCTGAGAAAGCAGCAAAGCGCGGATATGAGGAAGTTGCTGAGTACATGGATTTTTGGAACAAGACGGTTCTTCTTCAACATAGAGCTCTTACCTGTCTCAGCATATCTCTAGCCCATATTCTCCAGAGGGAATTATATTCCATGGCTAATACCGGCTTGCTTAGGCGCGAAGCCGAGATGACTCTATTACATCCCCAGCTAGGGGAAACGAGACGTCAAGAACTTAGGAACTCGTCCTTCTGGGACTCCTCCTTGTTCGAGTCTCAACTCGTAAAGGAAGGTGAGGACTTCCTTCTCAAACAAGAGGAGAGTGCCCGTGAACGGGCACTGTGTCAGCTGACTGAATGTTTTTGATTTGTGATGGTGATAATGAGAGGAAAGCATAATTATCAGGGAAAGGGCTGTACAGAAATACAGTAAATGGTAACTGAACACATGTTCGAAAAATATTCCGAAGCTGACAGAAGAAAACGACAAAAAAGTTGTGCCCTGCAAATGGTATTATGAAATAAAGTAACAAGGTAATTGTTTAAGGGTAAAAAGTAGGTTAAAAATATTTAAAGAAATACTATAAATGCAATATCCTCGTTCCACCATGAAGAAGGGGTCCAAAGGTCAAATCTGACCATACCAAAAGATTCCCAGCCAAAGAATTTAGGATGGTTTACCATCCCAAACCTCTCGGACCAATAATAAGTGAGTTATAGGCACTTTTTAAGTTTGGCTATCCTTGTTTGACCTTGAAGGAGGGGGTCCAAGGTCAAATCCGACCACACAAAAAAATTCCCAGCCCATGATTTCCTGTAGCTTGTTTACCATCCCAAACTTGTAGGACCAATAATAAGCGAGTTCTAAGCAATTGTAAGTTTGGCTATCCTCAACTGCCCTTGAAGGAGGGGTCCCAGGTCAAATCTGACCACACCAAAAGAATCCCAGCCCATGATTTCCTATATGTTGGTTTACCATCCCAAACCTCCAAGACCAATAATACGCGAGTTATAAGCACTTTAAGTTTGGCTATCTTCGTTTGACCTGGAAGGAGGGGGTCTAAGGTCAAATCCGACCACACAAAAAAATTCCCAGCCCATGATTTCCTGTAGCTTGTTTACCATCCCAAACTTGTAGGACCAATAATAAGCGAGTTCTAAGCAATTGTAAGTTTGGCTATCCTCAACTGCCCTTGAAGGAGGGGTCCCAGGTCAAATCCGACCACACCAAAAGATTCCCAGCCCATGATTTTCTATAGGTTGGTTTTCCATTCGAAACCTCTAGGACCAATAATAAGTGAGTTATAAGCACTTTTAAGTTTGGCTATCCTCATTTGACCTTGAAGGAGCGGTCCAAGGTGAAATCCGACCACACCAAAAAATTCCCAGCTGATGATTTTCTATAGGTTGGTTTTCATTCCAACCTCTGGGACCAATAATAAGCCAGTTATAAGCACTTTTATGTTTGGCTATCCTCATTTGACCTTGAAGGAGGGTTCCAAGGTCAAATCGGACCATATTAACAGATTCCCAGCCCATGATTTCCTACAGGTTGGATACAATGATTTACTCAACAGTGAGAACCTGAAAGAAGCTATTGCTCAGCTATCCCATGACATAGAGGTCTGCAATTTCACTATGTTATAGCTGACCAAAACGTCTAAGAATAACATATTTAACAAAATACTCTAAATGTAATAATTTTCAAGTTACAACTGATTTACTCAAGAGTGAGAACCTCAAAGTAACTATTACTCAGCTATGCAATGAGCTACATGTCTGAATTTTTGCTCTGTTATAGCTGACCTAAAAGTAGCTGAACAACATATTTAAGCAAAATACTGTAAATGCAATAGTTTTCAAGTTACAACTGATTTACTCAATAGTGAGAACCAGAAAATAGCTATTGCTCCGCTATGCCATGAGCTATAGGTCTGTAATTTCACTATGTTATAGCTAACCCAAAAGTAGGTGAACAATATATTTTAACAAATTACTCCAAATGCAATATTTTTCAAGTTATTTCAAGCACTTTTAAGTTTGGCTATCCTCATTTGACCTTGAAGGAGGGGTCCAAGGTGAAATCCGACCACACCAAAAAATTCCCAGCTCATGATTTTCTATAGGTTGGTTTTCATTCCAACCTCTGGGACCAATAATAAGCGAGTTATAAGCACTTTTATTTTTGGCTATCCTCATTTGACCTTGAAGGAGGGTTCCAAGGTCAAATCGGACCATATTAACAGATTCCCAGCCCATGATTTCCTACAGGTTGGATACAATGATTTACTCAACAGTGAGAACCTGAAAGAAGCTATTGCTCAGCTATCCCATGACATAGAGGTCTGCAATTTCACTATGTTATAGCTGACCAAAACGTCTGTGAATAACATATTTAACAAAATACTCTAAATGTAATAATTTTCAAGTTACAACTGATTTACTCAAGAGTGAGAACCTCAAAGTAACTATTACTCAGCTATGCAATGAGCTACATGTCTGAATTTTTGCTCTGTTATAGCTGACCTAAAAGTAGCTGAACAACATATTTAAGCAAAATACTGTAAATGCAATAGTTTTCAAGTTACAACTGATTTACTCAATAGTGAGAACCAGAAAATAGCTATTGCTCCACTATGCCATGAGCTATAGGTCTGTAATTTCACTATGTTATAGCTAACCCAAAAGTAGGTGAACAATATATTTTACCAAAATACTCCAAATGCAATATTTTTCAAGTTATAGCTGATTTACTCAACAGTCAGTGCCTGAGAACAGCTATTGCTCAGTTGTGCCATGAGCTACAGGTCTGTAATTTCACTATGTTATAGCTGACCCAAAAGTAGCTGAATAACATATTTGCACAAATTTCTGTAAAGGCAATAGTTTTCCAATTACAACTGATTTATTCAACAGTGAGAACTTCAAAGTAGCTATTACTCAGCTATGCAATGAGCCACAGGTCTGGAACTTCACTATGTTATAGCTGACCCCAAAATAGGTGAATAACATATTGAAACAAAATACTCTAAATGCAATAGTTTTCAAGTTATAAGTGATTTACTCAACAGTGATAACCTAAAAGTAGCTATTACTCAGCTATGCCATGAGCTACAGGTCTGAAATTTTACTATGTTATAGCTGACCCCAAAGTAGCTGAATAACATATTTATACTAAATTCTCTAAATGCAATAGTTTTCCAATTACAAGTGATTTACTCAACATTGAGAACTTCAAAGTAGCTATTACTCAGCTATGCAATGAGTCACGGGTCTGGAACTTCACTATGTTATAGCTGACCCCAAAATAGGTGAATAACATATTGAAACAAAATACTCTAAATGCAATAATTTCCAAGTTATAAGCGATTTACTCAACAGTGATAACCTAAAAGTAGCTATTACTCAGCTATGCCATGAGCTACAGGTCTGAAATTTTACTATGTTATAGCTGACCCAAAAGTAGGTGAACAACATATTTAAGCAAAATACTGTAAATGCAATAGTTTTCCAATTACAACTGATTTACTCAATAGTGAGAACCTCAAAGTAGTTATTACTCAGCTATGCAATGAGCTACAGGTCTGAAATTTCACTATGTTATAGCTGACCCAAAAGTAGGTGAACAACATATTAAAGCAAAATACTGTAAATGCAATAGTTTTCAAGTTACAACTGATTTACTCAATAATGATGACCTAAAAGTAGCTATTACTCAGCTATGCCATGAGCTACAGGTCTGAAATTTTACTATGTTATAGCTGACCCAAAAGTAGGTGAACAACATATTTAAGCAAAATACTGTAAATGCAATAGTTTTCAAGTTACAACTGATTTACTCAATAGTGATGACCTAAAAGTAGCTATTACTCAGCTATGCCATGAGCTACAGGTCTGTAATTTCACTATGTTATAGCTGACCCAAAAGTAGCTGAATAACATATTTATACGAAATTCTCTAAATGCAATAGTTTTCCAATTACAACTGATTTACTCAATAGTGAGAACTTCAAAGTAGCTATTACTCAGCTATGCAATGAGCCACAGATCTGAAACTTCACTATGTTATAGCTGATCCCAAAATAGGTGAATAACATATTGAAACAAAATACTCTAAATGCAATAGTTTCCAAGTTATAAGCGATTTACTCAACAGTGATAACCTAAAAGTAGCTATTACTCAGCTATGCAATGAGTCACGGGTCTGGAACTTCACTATGTTATAGCTGACCCCAAAATAGGTGAATAACATATTGAAACAAAATACTCTAAATGCAATAATTTCCAAGTTATAAGCGATTTACTCAACAGTGATAACCTAAAAGTAGCTATTACTCAGCTATGCCATGAGCTACAGGTGTGAAATTTTACTATGTTATAGCTGACCCAAAAGTAGGTGAACAACATATTTAAGCAAAATACTGTACATGCAATAGTTTTCAAGTTACAACTGATTTACTCGATAGTGATGACCTAAAAGTAGCTATTACTCAGCTATGCCATGAGCTACAGGTCTGAAATTTTACTATGTTATAGCTGACCCAAAAGTAGGTGAACAACATATTTAAGCAAAATACTGTAAATGCAATAGTTTTCAAATTACAACTGATTTACTCAATAGTGATGACCTAAAAGTAGCTATTACTCAGCTATGCCATGAGCTACAGGTCTGAAATTTTACTATGTTATAGCTGACCCAAAAGTAGGTGAACAACATATTTAAGCAAAATACTGTAAATGCAATAGTTTTCAAGTTACAACTGATTTACTCAATAGTGATGACCTAAAAGTAGCTATTACTCAGCTATGCCATGAGCTACAGGTCTGAAATTTTACTATGTTATAGTTGACCCAAAAGTAGCTGAATAACATATTTATACTAAATTCTCTAAATGCAATAGTTTTCCAATTACAACTGATTTACTCAACAGTGATAACCTAAAAGTAGCTATTACTCAGCTATGCCATGAGCTACAGGTCTGAAATTTTACTATGTTATAGCTGACCCAAAAGTAGCTGAACAACATATTTAAGCAAAATACTGTAAATGCAATAGTTTTCAAGTTACAACTGATTTACTCAATAGTGATGACCTAAAAGTAGCTATTACTCAGCTATGCCATGAGCTACAGGTCTGAAATTTTACTATGTTATAGCTGACCCAAAAGTAGGTGAACAACATATTTAAGCAAAATACTGTAAATGCAATAGTTTTCAAGTTACAACTGATTTACTCAATAGTGATGACCTAAAAGTAGCTATTACTCAGCTATGCCATGAGCTACAGGTCTGAAATTTTACTATGTTATAGTTGACCCAAAAGTAGCTGAATAACATATTTATACTAAATTCTCTAAATGCAATAATTTTCCAATTACAACTGATTTACTCAATAGTGAGAACCTCAAAGTAGTTATTACTCAGCTATGCAATGAGCTACAGGTCTGAAATTTCACTATGTTATAGCTGACCCAAAAGTAGGTGAACAACATATTAAAGCAAAATACTGTAAATGCAATAGTTTTCAAGTTACAACTGATTTACTCAATAGTGATGACCTAAAAGTAGCTATTACTCAGCTATGCCATGAGCTACAGGTCTGAAATTTTACTATGTTATAGCTGACCCAAAAGTAGGTGAACAACATATTTAAGCAAAATACTGTAAATGCAATAGTTTTCAAGTTACAACTGATTTACTCAATAGTGATGACCTAAAAGTAGCTATTACTCAGCTATGCCATGAGCTACAGGTCTGAAATTTTACTATGTTATAGCTGACCCAAAAGTAGCTGAATAACATATTTATACGAAATTCTCTAAATGCAATAGTTTTCCAATTACAACTGATTTACTCAATAGTGAGAACTTCAAAGTAGCTATTACTCAGCTATGCAATGAGCCACAGATCTGAAACTTCACTATGTTATAGCTGATCCCAAAATAGGTGAATAACATATTGAAACAAAATACTCTAAATGCAATAGTTTCCAAGTTATAAGCGATTTACTCAACAGTGATAACCTAAAAGTAGCTATTACTCAGCTATGCAATGAGTCACGGGTCTGGAACTTCACTATGTTATAGCTGACCCCAAAATAGGTGAATAACATATTGAAACAAAATACTCTAAATGCAATAATTTCCAAGTTATAAGCGATTTACTCAACAGTGATAACCTAAAAGTAGCTATTACTCAGCTATGCCATGAGCTACAGGTGTGAAATTTTACTATGTTATAGCTGACCCAAAAGTAGGTGAACAACATATTTAAGCAAAATACTGTACATGCAATAGTTTTCAAGTTACAACTGATTTACTCGATAGTGATGACCTAAAAGTAGCTATTACTCAGCTATGCCATGAGCTACAGGTCTGAAATTTTACTATGTTATAGCTGACCCAAAAGTAGGTGAACAACATATTTAAGCAAAATACTGTAAATGCAATAGTTTTCAAATTACAACTGATTTACTCAATAGTGATGACCTAAAAGTAGCTATTACTCAGCTATGCCATGAGCTACAGGTCTGAAATTTTACTATGTTATAGCTGACCCAAAAGTAGGTGAACAACATATTTAAGCAAAATACTGTAAATGCAATAGTTTTCAAGTTACAACTGATTTACTCAATAGTGATGACCTAAAAGTAGCTATTACTCAGCTATGCCATGAGCTACAGGTCTGAAATTTTACTATGTTATAGTTGACCCAAAAGTAGCTGAATAACATATTTATACTAAATTCTCTAAATGCAATAGTTTTCCAATTACAACTGATTTACTCAACAGTGATAACCTAAAAGTAGCTATTACTCAGCTATGCCATGAGCTACAGGTCTGAAATTTTACTATGTTATAGCTGACCCAAAAGTAGCTGAACAACATATTTAAGCAAAATACTGTAAATGCAATAGTTTTCAAGTTACAACTGATTTACTCAATAGTGATGACCTAAAAGTAGCTATTACTCAGCTATGCCATGAGCTACAGGTCTGAAATTTTACTATGTTATAGCTGACCCAAAAGTAGGTGAACAACATATTTAAGCAAAATACTGTAAATGCAATAGTTTTCAAGTTACAACTGATTTACTCAATAGTGATGACCTAAAAGTAGCTATTACTCAGCTATGCCATGAGCTACAGGTCTGAAATTTTACTATGTTATAGTTGACCCAAAAGTAGCTGAATAACATATTTATACTAAATTCTCTAAATGCAATAATTTTCCAATTACAACTGATTTACTCAATAGTGAGAACCTCAAAGTAGTTATTACTCAGCTATGCAATGAGCTACAGGTCTGAAATTTCACTATGTTATAGCTGACCCAAAAGTAGGTGAACAACATATTAAAGCAAAATACTGTAAATGCAATAGTTTTCAAGTTACAACTGATTTACTCAATAGTGATGACCTAAAAGTAGCTATTACTCAGCTATGCCATGAGCTACAGGTCTGAAATTTTACTATGTTATAGCTGACCCAAAAGTAGGTGAACAACATATTTAAGCAAAATACTGTAAATGCAATAGTTTTCAAGTTACAACTGATTTACTCAATAGTGATGACCTAAAAGTAGCTATTACTCAGCTATGCCATGAGCTACAGGTCTGAAATTTTACTATGTTATAGCTGACCCAAAAGTAGCTGAATAACATATTTATACGAAATTCTCTAAATGCAATAGTTTTCCAATTACAACTGATTTACTCAATAGTGAGAACTTCAAAGTAGCTATTACTCAGCTATGCAATGAGCCACAGATCTGAAACTTCATTATGTTATAGCTGATCCCAAAATAGGTGAATAACATACTGAAACAAAATACTCTAAATGCAATAGTTTCCAAGTTATAAGCGATTTACTCAACAGTGATAACCTAAAAGTAGCTATTACTCAGCTATGCCATGAGCTACAGGTCTGAAATTTTACTATGTTATAGCTGACCCAAAAGTAGCTGAATAACATATTTATACGAAATTCTCTAAATGCAATAGTTTTGAAGTTATAAGCAATTTACTCAACAGTGATAACGTAAAAGTAGCTATTACTCAGCTATGCCATGAGCTACAGGTCTAAAATTTTACTATGTTATAGCTGACCCAAAAGTAGCTGAATAACATATTTATACGAAATTCTCTAAATGCAATAGTTTTTAAGTTACAAGTGATTCTACTCATGATGGAAGTTACTGAAAAGCCCAAAAGTAGCTATTACTCACTTAGCTATTGAGACAGGCACCCAACTTACTCACCATATTGTAGCTATGAAAAAAGTAGCTGAATAACATATTTTAACAAAATGCTCTAGATGCAACAGTTTTCAAGTTATAAATGATTTTGTGCATGATTTCATGAATGTTAATGCATTAAAAATTATTAAAAAAATTTATTTAAAAAAAAGTAAGAGAGATCCAGGTCTCATACTCACACAAGAGAATCTACCTCTGGCCTAGTACATATATGCAAGATATGAGAGAAATCCCTGCAATAGTCACTGAGAAAATTGTGATAAAAAGTTGAAATTTTCACACTTTTGGTGGGGGTACCCCCCTTGTAATGTCTCTAGCAAACAGACGAACAGACAGATTTGCATGCCTTGAACAATTTTTCATCCTCGATAGATAAGGTATCTTTTAAAAAAAACAGCACGTCTCTAGGCCTTGTAGTTTTGGAGGAGAAGTTGTTCACGCGGACGCGTACGCCCACGCCGCAGAGTGACGACATAATGCCAGCTGACTGACAAGTCAGCTGACATAAAAAGGCACCTCAAAAGATTCTCAGGGTTTCGCACCCTACCAGAATAAGCCCTTTCGTGGCCCCCACAAGAAAAGAGGCTCCTACAGGAAACGCCCCTATGGGGGCAATACCTCTCAAAGCAGTAACCAATCCTTTCCCTCGGGAAGAGGAAAATCCAACTTCAGAGGCTCCAGGGGTCGTTTTCGACCCCACAATAGGGGAAGGGGGCGTGGAAACCCCCCTTCCCAATGACTCCTCCAAAGCCTCACTCAGTCCACCAGTAGGAAGTCACCTCCGTTCTTTCAAGAGAAACTGGCTAATAAACAAATGTTCTCAAAACGTGTTAAACATTATCACCAATGGCTACGTTCTGCCATTCCGTTCAAAGCCAAACTTGATCAGATTTCCTCTGATCCTGTCAGAGTACAAGGCCCAACAAAAAGACCAAGCCTTGGCCACTTGTATCCAGTCTCTCTTGTCAAAGAACGCTATCGAAAGGGTGGAAAACGTAAAATCTCTCGGGTTTTACAGTCGCCTGTTCCTAGTACCAAGCCTCACCAAAGGTGGAGGCCAGTCATAGACTTAAGCAGGCTCAACACTTTTCTACATGTAGAAAAGTTCAAAATGGAAACCCCGGAGTCCATCAGGACTTCCCTGGTTCCAGGGGAGTGGGTATCGTCGATAGACCTGTCAGACGCGTACCTTCACATCCCCATCCATCCAAACTCAAGGAAATACCTAAGGTTTTGCTACAAGGCCCAGGTGTTCCAGTTCACCTCCCTACCTTTCGGACTGGCCACAGCCCCCCAGGTCTTTACGATGATCGTAAAGGAAGTGAAACTAATGGCCTTCTCAAGAGGACTCAGAATTCACCAATACCTGGACGACTGGCTGATCAGGTCCCAGTCTCAGGAGGAATCCCAAATGGACACACAGGCAGTGGTAGACCTAACCCAATCCTTGGGTTGGATAATCAACCAAGAAAAATCAGAACTGAAACCTACTCAGGTGTTTTCGTTCGTGGGCTACGAATACCACCTAGATTCAGCCCTTGTAAGACCCACTCACGAGAGATGGCTCAAACTTCAGGATTTGATCCTACGACTCAAGTCAAAACGTGTTTTGACTGCAAGATGTTTGATGTCTCTAATTGGGTTGCTAGCCTCAACGGAGAAAATGGTCCCGGAGGGACGCCTTCACATGAAGCCCTTTCAGTTTCATCTCAAGGAGCATTGGAGATATCCTCAGTCGCTGGACAACCTCCTTCCTTGGACAGAAGCCATTGTAGCCCACCTAGATTGGTGGCAAAACCCCTCAAACGTGATGAAAGGCTCAGACCTTCATCCCAAGGACCACAGTATCCAACTCTTTACCGACGCCTCAAACGAAGGTTGGGGCGCTCACTTAGATCAAAATTCTACAAAAGGGCTGTGGTCAGATCGGGAAAAAAGGCTACACATAAATGTCCTGGAATTGAAGGCGGTCTCCCTGGCCCTTCGAGACTTCAAGGACCAGTGCCAGAATCAAACAGTGTTAGTTGCGACGGACAACTCAACAGTGGTAGCCTACATCAACAAACAGGGGGGAACTCACTCAGCAGAGATGTGCGCTCTCCTGTGGAAAAGCATGACCTGGTGCCATCACTACCACATAACATTGAAAGCCAGGCACATTCCAGGGTGTCTGAATGTGATGGCCGACCTACTGTCCAGGTCCAACCAAGTGCAGTCAACAGAATGGTCTCTGCACCCACAGGTCTTCAAACAAATCTGCCAGAAGTGGTTCACCCCTCATGTAGACTTATTTGCCACTCACCTGAACCACAAACTCCCACTGTATGTGTCTCCTATCCCAGACCCAAGGGCCAGGGACATAGATGCTCTGAACATAAACTGGACCAACCTCACGGCCTATGCCTACCCTCCTACGGCTCTCCTTCACAAGGTGATCCAAAAGATCAAGCAATGCCATTGCCTGATCATCGTGATAGCCCCAGGCTGGCCAGGGATGCCCTGGTTTTGGGACCTAGTGCAGCTCTCAACAGAGATCCCACTACAACTCCCAGTGTCAATGACCCTGCTAAAACAGTCCCACAAATATGTGTTCCACAACAACCCACAACAGCTGAACCTCCACGCCTGGTGTCTAGGAGCGGACAACTCCAAGAACAAGGCTTCTCTGTGGAGGTGGCAGAGAGAATTGCTGCCCCTCAGCGGTCATCAACAAGGACCATCTACAAGTCAAAGTGGGCCCTATTTGAAAAATGGTGCAGAGAAAATTCGGTGGATTTCTCCACTCCATCTGTGAAACAAATCTCAGATTTTTTCATGTACCTGTACCAAGACTTAAACAGGCGCCCCTCGACCATTGATGGTTACAGGACTGCAATCGTTGACACTTTGGGCCCAACGGCCCAACATATTGCACACAATGCAGACCTTCATAGGTTACTCTCCAGTTTTCACAGGGATCGTCCTAAAAGTTCCAGAAATTTACCCAAGTGGAACCTTTCTGTTGTCCTTAACGAGCTCACCAAAGCACCATTTGAGCCCATGAAAGACACAGACCTCAAACATCTTACCCTCAAAACTGCTTTCTTGCTAGCCTTGGCCTCCGGCAAGCGCCGCAGCGAAATCCATGCCTGGGTCTCGAACAAAGTATCTAATTTAGGCCAATGGGAAAAGGTTGCCTTGTTCCCTTCTTCTGATTTCATAGCCAAAAACCAACTAGCAAGAGAAGGTTCTCAAAGTGTGTCACCAGTGACTATCCCTGCTTTGACTACCATTGTAGATAGACAGTTTAAGGAAGACAGGACCCTGTGTCCCGTGCGGGCCCTGAGGTTTTATTTGGACCGAACTAAAGACCTGAGAGGGTCTCGTTCTCTCCTTTTCATCTCCTTTAAGAAAGGACATACCTCAGACATCAGACCCGCTACACTCTCTTCATGGTTGAAACAAACCATCCTACTTTGTTACAAACAAGCAGATCAACAAGCCTTGGACTTGGTCCAAGTCAAAGCGCATGACATCCGGGCCTTCGCGGCCTCTAAGGCCTTTTACGGTGGGGTATCGGCACACCATCGGGGGTGGCGGCACAAGTCCTAGATCCTTCCCCTCAGACCAGTTGTCCTCGGAAAGAAAAAAAGGGGGGGGGCACATCCGCTACAACCAAGTCTTCAGGAGTCTCTCCCAGGATCTAGGTATTCCTTTACCTTCAAGATGTTACGGGTAAGGTCATTTTATTTTTTAATTATCAGGTAATTTCTATTAAGGACTTATTCAGTTGTCATTAATCTCATATTTCAGGTTAAAAATTTCATGAGATGCCCAACCACTGGGTTGGTCAGTCACACATGAAGGTCTCCTAGGGACCCTTAGACCTCGAAGTGAGCACTGCTGCACTTCCGTCCTACAACCAAACATCTAGACAAATTTAGCACTGTCCCTCTTTTACTTAGGTTTTTGGCTCGTTACAGGCCCGATCTTCGGGATCAGGGCACTGTAAAGGGGACTCAGACTGGTATTTCTGGCACTATTCTGTATATACTAATTCAAATCTTAAAAAAAAAAAGACATATCTTCCAGTCTCAGCTGTAATCCCGCCACCGGGCGGTTGAATTCAGCATTAAGTCCCACATGGTAAGCTATTGTAGCATAATAAAATTGAAAATTTTAATTACTTAAATGTAGCTTTTATAAGCTACAAGCTTACCATGTGGGACTTAGGAGAGTCCCACCCTGCCTCCCCGCTGTTTACAGCTGAGGGGTAGGTTTAAAAAATTTCAATGAGAAAGTAGGGCGATTGGTCAGAAGTTATCACGTGACGACAACTACCAGTATATCCGGTGGCTAACAAGAACGATCTTTTTTTCTAAGACGTTGGCCCCGGGTGTGGCAACCCGAAAACAGCATTAAGTCCCACATGGTAAGCTTGTAGCTTATAAAAGCTACATTTAAGTAATTAAAATTTTCAAATTTTTCCCCTTTGCATAGGACACTCATGTACTACCCTGCGGGTCAAAAATTCGCTCGAAATTGCTCTATCTTTTTTGATATGATGACGCCTTTAGTGGACATTAAAGATTTAACATGGCAGCCATTTTGATTTCAAAAGAAGGCCAAAATTACTCTCAGGCAAGCTTTCCTAGCCATATACATTTTGTGCAAATCTGAGGAAGCTAGCTGCAATGTTTCAAGTTTTAGAACATATTAATGTTTTTGGAACAACTGGCTAAGGCTATGTTTGTTTAAAATGAGGACAAAAAGTTTTTGACATGTTTTCATATCCATAAACATTCTCTGCAAATTTGGTGAGGATATATTCATAAATCAATGAAACATAAAGGTTTTATGTAAAAACGTGACAGACGCAGATTTGCACAGAAGAACGCAACCCCCTACACACACACACATGCATGGAAGGTATTTCATAAATTTCTTAACTTGGGCCTTTGGCCAGTGGGAGATGAAATTGCAACTGTAGTAACATAAGTTTAATAGTGCCCCTTTTTAATTGAGAAGTTTTTGACCAAAAAGTATTTAAAACATTGCTATGGCAACAGGTGTTGCCTGATACCCCCAAATAACCTAATCAGCTCTAGATCCTCTTGGGCTAAACATATCTTGTATATTTGGTGAAAATCCATGCATGGGTTTAGGCTGTGGAACACCCACAAACTTTGAGACCCAAAAATCCTAAAGTTTTGCCACGGCAACAGTTGGTGCCAGATACTCCCGAAAATCTAATCAACTCTGGATCCTCTTGGGGTCAACATATCCTGAAAATTTAGTGAAAATCCATGCATGTGTTTAAGCTGTGGAACACCCACAAGCTTTATGCCTGCTGCCACTGCCCGGACTGCACAGTGGACAACTATAACTCCAGTCTTTGTGGGCTGGGGTTAAAAGCCTCAGAGTGTGTAAAACTCCTTGATGACCATCAAAGAAACGGCCATGGTGGCCATCTTCTTTTCAAAATGAAGCTACAAATATTCCTAGGCAAGCTTTTGTAATGAACATTTCCTGCAAATTTGGAAACTCTACCTACAATACCTTAAAACTACTGGAAAATATATCTTTGTTAAAAAATTGTTAGTGTGAACGTGTGGATGAAGAAAAAATAATACTATTGAGTAGATGCCTTAAGATAAAGTCACACATGAATATTCATTCCTAGTTATTTGGGGTGGAAGAATGCTGTGATATCTCCACATGCCGCTGCTTCCTTCAGTCTCCGTCTCTTGGTGCGGTCTCTGTGCTGCTGAGCTGTGACTTGCCTATGACAGGGTGTGCAGAGTGTCCTCAGATTGTCCACATCACATTCACCTCCCCCCTCAGATACAGGGAGGATGTGGTCCACTTCCCAGAACTGTAAATATTAAACTTAAATTAAATATTGATACTTTATGGTACCCTTAATCAACTGTAAAAAGTAAGTGTAAATAAATATCAATATTTGTGGTCAACATCCCAGAACTGTAAGAGGTAAGCTCCATATTGGTGATATAACATCTAAGAGAAAGAAAATGTTTGTAAAGATAAAGTACCGAAACAAGACAATTCAATAGCAAGATGACAGCATTAATCAGTAAACTAAAAAAATAGCATCAGATATGCCTGTACCCCACAGCCTGGGGAAATAATTTTCAACACCATGAGATACAGAAGTAGTGAAACAGTACAAAGATTGGGATACCTTCAGGGCAATGTCAGTTGTATAAAGCTCCAAATAATGATTTAGTAGAGAAAATAACGTCTAAGAGAAAGAAAATAGCATCAGAGATGCCCGTACCCCACAGCCTGGGGAAATAGTTTTCAACACCATGAGATATAGAAATAGTGAAACAGTACAAAGATCGGGATACTTCTAGGGCAATGTCAGTTATATAAAGCTCCAAATAATGTTTAAGAAGAAAAAACATCTAAGAGAAAGAAAATGTATGTCAAGAGTAAACTATTAAAACAAGACAATAGCTAGATGACAGCATTAATCAGTACACTAAAAATTATGAAGCTGTAAAACTTTTTAATTGGAGAATAGCTGTCAATGGAAAAAGCACAACTATGTAAAAGTGCACATAATTATCAGTTGCAGCAATCCATATATATTTGCCGTAAGAGAAAGATGTCTCAAATATGGCAGGTGAACACACTTTGGGTGAGCCAAAGTTAAAGGTCACACCATGACGTTGCACCTACACCCCTAACCAATGTCCCTACCAAGTGTCACCCTTCTACACCTTATGGAATCAAAGAATTAACCCAGACAAGATTTTAAAACTCATTGTCACTATGATAAGGTCAAAGGTCAAATCAAGGTCACACCATGATGTTGCACACCTACAACCCCCTTACCAATGTCCCTAAAAAGTATCAACTTCCTACATATGGTTTCAAAGATATAGCCAAGACAAGATTTTATACGTCAAGGTCACTACAGCAAGGTCAAAGGAAGATCACAGCATGACGTTGCACACCTTCATCCCTTAACCAATGTCCCTACTAACTATTAACTTTCCACACCTTACAGTTTCAGAGATATAGCCCAGACAATATTTTACAGGCAAAGGTCACTACAGCAAGGTCAAAGGTCAAATCAAGGTCACACCATAACATTGCACACCTACACCCCAAGCATAAACTTCCTACACCTTATGGTTTCCGAGATATAGCCTGGACAAGATTTTATAGGTCAAGGTCACTACGGAAAGGTCAAAGGTCAAATCAAGGTCACACCATGACGTTGCACACCTACATCCCCTAACCAATGTCCCTACCAAGTATCAACTTCCTACAGCCTTATGGTTTCCGAGATATAGCCCGGACAAGATTGTATAGATCAAGGTCACAATGGCAAGGTCAAAGGTCAAATCAAGGTCAGACCATGACATTGCAAACCTACAACCACCTAACCGATGTCCCTACCAAGTATAAACTTCCTTCACCTTACAGTTACTGAGATACGGCCATGGCAAGATTTTCAAACTCAAGTTCACTTCGGCAAGGTCAAATCAAGGTCAGACCACGACGTTGCAAACCTACACCTCCTAGCCAATGTTCCTACCAAGTATCAACTTCCTACACCTTATGGTTTCTGAGATAGAGCCCCGACAAACTTTTTCCCGCCGCCCACCCGCCTGCCCATCTGGACACCATGGGTGAAAACAATACCCCGACAGCCCTTAAGAGCTGTGGGGTAAAAATTAGATATAATATGGTCAATCTCTAAAAACTGGATAATATAGTGAAGTTTTGGTTAGTTTAACACAAGCTTAATACTTAACAGCGATTGTATTTCTCTTAGTGACCAAACAATTATGCTTGCAAAGGCTGACTTTGAAAACCTAATAAACAAAGCTCGTGCCTGGGATTACTTAATGTATTGGATACATACAGAATCATTAACCTGTGCTATAGACAAAAGAGAGCAAAACAAGTGTCTTGTTGAAATGACCAAATCCCTGGTTGACCTGGAGGCAAAGCTATCCTCAACTGCAGATAATATGTACCTCCAACAGGTTAACACTCGTCTGTTAAGTGTGAGATTGAAAACTAGAACATGAAGGCCACTCTTAGAATAATATGATTGAGATGCAAATTAATTGATGGACATGAGATACTGAATGGGTACTTCTTAATCTGGAAAAATTTACCAAAGGCTCAATTTTATTGGAACGTTTTGTCAATATTACTTTATTTCAGAATGACCTTACCACCATGTATGCCCATTGTTAGTAGTATTTTTTTCCACAAAATTCAGAAGCATTACAGGAGAATGACATGGAAGCCCAAAATAGAATCAGCATGAATGACATAAAATACAACTAGATGCCAAGTGCTGTTCATATAGCTTTAAATGGTCTTTGATAAATTCTTCTGCAGTGAACACAACTGTAAAAATGTTCGAAAACAATGTATGGATAGTACTGAAAAAGTTAAAAGTGCATATGTGTATAACTACTTGATTAGATGTACAAATCAAACTCACACCACAGCAAATGGACTGAATATTACCCATTTTTAGAAAAGGCTAACTGCCAAGCAATTTACACTTTAGTGTCTGAACTGACTAGAAACTGTTGGGCTTTGGTGGGTTTGATATGCTTTACAAAACACAATTCAATACCGCTCTTTCCTCCATTGTGAACCTGTGGGTCACCTCTTGTGTGGCAGTGTCCTCCTCCACCTTTTACTTTGGTCGTATTAAGCCTGACAGGTCTGGGGTTTGAACCCCTTGGGTTAGCATTCAAAAACTTGGGGGGGGGGGGGGGGTCCTGTGGTCACTCTGCCTCAGCTTAGGTTTCCTCCAGGGGGTAACTTTGTGTACTATTTTAGAATTGGTTTTATTGCATTTTACTTGTCACTCAGTAATTTGTTAACTCCAGTATTTACATGTTTGGAACTGTAATGGACTCTAACTTTGAGACTGGAGTATGTACTATATATGCATTAATTCTTCTCTAGTCATTTTTGTTTAGGAACTGTAATTTACTGACTAGAGATTTACACCAGAAATAGGATGCATTGGCATGCAGAATGTCCACCCAAAGGGAAGCATGAGTTTTGCTCTAAAACTTGGATAAAATAGGCAAGAGTAGATTGCTGAGATATCCTGTGGGTCGAAAATTTTGACAAAATCGCTCTATCTCGCACGGTTAAGGAGATAGAACCAATTTTCTCTTTTTCCATTTTTGGCAAAAACTCGAAAATTCAAAATGGCCGCCATTTTTGGGGAGAGGAAAATTTTTTGAAAATTGCCAATAGTACATGTCTTAGATACGCTGTGGGTCGAAAATTTCGACGCAATCGCTCTATCTCGCATGGGTAAGGAGATAGAAGTAAATTTGTGTTTTTCCATTTTTGGCAAAAATTCAAAATAGCCGCCATTTTTGGGAAGGGGAAAATTTTTTGAAAATTGCCAAGAGTACATTTCTTTGATACCCCGAGGGTCGAAAATTTCGACGAAAACGCTCTATCTCGCACTGTTAAGGAGATAGAAGCAAATTTGAAAATTTTAATTACTTAAATGTAGCTTTTATAAGCTACATGCTTACAAGCATGTGGGACTGAATGCTGTTCTCGGATGGCCGTCAAGGCATCAGGCCAATGTCTAAGAAAAATAGAATTTATAGTTGGCCATAGCCTCAAGTTGTCGTCACGTGATAACCTTTGACCTTCATCCTACTTTCTTGTTGAAATTTTTAAACCTTACCTCTCAGCTGTAATACAGTGGGGAGGCAGGGTGGGACTCTTCCCAATCCCACATGGTAAGCTTGTAGCTTATAAAAGCTACATTTAAGTAATTAAAATTTTTAATTTTATTGCGCCTCAATAGCTTACCATGTGGGACTGAATGCTGAATTCAACCGCCCGGTGGCGGGATTACAACTGAGACTGGAAGATATGTCAATTTTTCTTAGATTTTGAAGCAATAGGTTAGAATGAATGTTAGAAATACCAGTCTCAGTCCCGTTTACAGTGCCCCAATCTCGAAGACCGGGCCTGTAAAGAGCCAAAAACCTGAATAGAATGAATGACAGTGCTAAAAACTGTCGAGATGTTTTGATAGTAGGAGAGAAGTGCAGCCGTGCTCACTTAGAGGTGTAAGAGCCCTTAGGGCCTATCACGATTGAAAAACCAGCCCAATGGTTGGAATTCTCATAATTTTTTGCCACCAAATATGAGATTAATGACAACTTGCTAAGTCCTTAAGACATATATACTTGATAACTAAAAATAAAAAAAATGTCCTTACCTGTAACATCTTGAGAGGTAAACCTATACCTAGACCCTGGAATTAGACTCCTGAAGACTTGGTTGTAGCGGATGTGCGCCCCCTCTTCTTTTCTTTCCGAGGATACCTGGTCTGAAGGGAAAGATCTAGGACTTGTTGTGTCGCCACCACTGGTCCCAGATACATATTGTTGTCATTGTCCGACCAAGTAAGGTCTTTTAGGTAAAAATTTGTAAATGTGTTGTGAGCTTTCCAGTGACAGGCAACCTTTTCCCATTGGCCTACATTAGATACTTTGTTTGCAACCCAGGCATGGATTTCGCTTCGGCGCTTGCCGGAGGCCAAAGCTAGCAAGAAAGCAGTTTTGAGAGTAAGATGTTTGAGGTCCGTGTCTTTCATAGGCTCAAAGGGAGCTTTTGTGAGCTCATTGAGAACAACAGAAAGGTTCCATTTTGGGAGATTCCTGGAACTTTTTGGACGATCCCTGTGAAAACTGGAGAGTAACCTGTGAAGGTCTGAACTTTGTGCAATATGGTGGCCCGCTGGGCCCAAAGTGTCAACAATGGCCGTCCTGTAACCATCAATGGTCGAGGGGGCCCTATTTAGATCTTGGTACAGGTACATGAAAAAATCTTAGATATGTTTCACAGATGGAGTGGAGAAATCCACCGAATTTTCTCTGCACCATTTCTCAAATAAGGCCCACTCTGACTTGTAGATGGTCCTTGTTGATGACCTCTGAGGGGCAGCAATTCTCTCTGCCACCTCCACAGAGAAGCCTTGTTCTTGGAGCTGTCCACTCCTAGACACCAGACGTGGAGGTTGAGATGCTGTGGATTGCTGTGGAATACATAATTGTGGGACTGTTTGAGAAGAGTTGTTGACACTGGGAGTTGTAGTGGGATCTCTGTTGAGAGCTGCACTAGGTCCCAAAACCAGGGCATCCCTGGCCAGCCTGGGGCTATTACGATGATCAGGCAATAGCGTTGCCTGATTTTGTGGATCACCCTGTGAAGGAGAGCTGTTGGAGGGTAAGCATAGGCAGTGAGACCCGTCCAGTTTATGTTCAGAGCATCTATGTCCCAAGCCTTTGGGTCTGGGACAGGAGATACGTACAGTGGAAGTTTGTGGTTCAGATGAGTGGCAAACAGGTCTATATGAGGTGTGAACCACTTTTGGCAGATCTGTTTGAACACCTGCAGATGTAGTGACCATTCTGTTGATTGTACTTGGTTCGACCTGGACAGAAGGTCGGCCGGCCATCACATTCAAACACCCTGGAATGTGTCTGGCTTTCAAGGTTATGTGACAGTGATGGCACCAGGTCATGATCTTCCACAGGAGAGCACACATCTCTGCTGAGTGAGTTCCTCCTTGTTTGTTTATGTAGGCTACCACTGTTGAGTTGTCTGTAGCAACTAGCACTATTTGGTTCTGGCACTGGTCCTTGAAGTTTCGAAGGGCCTGGGAGACCGCCTTCAATTCTAGAATGTTTATGTGTAGCCTTTTTTCCCGGTCTGACCACAGACCCTTGGTAGAACTTTGATCTAAGTGAGCGCCTCAAACGCTGTAAAGAGTTGGATACTGTGGTCTTTGGGATGACGGTCTGCACCTCTCATCACGTTTGAGGGATTTTGCCACCAATCTAAGTGTGCTGCAATGGCTTCTGTCCAAGGAAGGAGGCTGTCCAGTGACTGAGGATATCTCCAGTGCTCCTTGAGATGAAACTGAAAGGGTCTCATGTGAACGCGTCCCTCCGGGACCATTTTCTCCATTGAGGCAAGCAACCCAATTAGCGACATCAAACATTTTACAGTCAAGACATGTCTTGACTTGAGTCTTAGGATCAAATCCTGAAGTTAGAGCCATCTCTCTGGAGTGGGTTTTACAAGGGCTGAATCTAGATGGTATTTGTAGCCCACGAACGAAAACACCTGAGTAGGTTTCAGTTCTGATTTTTCCTGATTTATTATCCAACCCAAGGATTGGGTTAGGTCTACCACCGCCTGAGTGTTCACTTGGGCTTCCTCCTGAGACCGGGACCTGATCAGCCAGTCGTCCAGGTATTGGTGAAGTCTGAGTCCTCTTGAGAGGGCCATTAGCTTCACTTCCTTTACAATCATTGTAAAGACCTGGGGGCTGTGGCTAGTCCGAATGGGAGGGAGGTGAACTGGAACACCTGAGACTTGTAGCAAAACCTTAGGTATTTCCTTGAGTTTGGATGGATGAGGATGTGAAGGTAAGCGTCCGACAGGTCTATCGACGATACCCATTCCCCTGGAATCAGGGAGGTCCTGATGGACTCTGGAGTTTCCATTTTGAACTTTTCTACATGTAGAAAAGTGTTGAGCCTGCTTAGGTCTATGACTGGCCTCCACCTTTGGTGAGGCTTGGGTACTAGGAACAGGCGACTGTAAAACCGGAGAGATTTTACATTTTCCACCCTTTCGATTGCGTTCTTTGACAGAAGAGACTGGATACAAGTGGCCAGAGCTTGGTCTTTTTGACAGGCCTTGTACTCTGACAGAATCAGAGGGAATCTGACCAATTTTGGTTTTGAAAGGTATGGCAGTACGTAGCAATTGGTGATAGTGTTTAACACATTGGATGAACATTTGTTTGTTTGCCAATCTCTTCTGAAAGAACGGAGGCGACCTCCTACTGGTGGACTGAGGGAGGCTTTTAAGGAGTCATTGGGGAGAGGGGTTTCCATGCCCTCGTCCCTTGTTGTGGGGTCGAAAACAACCCCTGGAGCCTCTGAAGTTCGGTTTCCCCCCTTCCTGAGGAAAACGATTGGTTACTGCTTTGTGAGGAGTTGCCCCCATAGGGGCGTTTCCTGTAGGAGCCTCTTTTCTCATTGTGGGAACCACGAAAGGGTTTATAGGGTCCAAAACCATGAGAGTCTTTAGAAGTGCCTTTTTTGAGGAGGAAGTCTTCACCTTCCTTCACAAGTTGAGACTTGAACAAGGAGGAGTCCCAAAAGGACGAGTTCCTGAGTTATTGGCGTCTCGTTTCCCCTAAATGTGGTTGTAAAAGGGTCATTTTGGCTTCGCGTCTAAGCAAGCCAGTGTTACCCATGGTATAAAGTTCCCTCTGGAGGATATGTGCTAGGGATTTGCTGAGGCATGTAAGAGCCCTGTGTTGAATAAGAACAGTCTTATTCCAAAAGTCTAAGTACTCACAGGCTTGCTCATATCCACGTTTTGCTGCTTTTTCATGATTGGCACCTTTTTGAATCTGAGACTTAACCCTCTTGAAGGTTGATTTCAGACTATGTTGGCACTTCTCCAGAGATGCATTGCAGGAGGAAGAAGTCTTAGCAAAGGCAGCAGTAAAATTTAGAGTGGAAATGTTTTGCCTAGCTTGGTGTTCCAATTCTTTAAGAACTGGTAGGGGAACCTTGCCCATAGGAGCCCCAGGGGGCTTAGGAGTAACACAGATTTTAGCAAAATCTGTGTTCAACTCCTGTATTTTCTCCTCATAACAAGGCTGTCCCACTTTGTACCACTTTGTAGTGGAAGGAGAAGGTTTGATGTATTTACCCTCAGGTAAATTTGCGGCCTGAAAATCATGTTCAAACTTAACATTGAAGGCATATTTGATAACTGAACTGAGTGGTAGCATAGAGGGAGGACCTCTAGGTCTGAGCTCTTGACGGCCTTCTTCATCATCCAGGCCCATAACGGAAGTTGAGGACTTAGGCATAGACTCCCTGGGGTCAGGGAGGGAAAGAATGCGCCTAAAAGTGTCCACTTCTTCCGCATATTGGGAGGGAATGTCAGACAGAGTTACTTCCCTATAATAAGGGGGGAAGCAAAAATGCCTACACTTGCCAGATCTCGGTTTGTCTTTATTCGTTTGGTGGGTGGACATTTTAAACGCAATAAAAGACGTAGATGTAAAAAGCCTGAACTGAGGAAAACTGAAAACACACGAAAATGAGGAAAATACTTATCATGTCAAAACAGAAATTCTACAGAATAATCTATGATATATAATAAATGAAATGACCAAAAATGAACATCCAACAATACGTATGTGCTGAGAAATAAATGAAACTAGACCTAGCGCATCGGAGAACCGATGCAAATTGTATCCACCGTAAAGACAATGCACCAAAACCTCTAGTACCAATAACAAGCGAGTTATAAGCACTTTTAAATTTGGCTATCCTCATTTGACCTTGAGGTCAAATCCGACCACACCAGAAGATTCCCAGTGCATGATTTCCTATATGTTGGTTTACCATCCCAAACATCTAGGACCAATAATAAGAGAGTTATAAGCACTTTTAAATTTGGCTATCCTCATTTGACCTTGAGGTCAAATCCGACCACACCAGAAGATTCCCAGTGCATGATTTCCTATATGTTGGTTTACCATCCCAAACATCTAGGACCAATAATAAGAGAGTTATAAGCACTTTTTAGTTTGGCTGTCCTCATTTGACCTTGACCGTGGGGCCCAAGGTCAAATCCGACCACACCAGAAGATTCCCAGCAGATGATTTCCTATAAGTTGGTTTACCATCCCAAACCTCTAGGACCAATAATAAGCGAGTTATAAGCACTTTTAGGTTTGGCTGTCCTCATTTGACCTTGAAGGAGGGGCCCAAGGTCAAATCCGACCACACCAGAAGATTCCCAGCCCATGATTTTCTATATGCTGGTTTACCATCCCAAACCTCTAGGACCAATAATAAGTGAGTTATAAGCACTTTTAAGTTTGGCTGTCCTTGTTTGACCTTGAATGAGGGGCCCAAGGTCAAATCCGACCACACCAGAAGATTACCAGCCCATGATTTTCTATATGTTGGTTTACCATCCCAAACCTCTACGGCCAATAATAAGCGAGTTATAGGCACTTTTACCTTTGGCTGTCCTCGTTTGACCTTGAAGGAGGGGCCCAAGGTCAAATCCGACCACACCAGAAGATTCCCAGGCCATGACTTTCTATATGCTGGTTTACCATCCCAAACCTCCAGGACCAATAATAAGCGAGTTATAAGCACTTTTAAGTTTGGCTGTCCTCGTTTGACCTTGAATGAGGGGCCCAAGGTCAAATCCGACCTCACCAGAAGATTCCCAGCCCATGATTTTCTATATGTTGGTTTACCATCCCAAACCTCTACGACCAATAATAAGCGAGTTATAGGCACTTTTACCTTTGGCTGTCCTCGTTTGACCTTGAAGGAGGGGCCCAAGGTCAAATCCGACCACACCAGAAGATTCCCAGCCCATGATTTTCTATATGCTGGTTTACCATCCCAAACCTCTAGGACCAATAATAAGCGAGTTATAAGCACTTTTAGGTTTGGCTGTCCTCATTTGACCTTGAAGGAGGGGCCCAAGGTCAAATCCGACCACACCAGAAGATTCCCAGCCCATGATTTTCTATATGCTGGTTTACCATCCCAAACCTCTAGGACCAATAAAAAGTTTGGCTGTCCTCGTTTGACCTTGAATGAGGGGCCCAAGGTCAAATCCGACCACACCAGAAGATTCCCAGGCCATGATTTTCTATATGCTGGTTTACCATCCCAAACCTCCAGGACCAATAATAAGCGAGTTATAAGCACTTTTAAGTTTGGCTGTCCTCGTTTGACCTTGACCGTGGGGCCCAAGGTCAAATCCGACCACACCAGAAGATTCCCAGCCCATGATTTTCTATATGCTGGTTTACCATCCCAAACCTCTAGGACCAATAATAAGTGAGTTATAAGCATGTTTAAGTTTGGCTGTCCTCGTTTGACCTTGAATGAGGGGCCCAAGGTCAAATCCGACCACACCAGAAGATTCCCAGCCCATGATTTTCTATATGCTGGTTTACCATCCCAAACCTCTAGGACCAATAATAAGCGAGTTATAAGCACTTTTAAATTTGTCTGTCCTTGTTTGACCTTGAAGGAGGGGCCCAAGGTCAAATCCGACCTCACCACAAGATTCCCAGCCCATGATTTTCTATGTGTTGGTTTACCGTCCCAAACCTCTAGGACCAATAATAAGCAAGTTATAAGCACTTTTACCTTTGCCTATCCTCATTTGACCTTGAAGGAGGGGCCCAAGGTCAAATCTGACCTCACCACAAGATTCCCAGCCCATGATTTTCTATATGTTGGTTTACTGTCCCAAACCTTTAGGACCAATAATAAGCGAGTTATAGGCACTTTTACCTTTGGCTATCCTCGTTTGACCTTGAAGGAGGGGCCCAAGGTCAAATCCGACCACACCAAAAGATTCCCGGTGGATACAAATATTTGTGTAAAATATACACGCTACATATCCAGACGGCCAACGAGAAAGTACGGCGAAAGGTCAAAGGTTATCACATGACGACAACTAGAGGCTACGGCCAACTATAAATTCTATTTTTCTTAGACGTTGGCCTGATACCTTGATGGCCATCCAAGAACAGCATTCAGTAGCACATGGTAAGCTATTGTAGCGTAATAAAATGGTGTTTTTCCATTTTTGGCAAAAATTCGAAAATTCAAAATGGCTGCCATTTTTGGGGAGAGGAATTTTTTTTGAAAATTGCCAATAGTACATTTCTTAGATACCCTGTGGGTCGAAAATTTCGACGAAATTGCTCTATCTCGCACGGTTAAGGAGATAGAAGCAAATTTGTGTTTTTCCATTTTTGGCAAAAATTCGAAAATTCAAAATGGCCACCATTTTTGGGGAGGGGAAAATTTTTTGAAAATTGCCAATAGTACATATATTTTAGATACCGTGTGGGTCGGAAATTTCGACGAAATCGCTCTATCTCACACGGTTAAGGAGATAGAAGCAAATTTCTGTTTTTCCATTTCTGGCAAAAATTCGAAAATTCAAAATGGCCACCATTTTTGGGGAGGGGAAAATTTTTTGAAAATTGCCAATAGTACATATATTTTAGATACCGTGTGGGTCGGAAATTTCGACGAAATCGCTCTATCTCACACGGTTAAGGAGATAGAAGTAAATTTCTGTTTTTCCATTTCTGGCAAAAATTCGAAAATTCAAAATGGCCGCCATTTTTGGGGAGAGGAAAAGTTTTTGAAAATTGCCAATAGGACATTGCTTAGGTACCCTGTCTGTTGAAATTTCGACAAAATCGCTCTATCTCTCACGGTTTAGGAGATAGACATATTTATGTTTTTTCCTATGTAGCAATTACTCAGGTTAAAGCTATTACCACCAACAACCATACCAAGCAAGCAATTGACGCTATAAACCTTCACACCAAATTTTAAAAAGATGAGTGAAATATGTTTCCTTTAAAAGAGTGAAAACAGAAATGCAATTCATAGTAGGCTCAAAGTAGCAAAGCAGCTATTACATGACGACAACTAGAGGCTACGGCCAACTATAAATTCTATTTTTCTTAGACGTTGGCCTGATACCTTGATGGCCATCCAAGAACAGCATTCAGTAGCACATGGTAAGCTATTGTAGCGTAATAAAATGGTGTTTTTCCATTTTTGGCAAAAAATCCTTTAAAAAGAGTGAAAACAGAAATGCAATTCATAGTAGGCTCAAAGTAGCAAAGCAGCTATTACTCAGATAGCTACAAAGCTATCATCGACGAAAAGCTATCCTGGCCAAACTATTTACCCAATTATCCTTCACATAAATTTTTGTGAATATAGAAAACATTGTTTTATTAAAATGTCCAGAAAAAGTCAATTCAAAATAGCATAATAGCTATATAGCAGTTAGCTATAAAGGTATTATCACCAAAAGCAATCAAAAGCAAGCTACTGATCCAATAATCCTCCATCCCAAATTTTGTGTACATAGGTGAAATATTTTTCCTTCAAAATGCATAAAATAAAAAAGCCACTCAAAGTAGCTAAGTAGTTATTACTCAGTCAGTTATATAGCCATTATCACTAAAAGCAATCCCAAGCAAGCTATTGGCCTAACTATTGCTCATACCAAATTTTGTATAGATAAGTCAAATATTTTTTCTTAAAATGCCCAGAAACGAAAGAAGTACACAAAAGTAGCTAAGTAGCTATTACTCAGTTAGCTATAGCTAGAAAGCTATCATCGACCAAAAGCTATCCTGGCCAAACTATTGACACAATTATCCTTCATATAGATTTTTGTGAAGCTAGAGAACAATCTTTTTCCTTTAAAATGCTTAAAATAAAAAAGCTACTCAAAGTAGCTGAGTAGGTATTACTCAGTCAGTTATATAGCTATTATCACTAAAAGCAATGCCAAGCAAGCTATTGACCTAACTATTGCTCATACCAAATTTGGTACAGATATGTCAAATATTTTTCCTTAAAATGCCCAGAAACAAAAGTAGTACACAAAAGTAGCTAAGTAGCTATTACTCAGTTAGCTATAGCTAAAAAGCTATTATCGACCAAGAGCTATCCTGGCCAAACTATTGACACAATTATACTTCATTAAAATTTTTCTGAGGATAGAAAACATTGCTTTATTAAAATTTCTAGAGAAAAAGTCAACTCAAAATAGCATAATAACTATATAGCACAGTAGCTATTACTGAGTTAGCTATACAGGTATTATCACCAAAAGCAATCCCAAGCAAGCTACTGATCCAATAATCCTCCATCCCAAATTTTGTGGACATAGGTGAAATACTTTTCCTTTAAAATGCTTAAAATAAAAAAGCTACTCAAAGTAGCTAAGTAGCTATTACTCAGTCAGTTATATAGCTATTATCACTAAAAGCAATCCCAAGCAAGCTATTGACCTAAACATTGCTCATACCAAATTTGAGAAAGATATGTCAAATATTTTTCCTTAAAATGCCCGGAAACAAAAGAAGTATACAAAAGTAGCTAAGTAGCTATTACTCAGTTAGCTATAGAGCTATCTTCACCAAAAGCAATCCCATGCAAGCTGTTAACCCAATAAACACCCATACCAAATTTGGTAAAGATAAGATAAATACTTTTCCTGAACATAGGTGAAATACTTTTCCTTTAAAATGCTTAAAGTAAAAAAGCTACTAAAAGTAGCTAAGTAGCTATTACTGAGTGAGTTATATAGCTATTATCACTAAAAGCAATCCCAAGCAAGCTATTGACCTAACTATTGCTCATACCAAATTTGGTAAAGATATGTCAAATATTTTTCCTTAAAATGCCGGGAAACAAAAGAAGTACACAAAAGTAGCTAAGTAGCTATTACTCAGTTAGCTATACAGCTATCTTCACCAAAAGCAATCCCATACAAGCTATTAACCCAATAAACATCCATACCAAATTTGGTAAGCATAGGATAAATACTTTTCCTTGAAATGAGCGGAAACCAAGTGTGACGGACGGCAGACGGCGGAAAAAGCAAAAATAATATGTCCACCCCCCAGTGGGCTGGACATAATTGTCTTGTATCTTATTGGATCTTATATGTAACTTTTACCGAATTGTAAATAATTTTTAAAGTATTTTGTATATTATTAATAAATTACTAGTATCTGCAACTGGCTTCTTTACTGACTTGGGGTTGGGGGACTGACTGACTAGAAACTCACTTTCAATTTCATTCCAATTTATGATTCTGCATACGTTATTTAATTGCAATCAGAAAACTACATGTATTTGCGGGATAAGAAGGTCTCCTGCTTGTTCCAAATGATGATTAATGGACAACTTGGAGCAATTTTTACCATTACTGCCATGATAGTCCAATGTTTCTTGTTCTTGAAGTTCTTTTAGGTTTTACCCATTTTGATGAATCACTATGTCATTGAGTCAACAACACTTGTATCAGTGCACATGGGATGGTGAAAAAGACCTTTGTTCAACTTTTATTGTGTATTTCGTAAAAGCAAATTAAAAATTGGGCAAAAAATATTTGCTAGTAAAGAAATGCGATTTTTTTTTCAATAAAAATTTTGGGTACATTTGTCAAAGCCTGAGTAGCTTAATCTGTTCATACGTCATTGTGCTAGCACTTCCGCATTGTATGTCAAAATAATGTGAATAAAAAAATAAGGTTAATGTGGTCAACCTTCCACAGTTATAGGCAAGAAGTAAGGTTTAATGTAGACAACCTTCCAAAACTATAAAATTGAAAATTTTAATTACTTAAATGTAGCTTCTATAAGCTACAAGCTTACCATGTGGAACTAAATGCTTTCTCGGGAGGCGGCAGAGATCCGGCCAATGTCCAAGAAAAATAGACGTTTAGTATTGACCAGATCCCCGTGCTGAGAGTGTACCATAACTGTGTAATCTCGTGTCTAACTCTTCTTCTCTCGTTGTAAATTTAGCCCATACTCCCTCAGCTGGAATACAGCGGGGAGGCAGGGTGCGACTCTCTTCAGTTCCACATGGTAGGCTTGTAACTTATAAAAACTACATTTAAGTAATTAAAATTTTCAATTTTATTGCGCTACAATAGCTCACCATGTGGAACTGAATGCTGAATCCAACCATCCAGTGGAGTAATTACAGCTGAAACTGGAAGTATAGTTAATTTTTCTTGGATTGAATTAATAAATAAATAAAATGAATATTTGAAACAAGAGTAGAGTGCCCATGAATGGGCACTGTGTCAGCTGACTGAGTGTTTTTGACTTGTGAAGGTGATAATGAGAGGAAAGCAAAATTATCAGGGAAAGTGCTGTAAGACATCTTGTAAAGAAAATGTCCACAATCAGGTTTCCAAAACACGTCTTAACTACTAAGATGGCCAACAAAATATGGTAAACAAAGAGTGGTCAGGTGACCTAGTGGCAGGAGGACGGACTACTATGTAGCCCTTTGGCTGATTAAGGTTGTTATATAACCTTAAAAACGCTTTTTGGCATTGGCCATTGGATTGGATGGCTCAACATAATAGCTACTTTTAGGAAATGGTAGGAGTATTTCGCTATAAAAATGTAAGATTTCAGATAAATCCCTATCATATCATAGAAAATGGCGACTAAGTGTGTAATTTCATGTTTTTCAACACAAAAAAAAATATTTAAAATAAATTAAGATAGATGTGGGGCTGATACTCACACAAGAGAATCTACTAAGAGAATCGTTTTGTTTTTTTTGTTGCTTGTTTTAGCGTTCGCCAGGGGAGACGTGATTTTTTTAATTCTCGATTAAAATTTTTATTTTTGCAAAAGAAACTGGTCGGTATTTTGCAAATTTAATAAGTAAATTAAATTTTTACAAGTTAATACCCTATCCAATGGACAATTGCTAAACCGGTCGGCGCAGACCGGCCCGCCAAACGCCAGAAAAAGACGTCCTGTGTCTCCACCGGCTGGCCGGTCCGTAGTACTGTGCACTCCCCAGATGGCGCCTCGTACTTCCTTCCTGTCTAGACAACCTGACGTCATAGCATCTTTTTCGTTGTCTAAACCTATTAGACCCCTAGTAAGCTGATAGCGGGGTCGGTGGGAGGGTCTTGTGTGTCCATTGGATAGGGTATTAACTTATAAAAATTTAATTTACTTATTAAATTTGCAATTTTATTGCGTTAATACTTCCTATCCAATGGACAATTGCTGAATAACTACCGCTTGGTCGGCGGGTAAGTTACTAGGGACTTATGTGAACTCACAAGTAATAGCAAATTTTAACCTACGGTCTAGGCTGACTTCGTCAGGAGACCTATAGGTCCAGGCCTGGGTTGACTTTAAGGTCAGGAAACCCTGCAAGGCCATGGTCGGTTGCCAGCAGCCGGTTACCCGGGGCTATACCGCCATCGCCCCCCCCCCCTTTTTGCAGACCTGCTCTGAGGTAGGGGAAGAGAGGGATGAGTTCAGTCCCAGAATGCAAATAAACCTCCCAAAGGAAGCACGCCACACTTAATTCTTATGTACATGAAGAACTGTTATGCACATATACAAATCTCCTCAATCTAAGGGCCACTTGTGGATCTGCTGAGCAGCCACTACCGAGCCCAATTGGTAAAGCTCTGAATCAGCCCAAGCCCCGCCCTTCATATAGAACTGTGTGAAGGTATTGTGACTTCAGTGGCAGGCTGACAAGATTGGATCTAAGGAGACTCCCGACTGGAAGACCTTAGAAGCAGCAAAGGCTATGACATCATGGGCTTTAACCTGATGTTAAATGTGGGCCTCCTGGTCAGAGAGCTCATAACATAGGATCACAGTCTGCTTGATCCAAGAGGAGATAGTGGCAGGTGAGATGTCTTTGTTGAAACCTTTCTTAAAGGAGACAAAAACCACCTCCTTATTCTGCCTGATGTCTGAGGTCCTGTCCAAATAGTAGCACAATGCTCTGACCGGACAGAGGGACCTGTCAGACTTGAGGGATCTATCCAGAGTCGGGCCAGGGCTGTTATAACCCCAGGGGCCACACTGGACACTCTATGGCCAGCTGATTCTAGGATAGAAAGCTGGGTGATGGATACAGGGACACCTTTGACCAATCGGATTGGTGTCCAATATATCAGTTTTGCCAGGCATAAATCTCACTTTTGCACTTGCCCGACCCAAGGGCCAAGAGGAATACCGTCTTGAAGGTCAAATGCTTCAAGGGGGCCTCCTTGATTGGATCAAATGGAGTCTTAGCTGGTGCACGGCCAGTGAGAAGTTCCAGGAGGGTATGCCACTCCTGCCTTTGGGTGTCTCTGAGGAAACTATCCAGGAGACGAGCGAGATTTTCGTCCTTACTGATGTTGAAGGGTGAATTTCCAGTTTATCAACAATGGGTGACCTATAACCATCAATGGTGCTGGGCTGTTTGCCAAGCATGTATCTCACTTCTACGCTTGCCCGAACCCAGGGCCAAGAGGAAAACTGCCTTGAAGGTCAAATGCTTCAAGGAGGCCTTTAATTGGTTCAAAATGAAGCTTGTCAGCTGGTGCAAAAACCAGGGAGAGGTTCCAGGAGGGGGTTCCCCTCCGGCATTTGGGTCTGTCTCAGTGGAAGCTATCCAGGAGACGAGTGAGATTTTGATCCTTACTAACATTGATGGGCAAATTTCCAGACTATCAGCAATGGCTGACCTGTAACCATCAATGGTACTGGGCTGCAACTTCCCGTCCTGAAACAGGTACTTAAGGAAGTAAGCAACTGACTTTACAGGTGGTGCCCGAAGTCCACCTGATGAATGATACATTACTTGGTAAAAATGACCCATTTGCCTCATAGACTGATCTGATTGACCCCCCTTTGAGGAGCCTCAATTCTTGCTGTCACTGCCTCAGACAAGTCCTGCTCCTCGATTGCTGAGGCTCTAGGAGCCCTGCATGGAGATTAAGCCTTGTCAGATTTCTGTGAGGGATCTGATCGGATGGCTGTGAACAGGCTGGACAGATTGGGCAGGCTCAGCGGGATGTGGCTGGACATGGCCACTAGATCCCAAAACCAAGGCATGTTGGGCCACCCCGGAGCAATCAGAATGATTCTCTTACATGGGGAGTCTTGCAACTTCTCCACCACTTTGCCCAATATGGCTGATGGTGAGAAGGTGTATGCTTTTAGATCCTACCATGGCCGACTGAGCACATCCACTGCTGTGGCCAGGGGATCCGGTACCGGTGACACAAAACAGAGGCGACTTGTTGTTGAACCTCGTGGCAAATAAGTTTATTTTGGGCCGGTGCCACCTACTGCATAGAGTGGAAGACCTCTGGAAGGAGAAACCACTGTTTGGATGGTCTGGCCTAGCCTGGACAGCCTGTCTGCTACCACATTAGGCCGGCCTGGAATGTGTCGTGCTTTAGAGTCACTTGTTTCCTGGTACACCAGGTCAAGAGTCTCCATAGTAGGGCACAAAGTGGGCCCGACCTCATTCCTCCTTCCTGTCTGTATGACGCTACTGTGGTGTTGTCAGCTGCTACAAGTAATATCCTGTTTAAGCAAAGGTCTTAGAACTCTTTAAAGTCAGAAAAACTGCTTAAAGTTCTAGATAGTTTATATATACAACTTGCTTCCCGGAGGGGACCAGGTTGCTCTTGCCAAGTGCTCATCTGAGTGAGCGCCCCACCCTTCTATTGATGCGTCTGTAAATATTTGCAGAGCATGTTCTATTGGGTGTAATGGTTGGCCTGTAAGTGCATTGTCTTCCTTCAGCCGCCATTGTAAATGGGGGTGCAGGGATCTGGGGACTTGGATCACCTTTTCCAGTGATTCTGGATACCCTCCAGTTGTTTTTGAGATGCCACTGTATGGGTCTCATATGAAGTCTGCCTAGATTAACATGCTTTTCTGTAGATTAGTAACCTATCAAGGACATGAATTCCCGGACCGGGCAAGCCGGTAGGGATAGCAGTTTTAACAGTCTCTTGAAGGTTCTGTACCCAGTCCAGAGTCGGTCGGAACCGATCAGACCTGAAGTCGAACTGGTAGCCTACAAAATCAAAGTCTTGATTGGGCTCCAGCATTCGCCAACCCAGTTGCTGACACATTATTTACTAGTTCCTGTGTATTTTGGAGACAAGCCTGGTGGGATCTGGCTCTCACCAACCAGTCGTCTAGGTACTGGTGGCTTCTTAAATCCTTGTGTATGGCCATCAATTTCACCTGCTTTGGTATCACGGTGAACTCAAAAGGTGCTGTTGACA
This sequence comes from Sabellastarte sp. h YS-2021, assembly GCA_964017235.1. Lineage (NCBI taxonomy): Eukaryota > Metazoa > Annelida > Polychaeta > Sabellida > Sabellidae > Sabellastarte > Sabellastarte sp. h YS-2021. The sequence continues at coordinate 120,399,655 of OZ024928.1, forward strand.
ACCCGAATGGCAGGGCCTTGAATTGGTATGCCCGACCTTGGATGTGAAATCTCAGGCATTTCCTGGATTGTTCTTGTATAGGTATATGGGCGTAGGTATCCCTCCTTCAACAGTTGTACTACCTAAAGTCCAGCCCCCAAGGCTTCCTAAGTTCCCGAAAAAGGGCTTAGTCTGGACCTTATAGGCAGATTGTGTGCCACATTTGGGACATTTGGTATTCTGACAATATTTTCTGTCCCTCCGGACACTGGTCCGGTCTGGTGACAATGATCCAGGTTAACAGTCTCTCTGTTTTTATTGTGGTCTTATTTTCACATTAATAAACTCTTTACCCTGGGCCAGCAGCCTGCAAGGTGCAGCATTTACAGAGCAATTGTCATATGTGAGATGTCAGTCCCCTGGCCGGACCTGATGACAAAAATTATTATCTCTGCAGTCAAGTCCAGCACCGATAACAGGTTGTTGAGAGGTGTGATAAGGGAAGGTTGCCTGGCAGTAGCTTGGGAAACTGTCCTATCATCAAGATCACTGACCAGTTTAAGAATTCTCTGTAACCCAATTAACCTTAGGCAACTCTGTCCGGTACCCGGACTCCATACCCGGTACTTTACTGTAACCAGTAATTCTTGTAACCGGCAAAAACTGGCAGGTTGGGGTCACCCATAAATTTTTTTTTTTTTTTTTTTGTAACCAGTTGGGTTGAAGCACTGTCCAGTAAGGACTGTGTAGCCAACACCCTGTAACCCATAGAATGAAGCAAGTGTACAAGGCTGTGTAGCCAGTACCAGTCGGTACACTCTGTAGCTAGATGCTGAAGCAAGTGTACAAGCCTACAAGGCTGTGTAGCCAGTACCAGCCGGTACACTCTGTAACCAGTTGTTGAAGCCAGTGTACAAGGCTGTGTAGCCGGTACACTGTAACCAGTTGAGGCTACTGTATAAGGCTGTGAAGCCGGTAGCCGGTCGGTACATACTGTAACCAGTTGTTGAAGTAAGTGTACAAGGCTGTGTAGCCAGTAGGTACACTCTGTAACCAGTTGCTGAATGAAGT